>CM073584.1:71684121-74084121 GCA_037074715.1 Magnolia kwangsiensis
CCTCTGCATCGAGCGTGGCTGGCAGGTCCCCCCTCTCGCCAGTGCTCTCATCTCTCGTGCAACGGCTCTCTCCTCTCTGCCTTGGGCTCTCTCTCTCTCTCTCTCTCTCTCACTCTCTCCTCTCTCTCTCTCTCTCTCTCTCTCTCTCTCTTCTCTCTCCTCTCTCCTCTTCCTCCATCTCTCTCCTCCTCTCTCTCTCCTCCTCTTCTCTCTCTCCTCATCTCTCTCTCTCCTCTCTCTCTCTCCTCCTCTCTCTCTCTCTCTCTCTTCTCTCTCTCTTCTCTCTCTCTCTCTCTCTCTCTCTCTCTCTCTCTCTCTCTCTCTCTCTCTCTCTCTCCTCTCTCTCTCTCTCTCTCTCTCTCTCTCTCTCTCTCTCTCTCACTCTCTCTCTCTCTCTCTGTTTTTCACATTTTTTAGTATGCATTCATTGAGTAGTTATTAATGGACTAGATATAATCTAATAGCCTGACAAAACTTTTTTTAAAATAATTTTAAAAAAAAAAAAAAAAAAAAACAGCTCCCTTCACTTGTAGTATTTTCACATAATTTTCTTTTCCATTGTTCCTTGAATTTTCCCTATTTTATTTTTTTCAAAAAAAAAAGTTGTTTGGGGGGCTATGCCATCACATAAGCGCATAGCCCCCTTCAGTCGCATGGGATCTCTAGTGCCATTTGACAACATTGATCACTAGTACTCGCTATGTGGCATTTATGTCTTGCACACAAGGTATTATGTAATGGTAACAGTGGCCATAACGGCTACCATCATTACCATCATATTACAGACCACAAAGCAGGTACCAGTGACCGATGATGAGGCCAGAGAAGCAGATCTCCATCTTGAAATGGCACAAAGCTTTGTTGCTTGCTGCCTCCCCGGCCTCATCATCAATCACTGGTACCTGCTTTGTGGCATTTATGTCTTGCACACTATGTCCAAGACTAAAGATGTATCTTATTCTCTTTGTAAGTTCTCAAATGAGAAAACATTATAGAGGACAACCGTAAACATATCTCATCATCTTTCGGAGTCAGCTACACATTTGTAATTGATACAATTGGCTTTACCTTTTAGGTCACACCTCTAACGGATTAAGTCATTTCATGGATCTTCTGAAGATGGTTCAAAAGGAACTCTATGTTGAAACCAAAACTTTCTTTTGTTCTTGGCATATTTGTCACCATGGTATCCATTTGCGATATTACCATTAAAGGTGTGAAATGAACAATCCAAGATAAATTTCCTCAACAAAAATGATAAGCCCCATAATGGTCCATGATACTTGCTGAGATTTTCTACAAAGATAGAAAATAGAACTAAAAACTTTCACAGTATTAACTGCAAGGAAAATAAAAGTGAATAATCTGTGTTCCAATGGTTCGTTCAAAGCATCAACCTGGATCTCAAGAACTGCTTCACCCGTTCGAGTTGATTGCCCTCCAGCTTCAGGAATCAGATTTTTGGCTTTGTGGCACTACAACCAAATCAAGTCACGAAATCTATAAGTTTAGAAGTGCAAGGCAAACAGTGCCCAAATTCATGTCAGGGAAGGAGAACATGTTATTTGGACAAATTTAGTTGTCAAAGATAGTAAATTACAATCAATAACAGATAAAGAGCATGCAACAAGTTCATGACAAATATGCAGACTTCAGTCATGCACAAGCGGCAGCCCTGTTGCAATTAGTCAAGCGGATAGCGGAAGGCTTTCTGCCAACATTGGTAGAGGGAGACTCTAATAATGCCATTAAATGGGCTGATTCTGAAAATGTTCCATGGAGACTGGCCCATTTGATAGAGGAAGCAATAGACCTGTACAGAGGAAAACGAATTTCCTTTACCCAGGTAAATAGAGAAGCGAATTACATAGCAGATGGACTTGCAAAATCTGGGACTTCTAGATCTGCTATCTGGGTCTCCCTGTATTAAATTATTCTGGTTTTGGTTAGTCTCCAGGTGGTGTGTGTTGTCCCTAGTTTAGCAGGTTGTTGTTTTTTAGTTTCTCTTCTAATAAAAATTGATTATTGTTCCAAAAAATTAAAAAGAAAAACAGGTTCATGACAAATGAAACATTCAAAGGAAATTCTAGTGCCTCAACGTACCTCGTCAAACACCACAAGACCATCGTATTCTGACCCGCACCATTGCAACAGCTGCTGCAAACGAGAACGACCCTTCTCAGATGATGCTATAAGGCTGCTGTATGTTAAGAAAACAACTCCATCCCGGACACCGACAGACTTTGAATCAAGCTTAGAGTAAGGTAGCTTGTTCAAAGCATGCACTGCGCAACAAAGAAATTAGAATGCTTCAAAAAGTAGATCATGATAACCAAGAAAGCAACAGCACATCTACAAGAAATGTATAGCTTGATTATGAATAAGTACATGTGTGAGGTATATATAGACTTCTAAACTCTATCTAGAAGGATTCAACAATATCTAGGGGGTTCTACCATTCTAGAAATCTAGAAATTTGCAAAATTACCACACCATCTACAAAATTACAAGAATGTACTCACATTATAAATCATCCTTTAACAGTAGGTTGTACTAGCTTTACGTTTTTCAATGGCTAAATAATCATTTTTCAATGGCTAAATAATCAGAGGTCAAGCTGTAGCACAATGGTTAGGACCAGAGTTCGAAATATCGGTATCGTGTAACGTATTGCATCCTTGGGATACAGATATGTATCGGTTACTGCACGGGATATATCGTTTGTATGGCGTAATTTATCGCACATTTTGAAAAACATGGGGAAACATTGAAAAAATGGTTGAATTTTTCAATGGAACTTTGAGGATTGTTTAAAGAGACCTTAACACACACTTTTAAATCATAACATCTCAAAAAAGAAGCGTACATAATAGGTGTATAGGGTCCCAAGTTATGCGTTGTCTAACTAAACTAATGCAACTATATTCAAATTGAATGCATAACATCTGGTGTATGTGATGATCATTACATCAAACACTCCTAAATACTTCGAAATTAGTCTCAATTAACAACTGGTTGAAGGGAAATTTTGGAATATATATATATATATATATATATATATATATATATATATATATATTAATAATTTTTATTAAAAATGATTTTTATTTTTCAAATTTTGATAAGGACTTAACAAATCAATAGATCAACCCTCATGCATGCTTGATTTCATATTTGGAGTGCAACATTGCAAGTAATTTGGGAGAAATTGGGAAATTTTCCAATTTTTCCCAAATCGGACCACCTACACTCAAATTTCGAAATTAGTCTCAATTGACAGTTGGTTGAAGGAAAATTTTGAAAAAATAAAAATAAAACATGAAGAACCAATGGATATCAGAATTAAAGCTCCAACTCCATGATTTTTCATGCAAAACATGAATAACCAATGGATTTGTAACCATTTGACACTGATTTAAAATAATTTCAACAACAAAGGGATCGAAAATTGAAAATGCTCACTGAATAGAACATGTGAGCTATATCAGCACTACCTGTGCATTTCGTATTGCACAAGTGAGATAAAAGATATATCGTGGGATATATCGACCGATATTGTCGATATTTAAAACATTGGTTAGCACAGGAACATAGTTCTTCCTTCCCAAAGAATCATCCTTCTTTGTAATAAGGGCAATTTTGTCCTCCTCCACAATCTCTCCTTCATTCCTGGTAAGTTGCATACATCGGGAGATGATGAGGAGAGCATCAACTGGATTCCTGAGGTTGAGAGCTCAGTTCTCTTTAAGCCCAGAATCATTGTATTCACCAAACATAGACCACAAGAAAATCACTCCTTAACAATGGGTGATACAAAATGAGGAATTATAGCAACCTCATGAGTTTCAAATCCGACAAGTGTGCCTTGTGGTCCAATAATCTAGGCCACTAGTCAATTGAGCCTAAATGTGGATGCACTACCCTTGGGAATCTCCTCCATTGGATAATCCTAAACTTTTGAATTGTGAGCTACAAATAAACAGGTAAGAAGAGGTGCAGCAACAGTCCACGCTCAAATGAAAAATTGTCCCATGATTAGTTTCTACCGACTACAATCCAGGAGATTTTGGGACATGGTTCATCCACGATGGATTGAACAGACCAATGGCTTGGTTTAATAACTGTGGATGCCATTTTTCAGTATAGAAAATCCAAGTATATTGGGCAAGGCCTCACGTCAATGAGTATATAATCCCCAATTGCTTGCAGAAAACGGGTTTTATTATTTGTTTCTTTTATTGATAAAAACATAAAATTAAATAGAAGAATGAAAATCCATAGGTGAATAAGGCTTTTTCCTATCTCAAGGCCAACACCAAGGCAGTCTGCAGCCATGCTAGGCACGAGTGTTGTCATCACTATGCCCAGGGCTCTTATTGGTCATTAACCTTTCTTGTCCATGCACGCAACTCCAAAATGGCCGCTTGAGTGATTTTGTGAGGACAAGAATGTGGTCTCATAACAAGCTCCAATTGTTTCAATGAATTTTGAGAACTAAGGGTCTTTCAGCCACTTTATCACAACCTTTCAAGGTATGTGACTAGGAGTTGTTGCCTCCCATTAGTAATTTCATATATGCCCGAGTTAATATCATTCGGGCCATGCATGTTAACTACATCTTTGCAGTGTCCTATGTATCAACGGTGTCAACTGATATTATCCGTATCTCACCTGTGAGGGACGAAAACTTAAAAAGTATTCGCAAAACTTCCCCATGTCGGGCAATATAGAATCATTCCGTGCGATATATCACGACAATATCAATATCAACAATATTAGTATCATGATATATCATGTGACTGCCCTTCAAATACTCGCATAGCATTGACCACTACATGTGATATTTCGCACCTAGCATGACAATTCCTGTGAATCAGCAAAAATGGAGAGAATCGAAAAACTCAGAAAAAACATTTTTTTTTAAATTCCCCAGATTTTAATTTATTTTTTTGGCGGATTTTGTATGTTGTTGTATTTTCAACAATACCACTTGAGTTTTTTCGGATCAAAACACGATTTTGGAGGAGAAACCATAATCTGAGGCACAAATGGCCCAGACCCCACTCAGTGAAAAAACTTTGATTATGTTTGTTTAACTTTGAATATTTTCAATAGATTAGAAACAAAACAATTGCAAATTCATATCCATGCATGATTTAAATCATGCATGGAGGCAAGATTTTTTTTTTATTTTGAAGGTGGAAACGGAAGAAATTGGGAAACCAGAAATTTTTTTGTTTTCACCCTTAAAAAATCCAATTCAAGTGTGGAAAAACTATATGTTGATGAATCTAGGCTGATTTACAGATTGGGCACATTCTTTTTTACTGAAAATTTGTTTAAATTTGAAAATAATTAAAAATACACTTCTCTAAAATAATGATATGTTGATCTACAAAAATAGGCCAATCTACAAATTGTCAACACTTGTTCTTCAGAAAAAATATTTTTTAAAATCATTAAATAGAGATATGATTTGTACAAATTATTGCATTATTTGTACTGAATTTATGCATCATTCTAAAGGATAATTCATCATAATCATATTTATCAGTTAGATATTTAAATAATTTGAAATTTTTAGAGAACTTAATAATTAGTATATAATAAATATGTAAAGGGAGACCCCATCAACTATTTGTTTCTTTAAAAAATATTGATGATTTGAAAATTTTAAAATAATTAATTAATTAAACTAGTTTTAAAAAATAAAAACTTATGAAACGATCGTACTTGATATTTCTAAAATTCTTATTGTCCTCTCGTTGTACAGGTTGTCTAAAATGTTTAAAAGACAGCAGCCCAATGCTAGCTGGCAACATTTGAAGTTTCTTGAGGGGATAAATATGGGTACAAGTGCGACAACTGTCGTTACATGTCAAGGAGTGGTTGACTGAAGGAGCATCCAAGAGCTGGCTATTTGAACATGAACGGCTGCCTGACATTCCGATGGAGGTGAAAGTGCAAATAAATGAGTAGTTTCATTTGGGAGGAGGAGAGAGGGATGGGCTATGCACAAGAAGGTGATTATGGAGGATTTGACGTGTCCTATCATAGATTGGAAAATCAGTATCATATTGGCCAATACGGGCGTATCGTATCCGTTTCGGCTCGATACGGTACGCGATACAGACCTATATCAGCCATATCGGAAATGGTCACACCATATCAGACTGTATCAGCACCAATATGCTGAACCCATATCAGTCAGACCAATACGGGTATAAAAAGGGCAAAAACGTCCCTTTTCTTTCCCCTTTTCGATCTCTTTCGCCCTCATTTCTCATCCAATCCTCGAAATCAGTCAAATACATCAACCTATAAGGATTTTCAATGTAATTAACAGCTTCTTAGAAGATCAAAACATCGGATTTCAGTCGATTTAAAGGATTGAAACAGTTTGGGGCTGATTTTGAAAAAATCTAAAAAGAGGTTAAAAAAATCCATTTTTGGCTGTCGATCCTTGTTGTAATCCATATCTATGTGTATTATACCCCCTAGATCTACCAAAAACTACCAGATTTGATTATCTTTTTTAGCATTTACGCCCGATTTTGGTATATTTTTCAAAAATCACTTTTTTTTAATATGATCTCAGATCTATGGAGGTGACCCATTTCCGATCAAATCTCTGTAGATCTGATCGGAATATATATATATATATATATATATATATATATATATATATATATATATATATATATATATTAAATATGTTGAAAAATATGTAAATTCCATAAATAAAAAATAATAATAACAATATGATCACAGATCTGGAGAGGGGATGCATTTTCGATCAGATCTAATAAAAAACGAAGTTTTTTTTTTTGGAATTTCAAAATTTCTGAAAATTGCAGAATAAAGTTTTTTTTTTTTCAAATATACTAGTTGTTCAGATCTAAGTAGTTCGGTGGGTTTTTTTCAAATATCATGACTAGTTTTCTTCAATTTCCATTTTTTTTTTGTTTTTTTTAATATGTTGAAACTTGAAATATAATGCATGTATGGGGAGATACAAATTTCTTAGTTGCTTCAATTTCAAATATCAATTCATGACATATATCGACAGTTTATATAATAAATAAAACTAACACCAGAATTTACAGTAGATCAACCCGCCAGGACAATGTTCTTACCAACGAATAGTCCGATACACCATTTAATACATGGTCAAATTACAAAATATATATATATGATAGATTCATGAATATCTCATTATTTTTCTTATTTTTTCATATTTTTTTGCTTAAAAAAAAAAAGTTGACCGATACATGGCTGATTCCGATGCGCAATGCCGTATCGTATCATTTTTCCACAGGGCCGATACCATCATTCAGAACCATGTGTCCTATACAGGGACTTTGGAGGGTGGGTTAGGAGAGCATGGACACAAAGTACAATGATGTCTCATATCAAAAAGATTGTGTGACAGAATGGACCGATTAGGATAAGAGCGTCAATATGTTAAGAGGGTCAATCGATTGCTTGAGCAATGCATTCTGGGAGCGGATTTCAACATATTCCAGAAGCAAAGGACCATTGCAAGCTTGCAACAATAGTCTCGATGAGGGGTTGAAAAAGGTAGTTCACAAATTATATGTCAATCTCTTCCTCAAGTTAAAGGGGAAAGCTTACTTCAGGAGTGAGGAAATGTTTCTTGTGCTATCGTTTAAATAATTATCAAGTAGCGTGCAAATGATTCACACATAATTCTACTGAACATATTATTAAGTTTAAAGATGCATGGAGCTATTCTCGAGTGAAGAAGCAATGAAATCAAGGACCACATTAATGCCTTGTGAGTAGCGTCAGTGTATGCCTAAAAGTTCTTTTTTCTCTGTTTGAGAGAGAAAAAAGTTTATTAAAAGTTCGCAAAAAACAAGAAGAAAACAAACAAGAGAGAACCACAAAAAAAAAAAAAAAAAAAAAAACAAGGCCGACCGACGCTTATTTAACATACACCACCCAATTCAATACCAGGCCCTTAACTCTAGCAATGACCTCTACATGACCCGCTCACTCATTTTAAAAATAATGCCCATTTCTAGATCCCCAAATGGCCGAAAAGATGGCCATGATGGTCAGCCTCCAAATGCCTCTGCCAACTCCTCCATCGTGCCATGCCCAAAGTAACTCTTCTACCAACACAGGTATCACCCAAGCAATGTTAAAGGAGAACAAAAAATGATCCCACACTCTAACAACAAACAGACAGTGAATGACAAGATGGTCAATCATCTCCTCATTTACCATGCACATCAAGTAGATGTTGGGAAGAATTAGAACCCTTAATATGGAGATTGTCAACTATTGAAATTCTTTTCCTACCCATGACCCACACAAACCCCGCCACCCGAAGAGGAACATCGTAGAACTAGTGGTGAGAGGGGTGAGATGTGGACGGGCCGCGAGTAGGCTCTTCAAATAGGTTGCACAAGGACTTCACAAAAAACTTCCCAGATCAATGCATGCCCCAAATGATGTGATCCTCAAAGAGAATATCAAGCTTGATATTCTTTAAGAAGTCCAACAAACCAACAACATCATCTATCTCCTCACCCGTCTCATCCCTCCGGCAAGGGGGGGACCATGAATCCGACATCCCATTAGCGGATTAACAATCTGCAACAGAAATAAAGTGGTCCTGAGCAAAGCGGGCAACCCTAAGGAACAAACCCTGAAGCGTCCTATCTCCACATTTGTCAACCAAGAAACGAATGCACTTTCCACTACCCAAAACAAGTAGGTTGCCTACGCACAATGTGCTCAATGGCTGCAATTGCTTACCAAACTCCCAAGGCTCTATAAAGAGAAGAAGTCTTAACGAACCATCCTCCCCCTTAGGTGCCATATTTATAAGCCACCAAATCTCTCCACCTCCCTCCCTCTTCAGTCCCAAATCTCTAGATCCATTTACCTGGTAAGACCAAATCCATGACTGCCAGAGATTTTAGACCAACAACTCCATCTTTAATAAGTCTGGAAACCTCATCCCACTTTAGAAGATGAAATTTCCTCCCCTCGTTGGCACCTTTCCAAAGAAAATCTCTTATTAACTTCACAAGTCTCCACAACACCACTGCTAAACATTTGAAAAGCGACATGAAATTCACGAGAATGTTGGAAAATGCGGTCTTTATGAGAGTGAGACGGCCTCCCAAGGAAACGTAATGACATTTCCAACAAGTCGGTTTCTATTCAATCCTCTTGATAATTTTGTACATAAGTGCTTGGGAGGCTTCCCGATACAACGCAAAAGGCCAAGATACGATGATGGAAAGGATCCAAATTTGCAACAAAAAATGCCTACAAAATGACTCGGATCCTCCCTTTCAATATGCACTCCCAACATCTTAGATTTAGTCACATTAATCTTGAATCCCAAAGTCACTTCAAAGCACACTAAATTTTTCTGAAGGTTGTCCATTGAATCTACTTTCACCTCACAAAACAGTAACATGTCCTCAGCATACTGGAGATGGCTTAAGACTCCCCTTCTCTTACGCCATTAAAACCATGAAATAGCTCGTTCTCCTTGCCTTTCTAAAGCATCATGCTTAAGGCTTCACCAATAACGACAAATAGGTATGGGGAGGTCAGGTCACCCTGCTTAAGACCCTAAGATGCATTTAAGTACCCTTTTGGCAATCTACTAATGAGTATTGAAAAGGAAGAGGATTGCACATAGGCTCCAATCCAAGCCCTCCACTTCAACCACACCCCAATCTATGAAGCATGTAGTCTACAAAGTCTCATTCAACATGATCATAAGCCTTTTCAATGTCGAGCTTACGGACTAACCCACTCTTCTTCTCCCTGTACCCGGTATCAATACATTCACGAGTTATGAGAGCGTTGTCTGGAATTTATCTTCCTGCCACGTAAGCACTCTAATTTTCCAAAATCACCTTAGAAAGGACCTCCTTGAATAGCCTACAACTAATAGGGGCCCCGATAAAGCTAATCACTCTGAAGTCAGTCAACCTTCCAACTCCTTCCACTTTTAGGATCAGCGCAATAAACAAAGCCCCAAGTTCCTTAGATAAACGACCCCACTCCGAGAATTCCACAACAAAATCCATGATTGTCTTTCTTCACTATATGCCAAAACTTCTAGAAAAAGGCAATGGGAAAACCATTGGGGCCCAAAGCCTTGTCACAACAAATAGAATCTAAATTTAATTTCACCTATTCCTCCAAAAAAGGACTTTCTAAGCAGGTGACATCCTCAGAAGAAAGACATCAGAATTAGAGCTCATCCAATCTCGGTCACCCCCATTTCTCGCCAAAAAGCAAATTTTGGTAGAAAGAAACTATAGAATCACATTATCTTGTCCTTATCTGTAATACTAACCCTGATCGCTGGCAATAGCGATGCAATGAAAGAAGCAAATATTCTTGTTAAAACATTGAGCCAAACCACTCCCAATCTCTGAAGCCATTTAATTTCTTCCTCTCTAGCCTTGTTGGCATAAGAATTCGACAAGTCAACCCTTTTTAATCTACCTTTCAAGGAAAGAGACCTACTTTCTTCTAAGAGGCCAAGCTGATGAATTTCTTCTGCCATTTTATCAAACTCTTCTTCTCTCTTGGACAAGACCTCTTTCTTCCATAATTTGAGTTTTCTCTTTTAGCATCATGAGTTTTTTGCTAATTCTGGAGGTAGAAAAACCGTCAACTGCAAACGAGGCCCACTAATCTGCAATGAGACAATTAAAGCCTCACACTTCCATCCAGGCTAATTCAAATCTAAATGGACGAGGACCCAGTTATCATCTCCACTTTGACCGACCCCCCCCCCCCCCCCAACAAATCCCCAAATCACAAAAAATCAAAGGACATGCTCTTGGTAACCCTAACCTCTAGATTTCTCAAAAGAAAAACTAACAACATAAAAATCCCCTTGAACACACTAGGGGGCTGCCCATCTCTATCTGACATAGTCGATTTCAGCTTAGAACTAATCCCTCAAATTGCAACAACAAGGACCATACACGAAAGAAAAAACCCACTAAAAACCAAAAGTTATCTCCCAGAAAAAGAAACAGAAAATCTACCAGAAAAAGAATCTACCTCGAGACTTGGGACTTCCACGCAACCAAAATACCCCCTGTTGCACCCACGGCCTCAATAACTGGCCAATCAAAAATTTTAACCCCCCAAATAGAGTCAATCGTACCTCTATCCGTCAACTGCAACTTACATTCTTAGATGGCAATGATGTCGGCCTTCGATCTTCTGAATATTTTCTTTACCTGGGCCCTCTTCGCTGCATTCGCCAAGCCTCTGACATTCCATGTTAGGATAATCATTGATCACCACTCTTGCACAATCTTACCTTCTTGGAGCCACTTACTCTACTCATTGAGTCATAATTACTGGTGCATTCCAGATTAACCAGCTCCCTTCAACCTCTAGGGGATTTCTTGGGTTTCACATGAAGATTGTCCTACAAGCCCTAAGAAGCCTAAGCCCAAACAAATTGGTAAAATTCATATGCATCTTCATCTCAGTTCCCATAAGACATCCTCACCAATCCCCATACCCTCTCCGAGACATCCTTGGTCCATTTGAGTTGCTCCTTGGATATCAAAAAGGGTGTCTGATTATTTTCACATGACAAATAGGTCTGGGGCTATCACACATTTTCTCAGCACACAGTGGGGAAACAATCAAAGCTTCTTCCATGAGATCAACTTCATAAGAGTTCGCATCCGAGGAGAGTTTACCTTCTTCCAACTCTTCAACAACGATAGGGATGACTGTAGATGCAATTGCAACCTCGCTACTAGAAAGCTTCACTGCTGACTAGATCAAGGACAAACACTGATGCAGAGCCACCTTCGGGAGCTTCAAAACCCATGGCATCCTACAATCGGATCGCTTCATTGCTCGATTCTACCTTCTCGTTCCTCGAAAGATTAAAAGAAGATGAGTAAGATCGGGATATAATAAAAAGGGATCTCTCACACGTGGGAAGAACAGGCACTCGTGTCAGGGACTTAAGTAGGATGACACATTTGGGACTTACGAGAACATGTGAACTCGATGGAGAAGAGATCTCATATGGGACGCACATGATCCTTCGATCCACGCATAAGGCAGCCTCCTCTGGACACGCATGACATTAGAGCAGCAATAATTGAATTCTTTGTTCGGCACTGAGCTCGGAGAAAACAACTTGACCTCGTCACAACACGCATCCCAACCCTTAGGCTCTACAGAGGCTTCAGAGCTGAGCTTTAGGAATGGCAAAGGCTCAAAATATGAACCACCGATAGAGATCGGGTTCAGGAGAGGAGAGAGAAACAGCACTCATAACACATACAAAGCTAGTTGTCACGTCCAGACGCCCCTTCAACGTCACGTACCCTTTCTCCTCCAATCAAAACCTCACACATAGCCGGCCCAGTGAAAGATGCACCTCAAGAGACCGCCTCTCGTGCACCTTCAAGCGCCTCACAACGGAATCCATGGTTGTTAGGTGACCCTCCTCCTTCCCTCAGCCTCCTCCTCCTGCACTAGCATCACCACCCTTTTCTCCCCCACCAACATAGAGACTGTTTTAAGAACCTCCAGTCCTTTCTTTCACCACACTCAGATCCTTACAACCCCTGCCCCCGCCCCTACCCTAACTCCTCCGAAGAATCAATTTAAGCGAGATCTCCCAAGTATCCCACCATTGCTATGAAGAAATCCTTGAACCAAAACTCCAATGGAACCCCCCAAATTAGGAACCAATCTTCCCCCATCCCAAAAATGGAGTGATCCTCCCATCCACGTGTGATGATGATCAGCCCATCTTTGTGAATCACTCTGACCATAAGAACCAGATCACTATTCACTACCGAACTCAGTTGAATCTACAACTCATTACGACCAATTGGCTTTAGAGTGAACAATTCTGACTATAACGAACAATATTCGTCCAACCACTCGCAAACTTGGGGGATTGTGGCTTCTTCTTTAGTGACGGCAACCACTGAGTATTGTTACCATGCCCAACATTTGCCAATCACCTCCTGATTCAATCCAACCATTACCTCTCCCCTGATAATCTCCAAGAAAGCCCACTTCGCTTCAAAATCCTTATCGGAGTGTTGGTTGTCAACAGCTTCATCTCCCACCTCCTTGGTTTTAGGTTTCCCTACTCCCACATCTCTGAAGGAAATGGACTCATCTCCCTTTAGAGTTGCCTGCTCCTCCTGAGAAGATTGGGAGGCAAAAGCCTCCATGCCCCATCGAACATCAAATTGCACTAAGCTCTCTCCGTGGAGCATTATTACTGCCCGAGCTAGCTCCGCCTTGCAGCTCTTCTTGACGAAAGTGAATCCCCTTGGGACCGTCTATGGACCTATCCCTCAAAAGGACAACCTCCATAAAGCTCTCCCAAATAGTCTGGAAAATTTAATCAACACCCAACCTTCGGGATATCCTTCCACAACAAGCGTCAGGAATTCCAACAAGGTTGCCATCCCTCCCTCCTTCCACACTAGCAATGACCTGCAACTCTTGACCGTCATCCAAGCTTCTACATCGGCAATTAAATGATATATGTTCTCTCCAACGTTAAATCATGGAGATTTTTTTATGATTTCTTAATTCTTCCTAAAAGTTACTTTTCAGTTAGTTACTAACAACCTGTTATATTGAACAAATAAAATATACATCAAAAATTGGTAGGTGATATGGTGGTTAGTGTACTAAGCGACTAGCCGACCCTACAATAGCTACTAGCAAACTGAGTAATAGCCTAGAGCATTTCATCCTCATCATGTGAGTGAAACTAGAATACATCTCGTAGTCCATAGGAATAAGAGGACATGTTGGGGTATGCAAAGTTCCAATAGCTTCCGTTTGTCATTACAACATGAACTTGCAATTTAAGCATGTATACAATTGAAAGAACCAATTACTAGGGTACACAAAGTTCCAGCAGCTAGACCGTTTGATGGTGATCAGTAAAGATGTGTTCATTACGAAGGAAGAGGAGAACAACTTTACGAGTGGATTAAGTTAGCGGACTTGGATGAGGGAGATTGACGCCCTGATCCCACGATAGTCAATGAGACATTAACCATAAGCATTGATCTCTATCAAGTTCTGGAAGAAGTGGGGTTATAGGACAACTCTAATGCCTTGACAAGAGGATCTAAAGGCAAGAGCAGTGAGACATCAAGGTCACGTGGGGGTCACATGGTGGTTTGAGCAATACATGGAGTGAAGTCAACCGGATTATATCTGAAAGAGTGATGATGTGAATGATGACGGCTATGGTGGTGTTAATAAAGAACACGAGTTAAGAGGCCTCTTCACTCATTCAATTGAGCGAGGAACTATGACCACCCACATCACTACCTAAAACTTATACCATGGTGCTCATGCCCCAGCACAGGCTTCTGAGCCAAGGCAGCCATTCTATCATAAAAAGAAACAATTGGGATGTGACAAGGAGGATATTGCATGCAGCCCAGGTGTCAAAATTGATGGACAAGGGAGCTCTACTTCCATGTCGCATTATAGATATGGTTCATATGGCAATGAGACGAGCAAATCCAACTTCCATAGCACATAGTCGTAGTCATATAGGAATGGATATGGTCATTTGGTTAGAGTACGCCTATGAGAATAGACATGACTATAGGAAGATGTATCTAAGATACTCTTATTGATATAGAGATACCTAACCAAAACCACAGCCTCCGGCACTGGTGACCATGGTATACACAAACAATTATGTAACAGTCGTTACAGCCATTACATAACAGTAACATCCATAACCGTTACACGTTACGGGGCCGAAATGGCTATAACGGCCGTTACAGAAAAACCTGCATGTAACAGTCCCGTATGGTCCTGTAACAGATTGTAATGGTCCTGTAACAGTCTCAAAACAGATTTTTCCCAAAAACTTAAATAAATAAATAAATGAAAGGGTCATAACAACCGTTACGGCCCGTATCGTAACAATAATGGCGGTGGTCATTACAGCTACCGTTACCGTTATGGAACACCTTACTGATGACCATTATAATTTCTAGGTCAATATCCACCAATGGACATTCTAATGCAATTTGGTGAGGATGAGTGCCAAAGATATGTTATAGAGTACAAGGCCCGGTGTCA
Source organism: Magnolia kwangsiensis (assembly GCA_037074715.1). Taxonomy (NCBI): domain Eukaryota; kingdom Viridiplantae; phylum Streptophyta; class Magnoliopsida; order Magnoliales; family Magnoliaceae; genus Magnolia; species Magnolia kwangsiensis. The sequence continues at coordinate 71,699,248 of CM073584.1, forward strand.
TTAATTCATGAGCAGGACATGGTACTAGTGTTATGTGGAGCAATAGTCTTATGGCCAATCCAGTGGGGATAGGGACAACAACATCCGGCACTCTATTAACTCCATGTAGATTTGAGTGAAAGGTGTAATTTTTATTCTTTTTGGTTTTGGATGTACTCTTTGTTTCTTTATTACTTCTATTGCATGAGATTTGAATGATATAAACTTGTTCTGGATATAATTCCATCACTTCTATACAGCAGTAGTTTGGTCCCCCTGAACAATGGAAAACTATTATGCATAGTTACTTTTTTATCTTTCGAGTGTGTAATCATGTATCATTTAACAAGTCATGAAGTTCCATCAAAAATTTTCATCATGTTCCCAATTTTTCCCTCATATTACGATGCATTCCCAATACTATAATATTTCTGATGTTTCATGTGTTATTTTTATATCCCAGAGAAACAAAACACTTGCAATGTCGGTACATAAAGCATTACATCTATCTAGTTTTCTCATGTTAGCAAACCCATACCAGCTCTCTTTTCTTTTGCATGTGAGTTCATGGTTGTATCGATTTCAATCAATGACGACAGTCCTATCCAAGCAACCATGGGGCTGTCTGAAATTAGGCAAAGTTGTGCCCCAACTGGTACTCATGGACAACCATACATGTCCATCGTTTGTCAACCCCCTCGTGCATAGTACAAGGGGGTTGACAAAGTTGTGCCCCAACTCGTAGTCATGGACAACCATACATGTCCATCACTTGTCAACCCCCTTGTGCATAGTACCAATGCATTTTCGAACAACTAGTCATGGATATGTGACCATTAGACCATGGACTCAATGTCACTGGAGAAGAGGTGGAACCACTTGTCAGTGACACTATAGTTTCGGTGCACATGAGGATCATATTTATCCATGCACATCCGTGACACGTTACAATGTGCCACGTGTATGACCATCCAAGTTCAAGCATCCCATGTGCATCTGTGCGTCCATCAATCTTCAAGAACTAAAAGATGTGGAACATGTGTCAATGTGTGCATGCACATGTGTAGGTGTGCCACCAATCAATCCTTAATTTCCCCTCATGTGCCACAATCTATCCCATCCATGACTAGATGATGTGTTTGACAAACAATGGACAGAACAACCAGTCAACAACAACAACATATCCATGACTAGGTAGCATTGACAACATACCATGGATCACTAGTTGCGATGCAATTTTTCCCAAAGCCAAATAAACCGCATGAGTAGTTAGGTCTATGGTTGGAACTTGTTTGTTTGTTAATCAAAATGAATCATCGACATTGTGCATGGCAATGATGGAGGGAACTGATCAGCTTTGAGTCGCCCGTTAACTAAGAGGCTGGTTCAAGCTCTCGATCATCAACCAGGGGTTGAAACGGAAAGCAAGTGAACTGATGAAATTCATCTCGTGGAATGTGAGGGATCTTGGTTACAGGAGGAAGAAAGCTTAGTTTAAGGATATCCTTCACAAATACAAAGTCGATGTTATTGCCATTTAGGAAACCAAACTCCAATCGGTAAGTCACTCTTATCTCAACTCCATCTGGGGGATCTACCATAAGAATTGGACCTTCCGAGAGGTTGAAGGCTGATCAGGGGGTATTCTATTAGCGTGGGATTTTTCATCATGGGTTCTAGAAGACTCCTAGATCGGCTCTTTTTCAGTCTTTATGGTTCTTAAAAGCATCCCTTCTGAGTTCAAATGGATCTTTTCTTTTGTCTATGGACCTTTCATAGCTTCTATTAGGCATCTTCTTTGGGAAGACTTAAACACTATCAAACAAAGATGGAACCTTCCATGGTGCCGTAGTGGTGACTTCAATGTCATCCGTTTTTCCTTCGAAAAAATGAATGGCAGTCGTTTAACCAAAAGCATGAAATTGTTTTCCAATTGGGTGGGGGATAACAATTGATTGATCTAACCCTCCTTGACATTAAATTCACTTGAACAAATGGGCAAACCCCCCCATCCTCTCATGCTTTGACAGGTTTCTAGTCTCCCCCGACTGGATGGAAGCATTTCCAATTGTCTCTCAACAAGGTCTCCCTCGCCCCTTATCTAACCACTACCCCATCCTACAGGACTCTATCGATGAAAGTTGGGGTCCTAAACCTTTTAGATTTAAACTCTCTTGACTAGAAACTGGAGGTGTTTCGTCTTTAGTTACTTCCTAGTGGAATTCTTTTGTAGTCTTTGGCAACCCGAGTTTTGTTCTCGGCCAAAAACTCAAACTGCTTAAATCCAATCTGATTATATGGCGGAAGGAAACTTAAGTTGATGTTGAGGTAGTTGTTTCTAATTCCCTAGCTACAAATCTAGTGTTAGTTGTACAGGATAAAATGGAGACAACACTCTAAAGCTCTCTGGTTGAAGGCTAGGAACAAAACACAAGCTACCTCCATGCTATTGCTAGTGCAAGAACGCGGTCCAACAAGATAAGTAGCATTTTTATTAAAGGGTCTAGGATAGTGGATCAGGAGCAGGTATCCAACTAAATCGTTTCTTTTTATTCTTCTCTTCTTTCCTCAGAGAGATGGTCAAGACCTAAATTAGACAACCTAGAGATTCCCCATATCTCCGTGAGGATGTGGATGGTTTATAAGCTCCTTTCCTCAAAGAAGAGATTAACTAGTTGTTTTTAGTCTTGGCAGAGACAAGTCTCCAAGCCCTAATGGTTTCCCTCTAGCTTTCTTTCAACTCTTCTAGGAAGCTATTAAGCCTGATATCATTTCCTTTCTATCTAACTTCAGTTCTTATAGTTCGATCTCTCACGCCATTGGGGCTTCCTTCATTGCTCTCATATCTAAGGTTGAAGGGGCCACAAAGCTAAAGGATTTTCATCCGATGAGCCCTCTAGGGGCTCCCTACAAGATTCTAGCTAAGCATTTAGCTACTAGACTTATCACCTGTTTTGTCCAAAGTCATCTCTGAAGCTCAAGGAGCCTTTTTGACAGAAAAATTCTAGACACCGCCCTGTTGGCTCATGAATGCATCGGCTCAAAGCGCAAATCTAGTGAGTGTGATATGGTCTGTAATTTGGATATAGAGAAGGCTTTCAATCATGTTGATCGGGGGTAGTTAGACTACTTGCTAATCAAATACAATTTCAGCGAAAAATGGCATGGCTGGATTAGCAATTGCCTATCATCTACCTCCTTTGTATTGGACAACGAATCCGCTAAAGCATTATTTCCCACTTCAAGAGGTCTAAGGCAAATGAGACCCTCTATCTCCCTTTTTGTTCTAGCAATCAATGGCCTCAATCGTATGTTGTGCAAGGGAGAATCTATTGGCATTTTCAATGGCTTCAAAGTTTCCCCTTCTAGTAAAGCAATTCCCTGTTTTGATCAGAAATGTGCTTCAAAGATTGGAATATCTATATTCGATAAAAACAAAAGAAGTTTAAACAAAAAATACTCATCATCATTTATTCCATTAATCTAGATTCTTATCACATTCCTCATGTTGTCCTTGATTCTAAAACAAAGTACACTTATGGGATTTTAAAATGATGTAATTGAAAATAATCCTGCAGCAATTCCAGCAACATTTCAGCTTGTGGAGTGTCTGTCGTAATGATAGGAAGGTTATGCAAGTTTGGAACCCTTGCTTCGTACCAATACGCAAGCCAAAAGACCGAATTAGTACTCTGTAAGCATAATGATGCGAATATCCATGATGAAACCGCATAAGATGCGCAGCATATTGGCCTTGCAGGTCCTCCGTTGTGTGATCGCGCAACAAGCTTCTTGTCACTCACTCCACTTCATCTTCCTCCTCCTTACTTCCTTCTTCATACACTGCAACCCCCTTGATACCTGAATTCTACGAGTCTTTAACTCGAATATTTTCAATGTCCAAATGAGAAGGGTGGAGGGGTATCTATAGGCATTCGTACGCCATCCTTTTCCATTGTGCGGTCACACAAATCATTCATGTTGCGTGAGATGAACCTTGCACGATTGCGCTACTAGCCTCCCGCTCTCGCCCTGCTACAGAAACCATGTTTGTCTTCTTGCTATAGTTGTGCGGTCGCGCAACACACCTCTATTGTTCGGTCATGCAATACAGTCTTGTTGCATGAGCGCACTATTGATTTTTTGTGATCCAACATATGCCCCCTCAATCCTCCTTTGAATGCTTCTTGGAGAATGCAAACGGGGGAACGAACCTCCATCCATGCAAAAAGTCTTCTTTTCGCAAACTTCATCCATTACATGATCGCGCAACACACATTTGTTCGCGATCGGGTCTGCGCAACAGCCAATCAGATACCCTTTGTGCGACCGCGCAACGAAACCTCTTTGCCCGACCACACAACTGTCTGCATTTGTGCGACCGCACAACCCCCCTCCCACTCGACAGGAATTAGCCCAAGTCCCCGGACCCTACCAAATTTTCCTCTTTCATAGCAAATGGCTAAGAACAAAAGGACCCCTGGAACTGCCCAGGAACCCTCGACTCCTACTCATCAACCTTCTAGAAGTCAAGGAAGAAGATCGCTACAAAACCCTCAATCCTCATAGGCGAACAATCGTCCCAAAAAGAGCGTTAAGACAACAACCAACCAGCCCTCTCTATTCAAGGAGCCAAGTCCTCTAGTAGACTTTTTTGATAGAATAACTCATCTGGCCAGCCCCATCTGCCAAGCCATAATCATGGGGGATACAGAAAGGGTTGTGAATCAGATTGGGAAGATTAGCTGAAGGCCACTTCAAACCTTCGGATGAATAGCTCTGGGCCGTCCAATAAAGAAAACAACCCCCCCTCCATCCTTTACAAAGAATAAGCCTTCAAAGAGTAAGGGGCAGCAACTTGAAGAGAAGATTTAAGGAATTCAACAAGAAACACCTGCAAAACACTTGGGACAGTGTGAAGGTGTATCAAGACATAATCAAATTCACAAGTCCTTTCAAGGATGAGTTGATCATCATCCCAATGAACATCCGTCGCCACCTCTCGATTCTCTATAGTGAACCCATGAACAAGATGACACACAACAGAATCCTCTACACAACCCATTGGACCATAAAGGAGCCCCAAATTCTAGAGGCTTTTTTTTATAGAATAGGATTCTAGGCAAAGGACCAACAAGATTTCTCCCATGCGGTTCTTAATGTCGTGCTATGACCCCCACCACCTCTTTCCTACTCGTTTCTTTGAGACTATGCAGCAACGCTTTCATACCCAGGACTCCTTGTGCAGTACAGAAGAATTTTGAACCCGCGGCTTCTTATCCTCATGCAATTACTACAACGATTGGGCTAGATTAATAATTTAAAATCATTCGGACGTCTTGAGATTGATCTCCTCAATGCAATCGAAGTCACACCTGATTATTTCTACAAAGATGTGACTGTGTTCAAGGGTTTTCTGAACAACCAGTGCCCTACCACCAACTCATTCCACCTTCCTATTGGTGAAGTTAGCATCACATTGTGGGACCTTTACAGAATGGCCGAAAAATCCCGAACCTCATTTGGCTTGCGCACTTTATAAGAGATCTTCGATACACTCTTTTTTTCTTCTTGCTTTGCTTATATCTTTCATATATTTCTCCATTAATTCTTACAAAACTGTATTTCTTTTAACCTTGTAGCTTTGTTGGAAACCATACTCAAGAACTAAACAACCTAAGGCAGAAGATCGATGGTCAAGCAAAATATAGCAAATATGGCGAGCTAGCCGCTTTCCTGGCCTATTAGCTCAGCTTGGTGGTACTCCTAAGCTCCAAATGGGCAAATGCCATAAGACCCACCTTATTTGTGGTCACTAGAGTGATGGCAGAGGGCAGGAAATATTCCCTAGCTCCTCCAATTCTTTGCTCTCACTATCGTGCTTTTGGCGATGTGGTGACCCACTACAAGAGTCCTTCAGTCGAAGCATCATCAGCATATGCACCTTAGCACTACTTCGCAGGGTGGCTAGGAGTATATTTTCCATGGACTTATGATGAATCAGAAAAGGGGTATGTCAACCCAGATCGTCTTCCACTCTGGCATTATCAATGGTGAAAGATGATCAAGAAGACTTATGACTAGGTTGTGGACAAAATCGAGATGACGGAGTCCATCACCTTCTTCCAATTCCCATTTTCCAACATCCCTGAAGATAGAGATGCCATCGACGACAACTCTTTATCACCAAGTGAACGCATCTTTTCATTTGCATTAGATCCAGCACTCTCCATTTAAGGGAGAGTAGCGAATTTTGGTGTGAACCCTACTACCCTAGAAGGTTCACGCATCAATTTGGCTACGATCAAACCATACTGGAAGACTGCGATGTCGTCACTAGGGTGATGAGGAGTTTCGGTGTTGGCCCCTATAATTGGGCACTCATCTGGAAGCAGCTTCTGATCGTGCGCACGGGGTCTCACTTTGTCTTACCAAGATATAATTACTCAATCCAAGCTTCTTACTATTAGGGCAATGGTGAGTTCACCAATTCCATTTGATCCATCATTGTCATTTAGTAAATTATCCGGTCTGGTTAGCTCCACCAAGACTAAATAACTATAGACCTGAGCAGGGGATTGGTTATATAATGGAGAAGGATCATGCTCATGCCCCCAATCAGGTTTGTCTGAAGATTTCTCTAGAGGAACCTATTCGCCAAGTCAAGCCCACCAATACTTTGGAAGGTTGGATTGCTTATGGAATTCCTCTAGAAGAGCTAAGAAGATCAGGAGAGCAACTTGTCGTTGTCACGACTCCTAGTCCACGGGAAGAGGGTAATTATCCAACCCTACAGGCACCAACAACTGCGCTTTACACCCCCACGAGAGAGACTACAATGGGTATCGAGATCAGGCCTGAGCCTTCAATTGTATCTCCGATGATGAGGTCTACCAAGCAAAGTTTCCCATCCCCTGTGACTCGCTCTCAAACACAAGTTTGTTCTCCTCCTATACAACAAAGTCATCAAGGCTTCTCCCCTGCCTCTACAAAAATGAGAACATACGCAAGTGGGGCCAGCCCATCCGGCAAGGGTAAGCAGGTCATGATTGAAGAATCTGTAGAATAGGAGTCTTCTGAGGAAAGTGAAGATGAAGAGTCAACAGCTAGCAGCAACTCTACTGGAGAAAGCAACTCCTCAAAGGACGACGGCACAGAAGAAGAATGGGAAGTGAATATTAATGAAGATGATACCACAGCTAAAGCCACTGCAGTTGCCCAAGAGACCCTACCAAATGTATCTACCCAAATTGACGAGGTTGGCACCCTTGTAGAAGAAGAGCCACTTGATTATGGGGAATTCAACTATTCACCTGTGGCTAACATCACTATGATTTTCAGTACGAACTACTCTTCGTTGCCTGGCATGAAACCTGTTATCCCACCGGTCCACATTCCTCCGATTGACCCCCAAATACTTCTAATGATCATGGAAGTCTCTTCTTCAAGGGAAGCAGAACTCTCTCTGCCGGCACAGGCTACTGTGGCATTAATTTCTCTAGATGGGCCTTTATCGACTCCACGAGGCGTAGAGGTTGATTAAGATATGACAGCCCTCCCCACGGCCACCGAAGTGGCTGGTGTTGATGGTGAACAAATTTTGACAGACAAGGCAAGGCCACAATTGCATCTTCCAATGCCCAGCTTACAACTACCCGCACAATTATCTTTACATCAAAGCCTATTGTCGCAACAACTCTGATGACTCTGGACTCGAGCACTATGGCCAGAGAGTGAACTTTCAATGTTGCCCCTGCAGTTGTGATTCTTGAGCCTTCAAATTTTCTCATTGTTGTTAGAGCCTCAAACTTCATCTACTCCTTCATTTGCAACTCCAGTAACAAGTATGACTTTAAATCCTGATAATTTCTTCTTTCAATAGGATTATCTTGTGTTTACTTATTTCGCATTATATTTTTCTAATTTTCTTACAACAGCATCAATTCCGAGTTTCTCTGTGGGCTCGAATTCGAAGGGGACAGAATCAGACATTCTTTCCTTAGAAAAGATTCCTCCATACAAGCTCATCCTAATCAAGAATGCTCTCTCAGCGATTGCCTACATGCCCCTTCCCGACGATGCTTTAGCGATCTTAAACAATGCTACGAAGCTTGCCAAAATCAACATCTCGAGGCTTCACGATTCTCTATCCCATTTTTGCACCTCCCTTCAGCAGTTGGAATATGTTCGCAATATGGGTATAGCACCGGAAATACTATACTGACAAAAGTTGTCACTTCTTAATGATGATATCTCCAAGAGCTCCGCAATTATTTCCAGTTATACGATGGAATGCACTTCTCTTCAAGACCAAGAAAGAGCTTTTGAACAAACTTTGGCCTCTATCAATGAGCAAATCACTAGCCTCGAAGCCCGAAGACAAGCTGAAGAGTTGAGGCTAAGCAAGACCAAGGCAAACATTGCTAAAATATAAGATCGCTAAGCTTGAGGAATATGAACTTTCAAAGAAGAAAACTGATGTTGTTTCCCTAGAACAAGAGCTTGCAAGCACTCCGAACCAAGCCCAACTTATTATTGATGTTAAACTTAACATTGTTGCGGCTCAGGTTCCATTGACCCAAGATCTACAACAGTACATGTTGGCTCTCGGTATTGCAGAATAATTATGAACATGTAATTCATGTATCATGTAATTCAGTTAGTTTCATGGCTCAAATACATAAACAATTTTGTTTCATTAATTTTAGATTCTTTGTCATATGTTTATGAATGATTTCTATCTTTACGAATGTTATTGTGATTGTGCATGCCTTTCTTTACAACTAGGAGTGTACAGTACGCAATAGTTTAGTCAATTTGACTTTTGCTTGTCAGCATGCTTTACGCTATATTCTCCTTAGTGTCTGTTTGTTTTCTAAATTATTTCTTAACCATTAGTGTTTTTTTTTTATTAACAAAGAAATAGGCACATGGATTCACAACCAGCGGTATTGGGTGTGCACTTGGGAGTACAAATGCGAGCGACACCAAAAATAATAAGATAATTCTCCTTAATTAATTATGTAGATTTCATTTTTCTTATATATTGACGGTAATCAATGATGTGTATATATAATTGTTATTCTTTTTTTATAGTTGTGACAGCTTCTTCGTCTAGAAAGAGAGGCCCTAATAGGAGACAAATGAATTCGAGCAACCGAATGAGGACTATCCCGATCACAGAGACTTTGCATCGCATATCGGTATCCTCACCTATACTGATATCCCGATCATATGTCAAGACTTTTGCCAAGTGCCTCATGCACACATTCAAATGGTCATAGATACATTGTCACAATTTTATGAGTTTGAGGGTCAAAGTTGGGATACGAGTCTTATATACATAACACAACGCATCAATGAAACATGGGAGAATTATAAGAAAAGGTTGACTGCTAAATATATTAAAAACAACAATCCTACAAGTGTCCCTATGGATCACCACAGCATTGAGCAATTCAAGAGAGCAAGCGCAAGGAATAAAGTCAATTAGGCCAAGCTAAAAGGACCAACGTGTCTTGGGACGTGCAACATAATTGTTACTCACCATCAGATGGTATGTATCTAAAAATAGGTATCCTATTTTAAAATTGAATTTAATTTTGAATTATCAGTCATCTAACTCCATTAATGATGTGTATTTGAATGATATGTAATGTGGTAAAGGCAATGGAGAGGAATCTTACCTCTGATGCCAAGGTAGGTAGAGGTGATGTCTACTTAAGAGCCAATACGAGCAAGGACAAAGTTGTCTAGTTTCCTGATCTTGTGGTAAGTGCAACCCTCCTACCACTTATCATTACCCTTATGAAATGTCAGGTATAACTTTGAATGGGATCCCCCCCTTAAAAATCAGACATAAAGATTTCCTCTCATCCGGCTCAAGTAGTTACACAATTTTTTTACATACATTTGTATTTTGTCACAGGAAAAACTATATGAGCTTTATAGTAGCAATTCTTCTTCTAGGATGACCGGCGTTGACGATGCCCTTACACAGGTATTAATAAATTTTAAAAATTAATTGTTTCATGGTGATTTTAGAAGGAAGAAAATTGCCACAAAACCCTCAATCCTCATAGGCAGACAATCGTCCCAAAAAGAGCGTTAAGACAATGACCAACCACCACTCTCTATTCAAGGAGCCAAGTCCTCTAGTGGACTTTTTGGATAGAATAACTAATTTGGCCAGCCCTATCCGCCAGACCATAATCATGGGGGATAAAGAAAGACCCCGAAAAGGGTTGTGAATCAAATTGGGAAGATTAGCTACAAGCCACTTCAAACCTTCAGACGGATAGCTCCAGGCCGTCCAATAAAGAAACCAACCCCCCTACATTCTTTAATCGTTTCTTTATTATTGTTGAATACATATATTCCAACCAAAGATTATGGGTTCGATCCCGAGTGAAGTCACCATTTTGTTTCGATCAGAAACGTGCTTCAGATATTGGAATATCTACATTCGATAATAACAAAAGAAGTTTAAACAAAAAATACTCATCATATTCCATTAATTTCGGTTGTTATCACATTCCCCATGTTGTCATTGATTATAAAACAAAGTACACTTATGGGATTTTAAAATGATGCAATTGAAAATAGTCTTGCAGCATTTTGGCTTGTGGAGTGTACGTCGTAATGATAGGGAGGTTATGCGGGTTTGGAACCCTTGCTTCACACCAATATGCAAGCCGAAAGACTGAATTAGTACTTGGTAAGCATAATAATGTGAATATCCATGATGAAACCGCATAAGATGCGTAGCATATTGGCCTTGCAGGTCCTCTATTGCGCGGTCGTGCAACAGGCTTCTCGTCGTTGACTCTGCTTCATCTTCATCCTCCCTTCTTCCTACACCTCACCCACTTGATACATGAATTCTGCAACTCTTGACTCCTAAAGCTCTCAAATATTTTCAATATCAAAATGAGAAGGGTGAAGGGGTATTTATAGGCAATCGCACATGTGAAACCCCAAATACACGCAACAACACCTTATTGCACGAGCGCATCACCCTTTTCCATTGCACAGTCACACAAGTCATTCATGTTGTGCGAGATGAACCTTGCGCAATCGTGCTACTAGCATCCCGCTCTCGCCCTGCGTCCTCTCTCCATTGTTATAGAAACCATGTTTCTGTCCTCTTTCTTTAGTTGCGCGGTCGCGCAACACGGTCTTGTTGCGTGAGCACACGGTTGATTTTTTTTGTGCGCCAACACTCCCATATACAATTCGTAGATGATGCCTTGTTGTTATGTGACGCCACAATCCCAGCTATTTCCAACATAAGTTATCCACTGTTTTGAGGTTATCTATGGCCTTAAGATTTATCTATTCAAAAGAGAGCTTCTAGGCATTAATACTCCTGATGAACTCCTCCCTTCTCTTCCAGCAGCCTTCAGATGTAGACCTGGATCATTTCCCTCCACTTATTTGAGCCTTCCTCTTTGCATTGGCAAACCTACCAAGCATCTTTGGGATGTTACTATAGAAAGGATGGAGAGAAAACTTGCTACTTGGAAGAACCACTACTTGTCCCTTGGGGAACGCCTTACCTTAATTCAATCAGCTCCATCTAACCTTCCCTCTTACTTTTCTATCCCTCTTCCAATGCCCAAAATCAATTCTCCTTGAAATTGAAAAGATGTGAAGAGATTTTCTTTGGAGAGTCAAGCTCGAATCAGCACAAATTCCATCTGCTCAGCTAGTTTGAGGTCTATAATCCCTATATTGAGGGAGGCGTCAGTATCAGGACTCTTACGAATGTCAACTCTGCCTTCCTCAGAAAGTGGCTTTGCCATTTCAGAACTGAACAAGGAAGCAGGTAGAGGTTACCATTGCTGATAAGTATGGCCTGGAGGAAGGAGGTTGGTTTACCAAACTGTTCCTCACTCTACAAAGCTTCCACAATTTGGAAAGCCATTGTAGGCTTTACAAGCTCCTTCTTGGCCGGCATCTCCTTCACTTTGGGAGAAAGGACTCGGATTAGATCCTGGCAGGATAACTGGATCTTAGATAGACCTCTCCTATCAGTTTTCCTAGCTTTAACCAGCCTCTTCAAATCAATCCATTCTCGTCTCTAATTGCTTTTCTTCCATTGGCTCAAGAATCTGGTGCCTTCCTTGCCATAGAGCTCTAATCGAGGCTGAGAACGATGCCTTCTTGGATCTTCTTCATCTACTGCATGGGGTCAATCTGGTTCTTGGGCAAGATGATGGCCCCAATTGCTTGTCATCTCCTTCTGGCATATTTTCAACAACTCCTACGAGTCCATCCATGCTCCCCCTATGAATCAAAGAGTCACCTTCCCATCCTTCTATTGGTACTACAAAGCCCCACCAAAGGTGACCAAAGGAAGGGTGCTGATGGGGGACAACTTGCTCTGGTGCTCCCCAATGTGTGCCATCTATCCCATGACGTGGAAACCATTCCCCATTTATTTCTCCATTGCCCCTTTGTTGTGGAAGTTTGGAGCTCTCTTTGGAGCAGCTTCTGAATCTCTTAGGTGATGCTGAACTCGATGGACTTCTACTCACTTGTCATGTTCTGTCTCGACAAAGATTCCAAATCTGTTTGGAGACTAGCGGTGATGGCATCCATATGGGGGGAAACAAACCAGCGATGCTTTTGAAAACTCTCGTCTCGTCCTCCCCTACCTCCGTGGTGAACTGCATCAGCAGGAACATCTAGGACTGGTCCCTCATTTTAAATCTCTTAGAGAGATTCACCATTAGAGCTGAGCATCAAGTTGAGTCGGTTTGGACCGACTCACCCATTCGGTTCGGATCGAGTCAGACGAGTCAAGTTAGTCGAGTCGAGTAGTCCGATGCCCAGCTCTATCCACCATTCCCTCAGCCCCTGGCTGATTTGTCTGTAGCAGTCTTTTGTAGTTTTCTATGGTTCTCGAGTTGAATAGTCTAGGTTTTTGTCTCTCTCTATTTTTTGCTTTTGTTTTTTGTTTTGTTTTTGTGATTTTCTTTGTCTCTGTTTTTGGAGCTTGCTCCTCCTAATATATTTCAGTTCATCCTTCGAAAAAAAAATAAATTATGGACTACGTATTAACAACTTATGGCAAGGATGTCACCACTCCCTGCCGGACTGGAAAATACACAAACAATATTATCCTGATCATCAATAATAATCTCCACAAGTTCAGCAGGGCCTTCTATTGGGGGAAAACACCCTTCAATGCTCAACTTCCAGTGGCCGAGAAGACCAAGTTGAGCAGGTAAAAAGAGCTGTTAAATTCACCATCACTTGAAACCATGGGCATTTAGCTAACTACCTTGAACACTCATTGCACCCACATCATCTAAATCTCTCCGTGCATCAAACTTTAGGTCTGAACCAACAGAAACCCACCTGCATAAAATTAAACATAAAATTAAAAAATTAATTAAAAAATTTAAAAAAAAAAAAAAAAAACATTTACAGAAGCAAAAATCAAAAGACGAAACGGAAAATGCATACAGCATACCTGCCAGAAAAAGATCTATAAGCATGCATATGCGGGTCTAAATTGAACCATGAATGCCCAAAAGCAAAATACATTAATCATTATGAATTGGAAGATGGATATGCACACTAAACATGATGCTTCTAAGAAAACATACAATGCTTTGTGTCTTCCTTGGTGCCAATTCTCCCATATCAATCCAGCGATTGTTCGCCCTTTACCTACACCAGCTCCGTCGCCTATAAAGAAGCCTGCCCTTGCACCATTTGGAAGGTGCTGAAGGTGCCTCTGTGGTAGACGAAAAATAAGCGTTGTCAATAGGATGCGCTCTGAAGAAACATGGAAGAAAAAGGATCTCAGGGAATACAAACAACCTGACAAGCATAAACTATTGTCTCAATCTGCAAACATGACAATGCTTTAGAATTTTCCAAGTCATCCTTTATTTGTGGATCATACGTAGGTTCTGGAGGCTGCACTGCCGACAAGGAAGACGTCTCTACAACAGGATCTGGATGGGGAGGACCAATAGATAGCTTGGGAGGGTGCTACGGAACCCCAAAAGGGGGGGGGGGAAGCACAAGAAAAATCAGTTCATGAGGAAGACCATCCCTAATTACATATAGCTTCAAATGACAATTGATAAGAGATCATAGAAAAAGAGTTCAAAAAGAGCGGAACAAGAATTCAGTTCCCATTTCTCTGGTGACAAGGGTAAAGAATGAACACGCTTACATAGTCGGTAAATGTTTCTCCAACCGTCCCACCTTCATCTTCTTCTCGCTCCACATCTATGGCGACCTGAAGGATTTCAGTTTGGAAAAGATAAAAGAATTCAAAAAATTATAAAACTGCTGACCCCAATTACTGGGGATAAGGCTTAGATGATGATAAAACTACACCGAAACATAATTATTGACCCTTCACTACGTAAGCAAATGAATCCTCTCAATTTTGAGAAAGCACTTCACGTAGGATCATTGGAAATTAATTGCAGCAATAAACTATCAAAGAGTTAACCATATGTTGCAAACTTGCAGTAACAGCGTGTATCCAAGCATGGTCCCAATAATGGAATAAAAGCCATGCCCTGGATATGCACTCGGAGTCTTAGACCTCTAGGTAGAAATCAAGAGATAAGTTCAAAGCCATATCAATATATGCATTTCAGGCATTGACATGGATTCTAAGCAAGAAATTTTAGATTATGAAAGTGTAAAACAGAAGAAAATGGGGAAATACGAATTTCTTCCTTTTTTCACCCTTAAAAGTTTTCAGCGTGGAAAAATATGTGCTCATGATTGCAGGCGATGTTTTAAATATCGACGATATCAGCCGATATATCTCACAATATATCTTGTGTCCCACCTATGCGATAGAAAACGCACAGGTAGCGTCGATATATCCCACACGTTCAATCCAATAAGTATTTTCATTTTCCGATCCCTTTTTTTTTTAATTATGTTAAATCAGTGTCAATTCAAATGGTTACAAATCCATTGGCTTTTCATGTTTTGCATGAGAAATCATGGAGTTGAAGCTTTGATTTCGATATTCACTAGTTCTTCATGTAAATCAATGTCAAATGGTTAGACATCCATGATTCTTCATGTTTTGCATGAAAAATCATGGATTTGGAGCTTCAATTTCGAGATTTGAGGCAAATAGGCCAATTTGCAGAAAATTGGGAAAAAATCAAAATTTCTCCAATTTTTCCCAAATCAGTTGTAATCTTAGTTTCCAAACATAAAATCAAACATATATGTAACCTAATCTAGTAGTTCTTGGTAAATTTGGAGAATCTTGAAAAAATAATAATTTTTAATTTAAAATAGTTAAAAATATTTTTAAAAAACTAATATTTTATTTTAAAAAATTCAACTTCGATCAATCGTCAATTGACCCCATTTCAAGCGTTTGATGAACACTAATTTGGGGATTTAGGGGAAAATGGGCCAATTTGCAAAAATTTTGGGAAAATTCGAAATTTCTCTAAATTTTTGCAAATCAATTGTTGCAATTCTAGTGTCCAAAAATGAAATCAAACATGTATTGCTTGCATTTCCATACTTGTCTCCTTACATTTATAAATTATATGAATTGACTTTCAATATACTTGCATCAGTGGGGTTGTATATCGAGCCGGGTTGAGTCAAGGTGGGCCAAGCTTGGCTTGACTCGTCCGTTCTCTCCTCGAGTTTGAGCTTGAGCTCGGCCTCGAGCTTACCATTAGAGTTTGGCTTGTTTTCCAAAAATTTCGAGTCAAGCTCGAGGCGAGTAAGTGGATCGAGTCGAGGCGAGCTTACCTCGAGTCAAATCGAGCCTCATCCCAACCCGACCCAACTCGCACCCGACCCAATCGGCACCCAACTCAACCTAGCCACCCGACCCAATTGACCAAACCCACACCGACCCCACTCTTAAATCAAATATTCAATTAATAATATATATATACTCGAGTCGTCATTCGAGCCGAGTCAAGTTGAGCTAGAACAAGCCGAGCAGAGCGAGCTTTTCAAGCTAGCTTGGCTCATGTACAGCCCTATGCATCAATTCAGTCAGACAGTGCATACATTTGGATCCTATACAAAGAAAACCCATTATCTGCACTTTTTTTTGTGATGTTTTGATTTCTAAGTGTGTATTGATGTCTTTTATATGTTATAACAATTCCTAAAGTTTCATTAAAAATTCAACTAATTTCCCAATCTTTCCCCAGGTTTCTGAAAACAACATCACATGCGATAACTGATATGTTTCTGTATCCCAAAGGTGCGATACATCCATTGATATTACGGAAAACATTGCTCACGAGTATGTAAATATGTGCATCCAAACATTCTGTAATGTTTTGAGGTCTAAGTGTGTAATCATGTATCTTTTATTGAAGTTTCATTGAAAACTTCCATCATTTTCCTTAAGTTTCTCCAATGTTCGTCTTAGACTACAAGTCTTGTGATGTTACTAATGTTTCCTATGATCTTTCTGTATCCCAAGAGTGATACCTAATGTGATACCAAAACACAAAACATTGCTTATAGTTCCATGGTAGCAAGGTCAGAAAATTCACCAGGTCAAAACATGACTCACACGGTTTTTTTTTTTTTTTTTAGAGAGAACTAGAAAAAAAAAAATGGAAAGATAACAACAATTTTATTAAAATGCTGCGAAAGAGGACAAAGAAAACAACACCCAGCCAAAATCAAGAGAGAGAGCCGTCAAGGGCAGACTCAACAAAAATTGCCCAGCTAGACATTAAATGCTTAACTTTACTCACAACCTCCCTTATATAAACATTCTCATTCTGAAAGCAACGGCCATTCTGCACACCCCAAAGCACCCAACAAACCACCAAAAGACCTTCCCTAATTTGCTTACCCCAACGGTTTAATGCTAGCCCTGCCCTCATCAAGCAGTTTACAAACCTCGCGCCACCTCAAAAGATGAAACTTCCTTTTAGCATTGTCACCTTTCCCATAAGAATGTCCTTCTCAACTTACCTAGCTTATCTAGCACTGAATTGGGACGCTTAAATAATGATAGAAAATAGATGGGCATGTTTGAGAAAGTTGTCTTTAAGAGAGTTAACCGACCCCCGATGGAGATGTAATGACATCTCCACGTTGCCGACTTCCTTTCAATTCTTTCAATCACCTTATCCCAGAGGTGTTTCAGCAATTTTCCAATGCATAACAGCAGCCCCAAATATGAAGAGGGAAAGGCTCCAGTCTTGCATCAAAGGATCTCAGCGAAGCGAACAAGATCGGATCCATCAACATTCACCCGAAGCATTTCAGACTAATTCACATTAATTTTCAGCCTCGAAATAGCTTCAAAACAAACAAGAATTTTTCATAGATTATCCACCGAGTCATCCTTAGCCTCACAAAACAGAAGCGTGTCATCGGCATACTGAAAATGAGAAATTTGTCTATCGACCCTAGGGATATCAAATCCTCTGAACAACCCTAATCAAGCATACCATTGAGATCCTCCACCAACACCACAAATAAGTGAGGCCAGAGCGGATCCCCTTGCTGCAGCCCCCCTATAAGCCATAAAGAACCCCTTCAGGGTTCCATTGACTAAAACCGAGAAAGAAGCCGAAGCCATACATTGGTTCATTCCCGCGGTTACCAAAACCCAACTTTTCAAGCATATAATCCCAGTTCACAAGATCATAAGCCTTTTCTATATCCAACTTGCAAACCCAAACTGATATCTTGTCCTTGCATCTAGAATCGATACATTCATGAGCCACCAAAGCACTATCTAGGATTTGCCTTCCTGCCACAAAAGCTCCTTGGTTTTCATAAATGACATTGGATAATGCGACTCTAAATTTATAAGCAAGAATCTTGTGAGGGCTCCCAATGAGGCAAATCGGCCTAAAATCTTTCAAGGTTTTCTACCCCTTCCACTTGGGGATAAGCGCGATGAAGGAAGCTCCCATCTCAACTGAAAGACAACTCCTTTCCCAAAACTCCACCTTCTTCACAATACTCCAAAATCTCTGAAAGAAAAGAATAGGAAATCCGTCAAGGCCAGGCGCTTTATCCCCACACATCAAACCAAGAATTGCTTTCACCTTTTCTTCCGAGAGCAACTTCTCTAGCTCAAACACATCATTAATAGAGATTGAGTTAAAATGGAGATTGTCCAATGAAGGCCTACCCCATTAAACCTCTGAAAGAAGAGAATTATAATAGTCAACGATAGCATTGCAAATATTACCCTTATCCGAAGTAGGAGCATCATCAACAACCACAAGAGATGAAATCATGTTAGCCCAGACTCTAGCACTAGCAATACAATGGAAGAAACATGTATTTTTATCACCAGCTTTAAGCCAAACTGCCCTCGATTTGAAGCGCCACTTAATTTCTTCCTCCTTGGCCCAACTTGCTAAAGCTAACAACAGATCTTCCCGCTTCTAACTATCTTTTGGAGAAAGTTTGCCCTCTTCTTCTCGCAAGCCAAACTCATGAATTTGATTGGCCATACTATCAAACTCCTTCCCTCACACCAAGATCATCTCTCCTCCAGGCTCAAAGTTTTTCTTTCAACAACTAAAGCTTTCTACAAATTTTGAACCCTAAATATCCGTCGACTTGGAAAGAAGTCCACCAATCTTCCATAGTCTACTGAAATCCATCAATTTCCAGCCATGCCGCCTCAAACCTAAAGGGTTTGGGACCCCAATTTTCTTCAGTAACTTCAAGGACAACCGAACGATGATCCGACACAACGCTAGGGAGACCCCGAGGAGGGTCCACCATCTCATTACACCCAACCCAATCTGAAAAGTTGACCATAGACAAGATCACCCTCTCCACATTCAACATTTTGAAAGAGAACCTAACCACATTAAAGTCCCCCCAAATGCACCAAGGATACGACCACTTCTGTTTAATGGCATCCAGCTTAGCCCAAAAAAGATCTCTCAAACCCTCTCTACACAAACCATAAAAAGCGAAGAAACCTCATTCGAATCATGACGATTGATCACAAAAGAGAACAGAAAGAAACAAAGAACCGGAAAAGGCATCTTTCTTCTGTCAGGCGTCGCATCTCCAAGCAACCAGAATCCTCTCCCCCCCCCCCCCCCCCCCCCCCCCCCAAAAAAAAAAAAAAAAACACACGCAGAGCATGAGGCATCAAAAGTAACCCAATCAGCATTTCTAATACCCCGGAACTGATTGCAATTTGGTTTTTGAATTGCAATGATATTTGCTTGTCTTCTTGCAAAGTTGCCTAATCTAAGCCCTTTTTGCGCAGCTCCCCAACCCTCGAACATTCTAAGGCAATATAATCAGTAATCACCTTGAATCCCCAATCTCGTCCTTTTTTTGCCAATTACCTTTGCAAGAAGATTCATAGTTAATAGATCTTTCCAAATTCATTAGCTCTCTCCAGCCTTTGGGAGACGTCCTGGTCTTCATTTTCTACCTGGAATGACATCGCTACATGGTGTTAGACTGAACAAATCGGTAGAAATCATGACGTCTCCCAAAAAAATAAATAAATAAATAAAATAAAATAACTATAAGTAATGTCTGTAGTCCAATAGAATTGTTCTTCAAAGATCTTCCCTTTAAAAGAGAGGTCTTCAAGCCTATCTTCCGATCTGCCCCATTAAACTGATTTGCCAAATCTATGTGCTAACTCGCCTTTTCCATACACAAGGAAGTAACCAATAAAGGTCCCTCCAAGAGATTTTCTCGAGGAGATTGCACTTCCACCAAGATCCCTCCCGATTCTCCGACACTTGAGAGACAAGGTTCGGATTCCACATCAAAGTCTGCATCTTGCGCATCTTCGAAGTCATCTATCAATCTGATTTCAATTGAGCCACGATCGTTGTCCTACACGAGCGATTTGGATTCAAACCCCTCTAGAGACTCCTGAAGCCCCATTTCTTCTTGGTCGGCTTCACAAACTATCGCCTCGAGAGCTAGATAAGAAGACCTTTCTAAAAAATCGAGGTTGGGTTGCACATAAATAGATTTGGAATCCGTGTGAGCAACTTAAATGAAGCCACGCGCTTCAAATTATTGTCCCTTGGCGACCAGACGATCAAAGGCTTGGATGCATGTTTCACGCAGGAGGCTCGATCATTTCCAAAGGCAGATGGCATACATACACTGTACCACGTGTCACAATCTCATGCCTTGCTATCGACCGCATCAAGAGCTGGACAGCTGGACCGCCTGATCAACCGACACGTCCCGCCATCAACAGTCATCCTCCGATTTGGAAGGAGAAACCAAAAGCTCAAACTGAGTCAACATCCTCAGATTGGGTTCAGGATCCATGCCTCTTTAAAAAATCTGCTTTGGCGTTAAAAGACTTTCGACGTATGCTCCCGCAACACACCAATTGTCGCATGTCTCCATCGCATGCAATCGAGCTCCATCTATCGTCCACCCTTCGATCCTGATGGCACACGTCCCCATCGAGGAACCAGTGCTCCAGGTGCACATTTTGATTGTGCACCTTCAACTTCACAACGGCAGAAATCATTGCGACCTTTCTCCCTTCCCACCTCTCGCATCTTCCAATACGCCCCCCATCTGAGCGGAGTTCCTTCCAACCTTTCCCGCTACACTTGCATTACTATCTTCCTATCACCGATAAACGTTAAAATTGTGTCCAAAACTACCTAGTTCTTCTTCCTTCTAATCCGAACTCCAGCCACCCCCATGTCTCCCCCATTCTCCGTTAGAGGATCTAGCATCACTACTTCGCCCAGACAGGACGCAGTAGCTGTATAAAGGTCTGCAAAACAAAACTTCGCCCAGACAGGCCACAATAGTTGTATAAAGGTCTGCAAAACAAAGTTCTATCGAAATCCCCCAGATAAATATCCACTCCTCTTCATGCCCAAATATTGAATATTCCTCCCATCTATGGATTCGAAGGATGGAGCCATCTGTATGAAGCGTGCTTGCCATCACCAGAAGGTCCACTCTTACGTCTTAACACAAGGATATCTAGACTTCATTGAAGTGAATGGGTTTAATAGTGCATGCATCCGGCCTCAATCTGCATGATTCATCGAGCCATTCCTTAAAATGAAGAGTACTCGCCCCTTCTTTGGTTATAGCTACTACTGAATGAGCCAGCGCTTCCCAGGTTTTTAATATCACTTCCTGATTCAAGTGAACCACTCGTCGATCCCCCAAGCACTCCACTGAAAACCTCTTTTCTTCCACCGCATGCTTCTCTGTCGGAATCGATGGATCACCGCTATAGCATCTAGCTGAGTGATTCTTACGCAAGACATGTAAGAGAGCCCTTGACCTATCTCGAGAAGGGGTTGTTGGCTCAAGTTTCATTCTGTCTCCTCTGCTGCAACCTTCCTCACACCAGTCCAAACTCGACTACAGGAGTTGATTTCCTTGCATTACTGTTATGCTTAGGTCCGAATCTTGCCCTATAAACCAGAAGCTTCTTGCCCCTGAAGCTCTCTCCGTGCAACAGCTTCACCGCTCTGGCACGCTCCCCCTTAGAACTCATCCAAAGAAATGTGAATCCCATGCCTTCTCCTGTATGCTTATCCCTTCGTAAGACTACATCCATCACTACCCCCGCCCTACCAAACACCCTAGAAAAGTTGATAGGCAGCCATCCTTGTGGGAAACCCTCAACGAAGAGAGTTGGATAGTTAGCCAGGGATTTTCCACTCCCTATCTTTCTGTCGTGGGTTGGTTTTTTCTTTCTCACTTGCTCCCAATCTTCACCATCCGGCTAAATCCCATCATCATCCTCGTCTCCCCCAATCGATTCTCCTAATGTTGACTCACATCGCGCTAGAATCCTAATCGCTTTAGGATTAGCTCCCACACTTGAGTTAGTGCTTCCCGATGGTTGATCTTGCCTCTTCCACATGCCTCCCGCTCTACCAAGCTCGAGAAGAGACTCAATCAATCAAAAAACTAAATTTTGGAGCCTCATGAATTTCAAAGTTTTCCTTCGTTTGGGCTCCAATGCTTTTGAAGATACAGCAAATGGACTTCTTGTAGGGCCAATTGATTGGCCAAAATCTCCTCTCCAACAGCTTTGTAGGGCCAATTGACTCACACGTGTTAACCTCCTTTAGGACAAAACTGAGTCAAAAAATCAAAGACTTGTCCTATCCAAAAATTAAAAAATAAAAAAATTTGCCAAGTTTACGCGTGACTTTGTGACTCTCTTGAGTTAAGATATATCATGTCATTTTTATTATGTCGCAAAAACCCAACAAAATTCAGTCAAACATGCTGAACGGTGACTCGTTGAGTTAAGGAATTCAAAAAGCTTCTCAGAAATTAATTAATATAAGAAGACTCCACCAATAATTGATAATATGACAACAACTCCTGCAAGTACGAAAATTCCAGCAATGACATGAGTAACAAACCAGCAAGTTCTATTTGGGTGTATGGAAATACTGCTTGAGTTTATCCTAATTGAAAAGAAACCACAGATACTAGATTTAGGGCTTTATATGCTATTGGTTTAGGGCTTCCATTGGCAATGACAAAGGAGAAGGGAGAAGAGAATAAAAGAAAAAATAAATAAAGATTTAGGAGTTAATATTTTAGTCACATGAAGTGTGAAAGGAAGCTGCAATAGATTAAGGTTTGGGAGCGGGTAAGCATCTATTTCAAAAATTTTCAAGAATAAAAAGGTAGGAAACAGGAGCAGGGGCACAAATCCAAAGCGTGGTTCTAAGCAGGAGCAGCACCTAGCTAAGAACCTTGCAACTAAGGTTGATATTCATTTTTGTTATGAAAGTAAGAAGGAAGAGAGAAAGGGCATAAACATTCATCTGCTTTTCCTCTTTTCACCCATGTGTTCTTATTTGCCAGGTATGAAAAAATCCTGATTCACGCAAGTCACCAAGCGGATTTGTCCAAGTCAAAATTTTGCAACAAGTCAAGCAAGTAGCCATGGCTGGAAATTGTAAGAAACATTATGTTTGGATACTCAATAGCCATGTTCTTCTAGTCCATAATCTGGACTCACAATTTTGTGGCTGAGAGTTGTACAAGACATTATGTGATCATTGCTTGGCAACAATGCTCTTCAAGTAGTCTACCTTGAGATTTTTCTCAATGGATGGGTTAATGTTGGAAGCTTTAGGGCTTGTCTGGAAAGATGCATTGCATTAGATGGAATTAACACCACTTTTACAGAATGATTACATGTCTGAAAATACCATGGTATTTTGACCATCCAATCACACATTTGGGATCGAATTCTTCCTTCAGGTAAAAAACACCATATTATGTAAAACCCGCGTTTGGTGGACACTGGATTAATAATCAATGGACCAGATTTCACAACTGATGCAAGTCACCTATATTAATATGCAACTCGAGTGTCACGTGTAACGAGCATATATGGATGGACGACGTGGATAAAACATATGCATTAACGTGGGTCCCATAGATGTAGTGAATTTCGAAATTCACCAGAAATCCCACTGTATCTCTTGTTAGGATTAGAAGGTCAAATACTTGCATTAATCCAATCCTTCCTATCATATTTCAAATGCCAAATAGAATTGATATCCCACCTAATGCAATGCAATACTACCTAATCTTGCATTCCAGACAAGCCCTTAATGTCACTTCAAGAGCACAGGCAAGGAATGAAATAAGAAGAAAAGGCACCAAGACACATATTAGAGCCATTTAACTCGAATATTCTTTGAACATCTGACAAACACACTTAACATATTACATTGTCAAAGGTAAGGTTCGGCCAAATACTATTGTGCCAACATCAAAACCTCACGAAGGGAATTCAAGACTAGTTGGGTTACTAATTTACTATACCAGTAGCATGTAAGGTACCGAATCCAAATCCAAGTGAATTCAAGAATCACGACTAAGGATTAAAAATCAGTTTCAATGTACTATATCGATCACCTCCAAAACCTATACTTATCAGCCAATGCGAAGTCAAGCATGGGACCTTTGTCTCAATCATCAAGCTAGCATTGTCATTCTGAATGTAGCCTCATTTGACCATGGCTTTTTCACAAGGCTTGTGGGGATGTACTAAAGAAAGACATATTGCTCACCCTTGATGACTTTTATGACGAGTGTTAGATAAATAAAGGGGAGACCACTGGCTTTATACTTTTTGACTCTCCTAAGGAGGGGGACGAGGAGCTAGAAAATCTTAGGCTTACTAGTTTTTTTTTTTTTTTTTAAAGCAACGGAAAATTCAATAAAAGAGGGGAAACAAACTACAAAGAAGAAAAGAAAAGCAAAAGAAGGACTACTGAGATAGCAAACGACCCCTAATAACCTAAAAAAGAAAGATCAGCCCTATATAAATCTTAGGCTTACTAGTTTTGACGCAAGCTTTTGCAAAACTATTGTCATAGACTTATGAGTTTCACCCGTGGTACTCTATAATGGTGACAACGGTCACAACAACCACCACCATTACCATTATGATCTCAAAAACAAGAACCGTCCATAAATACAGATGATTCACGTTAGAACCGCGGTTCGCCAGTTCAAGCGCGGAACCGTTCGCAAACCGCGGTTCGTGAATAGTGGAACCACGATCCGTGAATGGTGGAACCGCGGTTCATTTTTTACCTTATTTACCCCCTATTTTTTAATAGAAATGAGGGCAATTTTATCATTATCGTAACAATAGAATCTCAATTGTCTCCAAGAGTCTAAGTTACTCAAGTTGCTACTCTCTCTCTCTCTCTCTCTCTCTCTCTCTCTCTCTCTCTCTCTCTCTCTCTCTCATTCTCTCATGTCTCTTGGTCTTCCACTCTTCCTCTTCTCACATCAACAATAGGTATTGTTGATGTTGTAATATGGACGTCCTCACTAGACCACTACACACTTGCAAAAGCAAACAACGATGAAGACCCTGGCTACAGCAGGGGACCCTTCGATGCCTAAGTTAGGGTAGGGAATCCAGGTCTAATAGAACTTTAGAGTTTTTAGTGTATACCTTTCTCCGTAAGCGTAGTTCTTATTTATAGTCGTTTCGTGCTAGTTACGTACATGGCAATGAATCTGCCATTCAATTGTTTATCATAGAGGGGATCGTCTCCAGAACTCAAGGTGTTATCCTCGGCTTGATTCCTGACAAAGATCTCGGGGACTAATCGTCCCTCTATCAAAAGGAGATCTCCCTATGGTTGACTTCCGAGGGAGATCGCGGTAGACGGTCGAGGCCAACCTCTAGGTCGGATTGGCTGAGGTCCTATAGACCGAGCTGAACTGTCGATCGTCATCAATCCTTTCATCGAGGCAAGTCGGGTCAATACTTACAGTCGTTTGTTGGTCGCAATAGCAAGAAGTCGATCAGATTCAAACCCAGTCCTAGCAGTTGATGCTCGAGATGATCGTGGAGGTCATGCTCGGTTGTCGGGGTCGAGCTCTTATCCGACCTCCTTTACTTGTGCTTTGTGTTCTCTCTCATATAGGTCCACTTGGTCAATTTATTTTCACCCAAAACAGGTACCGTCTCTCTCTCTCTCTCTCTCTCTCTCTCTCTCTCTCTCTCTCTCTCTCTCTCTCTCTCTCTCTCTCTCTCTTTTCATGACTCAGAAATTAGACTTCGAATACATGCTACTTTTTATCACCAGCATGTCAAATTTGTAAGATGATCAATATGGATGAGGATGGGTACAAGAGACCAGGGTATCCCACATCGGTTACGTATCGGCCATACGTATCGGCCATAACAGCCAATACGTAACAGTAACGGCGGTTACTGTTACGCAATACGGGGCTGAAATGAATAGGTGCAGTTACGAGGCCGTAACGGCCGTTATGAGCCCCTAACAGTTGTTACAGGCAGTAACCCTAAAAGAAAAAATGAAAAAAAAAAAAAAAAAAAAAAAAACTATCCTTATTCTCGCTTCCTCTTCTTCTTCTTCCTCCTCTTATTCTTCTTCTCCGCAGCGCTGCTGCAATTCATCGCGGCTCTGTTGCAACTCCTCGCGGCGCGCTGCAGCTCCTCCTCCTGCTTCTTCTTCTTCTTTCCCCTCTGGTGCAACTCCCTCTCCACCCTCTTTCTTTTTCCCTCTCGTTTTCTCCCTCTCTCTCGTTTTCCCTTTCTTTCCTTCTCATTTTTTTACTTTTTCCTCTCATTTCTCTCTCCCTCTGTCGCAGTCTCAAAAAAAGTGAATGGGGGGCATGGCCGGACACGGATTAGATACTGACAAGTTAGTAGCGAGTCAGCTACTGAAGTGACGTCAACAAGTTCTATGGGCCCCACTATGATGTGTTGTATCCACACCATCCATCCGTTTTGAGATATTATTTAGGGCATGAGCCAGAGAATTGAGGCAGATAAAAAGATGTAGTGGACCCCACCACAGAAAACAGTGGGGAGAGTGATTCCCACCGTTGAAACTATCCTAAGGCCCACTATAATTTTTATTTGAAATCCAACCCGTTCAAAAGTTAAAAAAGATATGAATTAAGGTAAAACACAATATCAGCTTGATCTAAAACTTTCGCGGCCTTTAGAAGTTTTTAATGGTGGTCGTCACTGTCCCCACAGTTTTTTGTGTTGGGGTCCACTGGAGCTTTGGATTTAACTCATTCTTTGGATATTGCCCTAAAATGATCTCTACAAATGGATGGAAGGTGTGGATATAAAACATACATTATGGTGGGGCCCACGGAACTTGGTGAAGTCACTTCAGTTGCCTGTCTCGCTACTCAACCTATAGGTAGCTAATCTGCACCCGGCGTGGCTGTTTTACAGCCACGTACCTTATTTTATCGGTAGTCTGCGGTGTATGCCGCTTAGTGCACTTGCACTATTTTAGTGCATGCAACCCACCTTGATTTATGTGTTGTATTATACATCCATGCCACCCATCAATTTTTCCTGATCATTTCAAGGCATAGTCCCTAAAAGGAAGCAGATCCAGACCTCAAGTGGACCGCACAGTAGGATTGAATGTTCACCGTGCACTTGCATTGTTTTTGTGTATGTGGTCCACCTTGATTTATGTGTTATATTATATATCCATGCCACCCATCAGTTTTTCTTGATCATTTCAAGGCATGGTCCCTAAAATGAAGTAGATCCGGATCTCAAGTGGACCGCACGGTAGGATTGAATGCCCACTGTTAAAAACCTATTATGACCCACTGTAATGATTATTTACCATTGAAAATGTTGATAAGGTTGCATGGACATGGATCAAGGAAAACACAAGTTCGCAACTTAAAAAATAATATTAACAAATAATAATAATAATAATAATATAAGTTTTAATTGTGGGAATTCAATCCCTATTGTGTGGTCCACCAAAGATTTGGATTTTTCTCATTTTTTGGACCATGAGTTGGCAAAAAGGATGGACAGCATGGATATACAACAAATGCATCAAGGTGGGTCCTATGTTCAGTGCGTCATTCACTAGTGGTCCACCTAAGATTTAAATCTACCTGATTTTTTGGATCATACTTTAAAATGAGTTGACAAAATAGATTGATGGCACGGATATACAAATACATCAAATGGACACCAATTTCAAGGCCTCACCCACTAGTGGTCCACCTTAGATCTAGATCTACGTTATTTTTGGACCTTGCCTTAAAATGATTTGATAAAACAGATGGATGTCATTGATATACAACACATACATCATGGTAGGCCCTATGTACATGGTTGTAAAAATTGTTCATGAGGCATACACTAACTCAAAATTAATAAATTAAATTATGGCACTATTGTTGTCAAGTCACAATTCCAAAATTAAATTGTTTAAATGATTCTCACCGTTAATTTGCAAACACTCGTTTTTTTTAAATATGATCATTTCATATTTTTCATTCTTCACTGTGCAATAAATATCCACCAATCCATTAGTGAGATAAGTGCCAATAGATTGCATGAATTTAATGTTGATTTGGGGTATCGAATGATTCACTAAATCAACTCTAAATCGACAACACTATATTTACTTGAATATAATTTCAAATTTTTTCTTAAGATTTATTGTGAAAAATTATATTAATTTGTTAGATATATGAATTACATAATAGGACATAAAAGTTCCTAGATTGTATATTGAAATAAAACATACACAAGTCACAAGGTATGTAATATACCAATACCTACAAATATGAAATATGAGATATTTTGTTATTAGATTCATTCTAATTAATTTATATTGATACTATATAGTTAGATAATTATATATAAAAGATCTATAGTCAATACTAGGTTGTCAGGTTCATAAATTCATCAGGCAAACCGATACAACTTTTCACCAAAGAATGGACCGTTACACCACCATAAACATGTTCCAAATTATAAATGAATGCATATTTGGAATGTTTGGAATATTCCGGATTTAATCCATATTTTTTCATAATTTTTTGGCAAAAAAAAAATGCACTGTTACAGGCCATTACGCCCCCGTATCCGTATCGGTGTCGGTATCGGTGGGCACCGTTACACCAACCAATACCGATACGGAATACCTTGCGAGGGACTGAATTCAATGTCAATGGAGAATTCATTTGTAAAAGAAATTGAAGATGATTCTCAAGTGTTAACTACGACCCCCCTCGAAAGGTATGTAATTATTGTCAAAGGTCAGAAAGATGGAAATGCTCGCAAATGGATTTGTAATTTTGTTTGCAAGTCTGATGCTTATACTGGAACATATTCACATATTAGAGCCCACTTGATTAGGTTGTTACCTGGACAAAAGCACGTGGAATAGCATTACGTCCAATAATAAATAAGGAAGAGAGGGAGAAGATGAAAAAACAAGGGGAAGATGCTGATAGAGTTTTTGGTGGCAGTAAACATAAAATAGCTATTCCTATTATTCCACCAATATGCAATACAACTCCAGCTATGATGGCAGATAATGGGAAGAAAAGTATCTGTGATATGTTTAAGATGGCTTCTAGAAATGACGTGGATGAGGTAATACCGTAATAGCAAGATGTTTCTACGCGAATGGGATACTGATGAAGGACAATTAACCACTTGCTCTAAAAGCTCAAACTGATAGAGCATAGCAAATTAATCCCTTTATCTCATAGCCGAGGCCCCACATCCACGAGTCAACCAAACCCTCCTCGTGGGCCCCAAATCACATGGGTTTCACCTCACACAAGCTACTAGCCTCACGCGAGCCGCCCACCAGGAGTGTGCCCTTACATCATACAAGCTACTCCACTCGAACCCGGTGTGAAAATACCCCCGCATTAATCACCCCCGGTGAGGAATCTCAAACACGAGAACTCCCGCTCTAATACCAATTTAATGCAGGACAATTAACTACTTGCTCTAAAAGCTCAAACTGATAGAGCATGGCGAATTAATCCCTTTATCTCATAGCCTAAGCCCCAAATTCATGGGTTAGATCCTCAGCCGAACCCTCCTCATGGGCCCCAAATCACATGGGGTTTGCGGACCACCCACCCCAAGTGTGCCCCCGCATCCCACTAGCCACCTCGCTCGAGCCCGGTGTGAAAATACCCCCGCATTAAATACCTTTTAATGTGGCAAAATCCCATTTTTGAGTTGATATGGTGAGGCCTATTAATGATGCACCCAAAGGATACAAGCCACTATGTGCAGAGAAGATAAGGACATCACCTCTTTTTAAGGAGAAAACTAAAGTAAAGCATGCCCTAATGCCTATAAAGCAACAATGGCCAACATGTGGGGTTTCAATTGTTTTTTATGGTTGGACAAACATCAAAACCAAACTTCGATCAATGTAATGGTAATTTCAAGACGTATGGCAGTTTTTATTAGTGGTGTTGATTGCTCTAGAGATGAGAAGTCAGGTAAATTTATAGCTGAGCTTTTACTGACAGCTATTGAAAATGTGGGAACATATAGTGTAATACAAGTAGTGACTGATAATGCATCTACTTGTAAGACTACACGAACAATCATTGAAAAGAGACACCCTCATACTTTTTGGTTTGGTTGCATGGCTCATACATTGATCCTCTTGATTAAGGATATTGCAAAATCCAATTATCCAAGCTTGGCTATTGTTGATGATAGTTATGAGAGGGCAAAGGGTATTGTTACATACATAAAAAATCATAGTTCGGCTTTGCACATATTTCGAACATTTTCAATGCTAGATATGATTCAAGCTAAAAAGACAAGATTTGGACATCATTTTATAGTTTTGGAGCGTATTATGCGGGCGAAGAATGCCTTGTTCAATATGGATTTAAATGAGGAATGGGAGAAGCTCAAAAAAGGTCGATCAAAGTCGAATTTGGAGCATGAAGGGGTAAAGAGAGTTATTTTGGATTATGATTTTTAGAACAAAGTTAAGACACAGAGCCAATTTGGGAGATGATTCGATTTTGTGACTCAAATAGAGCTGTGATTGGGGAAGTTTACCAAAGGATGAATACGATGTTAAGATGTATGAAAGTGGCATTATCTCATAATGATGAAATGTATCAAGTTGTCAAAGATCTTGTTATGGCACGATGGGATAAGATGATTATTCCTTTACAGTCTTACATGTGTTCTTACACATTTTTATTCAGACTCTCGGTTGGCAGGTTTGACTTTAGGTGGGGATAAGAGGAATAAGCCCAATGTCAATACTGACGTTCACCAATCTTTTTTAAGTGCTTTGAATCAACTTGTAACGGATCCAAGTGAAGCATCTGTAGTTTGTCAATGACTTAGTAATTTTGTTAGCAACAAGGGTGTCTTTTCTTATCCTGAAGCTATTAAAGATGGAGAGACGATGCCTGCAATATCATGGTGGGATTTATATGGTGTGAGTGCTCTTGAGCTTCATGGTTTGGCAATTAAAGTTTTGTCTCAAAGTGTTAACACCTCATGTGCAAAGAGGTCATGGAGTGTCTATGGGTATATCCACAGTATTAAGAGGAACAGGATGAATTCTGATCAGGCAAAATCTTTGGCTTATGTCCATTATAACCATTGATGATTAACACGATACAAGGAGGATTAGGAGCGGTCATATAAGAGTTGGGACACTTCTGTTAATGATGATAGTTTAGAAAATGACATTGCAGTTGTTGAAGAAAGAGAGTATGCTTTGCTTTATGATGAGGCGGTTTCACATGATGCTCCACGGCCTCCACCTTCTAGCATTGCAGTATCTAACTTAACTCCTCAAGCTCAAACTCAAGGATCATCCATTCCAACGGAAGCAAAAAGGCGACGAGAGATTGCACATGGCAAAAGGCCAAGTGTGGATAGATGTGTCACTTCTACTTTCTCATTTTGTTTTTTGAGCTCATTTCTTTTGTTTTTTAAACAATTAAAATGATGAAATTGATATACATTTAAAGATGAGTTGGTACTTGATAGGATGGATTGTTTTCGTGACTTTATGAGACTGTTTTTAAATGAAGAGATTGATTATAGGCATATTATGCCATTTTTTTCTACAAATGTGTATTTGTAAGCTCCATGCCCACTCCAAACCTTTGGAGCTTTGCAAATTCGGCGCTCCACCGCTCCCACTCCCGTTCCCGCTTCTGGTCACTTAGATTATGATACTTCTTTAAAAATAAAAAAACTTGTATCGGCCCCATAATGAATTGTTACTGTTACAAGGAGCGTAATGGGTCACTACAGGGGCATTGCAAACCATTTTTTCGATAACAGCCATTAACCATTATAACCACATAATGCGAAACGGTTGCCATTGTTACTGTTACATAATAGCCATTACAGCACACCTTGATTTCACCATAGATAAACATGGGACCTTTGTTGTCGCGCTAGCATCGTCATTGTGAGTGTGTGTAGCCTCACCACACAACATATTTCTAATTATGATTGCATGCCACACCTATATGGTGAAATGTTAGCTATCTTTAAATGTCAACACTCAGTATTTCGAATAAACAAGTATTAAACTCAGGTTACAAAATTCGGGGCGTTACAGGAACAATGGGGATTAGACATCCACTGTTGAAACATTCGTATGGCCACAAAAGTTTTGTATCAAGCTAAGGCTTTTTTTTTTTTTTTTTTTTTTTTTTTTTTTGGTTTTCAGTTCATCCCAGTGGGAATGACTTTATAAACGGTTAGCATGACGTATAAACATCAAGGTGGAGCACAAGAAGATTTCAACGATAGACATTTATTTCCAAATCACATTGGCAGTTGGATAAAAATAGTAGACCCATGGTCAAGTCATCTTAGTATTTTGTATGTAGTGGAGAGGAGCCAACTTGGGATGTACTAACTACCTAGGGTTAGTCATATCAAGGTCTGCCAAGGGTGGCAACTTTCAGGTAAAAATAAGGTACTAACCAACCAACCTAGGAACAGCAATATGATGATTATTAATTAATGGTTGTATTATAACTCTGCTGGACGCTAGTGGAAGTTTTGCACTCTCATTGTCAGTCCCAATCAAGGTATTAAATAATGGTGGCCACCACCATTGCCCTTGCATTAGGGCCTTTCTTTCTTCTTTTTTTCTTTTTTTTTTTTGAAAAAAAAAAAAAAAAAATCCATTACGAGACCGTTACGAGCCCACAACACGTAATGGTTACCACAATTACCGTTATGTAACGGCTACCACAATTACCGTTATGTAACGGCATTACAATAGTTACGTAACTATTTTGGCATACCATGGTCCCAATCCCAAAAAAATGGGGATTGTATCAAGTTCATGGCCACCATCAAACTTCCACCACGACTTCTTCTCACGAATGCTGAGAATGTGACATTTTCGAGAGTGGCATGGTGGAACAGGATTCGTGCAGTTGAGCCCAATTTGTTGGGATAAGGCTTAAATGATGACGATGGAGGTGGTTGGAGTCATAGTTTTCAATATCGGTATCGGATCAGTTGATACAACCGTATCATATATGTATTAGCTTGATACAATACGTGATATGGGACCAAATGGACCTACCCTTTAAAATTGGGCCATATAGGCCGATACAAGCCAACATGCCCATAAAGGCCCAATTTTGAAATCTTTTTCAAAATTTCACTCATGTTTCCTCTTCTTCTTCTTTTTTTTCATTTAATCCATAGAGGAAACTTAGAAAATCATTCTAGGCTTGAACTACACTTATTTGGGGATCAAATGATTTGAGTGGGATTCAACAAATCAAAGCTAAGTGAACCATTATAAGAAAAATTAGAAGAAGGGTAAACCTATACTTTCTTTTTAATGTTTTCAATTTTGTTATTTAAATGTAATGGGCCCTAATTAACCAAATCATGCTTGATTTGCATTCAACTAGGGCTCATTTAGCTGACTTTCAACAAGTTAAACTAACAAACAACATTCTTATCAAGGAATGGTCTAATGCACCATTATATCCATGTCCAAAATAAAATAAACTAATTTTTGAATATATCATTTTCCTCTTTTTTTCTTAATATTTTCCATAATTCTTTGGCTTTAAAAAAATCAACCAATACTGGCCGAACCAATACATGGCGCCCGTAACATATCGTGGTCGATATGGAAGGAGTGAAATAATATAATTTTCATTAATAAATCAGAACCATCAATCAAGGTTTTTCATAGAGCTGAAAAGAAGGTTTATTTGCGGACAAGAAGAGTGGAAGCATGTATTTAAAATTTTATAAATGTTGCCATTAGCTTGATGTAATCTACTCAGGATAACTGTTCACTGTCTGGTTCCTTTTTCTCTTCTTTTTTTGGCTTTCTTTAAATGCAATTACCATTTTTTGGAAGAAAAAAAAAATGTGCATGATAACAATTCAGGACTAGTTAATCCTAAATCACTTCCGTGCAACATAGTTACTGGATCGACGAGTATATCCTACATCCAAATGCAGCCTAAGCTACAAGTAGAATTGCCTCATAATAAAATCCTCACATTTCAGATATTACATTACAAACAATAGAAACTGGAATTCGTTCTTTGTAATTTCTGAATTCTTTTTTTCTTTTACCTTTCAAAAATAATAGAATCCAAAAATTACAAAGTGCACCCATTCATCAAATGCATGTTTGGCGCACCATGAATTGAATTGCAATTATCAGACTAAACGGTGTAAACAACCAATTATCAGACTAAAAGGTGTAAACAACCAATTATCAAAGTGCACCCATTCATATTGAGGGTTTGGAATTCAAATTGCAATTAGGTTACTTTTGAGTAGGAGTTCAGAGAACCCAACAACAGTTGGAAGGTCCTACTCCCTCATGATGAATTAATACAAAACTTCATTAACTCGAATTGCTTTCCTCTCGATCAACTGGATGTTTGAAAGCCAATTCACACGTGAAAAAGTGAATTAATTTAATAGAAAGATCAGTAATTCTATATTGAGCTACAAAGGTCAATGACGGTTTAATAGAAGAACCATGCAAAGGCAAATCTAACATTACAGTGAGAGAGAGAAAATGGGAATTTGAAGAACCTCATTGACTTCTTCAGGAGGAACGAAGGGCGGTGGGGTGGGGAAGTGTTGCTGGAGCTTGGAAACGTCAACAGCGAGGTCGATCCCGCACTGCGGGCAGGCGAAGCGAGCAAGGCCGTGGGGAACATTGAGGATAGCCTTGCAACGGGCGCAGGGGAGCTGGATCTTGGTGGGATCGATACCCTGCGCGGGGACCTGCATGGGGACCTGCGGCAGGGCCTGCATCAGCTCAGGGGGGAGCATCTGGGGGAGCTGGCACTTGGGGCAGCTGAATTCGGTGAGGCCAGCGGCGACGGTCAGGATACAGTGACAGCCGGCGCATCGGACCTGGTGGCTTCCGGGGAGAAGCGGTGGCTGGGGCGGCGACGGTATCGTCGGAGGGATCGAGGGCTGCCCCATTTCAATCCGAGCGTTGATTTCTGCGGATGGTGAGAAGAATCTTTTGTAAGGGTTTTGTACGGGAAATGGTAGAAGAGAGGGTTGGAAGGAGAGGGGAATTGTTCGAGCGCGAAAGGTCTTTTTGCTCTTTTATCCCCGCGTCCTCTCTCTCGCCCTCTCTCTCTCTCGGTCTCTCTCTCTCGATGTCCGTCTGTTTCTTCCGATTTTATTGGGAGTCGACTCACCTAACGTTGCGTTGAGATGATATGGAAAATGAGATGCTGCTGATGGAAAACAAATAAATCAGCACTTTGATCACCGGTCGTGTGATATTCCCCGTGTGTCCACACTTGGCACGTGTCCGCAACATGTGCGGCCCATGTTTTTGGAGCTTGAAACGGTAATGAATGGACAATGAATAAAAAATCCCCGGAATTGAAAAATCCTGATTTTTTGGGGAAGTAGAGTTTATACTGCTCTTTGAAAAATATATTACTAAATAACTTAGCTGATTTCAAATGTCAAAGGTCCAAAATATTTGGAACTTTATTTTTAGAGATTTTTAACAAGATGGCCCCATTTATAGCCTCTATTCTTAAATGTTTATATTTTTTTACATCCGATGGTTGCATCGCTTTACAAGACAAAACTACCCTATATATTGATAGTTGCTATTGAACTTGCTTTTGAGTGCAAGAGAAGATACAGGGCCACCATGATGTATGACATGTTCAATAAGGGGAGATTGGGACCTACTATAAGAGATATCAAATCCATTCATTCTCTTCCTAGGGGCGTGTATGAATGGAAGAAATACTAATTTTAGCTTGATACAACCCTTCATGGCCCACAACGAACGACAACAACTAGCATTTAATTTTAACTTTTTTGTTGTGGTATGGTTCACCTTTGTTATATATATGCATAATTTTTTTGCTCAGTCATACCCTTAAATAGAAAATTGAATTCAATGGACGAAGTAGATTTGACATATAACTTATGGTGGGCCCCACAAATGATGTTTGAATACCGTTTAAAAGGGCTAAGTCCATTGAGAGACCACGTTCCGACTTTTTCCGGAAAAAAAAAAAAAAAAAAGAGTGTTTTTACTTCTTTCAAAGCTTCCTTTATGAGATCCACCACCATTCTATGGGATCCTTCATCGAAACCACCACCATCATCTATAATGATGAGAAATGTATACATGAAAAAGAAAGTTTGCCAAATAAAGTTCGGGACTCAAAATGTATCATTGAGTAATAAAATTATGTTTTAAGAGCTCGTAGCTAAAATGCATGAGAATTTATCAAGACAGTACCAGTTGAATATGATGTGAGAATGAATGTTACGTCCCCGGGGCATGGTCATGGATCACTCATTCCACACACTATTAAAGACGTCAAAGATGGCATGGTGCTTTTCCTTTTTTCCAAACAAAATATAAAATTCCACATACCATTATATGGAGAGAAGGTGAGGCATATAATTGTTGTCCAGTAGATGAGAATACACATTCATAACAATTCGAATATAGTATGTAGTTATATTGAGCTTGTTGTTCATAATGCCCATAAACCTGTTCTCATCCATGAATCCGTGTTTGTAGATTTGAACGAGTAGCACACAATAATGGATCCTAATATAGAGATGGAATTTACATTGCACTAAGACATGATCCAACGGTAGATGGTGAGCGACGATCTTTTAGTTTGTTAGATTGTGGATGTAATGCCTTGATTTTTTATGTATATGCTTGGACCCACTGACCTGGATGAATGGAAAACACATCAACTTGATTCCATA
Organism: Magnolia kwangsiensis; assembly: GCA_037074715.1. Taxonomy (NCBI): domain Eukaryota; kingdom Viridiplantae; phylum Streptophyta; class Magnoliopsida; order Magnoliales; family Magnoliaceae; genus Magnolia; species Magnolia kwangsiensis. The sequence goes on from CM073584.1 coordinate 71,735,753, forward strand.
TTTTTGTGGGACCCATAAACCTAGACGAAGAGAAAGCATGAATGCCAACTAGATCCAAAACATTGCAGGACCCACTAGATCATATGGCCACCTTGATGTTTATTTACCATCCAATTTGTTTGTAACATCACATGGCCCTAGACGACGGGGAAAATACATGTATTAGTTTAATCTGAAACTTTTGTGGCCTTTCAAAGGCTTTACCATGTATGGTAGCACATGAGGCTCACTGCACATGTGTTGTAGCATGTGGGCCTATTATTTCAAACAGAGGAGACCACCATGTTGTGTGTGTATGTGCTATGACGCCCACAAGGTCATGGTGCCCACCACGAATGTGTGCACATCGTAGTCCTAATCAGGCTAGCCATGCAATGTGTATTATAATGTAACGCCCTTAAAATCAGGGGTCGAGTAGGAGCCCAATTCTCGAGTTTCAATGAATCATTTATGCAACATAGATAATGATGAGTTAAATGTTGTCGGTATTAGTACTTTAAACATGAGTGAGATTAGACTAAAGCAGCATGTCATACTCCAGAGACAAATTTAAATTATGGTAGCGGAAGACTGTAATAAATATGTATAAAGTATGTAAGAGGTGGTACGCCTCCAAAGTATAATCATGTTCCAGGTTACACAATTACATGAACCGTTCAAGATACAAAATGTCAAAATGTGGTGGTCCAGCTATAGTATCTAAACCCCGCAGCCCCATCAATCAGAACGGTCTACATAAACCTGCCTGATAACTACATGTAGGAGAACGCCTCCTCGTCGTCCTCGAAGTCGGGCTCTACCTCGTAGGCATCGCCATCACCTGCAGCTAAGACAGGGTCTGGTTGGTGTTTAAAATACCGTCCCAGAACGTGGGAGTGAGCGATCAACTCAGTGGAGCTATAAGGCAAAGGTTAACATGTTATCAATTCAATCAAACATTAATGATAAAGCAATACAATCAAGCATTCCTAAGTATTTTAGTTAATGCAATGATGATATGTATTAATGATGTATACCCTCACCTGCACTCCCTCTGTGAACTCATCTCACAATCGCGGCATGCAATCATTTCCTCAGTGCTCAACTCCAACGCCAAAGGCACATGCAATGCGGTGCATGAGCATGATTACCAAGTTCTTATTAGTCCTTTTCATACAGTAAGATTGAAAAATTAAGGTACCTCCCTTATATCATTTTTCAAATAATGATCCATTATAGGGACATCAGTCCTAGCAAATCTCATACGATGTTGCGGTTCCAAGTCGCAGCAAGGGCTCGTCACCTCGATGCAGGCCTAACTTATACTCTAGTTGCTACGAAAAGGCTCGTCACCTCAGTGCAGACTCAGAGTATGCTCAAGGTCACTACGAATGGCTCGTCACCTAGTCGTAGGCCGACAGCTTAAATACATCGTCTCATACCAACATATTCGACTCACGAGCTTGGGTTGCTCACTGGTCACTACGGGTGGGCTCGTCACCCCGGCATAGGCCGACAGCTCGACCACGAAGTCCCATACCACCATGTTCGGCTTATGAGTCTTAGCAGATCGAGGTACCAAGGTTAACGAAGTTATCATTGGTGAGTATAGTACCTTAGGTTTAAGCAGTAGCGACCATACATGGTGAACATACATCGGGTCAATCGGGTTACTTAACAAGCTCGATTGGTATGAACGCACATCGAGTTGATCAACATGAAGTGCGTAAGGGCCTAACCACTACCGACAACACAAGTATAGCTCAGATTCATCGAACACGTCCTGTGTAGCGAGACAACCTCAGCCACCTGATTAGAATTTGTTACCGATTGCCTAGATTATATCATAGTCCCAACCACACTTAAACATAACAAGGAATCATATATAAATAGGCATCTCAACATTAAACTAATACTTCAAGCAATATCAACCATTTGTGCATTTCATGAAACATAACATAAACATGATTTCACACATATGCACTTCATACATAAAACGGACAATATAGTATAAGTTGCATGGAGGGATTTATACACACAGTTAAGGTAGATGAGAATCTTATCTCAACACCCATATAAAGTATAATTTACCAAATACTTACTCATACAGACATTTTTACAAACACTTAGACTACACACTTCGACATACATGACGTATGTCGACCACATCATGTATTAGGACAATTCCTTTTACCAGGGAGTTGTCACACACGCAACCACCATGTATCCACGACGGATAATCATGGTAAGCATGGATACAAATTTCATACTCATTCAAACATTTCAACGAACATATAGAATGCATTATATTCACATAGTGTATATGCATATATGAAAATAACGGAAGGCATCCTATCTAACACATATGATAACAATCAAGTCAGTCATAAATCATTACTGACATTGAAAGCCTTGAAAACCATAACCTAAACGTTTATAGTCCGCACCTTTCGCCGGTAAACGCGTAGCGAATTCAGTTTAGACACTAAGTCTTTGTCAACGGTAGAATGACAACCTATAGCATGAATTAGGTTAGCTATTCATCACTTACACTATCTAAATCCCCAAAACAGATTAGGGTTAGGTTTTCTTACCTAAGATCAGGATCGAAATCGCCCGAATAACGATACATGAATGGTGGATAAGCACGTAGAACGGCGAGATTGAGTCCCGAGAACAATCTCTCACACACTCTCTCTCTCTTTCTCTCTTTCCTTCTCTTTTCTCTCTCTTCTCTCTCTAGGGTTTGCAAATTCATATGTGAAGGGAGACAGAGGGTTTAAGACTCTTATATAGGCTCAAACGTGAGCTCAATGGCCCCAGGGCCATGGTATACTTAGGTTACAGCCAAATAACGTCTATTCTGATCCAACGGAGCACTTCTGGAGGCCCCTTTACTGAATGCGGTCGAGCTTAAGCTTCCTAACACTGAATCTTGGTCAAGCTAAGTATTCAATCCGATCGGGTTTACAGATTGACCGCGGGGGCCCAGTTTCAGTTCAATGGTCACCAATACTCGATCAGGGCCACAAGTACACTGACATGTGTTAGAAATTTCTCCTGATCCGAGGGTGTAATTGGGTCAGATTCTGACGGTCTGAATCGTTATACTTGGCTTGCAAGCGAACCAATTCAATTCACTTCAGTTTTAGTTCATTTTTTAAAGACATTCGCGTTTCTTACACACTTCGCTCCGGGCTGAAGTTATCCGTTTCTGGATATTGTTAGGACTTGATTTCCGAGATAGTTGTCAAGCCGAGTAAGGCGGTCCTAATCGTATAGTTTCATAGTTATTGGACTTTTGACGCACAGTCCAGGTCTTATATGGAGTTTCAGTGTGCTCCGGAGAGTAACTGGGTTTAAAGATTGATCATAGGTTTTAGGGTAATATAGCGTTAATGATTCTACAAGTTTTGCGTCTTGCAGATCGTATTTAAAGTGATTAAAGCTAATTTCACTGGTAATTTAGTTTAACACTTAGTTAATTCTCGTTTAATTTCTAAGCGATTTGGTCATGAGTGATTTCTGCTTGAAGTGGTACTCGGGTCTTTGTACAGATTTTTCTAGACGTTACAATCTACCCCCCTTAAAGAAAAATTTCATCCTCGAAATTAATACCTTTTCGTACTCCTCGAGAATCTGAGTGTAGTTCTTACGGACCTCAGCTTTTGTCTCCCAAGCAACCTCCTCTTTGGTATGATGCGTCCATAGTACCTTCACAAGTGGAATCACCTTACTGCGCAACACTTGCTCCTTCTTATCTAAGATACACGTCGGACGCAGTACATAGGTAGCGTCCTAACTCAACTGCACCTACTCCCATCTGATAATGTGTGAAGGATCAGGAGCGTATTTCTTCAATATAGATATATGAAATACATTGTGCACGCCTACGAGTGGGGTAGGCAAAGCCATGCGGTATGCTACCGCCCTCACTCGATCCAGTATCTGGAATGAGCTAATAAATCTTGGTGTGAGCTTTCCCTTCTTGCCAAACTGAAGATCTCCCTTCATTGGAAAAACTTTCAGAAACACGTGGTTCCCAACCTCAAACTCTAACTGACGTCGCCTCGTATCGGCGTAGCTCTTTTGTCTGCTCTGCGCTACCAGAAGTCGACGCCTGATAATGTCTATCTTCTCTGAGGTTGCTTGTACTAACTCTAGGCCAATCAAGCTCTTCTCATCAACCTCTGCCAGCAATGTGGTGCTCAACAGGGGCACTCATACAAGGCCTCATAGGGAGTCATGTCAATACTCACCTGAAAACTATTGTTATATGAGAACTCGGCATAGGGAAGACAGTCATCCCAACTGTCCTTGAAATCAAACACACAAGCTTACAACATATCTTCCAACACCTGATTTACTCATTCCGTCTGCCCATTAGTTTGTGGGTAGAACGCGATACTGAACTTCAGTTTTACCCCCATCACTTCCTGGATGTGAGTCCAGAAGATGAATGTGAATCGCGTGTCTCAGTCCGACATGATCTCCAAGAGAACTCCATACAGACGTACAATCTCTTTTATGTACAATCTGGCCAACTCGTCTGCAGAGTTCGAAACTTCAATCGGGAGGAAGTGAGCCGATTTCGACAACCGGTCCACAATCACCCAAATAGAGTCATAACCCTTCCTCGCCTTTGGTAGCCCTGAGATAAAGTCCATAGAGATGAAATTCCACTTCCATTCCGCTATGGGCATGGGCTAAAGTAGTCCAGGAGGTCGATGATGCTCTGCCTTGACCTGCTAGCACGTGAGACAATGGGACACATAATCTGCTATGTGGACCTTCATGTTATCCCACCAGTACGATCTCTTCATGTCTCGATATATCTTCGTGCTACCAGAATGCATCTCAAACTTCGAACTGTGGGCTGCCTCGAGAACTTCTCGTCTCAAGTCATTAGTGTTTGGGATGCATAGGCAGCCACGGTAATGTAGGCCCCCATCTGTACCGACTCTCCACTCGGTGTACTCATTGTCGCTATCCTGCTCTCGAAGCTCAGCCAATCATCCATCGTCCTTCTGGGCCTCAATGATCTTATCATCAATAAGTGGCCGCACACGAACGTACGCAACACTATCGAACGGCTCCTCCACAGTGAGCTTCTGCTCGAAGTTCCAAACGAAATCTATCATGCCCCATTCTGCCACCATTAGTGGAGCTACAAACTTTATGGTCTTCTTGGGGCTCAATGTGTCAGCCACAAGGTTAGCCTTGCTCGAATGGTAAGAAACCTCAAACTTGAAGTCCTTTAAAGTTTCCATCCATCGCTGCTACCTCATATTTAGGTCCTGTTGAGTGAATATGTATCTGAGGCTCTTGTGGTCGCAAAAGAGCTCGAACTCCTCTCCATAGAGGTAATGTTTTCAGAGCTTCAGTGCAAAGATGACGGCTGCCAATTTTAGGTCGTGTGTAGGGTAGTTCTCCTTGTGTTTCCTCAATTGTCTCAAGGCATAAGTAATCACCCTGTCATTCTACATAAGGACACAACCCAAACCGACACGAGATGTGTTTGTGTATATAGTATACTTGACCCCTTGCTCTGACAATACTAGTACAAGGGCGGACGTTAGCTTATCCTTTAGCTCCTGAAAAGCTACTTTCGCCTTCTCATTCCAGGCGAATTTTAGATCCTTCTATGTCAACTGAGATAGCAGTCTGGAAATCTTGGAGAAGTCCCTGATAAATCGACGATAGTACCCTGCCAGACCAAGAAAGCTCCTCACCTCAGTAACCAAACCGGGCTGCTCCCAGTCTTGAACTGTGACTATCTTAGTGAGGTCAACTGCTATCTCTTCCTTGGACACCACATGTCCCAGGAACTTAACTTTCTCTTTTTAGAAGTCGCACTTCTTGTACTGTGCAAACAACTGAAACTTCTTCAGAGTATCCAAGACTGCTCGCAGGTGTTCCTCGTGCTTTTCCCGACTCTTAGAGTATATCAGAATGTCATCAATAAATATGATGATGAACCATAACAGAAACGGCTGAAACACCCTATTCATCAGGACCATGAACACGGTCGGTGCGTTCGTAAGGCCGAATGACATCACGAAAAACTCATAGTGTCCAAAACTGGTCCTAAAAACCGTCTTCTGCACGTCCTCATCCTTGACGCGTAACTGGTGATACCTTGACTGCAGATCGATCTTCGAGAAATACTATGCCCCTTTCAACTGATCGAACATATTATCTATCCTGGGTAAAGGATACTTATTCTTCACTGTCACTTGGTTCAACCTGCGATAATTAATACACAATCGCAGTGACCCGTCCTTCTTCTTCATGAACAACATAGGTGTTCCCCAAGGAGACACACTCGGTCGTATGAAACCTGCCTCCAATAAACCATCAATCTGTCTCCTCAGTTCCTCCATCTCACATGGAGGCATGCGGTATGTCGGCAATAAAATGGGTGTCGCACCAGGCACAAGATCAATGGTAAAATAGATCTCGCGCCGAGGGGGTAATACAGGAATCGTCCTGAACACGTCCGTGAAATCTTGAACTACAGGCGTGCCTTCTAACGTTGGGTTCTCAACACGTTCTAATAAGGCAACGTAACAACTAACTTGACAGGGCCAACTAACCTAAACTGGAAAAGTAAAGACCGTGCCCTTAGGTCAATAGGCTGTCACGACTCTGACCTCGCAATCTATATCTGCCCTCATCTCGGTGAGTCAATTCATTCCGAGAACAATGTCGTAGTGTCATAGTGGGGCGACAATTAGGTTAACAATCACCGTCCTACTACCCAAATCTACTGAGCAAGCCTCACAAATCCGGGTAACATATAAAAAGTCCCTGTAGTGGTAGTGAGTCTTACTTCCTTCATAGGAGTAGTATCCAACACTAGTCGCTTGACTACGGCGCATGAGATGATCGAAATAGTGGACCCGATGTCTACCAATAAGAAGACGGGTGTACCTTGAATCTGTGTTGTGACTTCAAAAGCTATCGGTGTTGCGTCTGATCTCTTGGATGCCTCAGCTGCCAATGAGTGCACCCTAGCCTGCTGTGAACAATTCAGCTGCGGTGCCATAAGTCTCTGAGGCGGCCTGAATCGAGGTGCAGGTGGCAGAAAGGATGGATGGGCTGGTGACGATATGACCTGAGGAAGCTGGCGGTTGATCCTCTGAGGTGGCAAAAATCCACTGTCCCTCATCCTAGTTAAGCAATTTAGCTCTGTGTGGCTTGACTTCTTGCAGTAAGTACACCAAACTTTTGGTAGCCTTATCGGGGCCGGTGAAGCCATAACCCTAGGCGGTGAATCTGCATGCCGTCTCTTACCGAGGAACGGTCTGCTCAGTAGATCAGGTCAAGGCCTAGGAGTCATAGGCACCCGTGTATGGGATAGTCTGTTCCCATCCTGCTCAGCTCGCAGAGACATGCCCACTAATTCAGCATAGGTAGATACGTTAGTGCAATACATCTTCGAGTGAATCTTGGGTCGTAGACCCTCAGAAAATCACCACATCCGCATCGAATGATCTCCCAGTATTAATGGAGCATACCTGCCTATCTCCATGAATCGCTTCTCATATTTTATCATTGACATTCCTCCCTGACAGAAGCGAGAAACTCACTCTCCTTCTCGTGTCAATAAGTGAGGGGATAGTACTTCTCGTGGAAGCGGGTCTCAAATGCGGCCCACGTCCATACATACTCAACTGCAATAGTTCGCAGGACGCTATCCCACAAGAGGTTGACCTCCTTCTCAAACATAAAGGTGACCAACTCCACCTGCTCAGGCTCCGTGCAATGCAACAACTTTAGTATCTTAGAGATGCGGTCAAGCTAATACTCGGCCTCCTCGGGTCTGTGAGTACCCGTAAAGGTAGGAGGCCCCAAGTGTTGGAATCGCTCGAATGTGTCACTGACACCCGTGTTCCCAGCAGGGTGCATAGGTGATGCAAGTGGAGTCACACACATGCTCTAGGCAAAGATATCAGCCATAGAGGTCAAGAACTACTGATGTTGCTGCATCAAGAGCATCATCTATTCCAATCTATCAGTAGGAGGAGTAGACGGGGGCATGCACGACGTCGAAGTACACACACGGTTCTGCTCTGGAACGGTGGTGCAACAAGTGCAGGCCCATTAGTGGGGCTAGTAGCCGGCTGTGAATCCGACATAATAGCGTGAGTCGAGCCCGAACTAGGGTCCGTCTAGCTATCGCTCAGAGGAGGTGCCCTGTCAGTCAAATCAGCAAAAGTGAGCTGTGTCGTACTCCGTGCGACCTTAAGTGGCATTCCCTATATACAACATAGGGTGCAACCCAAGTCAGATTCAACATACTCCCAAACTCATTCACGCAGCATTCACAAATAGATTAAAGAAACTTCATGTATTTCATTTATCAAAATCGTCACAATACATGAGACATAGCGTTACATGAATCATGATAGAGGATGTATGTGAGCTAATACAACCAAGACTTCAAACACTAAAACATGCTACCAAAACACCACACTACTAAGCCTATCGAGGCCATACAAAGCAACAAGGAAAGAAACACAAAAAAAAAATAAAAGAACGACTATGCACAAGACTAGTCGTCCTAATTTGGCGATGGTGGAGGTTCACTCTTATCCTGTACACAACACAAAATGGCCCTCAAAGTGCGAGACACCTTCTTAAATTTTTATTTCATGAAGGCCACGGTCTCCTCAACTTTGGTTCGGACCTGCGTAATCTCCTGTTGCAGGGTAGCTTGGCCTTCTTCCAGCTGAGCCAAGTGGGCTTCCCTGGCAGGCCGATCACTGTCATGTGCCTGAGTAGCAGGAGGAGAGCCCTAATCATAGCCCGGGGCCTCCTCTTCCTCGTCCCCACTCTCTCCTTCTTCACCTCCTTCCTCTGACTCATTCTCTTCCTCTTCACTCTCGGTCTCATCCCCATACTCATCAAGTTGGGCCTAATGTTGTCGCAGGCCAATCCTTATGTTGTTGAGGGTAGTTTCAGTAATGTAGTGGATCGGCACAAGGTCATTCATATTGAGTCTATATGTGAACTCTCGAGTAATCTTGCATATGAGTCGGCTAAATGGAAGCGAGACGTAATTCCTAGGAGAACGCACCGTCTGGACTATCTGTAATAGGGTGAATGTTGGCAGACATAGCTTGTCTCCGTGCCCAGCCCTATACAGGAGGTCTACCATCAGTCGAGTGCATTCAGTGCGGTTGCCCCACCTAGGGTATATGTTGTACGTCAATATGTGGTGAAACAAGTGAAAATTGTCTGTCATATCTGATGCCGGGATCCTTCTGCCTTCCTTCCAATGAGCTAAATGGCCGCAGAGGTAGTGCATGCGGCAATCCCTTCCTCGCACATTCTTGAGAGGCTTATCGCTAGCATGCACCTCTCCATGCGGGATTCCCATGAGCCGAGATACCAACCCCACATCAACTGTTACTTCCCACTTTCCAAATGAGATTTTGAACTGCAGAGGTTCCAGCGTAGGATCCCATATATGCGTGTAGAAGGCTCGAACCGTGTTCTCACATGCATGAGACTCGCCCTCAAATATGGGACCCCACCCAGTGTCCACCAAGTAGTTCATCATCGGATAATGTCCAAATAGCTTCTCATCTACGTGGGCCTCAAGCATGACTCTACGGCCACCAAAATTGTCGTGTTCAAAGCCTGCCGGTAAAACTTGCTCAAGCGAGTGTCAGGGATTGAGCTCCCGCTTCGACCTTCGCTCCTGGGCGGCGCTTGTACTAACTTCGGTGCTCACCTTCTTCCTCGGACGGGTAGGGCGGCTTGGCCCAGCTTCATCCGCAAGAGCCGGCTTCTTTCCCATAAGAGAAAGAAGTGTAGAAATGGAGAATACCACCGTCACAAGCTCAAAAAGAGCCATTTGAGCGAGATAAGATGGAAGGTTTGAAAGGGTTTTGAACTTGGTATTTTTGAGTCACAAAGAAGGGTTTGTACACTCAAATGAAAGGAGATAAGGGAGATAATGGATTTTGAAGAAGATAATGGAGGGGTGTATGGAAGGAAAGAAATGAGGAAGATAAGAGAATGGAGGAAGGATTCGAGAGAGGAAAAGTGAAATTTTGGAGTTTAAAAAGCATGGGGAGGTGAGAATGGAGGAAATGAAACCAAAAGGGGTGGATATAGGGGGTCCCACATCTTTTCGTGGGCCCCACACGTGTTTAGGGGTTGGCCGACGCCGGCCGCTGCAGCCAGTCAGGCCCAGACCAACCTAGGAGCGGTCGACCACGGTTGGCACAGTGCCGTCGTGGTTGAGTGGTGGCCACCCCCCTCCCGAGGTGTCGTATGTGTGCAAAAACTTCCCTGGGTCCCACCCTTTTGCGCGATTTGGGCCCCCTCGGCCGTTTGAAACGGTTCAGTTTCCTTTCTTGCGTGTATTGGGTTTTCGAGTTGATTTGAGTGTGAAATGGGCTGGAACATAGTCTAGATCTGTTAATCGATGGCCTGGGAAGAATTTGGGACCATCTCAAATGATCATCGATGCCTGCAAGTGCGATTTCTGATCGCCTTGACGGCTAAATGTTCATCGACAAACAAAACTTGGGAATCATACACTTTTTTTTACATTTCATCGCATACTCCTAAATCAAAGTACGTTAGTGTGTGTTGTGCGACCATAACCCAGTTCCAGTTTAATTCAAATCATGCTCTGATACTAACTTGTAACACTCTGAAAATCGGGGGTCGAGTAGGAGCCTAATTTCCAAGTTTCAAAGCATCACTTATGCAACATAGATAATGATGAGTTAAATATTGTCGGTATTAGTACTTTAAACATGAGTGAGATTAGACTAAAGCAGCATGTCATACTCCAGAGACAAATTTAAATTATGGTAACGGAAGACTGTAATAAATATGTATAAAGTATGTAAGAGGTGGTACGCCTCCAAAGTATAATCATGTTCCAGGTTACACAATTACATAAACCGTTCAAGATACAAAATGTCAAAATGTGGTGGTCCAGCTATAGTATCTAAACCCCGCAGCCCCATCAATCAGAACGGTCTACATAAACCCGCCTGATAACTGCATGTAGGAGAACGCCTCCTCATCGTCCTCGAAGTCGGGCTCTGCCTCGTAGGCATCGCCATCACCTGCAGCTAAGACTGGGTCTGATTGGTGTTTAAAATATCGTCCCAGAACATGGAAGTGAGCGATCAACTCAGTGGAACTATAAGGAAAAGGTTAACATGTTATCAATTCAATCAAACAGTAATGATAAAAGCAATATAATCAAGCATTCCTAAGTACTCTGGTTAATGCAAGGATGATATATATTAATGATGTAAGCCCTCACCTGCACTCCCTCTGCGTACTTCATCTCATGGTCGCGGCATGCAATCACTTCCTCAGTGCTCAACTCCAACGCTAAAGGCACATGCAATGCGGTGCATGAGCGTGATTACCAAGTTCTTATTGGTCATTTTCATACAATAAGATTGGAAAACTAAGGTACCTCCCTTATATCATTTCTCAAACAATGATCCATTCTAGGGTCGTCAGTCTTGGCAAATCTCATACAATGATCCATTCTAGGTCACTGCAAGGGCTCGTCACCTCTATGCAAGCCTAGCTTCTACTCTACCTGCTTCAGAAAGGCTCGTAACCTCAGCGCGGACTCAGAGTATGCTCAAGGTCACTACGAATGGCTCGTTACCTAGTCGTAGGATGACAACTTAAATACAGCGTCCCATACCACCGTATTCGGCTCACCAGCTTGGGTTACGCACTGGTCACTACGGGTGGGCTCGTCACCCCGGCATAGGCCGACAGCTCGACCACGATGTCCCATACCACCATGTCTAGCTCATGAGTCTAGCAGATCGAGGTACCAAGGTTAACTGGGTTTCCATTGTTGAGTTTGACACCTTAGGTTCAAGCAATAGCGTCCATACTTAGTGAACATACATCGGGTCAATCGGGTTACTTGACGAGCTTGATTGGTATAAGCGCACATCAAGTTGATCGACATGAAGTGCATAAGCACTCCATGTGGCCTACCCACTGCTGACAACCCAAGTATGGCTCGGATTCACACGTCCTGTGTGGCGAGACAACCTCAGCCACCTGATTAGAATCTGTTACCGATTGTCTGGACTATATCATAGTCCCAACCACACTTAAACATAACAAGGAATCATATATAAATAGGCACCTCAACATTAAACTAATACTTCAAGCAATATCAACCATTGTGCATTTCATGAAACATAACATAAACATGATTTCACACATATGCACTTCATATGTAAAACGAACAATATAGTGTAAGTTGCATGGAGGGATTTATACACACAGTTAAGTTAGTTAAGAATCTTATCTCAACACTCATATAAAGTATAATTTACCAAATACTTACTCATACAGACATTTTTACAAACACTTAGATTACACACTTCGATATACATGACGTATGTCGACCACATCATGTATTAGGACAATTCCTTTTACCAGGGAGTTGTCACACACGCAACCAACATGTATCCATGACAAATAATCATGGTAAGTATGAATACAAATTTCATACTCATTCAAACATTTCAACGAACATATAGAATGCATTATATTCACATAGTGTATATGCATATATGGAAATAACGGAAGGCATCCTATCTAATACATGTCATAACAATCAAGTCAGTCATAAATCATTACTGACATTGAAAGCCTTGAAAACCATAACCTAAATGTTTATAGTCCGCACCTTTCACCGGTAAATGCGTAACGAATTCAGTTTAGACACTAAGTCTTTGTCAACGGTAGAATGACAACCTATATCATGAATTAGGTTAGCTATTCATCACTTACACTATTTGAATTAAACAGATTAGGGTTAGATTTTCTTACCTAAGAGCAGGATCGAAATCGCTCAAATAGCGATAAAGGAATGGTGGATAAGCACGTAGAACGACGAGATTGAGTCCCAAGAACAATCTCCCATACTCTCTCTCTCTCTTTCTCTCTTTCCTTCTCTTTTCTCTCTTCTCTCTCTAGGGTTTGCAAATTCATATGTGAAGGGAGAGAGAGGGTTTAAGATTCTTATATAGGCTCAAACGTGACCTCAATGGCCCCAGGGCCATGGTATACTTAGGTTACAGCCAAATAACATCTGTTCTGATCCAACGGAGCACTTTTGGAGGCCCCTTTGCTGAATGCGGTTGGATTTAAGCTTCCTGACATGGGATCTTGGTCAAGCTAAGTTTTCGATCTGATTGGGTTTGCAGATCGACCCCGGTGGCCCGGTTTCATTTCAACGGTCACCGGTACTCGATCAGGGCCACAAGTACATTGACATGTATTGAAAATTTCTCCTGATCTGAGGGTGTAATTTGGGTCTGATTTTGACGGTCTGAATCCTTATACTTGGCCTGCAAGCGAACTGACTCAATTCACTTAAGTTTCAGTTCATTTTCTAAAGATATTCGCATTTCTCGCACACTTCACTCCGGGCTCAAGTTATGCATTTCTGGATACTGTTAGGACTTGATTTCTGAGATGGTTGTCAAGCTTAGTAAGGGGTCATAATCGTATAGTTCCGTAGTTATCAGAGTTTCAACGCGCGGTCTAGGTCGATACGGAGTTTCAATGTGCTCCATAGAGCAACTGGGTTTAGAGATTGATCTTAGGTTTTAGGGTAATATAACATTAACGATTCTATAAGTTTTGGGTCTTACAGATCGTATTTAAAGTGATTAGAGATAATTTCACTAGTAATTTAGTTTATCACTTCGTTAATTCTCGTCTAATTTCTAAGCGATTTGGTCTTGAGTGAGTTTTGCCTGAGGTGGTTCTCGAGTCTTTATACGAATTTTCCGAGACGTTACATGTAATGACCCGAGATTTGGTACATGTACACACGCATGCTAGTACATATGCGTGCGAGTATATATCCTTACATTTATTAAAGCATATATGTGCAGGTATATCCATTTAGCTTATTTTAACTATCCATCTATACTTTAGCCTAAATCTAAACCATTGGGAGTACTCCTTATCCATAGACTAACTTATTCAACCGTTGATTTTTAAGATGGATTATCACATCATCATGAAATCATCCTTAGACGCAATTTAAGGATTTACACATGATTATCAACAAATCTGAATGTTAGGTTATAATCCTGATCTATATATGAATGTTCTATACCATTGAAATTAAATTATAATGGTTAAAAATAAACTATTTTAGATTTTAAGTTTTTATGGTGTACATATACATACCTGACGTTATTTGTTAGAAAATATATTTATATGAACCATGTTTTGATGTTTAAAAAAGGTGGTTTTAGAATATTTACATTATAAGAATGGGCAAGCTCAGGTAGAAGAATATTTGTTGCCACTTCATTAATACGAGTTCTTGTTACATTCCTTACATTGTCATTGATTCTATAATAAAGTGCAATTAACATTAAATAGTAATTGAGGATAATAATTTCGCTAGCATTTTGTTCCCTACTGAAGAGTCATCGAAATGACAGTAAAGTTAAGCGAGTTTTAAACTCTTTCTGTATTCTCCTTAAATATATTATTTGCAACTTGGGAATATGCTTAGAAAATCCTTTCTTCTGTCATGCAAAGAAGTTGTACGGTAGCGCAAGACTTTAAGTTGTGTGTTCACGCAACTTATCTAGGAATACTCCATCGCTTTAACTTTGATTTCCCCTTCCTTGGGATACACTCACTATGGCTAGTGTATTTCTCCCTAAGAGGAGTTGTTGCGCGACTGCTCCTCGTTACCTTTTTTTTACGGCAAGATCTTATAGTTATTCTTAGTTCTTTAGAAGTGAAAAAGTTCCAAATGAGAAGACAATAGAGGTATTTATAGGCATTCACACATGCAAAGTGTAAATTCTGTGTAATCTACTCAAGTTGTGTAATCGCACAACATATTTAAACTTTGTGGTTGTGCAACAATGACTTTCATTTGATCAACTTGTATGCATAGGTTTTTTTATGAACCCTTCCCTTTTGTGCGCCCGCGTAACTCATTGTTGTTGCGCGGTCACGCAACTTATGTTTTTTTCCAATGAAATTTCTACTCTAACAAACCCAACCACAATAAAATTTTAGACAATGCTTAGTTAGCTTAATTAAGCCATGCATTATCCATTTGGGGACCTAAATCACAAGATCCACTGTCCATCTGATTTTACATCATTTCCATTGTATGACCCGCCCTAAAATAAGATAACAGCCATCACTGGAATCCAATGACAGTTCCTATAATACCCCTTTTTTTTTGCACTCGTGTATGTACATGGGTGGTTATGCACGTGTACATCCCCAATTTGAACCCATGTTTTTTTTAAAAAAAGCATGACACTTTCACTTAAGTTCATTTACACACACTTAGACTCACGTACACCTCGTAGCAACTTTAAAAATAATAATGCACCATCATACACTCGATTAATCATCAAACCAATTATTGAAACAAATGCACAACACTAGAGGAAGATGTCCGACCCTTCAATTCGTCATCGGATCATCTGTCCATCGTAAACTTACTTTGGAAATCATCAAATCCACTTATAGTCAAGTCCATTTAGAAATTTAACCCCTTCATCCCATCTAGTAACCATGTGTAAACTCACTTAACCGTTGAATTCATGATCGAGCGATCCCACTTCCAAATACATGAAATTATACACCCTTCCATACAATGCCAACCATATATAACCTTGCATACTCAATCTGACCCGTTAAATAAACTTTCCATGGGCCTGTCAAAACATCCAACTACTTGATTCCAATCCAAACCATCCATACTCGCATTCTAACCTCTGAAGCACGGTGTTTACCATGTGTTAGGTGGGGGTCAGACCACTGCCCAAGGCACGAGTTTCCCCCTGTTTTGGTAGGGGGGTCTCCCACATGTGTGAGGTATCTCTGCCTGTTGTGATGTTCACTTGTTGTCTGAGCTGTGAATCTCTCTTGGGCATATGGGTTTGGACTTTTAAACTTGGTCTTGGGCTTATTTAAGGCTTTGGGTTAATTAGGTGAGTTGGCTGGGTTTTGGGTCAATGAGTCGACTCGGAATGCTTAGTGAGTTGACTCGGTGGGTTAACTCGATTGAACCTGGTTTTGGAAGTCCTAGGGTTTGGGTCAAAGTTTAGAGTTTAGATTAGGGTTTGGATTTATCCATCCATCAGGACCATCCAATTTCGATTAGCTTGTTGGCCCGAGGTGGGGTGTCTACAATAGTATCCTCCCAATGGAAGGATGGAAGATTCAAATACGTGAAGATCACCTTATGAATATCTGTGCCTGAAGTTCCAAAGTCGAAGTCTTGCTTACTAATTGTCTTCTTACTTTCTTTCTCTCTTGTACTCTTCTCCTTTGTCGATCAATGAATCTTCCTTTTTTATTATTATTTTATTTTTTTTATTTTTTTTTGTCTTCCCATATTTTCTAACTCCACAAACCCCGCGGCCAATCTTGCGAAGGCGGGACCAGCACGATAGCTTGGGCGATAGTTAAACCACTACCCAAGGTGCTATTCATTAGGGGCCAAGGCCTGCCTTGCCTCTGACATTCCCCTCATTCCTTCTGTCGGTTGTGTTGCTTCTCAAAACCCGAGGCCACCTATTTAAACCCCTTTCTCTTGATGACGGCCCCCTTCTTTGTCTTATTTTCTATTTTCTTCTTGTCCATTTCTTATCTTTTTTTTTCTTTTTTCTTTCTTTTTTTTTTTTTTACAGCTAAAGTTGCCCTCATTGGTGAGGTTGATGATGATGAAGTGGCCCCCACTCCATTGGAAGAGGTGATTTTACACGATGATATTCCCTTTCCCCCTTTTAATGTAGATTCTGTTGAGGGTATTAATAGGGGTAATGATGGTTGGCTTTCCATGGTAGTTTGGGTAGCCATCAATAATGATTTTAATGATGGATTTTTTAAAATTAATTATGGGTTCATGGATGGGCCAATGGATGCTATGGATGCATTGAATGTGGTGGTTATGGGAGATAGTCTTGATCCTTTGAGCTTTGATGGTGGAGATGGTTTGATCGGGGCCATTGTAGGGACTGATATGCATTAAGAGGGGCTGATGTGTGGTTTGGATGATGTGGGTGCCATGGATGTTACCTTGGACGGGTTAGATCGGTCTGTTGATGGCCAAGATGGTTTTTCCATACCTTCAGGTGGCCTCAATGCGATTTTAGATGGTGGATTTGGGATCCCCTTGACAATGGACAGTGTAGATGCTCTTATGATGCCATTGGATGGTTGAGATGAGGATCTGGGATCCGTATTTTCTTTGGACATGATAACCATCATGGATTGGGGCATTAATTCTCTAGGGATTATCAAGGTTTCGGGCTCTGCTATGGATTTTTGGGATGATATGAACCGTTCCCAATGGTTTATTTTTCACTGTTGTCATAACTCCATTGGGGATTTTTGGAATGATATGGACTATTGTTTGACCAATTAGTGGCTATGATCGGGCCAGGCTTTTATCTATATTTTCTTCAAAGTATTTTTTTAGAAGACTCGATCTATCAAATCACGAGATCGATGGTCGCGATCGATGTTGATTTCTATTAAAAAGTTTTTGAGAGTTTTGAAAATTATTTGGTCCATTGGATATCGAGATCGACCGTCGCGATCGGTGCTGATTTTTATTAAAATATTTTTGAGATTTTTAGAAATGATCTGATCCATTGAATCACAAATCAACGGTCTCGATCAATGCCTGTTTTTATTGAAGTATTTTATATATTTTTAAAAATGATCCAATCATTGAATCATGAGTCAAGGGTCACGATTGATGCCAGATTTTATTAAAATATTTTTGATATTTTTAGAAAGGATCACGTCCATTGGATCACAAGTCAACGGTTACAATCGATGTTGAATTTTCTTGAAAAGGCAAACTTACCTTACAGTGTTTAGCTTTTGGTGTTCTCTTGATTGACACAATGTATGGACCATGGCGTGTTAGCAACCCATTTTCACACATTGGCAGGCGCTAGCAATTGTGATTGCTTTGCGATTGATGAGCTTTAGTAACCGATTTTCTAATCTTTTTCCAACAGTCCTGATCCTTTAAGGTAGTGTGAAAATGGTATCCTTCCTTTGTGATTGGGATGGGTATTGTGCTTTTTAAAAAAAAAATAAAATTGATTTTTCTCATCTTTTTTCCTATTTCTTTCCCTTTTTCCCTTCTTTTTATCTTGAATTACACGCTCTTGCTTCGTCCTTTCTTCTTCTTCTTCTTTTCCTTTTTGTTCTTTGACACTTTTTATCAAAGCACTTATTTGGGAATGGGAGGGAGCAATTCTCAGGATGACCAGCTCTGGTTAGTTGACTTCAGCTTTGCTATTATAAATCTTAACAGGGTTTGATAAGCTTACCTATGAAATATCCTCACATTATCGACGTTGATTGGCTCCGGAGGATCTTTGCCCCTCGGGTTGATGAATTGGAGGGCGCCTCTCGGAAGAATTGTTCTGAACATTGGGATATCTTATGCGAGCTTTGAACTTACCCCTTGCGTCTCATAGATACAACATTGCTCTGACTTTTCTTCCTCAACAAGATAACTTCCATAAGTTAGCTTGTTAAGTGTCTTTCTCGTAATTGTGTGTACAGACGTCTGATTAGCCCAAGGTGTATAGAAGTAGTCCAATGTCTTTTGAGTTCAAGCATCTCGAGGTATTCGTCCATCTTTGGCGTCCCATTGTCGATGTCCACGGCGTGTGAGCTCCTCCAATAACCGGTGATGTTGTCTTTTATGAGTGTCGTCGCGTGAGATGCAGGATGCTACCTCCACCCACTTTGAGAAATAATTGATCATCCCGAGTATGAATCCGTGATAGTTGGATGTCGTTGGACTGTTTTTTCTATTGATGCTGATAATCCTCATAGAGAGTGGCTAGAGTGTTGTTAGGTTGTAGAGCTTTGAAGCACACACATGGATTCGGTGTGCATGCTCTTGACACTTGAATTACTTTATGACATGTTGGCAATAATTTGTCTTCATCAAGCTGTAAGATTTTTTCTGTCAGTATGCATTTGTCTGTGTGTAGGCCACATACTCCATTGTGGAACATAGGCATGGTCTTGGTAACTTTTACTTGACATGCTTGATTTTAGGCTTTTTCTTATTATTATAAGTTTTTAATCGAATTTGGACTAGTCTTCACAGGATGTGAGATTGAGCATTTATAACTTCAAGAATTCAATCATTCTCTACTATTTTTATCGGGATAAGGATTCTCAATACGCACTTCCAATATGGCTTTAAGAGACCTTAGGTTTATAATTTCAAAATTTTTTGAGATAACACTGGCTTTTGGTTTTGAACTTTCTAAGGTAATCCTCTAGTTCGAGAGTTGGCTCATCATCTTCCACATCATTAACTTTGTCTAAACCCTTGAGTTCAAAGTCCAACTCTAGATCGAAATCATGCAAGTTGGCTTTGTACTCGAGCGCTTTGACAAGCAGACTTAGAACTTTATTATATGCGGGTTTCTTGAAAAAGCTTTTCTGATTGTTTTTTTATGCTTTGGAAATTTTCTTAGTTTTTTGAAATTTTATAAATATTTGGATTAATTTTTTTTTTTTTGATATATCTTGTGTTTTTAGATTTTCGAATCTTCTGATTTTTTTATTATTTATTTTATTTACTGTAAAGGGTCTTAAGCAAGATGGTGATGCGAATCAGAGGTTGCCTGATTCGGCTTGAGAGGCTAGGCATTGTTTACATCGGCTTTTATTGGGCCATCAGGGGATTGCCAACCAACTAATGTCTTACAGTCCTTCCCTTCAGAAGGTAGGGCCAAAGGGATCGGTAGGTGTGCCCTATTGTTGTGACCAAATTTTAGGATGAATATGGAGTTGGGCTTCGAGTCACTGTCGAATGTGGCTCCTCCTGAATCATCCCTGGTATATTGCAACTCTTCGAGTTCATCCAACTAGGTGGGATATGGATTGTGGTCCAGTTAATTGGAAGCAATTCTTTCCTCTTGTCTGAGTCGTCTTTGGGCATCTCAGTCAGGCTCAATTTGCTTGTTTGATTTTTAACGGTGGAATCTGGCTTATCCTCGAGGTAAATAATCCTTGAACTAATAAATCATATTAGTGTGTAGGTGAAGGGATGACCCTCTTCTTGACGACCATGTCCTCTTCTGGTACATCTACACCTTGATTTCTCCCCTGATGAAGATTAATATCCTGGTCTTTTCCTGTTCATATTCTCTTGATTCTCGATGATTGGGGTTGAGCCTTGACATTTGAGTTGATAATAAAATGTTTGACGCTTGGTAGGAAGGAAAATGTAGTTTGATCTGATGGGGCATGAGAGAGGGACGTAATTCACAATCCTTAACTCAAGATTATTACTGCACTTATTTGTGTACCTTATTTGTCAATCACATGAATCCATGTGTCAAGGAGTCGGTTGAGCCCTTGAAAGTTGAAGACCAAAGACATAAGTGGACATGAGCATCAAGGAGCAAAGAATAGGCATATAAGATGCCTTGGTGACCCCAATCCTTTAACCAAAACAATCTAAACCTATAGATGATCCATTCCTTAATAGGAAAACCATCATTTGATCATCATATAACCTTAGGAGCCTTAAAAGATCATGCTTAGATAGGCCTTAGAGGTTCAAAGCTATTATATACTAAACTACCCACGACATCAAAACTCTGGGTGAGTATGATGTATCCTCGATCGATTGAGAAATCTACGATCGATGTCTATCGATCGAGAATGGCCAAAACAGTCCAACAACATTTCTGGCCAAAATTGAAGTGAGTTTAATCAATCTATACCTTTATTGATTGATCAAAAGATCTTCGATCGATCTAAAGAGGCCAAAACAACACAATGAGTTTTTTTTTAGGCTTATAATCAAATTTGTTCGATTGATCGAACCAAGATGAACCTAGCCATTTTTGCTCATTTTATGATCGTTGAAATTCAATTCTTATATATAGGTCATGTGGCATTTGGGCATTTCGATGGATTTTTTATGTAATAAAATGTTAGGTAATTACTTGTTTATATCCCTCGTCATAAGCCTTTAAGCTAATGAGTTTCAAGTCATCTTCATTGATATTAACACTCTACTGATGATTTTAATCTCCACCTTGAAGATAAACTTGAATTCCACAATTTTCTAAAGATTAGACCCAATCTTCTTGACAAATTCCTTATTTAAATCCTCTAGAAGACCCATCTAGGTAAATATCCTAGGATTATAACCATCCCATGTATTGAAGCAGATTCAACCAACCTCTTATCACCTTGGTCACCTCAATGGAGCATCTCATGTAAGGTGTTTGATCTTAGAGCTGAAACATTGACAAACATCAGCATTAACAATTGAGGGAGAAAAATGGGAGTTGATTGAAGCAAGAGGGAGCATTAATCAAATAGCCAAAGAAGGCGTGTCAAAGGGGCTCAATCCTTCAAGTAAGTTGTCAATTGTAAGTCCATACACTCCTTCCTATGTAGGATTGAGTGTAAGAGTTTATGACCCAAACTCAAATAGGTTTTATATAAGGTCGAATTCATTGAACACGGTTGCGTATGTGTTAGTCTCTGCAGGAGCCTTTGGTAGGAATAAACATAGGCCCTTAGACTAAGACCAAGCTTGTTGTTTAACTGATAAAAAACTAAGTCTCTGAGGGAGCCTTCGGTAGGAGTGTACGCTTAGGTCCTTGTATAGGGTTGTAAAGGTTAGGGGTGAACCCATTGAAAACCTCTAATAATAAAATCCA
The DNA here is from genome assembly GCA_037074715.1 of Magnolia kwangsiensis. Classification (NCBI taxonomy): domain Eukaryota; kingdom Viridiplantae; phylum Streptophyta; class Magnoliopsida; order Magnoliales; family Magnoliaceae; genus Magnolia; species Magnolia kwangsiensis. Next base: position 71,757,475 of record CM073584.1, read on the forward strand.
GTACACTCTAGGAGAGAGTGTATTAACCAGGAGTGGAGTAGGGAAACCAAACCACTATACATGCTTGCGTTTGCAATTATGAATTGCGTACATTTCTATTAATGCTTGTATGCTAAATTAGTAAATTATATGAATACTTGAATTGGATTGTATACTAAACACTTAACTTGTTAAGCACACACAAAACTCACTATCTATTATAACTATTTTCTTAATTGGTAAATCTTTTTGTTGTTTATGTGATTAGACCCACTAATGGCTTAGAAGCTTTAATTTTAATTACCTTCTTAAATTAAATTAGCATATTAGTTTAAGTTGGTAATTAGTGGTTTTAATTGATTTTTTTTTGAAGTCCTATTCACCCCCCTCTAGGACATATCCATGATTCGATTACTTCACCAAGCTTCTGCATATAGCCATGGTATCCCACCATGTCCGATTTTAATTGGTATCAAAGAGGGTAGCTCTTGAAGGTCTTGACCACCTTAAATTGATCAAAAGAGCTTGAGAATGATGTCTACATAAGAGGAATGTTCCGTCATACGACCGCCTTATTTTGACGGGCCTAACTACTCCTATTGGAAGGCTAGGATGATGATCTTTTTAAAATCCCTTGACCTTACGAATTTGGCGATTGTCGAATGATCGAACCCAAGTGTTGACAACCCCAAATGCAGGGCTGCGACTATCTCTGGGGAACCAACGATGATTGAGGTACTAGAAGTTTAGGATAATGGAGAATGGAGTTTAAGCGATCAGAGTAACCAACTGAACTCCCTACTTGAAAGATTGAAAGTTAAGCAGACCTAGACGGGTCTCCTTGAGGAGTAGACTCTCCTCCTTTGACAGTCATCACATGAATGAAGCTGGGCCCCTAATAGAGTAGCATGATGTCACAGGAAGGTACTTCTTCTTAAAAGGTGATGATCGAAATACAGGTAGGATAGGCAAGTATTGCCCCTTATGAGAATAAGGGTGGGAGGAATAGACTGGATGGAGGTGCACTTAGCAGATTAAAAAAATTTAAAGATCAAACTGGTGAGGGATGCCCCTTGCAAACTTAGGATTTTGGAGATTTGGCTAACTTGAGATGCCCCTTTCATGTTTAAGGGTGCATGGATTGGACTGGCGTAGGGTGCCCCTTATAAAAGGCTCTAAGATTAGACTGATGGGGGGTGCCCCTTGCAAGATGAGGGGCTTTATGACTGGATTGGATAAAGATGTCCCTTGCAAGATGAAGGGCTCTGTGACTGGGTTGGATGAAGATATCCCTCGCAAGATAACGGGCTCAAACTTTGAATGAGAGTCGATGGTTTGGATAAAGTAGATTGGAAGGAGAGGATATTCTTCATGGATAATACTGCTGGTACGACTGCCCAATATGTTGGGGCCTGCTTGATATTATGGAATGGGATTGTAGTACTGTGCATTCTATTTTGGTTGTTGTTGTTGTTGTTGCTATTGCGGTTGTCCCTGTTGAGGGGAAAATGGTGTGTCTTGGGTAAAGGCTATGAGATTATCTTCTTCCATTGGATGAGGAAAAGGAACATTTTTGTTACCATTCTCCTTTCTTCCACTATTAGCTATATCAAGGAAGCCCGACGAGGCCACCAAGGGGAGATCATTCCAACCCTTATTTCAGCTCCAACTTGTTCCTTGGCGTGGATGAATTGGGTAAAGTTGGCATATGGATAAGAGACAAGGTATCCAGAGATACTTGGGTTTGTCAAGTGGATGACTATAAAGATTTTCTTAATGGGTGTATTCATTCTGGCAGCCATGGTCTGCCAACATCCAATGTAAGCGGACAATAATTCATCATTCTCTTACCTTAAGGTGGTAAGATCCACCCTTATGAGCGCTAAGTTAAGATTATATGTGAAACGATCGACAAATGCTTGAGAAATTTGTTCCCAAGTCTTGATTCGATGGTATTCCAATGACGTGTACCAATCTAACGTGTCGCATTTCAAGTACTTCTGAAACAAACAGATCAATGCACCATCGTTACCTACGATGGCATTGAGCTCATTACAAAATGCTCTTAGGTGGTCTACAGGGCATCCGATTCCATTATATATATTTTTAATTTTAGTACCTCAAAGTCTAGAGGTACCTTTGCATTAGGAAAAGGGTTAAATGTCCCCGAACTTAGTGGATGGCAGATCCACCCCTTATTGCTTTTGCAGTTTTCTCTTCATCTCTTACAACTGCTCTCGGATTTGTTCAATTTTGGAGGGACTGAATGTGTAACACTCCGAATTTTTACTAACCTGGGGTTAGACGTCCTTAGGCTATGGGTCAACCATAACACCTTGGTAACCTCTTAGGAATCAATTCCAAAGCCAAAGGAATCATTTAGAACCTAATTCTTTAGAAATTTAATGTGAATTAATTAGCACTATACTAGATTACCTGTGAAATAAGCACCAACCACTTTAAATACGATCTGTAAGACCCAAAACCTATAGAATTGTTACCGCTACGTTACCCTAAAATATAGGATCCAACTCTAAGCTCAGTTTCTCTCGAGATCATTTGGAAACTCCGTATCGGACCTGGACCACACGTCGAAAGTCCGATAGTGACAAACTTAGATGACTATGACTGCCTAGTTGAACTTGACAATCACCTCGAAAATGAAGTCCAGATGATGTCCTGAGACTGTTTTCTTGAGTCCGGAGTGAAGAGTGTGAGAAAAGTGAATTTATTTAGAAATAAAATATGATTTTAATAAATCTGGTACGTGTCACTTGCGCACTATTTTTAAGCGTTCTGACTATTAGATTTTGACCCAAATTTATCCTCGGATAAGGATAGGTGGCCCTTACATGTCATAGCACGTGTGGCCCTGATCAAGTTTCGGTAACCGCTGAACTGAAACTGGTCTGCCACAGTCGATCTGGAAATTCGACCGGACTGAAAACTTAGCTTGACCTAGATCCAATATTAGAGAGCTTAAGTCCGACTGCATTTAGTAACAAGACCTCCGGAAGTGCTCCGTTGGATCGGAGCAGACCCGATTTGGTTATAACTTAAGTATACCTTGACTTCAAGTCTGTTTTCGTTATGTTTGGGCTTATAAAAAGGCCTTAAACCCTCTCTCACAAATCCTATACGAATTTCAAACCCTACCCAAATCAAGAGAGAGAAAAGAGAGAGAAAGTGGGATAGAAGTTGGTGATTATTCCTGGGATTCTTCCCAGCTTTGCTACGTGCCTAATCCACCACTCCGTGTCGCTTTTCCGGCGACTCCGGCTTCGTTCTTAGGTAAGAAAGCCTAACCCTAACCTGTTCTAGAGTTTCAATTGGTGCAAGTGGTGAAGCAGCTAACCTAAATCATACTGTAGGTTACCAATCAGTCATTGACAAAGACTTAGAGTCTCTGTTGAATTCGTTACACTTCTACGGCGTAAGGTGCGGATTTTAGATGCTTAGGTTACCATTTTTCAAAGCTTTCAATGTCGTTTAATGGTAAATTGTTGACAAGGATGCTGTTTGACATGTAGAACATGCTGTCCATTTTTTATTCTGAATACATACAAAGAATATGAGATTTAGGGTATTTTAGGTATTTGTAGGAAATACTGTATATGTACGTATTTTGCTGATATGATTGCCATGAGTATTTATCGTGTACCTATGCTAGTTATGTGTGTATGATCTGTTTGGCAAAGAGATTCACCCTAATGCACATTATTAGCCGACATATGCTATGTAGACTAATGTGTGTAGACTAAGGGTTTGTATAAATGTATGTATTAGTAAGTATTGAGTAAATGGTGTTGTAGATTAGTGTTGAGATTGGATTCTCAACTAATTTGATGATGTACATGATTACCTCCATGCTTGTTGTATTTGAATTGATTACCTTATGTTTGAAATACTCGTGTATGGTTAACTGCTTATGATGTATGTTATAACATGCTGATAACATGCTGAAATTACTTGTATTTCAATTCTGTCTCTCTCATATGATTATTGATTTAGATTATAAGTGTTTGGGGCTATACTCTAGTCCAGGCAGTTGGTAACAGATTTGAATTCATGGTTGGATTCTATTTGCCATGAAGGACGCGTTGACGAACCCGAGTCGTGCTTTGGTTGACGGCAGTGGTTAGGCCACATGAGGTGTTTATACACTTCATGTCGTTCAGCTTGAGGTGCGCTCGTACTAGTCAAGCTCGTCAAGTAACCCGACCGACCATTGTATGTTTACCTTATATTGGTCATAACTGCTTCAACCTAGGGTACTGAACTTACTAGTGATAACCCTGATAACCGTGGTACCTTGATCCACTAAGACTCATGAGCCGGGAATGGTGGTATGGGACACCGTGGTCGAGCTGTCGGCCTACGCTGGGGCCACAAACCTCCCCGTAGTGACAAGTGAGCACCTTAGACTCGTGAACCGATTGTGGTGGTATGGGACACTACATTCGAGCTGTCGGCCTACTCTGATTGGTGACGAGCCCTTTGTAGTGACCTCGAGCGTACTCTGAGTCTACGTGAGGCGACGACCCTTCCGTAGCCACAAGAGTACAAACTAGGCCTGTATTGATAAGGTGATGGGGGAGCGGAGCAATGAGTGCGTGCAACAGCCCTGACAGCCCTTGCAGTGACCTAGAAATATATCATCGTATGAGACTACTAGGAGTGACGACCTTAGACAAGATCCTTGTTGAGAATGATATAAGGGAAGTACCCTAGTTTCCCAATCCTATTGTATGAAAAGGACTAATAATAACTCGGTAATCATATTCATATCGCACTGCATGTGCCTGGAAGATGTGGAGCACTGAGGGAAGAAAGCATGGTGCGAATGTAAGATGGTGTTGCATGAGGGAGTATGTTGGCGAGGGCATCCATCATGTCATTTCATCCTTGCATTAATTACAGTATTTAGGAATGTTTGATTTGCTTGCTTTATCATTATCGTTTGATTGATTTGATAACATGTTAACTTTTGCTCTATGATTCCACTGAGTTAGCCACTCACTCTCATGTTACGGGATGATGTTGTACACACCAACCAGTCCCTATTTTAGTTTCAGATGATGACGCTGCTTGTGAAGCGGAGCCGAACTTGTATGGTGATGAGGAGGATTTCTCCTCCGTGTTCTGATCGACGGGATTGCAGGGAGGTTGATTAGACGCCATGATATTTGCCATTTTATATTTTTGGAGCACTCATGTATATTCTTTTGTTCATTTTTTGGAGTATACATGTATATATTTAACCTGGTAACATGTTCACACTCTGGAGACTTACAATAGTTCATATATTTTATATATCTATCACATTCTTCCGCTTGCTAATTTAACTGTCTTTGGAGTATGATATGCTGTTTTGGCTTAATCCACTTCATGTTTTATACACTATTACGGCCGACATTTATCCATCATTGAAAATGTTGCATAAGTGATGTTCTGGAACTCGGGAGTGGAGTTTATGCTCTACCCTCGATTTTCAGGGCGTTACAGAATGGCAAGGACTTTGCCCCTTTCCAGGCCTGAACTGTCCCCCTCTCATAATAGTTAGCCTCATTAATGCCCCCATTACTCATACTTGGAGAAGGTTGGGCCAGATAATTGCACTTGTTATTAAGAGTTTTCTAGATTGGGATCGAGAAAGGAAACCGTGAAGAGACACTAGTTGTAGGAGGATATTGAAATTGATTGGAACTCACATTAGGAATGTTGAGGCATAAAAAATATTCCAGTTCTAAGGGTAGTTTAGGTATTTTGGTAAAATCCAGTTCCAAGGGTAGTTTAGGTATTTTGGTAAAATTCAGTTCCAAGGGTGGTTTAGGTATTTTGGTAAAATCCAGCTCCAGAGGCATTTTGGGTATTTTGGTAAAATCTAGCTTCAGAGGTATTTTGGGGCATTTTGGTAAAATTCAGTTCCAAGGGTAGTTTAGGTATTTTGGTAAAATCCAATTCCAAGGGTGGTTTAGGTATTTTGGTAAAATCTAGCTCCAGAGGTATTTTGGGGCATTTTGGTAAAAATCCAGTTCCAGGGGTAGTTTAGGTATTTTGATTACATTTCATATCCAAGGGGTAGTTTAGGTATTCTGGTAAAAGGGATTAAAAAGGGTAGTTTGGTAAAAAAGGGTGCACATGTGTCATTTTAAGAGAGAAAGGTTGTACACGACCATTTAAGAGGCAGCTTGGTGGTCACCAAAGTTTAAGAAAAGAAGAAGTTTATATGTGAAGAGATAGGTGGTGGTGATCACCACTCTATAAGAGTGGTGGGGCCTATAAATACCCCACTCCTACTCCATTTGAGGGGTTGGATCAAATTGAATCAGTTGGTGGGCCAAAGAAATAAGAGAGAAGCAAGGAAGAGGGTCTTTGCGCGTACCCGCGCAGTTAAAGTCGCTGCTTGCACGTACCCGCGCTGCTAAAGTGTCTGTTACACGTAAACAGGAAGAAAGAGTTTTCTTCTTCTGCTGTGTTGTTGGTGGGGCCCAATACAGCCATATTTTGAGAGATCCACACAGTTTAATGGATCCCTCTCCAGATTTCGACCGTGAAAGGTGAGTTCTGATTGTCTGCTAACGTGGCCCACCTAGATAATCAAGTCGGGAAAGCAACTGAATGGTCCGCTTGCGATCACTATTGTGAACACATGAACAAGCAGAGTCGCTAAAGATCAACATGGTTGTGAAGGGTTTTTCTCCCTCTACCTCATGGACACTTCAGATCAAGCTTTTGTTGGTGGATGGTGGCCCACAACGCATGGACGGAGCCTCTGTTTCGAATAGAGCCGACACACATCGACGCTGTGATAGTTGGTGTCCCTCTGATTGACATCAAGCAGAAAATCCACTCCGTCCATTCGATTCAGGGCGAGAAATCATCGAGGAACGACTGCTTTTCTAGAGAAATCAACGTGGCGCGCAAGGTTATCTACTTCGCCATCCATTCCGTATTCAACGATTAATATCTTGCAATCACTTGCATGGAGATAAAAAGAGAGCTAGGCGAGGCTAATTCCCATCATCTGAAGAGGATGGACGACTCTGATCATTCAATGGAGCAGAGAGTGGGCCCCACTACACAGAACCGATGAACAACATTTGGACGCTGTTTGCTTTTGAGGAAGAAGGTCGGGTCAAACCGACCATTGACCGAGAGCTCGTGCGGTGCACTGTGAGTGCACGAGCACACTGTGTACATGCGATGTACATATGGGCTTCAACATGATGTTTGTGGGAAATCCGCTCCGTCCATCCGCTTTGCCATTACATTTAGCGTGTTGGGACCAAATCTAAAGCGTATCCAGATTATAGGCGGGCCCAAATCATGATTTCAGGGGCTGATTTGTCAGTTCGGCCATTTTTACAAGGATTCAGGAGCTGAAATTTGACGTGTACGACTAATTTGTGGTTCTAAGGCTGCACATAAAGTTTTGGTCCGAACGGGTGGTGGCAACCCACATTCTGGGAGACTTTTCAGGCCCGTTTAGCATGATCGGCTCAATTTCTTCAGGGCTTGGCCATACTTCAATGGGCTGCTTCATATTTTAAGGAAGAATGACCGGAAGGATGCTCCATCTCATTGAAGATTGGCTGATCAAATCAGCAATTCCTCCTAAGTACCTAGGAGATGACCGAAATAGCGCCGGAATGCTGTCGAAATTTCTCTCTCATTAGAAGACTGGCTGATCAAATCAGCAATTCCTCCTAAGTTCCTAGGAGATGACCAAAATAGCGCTGTTATGCTGCCAAAATTTTCATCGGGCTATCTTCTCTTTCATTCAGTACATTGTATTAATTGTACTTTATTTTCAGAATCAAGGGAATCAGAGGATGTAAATAAACTTTGATAAATGTGATGAATGTTCTCTCATTCATTCTTTGTTATCATTGAATAAATCTCCAAAATGAAAAGCATTTGTTTTCTTGTCGAAACGAAATGGTGACTCTTCTGGGGATTTTATTATTCAATGGTAACTTGAAAAATATTAAGAGAACATTTATCACTTTTTGGCGTCTGTGTAGACGTCAAAATGACGACTCTCAGCGGGAACATCCTCTCCTTCATCTCTGAAAATAAGGTACGATATTATTTAATAAATTAATTAACGCTCTATTCTAAATGATCAAATCAGTTTTGATTAAAGATAAATGATGCTAGAACGATGGCAGTTACTAGAGAAAGCTAGTCAGTACATGTCTAAGGAAGAGGAACAGGCTGCCTCGATTTGTCTCAGGTGAAAGGCTTCTTCAAAAAAGTGTTGTGTGGCTCCCACACGTGGCCAGTAATAGATCAAATAGAGAAAGGGTGGAGCATTTGTGAATTTTCCAAGACTAGAAAAAGAAACATTTGGAATCAGCTGTTGATTCAGTTATAACACATCCAATTGGTGAAATATTGTATTGGCACAATGTTATCAAAAGAGACTTGGATGATATAGCTGAAGGGCAGTAGATGGGGAATTATTGTTTGCTCAGGAGCATGCTAAAGAAGAAAATTGATTTAACAATTTTAGATGCTTGATAGAAAGCATTCAGAGTTCTAGAGCTAATTCAAATTCAACTGATTTTTATGTAAAGCTGTGCTCACATGCTGACCAAATAATGAGTACCATGCAGAAGCACTTCCATGGTGGGGAAGTTGAATGAAGAAGAAGCAAGGTAGCATCGAAAGCAATGTCTGCTTCATCAGTAGCATTGTGAGACAATGAAGGACGAATGATAGCGTGTTGGTACACAAAGAATGTATAAAGCCTTCAGATGAAAAGTTAGTTCAACTAAGTCAAGCGTTGCTAGCCAACAAGTAAACGGATCAGTCAATAGAGAGCCCTGGGGGCATCGTCATAACTTTCTAGATTAGAAGAGTAGGGATTAAAGTAAAGATGCTCCATTCTCATATGAATTGGCTATTTCTAGAGTCTTAGGGGAACAACAACAGATACTGCCAAAGAAAGAACGTAAAAAGAAGGATTGTCAGAAAATAAAGGATTGAATTTTCTGCTAAAGAGAACATCGATGATTTTACAAACAAGAAGGTAAATAAAGGGTCCAGACAATTCAAGGACTACATGAAACATGCAGCTGAAAGCAATGTACTGCTTATAAGGAATCAATTGCTAGTTACAGAGAAAATCGAATTGTCATAGTTAAAGTATTAAAGGAAATAAAACAAAGAAGAAAAGAAGAATAGGAAAGAAGAAACCAAGACGAGTATATTCATCATGGGGGTAAATTTTCATCAAGATATCTGCCAGTTTAGCAAATGAATATCCAGAGGATTCATAACGTGTTGATTCAAAAGATTCTCGGCACAATTATTCAGGGGGCAGACAAAGGCATGCGAAATACGTTATCCTTGAAGATAAATTGCAATTTTGATGCTTCTAAATAAAAAATGGCAAGATAAGCAAATTCACAGAATGATTAAATCTCAAAATCCCAAATGAAGTAATCATTGATTCCCTGAAATGATAATTGTCTATGTTAATCTTTGTAGGTTAAAGTTAGGGCAAAAGTAAGCCAAGATAAGCAAAGTCACAGAATGATAAAATCTCAGAATCACTAATCAAAGTTGAGACACATTAAAAGCATTAATGATTACCATCAAGCATTAACGATTGCCACCGACAATTAGGGGAGTAAAAGGATTGTAAAGACAGTCAGGAGATATGGTTGAAGAAGAAGGAAAAGTGAATGGCTTGAAGAACAAGTTACAGAAGATAGTTGATAAGGGCGAAATTGTTAAAGTATATGACATAAAAGATGAAATAAGACTATACAGGCCTGATTAGTCTAAGACCGGGGGTAAAGCTAATCTTGCACAAAAGTATGAGATGATGCGGCATCAGTATATTTGTTAAAGGTCGCAATATCATGATTTTGATTATGAAGATTCCTAGAGCAATCCTTCCTCATCAAAAGGGGACAAGACAAGGGAGTAAAAACAAGGCAGGTTTTCAAGCGTATCAAGTCATTACCAAAGTAAGAAAGGTGAGTACAAAATGTGAAATATATTTCTCACCATATAATATATTTCTTTTGTGTATATGAATAAAATGAAGGTTTTCAAGCATATCAAGTCATCACCAAGCGCGAAACACCAATGACAATCGCCAAATGAAAAGCCAATCACAAAAATTAGCAACTATCGCTATTGCCATCAATCGTTTATTAAAGTTGTTATCAACATCAACATTGCATTCTCAGAACATATCAGAAGCGGCACAACATCAATTATTGATTCTCAGAATATTATCAGAAGCGGCACAACATCAATTATTGATTCTCAGAACATTATTGGCAGTGGCGAAATATTAGTTATGGATTCGCCATTCACGGCAGTGAAAGAAGCAGTGAAATAAACCTATACGGTCAACCACACAAATCTTGTGACAGCAATGACAATTTATTATAAGGAAGCCTAGCCAAGTCTATACAGCTAACTACGCATAAGACCTATGATCCTTTAAGGGGGCAGACAGAAGCAAACAAAATATGTTATCCTTGAAGACAATTACAGTTTTGATTCCGAAGATTATGAGCATAATACTTCAAAATCAAAAGGGGGCAAGATAAGAAGGATATCAAGAATGTCAGAACATCAAGGTATTAAGAAGACTAAAATTTTGAAATAAAAAGTTTCAGAATGCAAAATCTCAAAAGTCCGATGCAATACGTAAAGAAAAAGATAGACTTTGAAGCACCGACAGTTATCGTCGAATCAACAATGATTACCATTATCATCACCGTATCACTGATGTGAAGATTATTTTATTATAATATCATCAACGACAATGGGGTAATATGTCAAGCATCGATCTGTCATCTTCAATTATTGATCTATTATCTTCAGCAAAAGCATCGATCTGTCATCTTCAATTATTGATTTTTTTATCTTCAGTAAAAGCTTATACAATTAATTATCATGTCAGCGACAACAGTTTATCATTTAAGGCAGTCTAGCCAAGCTCTAAAAGGGCCAAACCCTAAAAAGAGCCAAGCTCTAAAAGAGCCAAACCCTAAAAAGGGCTAAAAGCTCTAAAAGAGTCAAACCCTAAAAGGGCTAAAAGCTCTAAAAGGATCAAGCTCTAAAAGGGCTAAAAGCTTTAAAAGGGTCAAGCCCTAAAAAAGGGGCCAGAAGCTCTAAGAGGGTCAGCTACGCATAAGACCTATCATGATTGCCATTCGGGCAGCAGAGAGAAGCCAGTGGCCCTAAAAAGCCCATGAAGGCCATCGTATGCATACCCATGCCGGCAGCTGACGAAGCCATCTTTAACGGCCAGTCACGGGTGAGACCAATGCCGTCTGTGAGCTCTCCGACAGCGTCATGGGCGAGGAGGAAAATACCCTCCCCAGGACTGAACTCATAGATGAAGAAAACCCAGATCCCTAGTTTGATTTCGGTACTAACTCATGGGGAAGGACTAGACTAAACCTACTCATTGATGGATCGACGACCTTGGATTTGGTACTTAAGGTAGCCAGGAAAAAAAGCCCCGCGAACTTTTAGAGAGTTACTGTGGCCATCTTAGTTCATAAAGCCTATTCAAGGCCGTGATTGCTCCAACTACTTAAGTGCTTAAACTGTGTTGCTCCACTGATCAAAAGAGCTTAAACTATGTGTCGCTCCACTACTCAAGAGCTTAAACTATGTGTCGCTCCACTACTCAAGAGCCTAAACTGTGTGCACAAGTGTCAGTCCAGTCTAGTTCAAACTAGACTAGTCAAGTTAAGTCAGTCTAGTTCAATCTAGACTAGTCCAGTCAAGTCAGGTTAAGGTCAGTTTTGTTCAGTCAAAGTGTGGTCAGTCAAAAGTACACTATCTCCATTGCTTAAAAAGCATATGCTATGTGAAGCATTGAAAATGCTGTAGATGCATATTTTAATTTAGATATACTCAAATACGCAATTGCCTGATGAAAATTTTAAACATTAATTAGAAAACATACAAAAATGCATTTCTCTTGAATCAGTTTCAAATTACATTAACAGTAAATGCCTTGAAGATATTGGTAATTATCTAGTCAAAAGCTCAAGTCTCCAAGGTCAATTACTATATTGACAAGAGCTGTAAGGTCTTTCTGTCTCTTGCCTTCTTAATGAATAGAAACATATTATCGTACAAGGTTCTCAAAAGGAGGCTGTAAGACCTGTATCCTAATCCGTACTGTTCCATCGCTTCCTGCGATCATTCTCATCAAATTCTGGCAATCCGTGACCTATAGTCGACGTTACGCACGACCGTAAGTCGTATCCTATACATTTGAGTCAGCTTAATCTAAGACTTGTATCATTGCGACCGCACCATCGCCGCGGTTCCAACACTGTGACTCATGTACCGATCCGATACCCTGACTAAGAGATGTGGGTCGGCGTTTATTTCAAAAAAATATCACTCATTTATATTTCCAAGAGAATCTCTACAAAGTGTCAAATCAATCCCATCAATCACTTTATGTCAAGTACAAAGCAACCATGCTTTCTTTCTCCATAAGTCAAGCAACCGCCAAGTCAACTCTCATGTTAAGTACACCATCACATCACCCATCACTCACATCTATCACCCATCTCTCACATCTCCTTACAACCCTCTCTCTCTCCCTCATTTCTCAAGCCACAATTCCAAGCAACCAAGAGATCCCACGTCCAAGGTTTCCCATGAGAGAAAAAGTGTAGTTTTGGTGGCCCACTTCCCATCCTAAATCTCTCATCCTAGCCATCCATTTTTCATCTCCACCATCAAAGTGAAGCTCAAGGAGAGTAGCTTTCCAACGGACCAAGAAGATCAAGTGGTGGGTGTTTCCATAGACTACTTTTTCATATTTTAAAGATGGGCCAAGTGAGGCCTACTGATCAATGGTATGGATCTCACTTTGGACCCTAAGATGTGGCCGATGGCCCATCTTGATCATCATTATCATTCCATGATGGGGCCATTCTCCATGGACCCCATCATGATGTTTACTTTTCTTGCATTAAAGAGGTCATCTAGACCGTCCATTTTTAGTGGAGAAAGATCTCCACCGTTGATCTTTGAATTAGTGAGCCCACTTGTATTAGGGTCCACTCTATGTATGATTGAATGCTAGGGAGGGCTTATAGTGGAGGAGCCCTCCATCACGCGTGTCCCACTCTTTTGCTCTCCCTCTCCCTCTCATTTTATTTATTTTTCTTGTATGTTGATGTGGCCATGTGGCCCACTTGAATGAGCCCCACCATGAAATATGTATTTTATCCAAGCTGTCCATGAGTGGGGCCCATCTTAGATGTATCATCCATCTTGTGGTGGCTCACCTAAACAAAAAAAAAAGAGAAGAAAAGAAACGTCTAGCGTCTGGATGCTGGATGTGGAAGGAAAATACAAATATTGGCTTGGTTCTACAAGCCATTGAGGTGGACCACTTGTGTAGGCCCCACCCTGATGTCTGTTTCTAATCCAACCCATCCACCTCACTCCCTAACTCATTTTAGGCGTTGAGCCAAAAAATGAGGTTGATCAGAGTATCTAGTGGGCCATAACATCGAAAACTGTATCATTACCATTGAAGTCCACCCATATTTTTCTTACACGCTGAAAACGGCCCAATATTGGTCTTGATAGACTTGTCTAGGGCCATGGAAGCCAGTGGATGGGGTGGATCTACAAGATGTGGGCCCCACACCCGAAAAACCTTGAAAAAATAGGTTTTCAAAAAAAAAAATAAAAACAAGAGAAGCAGCAGGTTGTTACTGGCCAGAGGCGCAGGCAGCGCCTGCGCTCGACGGGAGGGCGGACACCAGGGCACCCACAGCCCTGTACGTGGACCCCACCATGATGTATATGTGTTATCCAGGCCGTTCATTAGGTGGGTCCCTACCTTAAGTAGGCCCCACCCAAAAATCAGCTTGATCTGATGATCAGGTGGCCCACACCACAAAAAACAGTGGTGATTAAACTTTACCATTAAAATCCTTTTGGGCCCATGACAGTTTTGGATCGATCTGAAATTTGTGTTTCCTGTTCATCAAGGTCCTTGTGGCCTTATTAACAGGCTGGATGGGAAGTAAACATTATGGTGGGCCCCACATGGGACCCACTGTCCACGCCCAGTCCAGCCGTTGGACTGGTGGACGATGTGAAGATACCTCGTTTCAACACTTGAGGTCTTGGCACCGATCCCTGGTGGGTTGGCTTACATGGAGCGTGTGTATTGGCACGGTGGAACCCCCCACCATGTATATGTGGGACCTCTTTTGATGTATGTGTTTTATCAAAGCCGTCCAGCCACCTGGCTCAGTGCTGGACGGTTAGTGGACCCCACCCTTGATGCATGTGTTGCATCCATGCCGTCCAACCTTTATATGGACCCCCACCATGATGCTTGTTTTGCACCCCATCCATCAATCCATTTTGCAAACTCATTTTATGGCTTGAGCTAAAAATGAGTCAATCTATGGTTCAAATGGGCCCACCTTGGTATGTGTATAGGGCCCATGTTGACTTATTTGTGGCCATTCATTGAGGCCCACCTTGGTGCGCATATAAGGCCCATGGGATTAGGCCCATTTGACATATATAAGGCCCATGGGATTAGGCCCATTTGATGTATTTCAAGACCGTGGGTTAAGGCCCATTGTGATGTACTCTAAGGCCTACAGGTTATGGACCATTGCAATGTACATAAGGCCCGTTGGCGAGGCCCATTAATGTGGCCCATTTGATGAATGTAAGGCCCATGTGACACGGCCCATTCAATGTATCCAAGGCCCATGGGTCGAGGCCCAATGGGATGTCCTTAGGGTCCATTGCAATGTGTGATTTCCCCCGGTTCATGTAATGATATTTATGGCGGGTCGTGCCTAGGGAATAATGTTGGTTTGACGTCCACATTGTATGACAATGTTGGTTAAATGTCCGCATTGTAACTCTCCTTAGGGCCCATTGATAGGCCCATACTCGTTATTATTCATCGCCTTATAACATGCTTAGTATAATCCCATGACTCATGCCCATACGCATTATATGTATGCTTGATATGAGTAGTGACTGATCATAGCATACGCCATTGGACAGACCATTTACGGGACCCGTTATGAGACGGAGTGCCCCACATGATCGCGCAGTACGCACTGGATTTCTGCATGATTTGACGGTGTGATTCATGCATCTCGCATATGTGTGACTTAATCACTGCACGCCCTAGCGACATCAGGGCCGTGGCTCCACAGGTACATCGTGGATGGCCGTATCGGATACCGAAAATACTTGGTTCTAGCACTGTGGGCACTTAGGATGTCCTTGGGTGAAAGTCTCAGAACCTTTTTGATACCAAGAGATGCTCTAACGTCTAGACTGAGTGGATACACGAGCGCCCGAGTGCTGAATACCAGTAGGTTGCGTCTCCCACTGTGTCATGGTCAGTTGGAAGGGGGTGTGGCCTTATCCGCCTGAGTGAGGGGGCTATAAGCTAGGCTGAGTTTGATCAGCTCACAAATAGGTCCGCTATCGATGAGTCGGGTAAGTATTGATTGACTACTGGTCAGGTGGATAGTGAGATATATTCCGCTTGCTTGACTGTGCAGCTAGGGAGGTGGCAGTCACTGCGAAGTGTATTAGACCCCGGTGATATCCAGAGAGGAACTGTACTGATATGTGTACTTGATGAGTACCAACTTCCTTGGATTGCATTTCGCATATGACATTCGGCTATGTAGGCCTTGCATTGCATCGGTGTGGCTGATGACATTCATATCTCGCATTGCATAGCCTTGGTATGGCCAATAACATTCATGCCTTGCATCACATAGCATTGGTACGGTTGGTTTTATTCATGGACTTACCGCATACTTCCGCATTACTCTAATATTGTACACTTGGCGTTTGCCTTTCGTACACACTTACACAACCCTCTAAGCTTTTGTAAGCTTATGTACAACAGTAGGCAGCATTGGACAGCAGCAGCGCTGAGGCAGGAGTGTGCATTTAACTATTTTGGAGCTTTTGATCACCTTGTATCATTGTACTTAAAGTTTTTTTTTGATATAGTGGATATGTGGTGATGTTGTTTTGTGACTTGGTTATGCTTGTGGTTATACTCTATTACAAAAAAAAAATTCATTCTAAAAATCCTCCTTGTAGAATCCCAGGATCAGAATCTGGCATATGATTGTCAGGAGCCGAGAATGGAGCACTACGGAGGCTGTCGGCACCGAATTCAGCGATCGAGATTCCTGTGAATCTGATTTTTGGGTTTGGGGCATGACAGAAGTTGGTATCAGAGCATAACTTGGGAGTACCTGAGGATCACATCACATGTCTACTATAAATAGGTTTCGAGTCCGAATGACTTAGCGATTTTTCGACATAGACCCTTAACGTTTATGTCTTCGAGATTCTCAAGTATTGTTTCTTCCTGTATGACACTATGGCTAGAAGAGCGACCCGAACGAATCCCGCTCCACCACCTGCGACTCCCGCACCACCACCCGCAGCTCCTACTTTACCACCTGCTACTCCTGCTCCACCACTAGATATTCCTACTTTTCAACCTGAGGGTGCCACTCCTTTTCCTGAGACCGGTGCGGATCCGACTGTACCTGAGTGCTACTCAGCTGCAGCAGATGTTGCAGGCGATGACCGCCATTCTTCAGGGGCAGAGCAGGTGTCCCACTGTTACACTAGCTGAGGCGGAGCAGGAGCGTGCGAGCGCTCTTCTCAAGGACTTTCGACAGCACGATCCTCCACGTTTTCGAAGAGAGCCAGACCCTACTGCTGCAGAGATATGGTGCTCTGAGGTGGAGAAGATATTTGACACCATGAGATGTACGACCCAGCAGCGAGTCCCATTAGCCATATTTCTTCTGCAGGGTGAGGCTCAGTATTGGTGGGCATCTGTGGCCAGATCGATAGCCACCAATTTTGAGTGGACCCGGGAAGACTTTATAGACTGGTTTGACCGGAAGTTCTTTCCCGAGTATGTGCGACAGCAGTGCGCATTGGAGTTTGAGACATTGGTCCAGGGGGACATGACAGTGTCCCAGTATGAGGCTCGATTCGTCGCACTATCGAGATTTACGACATATCTTGTTGATGATGAGGGACGGAAGGCTCGCCGTTTTGAGAACGGCTTACGTCCTGCCCTCCGGAGTCGTGTGATTAGACACATGCTTCCGACATTTGAACAAATAGTGGAGAGAGCCCTGATATATGAGACAGATTGGGCCGGTGTGCTGAGAGCCCGCGATCAGAGGGGAGATCAGAAGAGGAAGGCACCCTCTAGTAGTTCCCATCAGCAGCATCGTTCACACCAGCAGCGCACGACCTGCCCAGCATTCCAAGCACCAGCAGTACCCCCAACACCATCTTCGGGATCATTTACAAGTACTTTGGGTGCGATTGTACAGGGCATCGTAAGCACGAGTGTCCCCATCTGCAGCAGCAGCAGCAGCTGAGGGCACCACATCCACCTCCGCGACAACCACCACAGCAGCAACGACCGCAGCACCAGCCTTCGGTACCTCCCCCACAGCAGAAGAGACAGCAGGTTAGGCCCCCACAGCGGTCACAACAACAGCAGAGACCTCAGAGGGGGCTTGTACCTCCCCAACAGGCTCAAGACAGATTCTATGCTGCCCAGCAAGACCCTCAGTCATCATGAGGGGTCATCGAGGGTACTCTCCCTATTTCTATATGCATTACACGTGTATTATTTGATTCTGATGCATCGCATTCATTCGTCACCGATGATTTCTACCGATCGACTGGTTTGCCTTTGGAATCTGCCCATGAGGATTAGGGAAGACCTTAGTGTTGGGCCTATTTTACGTATCTTGCCCTGTTTTGATTGGGGATATCTTTTTGCCGGCTGATCTTTTCGCTTTGTCGATGTCTGAGTTTGATGTCATCCTGGGCATGGATTGGCTCACCGAGTACTATGCCATATTAGACTGCTCTGCGAGGACAGTCACGTTCTGCATACCCGGCGTGCCAGAGTTTCAGTTTGTTGCCAAGCCTAGAGGAGGTCAGCTTTCTTGCCTATTATCGTGTGCTGTTGAGGAGTCAGCTACTTTGAGTATCGACCAACTGCCTGTTGTTTGTAGTTTTCTCGATGTATTTCAGGAGATTCCTGGATTACCACCTCGTCGGCATACTGAGTTCTAGATTGATCTCGTGCCCGGTACCACGCCTATTTCGAAGGCCTCGTATCGTATGACATCGTTGGAGTTATGGGAACTACAGAAGCAGTTGGACGAGTTGCCCAAGCTAGGCTTTATTCGTCCGAGCAGTTAACCATGGGGAGCACCGGTACTCTTCGTGAAGAAGAAGGATGACTCGTTGAGGCTTTGCGTATATTACTGCGAGCTCAACAAGGTCACGATCAGGAATAAGCACCTGCTCCCGAGGATCGATGACTTGTTTGATCAGTTGTAGGAGGTGCAGTTCTTTTCAAAGATAGACTTGCGGTTCGGTTATCATCAGGTTCAGGATCGAGATGAAGATATCCCGAAGACAGCCTTCAGGACGCGCTACGGTCATTTTGAGTTCCAGGTCATGTCCTTCAGACTGACCAATGCGCCCGCAGTATTCATGTAGTTGATGAACGAGGTCTTTCGTCTGTATCTTGATCAATTTGTTGTGATGTTCATCGACGACATTCTGATATATTCGAGGACCCGTGAGGAGCATGAGCGGTATCTTGAGATTACATTACAGACCCTCCGTGCACACCAGCTTTACGCGAAGCTGGAGAAGTGCGAGTTTTGGCAGGAGGAGGTGAATTTTCTCGGCCATGTAGTGACAAGGCAGGGTGTTACTGTAGACCCCTCGAATATTGATGCCGTGCGTCAGTGGGACCAGCCCACGAACGCATCCGAGATCTGCAGTTTCCTTGGTTTGGCGGGTTACTATCGACGTTTTATTGAGGGATTCTCTCGCATTGCAGCCCCGTTGACCAGGTTGACCCAGAAGGGTGCCGAGTTCATTTGAAACGACGCTTGTGAGCAGGCGTTTATGGAGTTGAAGGACCGTCTCACGTCCGCTCCTGTCCTCATTCTTCCCTTTGGGAGTGATAGATTTATTGTATTTACTGATGCCTCATGAGTTGGCTTAGGTGCTGTCTTGATGCAGCATGGGAAGCCAGTGGCTTATGCGTCCCGTCAGCTCAAGGTCCATGAGCTGAACTACCCTACGCACGATCTAGAGTTGACAATGGTTGTCTTTGCACTGAAAGTGTGGAGACACTATCTTTATGGGGTGAGTTTTGAGCTCTTCTCTGACCACAAGAGCTTGAAGTATTTGTTCTCTCAGTCCGAGTTGAATATGAGACAGAGGCGTTGGATGAAACTCCTGAAGGATTACGATTTTGATCTTCAGTACCACTCAGGCAAGGCGAACGTGGTGGCGAATGCCCTCAGTCGTCAGCCACGAGGCTTGGTGGCGCATATGATGATTCAGGAGTGGAAGATGCTTGAGGATATAGTAGAGTATGACTTTGAGTTTGGTCTGCAGTCATCTATTGTTTAGCTATCGAGCCTGTCGATTCAACCCTCTCTTGTCACAAGGGTGATCGAGGCTCAGCAGACAGACGAGTCGTTATAGGATTACCAACCAGATGCAGCATCTGAGAGTTAGACAGATTGACAGATTGGTTCTGACGGTGGACTTCGCTTCAGAGGCCGATTATGTGTCCCGTACATTCCTGAGTTACGTCAAGATCTTATGACCGAGGCACATTGATCGCATTTCTCTATCCACCCTGGCTCGACGAAAATGTATCGCGATATGAGACGTCAGTATTTTTTTGTCAGGGATGAAGCGCCAGATAGCTAGTTTTGTAGCTGAGTGTGACACCTGCTAGCGTGTTTAGGCCGATAATCAGAGACCCCATGGTCTATTACAGCTGCTAAGCATACCGATGTAGAAGTAGGAGCATATATCTACTAAATTTGTCATGAGTTTATCGAGGACTCAATGCGGTCATGACGCCATCTGGGTTGTTGTGGACCGTCTGACGAAGTCGGCACATTTTCTTACGATTCGTGAGACTTGGCATACGGATCGGCTCGCCAAGATGTTTATTAATGAGATCGTGAGATTGCACTTTGTTCCCGTCTCGATTGTTTTAGACCGAGATCCGAGGTTCACGTCTCAGTTTTGGAGGAGCTTCCAGAGAGTGATGGGCACTGATTTGTAGCTCAGCACCGCGTATCATCCGCAGATTGATGGTTAGACCGAGGGGGTCCACCAGATCCTTGAGGATATGTTTCAGGCCTGCGCGATTGATTTCTCAGCTAGTTGGGACGAGCACCTGCGATTGGCTGAGTTCGCGTACAACAACAGCTATCAGGCGGCCATTGGTATGGCTCCTTTTGAGGCATTATACCGTAGACTGTACAGATCTCTGAGTTGTTGGACCGAGATTGGAGAGCGACGTCTCCTACGTCTCGAGCTGGTGCTGTAGACATCAGAGGCTATCGACATCATCAGGCAGAGGATGCGCACAGCTCAGAGCCGGCAGAAGAGTTTTGCTGATCGTCGGCGTCGTCCCTTGGAGTTTACCGTTGGGGACTATGTGTATCTCAAGGTCTCACCCATGAAGGCTATGGTTCGTTTGGGATGAAGGGAAAGCTTGCCCCGAGATTCATAGAGCCTTTCGAGATCACTGGGCGCATTGGCATCGTGGCCTATCGGCTTGCCTTGCCATCGCAGTTGTCTGTCATCTACAATATTTTTCACGTTTCTATGTTGAGGAAGTGTGGGTCAGACATCATTCCTATTATTGATTGGCAGCTGTTGGAGGTTCGTGAGGACGCTTCTTATATTGAGCAGCCAGTTCGTATCCTTGATCGGAAGGAACAGGTCCTCAGAACCAAGGTCATTGCCTTGGTGAAGGTGCAGTGGAGCCATCATAGTGTGGATGAGGCATCTTAGGAGCGCGTATCAGACCATTTTGGAGCTTTTTGATCATCTTATATTTTTCCTTCCGCATTGTACTTAAAGTTTTTGATATAGTGGATATGTGGTGATGTTGTTTTGTGACTTGGTTATGCTTGTGGTTATGCTCCATTACAAAAAAAAATTCATTCTGAAAATCCTTTTTGTAGGATCACAGGATCGGAATCTGGCATTTGATTGTCAGGAGCCGAGAATGGGGCATTATGGAGGCTGTCGGCATCGGATTCGGCAATCGGGATTCATGTGAAACCGATTTTCGGGTTTGGGGCGTGACAGGTGCAGAGGATAAACTAGTGAAGAATTATCATTCTCTATAGGACAATATAAGGACTCTGATATATTCTTTGGAGTTATGAAAAGAGTGATAAAGATTATTCATTCTTCAGGAGTATCAGAAGGCTTCACTTCAGAAATATTATCTTTTGAAGAAATCTTTATGCGAATTGACCTGGAAAGGGGGTAGGATTTAATGTCTTCAAAGTAATCTATGCCTCGGTCTTTCTGATAATCTCTTATACATGGCGAAGGAATTCATATGCCGATTCATAATTTCTTGCTATTCTAGTAATGGTATCGCAAGACTCCAAGTATCGGATCTGATGAAGAAAAAGAACAAATGGAATCATCATCAAATCAACAAAGTTCCAATGAAAAGTCTATGAAGAAATGCTGAGAAACACAAACTATAGAAGACTCAGAAAAAAGACTCAACGGTTGAACCATTAGAGTTAAAGATGAAATCTCCAAGAGTGCAATATAAAGAATACAATGCTAAGCACGATGACAAGCGCAAAGATTGCTTAAATCATATGGCGAAGATCACACTCAGCCTAAAAAGAGAAGAAACTCTCAATCTATTTTTAAAAAATTATCAATATTGCATAATGCTAAATTGGAAAAATTATTATAATGGATTAAGATACTAATTCCGATTAATTTGGCAGGAGAGACAATTATTCAAAAGCTTGGGTTATGCAGATCGTGAGTAAAGGAAACAATCAAAAAAGTTGTTGCGGCAGGAGTAACATTAAAGAACAACCCCAGATACAGAGTTGAAGGAAAGAATCGTTGGAGTTGATCAAAAGGAAAGAATCGCTGGAGTTGATCAAAGAGATCGTTACGTTAATGACGGTGTTGAAAGTTAGTTCTCTGATCAAATTGCTCAAAGACAAAGTCGTCACAGCTGTTGCAGAGACGTGCTTTAATGAAAAGAGAATTTTATCCTCCCTAGTGAAACATCTGCTCGACACTGCTGGCTGGGGGCATTCCAGTCTTCTGTTCAAGTGCCTTCATTCAAATCTTCTGTTCGAATGCAATCATTCAAGCTTTCCATTCAAGATCATCCAGTCTTCCGTTTGAATGCGAGCATTCCAATCTTCTGATCGAATGCGATCATTCAATCTTCTGGTCAAGTATGATCATCCAGTCTGCTATGCAAGTATGATCAGCCAGTCTGCTATGTAAGCATGATCATCCAGTCATCCTTCAGTTGCAGTTCATTCAAGTTTTTCAAGCGGAGGAAGATCAATCCTCCATTTGATTTCAGGAATCAATCAGAGAATGATTGAGGGGGCATCTGTTGAGGCATAAAAAATATTCCAGTTCCAAGGGTAGTTTAGGTATTTTGGTAAAAATCCAGTTCCAAGGGTAGTTTAAGTATTTTGGTAAAATCTAGTTCCAAGGGTGGTTTAGGTATTTTGGTAAAATCCAGCTCCAGAGGTATTTTGGGTATTTTGGTAAAATGCAGCTCCAGAGGTATTTTGGGGCATTTTGGTAAAATCCAGTTCCAAGGGTAGTTTAGGTATTTTAGTAAAATCCAGTTCCAAGGGTGGTTTAGGTATTTTGGTAAAATCCTACTCCAGAGGTATTTTGGGGCATTTTGGTAAAAATTCAGTTCCAGGATAGTTTAGGTATTTTGATAACATTCCATATCTAAGGGGTAGTTTAGGTATTCTGGTAAAAGAGATTGAAAAGGGTAGTTTGGTAAAAAAGGGTACACATGTGTCATTTTAAGGGAAAAAGGTTGTACACCACCATTTAAGAGGGAGCTTGGTGGTCACCATAGTTTAAGAAAAGAAGAAGTTTATATGTGAAGAGATAGGTGGTGGTGATCACCACTCTGTAAGAGTGGTGGGGCCTATAAATACCCCACTCCTACTCCATTTGAGGGGTTGGATCAGATTGGATCAGTTGGTGGGCCAAAGAAATAAGAGAGAAGCAAGGAAGAGGGTCTTTGCGCGTACCTGTGTAGCTAAAGTCGCTGCTTGCATGTACCTGCGGAGCTAAAGTATTACTTGTGCGTACCCGCGCAACCGAAGTATTGCTTGCACGTACACGCGCAACAGAAGTGTCCGTTACGCGTAAACAGGAAGAAAGAGTTTTCTTCTTCTGCTGCGTTATTGGTGGGGCCCAATGCAACCATATTTTGAGAGATCCACACCGTCCAATGGATCCCTCTCCAGATTTCGACCGTGAAAGGTGAGTTCTGATTGTCTGCTAACGTGGCCCACCTAGATAATCAAGCCGGGAAAGCAGCTGAACGGTCCGCTTGCGATCACTATTGCGATCATATGAATGAGCAAAGTCGTCAAAGATTAACTTGGTTGTGAAGGGTTTTTCTCCCTCTACCTCATGGATGCTTCAGATCAAGCTTTTGTTGCAGGATGGTGGCCCACAACGCATGGACAGAGCCTCTGTTTCGAACAGAGCTGACGCACGTCGACGCTGTGATAGTTGGTGTCCCTTTGATTGACATCAGGTAGAAAATCCACTTTGTCCATTCGATTCAGGGTGAGAAATCATCGAGGAATGACTGCTTTTGAAGAGAAATCAATGTGGCCCGCAAGGTTATCTACTTCGCCATCCATTCCGTATTCAATGGTTAATATCTTGCAATCGCATGCATGGAGACAAAAGGAGAGCTAACGAGGCTAATTCCCATCATCTGAAGAGGATGGACGGCTCTGATCATTTAATGGAGCAGAGAGTGGGCCTCATTACACAGAACCGACAAACAACGTTTGGATGCTGTTTTCTTTTGAGGAAGAAGGTCGGGTCAAATCGACCATTGGCCGAGAGCTCGTGCAGTGCGCGGTGAGTGCACAACACACTATGTACATGCGATGTACATATGGGCTTCAACGTGATGTTCGTGGGAAATCTGCTCCGTCCATCCGCTTTGCCATTACATTTAGCGAGTTGGGACCAAATCTGAAGCGTATCCAGATTATAGGCTTGCCCCAAATCATGATTTCAGGGGATGATTTGTCAGGTCGGCCATTTTTACAAGGATTCAGGAGCTAAAATTTACCGTGTACGGATAATTTGTGGTTCTAAGGCTGCACATAAAGTTTCGGTCTGAATGGACTGTGGCAACCCCCTGATTTTACATTCTGAGAGACTTTTCAGGCCCGTTTAGCATGATTGGCTCGATTTCTTCAGGGCCTGGCCATACTTCAACGGGTTGCTTCATATTTTAAGGAAGAAGACTAGAAGGATGCTCCATCTCATTGAAGACTGGCTGATCAAATTAGCAATTCCTCCTAAGTACCTAGGAGATGATCGAAATAGCGCCGGAATGCTGCCGAAATTTCTATCTCATTAGAAGACTGGCTGATCAAATCAACAATTCCTCCTGAGTGCCTAGGAGATGACCAAAATAACGCTGTTATGCTGCCAAAATTTCCATTGAGCTATCTTCTCTTTCATTCAGTACATTGTATTAATTATACTTTATTTTCAGAATCAAGGGAATCAAAGGATGTAAATGAACTCAGATAAATGTGATGAATGTTCTCTCATTCATTCTTTGTTATCATTGAATAAATCCCCCAATTGAAACGCATTTGTTTTCTTGTCGAAACAAGGAAGAAGATGTTGGAATTAGCTAGGAGTTTTGGCTGTGGAATGTGACTAGAAATGGTCCCATTCGTGGAAGGGTATTAAAAGAATTGCCCTGAGGTAGATTATTATGTTGGCTGGATGACTCCATTGGGAGGATATCAAAGTCCTAGGTGAAGCTTGATTGCTGCAGTTGTTGTGCGAGGCTAGCCTGGGTGCTGGCTATTGAAACTTGCGTTGGTGTGAGTTTGCAAAGCATTTCTTCCTTGATCTTTATATTCCGAAGCACTTCATGGACACAAAAGACAAACACTAATCCTACTGGATACGACTATGGGGGAATGCCTTCCTGTATATTGAGAGCGTGGAAGGAGAGAGCTCCTTCTTTGTGGTTGGCCATGCTTGTTCAGGATTTGGTTGGGATTGGACTGTGGTGAAAGGTTATGGTGGTGGTTTTTTTTTTTATTAGCCTTTTTTGGAGATTGGGATGAATGCTGAATGTAAATGCATAAGAATTGCAATCACTAGAAGTTTGTAAAATCCTAATTTTCAAGTCTAGCCTTTGCTTAGTGAGACTAAAACAATGTCCCCAATAGAGTCGTCATTCTGTGAATGCTAGATCCCAAACGGAATTGACTCGTGGCTTTCACAAGTGCCTCTGTCGAGGGTTTAAGTGTTGGTATATTCGAGTGGATGTTATGTTTGACCATAGTCACCACTAGCCAATTACTTCATTTTCACAGTCAGCTAGACCCTATAGAAACGTTAGGAGAGGATCCCAATTTGCTCTACCCTATGATGACTATTTGATTTGTGTCCAGAGATTTAAGGTAAGGACCGTGGTTATAGAGAGGGAAGGTATTAGGTACCCCACTATGGTTATACAAATGTACAGTCTTAACTTCATAGTATTCAACTATCTATGAGGATTAGTTATGGCTCTTGCACTTTGAGGATGCGATGATGAGTGTTGTAATGCTGAATGTAAGTCAACACAAGTTTTTGATGGGTAAGATCTGATTATATTGACAAACCACAAAGCATACGCTTGTACTAACTGGATGCAGGGATATTTATATATGCAATGCGATGTTGTATGATGTAATAACTATCCGACCAGGGTTTCTGATGGGCATGATTCGATTATATCGACAAGCCACCGAGCATATGCTTAGATTGATTAGGTGTAAAATGCGATGTAATGTAGAGTTGATGACTTGGTCCAACAAGGGGGTTTTGGATGGAGTACATGTTACACAATGCTAATATTGGAATTAGATGAAATTGCTTAGAATTTGGACGGTTAGACGGACAATTTTGTTACAAGGATTAGATCGAGTAGCTTGGATTTGAACTAGACTGGCTTGAGAGGTTAAGATTAGGGTTGGACTAAGGCCAGACTCTCTTCCTTACTCTCACTCTCTTTGGTGGAGGGATGAGAAGGCTAAAAGGCTAAGGGGTGTGAGAGGCCTATGGATTTTTATGGATAATTCTTGGATTCTTGAAATAACAAGGGTAGGGGGCTATTTACAGCCTTAAGCTTGGTTTTCTAGTAATTCTTTGGAAGTCTAGGGTTGAATGGCTGAGATTCTCCTCGCTAAAGCAAGGCGTTTGCCATGTTTCTAGCAGCGGTAAGACCGCTGCTCAAGGCACAGGTTCCCCCTATTTTTGTAGGGGGTCTCCCACATGTGTGAGTGATTGCTAGCTGTTATGATGTTCACTTGTTGTGTGAGTTGTGAATCTCTTTTGGGCCTATGGGTTTGGACTTTAAAGCTTGGACTTAAGCTTGTTTAAGGCTTTGGGTTTGCTAGGAGAGTTGATTGGGTTTTGCGTCAACGAGTCGACTCGGAATGACTTAGTGGGTTAACTCGATTGAACCTGGTTTCGAAAGTCCTAAGGTTTGGGTTAAAGTTAAGAGTTTGGATTGGAGTTCGGATTTATCCGTCCATCGGAACCGTCCAATTTTGATCAACTTGTTGGCCTGGGGTGGGGTGGGGTGTCTACAGCAATATCCTTCCAATGGAAGGGATGAAAGATTCATATAAGTGAAGATCACCTTATGAATATCTGCGCTTAAAGTTTTAAAGTCAAAATTTTACTTACTGATTGTCTTTTTGTTTTGTTTCTCTTGTACTCTTCTATTTTTATCAATCAATTAATCTTCTTTTTTTTTTCCCCTAAGTTTTCCAATTGGTCTCTAGTTATACCTTACATCACTTTGAAGACAATAACTACCCATGATCTTCAAAAGTATAAGGTACTTGTGTTGAATATAATGATCCAAAACATTGATTTGGTGGGCCCATCATAAGACCTATCACAATACAAAATCTTCTCCATTAGATACTCCCAGTTGTCCACATAATTACATGTAAATGGATGGCTAAGAAAGGATAGGACTAAATATCTACAATTAGTAGAAAAAATGTCCATCAAATAGATGATCATGATCATACCTATAGCATGGACCATTTGTGACGGAGACTGCAAAATGTGTAATTTGTATCTCCAGTAAATGGGTCATCACTATTTAATTTTGGGCCAAAAAAATAAAAATTGGTTGGATGCGATTTTTAAACTATGACCCATCTAAAAGATTGTTGGTGCATTTGAAGGAAGATGTAGTTTATGTACATCAAAGCCCGTTGCTCAATTCTGTACATTCATATGCTGCAAATTGCATCAATCAGACATAATCCACATACATGTATAAATCAGATCTTTAGCACCTTATATTTCTTAGCATGTGAATGTAAGATCTAAGCCATCCATTATGGACCAGAAAAAGCCTGATTGGAGGCGGAAGTGATCCGTACAGTTAGAACCTTAAAATGGGCATATCTCATAATCTGGAATGAGTTATCCGACGTGCCATGTATGATTTTAAGGTAGGATGAGCTATTTTAGCTACCCAAGCCACTATGCTAGGTTGTGCATTCCTAATTTTTGAGATTCCATGTAGCACCCTAAAAATCGATACTTGAGTACATAGAATCCGATCCCGAGTTCCCGGGTGTAAACTTACTAAAATGCACATGAGTCTTCATTTAGATTCACATAAAATAATTAGATTAATGCAAGTTAACTTAGTAGATACAAAGCAAGGTAGAGATAGTAAATAATCCAGAAATATAGGGCTAACAGTCAAAAATACAATTCCAATGGTGGTGATCGCCCAAAATAGAGATTATACAAGCAACAACGTACATACAACAAAATTTATACATAAATCATGCCCGATCATGGACTCTAACATATACATACACAAAACAAAAATAAAAGCAAAGTCTTCTAACTTCGCCTGACGCTCCTAAGGGATCATGGCGAAAAATGCAAGCTAATCTAAGCCTACCCGCCGGAGGCCTTGATAAAACTTGTATTAATAACAATGCCTGGTTAGTGTTTTAAAACACCATCCCAAGTGGGAGTGAGTAGCTAACTCAGTGGTGCCACTAGTTCTAAGTTACAATGTTATCAACCCAATTAGTGTAGGCAATAATAAAATAAGAAAATAAACATTTCCTAATTACTCTTGTTAAATGCACGAATGAGATTATGTAATGATGCTTGCACCTTTCAATCCAACACTTCCTCACATGTGACTTCAACGCCTATTTCTCAAATGCCAATACTCCCTCATCACGTGACTCCAACGTGAAATCGTTACATCTTATTTAATGTAATGCAATTGGTAGTATATTAGCCGAGTAATTATTAAGTTCCATTCATCCTACATATTAGCAAAGGTGAAATACCGACATTATATCACGATCCTTATCCGGATCACGTGGCTCATTTCTGCACGTAGCAGCTCCTTACCACTATTCCTTGATCCCACTTTAGGCATCCATTTATTTCACAAATTAATGATTTCAAAGGTACGACATGATACTTAAATGTATGAGGATCAACTTGGTAAGAATCGTCACCCAAATACTGAGTATGATCACTTAGTTCCGAAGTGAGGGCTTATCACATGAAACCAGACCACCACAAGGAAAGGGATCGTCACCCAATTCCATTCATACCCGAGTCGTTCGAAAGGTATTCTGGCACGCAACCATTGGCCAGGTAATTTGACGGGGGCTGTTCAAACAACAATATCTCACCTCTGTCAGTGTTTAGTGGTTACTATGGAGGACTCATCACCCCAACATAGGCCAATAGCTCGGACACGGTATCGCATACCACCATGCCCGACTCATGAGTCTTAGTGGGATTGTATCATACTAATGGTTATGAATGGACTCATCCATAAGGAATGGGGTATCTTAGATTCAGTTTAGTCGTGTCATACATTGTGAACATAAAGGATCAATCGGTTAGTGGACTAATTTGATTGACTTGGGAGAACCCCAGCGCAACTGGCATTAGGTGCAAGCATTTCGTGTAGTTCAGCTATTGTTGGTCATCTGTGTTTAGCTCGAGTCGATCAAACAAGCTTAGGGTGGCCGGCTTAACTCGAGCCACCCCTTGGTTTGGGGGATTTACCAACTGACCCAACATTATAAGTAATCTAAGTATCACTACAAACTTAACAATTCGTCCATCGATTACAGGATCTCCAGAGTTTGTCAGGAGCTCCTGTTCTTCTGCTTAACTAGGAGGCAGACTGGCATGATCTAGGTCGGCACCAGGCCAGTATGACTTAAGTCGATACGACTCATGTCAGCAGGACCCAAGTCAGCATAATCTAGGTCGGCTAAGGCCACCTAGGCCTCCTACTCTCATCTAAGAGAGATGCGTTCATGGTCTACTCTCAAGATCTTGGAGGATATCTTTGATGCACTCAGAATCCTGGGAACTTCGCTGAGGATCTCGGAGTATCCTCCTACTGATCTGAGATCTGATTCTGCCTACAATACCGCCCACCAAAAAGGAAGATCTGTTCCATACTACCACTTCTCCTAAGTTATACGTCAACATAGATTCAATGACACAACCATATAAGTATTTTATTAAACATGAGAGCATCCATAGAATGCTCATTTAATCACCTATGCATTTTATCAAACATGTGAGCCTCTACGAAATAACATATTCACTAGAGCATTTAATCAAACATGTAAGCATTAATAAATCAACACATCTAATCAAGCATTTAACCAAACATATGAATACCATTAGAATAACACATTTAATCACCTGAGAATTTTATCAAACACGTAAGCATCCATAAACCACTAATGACACATATTGTAACCAAACTCGAAATATGGACATGCTAGCTATTTACAAACCATTCACTACAAGACATAATTAACTGAGACCCTCAAGGTCGATAAATGGAAACCTAGCCATAATGGTCCACACCTTTACAATGATTCGCCTGACTTAAAGTGCTCATAGGATTAGGGATTTGGGAAAATAATTCTGTAACGCCCTGAAAAAATCCGTACTTGGACTCGAGTACCAACTCGACCAGAAATCACGTAGGATTAATTCCTTTAGAAAATAAGCGTAAGTTAGCTAGGGCAATACTAGAGTAGCTGTGAAATCATCCCTGATCACTTTAAATACGTTCTACAAGACCCAAAACGAGTAGAACCAATGACACTATAATACTTTAAAACCTCGGATCAAACTCTAAACCGGTTTGTTCTCAGGACCCCTTTGAAACTTTGTATTGGATCTAGACCGCGCGTCAAAAGTCCGATACCTACAATCTTAGACCATTATAACCGCCTAGCTGGACTTGACAATCATTTCAAAAATCAAGTCCAACCGACATTCAGAGACTATTTCATTGAGCCTGGAGTGAAAAGAGTGAAAATATGGTTAGATTTAGAATTTGAAATTCAAATCTGGCACACGACTTGGCGCGTTATTATTAAGCGTTCTGACCATCAGAATTCAGCCAAATTATACCCTCGGATCAGGAAAAATTTCTCTTTCATATCATGAGACTTGTAGACTTGATCTACATGCGATGACTGCTAAACTGAAACTGGACCGCCACGTGCGATCTACGAACACTACTGGTCTGAAAATGGGATGTGAGCGACATCCGAAGTGCATGAGCTTAAGTCCGATCGCGTTCGGCCAGAGGACCTCCCGAAATATCTTTTTGGACTGAAACAGCCCCGATTTGGTTAGGCATCAAGTAAACATTGTTCCCAAGCCTAATTTGGGAAGAAATTAACTTATAAAAGGACCTTAAACCCTCACTTCTCTCACCCATCTGAATTTGCTAGAAACCCTAGCTGGTGTGAGAGAAAAGGTGAGAGATTGTGAGAGAGAGTGGGAGAGAACTTCCTGCTGCTTGCACTACCTGTTGCACGTGCTTAAGCAACGCACCTCAATCACTTTTCCGGTGATTCCGCTATATTTCTAGGTAAGAAAACACCCTAAATACTTGCTGATTTGAGGTTCCGTCATTTTCTTAGTGAAGTAACTTACAGATCTTGTGTATTAGGTTCCCTGTTCACCGTAGACGAAGCATATACGCTCCGTTCGAATCGGTTCACCTCTAGGGAAAAGGTGCGGATTATAGACGCTTTGATTGACTGATTTCAACGCTTTCAATGTCGTTTAATAGTAGATTATCGATGGCAACGGCGTTTGACATGTACAACATGCTGTCCGTTTCCTGTTTCGTAAGCCGACGAAAAATATGAGATTTAGGACATTTTAGTCATTTGTAGGAAATACTGTTTTCATCCATATTTTGCTGATATGATTGACATGGATCTTTGTCGCATTAGGATATTAGGAATGTGTGCATAATCAGTTTGGCGAAGAGATTCGCCCAAATGTGCACTTCAAGTCGACATACTATATGTAGACTTAAATGTGTAGACTAAGTGTTTGTATAAATGTTTGTATTAGTATGTATTTAATTAAATGATGTTATGAATTAGTTTGAGATTGAATTATCAAATAATATGCTGATGTAAATGATTTCCTACATGTTGGCTATATGCATGATTTCATTATATGTATGAAATGCATGTGTTAGATGATTTACTTAAGTTGTATGTTATAACATGTGTTAACATGCTCACATTATTGTATTTCATTTCCATTACTCTAATATGATTGCTGATGTAGATTCATAAATGTTTAGGACTATACCTAGTCCAGGCAGTCGGTAACCGAGTAAATTCGTAGTTGGCTTATCTTTGCCACGAACGATGCGTCGATGAACGCGAGTCGTGTTCTGAGTTGGCGGCAGTGGTTAGGCCACATGAAGTGTTTTATGCACTTCATGTTACTTAGCTTGAGATGCACTCGTACTAGTCGAGCCTGTCAAGTAACCCGACTGGCCATTGTATGTTCACCTTGTATGAGTCATAACTGCTTGAACCTAGGGTACTGAACTTACCATTGTAAACCCTATTAATCATGGAACCTTGATCCATAAAGACTCATGAGCTGGGCATGGTGGTATGGGACACCGTGGTCGAGCTGTCGGCCTACGCTGGGGCCACAAACCTCCCCGTAGTGACCAATGAGCACCTATGACTCGTGAGCAAATTATGGTGGTATGGGACACTATATTCTTGCTGTCGGCCTACACTGATCAGGCGACAAGCCCTTTGTAGTGACCGCGATCGTATTCTAAGTCTACGGGAGGCGACAAACCTTCCGTAGCAATGAGAGTACAATAGGCCTATATTGATAAGGTGATAGGGGAGCGATCTAACGAGTGCGAGCAACAGCCCTGACAGCCCTTGCAGCGACCTACAAAATATACATTGTATGAGATTACTAGGAGTGACGACCCTAGACAGGATCTGTGTTGGGATTGATATAAGGGAAGTACCTTAGTTTCCCAATCCTGCTATATGAATGGACTAATAATAACTCAGTAATCGTATCACCATCACATTGCATGTGCCTGGAAGATGTGGAGTACTGTGGGAAGAAAGCATGCCGCGGGCGTAAGATGGTGCCATATGAGGGAGATCGTCGGTGAGGACATCCATCACGTCACGTCATATTGCATTAACAACAGTATCAGGAATGTTTGATTTACTGCTTTACTATTATCGCATGATTGATTTGAGAACATGTTAATCTTTGCTCTATTATTCCACTGAATTAGCTACTCACTCTCACGTTACGGGATGGTGTTTGCAACACCCACCAGACCCTGTCTTAGATGCAGGTGAGGCAGCGATTCAGGAGGCAGAGCCGGATTATGATGAGGACCAGGACGAGTTCTCATATATGCAGTACCACGACGGCTTTACTTAGGTGGTCTGGATTGGCGGGACTTCTCAGTGGGACTATTTTTGACATTTTGATTCTATTTATTTACATGTATATGAGACTCAGAGATGTATTCATACTTTGGAGACAGTTGAGATTTATTTTATTTTCCATACAGTGATATGTATATCCTTTAGTCTTTCGCTTGCTTTTATCACTGAATCTGGAGTATGAATTGCAGTTTTGGTATAATTTTACTTATGTGAATGCTTTAACTTAGACAACATTGAATCATAAATATTTTTGTTGCATGGGTGACGGTCTGGAACTCGGGAGTTAGATTTATACACGACTCCCGATTTTCAGGGTGTTACAAGTTGGTATCAGAGCATGAATGAGATTATACCGGGCCTGGGTTATGGTCACGCGACATACGCTGTCACTTCCTTTGACTTAGGTGAGTGTGAGGAAAGTCTAGAAACACTTATAGGATCGCAGTTTTGCCAATAGGCAAAGTCTACTCGTAGCGATCGCTTGATCGAGTCCGTAACGCATCTAGGGTCGCGTGAAGCGACCTAAGTAGCTCGTTGGTGGTAAGTAGGCGAGTTTGAGACGTTCTTTGAAAGGTTCCAAACCCAAAAATGTGAATCCTTAGGCTGTGGGGCAACCACAACCCTTACATTCAATCGCTAGGGATTAAAAACCCCGTTTCACCTAATTTCTTCAAAATTCTTCCTCTCACCAGCCCATTCTTCAATTCTTTCTCATTCTTTTCATGTTAGACATTGATTTTAATGTGAAAATAATATAAAATCATACTTAGTCAGACTTTTATAATGAATAGTAAAAATATGTGAAAGCTGGCCTTTTGGCCATTTTAACTTTGCAATATTTAGTAAATAATGGGCTATGGATGGATTAGCTCCTCCTACCCCACAATCATATGCTACATGATAGGGAAATGTATTCAGGTTTATAGATTGGCCCTTGAACGCCCCGAATGAAGTTTTGGGCCTCCCTAGGCCAATCTATAATGAACTAAGGTGGGGCCTATACATATTTGAGGTCCTTAGGGCAGGGGGGACCCAACCCATGTGGTCCCAACGGCCGGATTGGTGACCGGCTGGCGATGCCATCACTGATCCGGCGATGCATCGCCGTACGGTGGGCCTCACGTGGGTTGAATTTCTGGCATGTGTGGTTTTTAGGGTCGGGCATCCCTCCCATATAGTGCCCGTCCATCAAAAACCCCTAAAAGGGGTACCTCCACAAAAAAATGCCCCAACGCCCTCCCTTTCACATTTTTTTTGCTGCCCATCTTAAATTGCTGCTCCAAACCTCTCCCAATCCCATTTCCTACTGAAACCGAATCCATTCCATCCCTCCATTACTGTTTGTAACTCCTTTTACAAATCTCGTCCGTTGGAGCTCCTACAACCTCCATTTGTGGCTGAAATTGGGTGGAGCTCCATTTCCCTTTATTCTTCTCTTTTCTTTTTGAAAATTCAGCCCTAGGGAGCTTGAAGCATCCCTCTGCAACGCTTAGATTTTCTTTTATCTGTTTGGGCAGCCATTTCTCTACATTTTCTACATTTTTCATGGCTTTTGTTGTAGCCATTTTGGGTTTTTTCTCTTTCTCCAGCATCCTCTCTTTGATGGGAAAGAGAAAGATCACAGCGGATGAGGCTGGGCCTAGTCGCCCAACACAATCAAGAAGACCGAGGGTTGGCGCCGCTAGCTCAAGCACCGCCGCAAGTCCAAGCACAGCCCGGGAGTTTTATACAAAGCGGGATTTGGATCGCCATGCTCAAATTGGGCGAGTGTTATTAGCAGAGATGCCTCACGGCGATTATACTGACCGTAAGGTATTGTTTGAGGCGGACGTGGAAGGGCGACTTTTCGATGAATTCCTATTATTTGAGCGCATTGAAGCTGCACATTGGGGTCCGCTCTTTGAAGTCCATTCTCGTGCTAATGTGAGTACCGTTCGTGCCTTCTACGCTCGTATCCAGAATCCTACATTGGAACCATTGCAGTTCAAGATTCCCTTTAGTAGAGACCGGATGGCTACGATCGATGTTCGATTGATAGCTCGACTTCTGAATGTGTCCCTTGGTGTTGTTCATCCCAGTGCAAAGAATTTGAGGAGTAGGAGTGAGCGAGATCACCGTACCAGGTTCCTATGCAGTAGTCTGGTTTCATGGCAGCCTAACAATAGCCTCAAGGCTCTCATATGTCTGATGATTTGTGCCTGCTGCACCACATTTACATGTTCAACGTGTATCCCAGGTCGACAAATCGCATTGAATGTACGCGCCTTATAGTTAATTTCTTATTTCAAGTGGCCCAGGGATAAAATGTGTGTATGGTCACTTTCGTGTTGTGACAGATTATCCTCATAGCGAAATCAAGAAGAACATCTGAGTCGCTTCCTTTTGGCCGGCTTATATGCAAGATCGCACTTAAGTTTGCTTACAGACTTGGGAAGGAGTTACCAGTTCCGATTCACTGCATTGATGAGTCTACCATGGTCAAGATGAAGATCGGGTCTCAGTACCGTGAGACTCAGCTTGATGAGGATAGCGAGGGCAATTTTGATGGCGAAGAGTATCTAAGTGAAGGAGAACCTGGAGCGAAAGTAGAGGAAGAAGGCCAGGAAGAGGAAGAAGAGGAGGCTCAGGATACTGATGAGAGCCCTCCTCCTTCTACTCAGGCTACTCGTGATGCTCACATTGCCCGAATTGAGGAGAGCTAGGTCGCCTTGCGAAGGAAAGTTCAGGAACTTCAGGCTGAGGTCGAGGATACCAAGGTCGTTATGAAGAGGAAATTCGGTAAGGTGACTCGCACCTTGAAGGCGATCCTGTGCTGCTTGCAGGATAAGGGTGCTCCTCCTCCATCACCTGACTCAGACTAGCGATGAGATTTTAGATGTTGTTGGTAGTAGTTAGTCGTTTCCTGCTTTATGTTGTGTAAGCCTGTTAAGGCTAGTAGTTTACTTATGTTGCTGTTGTAGCTTTAACTGTCTTAGTTTCCATGTACTTCTTATCATGATGCCTGTAAGGAGATATCCCTTGTATTGTGACAATTTTGATTAAATGAAATGTATGGAATGCCTTTGACTCTTTATGTGAATGATTGCGGTATGTTTGTGCTATTGAGACTGACAAGGTCGCGCCCTATTTTGAATATAGGGAATGCCGCATAAGGCTACACGGAGCACAGCTCGGCTTACATTGGGTGAGCCTATGGATCAGGTTCCCCTCCAGTCTGATGCTCATACGGACCCTGATGTGGGCCCGATTCCTGAGACAACACGTGAATCTCAGCCTCTTACTGGTCCTGCAGTTGGACCACCGCCTTTCACACTGCCCGTCAGAGAGCAGTACCGTGCGTCTTCTTCGAAGCAGTACATGCCACAGCCTGCTCCACCTCCAGATAGATTTGAGCAGATGATGGCCATGATGCAGCAGCAGCAGCAGCTCCTGACTACTATAGTGGGGGCTCTAGCCCAGGGTGAGAGTATGACTCCACCTGCACCACCTGCGCATCCAGCTAAGGATGCCGATACATATGATCAAGATGAGGGCATTGCTCATTCTACACCGCCTTCTTATCTTACGGGGACTGCTGCAGATACACGGGGCCTACTCGACCGATTCCAGCGCTTACGGCCTTCCACTTTTATGGGTTCTCATAGACCCGAAGAGGCCGAGTATTGGCTCGACTGTGTGTCGAAGGTATTACGGATG
This sequence comes from Magnolia kwangsiensis, assembly GCA_037074715.1. NCBI lineage: Eukaryota > Viridiplantae > Streptophyta > Magnoliopsida > Magnoliales > Magnoliaceae > Magnolia > Magnolia kwangsiensis. Next base: position 71,794,131 of record CM073584.1, read on the forward strand.
CTGCATTTCTCAGAGTCCGAGCAGGTTGAGTTGGCTACGTTCTTATTCGAGCGGGAGGCCAGCTTATGGTGGGATAGTGTGTTGCGGACCGTTGCCGCTGATTACATCTGGACCTGGGCAGCGTTCGAGTTCCACTTTCATGAGAAATACTATCCCCAGACATATAGGAGGCATGACGGTGACTGAGTATGAGCATCGATTCACCAGACATATAGGAGAAATACTATCCCCAGACCGTTGCCGCTGACCGGGAGAACGAGTTTCTGTGCCTCAGACAGGGAGGCATGACGGTGACTGAGTATGAGCATCGATTCACCGAGTTGGGCAGATATGTCCCGACTATACTTGCTGATGAGCAGATGCGCATACGGCGCTTTTCTGAGGGTTTGCGATCGGATATTCGGTCAAAGATGTGTTGCGTGAGCATTCCCTCCTACGCTGAGTTGATTCACATCTCCATGCGGGCAGAGCAGGATGTGGATCGACTTACGCAATTTCATGGCCCTATTGCTCCTAGGCCACGACCAGAGTTACAGGACAGGCCCTTTGCGGGCAAGAGGCCTCGCATCGACCCTCCTTCTAGGGCTACAGTGCTAGTACCCCCGATGCGGTGCCCCAATTTATCATGTACTTATTATGGAAGATCGGGCCATTTGGCACAAAGTTGTTTCGCTCGGATGCGGGACAGTGGGTTCGCCGTCTCAGAAGATCGACCGTACACGCCTACAGGCTATATCAGCACCGGCTTTACGGTTGGCTCCTGCACACCCTTACTTTAGACCTCCCGTATCTCAGCTCAGGCTGCCTCTGCGGCCCATGATACAGCGGCCGAACCGGCCACAGCAGGCGCGGGTGCATGCCTCGACAGCTGAGGCAGTCGAGACAGAGACTTCTCAGCATTTGGCCTTTGAGGTTACTGCCCACATCGAAGGTATTCCTATTCTCGTGATGGTGGACACAGGATCCACGATTTCATTGATATCGCTTGCCATAGTCAGGCGCATTAGGCTACCGACTATTAGAATGGATGGGGTGTGAGTTTATACAGCTCGCGGGTCCTTTACAGATGCCACCCTGATGTGTGAGGGCTGTTTGGTGGATCTGGGGGGCAGGACGATGGATATTGATCTTGTCGTCGACCCCTCTCTCTATTATCTCGACATCGTTCTTGGCATGGATTAGCTGACTGCAGCGAGGGCTGAGATTGACTGCGAGACTCGTATAGTGACTGTCTACGAGCTAGAGGGCGCGTCCTTTACATTCCCAGTGCGGGTAAATCTCCCCTTCCACATACTTAGCTACGCTACTTTACTACGGGACGCTGGTGCCCAGATGCTTGAGCATACGTTAGTCGTCCGTGATTTTGAGGATCTGTTTAGGAAGATCCCTGGTTTTCCTCCTCAGCGAGAGATTGATTTTACTATCGATCTGGTACCTGGTTCCATGCCCGTCTCACTGCCGAAGTATCGCATGGCACCGTGTGAGATGGAGGAGTTGAGGACGCAGATTGATGGTCTGTTGGAGCTTGGCCTTATTCGACCCAGTGTGTCTCCTTGGGGAGCACTATTCCTATTTGTAAGGAAGAAGGATGGTTCGATGCGATTGTGTATTGATTATCGTAGACTGAACCAGATCACGGTGAAGAACAAGTACCCTTTACCCAGGATCGATGACTTGTTTGATCAGTTGGGAGGAGCGCAGTACTTCTCGAAGATTGATCTTCAATCAGGATATCATCAGTTGCGCGTCAGGAATGAGGACGTGCAGAAGATAGCATTCAGGACCAGCTTTGGCCACTACGAGTTCCTTGTGATGTCGTTTGGTCTCACGAATGCACCAGCCGTGTTCATGAATCTGATGAACCGGGTATTTCGGCCTTTTCTCTATCGATTCATCGTTGTGTTCATTGACGACATTTTAGTATACTCCAGGAGTCGAGAGGAGCATGAGGAGCACTTGCGCTTGGTCCTGGATACACTCAGACAACATCAGTTGTTCGTACAGTACAAGAAGTGCGACTTCTGGAAGCAGAAAGTGAAGTTCCTGGGACACGTGGTGTCCAAGGATGGGATGACAGTTGACCTGTCTAAGGTTGCTGCAGTTCAGGACTGGGAACAGCCTGGTTCTGTCACTGAGGTGAGGAGTTTCTTGGGTCTCACTGGCTATTATCGACGCTTCATTCGGGATTTCTCGAAGATCGCAAGACCTCTATCTCAGTTGACACGGAAGGACGTGAAGTTCGCCTGAAATGTCAAGGAGGAGTCAGCTTTCCAGGAGCTGAAGGACAGACTTACGTCCGCCCCTATTCTAGTATTGCCAGAGCAAGGGGTTAGACACACTATATACACTGACGCGTTTAGCGTTGGTATGGGTTGTGTCCTTATGCAAAAGGACAGGATAATTTCGTATGCCTCGAGACAATTAAGGAAGCACGAGGAGAATTATCCTACACGACCTAGAGTTGGCAGCCGTCATATTCGCACTGAGGATCTGGAGACATTACTCTATGGAGAGGAGTTCGAGCTCTTTTGCGACCACAAGAGCCTCAAGTATATATTCACGCAGCGAGACTTGAATATGAGGCAGCGATGATGGATGGAGACTTTGAAGGACTTCAAGTTCGAAGTCTCGTACCATCCTGGGAAGGCGAACCTTGTGGCTGACGCGTTGAGCCGCAAGAAGGTGATAAAGTTTGCCGCTCAGCTGATCGTTGCTGAGTGGGATATGGTTGAGTTTTTGCGAGACTTTGAGCAGAAACTCACCGTAGAGGAGCCGTATGAGTTCATCGCGCATGTGCAAGTGCGATCTCAGATCAATGACCGGGTCATCGAGGCGCAAAGGGTTGATGTGCGTCTGACTGAGCTTCGAGAGAAATCCAGTGATGATGTAGACGCCGAGTGGCGAGTTGGCATGGATGGGGGCTTATGTTATCATGGACGCCTATGCGTCCCAAATATCCCTGACTTGAGACGAGAGATTCTCGAGGCTGCGCATTATATCAGACTCACGATGCATCCAGGCAGTACGAAGATGTATCGCAACGTGAGGAGGACCTATTGGTGGGAAGGTATGAAGACCCACATAGCAGAGTTCGTATCCCATTGTCTTACTTGCTAGCAGGTGAAGGCAGAGCATCGCCGACCACCTGGACTTCTTCAGCCTATGCCGATCGTAGAGTGGAAGTGGGACTTCATTTCCATGGATTTCGTTTCAGGGTTTCCGAAGATGAGGAAGGGACATGATTCCATATGGGTGATCGTCAACCGTCTGACGAAGTCGGCGCACTTCCTACCGATCAGAGTCACGAACTCTGCAGATGAGCTGGCTAGATTATATATCAGAGAGATTATGCGTCTGCATGGAGTTTGGTTGGAGATCGTGTCGGAAAGAGACATGCAGTTCACTTCTATTTTCTGGACTCGCATTCAGGAGGCTACAGGTGTGAAGTTGAAGTTCAGTACTGCCTTCCACCCACGGACAGACGGACAGACAGAGCGGGTGAACCAGATCTTAGAGGACATGTTGCGAGCTTGTGCATTGGACTTCAAGGATAGTTGGGATGACTGTCTTGCATATGCGAAGTTCGCATACAACAACAGTTTCCAGGCCAGTATCGGTATGGCACCTTACGAGGTGTTGTATGGGCGACCTTGTCAAGCACCGCATTGCTGGGCAGAGGTCGGTGAGCGCAGATTGATTGGCCCAGAGTTAGTGTAGGCGACGTCGGAGAAGATTGATATTATTAGACGTCGACTTCTCACAGCGCAGAGCAGAAAGAAGAGTTATGCTGATACGAGACGGCGGCCACTAGAGTTCACGGTTGGGGATCATGTATTTTTACGAGTTTCTCCTATGAAGGGTGTCCTTTGGTTCGGGAAGAAGGGGAAGTTGGCACCACGATTCATTGGTCCATTCCAGATCCTCGATCGTGTGGGAACAGTGGCATACTGTTTGGCTTTATCCATGCCTCTCGCGAGCGTTCACAACGTATTTCATGTTTCTATACTGAAGAAATATGTTTCTGATCCTTCCCATATCATCAGATGGGAGTAGGTGCAGTTAGGAGAGGTTGTTACATATATCCTGCGACGGACACGTATCCTAGACAGGAAGGAGCAGGTACTGCGTAGAAAGGTGATTCCCCTTGTGAAGGTATTGTGTACGCATCACTCTGAGGAAGAGGCTACCTGGGAGACAAAAGCCGAGATCAAAAAGAACTACCCACAGCTTCTCGAGGAGTACGAAAAGGTATAAATTTTGAGGATGAAATTTTTTGTTAAGGGGGGTAGATTGTAACGCCCTGGAAAAATCCGTACTTGGACTCGAGTACCAACTCTACCAAAAATCGCGTAGGATTAATTCCTTTAGAAAATAAGCGTAAGTTAGCTAGTGCAATGCTAGAGTAGCTGTGAAATCATCCCTAATCGCTTTAAATACGTTCTATAAGACCCAAAACGAGTAGAACCAATGACACTATAATACTCTGAAACCTCGGATCAAACTCTAAACCGGTTTGTTCTCAGGAGCTGTCGGCCTACGCTGGGGCCACAAACCTCCCCATAGTGACCAGTGAGCACCTATGACTCGTGAGCAGATTATGGTGGTATGGGACACTATATTCTTGCTGTCGGCCTACACTGATCAGGCGACGAGCCCTTTGTAGTGACCGCGAGCGTATTCTGAGTCTACGGGAGGTGACGACCCTTCCGTAGCAATGAGAGTACAATAGGCCTGTATTGACAAGGTGATGGGGGAGCGGTGCAACGAGTGCTAGCAACAGCCCTGATAGCCCTTGTAGCGACCTACAAAATATACATCGTATGAGATTACTAGGAGTGACGACCCTAGACAGGATCTGCGTTGGGATTGATATAAGGGAAGTACTTAGTTTCCCAATCCTGCTGTATGAATGGACTAATAATAACTCGGTAATCGTATCACCATCACATTGCATGTGCCTAGAAGATGTGGAGCACTGTGGGAAGAAAGCATGCCGCGGGCGTAAGATGGTGCCGTATGAGGGAGATCGTCGGTGAGGGCATCCATCACGTCACGTCATATTGCATTAACAACAGTATTAGGAATGTTTCATTTACTGCTTTACTATTATCGCATGATTGATTTGAGAACATGTTAATCTTTGCTCTATTATTCCACTGAGTTAGCTACTCACTCCCACGTTACGGGATGGTGTTTGCAACACCCACCAGACCCTGTCTTAGATGCAGGTGAGGCAGCGATTCAGGAGGCAGAGCCGGATTATGATGAGGACCAGGACGAGTTCTCATATATGCAGTACCACAACGGCTTTGCTTAGGTGGTCTGGATTGGCGGGACTTCTCAGTGGGACTATTTTTGACATTTTGATTCTGTTTATTTACATGTATATGAGACTCAGAGATGTATTCATACTTTGGAGACAGTTGAGATCTATTTTATTTTCCATACAGTGATATGTATATCCTTTAGTCTTCCGCTTGCTTTTATCACTGAATCTGGAGTATGAATTGTAGTTTTGGTATAATTTTACTGATGTGAATGCTTTAACTTAGACAACATTGAATCATAAACATTTTTATTGCATGGGTGACGGTCTGGAACTCGGGAGTCAAATTTATACACGACCCCCGATTTTCTGGGTGTTACAAATTCTTATACCAATTTCAAAGCAACTAGATGAGATTCATGCAATTTAACTTGAAAAAGCCCTGGTTGGGAAGTAGGGTTTGTTTCTTACCTTTCGATCATGAGTGGGACGAATTTGGTGGAGGAGAACGTTAAAGTTAAGGCTTGATCGTAGGGAATCCATTAAGAACACTCCAAGATCTCCCTCCTTCTCTCTTTCTCTCCTTTCTTTCATTCTTGGGAAAAATTCGTATGGAATGAAAGAGTGCCCAAATGAAGCCCTTATATTGTTCCAGAAGTTGTGTAAATGGCCCTAAGGGCTAGGTTTTCATTACACTAGTCCTATGAGAGAGTGTTTCTAACTTTAACGGCCCATTATGGGGTGTACATGTTGATATACACCATATGATAGTTAGCCCTAATGATAATTTATGTATGAATATGATCGACCCACCATTTGGATGCGTCAATTGATAGGTATGATCAAAAGTCTATTTGACTATCATCGATGGTCGATCGGGGCTGCGGCTATATAGATATGTGTTGGGAAATATCTTTAATCGGTACCTCAAATTTTTTCATGAATCGACGATCTAAAAGTTACAACTTTGCGAAAGAGCAAAGTGCTAGTTTCACTTAATATTTAAGTTTTCACCTAAGGCGTTCACACATCCCATGTACTTGACTTACATTCCAAGTTGAGCAATTTGAGATGCAACCTCGGCTCGATGTCCCGTGATAGACGTCAAGCCCACTAAGACACATGTCTTTCTATAGTCTCAGCTTTAATGGCCCACTAACAAGCGCTCTGGAGCTTGTTTGGATAATGAGGGGATTTCTGGAATGAATTTGGTATTTAGATTTCTTATGCACAATGATTAGGGTTTGCATTAGCTAAGTTTGTATGTATGGCCTATTCACAATTAGCGAAAATGACGATTCGATCAAAGTCACTCTGAGCCATTGGTTCTTAGGTTGAAAGGATAATTGAGTTACTTTGGTTTGTTAATTAAGATCAACCCCTCGTTGTCTCAGATTTGGGTAGATCTTTATTTAGTTATAGTTGTCATGATTAGTCAATGATAGATCAGTTAGATTTGGGCCCTATGCGAACAAATCCCAAGGTTAAACTCAATGTTTAACTGATCGGACGGATTCGTTGATTTCCTACGGTTGATTAATCAGATTTGTGTAATTCTTTATTGGTAACACCCGCATATATGCTAATATCGAGTATTAATGGTCAATAACTGATACCATAAGTTAATTATAATGAAATTTTCAAGGGTTTTTGGAAATCTAAAATAGCGAAAATCTAGGATGTTACATTCCATTAGATCAATGGTTGAATGTTCATTTTATTTTCCTTTTTACTATTTATAGTAAGTTTTAGTTTAATTATAACTCTTTATCCATCGGGCTTTAGGAGTTGCATCCAACATGAAAATGCTTAGAATAATTAGGAGAATAGCATGGTTGAGCTAAATGAGACACTATTTTTGGCCGAAAATCATTGTCTAGTAGGAATCACGAGCGTCTATAAATTATAAGTTTACTATTTATAGTAAGTCATGATTTCTAGGAGTTTTAGTTGTAGTTTAATTCTGAAACCTCTTCCTAGGTTTCATGTCATTATTTAAGAATGTTTTAAGCACGTTTTAATGATCAATCAATTTATTACGAATTTATAGAAGTTATTCTATTTTCTTATTTTCCTTGTGGATTCGAGGTATCTCTTTGAGGGGTCTAAAGAAGTAGAGAAGTTCTGTGGATTCGGAATAGTTATCCCTTGAGGAAGACAGTGCTCGACCTCAACACATCCTCCCTTGCGTCAATTATAGAGTGGACATTATTTTAAATTAATTGTCCAAATATGGAGTTGTCTTGCATCCGCGGATGTGGGAATAGTCAACCAATCACCCTTTGCTTGCATAATAGGTGCAAAATATTCATCATTCATCTTGAATCCTTAGCATGTGTCATATGTTCCTATGTTACGTTATTTATGTATTGTCCATTTTTTTTTTCTTCCTTTACTATAATTTATGGAAATTAAGTTTCTTAAGAAATATTATTTCCTTCCTCATATTTTCCACAAATCTAAACAAACCCCTGAATTCTAAAATAACATGTTAAAATTTGTGGTTTTTGAAAAATTAAAATATTCAAAAAATTTTGGGATTTTCATTTTACCACCAAATCACTTTTTGGAAATTTCAAATTGAAAAGTGCGGTGTGTGCTTTTGTCCCACATCGAAAACGAAAAGAGGAAAATCATGGTTTGTACATGTAGAGGTGTGTGTTCGGGTTGTGACGCTCGGGTTGCGTGTTCCAGTGTGTAGGTGGGGCTAGTTGGCACACTTCGTACTCGCACATCGTGTTGCAGAGTGGTCACTCCATCGCGAGCTTACATGAGACGATGCGAGTGATTGGGTATGAACCTAGGTGCGATGGATCTGAAATGAGTCAGGATTTTATAGGTGGCTGGGAACGGTCAGATTATTAATATAAAATAGTAAGCCATTTTAAAAAATGGCTAGCAGCCTTGAAAGCCACAATAGTTCAAAAATGGACGGGCCATGATGATCCAACGGTCAGATCTTTCGATCTGACAATCAGAAATGGCTTAAATTAATGGTCAATGGTCATAAACGTTTTTTAAATGTTCTGAACCATTGATGGCCACCCAACAATAGTCCACTCCATGGTACTTATATAAACTGGAACATTCCGGTCCAAATTCTAATCAACTCAAACACATCTTTCCTCATCCATTAGATCATCTAGATAACATTTCCATCTTATAATACTGTAAACACGTTCACTGTTTAATTCTCCCAAAAAATGTGCTGTGTTGAATTGTTCCTAAGTGGACCCTTCATGATTGTTGAACATAGGATCTAAATAGGCTTATCTTATCCTAGACGCAATTCCCCTGTAACCTATCAGCAATTGATAAGGGGGCGAATCACGCTTTAAAGGCATCGTATATTTTACATGATTCAGCCTAGTGAAATGAAAATAATTAACCTTATTTAATTTTTATTTTTGGGTACTTCCAATACATTTTTCTAACATAACACAGTTATCTACCCTTGACATGTTGAACTACAAATGCTGCAGGCGATTGGGCTAAAAGAAGGTCATGGATTAGGGAGCGAATTAGGTGTTACTTGATTAACAACTTAGTGGGTGTTACCACTTTCGTGGGGGGCCCACCTTGACGATGTGATGTATATCCATGCTGTCCACATGTTTTTTCAACCCATTTTAGAACGTGGTTCAAAAAATTAGGTTGATCCAAATTTCAGGTGGACCACATAATATGAAATAGTGGTGATCGAATGTCCACCATTAAAAACATCCTAGAGCCCACCCTAAGAAGATCCGTAATGTTTATTTGCTAACCAACCCATTACTAAGGTCAATGTTGAATGTGAAATATTACATATTTTCCCCTATTTATACTTTAGTTTTATAAACATGATAGTGTTTAATCAGTTTAATTATGCATGTTTTCATGTGCGAGGTGATTTTGAGAGCTTAAGGTGAAATTGATGCCAAAAGGAAGATTTATGCTCAAAAGATTAGTAAATGAAGATTTAGAGATTTGAAAGTCATTAATGAAGAATTCACACACTAAAGATCCAAGAAAATCAAATGAAGAATGAAGAAAATCAAAGATTAAAAGTAAAGAAAAGGAATCTTAAAATTATCTTGAAAACAAATATATTCCTGAAATTGTCTTGAAAAAGCATATTCTGAAACTCCAAGTATATTTTGGGAAACTAAGTAAAGAGCATAAATTTGAGGCGGTTTAAACTTCGAGCCTTTTTTGAAAAACTGCGCAGAGTGTGTAAATTGGAGGTGGTTTCTAGGTTTTTCCAACTAGGTGTAAAAGTTGGAGTCTCACAACTATAAATAAGACTCTTTAGGATGCTCCAAAGAATCTTTTAGGGTTTGAAAAGGTCTTAAGGAGCATACACAAGGGTGGAGCAGCCACCGAAGAGTTTTTCTTCCCTAATTTATTTTTCATGCTTTATTTAAGAGATTTAGTTTCAATTATGTTTATGGTTAGTTAAACCTCTTAGATAGGGTTAAGAAGTGAAGCTGGTAGTGTGTTTGGATGTTTATTTTACTTTGATTCTTGTTCTTATTGAACTTCATTGATTTCTAGTTTGATATTAAGGGAATATTTTCAGTTTTCTTTGATCTATTATGACTCAAATTATAATAAATGCTGTAATAACTTTTGATATTTTCTTTTTCTGTTTTGAGATAGTAAGATTGATAAATCTCGTTGTTCATCATCATCTCTTGGGCATGGTAGGGTGATGGAATCCCTTCCAATCATCACAATTCTCTTCCATTGAGAATTACATCAATGAAATGTTTAGATTTCATTTAATTTTTTTATCTTCCACTTGGATAGGATAGGAGTCCAATTCCAATTGTGTTCCTTGTATCAAGTAAGGTAGCATCTTGATAGCTACAAGTAGATCCTTGGCACCCTAGTTCCAACTTGAACTTCATAAGTTTTAATCAACATTATTCACCATTACTTTCAATTATTCATATTTCAATTTAGATCTTTTTTTTTAAAAAAAAGTTCTAATTGTAGTTATTTTCAGAATACGTATAAATTTAGTCCATGTAGATTCAACTTTAGTCTTACCAAGTTATTACTACATCGCGACCCTACAGTTGGGGTCGTGAACAAGTTTTTGGCACCGTTGCTGGGGATCGGCTATGTTTTTTTGGAATTAACTGGTATTAGAATTAGGTTAAAAATATGGTTTATTTTTTTGCTATATTTTTTGGTTATGATTTTTTCTAAAATTATTTTTAGAAACTAACATTATTTTTTTTTGTAGTATCCTAATATAACAACTCTTATTCGGTAATTTTGTTCCAACCATCTCTCTTATCTTTTCTAGATCTCTTATTTTTTTTAGTTTTTCTAATTTTCTTTTTAGGCTTAGTTGTTAAGTTACTTGAGTGCTAAGACATCTTTTGAATGAAGGAGGATTAGTTAAAGGGTTGCCTATCCATCGCAGGATTAGACACCACTTGAGACTGAAAGTGCACCTATTATATGCCTTGGTTTGTCAATTACGTTGTAAGTTGAGTTAGTCGGACGACAGCACTTAACAAGAAGATCAAGTCAAGCGTCTGCCTCATCTGGATGTGTGGAAGCTCGCCAAAAGGTAAATCATAGCCTCACATCCTATGTCCCAAAATACCAGGTGATTAAACCCTTAAAAAGAAATAGAACATCTTAGGGTTTCTGTGTAAGAAAGCTTTTTATCAAAACGGAAAATCAGTCAAGTTTTTCTTACACTGTCGATTATATCGATTACCCCTTCGATATAATCGGCCAGCTCTGTCGATGTCCTCGGCATCTCAATCGATACAATCGAGTGAGGACAAAATGCGTCCAGCAATCAAAACAATCTTCTGGACGATTTATCGATATATCGACTTAAGTGTCGATATCATCGATATTCAAATATCGATCATATCTGAAGTGGATCGATATAATCGACAGACTGCTTTCCAGCGTCCCTGTTTTTCTAAAGAAAACTAACATATGCTTCGATATATAGATGACTGTCCGATTCAATCTGAACTCAAATATCGATCATATCGAGAGTCAGTCGATCATATCGACTATGGGGTGCATGTTCTCACCAGCATGAATTTCAGGTTGCTTTTAATGTTGATCGGGGTGCCTATCGATAAATCGATATTCATATATCGATCATATCGAGACCAAGTCGATTGGATCGAGTCAGGACATAAATCGTCCAACAAGCTTACATGTAAATCTGTACGATTTATCGATCCCATCGACAAGTTCTCCGATATGATCGATGTACAAATTCCGATGACATCGACTGTTTTCCCGATCATATCTGTGATCCTGAAATTCTTCAAGGCTTCTCTCTTATTTTTCACCTGTCGATAGATCGAACCATCACTCGATGGAATCGGAGTTCGAAATCCAATAACATCGATGTGTGTCTCGATCCCATCGACCAGTTGGCGGAAGGTGTCCAAAAGTAAAATGATAATTGAGTTCTTATCATCGAGAGGTCGGCCGATACAATTGAGAGTATACGCTCGATCATATCGACGACTGTTCGATGATATCGAACTCTGTCATAAATATGACCGTTTATATCCGTTGGAACCTTTTGCCTATAAATAGAGAGAGTTGTCTTCATTGCTGGTAGAGAAAATAGAGAGTGCTTTTGAGAGTTTTAACCTTCCTATCATTTACCTTAAGCCCTTTCTCTCAGGAAGTTCATCCTCCAATCCACCCTCATCATTGATATCTCATAGAGTGGATTGGGGAATGAACTTCCGCATTCAAGGATCCTTCAGCTACTGCCTTAATGACACATCATTAAGCTGGGATGCCTTGAATGCATGAATGATGGGAACCACTCTATTCTCCTTATAGGAAACTCCTTAGAATGGTATTCCATCATAACCTTGACCCAACCTAAGCCTAGCATATATACATGTTTGTGTTGTGGATCAAGGGAGCGGAAGACTCTTCATCAACAAGTAGAAGGTCTTCATCACTGTGCTGAAAGTGACTCATCAACTTATCTGTAAGTACTAAGAGTCCATAGGACACTTGCGATCATTCCTTTTTAGAATTGGGTTTTAAATGTTGCTCACCATTTGAAGTCCTCGAAGGAGGCCTCCGACAGGAGTGTACGTGCGGGGTGCGTTGTGTGGACCCTTGCTCTGTGGAGAGCATAAAAATCTAGTTAGGAGTATGCCAGCAAAACTCCAGGGTTTGAGGTGAACCGAGTAGAAACCTCAGGGTGCGTTGTGTGGACCCTTGTCCTGTGTGGGCATAAACATCTGGTTAGGAGTACGCAAGTAAAACTCCAGGGTTTGAGGTGAACCGAGTTGAAACCTCTGTAAAGGTTGAAGGTGAACCTGATTTAAAACCTTAGGTTTGAGGTGAACCATGGGAAACCTCCTTAGTGAAATCCGATCACTCAAGGGTTGAGTGTGGAAGCCGAGAGTGGAGTAGACAAGTTGTCGAACCACTATAAAATGACTGTGTTTGAGTTTGATATTATCTTTCATTTATGTGATTGCCTTACATGTCTTTATATATGATCACATCCTATGCACACACAGTCATATCCATCACAATCTCATCTATACATTGTATGTCTTTTAAATAGTTTGTGATTGGATCCTCTATTAGGCTTGGAAGCCAGTAGAGTTAAGGTTGAGTAATCCTAATCAATACTCTGCGATAGGATTAGTGTAATAAGAATTTTTAATAATTTATAAAAACTTTAAAAAATCCTATTTACCCCCCTCTAAGATATACTGACCTATTCCTACTTCAACTAAAGCGGTCTTCACCGCAATTTTAGAGACCCTGTGAGTCAATAGAAGTGATGGCTGCAAATTAACCTCAACCTCTAGTTGAGGAAGCTCAAGATGAAAATAAGGTGCAGAATGCACCCCCGCTTCATACTCTACAAGATTATTTACAACCAGCGGGGTGAGTACAACTTCCTACATGATATTTTCATTGAATGCAGGAACTGTGGATATTAAACTAGGGGTAATTCAACTCCTCCCTAAGTTTCATGGACTAGAATTCAAAAGTCCATACTTGCATATGAAAGAGTTCGATGAAATCATATCTACATTACACTTTCCAAATGTGTCTGCAGGCACAGTTAGACTGAAATTGTTTCCTTTCTTTTTGAAAGAAAAGGTTAAGTCATGGTTACATTCCTAAAGACCAAGGTCCATTCGCACGTGGGCTGAGATGACAAGGGAGTTCCTTAAAAAGTTCTTCCTCTATCATAAAACAAATACCTTAAGGAAAATAATCATGAATTTTGCGCAAAAAGAGGATGAGACCTTCTTCTAATGTTGGGAGTGATTTAAGGATCTCATAAATTCATTTCCACAACATGGCTATGAAACATGGTGTATAACATACTTTTTCTATGAGGGATTGACTTCACACATACGCTAATTTGTGGAGATGATGTGTAATGGGGAATTCATGAATAAGGAAGCTGATGATGCGTGAGATTATTTTGATAAAGTTACAGAAAATGCGTAATCATGGAATACGTGTCTAAGAATTATCATTTTTAACCTACTCAATCAAAGGAAAGGAGAGGAGTTCATGTTCTAAAAGAAGAAGATATAAATGCAAGAGTGGCTAAACTTACAAGAAAAGTTGAGGCCATGGAACTTAAGAAGATAAAACCTGAAAAGACTGCGGAAGTTGTTTGTGGTATTTGTGCTTGTAACATACATACAACTAATAATTGCCTAACAATTCCTGCTTTTCAAGAGACATTGAATGAGAAATCAAATGCCGTAAATAAATATCAAAAACCTCTCAGTGGACCCACCTCAAATACATATAACTCAAGTTGGAGGAACCATCCAAACTTCAGTTAGAGGAACGAAAAAAAGGTTACTCCTTAAGGGATTCTTAACTAATTTTTAAATCAAAGAAAACCTCAATAGGATCCGGTCTTAAAACACATACAAAACTAAGAGCTTTTTAATTAGGATATGCTCTAAGCTTTTTAAGACCTTACAAAGGCCATACAAGGGATTGAAATAAAAAATTTGATTAAGGAGAAAGGAATCCTTCCGGTTTAGCCTCTCCCCAACCCAAAATAGCAATATGAAATAAGTAACCCAAGCTCTTCAAAATAGATGGAACAGGCTAAGTCTATCATTACTCTTAGGAGTGGAAAGACAATTGACAAATCTATTCCGGTGAGGGCTGAAAAGCCTAAGGACCTGGAAATAGATGAGATTAATAGACCTAACAATGCTCCACATGGGTTAGAACTAGAACCTCAAAGTAAGTTATTGCGCCTTTCCCTCAATGGTTGATCGTACTAAAACCTCTCTCTAACTCTCAAGATATTCTAGAGGTGCTTAAGTAAGTGAAGGTCAACATCCCTCTACTGAATGCCATTAAATAAATCCATGCATATGCCAAATTTATGAAAGATTTATGTACGACCAAAAGACGGCAAAACATATAAAAGATAATCTTTTTGACAAAAAAAGTGAGTGCCATCCTCAAGCAAGATGTGTCACAAAAATACAAAGAGCCTGGTAGCCCAACCATCACTTGTGTAATTGGGAACCATCAGATTGAGCACACATTTCTTGACTTGAGGGTGAGAGTAAATCTGATCCCTTACTCGGGTTATGAACAAGTGGGTCTAGGTGAATTAAAATCCACCCGGACCACATTACAACTTGCCGATCACGTAGTTCGTGAATTGAGGGGGATGATTGAGGATGTGTTGGTTTAAGTTAATAAATTCTACTATCCGGTAAATTTTATTATCTTGGATACTCAACCTATCATAGATGTCAACACTCAAATACACGTCATTCTTGGTCGCCCATTCCTAGCTACATCAAATACTATAATTAATTGTAGGAATAGAATTATGAATTTATCTTTCAGAAATATGACATTGGGGCTCAACATCTTTTTCAACATGGACAAACAACGAGAGAATGATGACTATACCCATGACATTAACATGATCGATTCTTTTATGGAAGATAGAGCATTCCTAACTCTATACTCTGACACTCTAGAGACTTGCTTGAGCCAGTCTCTTGATTTAGATGATGACATGATTAGAGAGATGGATGCCTTGCTTGATGCTACGCCGATACTTGAAGCTAACTGGTGGAGGCCACGATTTGAAAAATTACCCCAAACCGATGTAGTGCATGTACCGCCTAGCCGCAAAGCACCGAAGCTTGACCTAAAACCTTTGCTCGCCAATCTTAAATATGTTTATTTATGTCAAGATGAGACATACTCGGTGGTGAACTCTTCCCACCTGGAGAAAGAATAAGAGAGTGTGCTAATTTTCATTCTTATTGAGCATAAAGGAGCTCTTGGATGGTCGATTACAGACCTTAAGGGAATTGACCCTTTAATTTGTACTCACCGCATCCATCTTAAGGATAATGCAAAAACCTCCCAACAACCACAACGTTGACTCAATCCAAATATGAAAGAAGTGGTTAAGGTTAAGATAATTAAGTTGTTAGATGTGGGTATCATATACCATATATCCGACAGTCAATGAGTGAGTTTAATCAGGTAGTTCCTAAGAAGTTCGAAATCACCATCATAGACAATGCCAATAATGAACTTGTGCCAACTAGAGTTACTACTGGTTGGAGAATGTGCATTGACTACAGAAAGTTGAATACTGCCACAAGGAAGGACCATTTTCCTTTGCCCTTTATTGATCAAATTTTGGAAAGGCTAGCCGCTCACTCTTACTATTGCCTCCTTGACGGATATTTAGGCTACAATCAGATAGAGATAGTCCTTGAAGATCAAGAGAAGATAATATTCATATGTCCCTTTGGATGCCATTCAGACTATATAATGCCCTTGCCACTTTTTAGCTATGCATGTTGAGTATTTTTTCTAACATGGTGGGGCAATATTTAGATGCCTTCATAGACAACTTCTCTATCTTTGGTCCATCCTTTAGTGAGTGTTTGAAAAATCTTAAAAATGTGTTGAGCGATGTGAGGAGAAGAATTTGATTTTGAATTAGGAAAAATGCCATTTCATGGTTCCCAAGGGAAGAGTGCTTGGACATATAATTTTGTCCAAGGGAATTGAGGTAGACAAGGCTAAAATTGACCTTATCTCTAACCTGCCTCCACCCAAGCGCATATGTAACGTGCGATCCTTCTTAGGACATGTCGAATTTTATAGACGATTCATAAAGGACTTTAGCCATCTCTCTCGTCCTTTATGTAATCTCCTTCAAAAGGATATACCATACGAGTGGATTGAGCAATTCCCGGAAGCTTTCATTAAGCTTAAGGCTATGTTGACAATTGCTCCTATCATGCTGCCACCCGATTAGAGCATCCCTTTTGAGATTATTTGCGACGTGTCTGACTATGCTATTGGGGTGGTGTTAGGCCATATAAAAGAGAAGAAGCCCTATGTGATTTACTATACAAGTAGAACTCTAAATCCCACCCAAGTGAACTATTCTACTAAAGAAAAGGAACTCTTAGTCGTAGTGTTCGATTTGGAGAAATTTAGGTCCTACTTGATCAGATCCAAGATCATCTTTTACACTGATCATGTGGCACTGAAGTACCTTCTTTCTACGAATGATGCTAAGCCTCACTTAATAGGATGGATCCTTCTACTCCAAGAGTTTGACAGAAAAATACGAGACAAAAAGGGAATAGAGAATGTAGTGATTAACCATCTCTCTAAGCGTGATCTTCTCGATTCCCTTGAATCAACACTGATAAATGATATGTTCCTTGACAAACAATTGTTTAAACTTTCCCAATTACCTTGGTTTATTGATATTACGAATTATCTTGCTACAGCTTTCACACCGATGCATTGGACTACGCAAGATAAGAAAAATTCTTCATCGAGGTACGTAAGTTTTTCTGGGATGATCCTTATCTGTTTAAATATTGCCCAGATCAAAATCTAAGGAGATGTGTGCCAGACAATGAACATCTGAGTGTCATTTTCCTTTGTCACTCTCAGGCTTGTGGTGGTTACTTTTCTACTAAAAAACCACAGCCAAAATTCTGCAGTGCATCTTTTATTGGCCCACTATGTTAAAGGACACTCATGAGTTTTGCAAAGCTTGTGAGCATTGTCAGAAATTAGGAGGATTGTCTCATCAAAATATGATGCCACCGAACCCAATTCTTGTCATTGAAGCATTTAATTGTTGGGTCATCGATTTCGTGGGACCATTCTCTCAATCCTTTGGAAATAATTACATCTTATTGGCAGTAGACTATGTCGCTAAGTGGGTCGAAGTGATCCCATGCCGGAATAATGACCATAAAATGGTCATTCGATTCTTAAAAGAAAATATCCTTTCTCGGTTCAGAACGCCTTGAGCCATCATTCATGATGGAGGTTCACACTTTTGTAATATGCCATTTGTGAACTAAATGAAGAAATATGACATCTCTTATAAATTAAGCACTCCATACTACCTGCAAACAAGCAGATAAGTTAAGATTTCCAACAGAAAAATTAAGTAAATTCTAGAAAAAATTGTTAACCCTGACCATAAGGATTGGTCAATCCATTTGACCGATGCATTATGGGTTTACTGTATAACTTTTAAGACCCACATTGGAATGTCTCCCTTCAGACTCGTCTATGAGAAAGCCTGCCACTTACCTGTGGAGCTAGAGCATAGAGTCTACTGGGCTATTAAAAATCTGAACTTTAACTTAGACAATGTTGGCTCGCTGCGCAAGCTCCAACTAAATGAACTCGAGAAAATGTGAAACGACGCTTATGAGAACTCGAGAATTTAAAAGGACTGGATGAAGGTGTTCCATGATAGAAATATCTTTCAGAAATCATTTATAACCGGTCAAAAAGTTCTTTTGTACAATTCTTGGTTATATATTTTTCTGGGAAAACTTCGATCTCGTTGGACCGGCCCTTTCATTATTACAAATGTCTATCCTTATAGGGCTATCGAGATAAATAATCTGACAAATGATAATGTTTTCAAAGTGAATGGACATCATCTTAAGCCATTTGTTGAGAAGTTTGATTCAGATGACATGTCCATGCCTCTGATTGATCCTGTGTACCAAGATTGACCTCCTAGTCTGATGGAGGTGCAGTTAGGTTTATTTCTTTCGCAGAATTTATGATTAGGATAGTTTGATTTCAGTTTATTTATACTTTATGCTAACCCATTTCCATGTTAAGAACTTTGAAAAAACTTCAATTCTCCTTCTTCAGGTAGATTAGGTAAACTAATCAATGTTTTCTTAGTTTTGAGCAAAAATTATGAATTTTTTTTTTAATTTTTCAAGCTAAAAACATGTTTGGGAAATGATAAGAATGCTTTGAGTATGATGATAAGATGGAGATTGAACTTTAAATTGTTGGAGTTTGATCAACTGAGTAGACTATCGTCTAAATTCTTACATTTAATTGATTAAGAGGAAGTTTGAATATAATGTTAAACTAATCACAAGACACGTTCAATTTGTTTTATGTGAATAGTACTAGAATTTCTGATTGTTAGTATGTATATCATTGAACAATATTAAGAATTAAGTCTGGAGAATTTTATCCACCTTAAAAAGATGAAAAGAGCCAGTTAAATAATAGAAATATTAACAAAAAGGTCATATATGATGAAAATATTGGAAAGGAATGAAAAGTCTGGAAAGAATGATAAAATAAAAGGGACCATCGATATAAAATAAAAAACTAAAAAAAAAAAGAAAAACATGTTAAGTTTGGAATCAATACTTGATTATTCAATAAAACTTGAGGTGATGAGCCTGACTAACATTATGAAATAGTAGTATGTTATAGAAAGTAAATAGAATTCACTAAGTACATTGGATAATTTTGATAGATGAACTTATGCTCTTAAATGATTGACAAAGAAACTTTTTGATTGATTGCTTATGTGATTCGGCTTTAAGTTTTTAAAATTGCACTCTCGCTTATTTAGATTATACTTATTCATACTTGATTGCACAAAAGATTATTTTTTGAATGTGATTTGAATATTGAAGATTGAAGATTACTTTATGCATGTTTTACTCGGGACTAGCAAAATGCTGGTTGGGGGGTGTGTTGAGTGTGAAATATTGCATATTTCTCTCTATTTATACCTTGGTTTTATAAACACGATAGTGCTTAACCGATCTAATTATGCATGTTTTCATGTGCGAGGTGATTTCGAGAGCTTAAGGTGAAATTGTTGCCAAAAGGAAGATTTATGCTCAAAAGATTACTAAATGAAGATTTTAAGATTTGAAAGTTATTATTGAAGAATTCACATGCTAAAGATCTAAGGAACTAAGTAACGAATAAAGATAATTGAAGATTTGAAGTGAAGAAAAGGAATCCTGAAAATTATCCTAAAAATAAATATATTCCTAAAATTGTCCTCAAAATAATCATATTTTGAAACTCTAAGTTTAAAAAATAAAAGTTCTGAAAGTCTATTTTGAGAACTGCATAGAGTGCGTAAATTTAAGGTGGTTTAAACTCTGAGCCTATTTTGGGAAACCGCACAGAATGCGTAAATTTGAGACAGTTTCTAGATTTTTTCAACTAGGTATGAAAGTTAAAATTCCACAACTATAAATAGGACTCCTTAGGATGCTCCAAAGCATCTTTTAAGGTTTGAAAGGTCTTAAGGGGTATATACAAGTGTGGAGCAACTGTCAAAGAGTTTTTCTTCCCTAGTTTATTTTTCATGCTTTGTTTAAGAGATTTAGTTTCAATCATGTCTATGGTTAGATAAACTTCTTAGGTAGGGCTAAGAGGTGAAGCTTGTAGCATGTTTGAATGTTTATTTTACTTTGATTCTTATTCTTATTGAACTTCATTGATTTCTAGTTTGATATTAAGAGAATATTTTCAGTTTTCTATGATTTCATGTAACTCAAATTACAATAAATGTTGTGATAGCTTTGGATATCTTCTTTTTCTATTTTGAGATAGTGAGATTGGTAAATCCGTTGTTCAACATCGTCTTATGGACATGGTAGGATGAAGAAATCCCTTCTAATCATCACAATTCTCTTCCATTGAGAATCAGGTCAATGAAAAGTTCATATTTGATTTAATTATTTTATCTTCCAATTGGATAGGATACGACTTCAATTCCAATTGTGTTCCTTGAATCAAGTAAGATAGCATCTTGATACCTATAAGTGGATCCTTGGCACCCTAGTTCCCACCTTAAAATTTATAAGTTTTAATCAACCTTATTCATCATTGAAAGTGCACCTATTACGTGCCCTGGTTTGTCAATTACGTTGTATGTTGAGTTAGTCGGATGACAACACCTAACAAGAAGATAAAGTCAAGCATCTGCCTCATCTGGATGTGTGGAAGCTCACCAAAAGGTAAATCATAGCCTCACATATCATGTCCCAAAACACCAGGTGATTAAACCCTTAAAAAGAAATAGAACATCTTAGGGTTTATGTGTAAGAAAACTTTTTATCTAAAAGAAAATTTTTAAAGTTTTTCTTACACTGTCGATTATATCGATTCCCCTTTCGATATGATCGACTAGCTCTATCGATGTCTTCGGCATATCAATCGATACAATCGAGTGAGGACAAAAGGCGTCCAGTAATCAAACAATCTTCTGGACGATTTATCGATATATCGACCTTCGAGTCGATATCATCAATATTCGAAAATCGATCATATCTGAAGTGGATCGATCGTATCGATAGACTGCTTTTCGGCGCCCCTGTTTTTCTAAAGAAAACTATCAATTGCTTCGATATATCGATGACTGTCCGATTCAATCTGAACTCAAATATTGATCATATCGGGAGTCAGTCGATCATATCGACTGTGGGGCGCATGTTCTCTCCAGCATGAATTTCAGGTTACTTTTAATGTTGATCGGGGTGCCTGTCGATAAATCGATATTCATATATCGATCATATCGAGACCAAGTCGATTGGATCGAGTCAGGACATAATTCGTCCAGCAAGCTTACATGTAAAATCTATACGATTTATCGATCCCATCAAAAGGTCGCCGATATAATCAATGTACAAATTCTGATGACATCGACTGGTTCCCCGATCATATCTGTGACCCTGAAATTCTTCTAGGCTTCTCTCTTATTTTTCAACTGTCGATAGATCGAACCATCACTCGATGGAATCAGAGTTCGAAATCCGATAACATCGATGCGTGCCTCGATCCCATCGACCAGTCGGCAGAAGGTTTCTAAAAGCGTAAATGACAATTGAGTTCTTATCATCGAGAGGTCGGCCGATACAATCGAGAGTATACGCTCGATCATATCGACGACTGCTCGATGATATCGAAATCTGTCATAAATATGACCGTTTATATCTGTTGGAACCTTTTGCCTATAAATAGAGAGAGTTGTCTTTATTGCTGGTAGAGAAAGAAGAGAGTGCTTTAGAGTGTTTTAACCTTCCTATCATTTACCTAAGCCCTTTCTCTCAGGAAGTTCATCCTCCAATCTACCCTCATCATTGATATCTTATAGGGTGGATTGGGGAATGAACTTCCGCATTCAAGGATCCTTCAGCTACTGCTTTAATGACATATCATTAAGCTGGGATGCCTTGAATGCATAAATGATGGGAACCTCTCTATCTTCCTTATAGGAAAACCTTTAGAGAGTGGTAGTCCATCATAACCTTGACCCAACCTAAGCCTAGCATATATACATCTTCATGTTGCGGATCAAGGGAGCTGAAGACTCTTCATCAACAAGAAGAAGGTCTTCATCATTGTGCTGAAAGGGACTCATCAACTTATCTGTAAGTACTAAGAGTCCAGAGGATACTTGCGATCATTCCTTTTTAGGATTGGGTTTTAAGTGTTGCTCGTCATTTGAAGTCCTCGAAGGAGGCCTCCGACGGGAGTATACGTGCAGGGTGCGTTGTGTGGACCCTTGCTCTGTGGAAAGCATAAACATCTGGTTAGGAGTACGCCAGTAAAACTCCAGGGTTTGAAGTTGGAGCTTTCTCCTGGGATTCTTTCCTGCTGCTTTACGTGCCAAAGCCACCCACTTGCATCGTTCTTCCGGCGATTTTGGTTTTGTTCTAGGTAAGAAAACCCTAACCCTAACTTATTTTAAGGCTCCTATGGGTACAAGTGGCTAAGTAACTGACTCATCTTGTGTTGTAGGTTGCCAATCAATCGTTGACGACAACGTAGAGTCCCTATTCGATTCATTAAGCTCATACGGCGTAAGGTGCGGATCTTAGATTCTTAGATTTCCTATTTTCAAAGCTTTCAATGCCGTTTAATGGTAGATTGCTGATGAGGATGCTATTTGACATGTACAACATGCTGTCCATTTTTCATTCCGTATACGTACGAAGAATATGAGATTTAGAGTATTTTAGGTATTTGTAGAAAATATTGTATACGTACGTATTTTGCCGTTATGATTGCCATGGGTATTTGCCGTGTATTTATACTAGTTATGGATATATGATCTGTTTGGCGAAGAGATTCGCCCTAATGCACATATTGGCCGACATATGCTATGTAGACTAATGTGTGTAGACTAAGTGTTTGTTGAAATGCCTAAATCAATATGCTTTATGCCTGCCATATGTTTTGAATGTAAGAACATGATTGTGTGTACTAGAAAACTCCTTGATATAAGGATCTATCATATTATATGTTAAAATCAACATACGTCAAGTACGTTGGAATTGTGTGGACTAAGTGTTTGTATAAATGTCTGTATTAGTAAGTATTGAGTAAGTGGTGTTGTAGATTAGCGTTGAGAATGGATTCTTAACTAATTTGATGATGTACATGAATTCCTCCATGTTTGTTGTATTGAATTGATTACCTTAGTGTGAAATACTCATGTATGGTTAACTGCTTCTGATGTATGTTATAATATGCTGATAACATGCTTGGATTACTTGTTATTTCAATTTGGTTTATCTCATATGATTACTAGTTCACATCTTTGTGCTTGGGGCTATACTCTAGTCCAAGCAGTCAGTAACAATTTAGAATTCGTGGTTGGATTCTATTTGCCACGAAGGATAGGTACGACGAACTCAAGTCATACTAGAGTCGTCGACAGTGGTTAGGCCACACGAAGTGCTTGTGCACTTCATGTCGATCGATTCAACGTGCGCTTATGCTAGTCGGACTCATCAAGTAACCCGACTGACCATTGTATGTTCACCTTGTATTTATCATAACTGCTTGAACCTAGGGTACTGAACTTACCAGTGAAAACTCCGATAACCGTGGTACCTTGATCCACTAAGACTCATGAGCTGGGCATGGTGGTATGGGACACCGTGGTCGAGCTGTCGGCCTACGCTGGGGCCACAAACCTCCCCATAGTGACCAGTGATACTCTGAGCAGATTATGGTGGTATGGGACACTATATTCTTATTGTCGGCCTACATTGATAAGGTGATGGGGGAGTGGAGCAACGAGTGCGAGCAACAGCCCTAACAGCCCTTTGTAGTGACCTTGAGTTTATCCTGACACCGCATGGGGGCGATGAGTCCTGATGCAGTCTTAAGGATATAAATAGGCCTGTATTGATAAGGTGATGGGGGAGCGGTGCAATGAGTGTGAGCAACAGCCCTGGCAGCCCTTGCAGCGACCTAAAAATATATCATCGTATGAGATTACTAGGAGTGATGACCCTAGATAGGATCATTATTTGGGTATTGATATAAGGGAGGTACCTTAGTTTCCCAATCCTGCTGTATGAAAAGGATTAATAACAACTCGGTCCTCATTACTCATATCGCACTGTATGTGCCTGGAAGATGTGGAGTACTGAGGAACGCAAGCATGCCGCGGACGCAGATGGTGCCGCATGAGGGAGTATGTCAGTGAGGACATCCATCATGTCATTTCATCCATGCATTAATCACAATATTTAGGAATGTTTGTTTTGTTTGCTTTATCATTATCACGTGATGGATTTGATAACATGTTAATCTTTGTTCTATGATTCCACTGAGTTAGCTACTCACTCCCACGTTGCGGGATGGTGTTCCGGACACCCACCAGTCCCTATTTTAGTTTTAGATGAGGGCGCTACTTGTGGAGCGGAGCTGGACTTGTATGATGCTGAGGAGGACTTCTCCTCCATGTTTTGATCGACAGGATTATAGGGAGGTTGATTAGATGTCATGACACTTGTCATTTTATATTTTTGGAGCACTCATGTATATTCTTTTCTTTCTAATTTGGAGTATACATGTATTTAGTTAACTTGGTAACATGTTCACACTTTGGAGACTTACAATCATTTATATATTTTATATATTTATCACATTCTTCCGCTTGCTAATTTAACTGTCTCTGGAGTATGATATGCTATTTTGGCTTAGTCTCAATCTTGTTTAATGCCATTCTACAGACAACATGCATTTATCATTATCTATGTTGCATAAGTGATGTTCTGGAACTCGGGAGTTGGGTTTCTACCCGACCCCTAATTTTCGGGGCGTTACAATAACCTATAGAAAAAATGGAATTTAACTACCATTCAAACGTACATGATCAAATCCCTAATTACGTCTTCATGTTGTCGAATTGTTCATGGATGATTTACCATAGATCCCTTGTTGGCATTTTCTTGTGGAGGCCGCTTTTGGATTGGAATCATGAACATAGTCTGATGCAGGAAGGATGTGTAGAGGTCGAGCACCATCTTCTTGGGGGATAACTATTCCAAATCCATGGAATTTCTTTGGACTCCTCATAGAGATGCCTCAATTCCACGAGGAGAGAGAAAATTGAAAATAATTCTAATAAAATTCGTAATAATTTGATTGATGATGAAAAATGAGTTTGCCTCTTAAATAATGACATAAACCCTAGGAAGAAGTTTTAGAATTAAACTAAAACTAAAACTCGTATAAATCGTGACTTACTATAAATAGTAAACTTACTATTTAAAGATGGTCATGATTTCCATGTGCATAGTAAGTATCCAATGTGGCTTAACTGTATGATTTTCCTAATTATTCTAAGCACTTTTCATGTTGAGCACAACTCTTAAAGCCTAACGGATGAAGAGTTATACTCAAACTAAAACTTATTATTAATTGAAAAGACAATTAAAATAGGAATTCAACCATCAATTTGATGGTATTTTGCAAATTAGGCATGCGTAACCCTGGTGGCTAAAGTAGCTTGTCCTACCCAAAATTAAATATGGCACGTCTGATAACTCATTCCGGTTTGCGAGATACGTTTGTTTTAAGTTCTGACTTAAAAAGGCCAAGCTAAGATTCCTGGGGGGGGGTGGGGGGGGGGGGGGGGGGGTGAATAGGACTATGTCAAATTTAAAAAATTAAATGCGGAATTAAAAAAATATAATTAAAGATAGCATTAAATAATCCCACAAAGTAGAAATGAATAACAACCTCAAATGCACAAGTATTGAGAGGTTGATACAGATGTTGTTCTAAGGACAACCTTACACTAAAAACCAATGGTTTATGGTAGGAAAACCTAATTTCTATAAATGTCTGTGTATCAAAATCTCAAACCGAGACAGAAGAATAAAGAATAAAAATAGCAAAGAAAATAACTAAGTTATTACAACATTCCCACACTTGCATCAAAGATTACAAAATTCTCCACAAATGCTAAAAAGGAAATTACAACATTCACACAATGCCACAATCAATCAACCACCACAAGAGCAGAAATTATAGTGGTTTGCTTGTGTGTACACCAACTGTTTAGAAAAATAGCCACACAACTACTCCGCTCCCAATATCCTCACACAGTGGATATTGGTGTTTTACTATGCAATAGGTTTTTCAAGGTTTACTTAAAACCTTCACAATTGTGTCTTTCAAGAGGGCTTACACAATTCAAAAACCCCACACTCTGAGTTTTCTGAATCACCTTAGACAAACTAAAAAAGAAAGAGATTTTTCCTGGCACAATCTTAAAAAATTTAAAAATATAAATGTAAAATACTTATCCGGATATTCTCCTTTGATGAAGCCCAATAGAACCAATTCGGAGTAGATGTTTAATGTCCACACTCACTTATGAAAAGGTTCTAAGTTTTAAATGATTTTTAGATTAAATCACCTTGGGCTTACTTAATTTGATTTTGATTCCAAGAAAGGGAAAAACTAAAATCCTTTCTTCAAATAAGATTGGAATGTAGAATCTCAAAATCAAATGCAAAAAATTAATTAAAGAGAATATAAAATGAACACTAAATAGCTTAAGAATATCACTAACTTATCTCTCATTAAAGAGTGGTGTCTTGATTTTGCTTGAATTGAATAAAAACTCTGAAAATCGTGCTCTATTTATAAGTGAAAAAACTGTTTACTTGACTGGTCCAGAGGATAGCTCGATTGGTCGAAGGACCAACAAATTTTTAAAATTTCGGGCGCGATAAGATAAAACCGTTCCATTACTGGTCGAGTGGCCTGCACGATCGGTCAAACCTTGCACTCAACTGGTCATGTGGCATCCAATTTAGTTGCTGGACTTTGAGTCCATGTGAGACCCGTATCCTAGCCCGTACTGTTCCGTACGCTTCTGCGGTCCTCCCGATCAAATTTCGGTAACTCACGATTTGTAATGGGCAATTACGTGCGACCTTGTATCATATCCTGTATTCTAGAGTCGGCTCGACCCAAGACTTATACCGTAGTGACCGTGCCGTCGCCGCAGTTCCGATGCCACGTATTACGCTCCAAGACGATACCCAGGCCAGGAGATACGGGCCCCTCATTTAGTTTGAAGAAAATGCCACGCGTTGCAAATTTTAAGAGAATGTCCCATCAATCACATCAAATGTCACATAAATCCATCAATCAAAGTCAAGTACAAGAAACTCATACCCTAGCCTTACCTCTCTCTTACGTAAGTACCCTGAAGTCAATAAGCACCTTACCTCTCATATCACTCCACCATCCCTCTCTCCCATCTCATCTTTCTCTCTCATTCTCCCAAGCAACCATGGGAGGTGTACATCTAAGCTCTCCATGAGAAAGAGCTTGGTGTGGCTCACCTTCCTACCATCTAATCCTACCCTCCATGATCGATCTCAACTGTTAAAGTCCATCCATTGGAGCTCTAAAGGCTATAGGCGGAAGAAGGAAGAGAAGATCCTTAGGTGGGTGTTTTTTTATTTTAGTTGTGTGGATATGATCATTTTAGGGCCCACATGATTTGGGACCCATTTCATGTTTGTAAGCAAGAGGGGTCCATAGTGGCAGGGTCCCTCTATCTCACCGATCTCTCTCTCTCTCTCTTGTGATGGGTGTGGCCCACTTGATCCACGCCGTCCAACACTATGATGTGGGGGCCACCTTGACGGACATATAACACTACCACCGTCCAAGCCGTGAAACGAAGGAAAACATAAAAAAATCAGCTTCATCTAGAACTTTGGTGGGTCACACGTGTGGACGCACCCCCATGCATGTGCATATGACCCATCTGGGCCATCCATTTGCTGGACGGCAAGTAGCTAAAGCTACTATAGTGACACAACAAGTTCTGTCAGTCCATCACGAGGTATGTGTTCTCTTCATGCCATCCATCTATGCAGCGTGTGGGGCCCAGCCCACACGTGCTGTACGTGTGGGATGGGACCCACTTTGCTGTACATATTCTGTATGCACACCGTGCATCCGTCCATTTGAGGACGTGGACCTCGCCACCTTAATGTATGTTTTTATATCCACCATGTCCTTGCATGGGATGTGGGGTCCACTTGATATCGTGATGAGTGCACACGTGGCACTAATCTGATGCATGTGATTTTCCTCACCGTCCAGACCCTGGATGGTGGGGCCCTCATCAATGTATGTGTTTTTACATCCACCCGTCCAGTGTGGAACGGTGCTGGATGCACCATGGCGTATAGGTGCTATCCACGCCTCCCATGGGTCCCACGTGCCATGACCCTGACTATCCAGATTATATGGGACCCACCTGATTAGTTATTGACAGGTGGGTCCTGTAGTGATGAGTTATGTGGAACCCACTGCAGGTATGCTTTTAATCTGTCCATTCATCCTTGTGGAAATCCCACACGTGGAGCATGTGCTGTGCATCCACACCGTCTCGTGGTTTGGACGGTGGGGACTACCATGATGTATATGTTTTAAATCCAGGCCGTTTGTGCTTGGGTGTTCCTGTGGGACCCACTCATGAAATATGTATTTAATCCAAACCGTCTAGCCACTGTCACTACGCCAAAATCGTTGTTTTGCAACGGACCAAATCCGTCGTAAAACCAAATAAACGACGAACTTAGTCCATTGCTTGGTCCGTCACTGTTTACTGGGTTGTTTTTGGTTTTATGACGGATTTTATCCATCGTTTAATCTGCGACGGATAAGGTAAACAGTAAAAAATTCTTTGGCATTATTCAAAAAAATAGTTGTCACTTAAAACATTAGCGACAGATAAGGTCCGTCGCGAATATGAGTAAGCGATGGACCTCAAATCCGTCATTGATTTTCAATGTTCAGAAATTAGCGACGGATTTAGTCCCTCGCTAAAATATCTGTAAATAAAAAAAATACCAATAATTTATTATTATTATGTTTTCAATCTTGCACCTGATAGTCATTCAAAAAATAATTCACACTATTGTTTGATAAGAATCCTATTCACAAAATTGGTAACAACTCAATTCAATAAAAGAGGAAATGACCCAAGTGGCCCACTCCAATAAGTAGTTTTCAATTTTTTTTAAAGTTCTAAATTCTTTAAAAAAAACTATAATTTGCAGATTCTGTTCATGAAATAGAAGAGAAAGGAAATAAGAGAACTTCTCTGAAATTATATTCATCCATGTCCTAAAAAATCCAAATTGAACACCATCACTTTACATTGTATAAAAACTTCTAAAATCTTCCCAATAATGAAGAAAAGGTATGCAGATCTAAAAGTGAAGAATTATTTGATTTTCTTACTGGTAGTAAGACCATTGGCATAAAGTGAGAGAACAGCCTGGATAGCAACATACATAGCAGGAGTGTTGAAGGTTTCAAAAATTATTTGAGTCATCTTCTCAAGGTTAGCCTCAGGATTGAGAGAACAACCTGAATAGCAACATACATAGAATGTGTTGAAGGCTTCAAACAGTATTTGAGTCATCTTCTTAGGGTTTCAAACATTAATTATTTCAAATAATTGCCTACAATATCCATTAGATCTGGGTGAGTGATTATCAACCAATGGGTACATCAGAGGAATGCATGTTAATCAGCACCAGATTTCACAATCCGGATTCTAATTGAGAAAAACTTCATAATGTTCACACTTCTAAACTTCCATTTGACTCAAACTGAGAGCAGAAGAGAAAAGATAGCAACTCTATAGCCATGTTGTAACATATGATGAATGTTTCAGCAGAATTATTTTAACAATGAAACTAATATGATTCAATTAATTCATAAACATGGACACAAAGTGAAAAGAGACACAGGCACTCAAAAATTGTACACGTCTTACATTAACTCAAGTTAAACCAACTAAATCAAGGAATCTACTGTCGCTAAGTCACAGTCCCAAAATCAAATTGGTTAAGCAATCCTAACCTCTGATTTATGGAGATCATTATATAGGAAACTGTTGAAAAATAGTACTCACAAACCTTTTGAATACTAAGAGCAGACAATGACTGATTCTCTAGTCACTCCATCTTTATGAAGAGTTTTGGCTTTCATATGCCTCCTGGAAAATCAAATCCTCAAATTTAACATTAAATGAGGCGATTAAAATAAGTAAATCATTAGACTAAAATTTGAAAAAGTTCAAACTGAAATAAGACAAACTTGTGTTATGTGAGCACAAAACAAAGCAATAAACTGTACTTGCCGGATTGGCTCTAGTACACAGTATTTACAACACATTTTAATAACCTTGACAAATGCATCAAGAGATATGCGATGTCCAATCGATATGAATATTGGTTTTGAAGAACCTTGAGTACATCGCATTGCCTGCACAAAATTTTGTAATTCAAAACAAAACCATATGATGTAGAGGTAACTAGCCTGAGTTGAATTCTCTTACGACTCCCCATATGCGCCCAGAGTTCCCAATCAAAGTGATCAAATCCTTGGCACGATTTTCTCACTTTCCACATATTTCTATCAATATTGGATGATGACAACCAATTACTAACTTTAAATTACCCTAGAAAATTTTTTTTTTTTTTTTTTTTAAGAAAGGACATTTCTACTTTTTTTTTTTCCTTTTTTCTGAAAAATGAGTATGGTTCAATTTTCACAGGAATACATCAACTGAAAATACAATGAAATTGAAAAGACCCTAAATGTGTCTAGTGAGTACCAAATGATAAAGAAATAAATGAAAATTCTTTATAGATTGAAGCATTTTATTTTTAACAAGGCACTTTCATTAAGTGAGATGCAGCCATTTAAGTTGTGTACACCAACAAAAAGATTTTAAGTAAAAAGAACCTTCATTTATGGCATGTTTGTGTAAAAGAAGTCAAAAATTCTTTTTGATTCTGACATGAATAGGTGGCAGGCATGCCAACACATCAGATTTTCAGTCCATGCCAAAAGGATCAACAAAAAAAGATACAACCATAGCAAACAGTGAATTGATCAAACACCATTTAGTACTTTTTGTAATGATTTTGGGGTGTGAATGTAGGTTCATTCATCTATTTTTCTTTTCCCAGGCCTAACCCAACCTCAAGAGGATCCAACCCATAACCCGAGCCAACCTGAATTCCTTGATACTCAACCTAAATACATGGGATTGTTCAAAACTGGACATAACATGACAGAAACTTGCTCAACATGAACCCAACACAATTTCAAATTGGGTTGGTGTTATAGATGGATGGTAACAACTAAATGATTGTTGCACAGTTGGTTATGTTTGGTTTGTATAAGGCTGGTCATGGGCCTGATGAGCATTGAATCCCTTGAAGCGTAGAAAATCTGCCTGACCTGTAGCCCATACAATGAGAGAAGACCACAAATGAAAGGACTAAGAAAGGGTGGAAATCAATTAGCATATTGAAGTGAACAATCATACAGCTCAATAGAGTTTAAAGAATTAAACATTCAACATATAAATCGATGTTTCTAAAGTTACTTAATCAAAGCCTACATTTACAAGATTGTCACGCCCCAAACTCGGAAACCGGACTCACAAAATTCCTGATCGCCGAATCCGATGCCGACAGCCTCCGTAGAACCCCATTCTCGGCACCTAACGCCCATTCGCCAGGTTCCGATCCTGGGATGCTACGAGGAGGATTTTCAACGTCAGTTTGATTTGTAATAAGCATAACCCACAAATAATAACCAAGAACTCCATTACATTTCCACTATGATCAAAAACTTTACAAGTACAATGAGCATAAAGGGAAATACAATGGTAAAGAACAAAAACTCCAAAACGATCTGCAATGTGCTCCTGCCTCAGTGCTGCTGTGAACCAATGTCACCTGCACGCAACAATCATGCATAAGCTTATAGAAAGCTTAGAGGGTGGTGAAAGTGTGTGCGCAAGGTAGTAATATGATCATGCAATATCAGAGTGATACGAAAAAATACAGATGGAACCATAATATCATGAGCCGTACCAAGGCTATGCGATGCAAGACATGAATGGTATCGGCCATCCCAAGGCCATGCGATGTGTAATGCAACTCAAGCATACAGATCCTCATCTATGTCCACACATCAATACAGCTCAAATATGGGATATCACTGGAGTCTAGTACACTCTAAACCAGATTGCCGCCACATCGCGTGCAATAAGGTAGGTGGAAAAGACCTCACTATCCGTCTGCCAATATCGGGTGCGACTCGTCGATAGCCGACCCATTCCTCGAGCTGGTCAAACTCAGCCTAGCATTGCCCCCTACTCTCGGGCGGGTAAGGCCGCACCCCCTTCCAACTGACCACGACACAGTGGAGAGCGTAACCATCTGGTAATCGGCACTCACCGCTCATCTACCCACTCGGTCTAGACGTTGGAGCAACCTCTTGGTACCATAAGGGTTTAGGGACTTTCACCCAGGGATATCTATAGCACCCCATGCAGAATGAGATTTTCGGTATCCAATCCTGTCAACCACGATCTGCCTGTGGAGGCTACGGCCCCGATGTAGCTAGGGCGTACAACAACCATGTCACACAACGCGAAATGCATGAGTCACACTATCCAATCATACAACAAATCCTGCGTATCGTGCGCTCATGCAGGGCAACATCGCCTAATCGGGAGCCCATAAACAACCTGCCCGAAAGCAAATGCTATGATCAGACAATTCTCACGTCAAGCATACACATGATGCGTATGATCATGAGTCATGGAACTATACTAAACATGTTATAATGAAATGAACTATTTTACAATGCAGATGGACCTGGACGGCCTATACACAATAAGTACGGGCCTAACAATGGGCCCTAAGGAGAGTCGTAATGTGGACATCCAACCAGCATTACACTCACAATGTGGACGTCAAACCAACATTGCTCCCAAGGCACGATCATCGTGAACATCGTTACATACTCTGTGTTGGGGTCACGCATTGCAATGGACCTTAGGTACATCCCATTGGGCCTTAAATATATCAAATGGGTCACATTCAATGGGCCTTATATGCATTAAGTGGGCCTTACGTTTATCGAATGGGCCGCATTACTGGGCTTCACCAGTGGGTTGTAGGTACATTGCAATGGATCACAATCCAGGGGGCCTCAGAGTATATCAATATGGGCCTAATCACATGGGCCCGATGCATATCAGATGGACCTAAACTCATAAGCCTTATTTAAGTCAGATGGGCCTAAACCCATAGGCCTTAAAATACATCAAATGGGCCTAATCCCATGGGCTTTAAATTACATCAAATTGGCCTAATCCCATGGGCTTTGAAACACATCAAATGGGTCCAATCCCATGGGCCTTGGGATATATCAAATGGGCCTAGTCCCATGGACTTGGAACATATCAAGTGGGCCTAAGTCCATAGGCCTTATATGAATCAAATGGGCCTAACCCATAGGCCTTTCATAAATCAAATGGGCCTAACCCATAGGCCTTTTGTAATTCAAATGGGCCTAGCCCATAGGCCTGTTATAAATCAAATGGGCCTAACCCATACATGAGTGGCCCACCCAATCAGCAACTTATACCTTAAAATGATTTCACCAAGTGGATGGACGGTCTGGATGCATCATATGCATCATAGCGGGTCCCACTGCCGCTGGACAGTGGGGATGACACATGCATCACGGAGGGCTCCACCGTCCGATGGACGGTGGAGACAATACAACATCAAGGTGGGTGCCACCGTCCACTGGATGGTGGACTTAAAACACATACATCATTGTGGGTCAATTGTGGGGCCCACTGAGATGTTTAAGTGTCATCCAAACCGTTCATAAGGTCACTTGGACCTGGAGGAAGAGAAAACACAAATCTCAGATTGATCTGAAACTTCTGTGGC
Source organism: Magnolia kwangsiensis (assembly GCA_037074715.1). NCBI lineage: Eukaryota > Viridiplantae > Streptophyta > Magnoliopsida > Magnoliales > Magnoliaceae > Magnolia > Magnolia kwangsiensis. The sequence continues at coordinate 71,827,812 of CM073584.1, forward strand.
CCATGAGAGGGGTCCCAATGGTAGGGGTTCAATCCCACTGTTTCATATGGTGTGGGCCACCTGAGTTTTGGATCGGTCTCATTTTTGGAGGGGGGGCCCACTACTGGGGTGGCCCACCTCATGAGCAGGTTGGATAACAAATAAACATCACGGTGGGGCCCACAAGCAGGGCCGTGGGCCCCTGGCGTCTACCCGCCCAAAATGCAGGATGCGCTAGCGTCCTCTCTCCTATCTGACAGCAGCAGCAACCAAGCTGCTGTTGTATTATTATTTTTTGAAAAATCAAGGATTTTTGAGGATTTTCGAGTGTGGGGCCCGCTCCAAGTGGATCCGCTCCAATCATGGGATTCTACAGCTCATAACGGGCGAAATGAGTCCAAAGTTCAAAATTTTTGGTTGATTAAAAACACCAGGAAATACTTCTAACGGTAACCACCAAAGTTTCTTATGTTATGGCCCACCAGTTGATCACGTCATCCTCATTCTTCAGCTCAACGGTCAAAACATCCCAGGGAATGAGATGGACGGTGTGGATTGAATATATACATCACGGTGGGGCCTAAGCAAGTGGACCACCCAAAGGCTTCCTTCTTTTCTTCTTTCCCTTTTTTTTTACAGGAACGTCCAGCGTCCCAGACGCTGGACGGTTTGGTTCTTTTAAAATACATTGTAGTGGGCCCTGATGAAGTGGGCCACCACTGATGGGTGACGTGGGTACAACATATAAGGTGGGCCCCACTTGAATAAAAACTTGAACAAAATAAATATCTCAAGGTGGGGTCCATTTAAGTGGGCCACACAACCCTATTTCATAAAATAAAATAAAATAAAATAAAATAAAATAAAATAAAAAAGAAATAAAAAGGGAGAGAGACATGGAGAGTGGGACACGCTTTGTGATGGAGGGCTCCGCCACTATGAGCCCTCCCTTGAAGAAATTTTACAATCGGATGGGTCCTTTAACACATGGGACCACCAACATTTAAAATCAACGGTGGGGATACTTTCTCCACCAATATGGATGGTCTAGATGACCTTTCTAAAGAAATAAACATCATGATGGGGTCCATGGAGAATGGCCCCATCATGGAATGATCATGATGATCCTAGTGGGCCATCAGCCACATCTTAGGGTCCCAAGTGAGATCCACACCATGGATTGGTGGGCCTCACTTGGCCCATCATAAAAATAAGAAAAACTACCCTATAGGGGCACCCACCGTCCGATCTTCTTGCTCCTAGGGGTTCCTTGGCACCTTAGCTTCAACTTCAATGGATGAGATGAGGAATGGAGGGTTGAGATGGGAGATGGTGGGGTAGGAAAGTGGGCCACTTGAAGCTCAGGAATGCTTGGAGAATTCCATACGTATGGAGGAGTTTTTTGCTTGAGATTTGAAATGAGAAAGAGAGAAAGAGAGAGAGTTGTAAAGGGAGAGAGAGAGTGTGATGGGTGATGGAGTGATGGATGGGAGAGAGATGAGGTGTAAGAAATCCTTGACTTTTGAGGCCTTTTGTGTAAGAGAGGTATGGGCTTTGTAAGAAAAGCTTGACTTTTGTGGCTTTTTGTGTAAGAGAGGTATGGGCTTTGTAAGAAAAGCTTGACTTTTGTGGTTGCTTAGGAATGGGTGAAAGGGATGTGTACTTGACATGTGATGGATTGATGGATTGATTGATTGATGGGATTGATGTGATTGATGTGACACATCGTAGAGATTTTCTTGAGTTTCACAACGCGCGGCGTTTTCCTCGCATCGAATGTTGGCCCACATCTCTTGACCAGGGTATCGCCTCAGCGTGCGATTCGCGGCATTGGAACCACAACGACGGCGCGGTCGCTATGGTATTAGTCTTGGGTTGAGTCGACTCGGGTTGTCGACATATGAATCAGGGTCGCGCGTCGATATTGGTTAAGGGTCGAAGGTTGCCGGAATTCGACCGGTAAGACCGCGGAAGTTTACAGAACGGTACGGACTAAGATACGGGTCTTACAAAGATGATATGAGAACAAATCAAATAAATTTACAATTCAATCAACACAAAAGAATGAACTTTGAACCACCTCAAGTTTCTTGCGAACATGCAAAAGTATTACATCATCTCTGCCAGCAAACGCTCAAAACATTTAGGTTCTTCAATGAAATTGAAATTGAATGCATGAATTTCTTGATAAGCATATGATTTGGCAAGTTCATCACTAATTTGAACTAAACTAAAGAAGGAAAAAGGCAATAGAAATCCACTTATTCCTTCAAATCGAGAAGGAATGAAAGAGCGGTACTAATTTCAAAAACAGTTCATATAAAACGAACCATGTGCCTCGAAATGTAAATACATGCTTTCCAACAAACTCACAGGCTCTAATCCAAAATGTAAACACCATAAGAGAATCATAGAGTTCTAGATTTCATAACAAATTGTACCGTTGGATGCCATAACTTCACAAATCAACGAATTTAGCTACTAAAACATGCTGATATGTTCATTCCACATATGAAGTCTCAGGTGCACACCCATTTCATACATCTATGGAGTCCCTACTAATTTAATCTACTGCTAGTCAAATGAAATCATGAAAATAGGCAGATCAACAACAGAGCACCTCATAAAGATCATCAAGAAACGAAAACAATGAAAAAAATATTCAATACAATCTGAAATCTGAAGTCTAAAGCCTGAATCTAAAATCTGAAGCCTGAATCTGAATCTAAAATCTGAATCTGAATCTGAAATCTAAAATCTAAAATCTAAAATCTGAATCTGAATCTGAAATCTGAAATCTGAATCTGAAATCTAAATCTGAATTTGAATCTAAATCTGAAATCTAAAATCTGAATCTAAATCTGAATCTGAAATCTGAAATCTAAATCTGAAATTTGAATATGAAATTTGAGGATTCTAATGGTGGATATCCATTCACTATTGTTTTCCTGTGGAGTGGTCAACCTGAGATTTATTAACAATCCAAACCACTGATACTCTGACATATCATGCCTCTTGATATGCAATCACTTGGGATTTTTACACGTGGAACTCGTTAACTTAAAATAAACAGACTAAATTTTAAAATCCATTGTATATAAATCACAATCCTAAAATCATATTGGTTTAACAATCCAAACCACTGATTCATTGAGGACTTGTTTGTTGAAATAGGGCCATTGGCTATTTTTCATTTTAACCCTCCAAAAAATGCCCGTTAAAATAAGAGTACTATTTTTACCATGTTACATCTAAACTGAAGACCCATAGTTTGTAAAGTGTAGTTTGAGTTACTTGTAAGCTTATAGAACTCTGATGCCACATTTTAGAGATTTACTGATAATACATTTCAGAGACTTACATTTCCTGGCTTAAAAATCACAAAAAAATAAAATAAACAGGTGGATTTTATTTCCCCAAGGGCTGGTTAAATGCCCAAAACACCACTGGATCAAATATCCACGGTGAAACAGGGAAATGTTCAGTCACCAATTCTAAGCAGGCATCTTTCTAGAAATTGTATCCTATAAGTAATATTGTCAAAGCAATGTGATTAGCAATATGAATCATTCATTTTATATCATATTGCACACCACACTATATGAATTGTAGGTTCAAATTGCATATCCCAAAAAACTGTATGAATCACATTGAATCATATGATTATTTACATTGAGTTGTCAGCTAAATGTGGACTGCATGCATGTGGACTCCTAAGTGTTTTTTAGGATCCACATCCAGCTGACAACAGGCATGGTAAGGGGTTGAATTTGAAGAGGATCAAAATTTTAGGTGGACCACATCATAAGAAATAATGGTAATTGAATGCCTACCATTAAAAACTTTTAGGGGTAAGAAAAGTTTTGGATGAAGCCGATATTTATGATTTCCCTTAATCAATGTCTATGTGTCCTTATCAACAGGTTGGATGGAAGATAAACATTACAGTGGGCCCTAGGAAATTTTTAATTATGGGCGTTCAAGGAAATTTTTAATTATGGGCGTTTAATCACCACTATTTCCTATTTCCTATGGTTTAGCCCACTTGAGATCTTGATCTAGTTCGTTTTTGGATTTATACTTTGAGATGAGCTGCCAAAATGGATGGACAACTTAAATATACAACAGATAAATCAAGGTGGGCCCCACGATCATGGCCTCGCCTAGGTGTTTCCCGGCCTAACCGAATCCGTGTTCCTTAGAACGGCCCAAAAGATCCGAATTTCTTTTGATGAGGTTAGTGCAATGTTAGGAGATTTCACAAATATGATTGTAAGGGGTCTACGAGGCACCCGTGCGAGGTATTTCATCCATCGACCATGTTGGGCCCACCTGAATATGCCTAGAGCTGAAATAACCAGGTGCGGGTTGGATAGTGACAAGGTCATGTAAGAAGTGGATGAAGTGAAAACACAAATATCAGCTTGATCTGAAACTTCTCCATCTCTTAAGAAGTTTTTAACGCTGGACGTTCAATCCCCACCTTGTGGTCCAATTAATCATTGGACCTGCTTCTTTTATTGGCTCACATCTTAAATTATTTGAAAAAGTTGATGGACGGTGTGGATCAAATACATAAATCATGGTGGGGGCGTAAAGAAGTTTCACAGGTTGAAGGTTGATTTTGTATTGCGCAAACAATTTAAAAGAAAAAATTGAAAAGGGGTACTTTTGGAAGTAGAAAACAGTTTTTTCTTTAGTTAAAAATAAAAATAAAAATCCAGGAGAACAAGAAAAATGAAAAAGAAAATTTAGAATTTTAGTTGAGGAAAATGAAAGGTTATTGATATTGGCACCCATTGTAATGATAAATACATCTTTTTGTTTCCAATTTTTGGTAAGAAATGGTATAACTTACACCTATGGGCTTCTGTATCACTGAAAGTTGAAAGGGTGATTGTGAATGGTGGCTCCTAACTAAAACTCGATACATGCATATTAGAATTATTTTCCTCAGTAAATTAAAGAATGCAACCCCTTGAAGGCAAGAAATGAACTAGACCAAAGTCCAATGTGACTCATCCAAGTCCAAAGTGACTTGGACGCATGGTATTAAAAAATGGTTATGTTATGGCCATTATGTAACAGTGTTGTTGGAATGGTTTTTAATGTATCTCTTGGGTTCCAGAACTTGCAATCAGAAACCAACAATCCAAAGACTAAGATGTTCTCGGTCTTCCAAGTTCTTTTACTCGATCTTCCACTCAAAACAAAATGTTTACTATTGATCCTAGTATTAGCTACTACATACTAGTAACATACAACCAATATTGGGGCACCATACCATAATACAAAATTTCATGTCCTCCTAAACAAGTCATCCTCCATTGATAACATATATATATATATATATATATATATATATATATATATATATATATATATATATATATATATATATATATATATATATATATATATATCATAAGTTGTTTATTTTCATTTACATTCAAAATACATTCATCCTCCATCCAACTATTAATAACATTTACAAAAAATAAAATATATCCAACTAACTCTTAATAATAATTTGTAACTTAACCTGCTAGGAACCGTCATGCACCGTAATGTCTTACGGCAGAGCGGGTTCTAAGGAGTTACAAGTTAACCCTGACAATAACATATAAATGAAGCACTAAAGATATAAATGATTCAAGATTAATTAAAGGTTTCGAGAACTTACATCCACCTCACTCTTATTGCCAAGTAGTCCTGACGAAAATGCATCCACACTACGAGAAGGGGAAAATAAAATAAAATGTGGCTGCACCGATATGGTCTAGTATGAACGGCTGCCTACGTACCCAATGTCGTAAGGTTGGGATCAAACCACTACGTAGTTCTTAATATTTAAATCAGAACATGTTATGCATAAGTAAAGAAAAAATCAAAACAAATCATAATAGAAATATGTGTACCTTCTGTCACGCATAAGAAGATGAAAAGCTGAAACAAATCACTAGATTAGTCAAGCAAAACTACTAAATAATTCAAAATAAAAATTTAGTCTAATAATATCCAAAATAACCTCAAACACAATCCACATGTCCTGACCAAATTACAAAAATATGTTCTTGACTTAAGAAAAGTTTTAAGTAAACTCCTTTAATATCTATGTTTTCGTCAGCACTCTAGGCCAAACGAGAACATCACCCACATCGCAATCGGCTAACGTCTTCTCCATGTCACCAAACACATTCGCACTGGGAACTTCAACAACATCCAATATAACTTTGCTGCAATCTAGAGGATGCCTGCATTATCTCCAATCAAACGCCCACATGCAACAACTCGACTACAAATATCTATCAAATGACAGATTTGTTCCACCCGTAGAAGTGGAGTTGGAGGTGGAGCTGACTCATCACGATGACTTGAGGTATCGCCAGATCGATAAAATCCCTACAAGAAATAATTTTTATTATTTTCATGGATAAAATAGTAACTATACATCATTCTTTAATTGTTAAAATACCTGAGAACCAGCAGTGCCGGGAGAGCATTGCATTGGTTGAACTAGAGTATTTATTTGATTTTGAACATCAACCAAGCGTTCTCCAATGTTCAATATCATGTTCTTGCACTCGTTGAACCTGTTTTCCAGTTGCTCTTTTAATACAATCATCGATGCTTTAACCTCAGTAATTTTGCCCTTTCCTTCTCTAATTTCATTAATGTAAGGGGTTGAAGCAATAATGGTAGTTTTTGGAATATGACGCAACCCCCTTACACGTCCTCTTTTATCAAGACCACAAACCTAAATGATAATCAACCATTATTAGTAATGCATGTATATTAGTAACAAAAAATGTTCAGAAAGCTAAGCATGTCAAAGTGAAGAGAATGAATGAAAAACCTGTGCAACTGGGTCATGATTTAAATCATTATACATACTTTTTGGGTCATTGGCAACTATTTCTTTTATTTTTTCTGTTGTGATGCTCAGCTCCTATGAAGGGAGAGACCCATCGAATCTAGTATGAGTTGCCAAAAACAATTCAGTTCTCGTGATTTGAATATTTGAATTTTTTTGTTGCTGTAATTTACAATGAGAAATCATGTTAATTATTATGTATTCTTAAATTGGATTAAAAGAAATTAAAGTTATTTTAAAAACTTACAATCAACTCTGCCATCCTAGCAGACCCCTGTCGACCAGTCGTGTGAGGGTACTTCATCTCGCTTCTGGATTCCTTTCCCTTTTCACGACGAGCCTTCGCCTCTTCTGTAGATTCGTAATCAACGAATTTGACCCAATCTTCTTGTTTAACACCATTTGGGCAATTTTTCTGTCTCCATCATTATCATACACATCCAGGACACTTCCTCGTAATCGGTTCTTCCAATCCTTCCACATATCATTAGCACGCTTAATTATGATACTTTTACATTTGTCGTTATTGTCAACATCATATTTAGCCTACATATTTCATTACACAGGGCAATTAGTCAACAACAATTATATTATAAACATTAGAAAGTAAAACTCATGTATTTAAATGCTTACCAAAACAGTTGACCAAACATTATCCTTGATAGTACCTGGCACAAGCCGCCAGTTTTTATATGTAATTGAACAATGAGTCCTAACCACATTTCCTAGAAATGAGGTGAATTGATTTTTATTATTTCCAGTAATCTCTCCAAGTGGACTGATTGAAACTTTTATCCTTGTGGTGCTTGCTAGGGCAGAACTAGAAGGCCATACATACGACATAATTTCTAAAATAAAAATAAAAATTATTAGTTGATGAATGTTTCTGCCTTGAAAATTGGCATGAAAGGGATGACTTAAATTTGAAGGCCCCACTATGATATTTATGACATATCCATGTCGTCCATCTATTTTACCGAAGCATTTTAGGGCATGATCCCAAAATTGAGGCAAATCCAAAGCTCAAGTGGCCCATACCATAGGAAATAGTAGCCTAAAATGTCTAGTGGAAAGCTATTTCTTTTACCAGGCTCATATTAATGTTTGTTTGTCATTCAACTTATTCATAAGCTCATACATACATAAATAAAGGGAAAACACAAATATCAGCTTGATCCAAAACTTTTGAAGGCCTAAGAAGGTTTTAAAGACAAGCATTGAATTTGAACTATTTCTAACTGTGTAATCCACTTGAGCTTTGGATCTATCTCATGTTGGACTCATGCCATAGAATCATATGGCATAATGGATGGATACCATTTGTACATTCCGGTGGGCCCTATATTTATTTTGCACCCCTCCATTCAAAAAGCTAGTTGTCAAAGGTATGCATGGAAATTTCCATGGTAATTACATAGGTAAATAATTATTACCTATTTTAAAAGTATTTACAAAGGAAATAAAAATCAAACATTTATTTGTAAAATCTTTCAAAATCAATGAAACATGGTTAACTACATAGATATAATAGAGCTTTTCGACAGTTTTCCAACAATATCTTACATACATGGTTTAATAAATAGCTACAAGGTCATCATCATTGAAGCGACTTAAAGCAGGCATTAGGCAGTTTTTATCCCTAAGCCCATAATTATTTCTTTCGATCCAGGCATTCCATAAGGTTGCCATTGCCCTATCCTACACTATCTTTGCTATAATAGCCGCTAGTGTTATGACCAGACCATGCCCAATTCTATTATAGTAATTCTTTTTCTAGTTAAGTACAATGGTAGGAGGATAAAAAAAAAATTTCTAAAAATCCTTTCACCTATATAGACTATTTGTTAGGTCCACTATTTCACCTATTCTTTTGCAGTAATGTTTCAACTGTTGTGAAAGAACAATGAACTGACTTAATGGAAGGTACATATACATACAGGTGATGTAAATGGCAACAAGACCCAAGCTCAGCATTCCACAAATAATAAGATCTCTGACAAAACCAACAAGACCCATCACCCAAACACATGATCTAGAGGTACCCAAACATGAGTTTTTTTATTTGCACCGACTATTTTGATATACACATACACAAAGTGCATGCCTACATTGCAATGCTAATGAGTCCCCAAAGGGGTTGTATCTTCAAACCAAAGGGTGTAAATATCAATTCCCAAACAAAGAACAAAAAACCCACATCTGATAAAAAGTGAATGACAACATTGCAATGACAAAGAGTCCACACAGAGGGTGTATCTATCAAAACCTAGGGGGTGTAAATATCATTTCCAAAACCAAGTACACAAACCCACAGTGCATGGAAACATTACAATGACAATGAGTTCAAAAAGGGGGATCTATTAAAACCAAGGGGCTGAAAATATCAATTCCCATAACAATTACACATAAACCCAAGACCCAAAAAAACAAGGGGTTTCCAATCATGGGGGTTCTGAATCTAGGGGTTTTCCAATCATGGCACTAGGAGAGAGATATTGAGAGATCAATGAAAAGGAAAAAAAAAAGAACATGAATGAACTTTCCAGCATTTTGATGGAAATGCATGCAAGAGATTTGGTAAGGATCGTAAGGAGAAGAAAAGGAAGAGATGGATTAGAGAAATCTGTTGTAATGCAATTCAAGGGAGGGATGAAATAGGAAAGTAGAATATACCTCAGTGGAGGTTAAATGGAACACAGGGCCTTCCGTTTAAAGGTGATGGTCGATGGACGAGCTAGCTCCAATGGCGCAGGGAGGATTTCTCCATGGAAGAAGAGGGAATGGAAGACGGAGAAGAGGAGCGGGCGTGGGATGGTTTTCCTGTTGTAAATCAGAGAAAATTTTCAAATCCATATTTTGTGAGTTTACCACATTTTATAACACAAGCTTTATTAATGGTCGCACATGCGTGGGACCATTTTCTGCATGGTTAAGATTTTTTACATAATAAAATTATAAATATTTACTATTTGCACCTAGACTAATTATTTGGATGGTCTGGATAACTCCGTATCGCAGCCACTATTGTTATGGATGAGTCACCACTATTTTATATAAAATACAAGACTCACATTGTAAAACTTACATTTAAAACGGTAAGTTGAGGTTTGTACCTGGCATCACTCTATGGGCCCTACCACGATAGATTTGTTTCATCCACGCTATCCATCCATTTCACGACATCATTTTGTATAAGATCCCCCAAAACTAGATTGAAATAAGTCTTAGGTGGACCACACAATTAGAAAATATTATTGGTTGGATGTACGTGGGTCCACTGGAGCTTTGGATTTAAATCTTGGGTGGACCACACAATCTTTGAATTTAACTCGTTCTTTGGATATTGCCTTAAAATGATCTCTCCAAATGGATGAAAGGTGTGGATACAAAACGTACATCATGGTGGGGCCAGCCTACGGAGTTTTCTAACGTCAATTCAATAGTCATTCTCTAAACGGAAGCGGATTGCGTACTGAGTAACTCAGTACGCTTAGCGTACTAAGTAAACTCTTTGAGGTTCATCATGATTTATATATTTAATCCACACTGTCCATCCATTTTACCTGATAATTTTAATGCTTGAGCCAAAATATGAATCATATCCAAGTCTTGAATTGACCACACTACAGGAAACAATGTGAATTGAGCATCCACCATTGAAAAATTCTTGTGGGCCACAAAAGATTTTAATCAAGCTTATATTTGTGTTTTCCTTTCATCCATGTTTGTAAGATCTTATGAACAGGTTGGATGGAAAGTAAACATCACTGTGGAGCCCAGAAAGGTTTCAACGGTGAAAAATCATTACTGCCACTGTTTCCTGTGGTATGATGCACTTGAGGTTTGGATATTCTTAAATTTTGGGTTCATCCCATTAAATGATCTGAAAAATCGTATGGACGGCGTGGATTTAACACATACATTCACGGTGGGCCTAACTAAGTTTACTCAGTATGCTAGCGTACTGAGTAACTCAGTACACAATCCAATTTCTCTCTGAACCGTCTTTCCTGCGCAAGCCTTTTGTAGAAACTTTCTGCGCAAGAATGCTGGGTGGGGCCCACCCAGATATTTTGGAGAAATACACTCCGTTCATCCATTTTAGGAGATCATTTTAGGACATGTGACCAAAAATTAGATGTATCCAAAACTCAAGTGAGCCACAAGAGAGGAAACAATGGGGATTCGGTGAGCATTGTTGAAACATTCTTTTGGACATGAAAGTTTTGTATCAGGATATTTTTTTAGTTCTTTCACTTTATCCTATTGAGAGTGGCCTTATAAACGGTTTGGATGGCCTATAGACATTAGAATGGAGCCCAGGAAGGTTTCAACGATACAAATTTCTTTCACCAATTTTCCCTCTTATGTGACTCAATTGAGTAATGGATCCAAATCATTTTTTATCAGACGTCCTACGATGAGCTATAAAAATGTATGGACGGGGTGGATTCATCAAAAACATCGTGGTGGGCCTCAACCAACATCCTTGCGCAGGAATTGTTGCTAAAGGCTTTTGTAGGAAATTCACATCCCTAGCCTAGCCAGCCCCTTGGCTGGTGGTCGGTGCTTTGTGGGCCCCACCATAATGTATGTATTTCATCCATTGCATTCATCCATTTTTAAATACCATTTTGGAATTAATTCCAAAAATGAGATGTATATAAATCTCAAGTGGACCACACCACATGAAAACAATAGTGATTAGATATCCATCATTAAAATCCTCCTAAGGCCCACTGTACTGTTTATTTGACATCCAATCTGTTTATTAGGTCATATAGGCATAGATGAAGGGGAAAAATAAAAATCATTTGGATCCAAAACTTTTATGGCCCCCAAAACATTTTTAATGGTTGACGCTCATTCAACACTGTTTCCTATAATATGGTCCATTTCAAATTGGGATATATCTCATTTTTGGTCTCATGCAGTAAGATGATCTTTAAAAATAGATGGATGACATGGATGAAACACATACATCATGGTGGGGCCCATAGAGCACCGACCACTAGGCATTGGCGGGTGCCAAGGGGAGTAGTCAATTCGTTCTCCTTATTTGTAATGTGGTCCATTTAATCTTTGGATATGATTCATTTTTTGGATAATTCTCTAAAATGATCTCGAAAAATGGATGAACAATGCGGATTGATTCCAAATTTTCAGTAAATCCAAAACTCAAGTGGACCATGCCACATGGAACAGTGTGGAATAATGATTTCCACGTTGATACCTTCCTTGGGCCCATAGTAATGTTTATTTGCCATCCAACCTGTTCATAATATCAAAAATATATGAATGAAGATAAAACACAAACATCAGCTTGATCCAAAACTTTTATGGCCTCTAAGAATTTTTCAATGGTAGAGGTTCAATCACATTATTTCCTGTGGTTTGGTCCACTTGAGCTTTGGATATGCTTCCTTTTTGTTCTTTAGACCTCAAATTATCAGTTAACATGGATGAACGGAGTGGATAAAATAAATAAATAACAGAGGACCCCACAGAGTTTACTCTGGTAAGGGTAATGAGCAGCTCACCTAAATATAGCAAAGAGAAGTTTCCTTGAAACATTCATAATCAGATATTGGGCTTGCCTAAATGTGATTCACATATCCAACCCACTCATTATGTGTGTCCCACTTGGATAAGGGGTCAAACCAAGTTTCAGCCACATCCAAAACTCATGTTGGCCCCACCAAGTGCTTTTATATTTTTTAGGATGTCTTCACATGGTTTTAGATGGTATGGCCCACCTGAGTTTCGTATATGGATGATTTTTGAGATATCTCATAACCTAAAGGGGACACATCAAATGCATGGTGTTGATGTTCGACACACATCATGATGGGCCCCACAAAACTTACTAATATCAATTTTTAAGTTCTCACGATATTACTAAGTTGAGTTATAATTTTGACTGGAATATTTGGCCCATTTTACATGTCTGGTCCATTCACTCTACTTTACTGATCAATACCCACAATTTGACTAGTTACTCGCCTCGATCAAGCTACATATGAGGAAGATATTGGGCATACAAGATTGATCAACAATTTGAGTGAAATTTAATTTTAATGCTTAAAGGTTTAATTAGTGGATGTACCTAATAATTTATTAACAAATATTTTTTATTTCGCAGATAAATTTCAATTTCTATTTAAAAATAACAATTTTTTTTTCAAAATGTATATTTTTTAACCCTTAATTTTTCTTTGAAAACTTTTAACAAAATATCATTTTTATTATAAAATATTTCAAAAAAAATTAAAATATAAATTCTGAATTTTTATTTTCAAAATCTCAAAAAATTTCCCAATTTTTTTTTTTTCACAAATTTCAAAATGCCGATTTTTTTCATTAAAAGCATCATTTTGTTTTCAACTTTGTAATTTTCTTTTTTAAAATGATATACTTTTTTTTTTTTCAAAATCCCATTGCTTTTATAAAATATTATGGTGGGGCCCACATTGTGAAAATTTTCACATTTTAAAATTTTTTTTACTTTCTTTTTAAGGATATTATTTTTTTCTCAAAATCAAATACTTTTTTTGTTTTTTACAAATTTATCAACTTTATTCAAAATTCTTTTTTCCCACAAAATAGATTTTTATTAAATCACTATTTTTATTTTTTCAAAATCTAATTTTTTTCTCAAACATTTTAAATTTTTTTAAACTTCTCAATATTCTTTTTCATATGATATTATGAATCATTAAAATATTAATTTTAAATTAAAAAATAAAAATAAAAATTTCACTCATTTGATATAAAAACAAAATATTCTTTTTGCATTTAATCAATTGTTAAAATATAATCTTAGATACAAATATGTACAATTAAACCACTGAAATTCTATTAAAAAAAATTATTAGACAACAAAAAAACTTAATTTTCCACCATATTCTTATAAAAATTAAAAAAATTAATGTTAAGGCAGCAGTCCTTTTACGACGGACTTTTACGACGGACCATGATCCGTCGCAGAAGCCATTGAAAAGTGCGCCATTTGGTGTTTTGGGCGGGAATGAACGACGGTCATAAAAGTAAACTTTGCGACGGATTTAGTCCGTCGCCTAGTAACGACGGACCAAAATCCATCGTTAATACGTCGTAAATCATATTTAAGTGACGGATTTTGGTCCGTCGCTAAATTCAGCAATGTTCAGACCGGATTTTCGACAAACACGGGTTTAGTGACAGACTTTTTCCATTAACGACGGATTAAATCCGTCGTTAAACCAAGAGATAGTCCGTCGCGAAAATACGTCACAAATTGCTACTTTTGACGTAGTGTGTACATGCCCTTCTTGGCATTTCTAAGAGAATGAGTTAAATCTAAATCTCATGTGGGAACCACCCTGCACATGTGAAGGGTAGGGTCCACCCTGATGTATGTATTCTTCACCACACTATCCTGTGGCTGGACATGTGTACCACCATGATTTAGCATTGTATCTGCACTGTCTGGGCAGTGGCCCACCATGAAGCAGTGCTTCATCTGCACTATTTATCTGTGGCCCTACTAGATGTATGTGTTGTATTTGCACACTGTCCATCCATGATGGGGCCAACCTTGATGATACGTTGTATATCCACACCGTCCAGACCTTGGACGGTGGGGATTGGATTACTGGCGTACCTCACTCTAGCTATGTAGGTGTTGTACCACATCAACGAGTTCTGAGAGCCACCGTGATGTATTTATTTCATGGCCCACTGGTGAGACCCATAGTGATGTGTGTTAGGTCCATAAGATGAGGCCTATTTTGATTTATTTGGGGATCCACTTGATTCGGCCCATTTGATCAACTCAATTGACTTGGCTCATTTAATTCAGCCAATTTGATTGGCCCAATTAACTTGGCCCATTTGATTCGGCCCATTTGTATCGGCCCATTTGATCGACCCAATTAACTTGGCCCATTTGATTCTGCCCATTTGATTCGACCTGTTGATACGACCTGATGTTATATACATTGGCCCATGAGTGAGGCCCAATGTGATGCGTATATGCCCCATAAGCGAGGCCCATGATGATGTGTATTAGACCCTTGTATAAAACCATAGACCCATTATACGATTGACCCTATGAGTGTCATTCCTTGGGATCAATGTTAGTTAAAGGTCCACATTGATGGGCAATGATGGTTGGACGCCCACATTATGACCTTCCCTTTGGCCTTATTAGGCCCTTCCTCATCATTCTCTTATGGGTTAACCCTAATCAGTGGGCCCCATTCTCCATAGACAGATGGTTTGGCCGAGGGATGATCTTTATGTTATAGTTCGAACGGCTGTACATATATGGACCCCGCCTTGCTTATAAGCTAATTATCGGTGCCGATTATCGATGTTGATTATTGGTTCCGATTATTGAGGCTGATTCTGATTATTATCGAGGTCGATTCTGATTGTCGAGGCCGATTCTGATTCATTGAGGCCGATTCTGATTGTCAATACCGATTCTGATTGTCGAGGTCAATTATCGAGGTCGATTCTGATTGTCGAGGTCTATTCTGATTGTTGAAGATGAATATCAAGGTCGATTGTCGAGGCCCAATCTAATGTATATGCGGCCTGTATTTGAGGCCTGTTGTGACGTGTATTCAACCCGTGTTTAAGGCCTAATATGATTAATATGAGGTCTATATGATGAGGCCCATTGTGATGCATTTGAGGGTCAGGCGATGGAGCTAATTGTGATGTATATTAGGCCCTTATGCGAGGCCATGGGTCCACTATATGTTAGGATCTATGTGGGCCATTTCTTGGGGGTAATGTTTGTTAAATGTCCATATTGTCGAGGCCGATTGTGGATGCTGGTTGTTAATACCGAGTATGAGTATGTGATAGCATAGCATCATGATACATGCCCATACACATCATCTGTATGTTTGTTATGAGATGTGGTTGACCATTACATATGTCATTGGGCAGGTTATTATGAGACTCCCTGATAGGCGGAGGTTATCTCACATGAGCGCTCGGTATGCTCAGGATTGATGTATGACTGGATTGTATGACCATACATCTTACATTGTGTGTTGTGACTACTACATGCCCTAGCGACATCAGGGCCATAGCCTCCACGGGTATATCATGGATGGTCAGATGGGACACTGAAAATATGTTATTAGCATCGAGCTACCATAAATGGCCCTAGGTGAAAATCTCTAAACCCTCTTGGTACCAGAGGACGCCCCAACGTCTAAACCGAGTGGATATATATGAGTGCATGAGGGTCGTATACCTGTAGGCCGTGTCTCCCACTGTGTCATGGTCGGTTGGGATGGGGAGTGACCTTACTCGCCTGAGTGAGGGGGCAATATTTAGGTTAAGTCTGACCATTTTAAGGAATGGGTTTGCGTTCGACGAGCCGAGCCCGATATTGGCAGGCAGATACTGAGGTCTTTTCCACTTACCCAGTTGTGTGCTTGGATAGGGGCGCTAAGCTGACATAGAGTGTAATAAATCCTAATGATGATCCCAGAGAGGAACCGTACTGATATGTGGACTTATTAAGCAAGAGTTGCATACTTATTCATTCACTATCCACTCGGGCTGATGGTACATAACTATTTGTTACATGTACCTTTGTAATGACTAAGATTTTGGGTGGGGCACGCGAATAGCCTAAGATCAGGAGTTTACAACATTGAGTCTGATTATCCACATTTAGGTATGAGACTAGTTTGGATAAAATTTCCTTGTGATGGACCCCATAGCTTACGATACTATATACGATCATTCCGACTTCACTCCAGCTTGGTCATTTCATTCGCACTGTATATTACATTACATCTGCTGCATTTATCATTTTGGGTTGCCATGTTCTGCATTTATATGGCCTAGATACAGCTGACGGTATTCGTGAACTCATCAGGATTTGCATATTTATTTGTATCCTCAGTATATGATATTTGTTGCTTACGTTTTTGCATCGCATAGCCTTGATATGGCCGTTAGCATTCATGCCTTATATTGCATAGCCTTAGTACGGCTGATAGAATTCATGGATTTACCAGTATTTTTTGCATACTCTGATATTGTATGACTTATGGGATTATTAGTATTTTTGCTTACTCTGATATCTATGTGCTTGACAGTCACCTTGAGCACACACTTTCACCACCCTCCAAGCTTTCTATAAGCTTATGCACGATAGATGCGTGCAAGTGACACCTAAACACTGTCATAACTCAGCAGGAGCAGGAGCATGTGGCTAAGATTTTGTGGAGCTTTTATTATATGCATGTATTTTTCCTTTCAGCATTATACTCGAATGATTATATCAGTGGATATGTGATGATGATGTTGCCTTTGTGATTTGGGTAAACTTGTGGTTATACTTATTACGAGTTAAATGTACGTTGAAAAATCCTCCTTATAGGATCCCAGGATTGAAATCTTGCGTATGGACGCTGAGAGCCAAGAATGAATACTACGGAGGCTATTGACACCGGAAACGGTAATAAAAAAATTTATGAGCCCAGTTTTCGAGTTTGGGGTGTGACAGTCGAGCCTGCTCAAGTAGTCGAGCACTGTTCACTCGACTGACGAGTAGTCTCCAGGACTGGTCGAGGATCTAATAAAAAATTCTGAAAATTAGTAACAAACCTTGAACTGGTCGAGGAATTTCTTGGACTGGTCGAGACAGTACTAGGACTAGTCGAACATATGCTAAGACTAGTCGAGAAAGAGCTTATAGAAGTATACAGTGACTGAATTTAAGTATGCAATCAATATGACCTAACCTATGGTCAATCTAGGGTCTTACATACCTTATAAGTGATATTTGAACATTGAATCTTCATTTGCTTTAGTTGATAGTTGATCTTGAAGTATACGAAGCTTGATATCTTAACTTACTTTGAATCTTGAACTTGAAATACTTTGAAGCTTGAACTTAAAGTACTTGTGACTTGTATTTCACCTTGAGCTTTGAATTCCAAAGCAAACCAATTTGTCTTGACATAGTTGAAGCTTTGAAACCTTGAACTATCACTTGATGTTGTACTTGAACTTGTATATCTCTTATACTTGTGATGCTTGAATCTTGAATTGGAACATCTTGAACTTGTACTTGAATTTCATGATCTTGAATAAGAAGATGAACTAAACAAGATACAGATTCCAAGAGGTTTTGACACTACAAAATTTGACAATCATAGGAGGTAGAAAACATAGCACTTACATGACTGTCTGGATCACCTCCGTCTTCGATCGGGCCTTTTCTGGTCCATCTTGGCCATGAAATTATCTGTGACCTCCTCTACATCACAATCGGAGCATGAGCCCAGCTTGTGTTTTCCCTAATGGATGAATCCTTAGTTAACGACGCTATGTTGTATGGTTTTTGTTTCACAACATTGGATGGCTCACATTTCTTTGTCTATCATTTTGCTTTGGTCCTAAGTTGATGGTCCAATCACACAAGAGATATTAGTCTTTTTCAGTGGTGGAAATATCATTTCCCTTTACACTTTTGGACAAGTAAGAAATGAGCCACTCCATTTTTTTTCTCACTTAAGTGGTATGACTGTGACTATAGATTCCTTCCACAGGATGGGCCCATAACATGTTAAATGTCTACCCTAAACTGGGTAGAATCAAGCATGGGTCCCATTTTGAGATGGAGCCTCTCTCCTAGTGCAATCATTATATGGAGAAACTAGGGAAAATATCTCATACCTTCTTTATTCTCATAAGATTTATAATAAAGAGTGTGGTCCTCAATAAGGATCTAAAAAAATAAAATAAAATCAAACAGTTCAAATAAATTCATGCCTTTGTGCCCTTCCATACAAGAGATTTATTCAAATGCAAATTCTAACACAACAGCTTGGGCCTTGGATCTTCAAGTAGTGCTCAAGGGGCTAGGCATAACATGCTCAGCTGGTGAAACCACATAGAACATGTATAACATGGAGTAGTATTGCCTTCTAATTTACATATGAGATCCACCTCGGCAACAATGCGGTAGCAATAGCCTGTTAGTATGTGCAGAGCGTTGTGTGGTTGGTATAACAAGTTGTTATGGGGATCACACTTTGGTGGCTCCATTCGCACATGGGGCCGAAAGGTTTATCTCTAAACCTTTCTAGAGTTACAGATCTTTCCACAAGCAATTTCTCCCCTTTTCCCTTATGATATGTTCAGAAACTATGGATTTTATGTGAAACAATGAAAAAAGGTTTTTCTTTGATATAACGATTTTGTGTTGTTTAGATGGAAAAAGAGAGGAAGGATTCCACTAAGCAATTATTACACTTGTTAATGCGAAAAACCGGTTAGCCTTCCTTGGACCTTTGTATACTTACACAAGGGACAAACAAAGAAGACCCTGGCTGTAGCAGGGGACCCTCCGATGTAGGGAATATGGGTCTAGTAGATAATAGGGTTTTCGACTAATGATTGTGCATACCTTTCACCATTGGAGTGTCTCCTATTTATGGGTGAGGAGAGGCAAAGACATAAAGGAGATCTTCCTATTTAGTAAGGACATACTGTAGTAGGATTTGTATCCTGTACATGTCGCGAGGAGCTCTCGAGATTCTCGGCTAGGATCTTGGGCGGATCTGTATCATGGTTAATTTCCTAGATCTTTGGCTGGGATCTTGGATAAACACTATCGGGATCAGGTCGAAACTAGCAGACGAATGGTCATGCTGACCTAGGGTTATGTCGACCTAACTCCTCTGATCGAGAAGCGGTTGGGTTTCCTTTAGCATAGGGCTAAGATTGAGCTAGACCTCATCTTTAGTCTTCTGACCTATTGATAAGAGACCAAGCTCCACCTTGTTTCTTACTCGGTCTGGGGCCAGAGGTTGAATCTTTAGTCATTTTTGTCACTGTCTGACCTGACGACGTACTCAAAGTCTCGCCCTGTCCTTATCATTTTGGTCGGTCCATTTTCCCTATAACAGTAAGCCCCCTACTTTCGAGGTCACGTAGTGGGCTAGACAAGTAGGTCAGTAGTGGTCAGGTTGGACTATTGTATGACCAGGACATTGAGTCGGTTTGCTATTAATATCAAGTTGGGCGATGTACATGGGAATCAGTGTGTATTTACAATCATGACACGTTGCAGTCGAGGTGGCATGCCGTAGCTCGAGGTTACATGCGTTATCAGGGCATCCTTTCGGTGTTCGGCGTATGAGGCAGTGACACATGGTCTGTCCTCGTTAACTAACCTATGTAGCGAGCGGTTGTGTTCCATGTGTCTGAGCAGGGATGTCGAGGAGTTATTTTTCGGCTGCTCATTGAAAACGAACATTAATTGCTCGTACGGGCGGTCCTGTTATAAAAAGGAGTGCCATATCATCGTCCAGGGCTATTTTCCTCTCTTCCTCCTTTATCCCTTTTATAGCATTCGCCTCCTTGGAGTAGATGATTCCCAGCGGGGATTTCAAGCTTTCCTAGACAAGCCTTGAACTCATTCTTCTCCCCCCCTCCCCTCCTTTGTCTCTTTCTTTTTCTTTAGGTTTCTGTAGGTTTTTCTGCCTAGGTGATATGTCTGCGTTGCCTGACTAGTAGAGAGGGGCCTCTCGGCGTGATGGTGGGGCAGATGAGCTTCGCCCTATGCTGAACCCACCATCACCATTGGTGGTGATCAGCGACAGGGACTTTCGGGCGTCTCACGAGTTGCAGATGGTAGATCGTTCCTCGACCGAGTGGCCAGAGGATGCAGAGGGGGCTGCCCTAGTAACTGAAGAAGTTAGCAGGTCTTCATCAGAGGAAGAGGAGAAGGGGCAGATAGGGTCCTCATTGACAAAGGCCGACCTGGTGTGGATAAGGTCGTGGTATCATATTTTCGACTCCTTGGTACTCCGAGCTCCCACACTAGGTGAGCATCCCAATGAACCTTATGAGGGCGATGTGGCCATCTTACAGGTCTCCCTCCAGTGTTGGTTGAGGCTCCCTCTACAAAGGATAGTGAGGAGAGTCCTTACATATTTAGGGTTAGCTCCCGGGCAGCTAATCCATAATGCTTGGAGAGCACTAGTGGGGACATTCATTCTTTGGTCTTCGCTTGGGTAACCCAAGTTAACTGTGAATGAGTTTCTCCATCTGTACTAAGTGAAGTCCAATCCTTTTCATGCACGTTGGTATTATTTTATTGCTTGGACAAAGACTGATAAGGCCATAATCACAGACGTCTTGACCTCGAATAAGAACTAGAAGACCAACTTGTTCTGGGCGTCGGGGGATTGGGAGACACTAGGAATTTTTGGGTTCTGTTCTTGGGTTCTGGCCTCTTTCGCCAAACTAAGTTGGTATCCGAACTGCTTTTCCTTAGTTTATTTCATTTTCTTCATCTCTAATTGTGGACGTCCATGGAAGTTCTGCCCAAATACCCTGTTGGAGTGAGTGGGGAGGAGCAAACTCGGATCACTGAAGCGAGGTTAGTGGATGTCGAGTTGAGATCTTATAGACGCCTGATCATGCCTCAACTGCTGTTTAAATCAAGTCTTTATTTATTCTTGAAAGATACATATTTTAAGGAGTTATTCAGAGACATTTTTGACCTTATGTGGTTACTGATCATCACGTTTTATCATGTAGAGATGCCTGAGCAGAATCCGCCCAAGAAAATGGCTCCTTCTACAGCCAAGCTGGCCCAGAAGAAGCAAATGCATGCCTCGAGGAAGAAGGCAACAACTGACTATGCTAGTATTGTTGTTGCCTCTCCTCCAGACCAGACCGTGGTCTATGGAAGTGTCAAGGTCGTCACGGGGGTGGCCCCTACGGCTGGGGCTCAGCTCCTTGAGGTACGAGCGACCTTTAGTCATGAGGTCCAACCCTCCTCACCCCAACCGAGCAGTTCGGCTCGGGGCTTAGGTGACAAAGCTCAGGCCCCCCTTCGATTGGCCGTTGTTGTGATAAAGGGCCTCATGCCCTAGATTGCCCAGCATGTGCCTGATGTTGAGTTCACCTGAGTGATGGCCATGGCTCTTGAAGTCATCGCGGGACATATGGCGGCCCTCTTTTACAGGGTAAGTCCTCTCTTCTCCCTTTACTCAATAGTCATCTTTCTGTACTTAAAAACTCTTGTGTCCTCTAATTGTGGGTTTGTTTTCAGTTCTCCCCCTCCCTTGTGAATACCTGTCATGATATTCTGCGCATCAGGACGGTGTGCAAGAAGAGTGTTGAGTCTAAGCTGCTTCGCTATGAAAATGCCACTTTGTTAGCTCAGGCAGAGGGGTCGAAGGCCGAACTAGAGGCCATAAGGACTGAGCTGGAGGTGGTGAAGGTACTTCTTAATGAGACCCTGGAGAAGGGTACACAGTGGAAGTCTGAGCCGGGAGGTTGAGGCATAGCCACAACGTAAAGATGAAGGAGGCTTAAGTGGCCATCTCGAAGGCCAAGGAGGCAGCTGCAGAAGAATTGAAGACCTCTGAAGAGTTGGAGGAAGAGAGGGATTCTCTTTATAATGTCGGGTATGACAAGTGCTTGGAAGACATTAAGGAGGTGCACCCCAAGCTTGACCTGTTTGCTTTCGAGGTCAGCCCTTCCGAAGATTCTACCCCGACTGGGAGTTAAAATCTTTCCTTCCTTTATCCCCCTCTCATTTTACTTCTTTGTACTTTTCTTTTATCATATTAATGAAAAAGATTTTTTTTTTTTAATGATTGTTTGTGTGGATCTTCTAGTTTTGTTTCCACTAAGGTCAGAGCATGTGTGTGGTAAGCCTGCCGCATGTCGCCGATCTGACCCCGTAGTTCATTGAGCTCAGCTTTCCAAGGATCTTTGCTCTCAGCCATTGCCTTAGACACTATTTCAGGAGCTCTGTTGAGCCTTTTTTTAATCTAACTCATGGTGTAAGTTGGAGGCAGGCAGCGCGGCAGTACCCTAAACATGGGAGGGTGCCGGCTTGAAGATTTTGATCTTTCTACTTCTTCGAGAACCGGTCGCGAGGGTTTCAGTAACTGCCCGTGCATCTTCTTCTCCAGTCCCTTAGACGAGAGGAAGTTGTAATTACTCCAACATTCGTTTCATCGAGTTCATATTGTTATTTAGTGCCTCAACTTGCTGCTCGAGGGATACAATTTGTCCTCCCTGATTTCAGGATCGCTGCGTCGATCCCGCAGGTGCAAAGTCAGTCTAGAGTTAGGAAGAGGAATCGCAGTGGCTGGTAGACTGCTTCGGTGGTGTGAGATAGGGTGCACTGGTGGAGGTTAGAGCTTTCTTTTTCCCTTTCACCATTGTTGACCCTCAATAGATTATGAGAACAACTTTCTACATCGTTCCCACGGACGACACCAAACTGTTGGTGCAGAAAACTAGTTATCCTTCCCTAGACCTTTGTATACTTGCACAAGGGACAAGCAAAGAAGACCCTAGGTGTAGTAGTAGACTCTCCGATGCCTGAGTCAGGTAGGGAATCTGGGTCTGATAGATAATGGAGTTTTCGGCTAACGATTATGCGTACCTTTCACCATTGGAGGGTCTCCTATTTACGGGTGATGAGATGCAGTGGCATAAAGGAGATCTTCCTGTTTAGTAAGGACATACTGTAGTAGGATTCAGATCCCGTACATGTCGTGAGGAGCTCCCAAGATTCTTGGCTAGGATCACGGGTGAATCCATATCGTGGTCGATTTCCTAGATCTTCGACTGGGATCTTGAATAGACGTTGTTGGGATCAGGTCGGAACTAGCAGATGAAGGGTCAACTAGAGTTGTAAAATTGCCAAGTAAGGCCGAAGAATCGAGAAAATCCTTAGACCTAAATAACTCTTGTGATTGTCCTACGATCTTAGAGGTTTGGGTAAGGGTTTCGGTTATGAGAGAAGGAGGGGTTAGACACTTTCTCATGCCCGCACTCATGTGCGATCTCTACTTTCAAGGGCTTGCAATTTTCAGGAAAATCATATATCTCTAAGAAAGGTCAGTCATATGACCATGATATGCAAAACCTTATGAGAGGGAGAGGTAGATAAAATAAAATTAAAAATAAAAAAATCCTAGCCTTGCGTCATAGAATCGAGGCCCTGTGCAGGAAAATGGAATAAAATAATATATATATATATATATATATATATATATATATATATATATATATATATATATATATATATATATATGGAAGTAAAGGATCCTAACGATGCTTCATAGAGTTAAGGCCTGGGCAGGCCAACAAAATAAGAAATAAAGGCAATGGAAAGTAAATGCAATAAAAGAAAGAAAATATTATTTACAGAAAAATAAATCTATAGAATGGGCCTCGTTCTGAAATTTATTGAGATGTGAGTTAGAGAAAAGAAAAATCAAACACCATTTTTGTGAGTCAGAAAAGGGATGATTGGATGTCCCCAATCCTGACTATACTCTTGATATGACAGGGTTAACTTTGTAAAATTAGATTGCTAAGGCAAAAACTAGGCATATATATGGCTGCTGACAGGGAGCCTAGGCAAAAGAATCTCCTCGCTGTTGGGGAGCTAAAGCTAAGAGAAAAATTGGAAAACTTTTAGAACATTCCTTTTATTGCCTCTAAGTCTCCTTGGACAGGGGATGGATGCCTGTTTATATAATCTTGAAAATTTTCTGCTAATGGTCACTTGTAAAAAATTTTACATGCAGGATTTGTCAGAAATTTGTTAGGAAATTCCTACGCAAGATTTGCAGCGCTAGGTAGCCGTCGGCTGATGAACAACTAATGGTCTGGTTTACCTATGGTGGAGTGTTTACATATGCCCCTCTTTGGTAGAGGTTTTTGGCAAGCGAATGCCAAAGCATGTGGACACCTCCACTACCTTAAGATGGTGCGATCATGCCTTAGCTAATAATAGTATCTTGATCGAAATGCTCATTCGTTCGATGATCAATTTGGATGGCTCCTGAGAGTTTAAGAAGATGTTTTGATTTGTCCCTACACTTTTTGCAGTTTTACAGGCTGTAAAATCATAACCCCTTCACGTCGTTACTGAAAAGTATACATTGAATGTGCAAGTGTTTTTGGATGTATGAGTGGTTAGAGCCCCTAAAATTTTTGCTACCTTATGAGGATAACCATTTGGTTTGAAGTAGTTGTGTAAGATGCATGTATAGTCATCCGGAGTCACTTGGAGGGAAGTATGGGTAATGGGAAGTTGCCTGCACTTTTGTGGCTTTATGAATCTCCCACGTTATCTATACTAGTCTTTGACAAGTGTTCTTGACTAGAGCCTTTTAGAATTATTCCTTTGCCATACGAGTCTTCGGGCTCAATACTTTGACTGAGCTAGGGGCTTTTCGCTGTTGAAGTGTAGTCATGACATCTCAATCATTTCTCAGTACGTGATTCGGTACATTCGGATTGACACTGAAGGTTCAGGCCATCCTATATTCTGCATATGAGTTCAAAGAAAATTGAAAATTTAGAAATTCTCTAGAATCAATTATTACTTGTGCGTTGGTATCCACTAGGGAATATGAGGAACTGTCTAGTTGTGGGGTGCCACGCACATCTTCTTGTTTTATATATATTTTTTCTTAAAATAAGTCCCCACCTGTAAGATGTGAACCCTTGGGGCTTTTATTGTAAAGGATTTTTTGAAAGTTTTTCTAGGCCTTTTACTTTGAAATATCCGCTCGATTTCGCGGGTGGGCATTGTTAAATGGTTTTTATTTCACCCCCCCCCCCCCCCCCCCCCCACGCCCCTCCCTTTTGTTTTAGAAAAGAAAGTGACTCCACCTAGGGATTTGGTGTGATAACCCTTATTTGGACCATCTTGATTCGTCATTTCAAGCCTAGATGGGATCGATCAAGATTGGTCAGTTCAGATTGAGCTTTATTGCAAAGATTATGAATGGTCCATTCCATCATCCCAAATTTGAACGGTCCTGAATGGGTCCAGACGATCAAGATTGTACCAAAGTCATCATCTTAGGTCTTGATTAAGTTCAAATGGTTAAGATTTGACTTATTGCAGTGATTTTTGAGGGATCCAATCTATCATTCATCACTTAGATGGTCCTGATCGGGTCTATATGGTTAATATTGGACTGTATTACAGTGATTTTGGAAGATTCAATATGTCATTCATCATTCGGATGATCTGATCGAACGATATTAGTTAAGATTGGTTTTATTTTAATTGTTTGAAATATCCAATCCACCATCTGTCATCTAGACGATCCTGATCGATCGATATTAGTCAGGATTGGTTTTTATTTTGATTTTTTGAAAGATCCAATTCGTCATCCATCATCTAGACGATCTTAATTGGTCTAGATGGTTAAGATTGAACTTATTATAGTGATTTTTGAACGATCCAATCTATCATCCATAATCTAAACGGTCTTAATCGGTCCGGATGGCCATGATTGGACTCACTTTGAAGTAAGGCTTAGATCATAATTGAGGTGGCCCATCTTTGATGCAGATGTTGTGGTGGGGCCTGAAATTATGGTGGTTAGCCCTTATGTGGCCATGACTGGGCTTGAGGCAAGCCATGATGGTGCTTGAAGTGATGGGGCAAGACGTTGAGGTATGGGTGGCCCATTTGTGGCCACAATCAGTCTATGGTGGGCCATAATTGGCTCGAGGTAGATCATAGGCACATGTGGGGCCCATCAGTATCATTTTCTTCGAAAAATAGGCCCAGGGGATGCATTTCGTGGGGCCAAAGGTACCATAAATGGGGTCAATTTTCGGTTGGCACATGACTGCTACTTCATAATGGTGTTTGGCAGACCGTCAACTGATGGTCAGTTGACGGTCTGGTTCCGCTTCTTATTCTAGCAGTCAACAAATAGTTGACCATTTCGACCGTTTTCCTCTCCAATTTTGCCTTTTCCCCCTTTGTCTACTTCTATTTCTTACTCAATTTCTTTCTTGCTTTCATTTCTCTTACCCTTTTCCCTGTATTTTCCTTTTCTTGGCCCATTTTGTAATTTTTTGGTAGGGTTTTGAAAATCCATCTTTGAGGCATCCAAGGTTATGATTTCTTTAGCCTTCTTCAACAATTTGTGTGATCACCTTTTTTGCCTATCCGAGGTAACAACTTTCTCAAGTTTTTTTTTCTTGTTTCCCTAGGGTAGTGATGGGATGGGTCATGGATATGACTCTCATCTAGGTGGATGATTCTGGCACTGTGAAATCTGATTGGGGTGAATGATGTGGAATTCTCCTCACTGGGATCCGTACATCTCTTTCTGGGGTAGGCTCCTATGGTTCATCTGCCGAGGGGTGTCCATATCCCAATCTTGCCTTATTAACTTTCTATCACACTTCGATAACCTTAGCGGCGTCTTGGTGTTGAAGTCAATATCTTAATATTTGATGCTTAGTTGGAGTAAAAATGCATATAACCTTCAAGGGTCACATGGATAGAACGTAATTGATGTTTCTAAATGGGAGGTTGTGGTATGAGCTTCTGCCTTTTGGGTGGCATGTGTCAATGATCAAGATATTAGACTCTCCTAGATGGATTGTGTTTACGAAAAAATATTGTTCGGGATCACCGAGAATGGAGAACACTTTATCGCCTAGGATGTGTTTGACTCGCTGATGGAGTGTTGAAGGAATGACCCCAACTTGGTGTAGCTAAGGGCATCCGAGGAGGAGATTGAATGAGGAAGATATGTCCATGGCCTAGAAGGTGATTGTGGATACGTCTAGACCTATCTATAGTTCGTGGTCAATCTCTCATTCGGATTGCCTTTGTGAATTATCAAAGGCTCTCACATTCATGTTACTGGGCCTGAACATGGATGGGTCCAATCCAAGATACTTAGCAGTCCAGGGTGGGCAAACATTTAGGCTTGACCCGTTATCAATGAGCATAAATGGGATACTGTGATCCTTTTGACAAACGATTATTTTTAAGGGTTTCCCATGATTGTGTCCTTTAGGTGGAAACTCGTCATTTGAGATGGTGATGGCTTGAGGTTCGAGGAGTTATCCTATCATGTGGGTGACCATTTCTGGAGGAGCTTCTCGAGAGATGTGTGCATTGTTTAATGTTTTGATGCACATTTCTTGATGGGCTTCTGATGTGAAGAGTTCTCAAATAAATACCCGGGCTCAAATCTATTTTAGTTCAGTGGCCATGTCATAGGCCTTGTTAGCCTTGGTGATTAAATTTGCTAGTGGTCCTTTGGGATCTCCTTAGGGCCCATCTCTCTGGAAGCAGCTTCCATTGGGGTGCATGTTTCTCACTTCTAAGCACTCAGGATAGTGCCATGGGACTACCTTATTATCGTGGATAGGTACTGATCTTCCTTAAAGAACCAGAGGAGGTTGTGATGGCAGAGACGAAGGAGATTGGGAGGTTAGAGGAGTCATGTGGGATGTTGAGCTTGCCTAGTATGAGCGACAATTAAGGAGGAATGCTTTTGTACTGAATGTGCTGGTTCACGTGACATGTAGAGGGGATAGGGAGTCCTCCTAAAAGGGTGACTGATGGTTAGCTTGTGAAGGGAGGTGGACTCGGAGCTTTTCCCATAAGAACTAATGGTTGGTGGTTCTGAGACTGACTGTGACTATGGTGTGGTGGAATGTTGGTGCGAATCCCTATAATACTAATGGTTGATTCTAGGGTTGGGGTGTGTTGATGACCTGACTATGGATTGGCTGAGGGGCTTTTCCTAGAGAGAATCTAGGGAGAAGGGGGAGGCGCCCCTGTAAGACAAGTAGTGGGAACAATTGAGTGTCACTCCGAGTTTGCTTGTGTGATAGACATGGGGGCGAGTAATCTCCCTATATGGCATTGACAGTGGGGTCCCGGCCATGCTGGTGCCGGCCCGATGCTGCAGCAAGAGGTTTTGGAGTATATTGTTGTTGCCTGAAGTGATCGTGATCTTGTTTTGGTCTATCAGATCTTGCACCTCATACTTTAGAGGGAAGCACCATTCTGTTGTGTGTCCCCTACCTTGATGGAATGCATATTATTTATTTTCATAGTAGTTTGGTAGCAAAAGGGTTTGGTGATGGTCTAGGTTGGAGTTTTGCAAGGGTTTGATGATCATATGGCCAACACGTCATTGTATGATTGGGCGAGAAGAGTAAATTGCCTAAACAACTGTACCGTACATGTTTGTCGATTTTGGTTTGAACTATACAAATTCCATTGGGGTTATTGTGATTGTACTAGTTATTATTGTTGTTATACTTGTGGGATGTCAGTCGATGCCCCTTGCGTGGAGGTTATGAGGTTAATTGTTTTTGTTGGGTGGGAGTAGCTGTTTCCTTGCCTCAATTTCTGTACCTACCTGTTTTCTCTTCTGTCTTATTTCTTGGCACAATGATAGCCTAATGGGTCTAAGGTACAATTGTGCTGGCTCTAATTCCAGCTTTTACCTGCCCCCCTTGTGCGGATCAACTGTGTAAATTTGGTGTATGGGTAGGAGATTAAGTAGTCTGATATAGTGGATTTGCTTAATGAATGATCATGGAGATATGTTCTTCGTCGTCGATGGGTAGTTTCATTTTTGTGACCATGGCTCTTCACTGGCCAACATAAGCAAACAAGGATTCACTGCTTCTTTTCCTAAAGGCTATTAGGTCCGCCCTCCGGGGTGCCGCGTTCAGTTTATAAATGCCTGGGGTGGTAGTCCAAAGATGAATACCAGTCGAGCACATCACCCCTTGGGGACATTTGGAATACTTAAATTAAGGCTCCCTCATCTATGACCATGACATCAAGCTCGCCACAGAAGGCTTTGAGGTGCGCGGTGGGACATCCTGTTCCGTCATACTTTTAAAACTTTGGCACCTCAAAGTTGGTGGTTACCTTAGCGTCAGGAAGGGATAGAGATCCCTAAATTTAGTGGAGGGGAGTTCTACCCAATCTTGTCATTATAATTCATTTTACATGGCTCTAAGCTGACCCTCGAAATGCTCACAGAGTTGGCCTATTTTAGAAGCTTACTGAGGTGGCAGTTGTGCCCCTTGCTGGGCTCGATTTGCCTCCTCTTCATAATGA
This sequence comes from Magnolia kwangsiensis, assembly GCA_037074715.1. Lineage (NCBI taxonomy): Eukaryota > Viridiplantae > Streptophyta > Magnoliopsida > Magnoliales > Magnoliaceae > Magnolia > Magnolia kwangsiensis. The sequence continues at coordinate 71,857,580 of CM073584.1, forward strand.
TCCACCTCTATGCCTTGCTTAGGTGCCGATGCGGATTGGTGAAGTAGAAATGGGGTTTCAACCACAAGATGATATTACCTATCGGTAGGTGGTGGTTGGTACTGATCGGGGTGCGGGGGTGGTGATAAGGGTCGAATATTGCATATCAGACCCCAGTTATTGCCTAATTTTACGTACATGATAATGCTTAATGGAATAGTTTAATCGTGTTTTTGTTGCAGGGTGTAATCAGGAGAGTTGACTGAAAAAGAGTACTATAAGAATGGATTTGACGCTTCGAAGTCACCAGAGCAAGGGACACATTCCAAAGGACCAAGATTGAAGAATTTACACATCAGGGATACGAGGAAATCAAGCTGTTCACATTGAAAAGGCCCGAAAATGGTCAAGAATGTAAGATCACATGGTTCCAGCCATTCGATTGGCTTGAAACTTCATACATTTGCTAAGGGCCATAAATTAACCATACATATTAAACTTCAGCCATTGGATCACTGAGGAAGTGGCCTAACAGTCAGATCAGCCCCTTAAGTGCTGACTAACTTTCCTTCTTTCAAATTTAAAAATAGGGCAGTTGCCGTTTTTGGTTTGAAACAGAGAGTATGGGTTCTCTGTTGTGGGGGCCACCCATTGTCAATATAGATAATCCAAATTGTCCATTAGATTTCCAAGGCTCCTATTACCATCGCCTAGGTGGTGGTATTTCAAAAGACAATGAATATTGGTTTTTAACTGTTCAAAACACAGAATGGACGGTAGGTTTAAAACTCTGTGGGCTGCATCAATGAACTCCCAAAATTATCCCATCCCGAACGTTTTTTTAAAGGAATGCAATGGACGGGGTGGATTTCCCCGAAAGCACTTATGTGGGGCCCACCGAGCATTATAACATTGGACGTGCAAAAGGCTTATGCACGTCCACGAAAACTGGACATTCCAGGAGGTGGTGGCCCACAACTGATGATCAGATTGATGATCTGGACCGTCTATCATGAAGATAAGCTTGAGAACACCGAGCCCTAGTTGACCGTTTGTAATCTTATATTCAAACGTGCCCGCTATAGCAATCAAAAGAGGACCGTCAGCTGCCGTTACAATAGGATTTCTTTCTTGGGCCGCATCAACGAGGACCCAAACTTTCCATCTTCGGTCAAAATTCTAAGGAGAAGACAGTAGATGGATTGGATTTCCAAGAGAGCGTCCCTAAATTCTTTCTAAATGCAAGAGTGTTGTGGTTTTTTTTTCTTTCCATTGCATAAGGCTACGCATGCCACTAACCGACTCCATTCTTCACCGTCTTTACACCCAGCCGACCATCCTCCATCAACCTATAAAAGAAAGAGATGTGAGAGAGAGAGGATTTTTCATTGAGTAGATGGGGGGAGATCCAGAGCCTAGGGAGAGCCAAGGGAGAGGAGATCCAGAGCTTGGAAGAGAAGAAAGAGAAGAGAGAGAGAGAGAGAGAGAGAGAGAGAGAGAGAGAGAGAGAGAGAGAGGAAGAAGGGAGATGTTCATATTTTTCATATTTATTTTTTTCTTCTTTCTTAATTAATTTCATGTATAGCTAATTTTCTTAGCTAGGGCTGAGATGAAGCCCCTAATTTGATTGACGCTTGTTTATTGTTGAATTTATCTAATCTGATTGATTTATTTCTTTCTCTGGTGTGCTTTCTTGAGATTTCTGTACTTCTCCATTCTATGAGCTTAACCAAAAGTCTAGACGTGGATGTTATTTGGAATATTATTCTAGGTGCTTGTGTCTGACCATGAACAGGTTTCCTATAGAGGAAGAAATAGGAATCTACATTTCTCCATGCCTGACCATGTATGGAAAAATGTGATCCATATGCTTTAATGGATTATACATTCTGTGTGCCCGACCAAGGACATAGAGTGTGCTTTATTTATTTTGATATTAATCTCAATTAAGGTGAATGACCAAGTAAAACAAGGGTTAGGATAATTAGGGGTGGATTCAAAAGTCTTAGTCTTCTCTTTGATTGAATTTTCCTTATTGCTCTCCGTTATTTTTCATAAATTTGTGCTAGTTTACTTAATAGTTCGTTAAACTATTCGTTGGATTAGTTAAGAAGAATCATAAATTTTGAATTGTGATAACCAGTCCTCGTGGGAATGATCTCGTAATATGTACCATATCTACATCTGATTCGTATACTTGCAAGTTTAAAAATCATTTAAATCAGGTTGGTTTAAATAAACATCAAGTTTTTGGCGTTGTTGCCCGGGACTGTTTTGGTCCAATAGGATTTAGGATAAAAAACTTGATGTTTTATTTAAACCAACCTGATTTAAATGATTTTTAAACTCGCAAGTATATGAATCAGATGTAGATATGGTACGTATTATGAGATTGTTTGAAAATCATTTAAATCAGGTTAGTTTATATAAAGCATCAAGTTTTTGGTGCCGTTGCCGGGGACTGTTTCGGTCCAATAGGATTTAGGATTCTCTCTTATCATAATTCATAGCCTTAGGATTTTACTAACTTTAGGTTAAAGTTTTTATTTTATTATATTTTAGAAACTAACATATTTCCTGTTTTGTAGGGTCCTGACTTGAACTTCTAATTTGGTAATCTCTTTCTAAATTCTCTACTTTTTCTAATTTCTATTTTTATAATTAGGATTTTATTATTTATTATTTTTTAAAATTTTCTAATTCTAGGCTTTATTTTTTAAAAAATTTTCTATTTTCTAATTTTAGATTTAGATTCTTCTTTTAAGTAATTTTCTACTTTCTAGTTTTAAAATTTTTTCCCTTTTTAGAAACTAACTTAGCTTTTTTATTTCTAAGATTAGAAACTTTTTTTTTATTTTTTAGAAACTAACTTTCTATTTCTATTTTTAGTAACTTTTTAATTCTAGGATTTCCTTCCTTTTTAGAAACTAACTTTTTTTTGTTGTTCTTTAGAAAATTTCTAATTTTAGATTTCCTGTTTTTTAGAAACTAACTTTTTTTGTTTTCTTTTGTAGGATTCTAACATAGATCTCCAAATTGGTAACTTTTTTCTAATTCTCTTCCTATTTCTAGATTGGTGTAGGATTTTTCCTTTAGAATTAGATTCAGAGTTAGGGTTTCACCATGTATGTGCACGAGTAGAATTGTCAGTATGCTGAGAACAATAACATATGTTGGGATGATGATTATGATAGAAATCCACCAATGTCTCAAAATTTTTCTGAAACTATCATCGAGAACCAACCGGAATCTAATGATCCACCGGTTAAGAAGTCCTTACTCGATCATATGCGGGAGAATAATTACACCTCATGGATTAATAAGACAGTACGTGAGTGTTGGGATTATCATAACTATAGGCGTGAGGACTATTATCAACCATCAGATTCTTCCACCTATGATCCGTATGACTATAATCAGTGAAAACATCAAAATTGGGGAAATGAACCAACAACATGTTATAATGATTATTCTATTGGGTTCCCTACTTCTGAATATCCACCAGAAACGATCCAAGAGGAGTCATCTCCGAGTTACACAGCCTATGACATGATAAAATTATTAGATGCACTTGAATCACGCATTGATAGGCTAATGGAGACTAATTCATCCCGACCACAACCCGTTGATTATTCCTTTGGATTCCCTACTTATGATGCGCTAATGGAAGCTAGTTCATCTCAGCCACAACCCAATCTAGAAATATAATACGAGGAAGGTGATGCTCACTCACTTTTAAAGCACTCTAGAAAGAGTTGAATTATGTTAATGAGCATATGGTTCAATTTTCAGATGAATCGATCTCGATGACGATTCAAAGAAATGGTGAAGAGACATGGGTGTCTTTCGAATATAATGATGACAACACACTTCACTCACATGAGACACTCGAGTTTAATGATGATGAAGAGGTCAACTTATTTGAACCTCCACCCAATTTAGGAATATAATGTGAGGAACGCAATCCCATCCCAAGTGTGCATGATAGAAAATTAGATGATGAAATGTATTGGGATGATGATCATGAATGTTGAGCACAAATTCCCTCGGCATCAATCTCAAGTATGGTCCAGGTCAGTAATCAAGAAGTACACGAAGTGGTCGGTCAAAATGAGCTACTCCTCTCATATAACATGTCTGATTTAAAAGTGGAGGATGAGCCCATTACAACCGACCCTTCTAACTCTTGTGAAACATGTTTGGGCCACTCCCCTGAATTGAATGATGATATTATTCAGGAAATGAACGAACCGCTTGATATGACTCCCTATGGGTAACCGTTGAATTGACACTGGTCCGCCACGAACGATCTGAAAATTTGATCGGACTGAAAACATAACTGACTAAAGATCCGATGTTAGTGAGCTTAAGTCCAACCGCATTTGATAACAGGACCTCCAGAAATGCTCCGTTGGATCAAAACAGACCCACTTTGGTTATAACTTAAGTATACCTTGACCCCAAGTCTATTTTCGTCATTTTTGGGCTTATAAAAAGGCCTTAAGCCCTCACTCTCTCCTCCCATACGAATTTGGGAAAAGCCATAGGAGAGAGAAGAGAGAAAAGAGAGAGAAAGTGAGAGAGAGTTGGAGTTTCTCCCAGGGATTCTACCCTGTCACTCCACGTGCTTCAACACCTCTACCGTATCGCTATTACGACGTTTTTAACTCCGTTCTTGAGTAAGTGAAGCTAACCCTATTTTGAAGCCTAGGATAGTTCCAATGATGTTCTAGCTAACCTGTTTCTTGCCATAGGTAGCATATCCGCCGTTGATGAAGACTTATCGTCTGAATCATCTTGAATACGTCTTTTCTGGTTTAAGGTGCGGACTATATACGTTTAGGTTATGGTTTTCAAGACTTTCAATGTTAAGTAATGATTTATTCTTATCTAGGATGTTATTTCACATGTATAAAGTGTTGTCCGTTTCGTTTTTCAGCTATACGTTACCTATGTTGATTATACTATATTCCTCGTATTTGTAGAAAAAACCGTATATGTATAAAATTTAGGTTTGTGCTTAACATGATTAATTGCTGTGAATATATGCTTGTCACATGTGTGACAACTCCTTAGCGAAAGGTCTTGCCCTAAATCACGCCACGACCAACATACGCTATATATGTAAAAGTGTGTAGCTCACGTGTTTGTGAAAATATTTAAATGAATACGGAACCTGGATTCATGCATGCTATGATTATCCATCGTGGGTATATGCAAGTGATATATGGGGCAACTCCCTAGTGAAAGGATTTGGTCAAATACATGATATGCCAACATATGATATGTATTTAGTATGTGTAGCCTAAGTGTATGTGAAAATGACTGAATGAGTATAGACTTTGTATTCGTGCTTGCCATGAAAATCTGTCGTGGATATATGATTGTTGTATGGGCGGCTACCCTTTGACGAAAGGATTTGCCCTATTACGTATGCTAATGAATACATAATATGTATGATATAATGTGTAATCTAAGTGTTTGTATAAATGTCTAAGTGAGTTAGTAGTTAGTAAAAATGTGATTGCTAAGGTGGTTGAGATATGAATCTCAATCACAATACTTGAATATATGATTCCCTCCATGCATTGTATAACTGAGATTATTTGTATTAACTATGTATATGATTTCCTCCATGAATTGATTAACTTAGATGAATCATGTTAAAGGTGTATATGATTTCCTCCATATACTGTATTTACATTTAAGTTATACTTCATGAATGTCCACATGATTGTAGGATATGCCTCATATGCCTGTTATGAAATTTATATGTGATTGGGGTTGTGCTACAGTCCAGGTAATCGGTAATCATTCTGTAAATAGTGGTTGAGGTTGTTCGCCACGTAGGATGAGTTTAACGAACCCGAGTCGTACTTGGGATGTTCGACAGTGGTTAGGCCACACGGAGTGCTTATGCATTCCATGTCGTTCAACTCAACGTGCGCTTAGCCTAGTTGAGCTTATCAACTAACCCGATTGACCGATGCTTGTTCACCATGTTTGGTCGCCACAGTTTGAATCTAAGGCACTGAGCTTACCAGTAAAACTCCCGTTAACCATAGTACTAAGATCCCCTAAGACTCATGAGCCGGGCATGGTGGTATGGGACACCGTGGTCGAGCTATCGGCTTATGCTGGGGCCACAAACCTCCCCGTAGTGACCAGTGATCACCCTACTCTGAGCAGATTATGGTGGTATGGGACAATGTATTCTTGCTATCGGCCTACACTGATTGGTGACGAGCCCTCTGTAGTGACCTTGAGTTTATCCTGACACTGCATAGGGGCGACGAGTCCTGTTATAGTCTTAAGGATATAAATAGGCCTGTATTGATAAGGTGATGGGGGAGAGGAGCAACGATTACGTGCAACAGCCCTGACAGCCCTTGCAGCAACATAAAACCATAATATCGTATGAGATTCCCTAGGACTGACGACCCTAGAATGGATCAATGTTGGGAAATGATACAAGGGAGGTGCCTTAGCTTCTCAATGCTACTGTATGAAAAGGACTAATAAGAACTTGGTAAACATATTCATAACACCGCATTGCATGTGTTAACGGTGTTGGTGATAGAGCACTGAGGAAGTGAGTCATGCCGCGATCGTTAGATGATGTCGTAGAGGGAATTGCGGTGAGGGCATGCATCATTCTTCATTCCATCCTTGCATTAACAAGAGTATCTAGGACATGTTTGATTGTACTGCCTTATCATTATTGCTTGATTAAATTGATAACATGTTAACCTTTGCTGTATAGTTTCCACTGAGTTAGCTACTCACTCCCACGTTACGGGACGGTGTTGTACACACCAAATAGTCCCTGTTTTAGTTTCAGATGATGGTGATGCTTGCGAAGCAGAGCCTGACTTTATGATGATGAGGAGGATTTCTCCTATATGCAGGTTCTGATCGACGGGGTTATAGGGTTACTGATTAGATGCCAATACACTTGGTATTTTGCTTTTATTTAAACACCCATGTATATTCTTTTCTTTCCATTTTTACAGTATACATGTATTTAGTTAACCTGATAACATGTTCACACTCTAGAGACTTACAATCAATTATACATTTTATATATTTATCACAGTCTTCCGCTTGTGAAATTTAATTGTCTCTGGAGTATGATATGTTATTTTGGCTTAATCTACTTCATGTTTTATGCACTACTACAGCCGACATTCATCCATCATTGAAAATGTTGCATAAGTGATGTTCTGGAACTCGGGAGTGGAGTTTATACTCGACCCCCGATTTTCAGGACGTTACAGATGGTATCAGAGCATGATTTGGATTAAACTGGACTTGGGTTATGGTAACACGACAACGCACTCTGACTTAAGAAGGGGGCGATGGTGTAACACCCTGAAAATTGGGGGTCGTGTATAAACCCGACTCCCGAGTTCCAGACCATCACTTATGCAACAAATATGATTATGATTCAATGTTGTCTGAGTTAAAGCATTCACATGAGTAAAATTATACCAAAACTATAATTCATACTCCAGATTCAGTGATAAAATGCAAGCGGAAGATTGAAGAATATATATATCACTGTATGAAAAATAAAATAAATCTCAACTGTCTCCAAAGTATGAATACATCACTGAGTCTCATATACATGTAATAAACAGAAATCAAAATGTCTGAAGTCCAACTAGTATGTCTCGCCAATCCAGGCCACCTATGCAAAGCCGTCGTGAAACTGCATATATGAGAACTCGTCCTGGTCCTCATCGTAAGCTGCCTCTGCCTCCTGAATCTCCGCCTCACCTGCATCTAAGACAGGGTCTGATGGGTGTTGCAAACACCATCCCGTAACGTGGGAGTGAGTGATCAACTCAGTGGAATAATAGAGCAGAGATTAGCATGTTCTCAAATCAATCATGCGATAATAGTAAAGCAATTAATCAAACATTCCTAGATTCTGTTGTTAATGCAATAGACATGACATGATGGATGCCCTCACCGACATTCTCCCTCATGCGGCACCATCTGCGTCCGTGGCATGCTTACGTACCGCTCAGTGCTCCACATCTTCCACGCACATGCAATGCGATGTGGATATGATTACCAAGTTGTTATTAGTCCATTCATTCAGCCGTATTGGGAAACTAAGGTACTTCCCTTATATCAATCCCAATACAGATCCTATCTAGGATCGTCACTCCTAGAAATCACATACGATGTTACATTTGTATGTCGCTGCAAGGGCTGCCAGGGTTGTTGCTCGCACTCATTGTACCGCTCTCCCATCACCTTATCAATACAGGCCTAATTATCCTTAAGAATGCATCAGGACTCGTCGCCCCCATGCGGTGTCAGGATAAACTCAAGGTCACTACAAAGGGCTCGTCACCAATCAGTGTAGGCCGACAGTAAGAATATAGTGTCCCATACCACCATAATCTGCTCAGTGTAGGGTGCTCACTGGTCACTACGGGGAAGTTTGTGGCCCCAGCGTAGGCCGACAGCTCGGCCACGGTGTCCCATACCACCATGTCCGGCTCATGAGTCTTTATGGATCAAGGTACCATGGTTGACAGGGTTTTTAATGGTAAGTTCAGTACCCTAGGTTCAAGCAGTTATGACTCATACAAGGTGAACACACAATGGCCAGTCGGGTTACATGACGGGCTCGACTAGTACGAGCACATCTCAAGTCAACGACATGAAGTGCATGAAACACTTCGCGTGGCCTAACCACTGCCGCCAACTCAAAACACGACTCGCGTTCATCGACGCGTCCTTCATGGCAAATATAAGCCAACCACGAATATACTCTGCTACTGACTGCCTGGACTAATCATAGCCCTAAACATTTGTAAGTCAACATCAGTAAACATATGAGAGTAATGGAAATGAAATACAACAATACAAGCATGTTGAAACATGTTATAACATACCACTTAAGCAATTCATACAACACATGCATTTCATACATATAGTGAAATCTATACATATAGCCAACATAGTGAAAATCATATACATCAGCATATTACTTGAGAATTCAATCTCAAAACTCATTCACAACTCCATTTACTCAATACATATTAGTACAAACATTTATACAAACACTTAGTCTACACACTTTAGTCTACATAGCGTATGTCGACTCAAAGTGCGTACATAGGCGAATCTCTTCGCCAAACAGATCATGCACGCGTTCCTAATATCTGACAAAAATCCATGACAAACATTTCAGCAAAATATGGATGCAAACAGTATTTCATACAAATGACTAAAATGCCCTAAATCTCATATTTTCCATACGTTTATGAAACGAAAAACGGACAGCATGTTGTACATGTCAAACGGCATTGTCGTCGATCATCTACTATTAAATGACATTGAAATCTTTGAAAACAGTCAATTAAAGCGTCTAAAATCCTCACCTTTTACCCTAAATGTGTGTCGTTTCGAACGGAGCCTATACGCTTCGTCTACGGCGAACAGGCGACCTAATACACAAGATGTATAAGCTACTTCGCTATTGGAATTGATGAAATCTTAAATCAGTAAGTAGTTAGGGTTTTTTCTTACCTAGAAATGCGGTAAAATTACCAACAAAGTGATTGGGATGCATTGCTTAAGCACGTGCAACAGCTAGTGCAGGTGGCAGGAAGATCTCTCTCACACACTCTCTCAATCTCACACTTTTTCTCTCTCACTAGTTAGAGTTTCTAGCAAATTCGGATGGGTGAGATAAGTGAGGGTTTAAAGCCCTTATATAGGCTAAAACCTTCCCAAATTAGGCTTGGGAACAATGTTTACTTGAGGTATAACCAAATCGGGGCTGTTCTGGTCCAAAAGAGCATTTCGGGAGGTCCCCTGGCCGAACGCGATCGGACTTAAGCTCATGGTCACTGGATGTTGCTCACACCCAGTTTTCACTCTGGTAGAGTTCATAGATCACACGTGGCAGTCCAGTTTTAGTTCAGCGATCATCGCACGTAGATCAAGTCTACAAGTCTCGTGATATGAAAGAGAAATTTTTCCTGATTCGAGGGTAAAATTTGGCTGAATTCTGACAGTCAGAACGCTTAATAATAACGCGCCAAGTCATGTGCCAGATTTGGATTAAAATTTTCAAATCTAACCCTTTTCTCACTCTCTTCACTCCAGGCTCAATGAAATAGCCTCTGAACGTCGATTGGGCTTGATTTTCGAAATGATTGTCAAGTCGAGCTAAGCGGTCATAACGGTCTAAGATTGTAAGTATCGAACTTTTGACACGCGGTCTAGATCCAATACAAAGTTTCAGAAGGTTCCTGAGAACAAACCGGTTAAGAGTTTGATCCAAGGTTTCAGGATATTATAGCATCATTGGTTCTACAAGTTTTGGGTCTTGTAAAACGTATTTAAAGTGATTAGGGACGATTTCACAGCTACTCTAGCGTAGCGCTGGCTAACTTACGCTTATTTTCTAAAGGAATTAATCCTACGCGATTTCTGATCGAGTTGGTACTCGAGTCTAAGTACGAATTTTTCCAAGGTGTTACAGATGGAAACCTAGAAACCATATTAGAATCTCAAGTTTCGCTGACAGGTGAGACTATACGGTAATTTAGTCCATAACGTATCTTTGGTCGCGTGAAGCGACCTAAGTCGCCTCTAGGCCCTCAGTCGACGGGTTTGAGTCGTTCCCTGAAGAATTTCAAATCTAGAAATGAATGTCCTTAGGTTGTGGGTCAACCACAACACCTTACACTCAATCTCAAAGCCTAAAACCCCTTTTTATCTAATTCCTTCAAAATCTCACCCTCCACCACTTTATTCTTCATTTGTATTTAAGCACATTCATAATACACATCAATATTAGGGTATAAATGAGGAAGAACAATACCGAAACTAAAACTTAACATAAATAGTAAATAAATGGATAAAATGGGTTTTGAACCTTAACCTTTGGGAATCTAACAAAATAAATAGGTTAGTTGGATATATTAGCATTTTCTACCCCAAAATCATATGTTATATGTCATATAAACTCATTCCGGTTTGCAAGTTTGCCCCAAAAATGCCTCAAATGGAGTCGGGGGCCAAACGGAGCACTTGCAGGGGGACCCAGGGTGGAACCCAAACTTTTTTGGGGCCTGGGGGGCAGGAGGTCCTCGCCTAAATGGTGATCCCTCGCCATTTTAGCCAGTGGTTGACGAGGGCCTCGCCGGTCAACGGGCTCGGATGGGTCCGGGCTTCGGGCCGATGGTGTTTGGGGCTTAGTGGAACCCAATGGTCCAGGGTTCGACCCTTCGTTCATTCAAAATCCGCTACTTCCTTCACAAAATCTCCCCCCCCCCCCCCCCCCCAAGCTCTCCTTTTCTTCCAAAGCTGTTGTTTTCTCTCTCCAACTTCCCTTCCAATCGTTCTTTCCTTCATTTTCTGTTATTTATCTCATCCCTCTATTGTTCTCAATCATACCCAACACCTACATCCTTCATTTTCTACGATTGGAGCTCCCAAGCTCCCATTTTAAGCTCCAAAACGTGCCAGCCCCCAACCTCTCCTATCTTACCTTTTCTTTCCTCTATTTTTCCCTTTCTTGGACCTATTTCACTCCTTTCTCAGACCTAGATTCGTGGTAACCCATTAGGTCAGCCTTTTCTTCCATTTCATCAATTTTCATAGCTCTTTTTGAGTTAGTTTTAGCCATTTTCTCGATCTCTTCGCTTTTACCCATGGGCGAGACCAAACACAGTAGCTTAGTCCATAAACAGTGACCATCTAGTGCTAAGACATCTAGAGTTTTGGACCTAGAGTTAGTACTCCTAGATTTCGAAAGATCTGTTGATATAGAAAATCCAATTTCAATTAGACAAACTTCACTCTAAGTGATAGAACAGTCCCCTGTAATAGAGATGGTATGAAACCATCTAGCGTATAAGCTTAGACTTTGGATTAGAGCTAGTGAGTTACAGACTAGGCTACTAGTTGTATTAAGTAGTGTAAAGACTGATTATACTAAGGAATAGTAACTTTGAATTGGTTGAAGTAGAACCTCATTCCTTTGATAGATCCCTTTAATACTTATAGACTTCTGTTATAACCCTTAGGAAAGTTGTTTTAACTTAGAACCATTCACTCTCAGAAAAAACTTATAAATCCCTCATATTGAACTTATGATAAACTAGCACGCTCTTTAGAATTGCCCTCCCAAGGACTTAGTATAATCGGGGACACGGAGTAGAGAAATTATATATAAGTGAAGTATTCGCGGTTTAAATCGACTTCTTAATCCTAGTAGTTACCAATGAATCTAATGCTCTGATCAAGCAGAAGATTGAAATCGACTCGTATTAAGAACTGATACGGTAAATTTTCTGTCCTAACTAGATAGAAAGTCTATGTATCCAGCTCAGACCCACTACACAACTTCTCTTCCGTGTTGGCCCGACCACCTACAAGCAAAGGTTATTGCTTTGTCTTTGGGAAATTTTGAGACTTATAGCCAGTAGAGAATTAAACATCTTGCAACCAACTCACACCTGCCCCTGAAATCAACCACAATAGAGACTAGGCTCATTTCTATAACCATAGGTACCAATGCCATAGAACGCATCATTAGCAAAGGAAGACCAATGTAGCGAGAGGTTGTTTCTCATTTCATGTCAAAGATAGGCCCTAAGTTACACCTCGTTCTGATATATGGATCGAGACATAGATTCTTGAGTTTTAAGAAGAACTAAGTTTTTAAGGGGGGTAGAACGTATTGAGCCCAATCTACCTAGGATTAGCTAATACAACCATTGGATCAAAGTAGCGTAGCGGAAGCATGGTTGGCCCTTCCCCACTGGCCCAGGATCGAAAAAATTGATTTAGGTTCTGCATAAGGTTAGGTCATTAATTAGGATTTGAACCTTCTTTAGAATGTCAATACTAAAGTATTTCTAAGGACTCATTACCCTTAGCCAATTTCGGGGATGAAATTATTTTTAAGGGGGGTAGATTGTAACACCCCAGATTTTTGCCAACCTGGAGTTAGACGTCCTTAGGCAACAGGTCAACCATAACACCTTGGTAACCTCTTAAAACTCAATTCCAAAGCCAAAGGAATCATTTAGAACTCAATTCTTTAGAAATTTAATGTGAATTAGCCAGTGCTACACTAGATTTCCTGCAAAATTAGCACCAACCACTTTAAATACGATCTTTAAGACCCAAAACCTCTAAAATTGTTAACGCTATGTTACCCTGAAATCTAGGATCAATCTCTAAACCCAGTTGCTCACGGGAGCATTCAGAAACTCCGTATCGGACCTGGACCGCACGTCGAAAGTCTGATAGCTGTGAACTTAGACCATTACGACCGCCTAGTTGGACTAGACTATCGTTTCAAAAATCAAGCCCAACCGATGTCCTGAGACCATTTCCTTGCATCCGGAGTAAAGAGAGTGAGAAAAGGAAGATTTTTAGAAAATAAATTAGAATCTGGAACGTTTCACTTTCGCGTTATTTTTAAGCGTTTTGACCGTCAGAATTCGACCAAATTTCATCCTTGGATCAGGAAAATTTTTCCTTACATGTCCAAGGACTTGTGGCCTTGATCAGAATTCGGTAACCGTTGAATTGACACTGGTCCGCCACGGACGATCTGGAAATTCGATCGGACTGAAAACCTAACTGACTAAAGATCCGATGTTAGTGAGAGTAAGTCCGACCGTATTTGATAACAGGACCTCCAGAAATGCTCCGTTGGATCAAAACAGACCCACTTTGGTTATAACTTAAGTATACCTTGGCCCCAAGTCTATTTTCATCATTTTTGGGCTTATAAAAAGGCCTTAAGCCCTCACTCTCTCCTCCCATACGAATTTGGGAAAAATCCTAGGAGAGAGAAGAGAGAAAAGAGAGAGAAAGTGAGAGAGAGTTGGAGTTTCTCCCAGGGATTCTATCCTGCCACTCCACGTGCTTCAACACCTCCACCGTATCGCTATTACGGCGTTTCTGACTCCGTTCTTGGGTGAGTGAAGCTAACCCTAACCTGTTTTGAAGCCTAGGATAGTTCCAATGATGTTCTAGCTAACCTGTTTCTTGCCATAGGTAACGTATTCGCCGTTGACGAAGACTTATCGTCTGAATCATCTTGAATACGTCTTTTCTGGTTTAAGGTGTAGACTATATACGTTTATGTTATGGTTTTTGAGACTTTCAATGTTAAGTAATGATTTATTCTTGTCTACGATGTTATTTCACATGTATAAAGTGTTGTCCGTTTCGTTTTTCAGTTATACGTTACCTATGTTGATTATACTGCGTTCCTCGTATTTGTAGAAAATACCGTATACGTATAAAATTTGGGTTTGTGCTTAACATGATTAATTGTCGTGAATATATGCTTGTTACATGTGTGATAACTCTTTAGCGAAAGGACTTGCCCTAAATCACGCCACGGCCAACATACGCTATATATGTAAAAGTGTGTAGCTCACGTGTTTGTGAAAATGTTTAAATGAATACGGAACCCGGATTCATGCATGCTATGATTATCCGTCGTGGGTATATGCAAGTGATATATGGGGCAACTCCCTAGTGAAAGGATTTGGTCAAATACATGATATGCCAACATATGATATGTATTTAGTATGTGTAGCCTAAGTGTATGTGAAAATGACTGAATGAGTATAGACTTTGTATTCGTGCTTGCCATGACAATCTGTCGTAGATATATGATTGTTGTATGGGCGGCTGCCCTATTACGTATGCTAATGAATACATAATATGTATTATATAATGTGTAATCTAAGTGTTTGTATAAATGTCTAAGTGAGTTAGTAGTTAGTAAAAATGTGATTGCTAAGGTGGTTGAGATATGAATCTCAATCACAATACTTGAGTATATGATTCCCTCCATGCATTGTGTAACTGAGATTATTTGTATTAACTATGTATATGATTTCCTCCATGAATTTATTAACTTAGATGAATCATGTTAAAGGTGTATATGATTTCCTCCATGTACTGTATTTACATTTAAGTTATACTTCATGAATGTCCACATGATTATAGGATATGTCTCATATGCCTGTTATGGAATTTATATGTGATTGGGGCTGTACTACAGTCCAGGTAATCGGTAATCGTTCTGTAAATAGTGGTTGAGGTTGTTCGCCACGCAGGATGAGTTTAACGAACCTGAGCCGTACTTGGGATGTTCGACAGTGGTTAGGCCACACGGAGTGCTTATGCATTCCATGTCGTTCAACTCAACGTGCGCTTAGCCTAGTTGAGCTTATCAACTAACCCGATTGACCGATGCTTATTCACCATGTTTGGTCGCCACTGTTTGAATCTAAGGCACTGAGCTTACCAGTGAACCTCTCGTTAACCATGGTACCAAGATCCCCTAAGACTCATGAGCCGGGCATGGTGGTATGGGACATCGTGGTCGAGCTGTCGGCCTACGCTGGGGCCACAAACCTGCCCGTAGTAACCAATGAGCACCCTACTCTGAGCAAATTATGGTGGTATGGGACACTATATTGTTATTGTCGGCCTACACTGATTGGTGACGAGCCCTCTGTAGTGACCTTGAGTTTATCCTGACACTGCATAGGGGCGACGAGTCCTGTTGTAGTCTTAAGGGTATAAATAGGCCTGTATTGATAAGGTGATGGGGGAGAGGAGCAACGATTGCGTGCAACAGCCCTGACAGCCCTTGCAGCGACCTAGAACCATAATATCGTATGAGATTCCCTAGGACTGATGACCCTAGAATGGATCAACGTTGAGAAATGATACAGGGGAGGTACCTTAGCTTCCCAATACTGCTGTATGAAAAGGACTAATAAGAACTTGGTAAGCATATTCATAACACCGCATTGCATGTGCTAACGGCGTTGGTGATAGAGCACTGAGGAAGTGAGTCATGCCGCGATCGTTAAATGATGTCGCAGAGGGGATTGCGGTGAGGGCATGCATCATTCTTCATACCATCCTTGCATTAACAAGAGTATCTAGGACTTGTTTGACTGTACAGCCTTATTATTACTGCTTGATTGAATTGATAACATGTTAACCTTTGCTGTATAGTTTCCACTGAGTTAGTTACTCACTCCCACGTTACGGGACGGTGTTGTACACACCAAACAGTCCCTGTTTTAGTTTCAGATGATGGCGATGCTTGCGAAGCAGAGCCGGACTTTATGATGATGAGGAGGATTTCTCCTATATGCAGGTTCTGATCGACGGGGTTACAGGGTTACTGATTAAATGCCAATACACTTGGTATTTTGCCTTTTATTTAAACACCCATGTATATTCTTTTCTTTCCATTTTTAGAGTATACATGTATTTAGTTAACCTGGTAACATGTTCACACTCTGGAGGCTTACAATCAATTATACATTTTATATATTTATCACAGTCTTCCGCTTGTAAAATTTAACTGTCTTTGGAGTATGATATGCTGTTTTGGCTTAATCCACTTCATGTTTTATGCACTACTACAGCCAACATTCATCCATCATTGAAAATGTTGCATAAGTGATGTTCTGGAACTCGGGAGTGGAGTTTATGCTCGACTCCCGATTTTCAGGACGTTACAGAATTAGATGATGAAATGTATTGGGATGATGATCATGAATGTTCAGCATAAATTCTCCCGGCATCAATCTCAAGTATGGTCCAGGTCAGTAATCAAGAAGTACACGAAGTGGTCGGTCAAAATGAGCTACTCCTCTCATATAACATGTCTGATTTAAAAGTGGAGGATGAGCCCATTACAACTGACCCTTCTAACTCTTGTGAAACATGTTTGGGCCACTCCCCTGAATTGAATGATGATATGATTCGAAAAATGAACGAACCGCTTGATATGACTCTGAAAGTTGAAACCACCCAGTTGAGGCCACCATCCGAGTCATACACTTTTGACGATTCAATACCTCTTTTGAGTAGTATCAATGAGCAGAGTCCTTACATCAATACTTCGTTTCTTGATCATCAAATTATTTGCGCAGGGTTGGAGCAAGAGAGTGTACTTCCATCAACTTTCAAAGACGATGGATTCCTTGGGCAGATCATCACAATCTCCAATGTGAAAAATAAATCATGCTTAGCTGAACGTCCCAACTCTTTAGATGATTTCTTAGCACATTTTTCAGATTCAAATGATCCCCTGTTACAAGAAATAGTGAATTCCTTGCAAAATAATACCTCGACAGTTGTCATGAATCGAGAGAACTCATATTTTGAAGTACCTCCTTCCTCAGATCCTAAATGTTTACCATTAAATGAGGAAGAGTTGAAAATTGAACTAGAGAGTGAAACATCGGCGTTTGTCGAGACTGCACCACCTACTACAATTTTTTCTGAATTTCATCTACATGTAGTCTCTGATTCATCATGGTGTACTAACTTCAAAAATTTTTCTGCCACAGGTGAATCATATATACTTTGGACACTTAAGATGATAAAAAGAACAGTTTATACTGAGGTCCCTCAATCTCTCTGGTTATTAACACTCCAGGACATCCAAGCCTACTGTAAAACGGGCTTTTAGATGATCTTGTTGAAAAATCTTCTAAGAAATTTACCAAGATACTGGCCAATGGTCCATAATTGCTTTCATTGCTTGTCTGGTTGAAGACATTAAACTTATCACTCCTGGGAGGCAACCCGGCCTTTTATTTTATTTCTTTTTTTTTTTAGTTAGTTCAATGTTTGTGGGTAACATTGTTGCAAACCCTCACGAGACTACAACTCATCCACTAGGGGCAACCTAAGAGTTTAAAGGCTTATTGCATACGCTAAATGCAATCGAGAGCACCTGCGAAAGTGGTATAGGTAAGATTTTCTTTTTATGATTCTAGTTTTGTTATTTTACTTTTGTTGATTTCTCTCTTATGCTGACTCGCTCTTACATTGATATCTTTGGAAAGCTCCTTGATTCTTTTGCTCAGGTACTATCTTTCCATCACTCCTCTTTTACTTTCGTTGTCCCATGTGCAGTGCATACTTATTTCTTTTACATTGAGGACAATGTAGATTTTAGGTTGGGGGTGGGAGATTAATTTACCTAATCAGTATTTTCTTAGTCTTGAGCAAAATTGTGAAAAATTTTTAAAATTTTTCTGAAATTTCTTGTGAATTTAATGCGATTTTGAAGGATAATTGTGATTTTAATACAGAATGTTGGTACTTTATAACTCTGGAATTCAGTATATGTTGGATTTCACAGTTAAGTTTGAGTTGTTAACCCATGATTAAAATCTTTAAACAGTGATTGAGTCATGATTTCACATATCACATCTCGCTTACACATTATGGCTCCGGTTCGATAATTGAATGATTAACTTGGTAATCATTAAGCATGATAGGAACCAGCCTGAAAAATTTTTTTAGCATCAGTATATAAAGAAGAATTAAAAGGGTAAGTCGCATAATCTTCACCATAGGTTTGCTCCCTATGGGTATAGATTCAATCCCCCATGGTTGACATGCGAAAAAAAAAGTTAGGCAACAAGTTTTCACCATAGGTTTACTCCCTATAGGTGAGGATTTGATTCCCCTCCTTGGCGTTACTATTCATAAAAAAATCAAAGGCTAATAGAATGAAGAGTTAATCTGTAAGGCAAGTGTTGGTTTTAGTTGTCATGAATCCCGTTGTTAGTTACCAATGATGTCATGAAATTGACAATTGGATCTCTTAATGATTGTAAGCCGAGATTACACTATACACTCATGGAACTCAATGTTTAGAATGTTCTAATTAATGGAGTAATATTTAAACTTGATAATGAGGTTTATCGTGAGTTTGATTCCAGGAGAAAATTTCAGTCACCATTCATGAATCTTAGAATTTTCACATCTCAACTATTTGTTCACAGGTCACTTGGGTTTCCAAGAATTGTCTTTTATTTCTGAAATTATTTTTCTCATGTTTTGCTCAGGACTAGCAAAATGCTGGTTAGGGGTTGTGATGAAGGTCGAATATTGCATATCAGACCCCAGTTATTGCATGATTTTACGTACATGATAATGCTTAATGGAATAGTTTAATCGTGTTTTTATTATAGGGTGTAATCAGGAGCGTTGACTGAAAAAGAATACTACAAGTATGGATTTGACACTCCGAAGTCATCAGAGCAAGGGACACACTCCAGAGGACTAATATTGAAGAATTTACACGTCAGGGATCCGAGGAAATCAAGTTGTTCACGTTGAAAACGTCCGAAAATGGTTCAGAATGCAAGATCACATGGTTTCATCCATCCGATTGGCTCGAAACTTAATATATTTTCTGAGGACCATAAATTAACCGTACATATTAAATTTCAGCCATTGGATCACTGAGGAAGTAGCCCAACAATCAGATCATCCCCTTAATTCCTTAAGTGGGGCCCACCTGATATCTGGAACTGCCTCAAATTCGGTCTCAACGCCTTAAATGGGGTGATAAAATGAATGGATGGAGAGGATTTCATATACACATATCCATGGGACCCACACGGACAGAGAACGTGCAACATACATAAGTGCACTGGAAGTGCACCAAAAATCCTAAAGTCGGTCAGCAAGTGTTGACCGACTTTCCTTCTTTCAAATTTAAAAACAGGGCAGTTGCCATTTTTGGTTTGAAATAGAGAGTATGGGTTCTCTGTTGTGGGGCTCACCCATTGTCAATATAGATAATCCAAACTGTCCATTAGATTTCCAAGGCTCCTATTACCATCGCCTAGGTGGTGGTATTTCAAAAGACAGCGAATATTGGTTTTTAACTGTTCAAAATGCAGAATGGACGGTAGGTTTAAAACTCTGTGAGCCACATCAATGAACTCCCAAAATTATCCCATCCCGAATGTTTTTTTTTAAAGGAATGCAATGGATGGGGTGGATTTCCCCGAAAATACTTTTGTGGGGCCCACCGAGCATCACAGCGTTGGACGTGCGAAAGGCTTACGCACATCCGCGAAAACTGGATGTTCCAGGAGGTGGTGGCCCACTACTGATGATCAAATCGATGATTTGGACCGTCTATCATGAAGATGAGCTTGAGAACACCAAACCCTAGTTGACTATTTGTAATCTTATATGCAAACGTGCCCGCTACAACAATCAAAAGAGGACCATCAGCTACCGTTACAACAGGATTGCTTTCCTGGGCCGCATCAACGACGACCCAAACTTTCCATCTCCGGTCAAAATTCCAAGGAGAAGACAATAGATGGATTGGATTTCCAAGAGAGCATCCCTAAATTCTTTCGAAATGCAAGAGTGTTGTGGTTTTTTTTTCTTTCCATTGCGTAAGGCTATGCATGCCACTAACCGACTCCATTCTTCACCGTCTTTACACCCAACCGACCATCCTCCATCAACCTATAAAAGAAAGGGATGTGAGAGAGAGAGGATTTTTCGTTGAGTAGCTGGGGGGAGATCCAGAGCCTGGGGAGAGCCAAGGGAGAGGAGACCTAGAGCTTGGAAGAGATGAAAGAGAAGAGAGAGAGAGAGAGAGAGAGAGAGAGAGAGAGAGAGAGAGAGAGGAAGGAAGAAGGGAGATGTTCATATTTTTCATATTTATTTATTTTCTTCTTTCCTAATTAATTTCATGAATAGCTAATTTCCTTAGTTAGGGCTGAGATGAAGCCCCTAATTTGATTGACGCTTGTTTATTGTTGAATTCATCTAATTTGATTGATTTGTTTCTTTCTCTAGTGTGCTTTCCTGAGATTTCCGTACTTCTCCATTCTATGAGCTTAACCAAAAGTCTAGATGTGGATGTTGTTTGGAATATTATTCTAGGTGCTTGTGTCTGACCATGAACAGGTTTCCTATAGAGGAAGAAACAAGAATCTACGTCTCTCAATGCCTGACCATGGATGGAAAGATGTGATCCATATGCTTTAATGGATTATACATTTTGTGTACCCGACCAAGGACATAGAGTTTGCTTTATTTATTTTGATATTAATTTGAATTAAGGTGAATCAACAGGTAAAATAAGGGTTAGGATAATTAGGGGTGGATTAAAGTTCTAGTCTTCTCTTTGATTGAATTTTCCTTATTGCTCTCCATTATTTTCCATAGATTTGTGGTAGTTTACTTAATAGTTCGCTAATCTATTCGTTGGATTAGTTAAGAAAAATCATAAATTTTGAATTGTGACAACCAGTCCTCATGCGAACGATCTCGTAATACGTACCATATCTACATCTGATTCGTATACTTGCGAGTTTAAAAATCATTTAAATCAGGTTAGTTTAAATAAAACATCAGGTGGCTGATAGAACTGGCTCGATTGTATTTGAATGGATTGTTCCTGCTGTGGTGCAGGTTGATTTTCGTTGCGGTGTGCTGGAATAAAGATCAGAGGGTATCGAAAGTGGACTAGGGTTTTGTCTATGGGTGGGATAAAAAAATAGTTGATGGTAGGATCGCAGAGCCCTATGTGCATGGAGCTTGCACGTCGTTATTGGGTGCAATAATTGCTGACCGTCTTACCTTTTTCTTTGTCAACTTTCTACTTTCTATTTCATGTTTCACTATTCAGCAGAAATATGGCTTATTATGTAGGTTACAAACACACACACACACACACACACACACACACACACACACACACACACACCCACCCACACACGCCGTAGTGGGATTTCACCACCCATGGGTCTTGAACCCAAGACCTCGTGTTGAAACTCCATAGAGTCTCCCACTGAGGTAAGGACTCGAACCCATGTAGGGGTTAACTAATAATGGGGATCAATGCAGAATGCTCGTGGAAAAGTAAATGTACCAGTTCGGAACTGAAATGTAGAATGCTCATAGAAAAGTAAACGGACTAGTGCAGAACTGGAATGTAGAATGCTCATGAAAAATTAAACATAATAGTGTGGAACTGGAATGTAGAATGCTCGTAAAAAAGTAAATGGACCAGTGCATAATTGGAACGCAGAATGTTTAGAGAAGTAATCGGACTAGTACGGGTTTGGAATGCAAAATGCTCGCAGAAAAGTAAACGGACCAATACGGGACTTGAAAGTTTTCAAGTTAGTCAATTAGTATAGGACTAATATGCACTAGATGTTAGTGGGTTAGTTAGTACATGACTAGTATACACTAGATGTTAGTGTTGCAGATATCATAATTCCCCTGAAGCTTATACATGTTTCAAGTTAGACCTTTGTAACACCCCGGATTTTGGCCAATCTGGGATTTGACGTCCTTAGGCAGTGGGTCAACTAAAACACCAGGAAAATTGCTCAGAACCTACTTCCATAGCCAAAGAAACCACTTAGGACTAATTCCTTTAGAAACTAAGCATAAGTTAGCTAGCGCAACGCTAGAGTAGCTGGGAAATAGTCCCTGATCACTTTAAATACGTTCTACAAGACCCAAATCGAGTAGAACCAATGACTCTATAATACTCTATAACCTCGGATCAAACTCTAAGCAGGTTTGTTCCCTGGACCACTTTGAAATTTTGTATTGGATCTACACCGCGCATCGAAAGTCCGATACCTGCTATCTTAGACCGTTAGAACCGCCTAGCTGGACTTGACAATCATTTCGAAAATCAAGTCCAACCGACGTTCGCAGGCTACTTCATTGAGCCTGGACCGAAGAGAGTAGAATTACGGCTAGATTTGGAATTTGAAATTCAAATCTGGCACACGAATTGACGCATCAGTATTAAGCGTTCTGACCGTCAGAATTCAGCCAAATTACACCCTCGGATCAGGAAAAATTTCTATTTTATATCATGAGATTTGCAGACCTGATCTACGTGCGGTGACCGCTGAACTGAAACTGGACCGCCACGGGCGATCTGCGAACCCTGCTGGACTGAAAACTTGATGTATGCTAGATCCAGTATACATGAGTTTAAGTCCGATCGCGTTCGGCCAAGGGACCACCAGAAATGTCCTTTTGGACTGAAACAGCCCCGATTTGGTTACCCCTCAAGTGAAACTTGTTCCCGAGCCTATTTCGGGCAAGTTTGGGCTTATAAAAAGGGTTGAAACCCTCACTCCTCTCTCCCATCCGAATTTATAAAAATCCCTAGATTGGGAGAGAGAAAAGTGAGAGTTTGTGAGAAAGAGTAGGAGAGAATTTCTTGCTGCTCGTGCCACTTGCTGCAAGTGCCTAAGCAACACACTCAGATCACCTGGCCGGTGATTCCTCCGCATTTTCAGGTAAGAAATAACCCTAGAAAATTGCTGATTTGATGTTTCTTCCGTTCCATATCTTGATAGTTAATAGATCTTGTAAAACAGGTCCTCTATTCGCCGTAGACGAAGCGTATACGCTCCGTTCAAAACGACACGTTTATAAGAGACAATGTACGGATTTTAGACGCTTTGATTGACTATTTCCAAATCTTTCAATGTCGTTTAATAGTAGATTATTGACCGCATCGCCGTTTGACATGTACAACATGCTGTCCGTTTCCTGTTTCGTAAACCGGCGAAGAATATGAGATTTAGGGCATTTTAGTCATTTGTAGGAAGTACTGTTTTCATGCATATTTTGCTGATGTGATTGACATGATTTGTTGTCGCATTAGAATGTTAGGAATACGTGCATAATTAGTTTGGCGAAGAGATTCGGCTAAATGCGCACTTCGGGTTGACATACTCTATGTAGACTTAAGTGTGTAGTGTAAGTGCTTGTATTAGTATGTATTGAATTAAATGATGTTATGAATTAGTTTGAGATGGATTTCTCAATTAATTTTCTGATGAAAATGATTTCCTATATGTTGGCAATATGCATAATTTCATTATATGTATGAAAGGCATATATCAGGTGATTTGCTTAAGTTGTATATTACAACATGTGTTAACATGCTCATATGGTTGTATTTCATTTCCAATACTTTTACATGTTTTGCTGATGTGATTCCACATGTTTGGGACTATACTTAGTCCAGGCAGTCGGTAACCGAGCGAATTCGTGGTTAGCTTATCTTCGCCATGAACGACGCGTCGATGAACGCGAGCCGTGTTCTGGAGTTGGCGGTAGTGGTTAGGCCACACGAAGTGTTTTATGCACTTCATGTCGTTCGACTTGAGATGCGATCGCGCTAGTCGAGCCCGTCAAGTAACCCGACTGGCCGTTGTATGTTCACCCTGCATGAGTAATAACTGCTTGAACCTAGGGTACTGAACTTACCATTGTAAACCCTGTTAACTATGGTACCTTGATCCATGAAGACTCATGAGCCGGGCATGGTGGTATGGGACACCGTGGTCGAGCTGTCGGCCTACGCTGGGGCCACAAACCTCCCCGTAGTGACCAGTGAGCACCTATGACTCATGAGCAGATTATGGTGGTATGGGACACTATATTCTTGCTGTCGGCCTACATTGATAAGTTGATGGGGGAGCGGTGCAACGAGTGCGAGCAACAGCCCTGACAGCCCTTTATAGTGACCACAAGCGTATTCTGAGTCTACGGGAGGCGACGACCCTTCCGTAGCAGTAGAGTACAGTAGGCCTGTAT
Organism: Magnolia kwangsiensis; assembly: GCA_037074715.1. Classification (NCBI taxonomy): domain Eukaryota; kingdom Viridiplantae; phylum Streptophyta; class Magnoliopsida; order Magnoliales; family Magnoliaceae; genus Magnolia; species Magnolia kwangsiensis. Next base: position 71,882,003 of record CM073584.1, read on the forward strand.
TGATAAGGAGATGGGGGAGCGGTGCAACGAGTGCGTGCAACAGCCCTGGCAGCCCTTACAGCGACCTATAAAATATACATCGTATGAGATTACTAGGAGTGACGACCCTAGACAGGATCTGTGTTGGGATTGATATAAGGGAAGTACCTTAGTTTCCCAATCCTGCTGTTTGAATAGACTAATAACAATTCAAAAATCATATCACCATACCATTGCATGTGCCTGGAAGATGTGGAGCACTTGAGGATCGATTGCATGCCGCGGTCGTAAGATGGTACCGTTTGAGGGAGATCGTCGGTGAGGGCATACATCACGTCATTTTATACTGCATTAACAACAGTTTTAGGATTGTTTGATTTACTGCTTTACTATTATCGCATGATTGATTTGAGAACATGTTAATCCTTGCTCTATTATTCCACTGAGTTAGCTACTCACTCCCACATTGCGGGATGGTGTTTCCGGACACCCACCAGACCCTTTTGTGATTGCAGATGATGGCGCGGCCTGCGAGGCAGAGCCAGACTTGATGATGATGAGGAGGATCCCTCCTTTATGCGTGTTCTGATCGACGGGATTACAGGGAGGTTGATTAGATGTCTTGACACTTGTCATTTTATATTTTCAGAGCACTCATGTATATACTTTCTTTCTATTTTGAGGTATACATGTATATGTTTAACCTGGTAACATATTCACACTCAAGAGACACACAACAGTTTATATATGTTATACATACTATCACAGACTTCCGCTGGTAAATTTAACTGTCTCTGGAGTATGATATGCTGTTCTGGATTAATCTCACTCATGTTTAATACATTATCACAGACAACATCCAATCATACATATCTATGTTGTATAAATAACATTTTGGAACTCGGGAGTTGGGTTTTTGCTCGACCCCCCGATTTTCGGGATGTTACAACCTTAGAATGTGATGTGTTACCAAATCCCTAGTAAAGTTGTTATCTTGTGAATGCGAGTGCGCATAGTGTTGGAATGTGCAACACGCGGTGGAAGATTGCCTTTTACTAAATGGTGTTTTTGTTATCATATGCGAGTGATTTTTTTGGGGTTATGACGAATCTATATATACGGTTTGTTTAGCTCGTCTTGGCTTCCTCGGTCTTGCAATACCTTTCCAAGGTGGACAAAATAATACATTTGAAAAGGTTGGAGTCGCCAATAGCTGATTTGGTGAGATTTATGTTCACGGTTGGCTAGAGCCGTAAACTTGTTGGGTGAGGTTGAAGAATCGAAAAATTCCTTCAACCTGAATGACTCCTGCGATTGGCCAACAATCTTGGAGGTCTAGGTAAGGGTCTCAATTACGACTAAGAAAGCATTAGATACATTCTCTTGCCCGCACTTGCGTGCGGTGTATACTTTAAGGGGCATGCAATTTTCAGGAAATCATATATCTGTAAGAAATATTAGTCATATAGCCATGTTATGTATAACCCTTTGAGAGGGTCAGACATGTAAAAGAAAAATAAAAGTAAATGGATTCTAACCTTGCTTCACATAACCAAGGCCCTAGGCAGGAAAAGAAAATATTATTTACATAAAATGAAATGTATAGAATGGGCCATGCTCTGAGCTTGATTGTGATATGAGAAAGAGAAAAAAGAAACATTAAATACCCTTTCCTGGTGTTAGAAAAGGATGATTAGATGTCCCTAATCCTGATTCTAATCTTGACATGATAAGGTTGACTTTGAAGAATTAGATTGCCTAGGCATAGCCTAGGCGTAGGTATGGCTGCCAAAGCCTAGGCATAACCTAGGCGTAGGTATGACTGCTGTCGGAAAGCTTAGGCATCTCTTCATTGTTAGGGAGCGGAAGCCAAGGGAAAAAAAAAACAAAAAACAAACTCTTACAACATTCTTTCCGCCATCTCTACCTCTCCTTGATAAATGATCGGATGCCTATTTATATAAGCTTAAAAACTATCAGCTCAGCTAACAAACACTTGTCAAAAATTTTATATACGAGTTTCTCAAAAATTTTGGAAGTAAGATTTGGGGCGCCAGATAGCCGTCAGTTGATGAACAGCGGACAATCCACTTTACCGAGGGTGGGGTGTATGCAGTTTCATTTTTAAAGCGTAAGCCATCGGTCTTGATGCCAGTGCGTGGGTGGACCCTATCCAAAATTCCCTGCCATGGCACGTGTCACATGGAGAGATGACTCTATGATAGTTTGGTTGTTTTGTCTCCACGGTGTAGTCTACCCCAGATGGGCAATGCGTCACTGTGTCCTCTATCAGATGATCTAAGGTCTGTAGTTGGTAGTTGGCATTTGGACGGCTAAGAAACTGGTTCGTGATTGCTGGGTGAGATTTTTGGTATGCCGACTTGCCTCCGCCCATCTCTAGTTAGGAACGGATGGGGGCTCTGATGGGCCATTGTATATGAGTTTTATCTCCACCTTCCATCCATTCTTCCATATATTTAAGGGATAACTCCAAAAATGAGGCAGTTCTAAGGCTTAAATGGACCACACCACAGGAATCAGTGGTGATAATGAAACCCACCATTGAAACCTTCCTATGATCCATTGTAATGGTTAATTGCCATCCAACCTGTTCATAAGGCTGCATGGACATGGATGGAGGGTAAACAAAAATATCAGCTTGATCCAAAACTTCTGTGGCCTCCAAAAACTTTTAGATGATAAGCATTTAATCCCCACTTTTTGGTCATTTGAGCCTTAGAATTGTCTCATTTTTGGACTTATTCCCTAAAATGATATGGTAAAATGGATGAACGGTGCGGATAAAACCCATACATCATGGTGGGCCCTCAGAGTCCATGTTTGTTCCTGGTTCCTGGGGACAAGCGGGGTAGTACTCAATAACCACCCCCTTGACCCACTATCTGACGCCACCCGGACCATCGATTTTGTTGGGACTGAAATCCCCTTCAACATGTGTTCTGTACATTCTTAAAACATCCAAATTGTGGGGTCCACGATGTTGTCTATACAAAATCAACTCCATGCATTAGGAAAGAACCTTTATTTGGACTATACAGGTAGGATGGGAAATTTATGACCGTAGACCCCACCTTTTATCCATTGGATATTCTTGAAACAATACAAACTTAACATACGCACTTAGACCTCTTGGTACAGACGACAAATTCCAAGACGAAAATACCCCTCTTTTTCACGAAAACGGATTGGGTACGCCTCCTGCCACCCGCCAATGGCGGATCGTCAGTGGTATGTGGGCCCCACCATGATGTTTTCTTTTCATTCATGTCGTCCATATATTTTTCCAGATTATTTTGTGGTATGAGACCAAAAATGAGGTATATCCAAGTCTCAAGTGTACCACATTACTGGAAACAATGTTGAATAAGCGTCCACCATTAGAAACTTAGGTGGAGCCCACTATGATGTTTGCGAGAAATCCTCTCCGTCTAAGTTCATTCATAGGGTCACAATGACCTGATGAAGAGGAAAAACAAATTTCATAATGATCCAAAACTTTTGTAACCCCTAAAAGGTTTTCAATGGTAGACGTTCAATTCCCCACCGCCTTTTACAGTGTGGTCCACTTGATACTTAGATCTATCTTTTTTTCATCTCAAGCCTTAATATGAGCTCGCCAAATAGATGATAGTTTGGATATAACACAGGCCTCATGATGGGACCCACAAAAGTAACACAGCAAAAAAAAAAAAAGAAAAAAAAGAAAGAAAAGAAAAACAAAGACGGCCGTGGCACTGCCGGCCACGCAGTTTGCTACGGTTATCGCTATGATTATAATCCGTAGCTATATTGTATCGAAAATTCCAGTATTTTTTAGGCAAACTCGCTGGATAGTTCTGAACCTTTTCGATAATATTAAAAGGCTTTTAATATATCGAAGCTATGGTTGTGGCTACGGTTATAATCCGTAGCTATAGGGTCCCACTGACCCTAATTCACTAGCTTCTTTTTTTTTTTCATTATAATCTCTACGGCATTTTATGGGTCCCATTATAAGGTATATGTTATATTCAAACCGTCCATCTAATTGACGAGTTCGTATTAAGGCTTGAGACGAAAAATAAGATAGATCTAGCTATCACCCAGATCCATAGCTCAATTGGCAGACTGAGTGAAAATACCTCGTTTCAACACTTGAGGTCTTGGTATCGATCCCAAGAGCGGGGCAAGCATGAAAAAGAGCGGGGCAAATTAGAAAAACAGCAGGGCAAACTAGAAAAATAACGGGACAAACTAGAAAAATAGTGGGAAAAACATGAAAAATATTGGGGCAAACTAGAAAAACAATGGGGTAAATATGAAAAACTGCAGGGGAAACATGAAAAATAATGGGGCAAACTAGAAAAACAGCGGGAGAAACATAAAAAACACCAGGGCAAAAATGAAAAATAGTGGGGCAAACTAGAAAAAAAGTCAGGGAAACATGAAAAACAGCAGGGCAAAATAGAAAAATAGCGGGACAAATATGAAAAACAGTGGGGAAAACATGAAAAATAACAAGGCAAACTAGAAAAACAGCGAGACAAACTATAAAAACAGCGGGGGAAACATGAAAAACACCGGGGAAAACATGAAAAACAGCAGGGCAAACTAGAGAAACAGCGGAGGAGACATGAATAACAACGGGGCAAACTAAAAAAATAACGGAAAAAATATGAAAAACAGCGGAGCTCATGTTTCCAACTCTTAGTAAAAACAAATCTTAGAAACTATTACTATCAATAATAACAGTCCAACTCTATCGTCTCTTTTCAAAATAATAACATCATTCTCAATAAATTCTTCTCTTAAAACCTAGGACCACAAGTCATCATTCTCAATAAATTCTTCTCTTTTTAAAATAATAACATCATTCTCAAAATAATAACATCATTCTCATTTTTGGACTACTTGCCCAAGTAGTGATGATAGTTGAATGCTCGACCTCTTTGAGGGTCAGACTGTGGGTGAAGGCATTTTTTCCCTTGTTCAGAGGGAAGCCCTCAGTAGATTTCTGTTGGCCAAGCACTTTAGAAAATCGGAGAGTAGAATGAAAAATTCCCTTTACTTGGGATTCTTATTGCAATTTCTTAAAGAAGTAGATTTCAACATCGTAGATTTAGAGTAGTAGAAAACTATAAACTTTGATCTTGAGCTTGGTTGGTTATGCGTGGTAGATTTTCAGGTGCTCGGCGTGCTAAGGATGTTGTAGGGGTCATCCCTCCATGTCCTCAAGTTGATAAGTTCCTGGTCGGCTCGTGCCTGTTACCTTGTAGGGGCCTTCCCAGTTCGGGCCCAGAGTTCCCAAACTAGGTTCCTTAGTATTTTGGAAGGTCCTATGGAGGACTAGGTTCCTTGTTTGGAATCTCCTTGTCTTCACTCTGCAGTTGTAGAAATGAGTCACTTGCTGTTGCCGAGCTGCAACTTTGAGTTGGGCTTGCTCCCTTCTCTCTTCGACTAAGTCTAGTTATAAAGTCATCTGCTCGATGTTTTGTTCTTCATTGTAGGAGTGGGCTTGAGTAGTTGGGAGTCTGATCTCAACTGGGACAATGACCTCCGCATCGAAGGCCAAGGAAAAAAGGTGTTTCTCTTGTGGCTGTTAGGTAGTAGTTTGGTATGCTTGGATGACAAGAGGGAGTTCTTCCGCCTTGGCCCCTTTAGCCTTTTCGAGCTTGGTTCGGAGGTGACCTTTGATGATTTCATTGACTGACTCAACCTGACCATTGGCTTGGGGGTGCCGAGGCAATGAGTAAATGTTATGGATTCTGAGGTTTTCGCATATGCCTCGGAATCAGTTGTTATTGAATTGTTTCCCATTGTCCGAGATGATCGTGTGGGGGATTTCGTACCGACATATAATGTTCTTCCAAACAAAGTCGGTGATCTTCTGCTTAGTAATGGTTATCAAGGGCTCGACCTCGGCCCATTTAGTGAAATAATCGACCGTGATAATTGTGAATTTAGTCTACCCTTTGCTAGTTGGTAGAGGGCCGATGATGTCAATTCTCCACCGAGCGAAGGGCCAAGGTCTAGTCATGGGAGTTAGCTGCTCAGGGGGTTGATGGGGTGTTGCTACGAATCGCTGACACTTGTCGTATTTTTGGGTATACCGTCTGATATCTACCTGGATGGTCGGTTAGAAATATCCTTGTCGAATAACTTTCTGCGCAAAGGCTCGACTGTCGAAGTGGTTACCATAGATGTCTTCATGGGTTTCTCTTAGGACATAGTTGGCCTCATTAGGTCGAAGACATCTGAGGTATGACAGGGAGCATCCTTTGTTGCATAGGATGTTTTCAACCATGGTATACCAAGCTACCCTAGATCAACATCTTCATGCTTCTAGTCGATCTTCAGGCAATTTCCCTTTTTTGAGGTAGTCTATTATTGGATCCATCCAAGTTGGTCCCGAATTTATGGGGAAGACTGTGTTAGAGTCATCCTCATAGATGCTTGGCTTTGTCAGGATCTTAATTGGGGTTGACTTCAGGATATCGTCCTCCGACGATGAGGCTAACTTTACTAGCACGTCTGCCTTATAATTTTTTGATCTGGGGATTAGGCTGATATTGCACATCTGGAATTTCTCAATCATTTCTCGAGCTTTTTGTAGGTAGGCTTTCATATTTTCCTTTTTAGCCTGATATTCATTGGTTATCTGGCTGACGACGAGCTATGAGTCGCTGCGGATTTTCAAATGTTGAGCTTCCATTGCTGCTGCCAGCCTGAGTCCAGCCAATAGGGCTTCGTATTCCGCTGCATTATTTGACGCTTAGAATCCAAATATTAAGACATATTCGATGCAAGTTTGGTAAGTTTCTTCCAGCACTATCTCAGCCCCGCTGCCTTTAGAGTTGGATGAACCATCTACGTGCAATGATGTCCATATCTGCCCATTTGGCTTGGGCGGCTGATCTTTAGCTTGCTTGATCTGGTCGTTGGGGCTGGTTATTTGATCGTCCTTGGTCATGAGCTCAACGATGAACTCACTCAGTTCGACTGCCAATTTCGTTAATCTTTTCGAAACTTTGGGTTTCTAGAGTACTTAATGGAGGGGTTTGTCAGTCGGGACTATGATGGCGTGGGCTTGGAAGTACGGCCGAAGACGTTGGGCTGAAACAACCAAGGCCAGGGCGAGCTTCTAGATGTCCGGGTACCTGCTTTCTATAGGGACCAAGGCCTTGTTGACGTAGTATATGGGCAATTGCTTTCCTCCCTATTCCCTTATGAGAGTTAAGGTAACCGCATCTAAAGAGATTGCTAAATATAGTAGAAGTGCTCGCCTTGCTTAGGTTTTGAAAGTAATGGCGGAGACCCCATGTATTGTTTGAATTCTTGGAAGGCGAACTCGCATTCCTCTGTCCATTCTTTTTTTTTTTTTGCTTTTAATTGTTTGAAAAAAGGAAGGCATTTGTCTATAGCTCGGGACACGAAGCGACTGAGTGCAGCTATTATCCTTTTGAGGCATTGGATTTCTCTTATTGTTCTTAGTGAGTTCATGTTGAGCAAAGCCTAAAATTTTTTAAGGTTTGCTTCTATCCCTCTTTGGCTGACTAGGAACTCGAGAAATTTCCTTGAACCAATTCCAAAAGCACATTTGCTCTTATTTAATTTCATTTGATATTTCCTGAGGATTACGAACATCACCTCCATCTCGGAGACATGATCCTTAACTCTGATGCTTTTGACTAGCATGTCGTCAATGTAGACTTCCATGGTGCATCTGATCTGTTGCGCGAACATTTTATTGATAAGTCGTTGGTATGTGGCTCCAATATTCTTTAGTCCAAAGGGCATAACTTTATAGTAGTAGAGGCCCTTGTCAGTGACATAGGTTGTCTTTTGCTTGTCATAAGGGTGTGTTCAGCTTGTGCCCAGCCATGCTGTTGACGAGCTGGTCAATCCTGGGGAGGGAAAAGCTATTTTTGGGGTAGACTTTATTTAGGTCAGTGTAATCTACACAGACCCGCCACTTGCTATTAGTTTTTTCACTAGGACCACATTAGTTATCCAATCTGGGTAGTATATTTTTTCCACAAATCCTACTTCGAGGAGTTTTCCGACCTCTTCTCCAATGATGATATATCATTTAGCTTCGAATGCTCTTTGTTTCTACTTGACCGTCTGGTGGTCTGGGTCGACATTTAACCTATGAACCATTACCCTCGGGTCAATTCTGAGCATGTCTTTGTGTGGCCAAGTGAACACGTCGAAATATTGTTGGAGTAGGTTCATTATCTCTTCTCGCAGTGCTGGAGCTAGTGATGACCCGACCTGGATAGTGCAAACCGAGTCAGATTCAGCAAGCGAGATTGGTATAAGGTCCTCCAAAGGATGCCCTCTCTTGATAAAATCTTCTTGGGGGTCGAGGAAGTGATGGTCATTGTTTGTTGTTTTCTCAATACCAAGGAGTAGTAATGTCGAGCTTCTTGTTGATCTTCTTTGATTAGCCCAGTGTCGTGGTTGTTTGGGAACTTCATCGCAAGATGATATATTGACACGACTACACGAAAAGTGTTGAGGAAATGTTGTCCGAGTATGACGTTGTAGATGGAGGGGCAGTCGACCACCAGGAAGTCGATCATGGTCGTTACTTGGTTTGCCCCTCTCCTACGGTGACCGAAAGTTGGATTGATCCTTCTGAGGTGATTTTATTTCCTGTGAACCCGAGCAAAAGGGTCTTGATAGGTTAGAGATGGGACCTTTCGATATTCATTTTGTCGAACGCCTCAGTGAAGAGGATGTGCTCCATTAGAGGTCTGTTAGTGACGCAGACAGGTGTTCTGAGCCACAATAGCTGATAATTTGGGCGTGGGCTCTCTGAGCTTTGTTTGAGTTGCCTTCCTCAGTGAGTTTGTCAAAGATAGTGTGAATGTCTGCCGAGCTGCCGGTGTCCACCAAAATTCGAAACACCCGACGGTTGGCTATGGTCATAGCCACCACCAGTGCGTCGTCATGAGGGTGGTGAACACCTCGGGCGTCCTCTTCGATAAAGGCTAGATCATAATGTATCATTTTCTGCTCCATTAGAGGTCTGTTAGTGACGCAGACTGGTGTTCTGAGCCACAATAGCTAATAATTTGGGCGTGGGCTCTCCGAGCTTTGTTTGAGTTTCCTTCCTCAGTGAGTTTGCCAAAGATAGTGTGAATTTCTCCAATGGGTTCGTTGTTGATAGGTTACTCGTTCTTTATATTAGTCCGTTCTTCTTTTTTGGTGAGGTATTCCCGTAAGTCCCAGTTGCGAATCAAGGCTTTAATTTCTTCTTTCAGATCGAAGCAGTCGCTCGTCGAATGGCCATGGTCACTGTGAAAATGACAATATTTCCACTTGTCTCGTTTATCGGTGTCAGATTTCATCTTCTTCGACCACTTGAGGATCGTATTGAGAGGGGTGTATGAGCTGAACCTGCTCTTAGGTCTTATGCCTGAGCGCTAGCTTCTTGGATGTTCATCATCTTTCCTCCTTTTGTTGTTGCTGGTCGAGCTCGCCTCCTCCTTAGTCGAGCTTTCCTTGTGCTGAGCTGCCCTCTGTATGCTAGCGACTTCCTCAGTGTTGGAGTATTTCTGAGCTCTATTGAGGAGGTCAGCCATCGTTGTAGGAGGGCTTTTGTTCAGCGAAAAGAGAAACATCCTTCTCTTAGACCTCCCATCATGGCAGTCAGAGCAATATCCTCCGAATGTGCTTGTACTTGCATTGTTTCTAGGTTAAAATGCTTAATGTAGTCCTTGAGCAACTCACCTTCTTTCTGAATGATATGGAGGAGGTGGGAAGCCTGTTTGAGGCTTTCTTTCCCCTCGATGAAGTTGGTGATGAAGGCTTTGATGAGTTGTATGAAAGAATTAATTGACTGCGGCTTTAGTTTTCAGAACCACTTCCGAGCTGTTCCTGCCAGAGTTAACGGGAATGCGTAGCACATGACCGCAATTGATGCACCGTGCAATTCCATCCAAGCCTTGAAAGATTCTAAGTGCTCAACAGAATCGGTGGTCTCAGAGTTTGGGGTGATCTGAGGCATACAGAACTTCGGTGGGAGTTGCACATGTTTGATGTAGGCAGTGAATGGAGGCTCGGTTTCTTTTAATATTGCCTTCACTGAGGTCGGCTTTGTAGGGGTTGGGACGTTCGATCGGTAAGCTTGTTGTATGTCACCGATCTGACCTCGCATGTCACGCCCCAAACTCGAGGACCGGGCTCACAAAATTTTCAATCGCCGAATCCGGCACCGAAAGCCTCCATAATACCCTATTCTCGGCTCCTGGTACCCATATACTAGGTTCCGATCTTAGGATCATACAAGGATGATTTTCAACATAATTTTTTTTTTTTACTATATAAGAAGCATAACCAAGCCACAATAACAAGAACATCATCACATATCTACTATAATAAAAAAACTTTTGGGTACAAGGCATAAGGGGAAATATAATATAGATAACAAAAACTCCAGAAGCTCAGCTGCACGCTCTTACCTCAGTGCTGCTGCATCCTAGCATCACCTGCACGCAATGATCACACATAAGCTTATAGAAAGCTTAGAGGGTGGTGTAAGTGTGTGCGTAATATATATGTCAGGTATGCAATACAGAGTAATGCAGAAAAATTCTGGTAAGTGCATGATGCTGTCAGCCGTACCAAGGCTATGCATGCGATGCAAGGACTACATGGCCAGATGTCATACGCAAGATGTAGCGCAATCATATCAGTCCTCATCCGGGATCATATATTAGTACGGCTCATTTCTAGAATATCACCGGAGTCTAGTACACTCTACATGAAATTATAGCCCACTTATGCGTAACCATGTAAGTAGAAGAGACCTCACTATCTGTCTGTCCAGTAGTTAGCTAATATCTACTCGGCATGTCGATAACAAACCCATTTATGAGTTTGTCAAACTCAGCCTAGTTATGCCCCCTACCCTCGGGCGGATAAGGCCATATCCCCTTCCAACTGACCACGACACAGTGGGAGACACGGCCTAATAGTATACAGCCCTCGTGCGCACATGTATCCATTTGGTCTCGACGTTGGAGCATCCTCTTGATACCATAAGGGTTCTGAAACTTTTACCTAAGGACAACCTCAGTGCTCATAGTGCTAGAACTAAATATTTTCAATATCCAATCCTGTCAACCATGATATGTCTGTGGAGGCCACAACCCCGATATTGCAAGGGCATACAATAATCGTATCACACAAATGCAAGGAGCATGAGTCACACTATTCAGTCATGTATCAATCTTATCATGCGCTCATGAGGGGTAACTCGGCCTCTCAGGGAGTCCCATAAACAATCCGCCCAATGTCATATGCTATGATCAACCACTCCTCATATCAAGCATACATACGATGCGTATGGGCATGTATCATGATGCTATGTTAGCACGTACTCAGTGAGTCCTCCGAGATAAAGTATACTAGCATGACTATAAGTAAATAATCGGCCTATATACATGGCGGTGTCCATAGAAGAACGGTGGATCTAATCCAAAACATCAAGATCAGTCCTCAACAGCGGATATACCAAATCTGATATCACAGATCCTTCCATCTACGGTGATGATATCCTCTCCTCATATCAACAATGGGCTTAGATGATTGACTCATATCAAGAATGGGCCTAAGAATAAGGAGTGGGCTTCCTCACCCGCTCCATCACGTAATAAACTAGGCTTCCTAAGGGACCCAATAAGCACAAGGTGTGCTTAATGACTTGGACAAATCTACAAGGCATGATGGATGCATCAACAATAATGGGGGCCCAACAGTTTGGGTTAGCCCACTAAGGCTAGATAGGTTACACTTATGGGGGCCCAAATAGATGAGAATGAGCCTAACAATGGGCCCTAGTGAGGTTCACAATGTGGACATTTAACCACCATTGTCCCCTAGAGTGTGGCCCGCATGAAATGTAACTTACAACGGGGCCCATGTCCCGTATACTACTTAGGGGAAATGAATGGGCAGCACACATAACATCTCATACATCATGGTGGGCCTCAAGAAACATCAAGGTGGGCTACTTGGGACAGGCCATAGCCCAAAAATACGATGACCAAGGGAACATACAACACATGCATCATGGTGGGCCTCATGGGCAGCCCATATGCCCTAGAAAATAGTTGGGTTACAAGTACATCATAGGTACCATTGTGGGCCTTATAGGCCAGCCCAAATTTTGGCAATTTGGAAGGCCAACATAAATACAATCACATACATCATTGTGGGCTTACAAACAGCCCACAAGGTCCATCATAATGGATGGGCAACACATATACCAAGGAAGGCTCTAAGGCTAGGCGTCTAGCCCATCTGGGCTCGCTGGACGTCCAAAAATCTGGACAGTATGGTTTTAATTTAATCAGATAGAAAGTGGGTCCTACAAGGCATTAATGGGGCCCATAATCTCAGAAAAATACATATATGGTATGTATGTATAACACTTTCAATCTGGTGGGCCTCACAACTTCAAAACATTCAACTATATGCAGCAATACAGGGCCCTTGCTGGACGTCCAATCCACTAAATTTTTGGGCCCACTGGGGTCTAGCAAATAGGCTATCCGGATAAAATAAATACTTCATGGTGGCTCATAAATGTTACAGTGGGCCTCACCAGATGGAAGCCATGGATATAACACATATATCAGGGTGGGCCCGCCGTTGGACAGCTAGTCTAGCAGCGCCCAACCCAGTTGGACGGTCCAAAGGGCGTGGACGGCTGGCCTAAAAATACATTCAAGGTGGGCCCCACCTGTGGACGTCCCACCAGGGGTGGGCCACGTTCAGGTGGACCACAAAATGGAGGACGGTGTGGATGACATACAACTTCAAGGTGGGCCTACAAAGCTAGGGACGGGCAGCCCTTGTTGGACGCTGGGCCTGCCTATGTGTCCAGCGGGTGGGCTGCTACCTTGGTAGGTGGCGTCCCACATATGGACAGCCTAGATACTACACGTGCACCTGAGGTGGGTCCCAGTTAGGTGGGCCACAATAGAGGTGAATGGGGAAGACAAAAACACATGCATCAAGGATGGATAGTTTCTGGACAGGAAGTTGCTGGCCTTGTTTGGTCCTACCTCTGGAATGGGCCCAGGGCTTGCCTAATCATGGGAAAATGGGTGGATGATATGCACCCCCAAATGTACAGCATGGTGGGGTCCACATGAGTGGCCCACCATCCCAAAGGTCAAGCTGATATTTATGGTTTTCCCCTGATACAAGCTGTTGGACGGTCCCAATTGTTGGACCTTCCAGGCCTCTTGGACACTCCAGGGGCGTGTACATCAAAGTGGGGTCCACACACTAGTGGACCACCCCACTATAATGAGAAGAATCAAGCTAAAATACAAGGTTAAACTCCATTCAAACAGCCAGCAAAATGGGCAAAAAATCTGGACAGCAACATGCTGTTGCATAGTGCAACCCATAGGTTGTTGGATAGTGAGAATATTCATGACATAGATCAAGATAGGGCCACCTAGATGGGCCACACACATCCAAACCAAGGTTATGTTTGTGTCTAACCTTGCATGCATAATAAGACAGTAAGGTGGGCCAACCTGGGTCTAGATTTCTGAACAGTAGGACTGTCCCACCCTGCTGGACGATCTGGATGTTCTGAGCACATCAGGTGGGCCACGCATCATGGAGGAGAGAGAGAGAGAGAGAGAGAGAGAGAGAGAGAGAGAGAGAGAGAGAGAGAGAGAGAGAGAGAGAGAGAGAGGAAACACGACTAAGTTAGGGGCTCCGCCACTATGAGCCCCTCAAATGATCCAAACCATACATCAAATGGGTCCCATCCAGGCATGGGCCCTTACATCAGAAATCTAAGGTGAGGATGCCATCCCCACCATGAAATCAAGGGTCTAGATGATCCCTCAATGCTATAGATCAAGCAAAATATCATGATGGGGTTCATGGAGAATAACCCCATTATGGCATGTGCATGCAAGCTAAGGTGGGCCATTGGCCACACCTAAGGGTCAAGATAAGATCCTCACCATTGATTGGTGGGTCCTACTTGCCCTATGCTAGAAGAAATGAAGATCCATGCAAGAAAATGAAGGAAACTAGTTCTAGGAGGCACTCACCTATTCTCTTCTTCTTCTTCTTCTTCTACCCTTGGACTCTCAAGCCTTCTAGGATCCTTAACAATGGTAGAGATGAGTTTCTAAGGGCTAGATTGGGTGGGTTATAGGGTGAAAGAGGGCTGGAATGGAGGGGATCTCATGGACGTTGTAAGCTTTTGTTGCTAGGAATGAGGAAGATGAGAGGGAGAGAAGGGTGTATATGGGAGAAATGATTGCCTTGTAAGGTCATAATAGCATGTGTAAGAGGCATGGCATGCCTAGCAATAATGACTAGCAAGAATGGGGAGGGGTAGGATGATGTCACCCTAGGCTAGGTAGCCTAGGATGACATCATCCTCATGATGGCTTTTTAGGGAATGCACTTTATCAGGAAATCTATGGTCCTGCAACGTGCGGTCCACGGTCGAGATAACGCGCGGACCACATCTCCTAATCTAGGAGTAGCATTGGTGCATGAGACGTGGCGTTGGAACCGTGGCGACGGTGCGTTCGCGATGACATAGGTCTCAGGTTGAGCCGACTCAGGTTTACCAGATGCGACTTGAGGTCGCTCGCAAAGGTTATTTATAGGTTGCAGGTTGTTGAAATTTGATGGGAAGGATTGTGAGATCCTAAGGAATGGAATGGTATTAGGACACAGGATTTACATCGTAGGTCATTGAGCTTAGCTTCCTAATGGTTGCTGCTTTTATCTATGGCCTTAACGGCTGCCTTGTTGGTCTTCTTTCTGTCTAACTCATGACGCAGATCAGAGGATGCTAGAGCGGCGGTGCCAAATGCGTGAGAAGGTACTGACCTTAATATTCCTAGCTACCGACTCTTGCAGGAGGCGACATGTACTTCGGATGGCTCGGGGAGTTCTCGAATCGTCGATCCCGCCACTAGCCTGTCCCCTTATGTGAGGCGGGGTTGTAGCTGCTCCAATAATTGTTTCATAGAATTCATGTTATTGTTCAACATCTCAACTTGTTGCTCTAGGTAGATAAGTCATCCTCCTCGACTCCAGGATCGTTGCACCGGCCCCGCAGGCGCGGATTTAGCCTGCAACTAAAGAGGAATCTCGGTGGTTGGCGGATTGGTCTGGCGACGAGAGATTGGGCGTGACAGAGGAGGTGGGAGCCTTCTTCTTCCCCTTCACCATCGTTGAGAAATTATGGGATGAAAATGGATTTCAATGTGGTTCCTATAAATGGCACCAAACTATTGATGTAGAAATTTGGTTAGCCCTCCTTGGACTTGCAAACCTACACAAAGGACAGATAATGAAGACCTTGACTCGTGCAGGGGATCCTCCGATGCCTAAGTTAGAAATCTGGGTCTAGTTGAATATTGGGGGTTTGGGGCTAGATATTGTGCATACCTTTTACCTTTAGGGCTTTCTTATTTATAGGTGAGGAGATGCGGTGTCGTAGAGGGCACATATCCCTGTTTGGTAGGAACTGATTATAGTAGGATTCGAACTCCTTGAGCGGTGGATCTTTCTAGATCTGTGGCTGGAATCTCGGGGTGATCCGTGTGGTAGTCGGTTTCCGCGACCTTCGGCTGAGAACGTGGACAGACCTGGTTGAGGTCATGCAAGATCCTATAGAGGGCGGGTTCAGCTGTCCCGAAGTAGTCCGACTCAGGTCACAGCCGAAGCTGGTGCTGCGTTCGTGTAAGGATGCGTTTTGCAAACTTGAACGGAGTTAGCTTGCTTCAGATAACAATTGATTAATAACTGTCTCGACTTTGTGCCTAGAGGTCGAGCCTGGCCTTTCTCCATACTTGGTCAAGGAAGTCGAGCTCAGCCTTTCTCTATACTTTGTCAAGGCAATGGAGGTCTAGCCACTAGATTGCACCAATCACTTGTTTGAATTGTTGACCTGGCCTGTCAATAGTTAGCTAGTCTATTTTCTCAATAACAATTATTATTTTTATTTTTATTATTATTATTATCACCGTCAACATCATCATCTTGTCGAGATGAGTTACACCTCATTAACAGGCTTGATGAAAGATGCAAGCCATGGTGGCCTCACACACAAACTTACAATTGCCATCCCATCCCATATTCATGTTGTGCGGTCCATCAGAGTTGTGAGTGTAACTGTTTTTTTTTTGTTTGTTTGTTTTTAGGGCGGATTTTACATATACAACATGGTTGCTCGTAGACTGGGGGCCTTTTTACACATTGCTTAAAACAAGTGTTGCAGAGGAATCAAGTCCATTTTGTGGGTCTAAGCTGATTGCTTCAAATCAACTATTTTGGCTGATGATAAAACCATTACAAGCATTGCCTATCTTCACTTTTGTTAACCAAGACATGCAGAAGAGCGTGCTCGTTGCCCTACAACACTTGATTCTCCCATGAAATTCTTGAGAAGAGATCGGCCGATAGACTTTGTGCTCTTAGCTTGATTAAGATCATGCAAAACGCAAGTAAGAGGAAAAAAATCCCAGGAGCATTGTATTTCCATAGAAATGCCAAGGCTACTCATGAATCCTACTCATTAATCCATCTGGTGATGTGCCTTGCTATTTTGGTCGCGGCCCCTTTGGGCCGGGTTGATCCAATCATAAGGTGGGCTGCATGCATGCCTAAAAAAAAATGGACATGACCGATCATCCCACGTCCAACAAAAAATGTTTCGCCCTCATTTCCAATATTCGAAGGAATATGTGGCCGACCAGTTTACTGGACCGGCTTTCTTTTGGGTTGGGGAACATCCACACCGGCCCCCACCCATGGAATTAAGTAGTGGTTTCATAGTGCGGCTCACCTGGGGACTGAAATCGGCACAGCTTGACCTGACTCGGTCTGACTTGGTAATGTAGTGAAACTGATAAAACCATAGCCTCACCTGGTGAATGGCTTGGTTTTTGCATACACGTATGTCATGGCCCATTTGGGGTTTCATAAATCCACTGGTGCAACATGAGGCTGTTTTTAGAAGGATTTGGATTTCTGCATTACCCTCTTAGTTGTCATTTTTGGAGCTTCGCTGAGGCCCATGAATCAAACTCATCAACGGTTGTAATCAGGGCTGCACACGTAGGACTCAAAAATTGTACCCATTCAATGGCCACGTCAAGGGAGACATTGGACAACTACCATAATTAAAACCTAAATTCACATAGTAGCCCACTTGATGGTTGATCTGAATGATTTTCAAGCGTCCCATTTTTTTAAAATTTTTTTATTTTTATGATTGGTCGTTCCTGAGGTGGGCCTCACACGCAACAGTCGCAGAGGGGCCAGTTATACAACAACTGTTGTAGAGGAACTGGCCCTGTGAGTTATAGGCAAAGACTATTTTGTGGTTTGCTCCTCTTCTTTAACTGATTATTGTTGCAATTAGTTCTTCTGGCTTTTTCCTCTTTCTCCAACCATAGAAGTGCCAAAGAGACAAGAAGTGGCGTTGGGTGGGGTTCGGATCAGGTGCATTGTTTAAAAGCTCAAAAATAGGAGTGTGAAAGAGCCAGTTAGGGCTGGGCGACCCAAGCCAAATATGGGCCTCTGCAGGCCAAAATAGTCCAGACCAAGCCCAAGCCCAAGCCCAAGCCCAACCTAAGATGGAGAACGGACTTCATAACAAGGAGAGAAAGAAGAGCGTCAGATCGATTGGGATGATAGGACATAGCAGGTCGGGTAAAGATACGTGGAATAAAGCCTCTAAAAATGACAAAAATCTGATAATGAAAGAAGCATAAATAGATGGAAAGAAAAACAATATAAAAACCACAAAGAAAAGAAAAGGCATAGAAACCGGGAATGGAAAATAGCTTAAGGAAATAGAAAAGTTAAAAGCCCATTTCAATCTCATCTGGGGGAGGGGGCGCTTGACGGGCTGTTAAGGTCTCCCTGGCCATCGAACTGCCTTCACCCGAGGAGTCTGGGTACAGGTTTTGCAGCATTGTTTTGATGAGACAGAAGGAGAGGTGGGAAGCATTTTTATTATTTGAAGCCTTATTGGGCTATGTTGGGCTGACGGGCTTTTGTACATCCAGGCCAAGCCCATTTATGAATCATGCCGGACTTGGACTATATGCCCAAAGGCCCATCAACGTGGCCCAGCTTGCATCTCTCTCTTCTAGCCAGTGGCCGGAGTTTTTTAAATATTCAAATTTTGAAAAAGAGGGAAACCTTGTTGTTGATGTCTTACATCTGTTAGTAACGGAATTTGTCGATGCCATTGACAAACCGCTTGATATCATCGACATATGCTCGATCCCATCAAGAAAATCAGAATAAATCCATGTTGGTTGCTGGATTGTTTTAGATGTTTTCTCAATGGTATCGAAGGAGGCTTCGATGCCATCGACATATCTTTAAGGGATGTTGATGTCATCGAATGTCCTATCAAAGTTGCGCACAAAATATTTTTTTCCACCTCTACTCTCTGTTCTAGTTCGTCTAACAAAATCTATATGAAGTAGTTCAAGAGGTCTTGCCATGGCTAAGGAGTTTACTTTCTTGTGACTACTCCTAATTTGCTTGCTTATTTGACAAACACCATGTACTTTATTTTCCATCCTTTTCAATTTGAATAAGACACGTAAGTGATCTCTTTTTCTTAATTTATATAGATCTTTATAGTTTACATGTCTAAGACGTTGATGCCGTAGTTCAGTCTCGTTTGTTCGGACCATGTAGCATGAATGATTTTTTGAACAAGGGTCTCAATGATATACAATTTTTAGACGTTCTGCGACCATTTAATATTACATGCCCTTTCTCATTAATTATCTTACATCCGTGATATGAAAATTTTACATTATGTTTGTTATCACAGATTTGAGATATGCTCAGAAGATTATGTTTTAGCCAACATATAAATTTTTTTTATAGAGAGGTAAGTTGGGAAGTTAAACATTACCTTGACCAATAATCTTGCAGTTGTTTTTATCCCTGAATGTAATTAAGCTCCCATTAATTTTTTTGATGTTTGAGAGTATGGCTTTATCATTTGTCTTGTGTCTCGAACATCCACTATCCAGGTACCATCTTGAATAACTACTTGTTTTGAAAGCTGTATGGATAACATGACACTTAACATTTGGAACCCATTTCATTACGGTTCTAGGTTTAGGAGGGTCTCTTGCTTTTTGCTATATTTGGGAGTTAGGTTTTCTCCTCTTTCTATATGCTCTATTCTTACCTGAGTTGGATTTCAATAGCCCTTTAAGCAAGTTCATAATTTTATTAGTTAAAGGAGGATTTGTATTATTATTCCTTTGATATTTGTAGCAGTTAGGACTTATTTTTATATTAAATACTTGAAATGATTGTGAATTTTTGAAGTCATTCTTTTTATAGTTTGACTCTTTTAGAGTTTTTACTTTTGAGTTTGAGGACTCTCCTTTTAATAAAAGTAGGAGCAGTATCCTTAGATTTCAAAGAGTATTTTTAATATATCCTAGTCTTGACTTGTCACCGCATTGCCGAGATAAGGTTAACAACTTTTCAAGGTTTTGATTACCTTGGGTATATTTTCAAGTGTCCTTTGAACTTTAAAGGGAGAAAACTTTAAGTTTTAATATCTCATTTTCAGATTTAAGTTTTCACAATTCTGAAAATTTTAAACTCAAATCTAACTTTTTTTTAAAAAAAAAAAAAAAATCGAAAAATGAGATTTTTTCTAATTTAGCATAATTTTCTTTTTGAATTTTCAGTTTAGCCACAATCTTACGACTTTCTCTATAAAGGGCATTATAAGCATTTTGAAGATCATCTTTATTTTCAGAGTCACTTCTTGATGGTTCATAATTAGCCATATCACAATCATTTGAAGAAGCGATTATGGCTATTGTCATAAAGGCTTTCAATTAATTTGCATTTTCCTAATTTGATTCATCAGTTTCTGAATTAGTTTCAGATTTTGATGATTTATCCCAAGTAGCTATCATGCCTTTTCTTATAAATTTATCATTTTAAGGACATTTAGAAGTTAGATACCTATATTCAGAACAGTTGAAACATTGGGTGTCTTTTGTTTTGGATTTTCAATAGTTTGAATTTCATTTTTTTTTGTCAAACAGTTTTTGAAAATATGTTCTTTTCTTAATTTTGAAAATTCTATAGAATTTCTTTGCTAACATAGCTGTATCATTTTCATTTTCTTTAATATCAGAATTTACATTAGAATCCTTTGAATTAGATTTAGAAGATTTAATTACAATGGACTTGATTTTAGGAGCTTTGAAATTCAGCTTGTAAGTTTGAAGAGAACCAACTCATCAACCTTCATAGTATCGGTATCTCTCAATTCCTATATAGCAATAACTTTCAAATTAAATCTATCAGTAAGTGATCGCAGTATTTTTATGCAGACATTGTTTCCAGGGATTTTATCTCCAAGATCCCACATGGAATTCACTATGTCATTTAGTTTCGTATATAAGTCTATAAAAGACTCATTTTCTTTCATATAAATTTCCTTAAATTTGGTTGTAAGGATTTGGATCTTAGATTTTTTGACAATGTTAGTTCCTTCACGTGTCATTTCAAGAACATCCCATGGTTGTTTAGTTGTATCGTATGAAATGATTCTTTTGAATTCGTTTAGAGATAGAGCATTGGTTATTGCATTTAAGGCTTTTGCGTTTGCACTGCTTTTACTTCTATAAACAATTATCCAAAAAGTATAAGCAATTTCTTTCGTGGATACGGTTCCATTTTCAGCTATTACTTCCATCATAGCAGGGATCCATTATATTACAGTGACTTGCAACATAGTTTCATCAATGAATTTGAGGAAGATCCTCATCCTGGCTTTCCAATATGAATAGTTTGAGCAATCAAAGGGAAGTGGCTTGTTAATGAATAAACTTTTGAAATTTGACATCTTATTTCTCTAGATATAGCTCTATGAGGTAAATCCAAAAAAAAAGAGTAACCTCGCTTTAATACTATTTGAAAAGGTGATCTATCAATGTCCTATAGAGGGTGAATAGGACAATGCTAAATAATCAAAATAAAAGCGGAATATATAAAGAATATAAATCTTAATCGCTCAAGTATTGCAATCTTGATTCTAAATAATTCGTTGGACAATCTTCACCTAAAATATTAGGTACGTAGGACAACCTTATTTCATGCATGTCTTTAAAATCTATCTTTTAAATTATCTAGAGAAGATACAACATTCACTACAAAGAATGAAATAGAAATAACATTCACCACTAAAAAGGAATAAAACATTCACCACAGATGCATAGGGAGTTATAGTGGTTCGATGCTTTAAAAATCACTCATACTTCACTCCCAAAATTACTACCCTCGTAATTTTGGCTTTCACTATAACAATGTTTTCATAGGTTCACCTTAATAACCTTATGAAAGTACCATTGTTTGTCAATTAATGTGACAATTGAGTCATAGAGTCCAATGAGCCCGACATGAAAGACTACAAGTTAAAGACTCAACAAAGTGGAAGTCTTCAAAGATCTTCAAAGGTAAAGTAAACCTTATATCCCATGACTAAAACACTTTAGGTAATAATCCCTATAAAAATGTTCTAATCTACCCTAAAATCAACTAGGAAAACATCTCTGGTAGATTTAAAATATAAAATCAAGCTGTAAGAACAAATGAAAAAATCACAAGTTTTATGCAATTTTCGATTCATCGAACAACCTTCGATAACATTGAGAATAGACTCATTTTTGTCTAGCAACCAAAAAAAAAATATGGAACAAATCTTGATTACATCAAATAGGGTTCGATGACATCAAACATACATATTTGATGACATCGAAAATGAGCACTCGTATGTTAAGCAAGTTTAGGTTGAAATTCACTTAAAAAGATCGATAACTCAAACTATGTTTGATGACATCGAATTGAAATTTTGATGACATCGAACATATGCACGATGACATCGAACCAATTCTTAACTTGTCTATAGAGTTCTATTGGAAAATCATGAACTCATTTGATGATATCGAATTCCCTTCAATGATATTGAATTCTTTTCAATGACATCGAAATTCAAATTTCGATGACATCAAAGGTATGTTCGATTACATTGAAAATGGACCAGATTTATCCAGAGTGTTTTATAGAAAAAGAACTGAACTCTTTGATTTCATCGAATCACCTTCGATGACATCGAAATTTAAATTTTGATGACATAGAAGCATGTTCAATGAATCAAATAATTAAACGAGATTGTCTAGCAAGCTCTAAGCAATTTTAGTGAAAATTCCAATGCCATTGAACTGTTACTCGATGACATTAAACACACTTCGATGACATCAAACACGGACGGAATCTGCCACTTTTTTTACCATTGAAATTTTTGCCTTCATAAACAAAGGCTTTGTTTCTTGGTTTGTATTGCGAAAAATAGTGAGATTTAAGAGAGTAATTGTTATAGGAATACACTCACCATATTAAATCCCTTTTCTCATGGGAGTTCTAAAAGTGCCCCGGATTGTCAAATTACATGAGTGTTGAGTCAGTCTTCAAGTGAGCCTCAAGATGAAGATTACAAGATTAAGACCTCAACCAAGAAGAAGCTTGAGTGCTCCAAACAGGTAACTAAAGCCTCACTTCCTTAACTAAACCCCTAAGGTAAATGACCCCCATTTAACTTAGACTTACCACAATTCATTAAAATTCATCTTTGGTAAGCTTAAGTGTTGAACACTTAGAATGTTAGAGGAGTAAAAAATGAAATACATAGATAAATACAATTGCATCGATTTGCAATCGAAGTCATTTTTGATTTTATCGAACATGGTTCAATTACATCGAGTAATAGGCCCATTCTGTTGAGCAACTATATAACCATCTACTGGAAAAATTCGATGACATCGAATATAGTTCGATCTTATCAAAATTAAAATTTCGATAGAATCGAACCCTATTTGATAACATCAACTTTAGGCACTCATTTTATATAAAAATATTCTTAAAGTGTTCATCGGTATACTTGAGTCACATTCAATTACATCGAGAGTAAGTTCTTAATTGCATTGAAGCATGCTCGATTACATTGATTATAATGAAAATTTTGTCCAGCAAGTCATCCATGAAAATACATCTCTTTGATCACATCAAATATCATTCGATGTCATCGAACTTCAAATTTTGATAGCATCGAATGATGATCGATAACATCGAATATTTGGACAAAATCTTCCAGTAACAAAAGATAATTTTCTAAAGAGAATCTGATTACATCGAACTACCTTTTGATAACATCGAAGTGCACGTCAATAAAATCACGCAGAATCTGTTCTACACAAAAATGAATATATATGTATAGAAAATTGATACAATCGAATTAGACTCGATATCATCGAAATTCAAATTTCGATGTTATCGAAGACTATTCGATAGTATTGAAAATGATAGTTTTTTGCTCGTTTCTTTTCCATTGGAATTCTTCTTTTATAAATACCATAGGTTGCTTCTTAGTAAAATGAGCTAGAAATTAATAGAGTTTTGAAAGAATTGCTTCACATAGATTATACCCTCTTCCTCATTCTCTCTTTCCCATTAGAGTTCATCATTCAATCTTGGCAAAAGCATTAACCCATCATCTTATGTGCATTCATTAAGTTTCCAAATGACCTCTTTGTAGGCAAATCATAGTATTAGAACTCTTAAATGTATAGCTCATGGGAACCTTCTCCTTGTGTATTTAAGATCACATCATATAAATATAGAAGAACAAAACCTTAAACCTCACAACCTCGGAGCATTCATTAAAGCATCAGAAGTAGTTGCAGTTCAAGGGAGCTGAAGACTCTTCGTCATCATTGAAGATCTTCACATCGTGTGAGAAAGGGGCTAACTCACTTATATGTAAGTATACAAAGTCCATCAATAAGCCCTCTCCTTGTATAGGATTGAGATTCAGAGTTTGAGTGACAAACTCGCTAAGACCTCTTTGGGGATGTCCGGCGGGAGAATACATAGTCCTTATGTAGGACGAGTTGCCTTGTGTAGGCTTGAGTGTCTTGTGTAGGTTAAAAGAATCATTAAGTTGGTGGTTGGAACTACTGATTTTGGCATCTGGTACCCATTTGACACATCTACCATCATTGCTGGGTACTCAGATGCTGATTGGGCTGAAAATATTGATGACTGCAAATTAACCAGTGGTGGTTGTTTCTATTTCAAAAATTGTCTTGTATCTTGGCATAACAAGAAACATAACTCTATATATTTATCTACTGTTGAAGCTGAATACATTGCAGTCGGTAGTTGTTGCGCACAACTTTTATGGATGAAGCAAATGTTGCTAGATTATGATATTGCACAATCTACAATGATACTATTTTATGATAATACTAGTGCCATTAACATTTCTAAGAATCCAGTTCAACACTCTCGAACAAAGCATATTGACATCCGACATCGCTTTATACGTGAACTTGTCGAAGAAAACATTATCATATTAGACATGTGCCTATCGAGCAATAACTTGCCGATATACTAACAAAACCACTGGATACCAATAGATTTGGCAATCTCTACAAATCTGTTGGAGTATGCACAGTCTAGACATTGTTTAAGGAAGCCCACTTATTTTTATTGTTATATTTGAGGATCTGTTGTCTCATTTTTTTGGTTGTGTATATCCTATATATAATTTTGTTATTTTTTGCTCTGTTATAGTCATTTTCTTATGCATTATTTTGTTTTGTTTTGTTAGTTATTCTTATTTCTCAACTATTTTCTAACAAATGATTCCAGTACAACATGGTAAAGGATAAAGGCAAGGCGCCTGCAAAAGGAGAAACCTCCACAAGAAGAGTTACCAATTATCTATCCTTTAACTCTCATGCTACAAACATGGCTCTGGCAATCAAAATTGTGTTTAATCGTCTAATCAAGACCTTTTACATAGAACCTTATGGGATTGACTTATATCTAGGGTCTATTTGGTGGCATAATATACTCTACCTCGTGGGTGAGGTTCAACATGAGCTCATTCATCAATTTCTAAAATCCTGTCACGATACTCATGATAATCCTCCCTGAATCAGCATCCATCATATGAATACAACTAAGGAAATCACTTCTAAGATGATGAGCCATCTCCTGAGCCTCAGAGTTACTCGTATGCCCCCAATTGAACGTTCACGAAATCATCTTGGTGTTTGGGGAGAAGTAACCTGAGCATTATGTGATGGCTCTACAATTCCAAAGAACAAAAGAAACTTCCTTTCCTCCACATACTTGGACTCAACCTTTAAAGTTCTACAAAATATCTTAAGTACCAATGTTTATCCCTGTGAAGTTTCTGGAGATATGCTCTCTCCATATATTCTCAATATTTTGTATCATATCCATTAATGTATTGAAATTTTCCTACCCACTCTCATCCTATGACAATTGATCTTTGTCATCATAGGCATACATCGTTCAAGTCTCCCACTCTCAAGTCTCATTTACAAACTATCCAAACTCATAGGATTACCGCCTACCCATGATGTCATGTATCCTATTGTTTGTTTCAATTAGGAAACTCTAATCATTCTAAAAGTGTTTGCAAATGTTTTTCAAGCTAGCCATGATGACAGGAGTGGAGATGATGCTTATAACACACCTATGACAACTGCTTTAGACTCATGTCACACTCTTGTGCTTGCACCAAGTCTAGTCTCAATCAACACTAGCCAGTTCCTTCGCCAACATGATCTTTTACGACATCTTTTAGAAGGTCAATCAACTGTAGAAGCTTGCATCTGGCAATGCGAAAACCATCTCTCCGAAATAGAACTACGTCTCGACGCTCTTTAACACACCGGAGAACATATCATGGAGCTACTTCTTAATCGACATGGACATATTCCTCCTAATGAGGGTGGTCCATCAAGATGATTTCTAGTTGGTCTATGTTAATGCTGGATGATGCATACTGATATATATATATATATATATATATATATATATATATATATATATATATATATATATATATATATATATATATATATATATATATATATATATATATATATATATATATATATATATATATATGTTTATCTCCTTAAGGGCTTTTTTTTTTTTGGATAATCACACTACACAAGCTTGGGGTAGTTATTTTGGTGTGTGAATGAATGATGATACTTTATTCACACTTATATTATGTTGATGCCATTTATGTTCTATGCAAGTATATATCTCTATGGCATGCCTATTTCACATTACAGTTCTTACTTTATATGTCTTTATCGTATGAACTTATGTGATAATTCTCCCTCTAACTTTGGAAATAATTGAAAATTCCATACTTCAGTTTTATTGGCCTATCATTTTCATTTATTACCCTTTGCCGATGACTGACAAAAAGGGAGAGAACCATATTCTCCCAAGTTTTTTGTTGTGTTTTGAAAATCTTAATGAAGGAACTTAAGGGGGCATGAAGAAAGGAGGAGTTGTGATGCCCCGCCACTGTGGTCACATGTGGGCGGACGCTGATGTGGGCAGGGCCTAAAGGCCTGCCTGAGCTACCAGTGGATGGCAGACTACTGTTCCGGCAGGCTACTGTGCACACAGTAGAGGCTAAACTTTGTCTCACATTGGAAGAGTTGTCTAGAGTTGTGGTGGTTATAAGTGGGCTCCTTCCTTAACAGTCAAGATGAGTTTTAAACCTGTGAGCTTCGACAAAGCGGACAATATCTTGTGCTATTGGGTCAGGCCTTACAAATGGTATTAGAGCCGAGGACGGCTCTGCCCTCGGTGGGGAATATTATGACGCCCCGTCATTGTAGTCACACATGGGCGGACGCTGATGTGGGCGGGGCTTAAAGG
Organism: Magnolia kwangsiensis; assembly: GCA_037074715.1. Lineage (NCBI taxonomy): Eukaryota > Viridiplantae > Streptophyta > Magnoliopsida > Magnoliales > Magnoliaceae > Magnolia > Magnolia kwangsiensis. Next base: position 71,908,829 of record CM073584.1, read on the forward strand.
CTTGGACGAGTTACCAGTGGTTGGCAGGCTACTGTGCACATAGTAGAGGCTAAACTCTGTCCCACATTGGAAGAGTTGTCTGGAGTTTTGGTGGCTATAAGTAGGTTCCTTCCTTAACAGTCAAGATGCATTTTAAACTCGTGAGCTTCGGCAAAGTGGACAATATCTTGTACTGCTGGGTCGGTCCTTACAGGAGCCATAAGAAACTCAAGTGTAATTCAATTGAAAATTTATTATGTATTGAGTTGATTGTAATAACCTAGGGTTTGTTAGGATGTTTTGTCATATAATTGACAAAGGGGGAGATTGAAAGTGGCTTGATTTTTTAAATTACATGAGTGTTGAGTCAGTCTTTAAGTGAGCCTTAAGATGAAGATTAAAAGATTAAGACCTCAAATAGGAAGAAGCTTAAGTGCTCTAAATAGTTAACTGAAGCCTCACTTCCCTAACCAAACCCCTGAGGTAAATGACCCCCATTTAACTTAGACTTACCACAATTCATTGAAATTAATCTTTGGTAAGATTAAGTATTGAATACTTAGAATGTTAGAGGAGTAAAACATGAACTACATCGATAAATTTGATTGCATTGATTTGCAGCCGAAGTCATTTTCGATTCTACTGAACATGGTTCGATTGCATCGAGTAATAGGCCCATTCTGTCCAAAAATAATATTAGCATCTGCTAGGAAATCTTGATGACATCAAATATAGTTCAATCTTATCAAAATTTAAATTTCGATAGAATCGAATCCTATTCGATAACATTGACTTTGGGCACTCCTTCTACATAAAAACATTCTCAAACTGTTCATCGATATACTCGAGTCACATTCGATTACATTGAGAGTAATTTCTTGATTGCATCAAAGCATGCTCGATTACATCGATTATAAGCAACATTTTGTCTAGTAAGTCATCCATGAAATATATTTCTTCGATCACATCGAATACCATTCGATGTCATCAAACTTCAAATTTTGATAGCATCGAATATTTAGACAAAATCTTCCAGCAACAAAAGGTAATTTTCTAAAGAGAATCCGATTGGATCGAAGTACCTTTCGATAACATTGAAGTACACGTCGATAAAATCGAAGGGTACTTGATAAAATCGAGCAGAATCTGTTCTATACAAAAATAAATATATATATGTGTAGAAAATCGATACAATCGAATTAGACTCGATATCATCGAAATTCAAATTTTGATGTTATCGAAGACTATTTGATAGTATCGACAATGATAGTTTTCTGCTCTTTTTTTTACTATTGGAATTCTTCTTTTAGAAATACCATATGTTGCTTCTTAGTAAAATGAGCTAGAAATTAAGAGAATTTTGAGAGAGTTGCTTCACACAGATTATACCCTCCTTATTCTTTCTTTCCCATTAGAGTTCATCATTCAATCTTTGTATAAACATTAACTCATCATCTTTTGTGCTTGGATTGAATTATGAACTCTAGCTTTCATTGAGTTTTCAACTAACCTCTTTGTAGGCAAATCAAAGTATTAGAACTCTTGTATGTATAACTCATGAGAGCCTTCTCTATGTGTATTAAAGATCACGTCATATAAATAGAGAAGAACAAAACTCTAAAATTATAACCTCGGAGCATTCATCGAAGCATCAGAAGCGGTTGTGGTTTAAGGGAGCTAAAGACTCTTCGTCATCGTCGAAAATCTTCATATCGTGTGAGAAGTTTATAAGTATATAGAGTTCGTCAAATTTGAATCCCTCTCCTTATATAGGATTGAGATTCAGAGTTTGAGTGACAAACTCGCCAAGACCTCTTTGCGGGCATCCGACGAGAGAATACATAGTCCTTGTGTAGGACGAGTTGCCTTGTGTAGGCTTGAGTCCCTTGTGTAGGCTTGAGTGTCTTGTGTAGGCTTGGGTTGCCTTGTGTGGGCTCCTAGTTGTGTCCTTCAGTAGGACTCATCATCTTGTGTAGGCATTTAAGGGAACCTTGTTTAGGTCCCTTAGTTAACCTTGTGTAGGTTGTGAAGGTTTATGGTTAACCTGATTTAAAACCATTGGATAGTGAAATTCGGTTCACTCTAGGAGAGAGTGCGTCCACTGGGAGTGGAGTAGGTACGTAGATGATTGTGTTTGGGATTCTTATTATGCATTATTCTAATTATGCTTATGATTATCAAATGTCTTTTATGATGCATGATTTGGTTAATATATATGTATTGATAGAGATCACATCCCACACACTATCATATACACTATCCCTAATAGGCTTGTTCGTCATATATAAATCTTATATAAGTCATGTGAATTGGACCCTCTATTAGCTTGGAAGCCATAGAGTTACTTTGCCTTACTCTTTCGATTAAAGATAGGCATTATTTGTTCTTAGTAGAAAATAATTTTGAAAAAGTCCTATTAACGCCCCTCTAGGACATTTGGACATACTTCATACTTTAGTGATAGAGGTTTTATCACAATTTCAAGTTCATCCTTCAACCCTATCTTAAATGCAATCATTGAAATATCAATAGATTGGATTGAAAAATGAACTCCACCATTCAAGGATCTTCCAACAACTCATTTATAGGAAAATCATTGAGATGGAATCCTGTGAATGTTTAACATTTGTGAATCTCATCCTTACTTAAAGACCCACATTTAATAGAAGAGATTTACCAAAAATTCATTGACTCAACAACCAGCAACTTACATTGGGAGCATCTACAGCTGTTGTAGATCAATGGAGCTGGAGACTCTTCATCAACAAGGGAGATCGTCTTCTAAATGTGCTAAAATGGGGTGGGGCTCACCTACTTTTAAGTGAGTTATTAGAGTCCATAGGATCTGAAAACCTTTCATTGTGAAGGATTAAGATTCAAAGTTTGATACTCAAAATCTTTAAGACCTTTCGCAGGCCTCCGACGGGAGAATACGCATAGAGTCCTTGTGTACGATCTATTTGCCTTGTGTAGGCATGTGTTGATTGCCTTGTGTAGGTTGTAAATGTTTAGGGTTAACCTGATTTAAAACCATTGGATAGTGAAATCCGGCACACTCTAAGGTTGAGTGCGTCAGCTAGGAGTGGAGTAGGCATATTGCCGAAAACTATATATGATCACATTTGGGATTGTTTTTATGCATTTATTTTATTATGCTCATGTACTTTGAATGCTTAATTATGATGCATGATTAGATGAATATCTAGGACTGATAGAAATCACATCCCACACACTCATATACACTATCTTTATAGGGTAGATGCTTTACTTGCATATCTAGTGTAGCCTATGTTATTGGACCCTATATTGGCTTGGAAGCCTTAGAGTTAAATTTTCTTTCTTAGTTAAATTGTAAATTATTTTAAGATAGTCAATTAGGATTTTAAATTGGCATAAAATTTAAAAAGTCTCATTCACCCCCCTCTAGGAAAATCGGACATATATCATACTGAAATAGCGATGAAGATCGCTTGAGTTGAAGTTGGAATATGCTAATATGTCCTAGAGGGGGGTGAATAGGACTTTTTAAAGTTTTTACAATGTATTTAAAAATATTATTACACTAATCCTATGAATATGCAATCATCAGGATTACTCAAATGTAACTCTATTGGCTTCCAAGCCTGGTAGAGGATCCAATCACAAACTGTTTAAGAAATAATTATATGTAACCTAGTTTATGATGGATATGACTGTGTGTGTGTGTAAGATGTGATCTTAGATATACAGGTATGAAAGTAATGAAGTAAATCACATACACAAGAGAATAGCAATCGCAAACACAGTCATTTTTATAGTGGTTCGACTACTTGTCTACTCCACTCCCAGTAACCACACTCAACCCTTGAGTGTACCGGATTTCACTAAGGGTTTTATTGGTTCATCCCTAACCAGATGTTTATGCTCTCCATAGAGCAAGGGTCCACACAATGCACCCACCGTGTACACTCCCTCCAGAGCCCTCCTTGAGAACTTCAAGGGTGAGAAACACCTTAGACCCAATCCTATAAAGGAATGATCAAAAGGGTCCTCTCGACTCTAGATACTTACAGATAAGTTGATGAGTTCCATTCAGCATATAACGAAGATCTCCTCCTTATTGATGAAGAGTTTTCTACTCCCTCGATCCATAACACAAATGATGTACTAATATATGGCTAAGGGTTGGGTCAAGGTTATGATGGAATCCTTCTCTCTAAATGTTTTCCTATTAAGAAGGTAGAGCGATTCCAATCATATATGCATTCAAGGAATCCCAGCTTAAAGATTTTCCATTAAAGTAGTAACTGGAGGATCCTTGAATGCGGAAGTTCATTCCTCAATCCACTCTATTGAATATCAATGATGAAGGTAGATTGGAGAATGAACTCCCTTGAGAGAAAAGGGCTTTGAGTATATGATCTAAGGTTAAACACACAAAAGCACTCTCTTTTTTCTCTCGCAGCAACTAAAGACAAGTTCTCTTTAAATAGGCAGAAGGTTCCAACGGATATAAAACAATCATATTTATGACAAAGTTCGATATCATCGAGCGTATACTCTCGATCGTATTGATGGTTTGCTCGATGACACAAACTCAATGTCATACGCTTTTAAAAAACCTTCTGCCAACTGATAGAGGGAATCGAGACTCGTGTCGATGCTATCAGATTTCGAACTCCGATATTATCGATACAAGAATCGAGTCCTCGACATTTGAAAAATGAAAGAAACTTGCATGAAATTTTTTAGGTCATTAGATATGATCGTGTTATACTCTATATCATCAGAATTTGAATATCGATGATGTCGGAGGCCATGTCGATGCATCAAAAAATCTAAAGATATTATCAGTGAGCTTACTGGACAAGTTTGTCCTTTTTGATGCAATCGATACGACCCTGATATCATCGATATTTAGAATATCGATTCTATCGAGTGACCCCTGATCCGAGTAAAAAAAACACCTGAAAAATGTTACTAGAGAATATCGCGCCCATGACCGATATCATTGAGAGCCTTCCGATATCATCGAGATTTGAACTCTGATGGTATCGAGGAGGGCTCTGATATATCGAAGCATGTATGATTTTCCTGAGTAAAAATAGGAGCGCCGAATCTATTTGTCGATATTATCGAGCCACCTTCGATGGATTCGAGATTCAAATATCAATGATATCGATAAGTGTGTCGATACATCGATAATTTCATCTAGATATGTTTGTGATTGCTAGACACATTTAGCCCTCATTCGATTTTATCGATTGAGTTTCCAAGGGCATCGACAATGCAGGTCGATTATATCGAGTTGTATATCGATACAATCGACAGGGTAAGAAAACTTAGAGATTTTTTTATTTTTGAAAAAGTTTTCTCACCTAAAATCCTAATATGTTCTAACTTATTTTTAAGAGTTTTAATCACTTGGTGTTTTGAGACAAGGGATGTGAGGCTAAGGTTTACCTATGGCGAGCTTCCACACATCCGGTTGAGGTAGACACTTGAATAGATCTTCCTGTGAGGGTCTGTAGTCTGATTGACTTAACACACACGCTAATTGACAAACCAGGGAACTAGCAAGGACACTTTTAATCTCCCCCTTTGTCAATTACATGACAAAATATCAAAAATACCTTAAGACCATATCTTTGACAGACACATCCTAAATTATGTGTACATGTATTTTACATGATTTTATAAATTCTAATGAACCCATGTACACAACCAGATCTGCTCCCCCTTACTGCAATACTCCCCCATTCTTGGTGCAGCTGCTCCCCCTAACACCTTCAACCTAGAAGATACACAATTTTTCATTCGGGGTGTTTTGAACTGTTCTCCCCCTTTTTGTCAGTCATTAACAAAGGATATAGCATTACAACAGATATTGACTGAAGTTTAAAGACATGTGGGAGAAACAGATCATAGATGTACAAGTATGAGATCAGTTTAAGGCATACATCATTGACACTATGGATGCAGAGTAAAGTAAGTAAAGCCGATAGGATAATCAATAAAAAGCACACACATTCCATATCAGAGACTATTTAAACTAGGGGATCTCATATATCAGTATGACAGTAAGAATAGAAGTATATGCAGCCACATTTAACAAAATATTCATTATTCAAAACACGTATTGCCACAGATAGCAGTAGAACTTTTAACAGTCCAAATTCTAACAAAACCATCAGGGGATTGAGTCTTCTAAACCCAGAGAATTTTTATACAAAAAAAAAACTTTAGTAATGCATCACACCTATGCATGAGCAAAGAGTATTCAAAAAGATATTAATGCTCTCAGCGTTTTAGTGAGGATCCAAGTCAGTGATGCATTGGACTCTCTATAGACAATCATTAACCTCTACAATGCTGACAGGTTATCCAGAATTTGCTGTGTATCATGTTGTAAAGTTGCTGGCTTGGTTTTGATCTCCAGAAGAAGGACTTCACACTTATCTAGCTGTTTCATCATGTGGGATTGACTATCAAGCAGATCTTGTATAGCATTTCGATTGACTATAGCCTGTATGTTTTCGCAAGAGACAGGGCTGCGTTCAGAACATTCTTTGTCTAAGCTTGAATTGTTTCCTCCATCAGGCGTACTGGTCATGATATGGTAGATGTTATCTTGAGTAAACCAAATACGCGGGTGTGGAAGATCGTTGGTAGAAGGCAACCCAAAGTGTTGTGAGAGCTTGGTTATAAGGCATGGGAATAGAATTATAGTAATGGATTCATCTGAAGATACCTGACTCAGTTATTGTAAAATAAGAGTGGGGAGGCAGAGATGAATACCAAGATGGACATCATACAAGACATTTAACATGTAAGGAGAAAGTATGTTGCCAGAGACTTCATAGGGATAGACATTTATGTTAAAAATGTTGTGAAGAATTTTGTATGCAGGACTGAGATATTTAACATGAAGTATATTTTTTGCATTTCTTGGTATAGTAGCACCATCACACAGTGCCCGAGTAACTTCACCCCATACACCAAGACCATTTAAATTTTGATCTGATACAGGTAACCTTGTGACCTTTACCCTAATCAGCCTGCTTATCAGTCTAGGAGTGATGTATTCGGTTCGATTTGTGACAACAATTGAGATGATTGGTGGAGTGTTTTCAACATGGTAGATGAAACTTAAGAACTGATGTACCAGATTATGCTGAAATCCTCCTCCAAGATTCATGATGTTCCCCCAGCCGATGTAATGCACTTCCTCTGAACTGATCGTTCTGCTACAAGATTCAGGTTAAAAAGTGGGGATGAGCTAGCTGCTTCATTCTTTCCTTTCTTGTTCTTCATTGAAGGTTGTAGTTGTAGAAGAACTAGATTTTTAGACATGTAGTTTCTGAGAATCCCATTTCAAGATCAACCAGCGAGTCTCTTTTTCCATTCTTCGTCTTTAATTTTTCAGTAACCGTCGATATCATCGAACATAGTGTTGATCACATTTTGGTACCTTATTAAGATTTTCAATGCAGATCAGAAAGAAGCCTGACCATCCTAACGATTCAGCTTCTCGAGAGATCGATGATGGTATCGATTTTCGGCCGATGCAATCGAACCGATCTATTGATTTATCGATATGTGTCTCAAGGGTGAATGTTTTTCAATTTTCAATATTTAAACACACTTTCATGTATACTATTAGTATATCTACGTATTAGCCGTAATAAAATTTTGTCCAGCACTCCACACATCAAAATTATAAACATTAGAATGTTTATACACAAAATATTGAGGTGAGGAACCTCAGATATATCCTTTAAAGCTCAGTAAAATTGCATCATTTCAGCAGCTATCTAAATCTAGATGCACGATCTAGATGTTTTTTTCTATGCTCAGTACTTCTAGGCATTAGTCCATTCTTTGACCCTAATAATGTAGTAGTGGTTGTTTGTGCGATGACCCTTCATTACTGATTTTCATGATTGATTTAGGATTTTGCATTCTTGTTTGTTGAATTTGACCACATGCCCATTATCACAGATTTGAGATATGCTTAGGAGATTATGTGCCAAACCTTTTATGCAGAAAGCATTCTCATTTTTAAGCAGATTAATCCCTCTTATGATTCCCTGTCCAATTACTTTAACAGTGGTTTCATCTCCATAGGTGACTATCCCATTGTATAGATTCTGATAGTTTGTGTAAGACCCGTATCCTAGTCCGTACTGTTCTGTCAACTCCCGCGATCCTTTCGGTCGAATTCCGGTGACTCGCAATCAGTTATCGGTGTTTGCGCATGATCACAAGTCGTGTCTCATATATTAGTGTCGGCTCGACCTGAGACTTGTACTAGTGCGATCGCGGCGTCGCTGCGGTTCAGATGCCGCATCTCGCGAGCCGAGGCGATACCCACGCCAGGAGATGTGGACCCGCGTTCAGTTTGAAGAAAACGCCGCACGTTGCGAGTATCGAGGGAATCTCTACGAAATGTCACATCAATCATTCTCATCCATCACTTCACATGTCAAGTACAAGCCACCATACTTTCTCTTACAAAAGTACTCTAAAGTCAACTTTTCTATCACTTCACCCATCCCTCTTCCCATCACTCCATCACTCACATCATTTCTCTCTCTCTCTCTCTCTCTCTCTCTCTCATTTCTATCATTTTTCTCTCCAAGCAACCCATGTCTCTCCATGGGAGGAGCTTTGTGTGGCCCACTCTCTACCATCCAATCCAATCCTTCAAAGCCGATCTCAGCTGTTGAATAACACCCATTCGAGCTCTAAATCGCATTGGCGGAAGAAGGAATAGAAGATCAAAGGTGGGTGCTTCCCTCTCTCTCTCCTTCCTTTATTTTGTGATCCACATTATGAGTGTATGTGTTATTTAAACCATCCATCCAACAGACCACATGGTCATCCAAAACATGGGGACCAACCCACCTTGCTACCATTTTTGTTTGAAGGGTCCGGTTGATGGAAAAATACAAATATGCAGTAGACCCCAACATGGCCAGATGGGCCAAACTAGAACTCGTTGGGCGTTTGCTGTGCAGACCATCCAGCAAGGTCTAGACGCTGTTGGGACGAAAATAAAAATATTAGCTTGATTTAGAAGCTTTGAGTGCGCCACACATGTAAGCTCCACCTTGATGTATGAACCTTATCCACACCATCCATCCCATTCTACAGCTCATTTTAGGCGTTGAGCCGAAATTTGAGACCAATCAGATTCTCAGGTGGACCATACCATAAGAAATAGAGGTATTACCGTTAAAATCTACCTTGATTATTCAATTCATCAAAAAAAATGTCGCATATTGGTCTCATTTAGCTGATTAAGGGCCGTAGAATCCGATGGCTGGGTTGAATTTTTCAGATGTAGACCCCACGGGAGAAAAATCGAAGAAATTTTGATTTTTTTTTTTTTTAAAAAACATTAGGCAGCGGCAGGTGCTGCTGCCGCTGTCACCAGGACGCAACAGCATCCTAGGCCGGTAGAGGGCAGGGACCGTGAGTCCCAGCCGTGGGCTCCACCATGATGTATGTTTGGCATCGACCCCGTGCATTTTGTAGGTCCCCTTTGGGACAGTGGGCCCCCTCAAAAATCAGTCATATAAAGAGCTCAGGTGGCCCACATCACAGGAAACAGTGGGATTAAACGTCTGCCATTGAAATCCTTATGGAAGTTTTGGATCCAAAGCAGGTGGGCCATGTGGGACCCACCTTGATCAGGTGTATATCCACACCGTCCGTCCTGGGACATTGGATGTAGCTGACGGTGGAGGGGGGGGGGGGGGGGGGGGGCTGACAGTGGGGTGTACTCACCCGCTGCATAAAAATAAAATAAAATAAATAAATAAATACATATATATATATATATATATATATATATATATATATATATTATATTATTACAAAGGAGGTAGCCCATCACGTGGGACCCACCTCCGTGGTTTTCTATAGGTTGCAGCGTGCAGCATCTATCACCGTCAGCAGGGTCCGTGGGACCATTCACGTCGTCCATCCATTAGATGGGCCACGCCATGATGCATGTGGCACATCCACTGTCCACTCCTCTAGACGTGTTGGGAGTGGATAGGCTGGTGTACCTCATCCCAACATAGGTACTGTAAGTGATGTCACCAAGCTATGTGAGTCTCATCCGCCATCTGTACCGTCCATTGACATGGACGTTGGCTAGTGGGGCCAGCCGTGATGCATGCGCTCCATCTGCACCATCCGTGTAGTGGACCACACCATGATATATGTGTTTTATCTCCAAGCTCTGAGGTTCCCACTTTGGCTGTGCCGTCCATCCGAGTAGGACCCACATGATGAATGTGTTTGTCTATACCGTCCGTTAGCGGGCCACCCTATGTGGGACCCACCTTTAAGCATGATATTTGCATCGTCCAGATGCATCTGGACGGTGAGTATGGACATATGTATATATGTAATATATGTTATATATATATATATTTATATATATATATTAATATAATATATATTAATATGATATGAGGTGGGCCACACGTGTGGACCCACCATGCAAATATGCATGAAATCTCCACCGTCCAGAGCATTTAGGCATCTGGACGGTGGCTTCTTGTAACGTGTTTGTGTATATATATATATATATATATATATATATATATATATATATATATATATTAATTTAATAGGATATATTATATTATATTATATTGTAGTATATTAGATTATAATATATATGTAAGTAAGGTGGGCCATGTGCATGGGACCCACCTTGGTGTACGAACTGTATTCTACTCTGCCATCTGTCTAGATGGTGTAACCCCCATTGTAATGTATATGTTTTATATCTACCCCGTCCGTCCCTGGAATGTATGTGTGGGACGCACCATGTTGTATGTTTTGTAATCCACACCATCCAAATTGTACTGGACAGTGTTGGATAATGTTTGGACGACGTTGAGTTACATAGACAATGTTTGAAAGGTGCTAATTTACCTGGGGAAATGTTTAGACAGTGCTAATCATCACTGGTGGGTCGTGTACCCATGAAATGATAGTGTATAGTGATACATATGTTACACTTGCAACTAGTGAAAGGGATTTTGGTGTGGTCCAAGTCCACTTAAGGCCCATTAGTACGGCCCATCTATGAGGCCCATCATGAAGTATATTCAAGGCCCATATGATGGGACCCGCTTGCCTGAATTTGAGGCCCATGGGAAAGTCCCATGGTGATGCATTCGTGGCCTATGGGAAACGCCACGGTGATATGTATTAGACTCATGACGCGAGGCCCATGTATAAGGCCCACATGTTATGTATTTGAGACCCATGTGTGGGGCCCACCTGTTTGTATTTTTGGCCCTTGAGTAGGGGCTACTTGTTGTGTATATGAGGTCCATTGGTGCGGCCCATTAATGCGATCCACTTATTGTGTACAAGGCCCATGCATAGGGCTCACCTATTGTGTATTTGAAGCCTATGGGTTGTGGCCCATTGTGATGTACTCGAGGCCCATGGGCGTGGCTCATTTGATGAATTCGAAACCCATGGGCAAGGTCTGATGTGATGTAATCATAGTCGATGTGTCGAGGCCACTGTGATGAGTATTTGGCCCATGAATGAGACCCATAGTAATGTGTATTAGGTCCTTGTATGAGGTTATGGGCCTACGATACGTTTGCCTCTATGCAGGCCACTCCTTGGGAGCAATGTTGGTTATATGTCCACATTGATGGGCAATGATGGTTAGATGTCCTCATTGTGACCTACCCTTAGGCCTTGTTAGGCTCATTCTTACTGATTCCTCTTAACGTGACCGATTACCAATCGTGACCAATTATCGATTGACGTGGCCAATTGTCGACTCTGCTTGTTCTGGCCGATTGACCGATTACCGATTGTCGAGGCCGATTATCGTGACCGATTATCGATCGTGGTCGATTATCAATCGTGGTCGATTATCGATTGACGTGACTGATTGCTGACTCTGCTTATTGTGGCCGATTGACCGATTACCGATCGAGGCCGATTATCAATTGACGTGGCCGATTGCCGACTCTGCTTATCGTGACCGATTGACCGATTACCGATCGAGGCTGATTATCGTGACCGATTACCGATCGTGGCCGATTATCAATTGACGTGGCCGATTGTCGACTCTGCTTGTCGTGGCCGATTGACCGATTACTCATCGAGGCCGATTATCGTGACTGATTACCGATCGTGGCCGATTGTCGATTGACGTGGCCAATTGCCGATTCTGCTTGTCATGGCCAATTAACCGATTTTGATTATCGAGGCCGATTATTGATCAAGGCCAATTATCGTGGCCGATTGTCGATTCCGATTGTCGTGGCTGATCACCGATTCTGATTGTCGAGGCCCAATGTGATGTATATGCGAGCCGTATTTGAGGCCCGTGGTGATGTGTATCCAGCCCGTGTTTAAGGCCCAACGTGATGTATATGAGGCTTATGTGATGAGGCCCACTGTGATGCATTTGAGGGCTAGGCGATGAAACCCATTATAATGTATGTTAGGCCCATGTGAAAGGCCGATCGTGATGTATATTAAACTCTTGAGTGAGGCCCATGGTGTTGTATATTTGGCCTTTGTGTGCGGCTATGAGTCAACTATATGTTAGGCTTTATGTGGGCCGTTCCTTAGGGGACAATGTTGGTTAAATTTTCATGTTGTCGATGTCGATTGTCAATGCTTGCTATTAATACCGATTATGAGTATGTGACTGCATAGCATCATGATACATACCCATACGCATCATCTGCATGTCTATTATGAGATATGATTGACCATTGCATATGTCATAGTGTTGGTTGTTATGAGACTCTCTGATAGGCGGAGATCATCTCACATGAGCACACAATATGCGCAGGATTGATGCATGATTGAATTGTATGACTCATGCATCTTGTATTGTGTGTTGTGAATACTATATGCCCTAGCGACATCAGGGCCGTAGCCTCCACAGACATATCGTGGATGGCCAGATGAGATACCGGAAATCTGTTATACATGAGGTGCTATAGATATCCTTGGATGAAAGTCCCAGAATCCTCTTGGTTCTAAAGATTGCTCTAACGTCTAGACCGAGTGGGTAGATGAGCGCTGAGTGCCGACTACCAGATGGCTGCGCTCTCCACTGTGTCGTGGTCGGTTAGATGGGGGTACAGCCTTACCTGACCGAGAGGAGGAGGCAATGCTAGGCTGAGTCTGACCAGCTCGAGGAATGGGTCCGCTATTAACGAGCCAGACCCGATATTGGCAAGCGGATAGTGAGGTCTCTTTCACTCACCTTGTTGTGCGCGATGGGGCGACAATCTAGTTTGGAGTGTAATAGACCCCGGTGATTTTTCAGAGAGGAACCATACTGATATGTGGACTTATCGAGTAGGAGTTGCATGTTCATTCATTCATTCATTCACTATCCACTCGGGCTGGTGGTGCGCAACTAATTGTTGTGTACCTTCATTATGACAAGGATTTCAGTTGGGCGCGCGACCAACCTGAGATCAGGAGTTTACCACGTTGAGTTTGACTATCCAAATTTAGGTATTGGACTGGTTTGGATAGAAGTCTATTGTGGCGAACCCCGTAGCCTACGATATTACGTACTATCATCCAGACTTCACACTCCAAGCATGGTCATTTCATTTGCACCACATATTTCATTGCATCCGTAGTACTTAACATTTTGAGTTACTATGTTGTTGCACGTATATGGCCTAGACAGACTTAGCAGGATTTGTATATTACATTACATCCTTGGCATCTGATATTTAGCACTTTATGATTTTTTTAATTGCATAACTGTTCTATATTGCATATCCTGATATTTATTGACTTATGAACTTGTCAGTATTTGTGCTTATTCCGATGATGTACGAATTATGAATTACCAGTATTTTCGGTATTGTATGATTATGACATTATATTGAATACTTGGCACTTACCTTGTGCACACACTTACACCACCCTCTAAGCTTTCTATAAGCTTATGCACGATAGATGCGTGCAGGTGATGTTAGGCTACAGCAATGTTGAGCTTGGAGCGTGCGGTGGTCTTCTGGAGCTTGATTCTCTATTTATGTATTTCCCATTCAGTATTGTATTCAAATGATTATATTAGTGGATATGTGATGATGATGTTGCCGTTGTGAATTGGGTAATCTTGTGGTTATGCTTATTACTAGTTAAATGTACATTTAAAAAAAAAATCCTCCTTGTAGGATCCCAGGATCGGAATCTGGCATATGAATGCTAGGAGCCGAGAATGGGGTACTACGGAGGCTGTCGGCACCGGATTCGGCGATTGGAATTTCTATGAATCCGATTTCTGGGTTTGGGGCGTGACAGTTTGACAGAAGGGACTTACCACCTGTGACATGTCTTGAGCAACCACTGTCTAGGTACCACTTAGTGTCATTGCCTGTTAAATGATTTGAGTGAGCAGCAAGACAATTTCTCTTTTCTTTAACTACCCACCTTGTGACAGGAGTCTTACCTTTAGTTTTATTTGAATCAACTCTTGGGTTAGTTTCTGTGTTACTACTGGAGGTATCATATTTTTTAAATATTTGTATTCCACACTTAGCTCTAACTTTCTCAACTCCTAAGCTATTTTTGTCATTTCCAGATTTTCCTATACCTGAAAGTTTTTCTAACTTCTCACCACCTTGGGAAAACTTACAGTTTAGCTTGACAATTTTTTTAGACTCTTCTAAATCAAACAGGAGTATGATTTTCATTTTGAAGGAGCATATTTTTATCTTTTAACTGCTCAACCTGTTTGTTTAGTTTTTCGAATTCAGATTTATGGAAAGAGTTAATTTTCTTAAGTCTATCATTATCTGAGTGATGTTGCTGTAAATCATTGATTAGATGTGTATTAATTTCTAGAGATTTATCTAAATCTTTTGGCAGCAATTCCTTTTTATTCTCAGATATTCCAAGTCTTTTAACCACTTTAATGTTATGGATGTAAAGTTAATTATAAGCATCTTGCAGTTTGTTATTTTCAACTTCTTCTTTTATTTTTCTTCTCCAGTCTCCTCATTATCAGATGGAAATGATTTAGTGGCTTGCTATTCTTTTTCATTCTCAGATTCACTGGGAATGATTGGAGTAGTGGAGACCATAAGTATTTTCAATGATTTTTGATCTTCATCACTCTCTAAGTCACTAGATTTTGAGTTTGACTCTTCTCTATCATCCCAAGTGGCAGCCATTGCCTTGCCCTTAGTTTTTCTATTTGGGCATTCAGTAGACAGGTGTCCATACTCACAACAGGCATAACATTATGGTTCCTTGGTCCTTTTACCAAATTTGCCTGTAAAGGGTTTGTTATTCACCTTTCTTCCTCTGGATGGACGGCCACGATTCTTCTGAAAGAATCTTCTGAATCTTTGTGCCAGCAAAGCCACTTCCTCATCTTCATCTTCCTTTTCACTTCCACTATTCTCATGTGTTGTTTCTTTGAGGTTTTTAGGACAGTGTTTTTGGATTTTTGAGACTGTTTGAAGTGTAGTTCAAAAGTTTGTAGGGAACCTACCAGTTCTTCTACTTTCATCTCATCAATATTCCTACACTCCTCAATTATTGTTACTTTGGGATTAAATTGTTCTTGCAGAGATCTTAGAATTTTTCTACAAATTTTTAGTACTGGAACCTTTTCTCCCAATCCACCCATGAAGTTGCAAATGATATTCAACTTGGTGAAAAACTTCATAAATGTCTCATGCTCTTCCATTCTGAGACTTTCAAACTGTGAAGTCAAGAGTTGGAGTTTAGACCTCTTCACAGTACTTGTGCCTTCATGGGTTGTTTCCAATAGATCCCATTCTTCCTTAGATGTCCCACACATGCTTATTTGATTGAAAATATCTTGGGACACGACACAATAGATGACGTTCATAGCTTTAGCTTCAACAGTTTATTTTTCTTTGTCGAACGCCGTTCACTTTTCTTTGGGTTTGAGTTTTATGACGGTTATGCCACTCTCAAGTGCGATTTGTTCAGATGATGACACATATCCTCTTTCAACTATATCCCAAATGTCATGATCTAAAGATCTCAGAAAGTAGTGTATTCTAGTCTTCCAGTATGCATAATTTAAACCATCAAATGCTGGAGGCCTAGTGACTGATGAGCCCTCTCCTTTGGCCATATTCCAAACTTCAGTCAAGATCACTCTCTAGGCGGTGAAGCCCTTAAAGAGTGACCCGCTCTGATTCCAATTGAAATAGCGATGAAGACCGCTTGAGTTGAAGTTGGAATATGCCAATATATCCTAGAGGGGGATGAATAGGACTTTTTAAAATTTTTACAATGTCTTTAAAAATCTTATTACACTAATCCTATGAATATGCAGTCATCAGGATTACTCAAATGAAACTCTACTGGCTTCCAAGCCTGGTAGAGGATCCAATCACAAAATATTTAAGAAATAATTATATATAGCCTAGTTTATGATGGATTTGATTGTGTGTGTAGGATGTGATCTCAGACATACATGTGAGAAAGTAATTAAATAAATCACATGCATAAGAGAATAACAATTGCAAACACAGTTATTTTTATAGTGGTTCGACTACTTATCTACTCCACTCATAGTAAACACACTCAACCCTTGAGTGTACCGGATTTCACTAAGGAGGTTTCACATGGTTCACCTTTAACCTAAGGTTTTAAATTAGGTTCACCTTCAACCTTTAAAACCTGCACTGAGGCTGACTGTTTATACTCTCACGAGCAAGGGTCAACACAACGCACTCACTTTTAGGCACACTGGCCAGAGATCTTTCATAAGACCCAAACGGAGGTTTCACCTAGTTTATTTCAAACCCAAGGTTTTACACGGTTCACCTCAAACCGAGGGTTTTACTAGTTCACCCCTAATCAGATGTTTATGGTCTCCACAGAGCAATGCACCAACCATGTACATTCCCGTCGAAGGCCTCCTTGAGGACTTCAAGGGTGAGAAACACCTTAGACCCAATCCCACAAAGGAATGATCAAAGGGGTTCTCTGGACTCTAGATACTTACAGATTAGTTGATGAGTTTCATTCAGCACATAACGAAGATCTCCTCCTTGTTGATGAAGAGTTTTCTGCTCCCTTGATCCACAACACAAATGATGTATCAATATATGGCTAAGGGTTGGGTCAAGGTTATGATGGAATCCTACTCTCTAAATGTTTTCCTAATAGGAAGGTAGAGCGGTTCTAATCATTTATACATTCAAGGCATCCCAGCATAAAGATTTTCCATTAAAGTAGTAGCTGGAGGATCCTTGAATGTGGAAGTTCATTCCCCAATCCATTCTATTGAATATCAATGATGAGGGTGGATTAGAGGATGAACTCTCTTGAGAGAAAAGGGCTTTGGGTATATGATCTAAGGTTAAACACACAAAAGCACTCTCTTCTTTCTCTCGCAGCAACTAAAGACCAGTTCTCTTTAAATAGGCAGAAGGTTCCAACGGATATAAAACGGTCACATTTATGATAGAGTTCAATATCATCGAGCAGGTTCGATATCATCGAGCGTATACTCTCGACCGTATCGATGGTCTGCTCGATGACATAAACTCAATGTCATACGCTTTTAAAAAATCTTTTGCCAACTGATCGAGGGAATCGAGACTCGTGTCGATGCCATTGGATTTCGAACTCCGATATCTTCGATACGAGGATCGAGTCCTCGACATTTGAAAAATGAGAGAAACTTGCATGAAATTTTTCAGGTCATTAGATATGATTCGGGGATACTTGATATCATCAGAATTTGAATATCGATGATATCGGAGGTCGTGTCGATGCATCGAAAAATCTAAAGATATTATCAGTGAGATTACTGGATAAGTTTGTCCTTTCTCGATGCAATCGATACGACCCCGATATCATCGATATTTAGAATATTGATTCTATCGAGTGACCCCCGGTCCGAGTAAAAAACACTTGAAAATTTTTGCAGAAGAACATCGCGCCCATGACTGATATCATCGAGATTTGAACTTCGATGGTATCGAGGAGAGCTCCAATATATCGAAGCATATATGATTTTCCTGAGTAAAAATAGGGGCACCGGATCTTCCTGTCGATATTATCAAGCTACCTTCGATGGACTCGAGATTCGAATATCGATGATATCGATAAGTGTGTCGATACATCGATAATTCTGTCCAGATATGTATGTGATTGCTGGACACATTTAGCCCTCATTCGATTTTATCGATTGAGTTTCCAAGGGCATCGACAACGTAGGTCGATTATATCGAGTTGTATATCGATATAATCGACAGGGCAAGAAAACTTTGAGATTTTCTATTTTTTGAAAAAGTTTTCTTACCCAAAACCCTAATATGTTCTAACTTGTTTTTAAGGGTTTTAATCACCTGGTGTTTTGGGACAAGGAATGTGAGGCTAAAGTTTATCTATGGCGAGCTTCCATACATCCGGTTGAGGTAGATGCTTGAATAATTCTTCCTGTAAGGCTTTACAGTCCGACTAACCTAACACACATGCTAATTGACAAACCAGGGCACTAGCAAGGGCACTGTCACATACTTTAGTAACAACGATCTTATCGCAATTTCACTTTATACTGTTCCTTGTGATTTTCATGGGCTCACCATAATAAAACCCCTTCTATGATTTTCACGGGCTATCACAAACAAAAACCCACTTTATGATTTTCATGGGCTATCACAAATCAACCACTAAGATTTTTACTAGTTATCTCAGAAAAACCTAAATGAAACAAAAGGAGAGAGTACTTATCTTCAAACGTAGATTCCAAGATGCATTAGAAGCTTGTAGCAGAGATCTTGTTTTTTATATGTAAAGGAGGCTATATTTTCTCAACCAAAAAGAATATAGGGTTTTAAAGTATTTTGTGAAATGAAAAACCCTACTGCTACAGATTTAATTCTTTTTAAATCTCAAGAGGAGTATAAACTACTCTTTAAATGAGATTGAAATAATATTGAGAAAGAGAATTGAATAAGCATAAAATGAATTTATAAATACAACATAATATGCTTGCAGAGGACCAAAACTTCTCCATAACTTGCAGAATGTTTAGAGTGCCTTTTCATTGTAGTTTAGAATGAGAGAATGCATTTATTTATAGCCAAAGGATTTGAAAATTCGGCTAGCCTAAGAATAGGTTCAGTTGGTCGGATTCCACCGAATTCATTCCAACGGCTATCGGATTGCGCGGGATAAGATTTATCCAAAATTCGGCTGACCCGAGGTGAAATTTGGCTAGATGAATGTCCAATTCGACTGGCCGAATTCTCACACATTTTTAAAGTTTGCATTGCTGGAATTTGACCCGAACTCCATTCGGGCTAGATAAATTTCAAGTTTAGGCTAACCAAACCAAACTTAGGTTGGCTAAATTTTCAATAGATTTTGAATTTTAGCTCAAACCTAAAGTTTGGTTAGTCGAGAAAATTAGGCTGGCCGAACTCCAAAATAAAATATATTATAGATTACCCAAAATGAATAAAAATTTGAAAGTACCTAACTTAAGGTCTTTTTAGGGTTATATCACCTGTTAGTTAGCAAATACAGAGATCAACTGGTCTTGAAACCGAGCGACGTCTTATTTAGATGATAAGTCGATCTTGAGCTGATTTTCAGACATGTAGAGTAGTTGTTATCTAATCGTACTTATGATCTGACCGGTATCACTTAGCTCACGAAAGTTGACAACCTTATGTGTGCTGAATATATAAGCTCACGAAAGTTGACAACCTTATGTGTGCTGAATATATAAGCACTTACAATCTCATCCTTTGTCAATTTCGTGACAACATAACCACATCCACTACATAACATATCCACAAATATACATATACTCATGATCACAATCATCAACAAGATTGATGCTGCAATGTAGATTCTGTTGATTTAACACTCATCCTTGCAACCATCTGTATTCAACTAATGCCACAACCATCAACAATATGTAGCTTCCCCTGAGAAATAGAACATGTACTATGCCATACAAACATGTACTAGGCATAAAATTCCAAGAACATATATATATATATATATATTGTGTGTGTGTGTGTGATTTCTCCCCCCTTTTGTCACAAGTTGATAAAGGAAGAAAATAAAATGGAAATGGAAATCAGAAATATCATAAAATGAAGTTTAACATCAAAATAAGCAGAGAACATTATATAAAACTTTGTATATAATATCCATACAACCCATATCAAATAAAAGAAGGATCCAAGCAAACCATTAGTATATAGTTTAATATAGACCTAGTCAAAGTAAAAATAAAAATAAACCAACTCACTCTGACTTTGATGAGGATGGTATGGGCACTTAATCCGCAAACTCCTATTGAATCGATGAAAGTAAATTTTTATGTACTTTGTAGTTGATTTTTGAGTTTAGGCGAGTGATGCTTGGGACACTTGTAGAGCATCCACTTTCTCTTCAAGAGCAGATAACCTCTTATCAAATTGAGAAGCGTGATAGTCACGGTCAGTAGCGTCTTTTGATAATTCTAGGTCATTGAAGATGTCATCCATGTTGATATCCACCTCCATAGGTTCTTCCTAAACTTCTCTTTGTTCAGGAAGGAGAGTAAGGCTCATCATATTCAAATTAGCATTGTTAAAGCAGAGTTCAGATTTCAGTACTTCAAACGAAGGAATTTCGACATGACATTGAAATGCAAGAGAGGACATAGTGTCTAAACGAAATCGAACCATACTTAGGATGCAATCAAAATTGAATAATTACGTAACAAATCAAGGAAGGCAGACAAATGCTCACACCACTGACAACAACATGGATAACACGAAGTATAAATGGAGTAAGATCAGTCTTATTCCCCGCCATGGGATACACATTGGAAGTATAAATATGATGCAAGACGCGGTATTTAGGAAATAATTTATTTGATGGCAATGCATTACCAGACCATCATACAACATTAAATCCACATAACACTCTCGTAATCAACTGTTTTTTTTAGAATTAGTTATTTTTTTTTTGAAAGAGTTGCAATTAACATTCTTTCTTCTGCCATTTCAATTTCCATTAAGGCAAATATGGTGGAAGGCGTTATTGTGACTGTCTCTTCTAAAAATTTAATTTTAAAAAATAATTCATTAAGATAAACTTCAATAATTGAGGCATATATGCCTTGCACGATGGACCGATAAGCCATCTCGCCCCAGTACAAAATCTTTTCCCATCCAACCTTGGAAAGAATTTCAACGAGACTGAATAGAGAAATATGATCTACATTTATTGATCTTTCTATGATTATGCTTCTTTTGTAAAAATCTTGAACATTTTTTGGGTCATCCTCCGGTGAGCATAAGGTCCACTCATCAAGAGGAGCCGATCGGAAAGATGAACCAGCGTGTACCTTATGTACAACCCTTCTATCTCTTGGATCTATTAGATTGCACTAAAAAATTCACAAGAAAAATGTAAATTAGATTTTGAAGAAAACCCACCAGGAAAAGGGTTTTAAGATATATAAAAGACCATAAAAACTTGATAATCTAGGAAATGATAATCTAAATCTTAAAGAAAAGCGATAAAAATTCACCTATAAGAGAGTTGAAATGATGGGTTGGCCGAATGAAACACCGACAGACCAAAGAAGAAGAAGGGAAAAATGAACAATTTGGGGTTTCCCACCGTTTTTTGATCCATGTGCAATTCGGCTAGCCCGAACACATGCTCGACTAGCTAAAAAATCCCCAAAAATTTTTATTTTTATTTTTCATCATTCATTATTATTTTTTAATTTTCTTTTCATGCATATCCTATTTTCAAATAGACAAAAAATGCAAAGAAAAGAAAAGAAAAAAAGATAGAATAATTATTTAACAATACATAATCCAATATCATGCTTTAAATTTGATAATTTAACGTTGTCTAGCGGTTTAGTCAAAATATTTGCAAGCTGCTTCTCAGTTTGCATGTATTTCAGTATGATAGGCTTATCTTCAACTAATTCTTGTATGTAATGATATCTTATGTTAATATGTTTTGTACGAGAATGCTGAATTGGATTTTTAGAAATATTTATTGCACTCAAGTTATTGTCATATATGGTCATTATATTTTTCTTAATTCCATAGTCTGCTAGCATTTATTTCATCCACTTAAGTTCTAAAAAAATTTAAAAAATTTTAGAAGTACCAGCTGCTTAAATCTAATCATTTTCATATAGTTTTTAAAATATCCTAAATTTAACCTTCTTTAAGTTTTATTTTTATTTTTATACAAAACTAGACTCATTAAGCTTTAATCTGGCTTTTGAATCACCTCAATTAGAGTTTTATAAAAATATATACGAATTTATGAAGTTAGTGCACTAAAACATTCAAAATCTGAACATGCAGAATATTGCTGTACAGGGCTACTCGGTTCAATCAAGCCCCACTTAGTGCAATCGAACCCTGCTGTTTAGATTTACTTGGTTGCTCAATTTTTACTTGGTACAATTGAGAATTTCTTTCCCAGTTTGCTCGTTTTAACTGAATCTCACTTGGTTTAACCAAACCTTGCCGTCCATGTTCTTCAAAATTCTCAAATTTTACTCAGTCAGGCAGTTTTGGTGGATCCAAGTCACTCCTTTTGGTTCCAAACACTTGCGAATACACACATGGATATACACTCAAGTCAAAAAATCAAAGGTAATGCCCAATGTCGTCCAACTCCCAAGTCGGCAAAAATTTGGGACATTAAACACCTGAGTAGAATGGTGTGGCTGAGTGGATGAATCAGACTCTCATGGAGAGGGCTTGATGTATGATGAGTATTGTTGGATTGGGCAAGGACATGTAGACTGAGGCCGTTAACATGGCTTGTTATTTGCTGAATCGGTCCCCTTTTATGACCATTGAATGTAAAATTTTAAAAGAAGAGTGGAGTGATTAGTAGGTAGAATACTCGTAGATTATCGGCTATGGTGGTGGTGTGAAGGGTTATAGGCTATATGATCAGGTCACATTGAAGATCATTCTTATGCTTGATATCAAATTTGAAAAAGTATCCTTGTTCCATAAGAATGAACACGAGGAAGAAAATTTAGTTGTAGATGTTCAGATAGACATAGATGAGACGCAACTTAATACTGAGATATATACATAGGTACAAAAGTAAGTGAAGAAGCCATCTGTGAGAAGGAATCCGCCAAGGGATCATAGATTATCGGCGAGATACAAGGATGACTCAAATGTAGCATTTTTTCTCATTATGGATGAAGGAGATTTATCTACATTTTAGGAGGCTCTTGACAATGTAGATGCCAAAAAGTGAAAAGCAGCGACGCATAATGAGATGGACTCCTTGTATAAAAATGAGATATAGGAGCTGGTAGAGCTTCCCATCACCATAAAGCGATTGGGTGCAAGTGGATCTTAAAGAAGAAACACAATAGGTACAAGGTAATGTTGGTAGATAAGGAATATTTTTAGAGAGGTGCTGATTTTAGTGAGATATTCGCTCCTGTATGGAGAATTGAAAGAGTAGAATTGGAAGAGTAGATTTACATGAAGTAACCAAAAGATTTCGAAATACAAGAGGTAAAGAACAAGGTTTGCAGGTTAAAGATGCTGCTATATGGCCTGAAATAGTCACTTAGGCAATGGTACATGAAATTTGATTCTTTCATAATGTGTCAGAAGTTTACCAAGAGTGAGTATGATCATTATGTCTATTATAAGACACTGAGTGATGAAAAGTTCATTATCTTGGTATTATATGTTAATGACATGTTTATCACCAGTCATATCATATCTGAGATCAACATACTGAAGACTCAACTATCAGGGACATTTAAGATGAAGGATCTGTGGGCTACAAAGAAGGTTTTCAATATTGACATAAATAAAAATATGAAGAGGAGCAGGTTATGGTTATCTTAGGTTAAATACCTTAAGAAGGTATTGGTGACATTGGGATGAACAAAGCAAATCTGGTTTGCATTCCCCACGTGGCTCATTTTAACCTTTCTTCTGAACATTGTCCTGAAATAGATGAAGAAAAGAAGGATATGTCTTGTGTGCATTATTCGAGTACAATTGAGAAATCGATGTATGCCATGGTCTATATGAGACTAAACATTTCACATACAATGGGTGTTATTAGCAGATACATGTCAAACATCGACAAACAACGTTGGGAGGTAGTGAAATGGCTACTTCGATATATTCGAGGTACGCAGGACTATGTATTGACATTTGAAAATTAAAGGGCCAAGTTAGTAGGCTTTGGGGATTCAGATTATGCGGGCAATATGAATAACAGAAAATTAACTTTCAGTTACTCGTTTGTGCTAGCAGGTGGAGCTATCAGTTGAATGTCAAAGCTTTAGTTTATGGCGGCTCTTTCCATAACTAAAGTTGAGTATATAGAGGTAATAGAAGCATTCAAGGAAGGTTTACGTTGAGAGGAATGATAAATCAGTTGGGGCTTTAGTAAGAGGCTGTACCATATAATTGTGACAATGAAAGTGCAATAAATTTGGCTAAGAATTATGTTTATCACTCATGTACTAAAATATTGATGTACATCATTATTTTATATGACAGGTGACTTTAGAGAAGATCCACACAAGTGTGAATCCAGCTGACATGCTTACTAAGGTGTTCCTATCGAGAAGTTTAAGTTTTGTGCAACTTTCTGGGCTTGTCAAAGGCTTAATATAGGACGAAATGTGCACGAGAAGTGACAATGAAATTATGATGGAAGGTAAATTAGAGATGGCGAAGTATAAGAAGCTATGGACATTGAAGATTGAAGACCTGGTGGAGATTGTTGTTAATGTCTTAAATCTATCAGTAATAGGGTTTGCTGATACCATTGATAGACCACTTGTCATGCCCCAAACTCAGAAATCGGGCTCACAGAATTTTCGATCACCGAATCGGTGCTGACAATCTCCGTAGTACCCCATTCTCGGCTCCCAGCACCCATACGCTAGATTTCGATCTTAGGATCCTACAAGGAGGATTTTTCAATGCACATTTACCTCGTAAGAAGCATAACCACAAGTTTACCCAAATCATAAGGCAACATCATCATCACATATAAACTAAAATACAAAACTTGAATACAATACATGAAGGGGAATACAAGATAAATGCCAAAAGCTCCAAAAGCTCTGCCACATGCTCCCACCTCAGCTCAACTACGTCCCATCGTCACCTGCATACATCTATAGTGCATATGCTTATTGAAAGCTTAAAGGGTGGTGCATGCAAGATAAGTGCCAAACATACAAATATCAGCGTAAGTGGAATACTGGTAGGGTTATAAGACATTTAATATCAGAGTATGCAATACAGATCATAGTGAGCCAAATATCAGATACTGAGGATACAATACAATATGCAATTCTGAAGAACCACGAAATACCATCAGCCTTATCTAGGCCATATAAATACAGAAACATAGCAACCCAAATGCCATATGCGCGGATGTAATGCAATATGCAGATCTTGGCGAGTCTATAATACCATCAACTTCATTCAAGCTATGCAATACAGAAGCATAGTAAACCAAATGCTATGTGCTGAGGATGTAATGCAATATGAAGAGCGAAAAAAATGACCAAACTGAAGTGTGAAGTTGGGATGATAGTACATAATATCGTAAGATGTGGGGTTCATCACAAGGGACTTCTATCCAAACTAGTCCCATACCTAAATTTGGATAGTTAGACTCAATGTGGTAAACTCCTGATCTCAGGTTAGTTACATGCCCCAACCGAAATCCTGGCCATTGCAAAGGTACACATAACAAATTAGTTATGCACTACTAGCCGGAGTGAATAGTGAATGAATGAATGAATGAGAAAAAGCTCAGTATGCAACTCCTGCTCAATAAGTCCTCATATCAGTACCGTACATCTCTTGGATCATCACCGGGGTCTAGTATACTCAGTGCCAGCTTGCTGCTCCATCAAACACACAATTGGGTAAGTGAAAGAGACCTCACTATTCGCCTACCAATATTAGCCCGGCCAGTCGATAGCAGACCCATTTATGAGCTGGTCAGACTCAACCTAATATTGCCTACTCCCTCAGGCGGGTAAGGATACACCCCCTCCTAATTGACCACGACACAGTGGGAGACGCGCTTTATGGTATATGGCCCTCACGTGCTTATAAATATCCACTCGATCTAGACATTGGGGTCTCTTTTGGTACTAAGAGGATTTAGAAAATTTCACCCAGGGATATTTATAGCACCCCATGTAGAACCAAACATTTTCAGTGTCTCATCTGACCATCCACGACATGCCTATAGAGGCCACGACCTTGATGTTACTAGGGTGTACGGTGGTCATATCACAAAATGCGAGATGCATGAGTCATACCATCTAGTCATGCATTAAACTTGCGCGTACCGCGCGCTCATGTGGGGCAACTCTGTCTCTCGGGGAGTCTTATAAACAATCAGCCCAATGGCATATGCTATGCTCAATCACTCATCATAACAAGTATGCATAGGATATGTATGGAAATGTATCATGAAGTATACCAAGCATGATTATAATCACATACATCATAATGGGCCGGTATAAGACGGCCCATGGCCCGTATAAGTGAATGGGTGGTATGTAATAATCACCTACCCATAGTGGGCCTCACACATACAATGGGCCTCATGCATATAATGGTCCTCATACAT
This sequence comes from Magnolia kwangsiensis, assembly GCA_037074715.1. Classification (NCBI taxonomy): domain Eukaryota; kingdom Viridiplantae; phylum Streptophyta; class Magnoliopsida; order Magnoliales; family Magnoliaceae; genus Magnolia; species Magnolia kwangsiensis. The sequence continues at coordinate 71,935,454 of CM073584.1, forward strand.
ATGATGGGCCTCTTACCTCACAATTAGGTCTCATACAATCACAACGAGCCTTATACAATCACAATGGGCCTCATATAATCACAATGGGCCTCATGTAATTACACAATGAGCTTCATATAATCACAATGTGCCTTGTACCATCATAATGGATCTCATACAATCACAATTAACCTTACAATGACCTTATATAATCATAATTTTGTACTAACACATACTCAGTGCACATACTAACATAGTCGTAATTGGCCTATATATGGTGGGGTCCATAGAAGGACATCAGATCTAATCCACATCATGAGGATCAGTCCTCAACAGTAGATATACCAAATCTAATACCACAGATCCTTCTACCTATGGCAAGAGATGATGATGCATCCTCCTCATAACAAGGATGGGTCTAGATGGCCTACTTGTAGGCCTATAAGTGGGCTTCCAGGTTTGGGTATTTCTACTAGCATCAATGAGGACCTAAAGAATTAGGTAGCCCAATAAGGCGAGATGGACTATACTAATAATAATAGGGACCCATCAATCTAGGTTAGCCCACTAAGGAAAAATGAGAATGAGCCTAATACAATCACAATGAGCCTCATACCATCTCAATGACTTGTATCATGATGTTATGCTAGCACGTACTCATAGTCGACATCGATAATCGGCCTATACACAAGGTGGGGTCCATAAATGGACAACAGATCCATATCATGAGGGTCAATCCTCAACTGTGGATATGCCAAATCTGGTAGCATGGATCCTTCCATTTACGGTGATGATGAACTCTCAAGGTTGGGCCTAGGTGGCCTACTGTAAGTGATATAGTTTATAGCCCCTTGTTATTGTCAAATTTGTGGTGACAAAGACACTACTTTGAAGCTGTATATGTGATGAACAAAAGATCCATTAAAGACATGAAGAGTCATGATGATAGTCTAACAAGATTAGCTTCGATAGACAAGAGAAGCTTTCATTCAAGATCTCAGAAGCTTTCAAGTTCAAGATCTTAGGTTTAATTATACTCAAAGGTCACTTGTCTTCAAGTTTCAATGTTTTTGCTTCACTATTGAGGTATGACTGACCTTAGGTTCACCTTTAGAGTAGGCCATTTTGGATACATAATCCTTATATGTTTTATAAGTAAATTTATTATGTTCTAAGATTAGTCCTAGACCTTGTTCGACTAGTCCTAACATTGGTTCAACCAGTACAAGAAATTTCACGACCAGTCCTAAGTTGTTGAAGATTTTTAAAATCTTTTGGTTACTCTACGACTAGTCCTGGAGGCTGTTCGACCTGTCGTCTGAACAATGTCGACTGGTTCTTCGACCAGTCGTATATCTTTGATTCAAAGTATAGCATTAAAAAACATCTGTCTATGACCAGTTGTATGAAACTTATGACCAGTCGAAGGTGACCTACGACTGGTCGTAGGGTACCTACGACTAGTCGTGAAACCGTCAGATCTTATCGAGCCTGAAAATTCAAATCTCTGTTGGTTTTTCGACAAGTCGTAGAGGTCCTAAGACCAGTTGAAGACGTGTTTCGCTCAGTTATAAATAGAACACGAATCTCAGAATAAGAGAGATAATTCAAGCTAATTAATTCGACCTTCAGAGAGATAAGTCTGTGCTCTATTTTAAGCTAAGTGTGCGTATTTAATATCCTCTTTCTTTAGCTTTATTAATAGATTTTGTTTCTTGTATTCCAAACTAATCTGAAAAGAGGAAAACTAATCTGAAAAGAGGAATTGCTATTTCCCTTTCTTTGGAATCAAAATCAATTAAAGCTAGCCCATTTTGGTTTAATTTAAAATCAATTAGAACTAGAATCATTGTAATGTGAGTTTTGGACATTGAACTTGGACATTCAATCATCTACTCTGACTTGGTTCTTCGGGGCTGCTACAACGAAGGAGAAAATTAGGTATTTTACATTTAATTGTAAATTCCTTCCTGTTTTGGTTTCTTTTGAGATTTGCCAGAAAAATCTCATTGTATTGGTTATCTGAGGAGAGCCAGAAAACTCAGAAGTGGGATTTTTTTAATTGTGTAAGCCCACAGAGAAAGACATAATTGTGAAGATTTTGGGTGAACCTGTGAAAACCTAATTTGATAGTGAACGCTAATATCCCCTGTGTGAGGATATTAGGAGTGGAGTAGTATTCTGTGTGGCTGTTGTTTAACAGTTGGTGAATACACAGACGAACCACTATAATCCCTTGTGTTTGGTGGTTGAATAGTTTATATTTCATATCTTTAATAATTCATTTGTGGGATGTATAATTGGATGGGAATGTTGTAATAGTTTAGCATTTATTTCTTTCTATTCCTTTATCAGCTTCTTTAATTGTTCTAGTAAGGTTGTCCTGCCATTCCTATGGTGTATGGTTGTCCTTAGAACAAAATATATTTGTAATTGCAATTTATTCTTCAGTGCAGTTTGTATTTAATTTTTTATTATTCCTCTTCGATTTGAGATTTGATACAAAGACCTTTCTAGAAATAAGGTTGTCCTACCATAAACTCTGGTTTTTGGTGTAAGGTTGTCCTTAGAACAACATTTGTATCAACCTCTCAAGATCTGAATTTTGAGGTTGCTTTACATTCTTGTATTGTGGTTTGTTTATATTATTTATTAGCTATCGTATTTATTTAATTTTTGCTGTTATAAGTTTTATTTGGCATAGTTCTATTCACCCCCCCTCTAGGACATATAGCTAGGCCTTTTCAAGTGGTATTAGAGCCTAATAGCTCATTTTTAATTCTTAATTCTTTGATTTATTTCTTGAGCTAATGATTTAAGCTTTTTAAGATGTCAAATTTTGATAACCTATCTATCACTAGGCCACCACCCTTTGATGCCTCCAACTATGCTTATTGGAAAGCCAGGATGAGAATATTCTTAAAATCTATGGATGAAAGTGTGTGGATGGCCATTGTGAATGGTTGGAACCCTCCTACCACTGAAGTAACTGGAGTTGATGGTTCAAAATCTATGAGAGTAACATCTTATTTCTCGTGGACCACACTTCAGAAAAGTGAGAGTAGTGCAAATGCTAAAGCACTAAATGCAATCACTTACACACTATCATTGGATGAATTCAAAAGAATTATATCCTGTGATTCTGTAAAGCAAGCTTGGGATATATTAGAAATGACACACGAGGGTACATTAATTATTAAAAAATCGAAAGTTCAACTCCTTACAACCAAATTTGAAGAAATTCATATGGAGGAAAATGAAACATTTATGGACTTTTATACATAATTAAATGAGATTGTAAACTCTATGTGGGGTCTTGGTGATAAAATCCCAAAAAGTAAAGTGTGTGCAAAAATACTACTCTCACTTCTTGAACGGTTCAACTCTAAAGTAACTGCGATCCAGGAACTTCGTGATACGGATAATATGAGAGTTGATGAATTAGTTGGTTCTTTACAAACCTACGAGTTAACTTTTAAAGCTCCAAAAGGAAAATTGATTGCTCTTAAAACTTCTAAAAATAATTTTCAAGAAAATTTTAATTTAGATAACTCTGAAGATGATATGGCCCTTTTGGCAAGAAAATTTTTTAAAATCTTCAAAAGTAAAAAGAGAGTTGACTTTCAAAAAGGAAATGATAAGAAAAGATCTAAACCTAAATCTAAAACTTAGAAATCTTTGTAAGATAATCAATGTTACAACTGCCAAGAATATGGGCATTTGGCTAACAAGTGTCCTAAAACGGACAAACCTAAGAAGAAGGGTATGTTGGCTACTTAGGATGAATCCTCTGATTCCGAAGCTTCTTCTGAATCTGAAGATTTTAAAACTGAGTCGGGCAATGAAGTGAAAGCCCTTATGACTCTAGCCAAATTCACATTTTCAGATAATGATTCAACAAGTGAAGAAAATCTGAACAGTGAATGTAAAAATGAAGATGATCTTCAAGATGCCTATAATGCCCTATACAAGGAGAGTTGTAAAATTGCAGTAAAACTGAAACTTCAAAAAGAGAAATTTTCTAAACTCAAAAAAATTTATGAATCTCTTGTTTTAGAAAAGTCCCATATTTCAGACTGTTTTGAAAAGACAAAATGCGATTTGGATTTTAAAACTGGCCAAGTTAAAAATCTTAAATCTGAAAATGACCAACTAAAACATGAAGTCTCTTCTCTCTTGAATTTAAAAGAAACTTAGAAATATGCCCAAGGTGCTTTTAAATTAGAAAAACTCTTATCAGGATTGAGAAAATGTGGCGATCGATCATGTTTGGGTTATGATAAGAATGTTTCTCCTAAACCGAAAAATACACCTCCTAAGTTTCTAAAGGGAGAGACCTTAAACTTAAAAGGGAAAGGACAAGTGTTTTCTAAAGACCCTAAATCTGTTCAAAAACCTAAAGGAAATTATTTCAACTATAAGAAGCATAACCAAAATCCTTTGGCTGAAAAGATAATTTACTTAAGGAACTTCTAAAGTCTAACTCAATAGGTCATACTTATAAATCTTACAATCGAAAGAAGACTAACTATCCACCTAAATCCAAAATGGTTATGAAATGGATTCCAAAGGTCACTTGGTTGCCCACACCGCTTTCAAAGCTACAAGCCATTCAAATTGGTACCTAGATAATGGATGCTCTAGGCATATGACAGGCAAAAAGGCTTTATTCACCGATCTAAAAGATATGACTGATGGTTCAGTCACATTTGGTGATGGCAGTAACTGTAAAATTATGGGCCAAGGTATGGTTCAACTTTATAACCTTCCATTATTTAAGAATGTCTTATATGTTGAAGGACTAAAACATAATTTGCTAAGCATATCTCAAATATGCAATAATAACCATAGTGTTTGGTTTTCTAATCAAAGTTGTGAGATTCTAAACAACAAGGGTTCAGTAATACTAACTGGATGTAGAACATCTGAAAATCGCTATATTGTTAGTGAATCCATCTCATCTAATCAAACATGTTACATGGTCCATATAGACGAGACTGAATTGTGACACAAACATCTTGGACATGTACACTATAAAAATTTATATAGATTGAGCAAACGGGAACTTATAAGAGGTCTACCCAAACTTCAAAAATTAGATAAGATATGTGGTGAATGCTAGTTAGGCAAACAAACAAGGAACTCACACAAAAAGGTAAATTTTAATACCACATCAAGACCACTCAAACTTCCTCACATGGATCTGATAGGACCTACCAGAATGGAGAGTCGAGGTGGAAAAAGGTACATCTTAGTAATAGTAGATGACTTTACCAGATATACATGGGTAGTCTTCTTAAGGGACAAATCAGAAACCCTTAAAGAAGTAAGAAAAGTTCTCAAAAGGATTCAAACTGAAAAAAGTTCTCAAATCAGTAAGATTCGTAGTGATCATGGATCTGAATTTGAGAATAGCGGTTTTGAGAAGTTCTGTAGCGACCAAGGAATATTACATGAATTCTCAGCACCCAAAACTTCATAACAAAATGGTATACTGGAAAGGAAAAATAGAGTGCTTCAAGAAATGGCTAATGTCATGTTGAATAGCATGAAGCTCTCTAAGAATCTTTGGGCTGAAGTAGTCAATATAGCTTGCTATATTATTAATCGAGTTTACACTAGTAAAGGTAATAATAAAACGGCTTATGAAATGTGGTTCGATAAGAAACTTACTGTCAAATACTTTCGAGTTTTTAGTAGCAAGTGTTATATTTTATGAGATCGTGAAAATCTGAGAAAATTTGATATGAAAAGTGATGAAGAGATATTTCTAGGGTATTCTTTAAACAGTCGTGCTTATAGGGTTCTGAACAAAAAGACAGGTGTGATTCAAGAGTCCATCAATGTGATCATTGATGATCACTTAAACATACCAGTCTCAAGTTTAGATAATGATGAAGTTCTTGTAATTGATAAACCTGATACTTCATCTAATTAGACTGATTCTAAACTAAAGAATGTTAAAGATCATCCAACTACTCAAATTCTTAGAAACCCTCTCACTGGTGTTCATATTCGTAGAAAACTTGAGGATATATGTAATTACGTATGTTTTACATCCCAGATAGAACCATCTAGTGTAACAGAAGCTCTTGTTGATGAAAACTAGATTGTTGCGATGCAAGAAGAACTTAACCAAGTTATAAGAAATGATGTTTGGTATCTCATACCTAGACCTAAAGATAAACACATCATTAGAACAATATGGATTTTCAAAAATAATTCTGACGAGCTTGGAAATATAATTAGAAATAAGACTAGGCTAGTGGTATAAGGTTATACTCAAATTGAAGGTACTGATTTTGATGAAACCTTTACACCAGTAGCACGTCTTGAATCAATCAGACTGTTTATATCCATTGTATGTTTTAGAAAGATTAAGATTTATCAAATGGATGTGAAAAGTGCTTTCTTAAATGGTGATTTGTATGAGGAAGTCTATGTTGAACAACCGATGAGTTTTGAAGATCCCAAAAATGCTGATCATGTGTATCGTCTTAAAAAGGCACTTTACGGATTAAAACAAGCTCCTAGGGTATGGTATGAGAAACTAACAAAGTTTCTGTTAGGCCATAATTTTTAAATGGGATCTGTTGATAAAACTCTGTTTGTTAAAAAACATAATGATCATATTTTAATGGTTCAAATTTATGTTGATGATATCATTTATGGATCTACTTATACTGACATGACTATTGAGTTTGCAGATTTGATGAAATCACAGTTTGAAATGAGCATGGTTGGGGAATTGAATTATTTCATAGGGTTGCAAGTAAAGCAACAACCTGATGAAATATTCATTTCTCAATCTAAATATGTTTTGAATTTAATTAAGAGATTTAGATTTGAGAATGGTAAGAACTTCGATACTCCTATGAGTACTACCTTGAAACTCTCAAAAGATTCTGCAGGTAAAAATGTTGATCCGAAATTGTATCAGAGCATGATTGGTAGCCTATTGTATTTAACTGCTAGTAGACCTGATATTGCACTAAGTGTTGGTATTTGTGCTAGATATTAGTCTAATCCTAAAGAATCACACTTGATTACTGTCAAGCGAATTGTGCGATATGTCGCAAGTACTGTTAATCTCGGTCTCTGGTATCCACATGAGCTAGTGTTCAATTATCTGGGTACTCGGATGCTGATTGGGCTAGTAATCTTGATGATAGAAAATCAACCAGTGGTGGTTGCTTTTATATCGAAAAATTTTTAGTTTCTTGGTTTAGCAAGAAACAAAGTTTTATATCACTTTCAACAGCTGAAGATAAATACATCGCAGCTGATAATGCGTGTACGCAACTTGTTTGGATGAATCAAATGCCAAGTGATTATGGAATTAAAAAGGATTCTATGTTATTAGATTGTGATAATTTTCGTGCCATAAATATTTCAAAAAATCCTATTCAGCATTCTCGTACTAAGCACATTGACATGAGATTTCATTATATCCGTGAATTGGTAGAAGAAAAGGTTATATCTTTGGAATATATACCTACCGAGTATCAACGTGCTGATATTTTCACTAAACCTCTTGACAAAAACAGGTTTAACCAAAAGAAATTTAATCTTGGCATGTGCATTTTAAGATGATAATTTATGCCTTTTTGTATCATATTATATATTCTTGCTAGTTTAGATTTCAATTTTTACAAATCATGTAGAAAATTTTGTAAAACTCAAAGAAAATTTGCATTTTTGGCTGGTCCTCGACCGATCGTGAATATACACGACTAATCGTGGTACGACAGGTCATGTACATCCACGACCAGTTGAGAAACTCGTGAAATCACTTTAATTTGGGGAAAACACTTCATCTTCCTCATTTCTTTTTCACTCACCAACGAGCCGACGTCCGACTAGTCGAAGCCAACCTTCAAAATCTTCATGGTTAGTGCTCCATTTACATTTTTCTTGTAGATTTGTGTCTAGATTACTTCTATTTCTCTCTTGAAGTTATCTATTTTGAATTTCGTTGTGATTTGAAAATTTTCTTTTGAGAAATCTGATTTGAGAAAATCCTCTTCTCAATCCTTTACAACTCCTTGTCTTCTTGAAATCTTTGTTGCAAATGACATCTAAGGAGAGAAAAATAACTTCCTGTGGTCCAAATTCTTCAAGATCTGCCTCTATCACTAAGTGTCATCTTAGGGCTCCCGAAGATGATCTATCCTTTGTTCGGGACATCAGATTGTGTAATGTTATTGTTGAACATCCCGTTGATATTAATCATACTGCTCCTTTTGATATCCTTCCTATGCTCTAAGCTGTAGGTTGGGATAACTTTTTGCATTGGGGTGGGCCAGCATACCGGTCCATTGCCCAGTCCATGTTTGCTTGCATATGTGAATTTCACTGAAAAATCTAACGTTTAAAATTGCCACAAGAGAATGACCATTTGATGTTGATTGTCACTTAATTTCAGCTCTTATGGAAATTCCTGTGAATGATGAGGGAGTTCCCATTCATACATTGTCTGAAAAACCCTCACAGACTGAAAAACGCATGCTAACTAAGGATTTATGCAATCTGGATGTTCAATGGATGTATAAAGGAAATGCGCTCCCCTCAAAATTTTTGTTAGCCAAATACAGAGTTCTTCATAGGATCTTTGTGTCGAACTTGTATCCTTGATTTGGTAATAAAATTGAGTTAATAGCTTTCATGGTTTGTGTTCTTCATAATATTCCCAGAGGTGCTCATCTTTACTTACCATCCTTAATTTGTTACTCTATCATTTAGTTTAGACTCCATCTTGGTCATAGTGATATCCCTTTTAGATATTTGATGACTGTATTGGCTACGCATATGTTAGTCGATATGCCGGTTGGTGAAGCCCCTATCCATCATCTGATATTTAACAACTCTAATATCAATAAGATGAAGCTGAAATTTCTTCCTGGCCAAAGAGATGGTGTTAATGAGGCTGAAGCTGAACATGAGGAAGAAGCTGGTGATCTTCCTCTTGATGATATTAATATGGATAATATTTTTGAAGAACTTGATTCTGACTCTGCAAATGATCCAGATTTTGAGCCTTCTGCTTTTGATGCACGTTTGCATGCATTGGAAACTAAGGTTGAGAATATCAATGTTAGGATGAAAAATATGTCTGTTGTCCATGATTTACAATTCAAGTATATGCACAAGTATCTTAGGCGCTTGAATAAGGGCATGCATCAACTTGATCCTTCCATCCTTGCTCCTTCATCTGGTTCAGATTAGTTTTTTTTTTTAAAAAAATTTTTAGTTTGTAATAACTATCTTACTATTGTGCTCACTTAGTCGGATTTGTTACTGTAGCTTTAATTGACTTGGCTCAGTTTATGAATTATGTGTGTTGCTTATGTTATGTTCTCATATCTTGTCTTACCTCTTATTTATCTCTTTACTAATTACTCATTAATCATCTGTTCTTTGCTTCCTTTGTCATATTGTAACAAAAGGGGGAGAATGGATAATGATTCTTATGCTTCTCTCATGTTGGATTGGATTGGATTACCTATGAGGAGTGAGTAGCATTATGTATAATTTTTTGTGCATAGTGCATATTTTTTTGTGATATATATTACTCAGGGGGATTATTTGGAGTATGTGACTGTATGTGCAGAGGTGGACTCTATGTTGAATGTGTGCCAGCTGATAACAACTGATGACAACTGATGCATGATTCTTTAATCAGATATTCTGTGTTATGTATCATATCTTAGAAATGTGTTTTGTCACTAATTTGACAAAGGGGGAGATTGTAAGTGCTATAGTTTATAGCCCCTTGTTATTGTCAAATTTGTGGTGACAAAGATACTGCTTTGAATCTGTATATGTGATGAACAAAAGATCCATTTAAGACATGAAGAGTCATGATGATAGTCTAACAAGATTAACTTCGATAGACGAGAAGCTTTCAAGTTTAAGATCTCAGGCTTAATTATACTCAAAGGTCACTTGTCTTCAAGTTTCAATGTCCTTGCTTCACTATTAAGCTATGACTGACCTTAGGTTGACCTTTAGAGTAGGCCATTTTGGATATATAATCCATATATATTTTATAAGTAAATTTGGTTTGTTCTAAGACTAGTCCTGGACCTTATTCGACTAGTCCTAGCACTGGTTCGACCAGTCCAAGAAATTCCACGACCAATCTTAAGTTTTTGAAGATTTTTAAAATTTTTTGGTTACTTTACGACCAGTACTGGAGGCTGTTCGACCAGTCGTGTGAACAGTGTCGACTAGTTCTTTGACTAGTCGTATATCTTCGATTCAAAGTACAACATTGAAAAATATCTATCTACGACCAGTCGTATGTAACCTACGACCAGTTGAAGGAGACCTACGACCAGTCGTAGGGTACCTACAACCAATCGTGAAACCGTCAGATCTTATTGCTCCTGAAAATTCAAATTTCTGTTGGTTCTTCAACTAGTCGTACAGGTCCTAAGACCAGTCGAAGATGTGTTTCGCTCAGCTATAAATAGAGCATGAATCTCAGAATAAAAGAGACAATTCAAGGTAATTAATTTAGCCTTCTAAGAGATAAGTCTGTGCTCTATTTTATGCTAAGCGTGCGTATTTAATATCTTCTCTCTTTAGCTTTATTAATTGATTTTTTTTCTTGTATTCCAAACTAATCTGAAAAGAGGAAAACTAATCTGAAAAGAGGAATTGCTATTTCCCTTTCTTTGGAATCAAAATCAATTAAAGCTAGCCCATTTTGGTTTAATTTAAAATCAATTAGAACTAGAATCATTGTAATGTGAGTTTTAGACATTGAACTTGGACATTCAATCATCTACTCTGACTTGGTTCTTCGGGGCTACTACAACGAAGGAGAAAATCAGGTATTTTACATTTAATTGTAAATTCCTTTCTGCTTTGATTTCTTTTGGGATTTGTCAGAAAAATCTCATTGTATTGGTTATCTGAGGAGAACCAAGAAAACTCAGAAGTGAGGTTTTTTTAATTGTGTAAGCCCACAGAGAAAGGCACAATTGTGAAGGTTTTGGGTAAACTTGTGAAATCCTAATTTGATAGTGAATGCTAATATCCTCTGTGTGAGGATATTAGGAGTGGAATAGCATTCTGTGTGGTTGTTGTTTAACAGTTGGTGAACACACAGGTGAACCACTATAATCCCTTGTGTTTAGTGGTTGAATGGTTTATATTTTATATCTTTAATTATTCATTTGTAGGATGTATAAGTGGATGAGAATGTTGTAATAGTTTAGCATTTATTTCTTGTTATTCCTTTATCAGCTTCTTTAATTGTTCTAGTAAGGTTGTCTTGCCATTCCTATGGTATATAGTTGTCACTAGAACAAAATATATTTGTAATTGTAATTTATTCTTTAGTGCAGTTTGTATTTAATTTTTTATTATTCCTCTTCGATTTGAGATTTGATATAAAGACCTTTCTAGAAATAAGGTTGTCCTACCATAAACTCTGATTTTTGGTGTAAGGTTGTTCTTATAACAACATTTGTATCAACCTCTCAAGATCTGAATTTTGAGGTTGTTTTACATTCTTGCATTGTGATTTGTTTATATTATTTGTTGGCTATCATATTTATTTAATTTTCGTTGTTATAAGTTTTATTTGGCATAGTCCTATTCACCCTCCCCCCCTCCCCCCCCCCCCCTCTAGGACATATAGTTAGGCCTTTTCACCTACGTATAATCCTAAGGATTCAGAACGGACTTCCTTCACCATACTATCATAGAGCCCGCTAGATGCCCTAGGGAGACCAAATAAGTCCTAGTTGGACTCTAAGATTAAAACCATCCTACTAGTAACCAATTAGGGCCTAACATTTACGGTTAACCTAAAAGAATAGATGGATCATGAAATATTAGTGGGGCCTAATGGTTTGGGTCAACCCACTTAGAGAAAGATGAGAATGGTCTTAACAAAGGCCTAAGGGAAGGTCACAATGTGGACATTTAACCATCATTGCCCATCAATGTAGACATTTAACCAACATTGCTCCCAAGGAGTGGCCCACATTGAGCCAAACATATAGTGGGGCCCATAGGTCTCACATAAGGGCTTCACATATATCACAAAGGGCCTCATTCATGGGCCTAATATACTTCACAATGGGCCTCACTCATGGGCCTAATATACATCCCATTGGGCCTCACTCAAGGGCCTTATATACATCTCAATGGGCCTCACACAAGGGCCTCCTACAAAACACTTTGGGCCTCATTATATGGGTCACATATACACACATCGGGCCTCACCAAATGGGCCACAAATATATCACAACGGGCCTCATCAATGGGCCATAAATACATCATATTGTGCCTCACCAAATGGATAGCTTGGATCAAACACGTACATCACGTGGGGGCCACATGGATGGATGATGGGGTGAAACAAATACATCATGGTGGGGTCTGCGTCCAGGGATGGACGGACTGGATATAAAACACATCTCAAGGTGGGCCCCACCTGTTCAGCAATACAGACGGTGTGGATAAAATAATACATTATGGTGCGTCCCACAACACGTCTAGATGGATGGTGCTGATATACAACACATACATTAAGGTGGGCCCCATCCTAGAAAAATAGATGGACAATGTGGCTGCAAAGCATATACATCATGGTTGGCCCACACAACACCGTCTAGATGGACGGTGTGGCAGTAAAACACATGCATCACGGTGGCATCCCACAGTCCCAATCAAGTGGACGGTGGGGATATAAAATACATAAATCATGGTGGCCTCATGTGGGACCCATGGATGCACGGAGTGGATACAACACTACATCAGGGTGGGCGCCACCAACAATGGATAGACGGTGTGTATATAATACATATATTAGAGGTGGGGTCCACCGTCCTGCCCAGTGGAGGGGCATGGAATAATAGATACATCTTGGTTGGGCTCCACGCAGCACACCATCTAGATGGACGGTGTGGATACAAAATACATATATCAAGGTGGGTCCCACCCCCACACATGTGGGGTGCGCCCCACAGCCTACCCAATACAAGTGGATGGTATGGACGTACAGATACATACGGTGGAGTCCCATAGCACCATCTAGAGATGTCTGGATAGTGGGGATGTAGAATACATGCATTAAGGTGGGCCCCACCCCACACGTGCAACACATGTGGGTGGGTCTTACGCATCAAGAAGAATTAATAGAGGGTATTGGATATAACCCATACCTCATGGTCAGACCACATAACTTGCTGACGTCAGTGCAGCTATGGCTGCTGGGACCCACCTTCCCTTGGACTGTCTGGATGGTGTGGGTACGCCACATCATCAAGGTGGGTCCACACGTGTGGCCCACAGCTTTGAATAAAGTTGATATTTGTGATTTCTCTTCAAAAGGTCCAGTAGTAGTTGCTACTGGACGTCCTATGCCTGGATGGTTAGGATCAAGTGGGCATGTGATCTGGCCAAAATGGATGGAATTTGTGGATGTGGAACACACATCATGGTGCATCCAACACATACACATCAAGGTGGGTCCACGCGGTGGCCCATCGGAGTTTGGATCAAAGTGATATTTGTATTTTCCTTTCATCCGAGCCAGTCCAAAATGGATATTAAGGTAGGCCCCGGACATGGCAGCGAGGTGGGCCCCACTTGGACAACGATATGGTCCACGCGGTGGATGACATGGATAAAAAGATACATCATCATAGGTGGGCCATCAAAATGGGAAAGAGAGATAGAGAGAGAGAAAAAAAACGTAAGGTGAGGGAGCTCCGCCACAATGAGCTCCCCTAGGTGGGCCATATACAACACATACAATAAGATGGGTCCCAAATCATGTGGGCCTTAAATCAAAATCACGATCTAGTACTATGAACGCCCACTGATTGTCTTCTTCTTTAGCTCATTGGACTCCTTAACTCCTAAGCTTCTTCTTTAAGGGTGGATGATGAAGTTTGAAGGGTTGGATGGTGAGATAAGGGGGTAGGAAGTGGGCCACACTTAGCTATTTTCTCCTTAGAGCTTTTCTTTCATGGAAGCTTGGAAATGGAGGAGAATGAGATGGGATGGAGCGATGGATGGGAGAGAGGGATGGTGTTATGTAAGAGAGATGGGATGAAGGGTATGGGCTTGGTTGACTTTTGAGGGCATGAGGTGGCATGGGGTATGGGTTGTCATGCTTTGTTGGTGAGAGAGGGATGGGCTAGGCATGAGTTGTGATGGGATGTGCACTTGATTGATTGATGTGATAGGTGGTAGAGATTCTCACAAAATTCATAATGCGTAGCGTTTTCTCGAAATATATGCGGGCCCACAACTCCTGGTGTGGGTATCGCATCGGTGCGCAAGACGTGGCGTTGGAACCGCGGTGACGGCACGGTCACTAAGGTATAAGTTTTGAGTCGAGCTAACTGAGATCTACGGAATGCAACTTATGGTTATGCACAAATGTTGTGTACAGACCACGGGTTGCCAGAATTTGACAGGGAAGATCGCGGGAGTCTACGGAATGGTACGAACTAGGATATGGATCTTACACCACTCGATCCTATTGAGCAGATGTCGATGCCATCAATAAATGCTTGATCTCATTGAAAAAATTAGAATAAATCCATAATGGTTGTTAGACTACTTTAGATAGTTTCTTGATGGCATCGAAGGAGGCTTCGATGCCATTGACAGGTCTTCAAGGGATGTTGATGCCATAGAAGGTTCCATTGAAGTTGAGCGCAAAATTACGTAAGTGCGTGATTTTTTTCCTATTTCAGTTGTGATAGTATATATATTGGGTGTAATTAGGATTAGGGAGGGATTAAGACATATTAGGTCTTTTTAAAACATTCGTAAGGGTTCAAGGGCATAACTAGTGTTTGAAGGAGATTCAAGTCTTGTTCGAATCGATGAGATCATCTGTCTCTTGTAATTTTACTTTCATAGTGCATTACTCATTGCTTTGTGTCATGATTTTTTCTCACAAGGGTTTTTCCATGTAAAAATTGGATTGTTCTTGTTTGGCTTTGTTTATATGATTACATGTACTTTGCTTGATTCTACTTTGTGTGCTTTCGTGGTTCCCAACAAATCTTTTCTCCAAATAATCATTTCCCACTGGAGGGAGAAATATAGGTTAATCTTTCTCTCTCTTCAAAAAAATGCCATTTGCATTAAAACCCCTATCTGTTTCTCTCTTTTCACTATACCCTTCTATTTTTCTTCTTATCATCTCTCTTTGCTCCATCTGACCAACCTAGATATGCCCATGACACCATCCCCACACGCCCTTGCCTCCATTATAGCAGTAGCAAAATGTCGGTTATTGTAGATGAAGAGGAGGAAGAAATAGTGAAATCTCTATTACAGTGGTAATCTCTCTCTCTCTCTCTCTCTCTCTCTCTCTCTCTCTCTCTCTCTCTCTCTCTCTCTCTCTCTCTCTCTCTCTGTCTCTCTCCCTCCTTGTTTTAAAGATCTGGCTTGAGCTCGGGTCGGGCCCTGTAAAAAATTTTTGAGCTAGGTTCGGGTTGGACTATTTTGGCCTATGGTGGGCTTAGGCCGGGTTTAGGCTTGGAATGAAAAATGTGGCTTAGGCTTGGACAAAACTTGTTCTAACCCTAACCCTGCTCATTGACCCCCCCTAGGTGTGGTTGGTGTTAGCTGCATAGTTAAAAACTTAAAAACTCATATCTACTCGGATGGGGTTGCCTTAAAGACTTGAATCAATTCAGCTTAGATTTTTAAATATTAAAGTAGGATTATAAATTACTAAGGCACTCAAAAAAGCATGATGTAAGTGCTTGTATTTGAAGCACACTTAGAGTTGTCAAATTTTATAGACAAAGTAGTGGATTGATCGCATGTTTACTTCAGTCTTCTTCGGTATCTCATAAAGATTAGCTCAAGATCAGCTTAACATCTCAAGACCTATAGACATCACATGGTTTTAAGATTAAGATCTATGTATATGTCAACCATCAGGTGGTATGAACCTAGAAAGACCCCAGGTTAGGAGTTGGTTTTTGAATCATGACCGTAAATATAATATGTATAATGTAAAATCACCGTAGTTAGGCCAGCCCAACTTCAAGTTTGGCCATCCTAACCTAATTTGGCCAACTTAGCAAACTTCGGCCAAGTATCAGCAACATTTGAAAAATCAGTTGCGAGTTTGGCCAACCTAACTTTAGGTTCGGCCAACCCAACTTGACATTGGGCTAGCTCGAAGGATTTTTTGGTTAAGTTTCCAACAATGGATTTCTTCAAAATACAGTGGGATTCGGCTTACCGAACCTTATATTCGGCCAATCGAACTGGAGATGTGGCTAGCTGAATTTTTTATTTATCTTATCCCGTGAAATCTGAGAGCCATTGGAATGCTATCGTTGGAATCCGTCTAGCCGAACTGAATTTCAAGTCGACCAAGTTTCTAAATCTTTTAGCTATAAATAGAGGCCTTCTCTCATTCATTTCTACAACGAAGATTAGAGAAAATTCTTCTCAAAGTCAGAGAGAAATTCATGCCCTTCTCGAGCTATTTTTATTGTAATTCTTATTCTTGTTTTGCTTATTCTATTCTCTTTCTCAAGTTAGCTTTAAATGTATTTAAGAGATTAATTTAAACTCTACTTGAGATTTAGATAATTGAATATGCAATAATTAGGGTTTCTTTTATTCTTTGAAAATACATTAGATCCCTATACTCTTTTTGGTTGAACATATACTGCTTCATCAAATCCCAAGAAAGTAGATTGCTGCATCAAGCTTCAGTTATATCTTCGAATCGATATTTGAAGATATGTATGTTGTAATTATTATTATTTTATTTTGGTTTTTCAAAGATAGCCTGAAAATATTTTTAGGTTGATTTATGATAGCGTGTGAAAATCATAAACAGCGTTTTATTATGATGAGCCCATGAAAATTACAAGAACTATATAAGGTTGTTAAGGTGAACCTGTAAAAACCTTCAAATAGTGAAAGTTAAAATTACTAGGGTAGTAATTTTGAAAGTAGAGTAGGTGTGGGTTTAAGCACCAAACTACACTATAACCCCTTGTGCATTGGTTATGATTGTTTTATTTGATCATTTGTCTTTCTTGTTTGAAAGTTTGATTTCAAAGATGTCATGAAATAAGGTTGTCCTACTGAAAATTCTAGGTGAAGGTTGTCCTATGAATAATTTGGAATCAAGGTTTCAATTATTTGTGTAATTAAGATTATTTGTTTATTCATTCTGCATTATCTCGAAGAATTATGTATTGTCTTATTCAACCCCCTCTAGGACATCGATAGCTCGTCTTTCACATGAGTATAAAAATAAGCAAATAAAATCACTCAGTAATAATTTTAGCTTGATGGCTCTTGTTTACACCCATTTTCAGTGCCCTGATGTGGAGTAACGAAAGGTTACCATGTGTTAACACTGTGGGGCTGGTGCTGGCAGAAATCCTACTCTCGTTCAATAATATCTTTGTTTGATCTTCCTTCAGTGTTACGCATTCCATTATTAAAGTGGAGGCATTGACCCTTACGCCTGCCATTAGGAGGGAAATTTCACAAATGCCATGTGACCACATTTATCATGCTAATTAATGAGGCATCTTGCTCACATTTATAAGAGACTCATCGAGAGAACGGATCTTATCACATATATGGTTATGATATCCTCAGTGAAGCCATCTCTCACAGTCCTACCGAAATGGAAGTTCTCCCTAGAGACATTCAGAGACTCTATAGCGTTCAAAAAGGTTCCAAATATTGGGAGAATGAACTGATATCCAAGCAAACCTGGCTTTAGTTTGGACCCAAGTCAAAAGAGATAGACACATCAGCCAAATTGGGTCCCAAGCTGTACACTAATCGGAATTAATAGAATTGGAGAACTACATCTAGTCTGGTTTGATAATATATCAATATTAGGTGTCAAATCCCTCCGACATACTAGACCATCAGGACCATCCAATACCTTGAAGTGAAAGAGCAGGAGGCGGGCCACCAGATGAGTGGCCATGATCGACTTCAGGTCCAAAATCAACCCTTGAGGTTCCTTGATCTTGGCCTGGTTGTCTTCATTAGAGGGATCTTTATGTTCCCAGGCCTAATCTTTAATGGGTCACTAGGATCTCCATAACGAGATCAATTACAAGAAGAAGATCCGAAAAGCCAACAGTTACAGATCTATCTAAGAGATTCTCCTATCCAAAAAGCACGAAAGGTCTACGATCAACAAGAAAACCCAGCGAGGATCTTTGCTACCTCGATGAGTTATGAAGGAGCATATGAAGAAGAGCTTGGGGCCATAGGCCAAACACATCTATTTATTTTGATTTTATCTTAGCATATCCTAGCCTAGTTCTAACATAGATCGTTACTACCTATTCGCTACGGCTATAGTACCTTAAGTAGATTAAATATCCACATTCTTAATTTGTAGGATCATGATCAAATAACTTTTGATTTAGTTGATCATACCCATCTGGTCACATCCTACTGACCACCCACCTTGATCATTTTTTCGATAGATGAATAAGGCATTTATCCTTTTCTTTTTCATTTATTTCTTTAGTTAGATGCTTTATTTATTAACTTTACATCAATCTAAAATAGGGTGAATCAACAACTAAAATAAGGGTTAAGATAATTAGGGTTGGATTCAAAAGTTCTAGTATTCTTCCGGAGTGAATTTCCCTTCTCATTTTTAGTTATTTTTCATTGATTTATGTTATTTTACTTAATATTTAGCTAAACTATTTGTCGGATTAGTTAAGAAGAATCCTAAAATTTAAATTGTGACAACCAATCATTGTGGGACAATCTCGTAAACATGTTTACACCCGATTCGTATACTTGTGAGTTTAAAATTAATTTAAATCAGGTTGGTTTAAAGAGAACAAGAAGTTTTTGGCATTGTTGCTGGGGACTATTTTGGTCTAATAGGATTTATGATTCTCATTTATCATAATTCGTAGCTTTAGTTTTTTCTTTTACTTGCATCATTTCACAAATTTTAGGAAACTTACTTTATTTTTGTCTTTCTTTTCTATAGGACTTAGGGAAGGAAGCTAGAAGAAAAAGGTCTTCAAAGTGAAAAAGGTGCTCCCAAGTCTTCGGAAATCAATCATCTCCTTTTCTAGTTTCTTTCTTCCAATTTTTATTTACATCATTTTCTCTTGCTTTTGCATATTAGTTTCATCTTTCTTTTAGGAATTCATGATTTTTAGTTCTAGTTTTATTTCTCTTAGCTTGCATCTTAGTATAGCTTGACTCAGTTTATGGTAGGACGTAGATCTTTGAACATGTAACTAGCACCTGTTAAACCTAAAATAGAAAGAACCTTTGGTAAAAGGTTTAGAAACATTTTATTTGAAATGGGGGGCAAGAATGGAATTAAATCTCTTAAGGACTATTCAGCTCTTGTCCAATTTAATGCGTCTTCATGTATAGTGTTGCCAGCCACCATGGCAGCACACTTTGAACTTAAACCTGGGGTCATACAATTGTTGCCTTCCTTCTACGGTTTAGATAAGGAGGACACATCATCATGTGAAGGAATTCCTAGACATCTGCTCTACATTTAGGTTTCAAAAATTTTCAGATAATTTGATTTGTTTATGCCTTTTTTTCCTTTTTCTCTGAAGGATAAGACAAAAGCATGGTTGAATTCTCTAGAAGTTGGGTATATCACTACATAGGACCAATTATCTAAGAAGTTCTTGAACAAATTCTTCCTTGCTCATAAAACTAGTGCTCTCCGCAGAGAAATTACAAATTTCAAACAAAAAGAAGGTGAGCACTTTCACGAATGTTGGGAAAGATGGAAGGACTTGCTTCTTAAATGTCCATACCATGTTTTTGAGAAGTGGCAATATGTTAAATACTTCTATGATAGTTTGACATCCCAAAACTGTCGCATGGTTAATGCCACCAGTGGAGGGTCATCATGACCAAATGTAATGTCAAAGCTTGGAATTTCATTGAAACCTTATGTGAAAACTCCCAAAAATGGGACTATTCAAATAGAGGTGAAAGAAGTCCCCAACCACAGAAGAAAGGTGGTATATATGAGATAGGAGTCACGCCAGATCTTTATACCAAGATTGATAGCCTGACAAAGAAAGTTGATGCTTTAATGTTAAATAATGGACCTCCAAAAATAACTCAAATCGAGTTATGTATCATATGGTCCAGTCCCGTCCATCCTATGCAGTCTTGTCCATCTAGTGTAACATTTTCAGAATTTATTTCTAAACAAGTTCATGCTATGAACACTTTTCAGAGACCTGGGAATGATCCTTACTCAGACACCTACAACCAGGGGTTGGCTAAAAATATAAATTTTTCTTGGGCAAATGACCACAATAGGGAGGACCATCTAGTAATACCCCTATGCAGTCTTATCCTCAAGATGGTAGTCAACAACTTCAACAGTTTCCAAAGTATCAATAACCTCCCACACAACCAAGGAAACTAACTCTTGAAGATATGCTTAATCTTTTTATGTGGAGTTCCCTTCAATTTCAAAAAGATACCCAACAAACTTAATAAGCTAACCAGCAAAGCTTATATACAAATACATAATTCATTGCTAAGCTGGAAGTACAGTAGGGTCAACTTACTACCACATTGTGAAAGTGTACCTATTATGTGCCCTGGTTTGTCAATTACGTTGTAAGTTGAGTCAGTCGGACGACAGCACTTAACAAGAAGATCAAGTCAAGCGCCTGCCTCATCTGGATGTGTGGAAGCTCGTCAAAAGGTAAATCATAGCCTCACATCCCATGTCCCAAAACACCAGGTGATTAAACCCTTAAAAAGAACTAGAACATCTTAGGGTTTCTGTGTCAGAAAGCTTTTTATCAAAAAGAAAAATCAGTAAAGTTTTTCTTACACTGTCAATTATATCGATTACCCCTTTGATATGATCGGCCAGCTCTGTCGATGTCCTCGGCATTTCAATCGATACAATCAAATGATGACAGAATGTGTCCAGCAATCAAAACAATCTTCTGGACGATTTATCGATATATCGACTTAAGTGTCGATATCATCGATATTCGAATATCGATTATATCTGAAGTGGATCGATATAATTGACAGACTGCTTTCCGGCGCCCCTATTTTTCTAAAAAAAACTAACATATGCTTCGATATATCGAAGACTCTGATTCAATCTGAACTCAAATATCGATCATATCGGGAGTCAGTTGATCATATTGATTGTGGGGCGCATGTTCTCACCAACATGAATTTTAGGTTGCTTTTAATGTTGATCGGGGTGCCTGTCGATAAATTGATATTCATATATCGATCATATCGAGACCAAGTCGATTGGATCGAGTTAGGACATAAATCGTCCAGCAAGCTTACATGTAAATCTATACGATTTATCGATCCCATCGACAAGGTCTCCGATATGATCGATGTACAAATTCCGATGACATCGACTGTTTCCCTGATCATATCTATGATCCTGAAATTCTTCAAGGCTTCTCTCTTATTTTTCACCTGTCGATAGATCGAACTATCACTCGATAGAATCGGAGTTTGAAATCCGATAACATCGATGTGTGTCTCGATCCCATCGACCAGTTGGCGGAAGGTTTCCAAAAGCGAAATGACAATTGAGTTCTTATCATCGAGAGGTTGGCCGATACAATCGAGAGTATACGCTCGATCATATCGACGACTGCTCGATCATATCGAACTCTGTCATAAATATGACAGTTTATATCCGTTGGAACCTTTTGCTTATAAATAGAGAGAGTTGTCTTCATTGCTGGTAGAGAAAGTAGAGAGTGCTTTTGAGAGTTTTAACCTTCCTATCATTTACCTTAAGCCCTTTCTCTCAGGAAGTTCATCCTCCAAACCACCTTCATCATTGATATCTCATAGAGTGGATTGGGGAATAAACTTCTGCATTCAAGGATCCTTCAGCTACTGCCTCAATGACACATCATTAAGCTAGGATGCCTTGAATTCATGAATGATGGGAACCACTCTATTCTCCTTATAGGAAAATCCTTAGAATGGTATTCCATCATAACCTTGACCCAACCTAAGCCTAGCATATATACATCTTTGTATTGCGAATCAAGGGAGCGGAAGACTCTTCATTAACAAGTAGAAGGTCTTCATCACTGTGTTGAAAGGGACTCATCAACTTAGCTGTAAGTACTAAGAGTCCAGAGAACACTTGCGATCATTCCTTTTTAGGATTGGGTTTTAAGTGTTGCTCACCATTTGAAGTCCTCGAAGGAGGCCTCCGATGGGAGTGTATGTGCGGAGTACGTTGTGTGGACCCTTGCTCTGTGGAGAGCATAAACATCTGGTTAGGAGTACGCCAGTAAAACTCTAGGGTTTGAGGTGAACCGAGTAGAAACCTTAGGGTGCGTTGTGTGGACCCTTGTCCTGTGTGGGCATAAACATCTGGTTAGGAGTACGCCAGCAAAACTCCAGGGTTTGAGGTGAACCGAGTAGAAACCTCTGTAAAGGTTGAAGGTGAACCCGATTTAAAACCTTAGGTTTGAGGTGAACCATGGGAAACCTCCTTAGTGAAATTCGGTCACTCAAGGGTTGAGTGTGGAAGCCGGGAGTGGAGTAGACAAGTCGTCGAACCACTATAAAATGACTGTGTTTGAGTTTGATATTATCTTTCATTTATGTGATTGCCTTGCATGTCTTTATATATGATCACATCCTATGCACACACAGTCATATCCATCACAATCTCATCTATACATTGTTTGTCCTTTAAATAGTTTGTGATTAGATCCTCTATTAGGCTTGGAAGCCAGTAGAGTTGAGGTTGAGTAATCCTAATCAATACTCTGCGATAAGATTAGTGTAATAAGGATTTTTAATAATTTATAAAAACTTTAAAAAATCCTATTCACCCCCCTCTAGGATCTACTGACCTATTCCTACTTCAACTAAAGCAGTCTTCACCGCAATTTCACATTGAGCGAGAGAGAAAAAGGTAAGTTCCCTAGCCCACCTATGAAAAATCTAAAAGGACAGTATGAGATTGACTTTAATTCAAACCAGGAACAATATCATGAACAAGATAAATCAATCACTACCCTTAGGTCTAACAAACATATCAAGAACAAAGTAGAGATGCTTAAGGAAGAACCGAATTCCAAATCACAAGACTAAAATGAAGAGGAGAGACACACTAGTGCATCCAAAGTTCAAAAGCTCTCTAACTCTCCAGGAACCACTCATGTGCCCTCCTATGTGCCTAAATCACCTCTTCCTCAACGTCTCCCACCAATTAAGAAAGGAAATAACTTTAACGACATATTGGACATGTTCAAATAGGTGCAAATCAACATTCTATTGCTTGATGCTATCAAGCAAGCCCTTCCTTATGCTAAGTTTCTTAAAGATCTATGCACTTAGAAGCATAAGATGAATGTTCACAAGAAGGTCTTCCTTACGGGCAACTCAGTTCCATGATTCAACACAACACCCCGCCCAAGTTTAGGGACCGAAGAGCCCTTACCATTTCTCGCGTAATAGGAGATCATAGGATTGAGAAGGCATTACTTGATTTAGGGGTGAGCATTAATTTTTTTTTTATATTCTGTATATGAGCAATTAAGACTTGGTGACCTGAAATCAACTAAAATAATACTACAACTAGCTAATAGATCTATCAAGGTGCCCCATGGTGTTATTGAGAATGTGCTAATCAAGATTGATAAGTTTTATTTTTTAATGAGTTTTATCATTCTAAATACTCAACCAGTCCATAATCCTACTAGTCATATTCCGGTTATCCTGGGACATCCATTTTTTGCCACATATAATGCTATCATAAATTACAGAAATGGGGTTATGAAGTTGTCTTTTGGTAACATGAAGATTTAACTCAATGTCTTTAATTTTGGACTACAATCGTCGGACTCGAATGATATATTTGAAGTGAACATGATTGGGAGTCTGGTGCGTGACTCTTTCCTGAAATATTCCAAAGACGCCCTTGAGACTTATTTAACACAATTTGGCATAGATTTTGACATAGGCAGTTCCATCCAAGAAGTTAATACATTACTTGACTCTATCCTGTAATGGATACTATTAAATGGAAAGCCAAAGTGGAACTTCTTCCACCATCTAAGTTTAAATTGGTCCCGTATATTGAGAAACCACCCAAACTTGACCTTAAACAATTACCTGAAACTCTCAAGTATGCATTTTTAGGTCTTCTGAGACCCTGCATGTCATCATAGCTTATAACCTTAATAAGGAATAGGAGGGTAAGTTACTTAATGTTCTTAGAGAACATAAGGTAGCTATTAAGATGGAGGAAAGGGAAAGGAAGAGTCGGTGGGAGAGGGTTTCTCCCAGGAAATCGATTTCTTCCAGAAGTTCTCTGTCTTTGCGGTTAACTTAACTTTCGACACAACATTAGACGATCTTCATCGTATATTTGGGTGTTTTGGCAAGCTTTCTGATGTGTTTATCCCATGGAGTCAAACCCTCAATCGATCTTGTGGCTTTGCATTCATACAATTTTGCTATGAACAGGACGCCTTGATGTTATTCATTGTCTTCATGAGAGAAGATTAGATGAAAAGGTGGTGCATATAAATTGGGCGAGAAAGCAATCTGGGATGAATGAGGCATCTCATCCTCCTTCGGTGTACATAGATTGGGCGAGAAAGCAATCTGGGATGAAAGAAGCTGAGGCATCCCATCCTCCTTTTAAGAATCAAGCAGAGGAGGGGGCTCTGGATCATGCATATGTGGAGGTGATTTCTAAGTCGTTGAAGGGGCCTAACCCTATTATGTTCAGAAGCTTTAAGGAGTTCACCATCGCGGATCCAAGGGCTGTTGAAAATAGACTGCGATTGTTGAGGTTTGCCTTAGTGGGGATGACAGAGGACCAGGATATCCGGATAAACAAGATTCAAGACGGATTGAGGTCGTCTTCATTTAGAGCAGCAGGAGTGGAGGTTGTGAGGATGTCTTCTATGAAATTTTTGTTGACATTTAAGAGCAAAGGGGAAATTGAGGATTTTCATGGTAATGGTGATCTGCACAGGGAGATGGGGCTGCAGTCAGTGGAGCAGTGGAGAAAAGAACAGGTTATTGGGGGAGATGGAGTTTAGATATGGCTATTCAGGATTCCGACGCAAGCCTGGATTGAATCGGTCCTTATTAATCTGGCCAGCTTTTTCAGCAAGATTATTCAGATTGATTCTAATTTTAGATTTGGATATTTCTAGGCTTTTGCAAGAATAAAGGTTCTTCCTCATCCGGGTGTTAGCTTCAGCCAAGTGTTGGGATTGTTAGTTTTAGGGAAGAGTTATCCTATAATAGCAGAGTTGGAACCTTTATTCAACTATGGATGCTTTCCATCCATTTCTAAGTCTACTAAAGAGAGCACTAGGGAATGGGTTATCAAGAGTTTTCATGGCCCTTTAGGGGTCCTGGTAGATGCTTATGGTAAAGTCTCTGAAGGAGTGGCAGATATTCACAATGATTCTTTGGGGGATAAGGATAGGGATAGTGTTAAAGAAGATATAGGGGCAATCAGATGTGGGGATCAGCAACGTATTGTGGATGGGGACAGTCAAGGAGAAATGGAGAATAGGATAGCTGGGGACGCTCAATGCACGAATGCAATTTGTAGATTTGAGGTGGAGAGGGCAGAAGATCAGCTTATACTGGCATCCTCAGGTGATAGTTCTTTAGGAGGTGTTCAAGGTTAGACACAATCAGGTAGTTTCATGGAGGGCTATCTGGGGTGTTTGGTGCCGATCCCCTAGGAAAATAGACAGGTCTTTGAGGACCAATGTGAGGATCAGATGTGGAGTAGTTAGCAAATGCGGGGTGAAGTTCTGAGTCTTAACACGAACTGTTTGTACATAGCTAGTATGTGGCGTCTTCAAGTTATGTTGAGTATAGGTCAACTGGGTCTGAACAATGGTGAGGCAGAGCTGTTAGATGGGATGCTGCCATACACCCAGTCCTATCAGAACATGTAGTTAAAGGAGATTCAAGGAGATATGTTTCATACTTACTTTGAGGAAACTAACTCTGAAGGAATGACCTGTTAGCAGGTGCGTAGCGTGCAATCTGTTTCTCTTGGAAACGAGCAGATGAGATCTGAGAAGGAGAGGTTTAGCAGTGTATTTCATAGGAAACTAAGGGATATTACAGGGAAGGAGAATTGATACCCTACTTTCTGGTCTGTAATATCTCAGAAAAATTTGTACAAAGACCCGAGTACTACCTCAGGCAGAAATTGCTAAGGATCGAATTATGTAGAAATTAGACAAAAATTAATTAAGTGCTAAACTAAATTAATTGGTACATTAGCTTGAACTGCTTTCTATTGAACTGCAAGGCCAAAACTAGTAGAATCGCTAACTTAACATTACCTAAAAACCTAAGATTAATTTCAAAGCCCAGTTGTTCTCGGGAGCACACTGAAACTCTATATTGGACATGGACTACGCGTCTAAAGTATGATTACCACGAAACTATACAGTTATGACCGCCTTGCTGGGCTAGACAAGCATCACGAGAATAAAATCCAAATAGTATCTAGAAACGCACAACTTGAGCCCAGAGCGAAGTGTGTGAGAAACGCGAATATCTTTAGAAAATGAGCTCAAATTTAAGTGATTTGGCCCGTTCGCTTGCAAGCCAACTTTAATGTTTCAGACCATTAGATTTTGAGCCAACTGCACCCTTGGATCAAGAAAATTTTCCTACACATGTTAGTGCACTTGTGGCCCTGATCGAGTGACGATAGTCATTGAACTGAAACTGGTCCTCCATGATCGATCCACAAATCCGATCAAACCGAAATCTTAAACTAACATAGATCCATTATCAGAGAACTTTTCCCAGACTGTATGCAGGCAATGAACCTCCAGACAAGCTCCGTTGGCCCAAAACAGATGTCTTTTAGCTATATCGTAAGTATACGATGGCCCTGGGGCCATTGACATTAGTTCTGCGCCTATATAAGAGCCTTAACCCACCCCTCTCTCATTTCATACGAATTTCCAAACCCTAGGAGAGAGAAGAGAGAAAAAGAGAAGGAAAGAGTGAGAAGAAGAGAGAGAGGGAGAGATAGTTACTGGGATCCATTCCCACCACTCCATGTATCAAATCGTCTCTCCCATGTCACTATACCGACGAATCCGAATCCGCTTTTGTGTAAGAAATCCTAACCCTAATCTATTTTAGGTATCCAAGTAGAAAAATCGATGAAATAGCTAACCTATTTTGTGATTCAGGTAGCCGTTGTATCGTAGATAAAGGCGTAGTGTTCGAACTGAGTTCGATATGAGTTTACCGACGGAAGGTGCGGACTATAAATGTTTAG
Source organism: Magnolia kwangsiensis (assembly GCA_037074715.1). NCBI lineage: Eukaryota > Viridiplantae > Streptophyta > Magnoliopsida > Magnoliales > Magnoliaceae > Magnolia > Magnolia kwangsiensis. The sequence goes on from CM073584.1 coordinate 71,962,731, forward strand.
TTTATGGTTGTCAAGGCTTTCAATGCCGGCAATGATTTATGTCTGACTTGATTGCTGCCATATGATCTTAGTTACAACGTTTTCAATATAGTATGTATGTGTAAACTAAGTTGTATATTAAAATGCATTCCATGTGTTTATTGAAATGTTTAAATGAATATGGAATTTCGATTTGTGCTTGCCATGACTAATAATATAGGATACGTAATTGTTATAGGTATGACAACTCCTATGTGAAAGGATTTGCCCTAATATATGTTATAACTAAGTTATATCATGTATGTTGAAATGTGTAGACTAAGTGTTTGATAGTCAGAATGAGTAAGTGTTCGATGAATTGTACTTTACAAGGGTGTTGCGATAAGATTCTCAACTACCTTAGCTATATGAATAAAATTCCTTCTTGTAATTTAAATCCAATTATATGATTTATGTATGAGATGTATATGTGTGATGATATGTTCATTCTTTGTTTCATGAAAATGCTCAAATGACTAAAATGTTTGAATTGCTTGCTCAATATTGTCATGACTATCATATGTAATTACCTGTTGCATTTGATTATGATTGAAACTACTACTTAGTCTGGGCAATCGGTAATGGTTTCCGATCGAGTGGCAAAAATAATTTCACCACAACGGATACGTTCGATGAATCCAAGTCATACAATGGTTATTGATAGTGGTTAGGCCACGAAGAGTGCGTATGCACTCCATGTCAATCAATTCAATGTATGCTCGTACCAGTCGAGCTTGTGAAGTAACCCAATTGGCCCAATGTGTGTTTACCATGTATGGACACTACTGCTTGAATCTAAGGTACCACTCACCAGTGAAAAGCCTGTTTAACCTTAGTATCACAATTTACTAAGACTTATGAGCTAGACATGATGGTATGGGACACCGTGGTCGAGCTATCGGCCTACGTTGGGGTGACGAGCCTCCCCGTAGTGTCCATTGAGCAAACTAAACTCGTGAGTCGAATATGGTGGTATGGGACACTGTATTCGAGCTGTTAGCCTATGCTAAGGTGACGAGTCTTTCCCATAGTGACCTTGAGTATAAACTAGGCCTACGCCAAGGTGACAAGCCTCCCGTAACGACCTGAACATGCCTGTCTACTATTTTTAAGTCAGGGGTGACGTTGCCCTATAACTTGCCTATCGTATGTGATTAGTTAGGACTGACGACCCTAGATGGATCATTATTTGGATAAATGATATAAAGGGAGGTACCTTAGCTTCCCTAACCTGTTGTATGAATAAGTCTAAGTAAGAACTTGGCTAACACAACTATGCACCGCATTACATGTGCCTTTGGCGTGTGCATTGAGCATAATGGGAGTTTAGCATGCACAACCGTGAGATGATGTTGCAGAAGGAGTGCAGGCGAAGGCATGCATCTTAATACATACCATTGTTGCATTAACAAGAGTACTCAGGACATGGTTGTTGTACTGCTTTATCATTACTGCTTGATTGATTGATAAAATGTTAACCTTTGCCTTATAGCTCCACTGAGTTGATCACTCACTCCCACTCTAGGATGATGTTTTAAAACACCAATCAGACTCTGTTGTAGCTGCAGATGACGGTGAGGCTTACGAGATGGAGCCTGTCTTCTACGACGATAAGGAGGAGGTCTCCTATCTGCAACTCTCTGGTGGGTCTATGTAGACCTGGAGTTGGAGCTACAGGGATATGGATTAGATGACATTACACTTTATCATTTTGTATATTTTGGAATTATACATGTAATTATTCAGCCTGGTGACATGATCATAATCTGAGGTTTATATCCACTTACACACTTTATATATCTATCATAGTCTTCCACTTACATCATTTAATCACCTTTGGAGTATGATATGCTGATTTAGTGTAATCTTATTCATGTTTAATGCACTAATACGAACAACATTCAATCATCATTATCTATGTTGCATAAGTAATGTAACGGATCTTGGGAGTTGGGCCTATGCTCGACCCTTAAAATTCAGGGCGTTACATGGTCAGGTTCTGTTCAAAATAGGACTGATGTCCATAGAAATGATCATTGCTGGGAAGTAGATATTGGGAATGGAAATAGAAGATTTGATGTATTTGGGGAGGATGGAACCAGAGAGGAAACCAATCTAGCTGATGTTGATGTGTTCAGCAATTCCAGAACTCAGCTGTTTTGCAAGGATGATATAAGTGTAAAGTATAGGTGTGGAACGAACTTAGCCTAGAGTATGTTAGCTGACGGTAGATTTTGTGGGATGGAGAGAGCAAACCTGGAGGTTAATCTCTCACCTTACTTTACATCAGTCAGCAAAAAGGAATATGACACTGAGGATAATCTGGACAGTGAGGATGGCAACCTGATAGCTAACCATGGAGAAGGTCAGGAGCAGAGCCAAGATGATGTTCAAGGTGAAGGTTTAAAGTGAAGCAAACGGAATCAGGACAAGACTATACAAGGAACTAAGGAAGGGCTGATGATGACAGAAAAGAAGAGAGCAGCGAAGTATATAAGAAGACAAAGAATTCTATATGCCAAAGGGGACTGGGGATCAAGACTTTGAAGGTTAAAGAGAAGGGCCGTGAACACCAGATGTGTGACGAATGGATAAGGTCATAGTGTGGAATGTCCGTGCAATTGGTAATAAACGGGCCATTAGGACAGCGAAGAGGATTATCAGGAAGTATGATCCTTCGATAGTGGCGTTGCTCGAATCAATGATTGGTGATGAAAAGAGAGTTAGTACTGGGCTATTAATGGGTTTTCATGCATCCTATTCGAATTGTGATGAGGGAGGCAAAATCTGGGTCTTCTACATGGCTCTTACCTCTTATTCCATTGTGTTTAAAACTGACCAATGTTTATTGGTTGAGGCAATCATGCAGAGCGGCTCCTCCCCAGTCCATATGACTTTTGTTTATTCTAGGTGTGTTAGGGCTTTGAGGAGAGAGTTATGGGCGAACTTGGATTTTCTATCAGCTTCGATGAATGGCCCTTGGGCTGTATGTGGGGATTTTAATGCAATTGTTGATGAATCAGAGAGAAGGAGTAGAATGGCTGGGGATATACAGGGCTTCACCTATTGAATTTGTGGATGCTATTAATTTGGCGGGCCTCCAAGACGCAGGTTTTTCCGGGATCAGGTTTACTTGGAGCAATAATCTGGCGGGATCTTCTAGAGTATGGGCAAGGCTTGATCGGGTTCTTATCAATGCTAGCTGGGCGTTGAGGTTCTTGCGGTTTAGTGTTATCCACTTATTGTGCATCCAATCGGATCATGCTCCACTTCTTCTCAGCTCTCCAGATCAGTTATATGGTGGGGCAAAACCTTTCTATTTTCAACGAATGTGGACTAAACATGATACCTTCTTAGGTGTGGTAAAGGAAGCTTGAAATAAGGTGGAATCCTCTCACCCAGTATATAATGTGCTCACCAAACTCAAGCAAGTCAAGCAGGATTTGAAAACTTGGAATAAGGATGTGTTTGGGAATATTTTTGCACAGATCAAGATGGCAGAGAGTCTTATGGTGGATCTGGAGGATCAAATGCAGGATAATTCAGATTCGGTTTAGCGGTCTGGGCTTTTGCAAAATCAAATCAGCGATACTTCGAACAGGTTAGAGTCTCTAGAGCTAATGCAGAAAATTTTCTGGAAGCAGAAGTTGAGGGTTGATTGGTTGATGGAAGGGGACAAAAATATGAAGTTTTTTCATGCTATGACTACAAAGAGGCAAAGGAGGGCTACCATTTGTCAAGTGGAGCTTGAGTCAGGGGTAATTGTGGATGGTCAGGAGGATCTGAAAGACGCTGTTGTGGCTCATTTTAAACGTATTTTCATTGTAGTTCCGTGTCATGCTGATCAGGAGTTGCCGTAATATATCCACTCGACCGTCACTCAGGTCCAAAAATGAGAAGTTAATGGAGATTCCCATGTTGTAGGACGTTCACTCAGCGGTCCAATCCATGTTGTCTGATAGTGTGGCTGGGCCAAATGGCTTTTCAGCCAGTTTTTTCCACGCATGTTGGGACGTGGTTGGCCTTGACATTCTTAACGCTGTCTCTTTCTTCTTCCAAGGAGGGAAGATCCCCAGGTAAGTAACTACATCCATTATTTGCTTAATCCAAAAATTTGTGTCTCCAAAGAAGTTTTCAGATTTTTGTCCTATAAGTTTATGTAACTGTTTCTATAGGATTTTCTCCAAGATTGTGGCTGTAAAGCTTAGCTAGATTCTCCCGGGGTTGATATCGCTAGAATAAGGTGCATTTGTTCAGGGTCAAGCAATAGCTGAGAATATTACCTTGGCCTAGGAGCTTTTCAAGGAATTGAAGAGGCCGGTTCGTGGTGGGAATATTGTTTTAAAGTTAGACATGGATAAAGCTTATGATAGGGTCAATTAGGACTATCTTATTCAGGTGCTAGCTCAGTATGGTTTCAGCAGGGATTGGATTCAATCGGTAAAGAAGTGTTGGGCTAATAGTTGGTTTTCAGTGTAGGTAAATGGAGAGATGGCTTGTTTTTTTTAAGTCTTCAAGGGGTTTGAGGCAAGGGGACCCAATTTCTCCTAGTTTATTTATTCTTTCAGTTGAAGTTGTGGGAAGGGGATTAAGAAACATGATCAATCTTCAGGTTTGTAGGCCATTTGTGGTCCCTAGGGGATGTCCACATATTCCACACTTGCTATATGCGGATGACACCTTAATCTTCACAAATGGTAGCAAAATATCCCTTAAAGCAATGAAGAAATTTCTGGACTCTTACCAAGATATATCTGGGCAATGTATAAATTTGAGAAAATGCTCCTTTTTCTGTGCTATGAAGGTGCAAAGAGAGAGAGAGTAAGGGCAATGGAGACTATTCTTGGTTTTGGGAAGTCTTCGGTTCCGTTATCATACTTGAGTGTTCCTTTGGTGGAAGGTAGACTTAAAGCCAACGCTTTTAATCCTCTGATAGATAGAATCATGGGGCGTATCAATGGGTGGAAGGCCCGTATTTTATCACAAGTAGGGTGAGTTATTCTGGTGAAGAATGTGTTATCAAGCATCCTGGTCTATACAGTGGTGGCGGTCCATCTTCTTATGTAGCTGTTGAAGTTAGTGGAGAAGCAAATGGCTAATTTTTTCTGGGGCTAGTATGACGGGAATCATAAATGTCATTGGAAGAAGTGGAGTGTCATTGCATCACCAAAAGATGAGAGAGGTATAGGAGTAAGAAAGATTGCAGACATAATGAAAGCCATTCGGCTTAAGATGGCATGGACGATTAAGTTTGGGAAGGAGGGGAATGTTTGGAGATCGTACATGAGGGCTAAGTATAATTATGACTTTCTTCCAGGGGTGGGGGCCAGATCGAGAGGGCTCTCATCTCCAATTTGGAAGAAAATTAGGGCCCTCATTCCTATGGTGGAATCGGGTGCTCAATGGCGGGTTGGAGTGGGAAAGTGTAGCTTCTGGAATGAGAATTGGACAGGGTTAGGTCTTCTAATCCACTTAGTGGAAATCGAGGTGCCAGAGAGTTTGAAGGAAATGCAGGTGCACCAGGTTCTTGGTCCATTGGGTCCCCTTCCCCCCTACTTGGTGTGGAGTTCCCTGCCACAGTCTGTGATTGATCATGTGTTTCAAGATGGGTATTGTATAGGTGAGGAGGTGGATGCCCCTTTTTGCCCGCATACACCATTTGAGGAGTTCTCAGTTAAGTCAGCCTGGAAGCCATGCAGGGTCCTAAACCAGAGTAGAAGTTGGTCCAGATGGGTATGGTATGCTAAACTCCTGCCCAAAATCTCTCTTTTTGTGTGGAAAGTCCTACATAATGTTGTTCTAGCAGATAGTGCAATTCAAGCTCAAGGAGTTCACTTAGCTTCAAGATGTGTTTGTTGTGTTCTTCGGGATTCTCAGATTTATGCCCAAGAAATGCTGTATCATTTACTTGTTACTAGTAGGTTAGCGCAACAGGTGTGGTGTGTAGTTGGCAGATGGTGTGAGATCAATGTTATGGCTGCAATGTCAATAGAGGCCAGATTAAATCAGTGGTGGGCGGTGGTAAGTGCTAAGCACGGGAATCAGTGAAACATATGATTACTCCATGTATTATTATATGGGAAATTTGGAGCGCTCGTAATGCAGTAATTTTTGAAGGTAACCCCATATCCAGATCTAGAATAACTGCTAGGATCGGGTGGTGGGTGGCTCAAATCAATGGCTCTTTGGATGAGGTATGGTTGGGTGGACAGACTAGGGTGGGTGGCTTCAATCCAAATAGAAGAGATTCTGGTCGAGCCTTTGTGATTCAATGGGAGAGGCCAGCAGCAGGTTGGGTTAAAATTAATGTGGATGGTTCGGCCAAAGGAAACCTGGGGAAAGCAGGTGGGGGTGGTATTTGTAGAGGTGAGGAAGGGGAGTTCATCTTTACTTTTGCCGCCAGTTATGGTGTCGGTTTTAACAATGTTGCAGAACTTAGGGCGGTACATGACGGGCTTCTTTTTGGCCTTCAAAGGAGTATCGCAAGAATCATAATAGAATCTGATTTAAGGTTGGTGATAGACATGATAAAGGGGGTTGTAAAGCTTGGGTGGAAATGGAAGGCTGGGATTTCAAGGATAAATCAATTAAAGAGGAAAGGTTTAATTTAGTTTGCGCGTCCTGAGGGAAGGGAACGAAGGTGCAGATTTCATGGTGAGGCTTGGTAGTGCGTCTCAGGCGAACTCATGGTTTGGTAACCATTCTGAACTTCAAAAATAGGTTAGAGGAATTATTTTTTTAGATAAAGTTGGATTGGGATCGATAAGGATCATGTGAGTCCTTTTTGGTGCAATTGTGCAGTTTTTCCTGTTTCTTACAATATGCCCCCTATTTTATGTGAAGGATGGCCTGAATGTACATGGCTTCTTTTTGGAATGGAAAAACTTTTTTTGTTTTAAAAAATAATAAGTAGCTATTGGGTGAACAATAACAGACATAAAGGGAATAAGCCCCACTGTGTGTATGCATCGTATTCATCTTAAAGAAAATGCAAAAATGTCATGTCAAATGTAAATGAGGGTTAACCCTAACAGGAAAGAGGTCATCCGGGCAGAGGTACTTAAGTTGTTGGATGTTGGTATCATTTATCCCATTTTGGATAGCAAGTGGGTCAGCCCAGTTCAAGTTGTTCTTAAACAGTCTAGGATTATGGTGAGAAAAAATGACGATAATGAGTTAGTGCCAGCCTACATGACCACGGGCTGATGAGTTTGTATTAATTATTATAAACTGAACCTGGTCACACGGAAGGATCTCTTTCCTCTTCCTTTCATAGATTAGATGCTTGAGAGATTCGCAGGGCATCGCTACTATTGTTTCCTAGATGGCTATTCCGGGTACAACCATATTCTCGTTACTCTCAAGGATCAAGAGAAAACCACATTTACATGTCCTTTTAGTGCATATGCCCATCGGTGTATGCCATTTGGGTTATATATTGCACCTACTACTTTTCAGCGATGCATGATGAATATTTTTTTGACATGGTTGAGCGTTTCCTCGAAGTTTTCATGCATGGTTTTTCAATTTTTAGCTCTTCATTTGATGAATGTTTATATTATCTATCTCTTATCCTGAAAAGATACACACACACACACACACACACACACACACACACACACACACACACACACACACCTGGCATTGAATTGAGAACAGTGTCATTTTATGGTTAAAAAAGGGATTGTACTCAGGCATGTTCTTTCAAGTAAAGGCATTAAAGTTGATAAAGCCAAGATTGATTTAATTTCTAGTCTTCCTCCACCCAGAATGGTGAAGGAGATTAGATCTTTCTTGGGGCATGCGGGATTCTACAGGAGATTCATTAAGGATTTTAGTAAAATTTCTTGACCCTTTTGCAATTTACTAGCTAAAGATGTTATATTTATTGTTGATGATGATTATTTGAAAGCTTTTGATAAGCTAAAGCATTTATTAACTTCTACTACAATCATGTAACTACCGAATTGGAGTTATTCTTTTGAGCTCAAGTATGATTCATCTGATTATGTTGTTGGAGCCATCTTAGGAAAAATATTGAACAAAATGCCTCATGTCATTTATTATGCTAGTAGGACTTTAAATGATGCTCAACTTAATTACTCTACCACTGAAAAAGAATCGTTGGTTGCGGTATTTTCTTTAGACAAATTCAGGTCATATCTCATAGGATTAATAATTATCGTATTCTCATATCAAGTAGCAACGAAATATCTTATTTCTAAAAAAGATACTAAACCTCGATTGATTTGTTGGCAGAGGAGTCCCGATGGCTGGTGGACTGCTCCGGTGGTGCGAGCTTAGGTGCAGTGGTGGAGGTTGGAACTGTCTTTTTCCCTTTCGCCATTATCGACCTTTGATGAATTATGAGAATGATTTTCGACGTCGTCACCACAGATGGCGCCCAACTGTAGATGCAAAAATTTGGTCCACCCTTTTTAGACCTTTGAGTACCTGCACAGGAAGAAGACAAAGGGGACCCTGTCTAGAGCAGGGGACCCTTCGATGCCAAAGTCAGGATAAGAATCTGGGTCCAATAGTATCGAAGAGTTTTGGGTGAGAGATTTTCCGTACCTTTCATCATTGGAGATGCTCCTATTTATAGGTGAGGACAGGCAGTGGTGTAGGAGAGATCTCCCTATTTAGTAGGGATGTGCTGCAGTAGGATTCATATTCAATACATATTGCGAGGATCTCCTGAGATTCTCGGCTAGGATCTCGGGCGGATCCATATATTGGTCAATTTCCTAGATCTTCGATATGGGGTAGATGCTGTCAGAGTTAGGTGGGTTGTTCTGATGACCTGGGATTACCCCGAGCTAGGATTATGCTAATCCTGTCTTCTTTTGCGAGTGGTCGAGCTTGGTATTGGGCAGGTTTGTGGGTCTTCCATCCTGTCAACGGGACACCATGCTCGACCTCATTTTCTGCTCGGTTTTGGAGTTTAGATTCCGAATCTACAGTTGTATCCGTCATTGCCCGACCTAGCGAAGCCTACAAGGTCCCGACCTGACCTTTTCTTATCAATCGGTGTATTTCCCCCCGCAACACAACACATAACAAGATGGGACAATTCTTTGGAGCAGAGGCCGTGAAATATGGGGGCCAAGGGACCAATGGTCTGGATTGCTTATTAATGCTTCCAGTAAGCAATAGCTATTACATGGTTCTCTGTGAACCCATCTGTGTTTTATCCGTTCCGTCCATTCATTTTTTTCATATAATGTTAGTATTTTTTTTTAAAAAAAAGGTAAATTCAAATCAGACAAAACCATAGGAACCAATGGTGATTGGACACCCACCGTTAAAATATTCTCAGGCCCACAAAAGTTTTGGATGAAACTGATTTTTGTGCTTTCGTTCATCCCGGTCTATGTGAACTCAACAGGTTGGATGGTAAAAAAAAATTACAGTGGGCCCTGGGAAGCTTCTACTGTAGGTGCTGTATTCTTGTGATGTAGTCCACTTGAGGTTTGGATCGTTTCACTTTTTTGGGCTCATGTCCTAAAATAAGTGGAGAAATAAAAGAACGGCCTGGATATATAAAACACATTTATCATTATGGGTCGACATAGCACTGTCAAGTGAACACTTGGCTGCAGTGATTAAGCAATCCGCCTCTTATGGGGACAAAAATCTTAAAAGCTCTGGCAGATTGGGTGGTAACCGGGTTAGTAGATGTTACCCTGACAATATGGGCCCACAGAAAACAGTAGTTATTGAAAGCTTATCGTTGAAAACTTGCTAGATTGGCCATTCAATATGTTGGTAGGGTCAAACAGCAGCACAAAATTCGTCAGAAAGTACGATTTTAACAAAAATGCTTCCACCAACCCAAATTACTCACCAATGCTTACCTAAGAGAGAAATTACCTAAATACCCTCATTTTTGGTAAAATGCAATTTTTTGAAGAATTTTTCCGGTAAAAATCCCTTCTGTCTAATGCCTGTTGTGCAGGCTGGAGTGGCGGGAGAATCCCTTCGTATCTATAAGCAGCATGGATCTCAGAGGGTCAGCTGGTCAAACTCTAGGGGATCTGAAGGCAAGCCACTTACATGGTACAAGGTACATAAACATACTACATTAATCTCTTATTCCTCCTAAAGCAAAAACACTTCAATATTTCAAACTACACACTTCCAAAGATTTCTCTCATCCAAATGCTCTTGATTTTAATCAATATCGTTCCTTTTGTAATCTTAATCTCTACATGATTGCAGAAACACCGGCAAAGATGTACATTTTAACTGCATTCTCTGGAAAGCTTCGGTAAATGATCTGAACTCCATTTACATTTTTTGTTACGGAGATACTTTGATGCTCCTCGTGGAAATGAACCTGTCGCTCTAGACCTAAGCAGCATGGGAGAAGGACACGCTTTGGGTCAATGGTGAAAACATAGGCCGTTACTGGGTATCCTACCTCAGTCCGTTGGGGAAGCCTTTGTAGGCTATTGTAGTGTTTTTTCTTAGAAAAAAATAACTTAGAAGGGAAGGAGAATACTGATTTTTATTGTATTGCTTCTTCATACTTGAAAATGAAATCCATACACATATTTATAGGCTTTTGGATACATTCAACAAATAAAAGTTATTTAATAGATGCATAAAAAAAAACTAAGGGACATGAGACTTCAACAAAGAGATATGAACCTTTTTACAAAATTTTAAGAATGAATACATGCATGTATTGCAACAAAATACATGTATTCTAAAAGGTATATGTATTGGAACAAATACATGTATCTCTCTTCAAGTGCATTAATTCAACACTCCTTTGTCACGCCTCAAACTTGGAAAACGGTCTCACAAAATTCTCGATCGCTGAATCCGGCACTGATAGCCTTCGTAGTGCTTCATTCTCAGATCTCGGCACTCATATCAGATTTCGATCCTGGGATCCTATAAGGAGGATTTTCAGTATAATTTTATTTTTTATTTTCGTAATGAAGCATAACCAAGTCACAAAACAACATCACCATATATCCACTATATTAAAAACTTTAAGTACAATGTGGGAAGAGAAATAGAGGGTGATCAAAAACTCCAAAAGAAGCTGACGTGCGCTCCTGCCTCAGCGCTGCTGTGGTCTAATGCCACCTGCACGCAACGGTCGTGCATAAGCTTACAAAAGCTTAGATGGTGGTGTAAGTGTGTGCGCAATGCAAGTACCAAGTGTACAATATCATAGAAATACAGAAATATGCGGGTAAGTACATGAATACAGTCAATCGTACCAAGGCTATGTGATGCAAGGCATGAATGCTATCGGTCATACCAAGACCATACGATGTGAGGCCTATGTAGCCAAATGTCATATACAAGATGCAAAATAAGCATGTCAGTACTCATCAAGTACATATATCAATACAGTTCCTCTTTGGGATATCATCGGAGTCTAGTACACTCCACACTAACTGCCGCCTCCCTAGCCGCACAGCCCAAAGAGCGAAATAGACCTCACTATCCGCCTGACTAATAGTCTGTCAATACCTACCCAACTCGTCGATAGCGGACCCTCTCACTCAGTCGGATAAGGCCACATCCCCTCCCAATCGACCACTACACAGTGAGAGACGCGGCCTACTGATATTCGACACTCGGGCACTCGTGTATCTACTCGGTCTAGACGTTAGAGCAACTCCTGGTACTAAAAAAATTCTAAGACTTTTACCCAAGGACATCCTAAGTGCCCACACTGCTAGAACCAAGTATTTTCGGTATCCGATACGACCATCCATGATGTGTCTATGGAGTCACGTCCTTGATGTCGCTAGAGCGTACAATGATCAAGTCACTCATATGCGAGATGTCACGCCCCAAACTCAGAAATCGGGCTCACAAAATTTTTGATCGCCGAATCTGGCACCGACAACCTTCGTAGAACCCCATTCTCGGCTCCCAGCTCCCATTCGCTAGGTTTCGATCCTGGGATGCTACGAGGAAGATTTTTAAGATCAATTTGATTCGTGATAAGCATAACCAACGGTATAACCCACAACAATAACCAAAAGCTTCATTACATTTTCACTATGATCAAAAACTTTACAAGTACAATGAGCATAAAGGGAAATATAATGATGATGAACAAAATCTCAAAAGTGATCTGCAAAGTGCTCCTACCTAAGCGCTGCTGCGCCACAACGTCACCTGCACGCAATGGTCATGCATAAGCTTATAGAAAGCTTAGAGGGTGGTGAAAGTGTGGGTGCAAGGTAGTAATATGATCATGCAATATCAGAGTAATGCAGAATATGCAGATGGACCCATAAATATCATGAGCCGTACCAAGGCTATGCGATGCAAGATGCAAGTCAAGCATACAATCCTCATCTAAGTCCACATGTCACTACAGCTCAACTCTGGGATATCATCGAGGTCTAGTACACTCTAAATCAGATCACCGCCACATCGCATGTAATAAGGTAAGTGGAAGAGACCTCACTATCCGTCTGCCAATATCGGGCTCGACTCATCGATAGTTGTAACATCCCGAAAATCGGGGGGTCGAGTAAAAACTCCACTCCCGAGTTTCAGAACATCACTTATGCAACATAAATGTGTATGATTGAATGTTGTCTGTGTTAATGTATTAAACATGAGTGAGATTAAGCCCGAACAACATATCATACTCCAGAGACAGTTAAATTCACAAGCGGAAGACTGTGATAGTAGGTATAACATATATAAACTGTTGTATGTCTCCAGAGTGTGAACATGTTACCAAGTTATATACATACATATATACTCCAAAAGTAAACAAAAAGAATATACATGAGTGCTCTGAAGATATAAAATGACAAGTATCAAGCTATCTAATCAACCTCCCTGTAATCCCGTCAATCAGAACACGCATAAAGGAGGGATCCTTCTCATCATCATCAAGTCTAGCTCCGCTTCTCAAGCAGGGCCTTCATCTACAACCAAAATAGGGACTGGTGGGTGTCTGAAAATACCATCCCGTAACGTGGGAATGAGCAGCTAACTCAGTGGAATAATAGAGTAAAGATTAACATGTTCTCAAATCAATCATGCGATAATAGTAAAGTAGTAAATCAAACAATCCTAATACTGTTGTTAATGCAATATGACATGACGTGATGGATGCCCTCACCGACGGTCTCCCTCATACGGCACCATCTTACGACCACGGCATGCAATCGTCCCTCAAGTGCTCCACATCTTCCAGGCACATGCAATGTAATGGTGATATGATTTCTGAGTTGTTATTAGTCCATTCAAACAGCAGGATTGGAAAACTAAGGTACTTTCCTTGTATCAATCCCAACACAGATCCTGTCTAGGGTCGTCACTCCTAGTAATCTCATACGATGTATATTTTGTAGGTCGCTGCAAGGGCTGCCAAGGCTGTTGCTCGCACTCGTTGCACCGCTCCCCCATCACCTTATCAATATAGGCTTACTGTACTCTCACTGCTACGGAAGGGTCGTCGCCTCCCGTAAACTCAAAATACGCTCGCAGTCACTACAAAGGGCTGTCAGGGCTGTTGCTCGCACTCGTTGCACCGCTCCCCCATCACCTTATCAATGTAGGCCGACAGTAAGAATATAGTGTCCCATACCACCATAATCTGCTCACGAGTCATAGGTGCTCACTGGTCACTACGGGGAGGTTTGTGGTCCCAGCGTAGGCCGACAGCTCAACCACGGTGTCCCATACCACCATGCCCGGCTCATGAGTCTTCGTGGATCAAGGTACCATGGTTGACAGGATTTACAATGGTAAGTTCAGTACCCTGGGTTCAAGCAGTTATGACTCATACAGAGTGAACATACAATGGCCAGTCGGGTTACTTGATGGGCTCGACTAGCACGATCGCATCTCAAGTCGAACGACATGAAGTGCATAAAACACTTCGCGTGGCCTAACCACTGCCGCCAACTCCAAAACACGGCTCGCGTTCATCGACGCGTCATTCGTGGCAAAGATAGGCCAACCACGAATTTAATAAGTTACCGACTGGTTGGACTAGGTATAGTCCCAAACAATGATGAATCCACATCAGCAAATCATGTAAGAGTATTGGAAATGAAATACAACAATGTGAGCATGTTAACACATGTTATAACATACAACTTAAGTGAATCATCAAGCACATGCATTTCATACATATTGAAATCATGCATATAGCTAACATGTAGGAAACCATTTACATCAGCATATAAATTGAGAAATCAATCTCAAACTAATTCATAACACCATTTAATTCAATACATACTAATACAAGCATTTATACAAACACTTACACTACACACTTAAGTCTACATATACTATGTCGACTCGAAGTGCGCATTTAGGCGAATCTCTTCACCAAACTAATTATGCACGCATTCCTAGTATCCTAATGTGACAAGAAGCCATGTCAATCACATCAGCAAATTATGGATGAAAACAGTATTTTCTACAAATGACTAAAATGCCCTAAATCTCATATTCTTCATCTACTTACGAAACAGGAAATGGACAGCATGTTGTACATGTCAAACGGCGTTGCCATCGATAATCTACTATTAAACGACATTGAAAGCATTGGAAACAGTCAATCAAAGCGTCTAAAATCCGCACCTTTTATCTTATAGGTGTGAGAATTCGAACGGAGCATATATGCTTCGTCTACGGCGAACTGTGAACCTAATACACAAGATCTATCAGCTATTTCGCTATAGAGCCAAGGGATCAGCAAATCAGCAACTATTAGGGATGTTTTCTTACCTAGAAACGTGGAGAAATCACCGGCCAAGTGATTGGAGCGTGTTGCTAAAGCACGTGCAACAGGTAGGGCAGCAGCAGAAAAATTCTCTCCTACTCTCTCTCACAAACTCTCACCTTTTCTCTCTCCCAATCTAGGGTTTTTCTTAATTTCGGATGAGAGAGAGGAATGAGGGTTTCAACCCCTTTTATAAGCCCAAATGTGCCCAAAATAGGCTTAGGAACAAAGTACACTTAAGGTATATCCAAATCGGGGCTGTTTCGGTCCAAAAGACTATTTCTGGTGGTCCCTTGGCCGAACGCGATCGGACTTAAGTTCGTAGATGTCGGATGTCGCTCATATCCTGTTTTCAGACCATCAGTGTTCGTAGATCGCACGTGGCGGTCCAGTTTCAGTTCAGCGGTCACCGCACGTAGATCAGGTCTGCAAGTCTCATGATATGAAATAGAAATTTTTTCTGATCCAAGGGTGTAATTTGGCTGAATTCTGACGGTCAGAACGCTTAATACTGACACGTCAAGTCGTGTGCCAGATTTGAATTTTAAATTCTAAATCTAACCCTATTCTCACTCTCTTCAGTCCAGGCTCAATGAAATAGCCTGCGAATGTCGGTTGGACTTGATTTTCGAAATGATTGTCAAGTCCATCTAGGCGGTTCTAACGATCTAAGATAGCAGGTATCGGACTTTCGACGCGCGGTCTAGATCCAATACAAAGTTTCAAAGTGGTCCAGAGAATAAACCGGCTTAGAGTTTGATCCGAGGTTTTAGAGTATTATAGCATCATTAGTTCTACTCGATTTAGGTCTTGTAGAACGTATTTAAAGTGATCAGGGACTATTTCTCAGCTACTCTAGCGTTGCGCTAGCTAACTTACTCTTATTTTCTAAAGGAATTAATCCTACGCGATTTCTGGTGGAGTTGGTACTCGAGTCCAAGTACGGATTTTTTTCGGGCGTTATAATAGTGGACCCATTCCTCGAGCTGGTTAAACTCAGCGTAGCATTACTCCCTACACTTGGGCGGGTAAGGCCGCACCCCCTTCCAACCGACCACGACTCAGTGGAGAGTGCAACTATCTGGTAATCGGCACTCGACGCTTATCTACCCACTCGATCTAAACGTTGGAGCAACCTCTTGGTACCATAAGGGTTTAGGGACTTTCACCCAGGGATATTTATAGCACCCCATGTAGAATAAAATTTTCGGTATCCAATCCTGCCAACCACGGGACGTCTGTGGAGGCTACGGCCCCGATGTTGCTAGGGCATACAGTAATCATGTCATACAATGCATGAATCACACTATCCAATCATGCAGCAATCTTGCGCGTATCGTGCGCTCATGTAGGGCAACACCGCCTAATTGGAGTCCCATACATAATCTGCCCGAAGGCATATGCTATGATCAGTCACTTCTCATATCAAGCATACATATGATGCGTATGATCATGAGTCATGGAACTATACTAAACATGTAATAAAGAAATAAACTATTCTTACAACGCAGATGGGCCTAGATGGCATATACCCAACAAGTACGGGCCTTTCAATGGGTACTAGGGAGAGTCATAATGCGGACATTTAACCAACATTACACTTGCAATGTGGACGTCAAACCAACATTGCTCCCAAGGCACGATCGTAGTAAACATCGTTACATAATCCGTGTTGGGATCACACATTGTAATGGACCTTAGGTACATCCCATTGGGCTTTAAATACATCATATGATCCTTTTATTCATCAAATGGGCCACATCAATGGGTCGCACCAATGGGCCTTAAGTGCATTGTAATGGGTTAAAACCTGTGGGCCTTAGATTGCATCAAATGGGCTCAATCTCATGGGTCTTATAGGTAACAAATGGGCCACACCAATTGGGCCCCATATGTACATCCAATGGGCCTCAACCCATAGGCCCCAGTCCATCTCAACGAGCCTTAACCCATGGGCCCCCAAAACATCAAATGGCCAATTCCATGGACCCTAGAATACATCGAATGGGTCTGATCCCATAGGCCTTAGATTACATCAAATGGGTTTGGTCCCATGGGCCTTGGGATATATCAAATGGTCCAATCCCATGGGCCTTACATCCACATCAAAGTGGGCCCCAATAAACTGTCACAAATACATTAAGATGGACCTCAAATCATGCCAAGATGGGGTCCACTTGGACTATGGATCTGGCTCATTCTCTAGCTCAAAAATAGATAAACGGTTTGGATGCAGTATACGTATCACGGTGGGGGTCCACATGAGCTAAGGATCTGACTCATTCTTTGGCTCATGTATGAGCTTTCAAAATGGGTGGACAGACAGGATGCAAACACATGCATCATGGTGGGTCCCACCGTCCAAACAGTGGATGGTGCAGATCAAACATAATCATGGTGGGATCCACTAGCCATCCAACAGCAGCTGGACGGCACTATAAAACACATGCGTCAGGGTGGGCTCCACCGTCCGCTTAGACGGTGGAAATAAAACACATCCATCCATGTGAGTTCCCATGTGGGGCCCACTGTAATGTTTACTTGTCATCTAATCCGTTCATAAGGTCACTCAAACCTGGATGAAGGGAAAACATAAATTTCAGACTGATTCAAAACTTATGTGGGCCCAAAATTGGGCTTCAATGGTAGAGGTTCAATTCCCACTGTTTCCTGCAGTGTGGGCCACTCAAGTGTCAGATCGGCCTCATTTTTGGAGGGGGCCTGCTTCAGGGAGGGGCCCGCCATATGAATGGCGTGGATATTACATATACATCATGGTGGGGCCCATGGAAGCAGCCGTGGGGCTACTCGTCCGTCCGCCTACAGTGCTGGTAGCACTGGCAGCGCTGACAGTTGCAGTGCCTTCCTTGTTTCTTTTTTTTTTTTGTGTTCTTGAGAAAAATCACATGTGGGGTCCACTCCTTGGAAATCCACTCCGCCCAAAGGATTCTAGTGCTTAAAACATGCCGAACAAGTCTAATGTTCGGCATTTTTGGCAAGTAGAAACAACAAAGTGGGTCCTAATAGTTTTGAACAATAGAAAATAGAGTTTTCTATAGTATGGCCCGCCTGATTATCGGATGGGCCTCATTTTTTGGCTCAACGCCTAAAATGAGTTGGAAAAAGGGATGAACGGCATGGATTGACAATATACATTAAGGTGGGACCTACATGTACACCCCTTCCAAAATTAATTTTTTTTTTAACCTGCTGCGTCAGTACACCCACTGGCAGCGCACACTTCACATATTAGCAACGTCCAGTGTCCCTGGATGCTGGACGGTTGTATATAGCACATATATTTAAGGTGGGCCCCACCCTCATACATGTTACCAAGGTGGGCCACCAAATGATTGGATGGTGTGCATGAGGTCCACATCAAGGTAAGGCCCCTTTGATGAACGGTAGACATCTCACAACCTTTTAAGTGGACCACAAAATAGGGTAGGAGAGAAAGAGAGAGAAAGAAAGAGCGATCGAGTGATGGAGGGACCTCGCCACTATGGGCTTTCCTTAGCATGATTTGAAACATACATCAAGTGGGTCCCATTACACATGGGCCCATTAAATTAAAATCCAACGGTGGAGATCCCTTCTCCACTAAAATAGACGGTCTAGATGACAAGAAAATAAACATCATGATGGGGTCCATGGATAATGGCCCCATCATGGAATGATCATGATGATCAAAGTGGGCCATCGGCCACAACTTAGGGTCTCAAGTGAGATCCAAACCATTGATCGGTTGGCCTCACTTAGCCCATCTTAAAAACATGAAAAACTACTATTATCTAGTACCCACCGTTCGATCTTCTTGCTCCCTCGGGTTCCTTAGCTTCTTAGCTTTGATTCTAATGGAGGAGATGAGGAATGGATGGCTAGGATGGGAGATCTTGGGATGGAGAGGTGGGCCACACTTAAAGTTTTGAAAGAGAGGGAGAGGCTTGGAGAGTTCATACGTATGGAGTCTTTTATTGCTTGTAATGAAGCTTGCGAAATGAGAGAGAGTTGTAAAGGGAGAGAGAGTGATGGGTGATGGATGTGGTGAGTGATGAGTGTGTAAGAATTTCTTGACTTTTGTGGCCATTTGTGTAAGAAATGCATGAGAGGTGTAAGAACTTTTTAACTTTGAGGGTTTTTGGTGTAAGAAAGGTATGGGCTTTGTAAGAGATTCTTGACTTTTGTGGTTGCTTGGGATTGGGTGAAAGGTGATGTGTACTTGACATGTGCTTGACATGTGATGTGATGAGATTGATTGATTGATGGGATTGATGTGACAACTCGTAGAGATTCTCTTGGGTTTCGCAACGCGCAGCATTTTCCTCGCACCGAACATTGGCCTACATCTCCTGACTAGGGTATCGCCTCGGCGCGTGAGTCGCGGCATCGGAACCGCAGCGAACTCACGGTCGCTATAGTAAAGGTCTTATGTTGAGTCGATATGAATTGACGACATATGAATCAGGGTCACGCGTAAATATCGGTTAAGGGTCGAAGGTTGTCGAAATTCGACCGGTAAGACTGCGGAAGTCTACGAAACGGTACGGTCTAGGATACGGGTCTTACACGAGATGCATAAATCACACTGTACAATCATACAACAATCCCGCGAGTACCATGCGCTCATGTGGGGTCACTCCATCTTATAAGGAGTCCCGTAATGTCTCAGCCCAACGGCTTATGCTATGATTAAACATTCCTCATATCAAACATACATATGATGTATATAGACATGAATAATGGAATTATACTAAGCATGTTATAAAGTAATGAACTATCCTTATAACGCAGATGGGCCTAGACGGCTCACACATAATAAGTATGGGCCTATTAATAAGCCTTAGGGAGAGTCATAATGCAGACATTTAAATGACATTATACTTGTAATGTGGACTTCAAACCATCATTTCTCCCAAGGCATAGCCCGTCGTAAACATCATTACATAAACCATGTTGGGATCACACATTGCAATGGACCTTAGGTACATTCCATTGGGCCTTAAATACATCAAATGAGCCGTATCACATGGGCCTTACATCCATCAAATGGGCTGCATTAATGGGCCTCACCAACAGGCCTTATGTATATTGCGATGGGCCATAACCCATGGGCCTTAGAATACATCAAAATGAGCCTAATCACATGGGCCTTATGTATCTCAAATGGGCCACACCAATTGGGCCCCATGCATACCAAACAGGCCACACCCAAATATAAGTGGAGACAGCGATTTTCCACCATTGAATTTCCAAGGCCCACTGTATCATTTATTATTATTATTATTATTATTATTATTATTATTATTATTATATATTTTTTTATCCAATCTGGCCTTAAGGTCACACTGACCTGGATTAAGAGGAAACAAATTCCCTAATGATCCAAAACTTATGTGAAATAAAAAGTTTCAACGGCAAACACTCAATCCCCACCACCTTTGGCTATGTGGTCCACTTGGTCCTAGATCTACCTCATTCTTCATCTTATACCATAAAATGATCTTCCAAATGGCTGGAAGGCTTGGATGCAACACATGCATCATGATGGAGCTACTGTCGTCAGATGTATGGACTGTTTGGATGGAACACATCCATTAGAGTGGGGCCCATGAACTCATCAGATGGATGGACGCTTTGGATGTAACCCCCACATCAAAGGTGGGGTCCACTGACCGTCCAGCAGCCCATGGCTGGATGGCACGTATAAAACATATACACCATGGTGGGTTCCACCGTCCACTGCCGTGAACGGTGTGAATAAACACATATATCAGTGGGTCCCACGTAGGGCCCACCATAACGTTTATTTTACATCCAATCCATTGACGAGGTCACACAGATCCAGATGAACAGGAAAAATAAATTTCATAGTGGTCCATGACTCCTGTGACACCCGAAAGAGTTTCAATGGCAGCCGCTTAATCCCATTGTTTCCTACGACGTGGGCCACTTGAGTGTCAGATAGGGCTAATTTTTGGCGGGGGCCCACTTCAGGAAGGGACCTAAAAGATGCATGGTGTGGATGTGGCCATACATCACGGTGGGGCCCACAATTGGGACCCGTGTTCCCCTGCCCGACTGTCAGTCAACCGCAGCAGCATTCTGTTGTTGTGTCAGCAGCAACAGGCGCCACTTGCATATCTATATATATATATATATATATATATATATATATATATATATATATATATATATAATTTTTGAAATCATGTTTTTCCACAGTTTTTCATATGTATGGCCCGCTTCAGGAGGATCCATCCCACCCAATGGATTCCATAGTCTATAACCAATCCATCAAGCCCAATATTGGGCATGCTTTAGCGTGTAGAAAAATTTAAGTGAATTTGAACGGTGAAAATCATCGTTTGCTAAGGTATGCCGCACCAGTTAGTCGGATCAGCTTCATTTTTTTGGCTCAACACCTAAAATGAGTTGGGGAAAAGGATGGACGACTTGGATTGAAACCATACGTCAACGTGGGGCCTATACAAGTGGCCCTCTCCAAAGCCAAAAAAAATCAAACAAATATATTTGTTTTCCCAGTTCACGTCCAGATGCTGGACAGTTCTGGCTTAACAAATGCATTTAAAGTGGGCCTTTCTTAGGTGGGCCACCATATGGCTGGGTGGTGTGGAACAACACATATAAAGTGGGCTTAACCTACAAATGACACTACAAGAAAACTCGCCTTTACCAGCAGTCAAAACCGCCGGCAAAGGCCCAAAAAATCGCCGACAAAGCCTTTGCCCGCGGTTTACCAAGTGCTGGTGAAGCCTCGGTCGGTAAAGGCTTTACCTGCGGTCGTGCTCCCTTTACTGGTGGTTGTGCAAGCCGCCGCTGCAAGTGGGATTTACTGGCGGTTATTCTAACCGCCGCTGCATGTGGGATTTACCGACGGTTTACACAATAGGCTGTTTTATTTAAATTTTCGGCTCTTAATCCATGTGGGACTGATTTAACTTTACACTTCAATTAGCATTTAGGCTCCTAATTTCATAATGCATATGCATTTATAAACCTATCTATAATTGTGATTTGGTTTTTTCTTTTCCCTATGCCTTAATAGTTAACCTTTCTTTTCCATTGCCTATCGCAGCTTCATGTTGCCTACAGTTTTGGAATTCAACCCAATATTGCATCAAAATACATATTAAAGCAATCGAAAACTTACTTATTTCTAAGGATTAAAGATTTGGAAATTACAACCCAAGTTTCAAAGGCTCCACCGAAAATTAATAGAAGCGGGAGTATCTATTCTTCAAAAACAAATGAAAAAAGAAAAATCCCCTGAAACTGCCAAAATAACAAAAACTTGGATAAGCAATAAGAATTCCTCACCACTGAGAATGAGCAGTCTAAAGGCTTCTGAGTTGCTGAAAATAGAAAAGATATTTTAGCCAATGAGCGGCACAAAAAATAAATAAATAAAATCCTCCGATATAACTCTGCAACACAAAAATGCCTCTGTTGTAAACAACACAACATGTACAAGGCCCTCTGGAATTCAGATAATAAACTTGCTTCCTGTTGTTTTAAGAAAATCAACATCAACTTCTTCATGAAAGGTGCAATTCCCACAAGTACAGTTTTGATTTATTTTTTTTATCTTTTTTTAAAAAAAAAAAAAAAAATTTATTTACGGCAACAATATGGAACAAAGTAAAACAAAAAAACAAGCACACGTGTAAAGAAGCACACAAATACAAAAGTACAAGTTCATGTTTCATCTCATGGCTACTATGGATTTCTACACTCCAAAACAAGATAGCTCATAACCTTGCAAAGTTAAAACTACAAATATGTCAGCCTCTTTGTATCCATCTTTCCCCAAAAACTTCTCAGTCTTGCTTCCATCAATTTTCAAATAATGTTCTATTTGGGTGCTGTCATAAAGTTCCTCATACTTACACATGGCATTCATAAAGCATGATGCACTTTCATACTATAGCTTCTGTGCACTTGAGATATTTCCAATTGCATTGATTACAGAAGGGAAGCAGTCTAGGGACAAAGCAAAAAATCAGTTATCAGTCAAATGTATAATCCTCTTAGCATTATATCATTAAATGAAATGGAGACAGAATTATGAACTTTACCCCCATGAACGCCGCAAAGGATCCAAACATATAACTAGCAACCAAGTCAATCAAGATAGCTAAGAAGAACCACTGCTTATTAGAGGAATAGAGATTTTGAGCTTCTGCAAGTATCCAGTTTATGGATAGCAAGAAAAGAAAACAACATTCACAACATCCATGATAATACACAACAGTATGATTTAGGATGCATTCGAGTGAGGCGATGACGTAGTACTCACCCAATCTCAAATGTGATAGGTAGAAAAAAATTCCCTGGTAAGTGCTAAGATGAGGACAATAGGACCTTCAGCTTGTTCTGGTCCATAATCAGCAAAAAGAAAAAAACAGATAAATGAAATGTAGACAGTTGGATAACTACAACTGTCAATGGGCAAGGCTTGGGCTTAGCAAAATCGAAATTTTGAATAGGGCCAACCAGATAAGCACATCCAATCAGTTCAAAATCCACACCAAAGGCAACCCAGGCCCAACTCATTAACAACCATATGGATAACAATATTGAAAATGAAAATTTATATCAAATACAAGCAATTTCAATCTCCCTATAAATAGTAAAAAGTGGGTGTGGCTTTGCATTTATATGAACCAATCTGAGAACTCCAGTGTGAGATCCAGACCATTCATCTAGTGGGTTCAAAGGTGAATATTCCCAAGCTCAGTCCAGTCCACTCACTTGGTGGCCCACACATGTATGAAACAATAGATGGTTAGAAAATCAAATGTTCCTTATTCAATATACAAATGTGTGCTTCTTTACACATGTGTGCTTTTTTTTTTTTTTATGGCAACAGTATGGATTTATTTTCTTTTTTTTTGGGGAAGTTTTATCATCAGTGTGGCATTTCCACAAAATAAAGACCAGAAATCTGTAGGAGTATGCATAAAGTGCTACAGACAGTGATTGGGAACCAGTTGGTGCTGCTGCTCATATGGTACTAAATAATGCAACCAAAAAAGCCAGTATGTACAAACCTCACTCATTACAAGAACTTAGAAATAACGAAGAGATTTTAAGGAAGCTAAGGAGAATGGAATATTCTGTCTCAGTTGATTGAATGTCAGGTTTCTGCATTGCAGGAAGAAAACAAATATATATCTTGGAATTAAGATTCAAAAAAAATAAAATAAAATAAGATTAAATCCTATATAGGAAAAGGAAGCCATAAAAAGTTATAGACATCTTACATATGGGTTGCACTGGGGGGCAAAAATAAAGGAAGTACGCCATGAATACATTTGTTACTGACGTCCCTGTATAAGGGAAGGATATTTGAATTAGTAAAGATAAATGGAACCAGATCAAATAAAAATCTTTGTTTGTATGTTAAGCTTAACTTACAAAGTGCATTTAAGTTCCAAGTGAAGCTAAGCTCATCCCACGATTAAATCATTTTGTAATAGTCAACACATGAAACATCAAGAAAAACCTACTCATAAATGCAAGCAACCTAAAGTTGAACAGATGTTAACAAAACCACACAAGCTTTTTCTTGTAAATATCTGCTTACCTACATAGAAACTGAACACAACGGTAGATTTTTGATCATGGTCTGGTTAGATGGAATTTCAGTGATTCAAATCCAACATTGAGGCATTTAATATATACACATGGAGTATAGAAAATTCAATAAGTAAGCAAAAATCTTGAAGGAAACAAGAAAGAAAGGGGGAAAAAATGTAGAACTGAATTAGTCCCACAATGAAGAACAAGATGCAAAATATGGTCAGTCCATTCACCATGTGGGCCACATCATAGAAAATGTAGAACTGCAAATCTGATCAAAGAGTGCATGCTATGGAGTTGTGTGTCGATTAGCAATTGTAGGTACAAACCTTATCTTGACATAAATTGCTGCCTCATTGCCACTGCATTCACTGAGAGTCACATTTAATGTGCCTTTATGATTATCATCTATCCTCGGATCAAGGTCATTTTGGGCGACATGGTATCCATCATCTTCCAAAATCTCATCATCTATTGACTCCTCACTGAAAGTACCTTCTGACTCAGAATATAGCTTGGGAGAAAAGGAGCCCTCCTGGAGAAGCTTCCTAATTAATTCATAAAGCTTGGTAGAATAAACAAAGACTTGTTGATAAAAGAAATTTTAAAGGAACTTTGTTGCATTTCTGTGAACTTAATCTATATATGAATTAATTGACCTTTTATCATTTCAAAAATAAATAACAACTCTTAAGAACCCTAGTTGTAAGACCTGTATCCTGACCTGTATCGTTCTGTAGGCTTCCTTAGTCCTCCCGGTCAAATTTTGATGACCCACAATCTGTTACTAGCATTGGTGCATGATCCTGAGTTGTGTCCCGTATATCTGAGTCGACTCGACCCGAGTCTTGTACCAGTGCGACCGCGCCGTCGCTGCGGTTTCGATGCCGCGTCTCGCGCGCCGAGGCGATACCCTGGTCAGAAGATGTGGCCCGCGTTCAGTTCAAGGAAAACACCGCGTGTTGCAAGTCCCAAGAGAATCTATCACATCAAATGTCAAGTACACTCCCATCACTCACCATTACTCACACCCATCCCCAAGTACAACCACCATCCCCAAAAGTCAACCTTTTCTTACGATAAAGTACCTACTCACATCACTCAGCATTATTTCTCTCCTATCACCTCTCTCTCTTCTTTCCCTCATTTTTCAATTCTCTCCAAGAAACCCACATCCATGGCTTCCAAGAGGAGAAGCTAGTGTGGCCCACCTTCTTTACTCCCATCTTCACCGTTCATGATCGATCTCAACCATTGAAGTCCATCTATTGGAGCTCTAGAGGCTATAGGTGGAAGAAGAAGATAAGATCCTAAGGTGGGTGCTTGTTTCTCTCTTTTTCTCTTTCTCTTTGTATTTATTTATTTTTTTTTGTATGATAATATGGCCGTGTGGCCCACTTGGGTGGACCCCACCATGAAGCCTATATTGGACCCAAGTCATTTGTAGGTGAGGCCTACTTTATATATGTTGTTCCACACCATCCAACTATGTGGTGGCCCACCTGAGTAGGGCCCACATTGTTCTTATGAGCTAGAACGACGCTGGACGTGAAAACAAAAGTGTCAGCTTGATTCCAAGCTTTGGAGAAGGCCACTCATGCAAGCCCCACCTTGGTGTATATCATTAATCTAAGCTGTCCATTCCGTTCCTTAGATCACTTTAGGCGTTGAACCGAAAAATGATGCTGATCAGAGTTTTTGGTGGGCCATAGCATAGCAAACAGCGTGCTTACCATCGAAATCCATCCTGTTAATTTGATGCGCCAAAAATATACCGAATATTGGGCTTGATGGGTTTGCACTGAGCCCTGAAATCTAATAGCTAGGTTGGATCCACCTGATGTGGACCCCAGGTAAAAAAAAAAACCCAAAAATTCTATTTTTCATAGAAAAGAAAAAAAAAGTTTTATATAGGCAGCGCCTACTACTGCTGACGCTGCAGCAGGACGCTGCTGCGTTGGCTGGCGGCCGTGCAGGGACCACGGTCCCATATGTGGGCCCCACCTGATGGTTTTTGAACATCAGCACTATGCATTTGATAGCCCCTTTAGGTAGTGGGTCCCACTCCAAAAATCAGTCACATCCAAAGCTCAGGTGGCCCACATCTTAAGAAACAGTGAAGATTGAACATTTGCCATTGAAATAAAAGTTTTGGATCAATTTGAAATTTGTTTTTCTTCTTAATATAGGTCTTTGTGACCTTATCAATAGAGGAGTTGGAAAAATAGACGTTATGGTGGGCCACCCACATGTGGGACCCACCTTTATATTGTTAGAAGATCTGCACCATCCGGGAGGGGTCTGGGTCTGGATGGTGCCATGGGGCCTGATATATGTGCTACATACACACCGTCCACACCAAGGACGATGGGAACCCACACGTGGGATTGCTGCACGTGCAGCAGCAGGATGTGAGGCCCTCCGATGCCTATGCAATATCCAAACCGTCCATATATGACCATCATCTGCTGTCCGTCCAGCGTCTCTAGACGCTAGGCGCTGACAGCACTGACTTCCCTCACTCTCTCTCACACACGCACGTATATACATACACGATATATATAATATTATATAATATAATTTATATATTATAATATTCATATATGATATAACTAATGTATCATATATACATGGTGGACGCTGGACTAAAACAACGTTTTATATATATATATATATATATATATATATATATATATATATATATATATATATATATATATATATATATATTGTAATAAATATATGGGACCCACCTGTTTTGTGATTGGTTAGCCGTTGGGTGGGCCCACATACAATATTCACACCATCCGTCCATTTTTTTTAACGGATGGAGCCCACCATGATGGAAACCATGTCGTCCATCCACCTGTCATGTATATGGCCCCACCAATGATGCATGTGCTATAACCTTGCCGTCCATCCATCTAACATGATCATAGCCCCACTTGGACGGATGTGAACCATCCAAACCGTCCACCTATTTGGGCCGGGTCACCTCGTCTCATGGCTTGAGAAAAAAAAAAATAATAATAAAAATAAGGCAGATCCAATATCAAGTGGACCACCCTACAGAAAATGGTGGTGTTGAACGACCCACCCTTGAAACTCCCTTTGGCTTACAAAAATTTTGATTCAATATAATATTATTTTCCTTCCCTATTTAGGTCCTTATGACCTTATGAACAGTATGGATGAAAAATAAGTACTATGATGGGCCCACTAGCAATTTAACTGTGGAAGTTATTATCACCACTGTCATTTGTGGTATGGCCTAAATGATCCTTTGGATATGATTTATTTTGCTCTAAAAATGATCTCTGACTACGGATGAACGGTGTAATTGATTCAGCCCATTCGATGTATTTGTGGCCCATGGGTTAAGGCCCATTGCGATTTGTTTGGGGCCATGGGTTAAGGTCTGTTGATGCGGCCCACTTGATATGTTTGGCCCATTGGTGCAGCCCATTGATGCGGCGCACTTGATGTATATGATGGCCCATTGGTGCGGCCCATTGATGCAGCTCATCATGATGTATTTTTGGCCCATGTGCGGGGCCCACCTGTTTGTATCTCTGGCCTATGTGATGGGGCTCACCTATCGTGTATTTATGACCCATTAGCGAGGCCCATTGTAATGCAATTTCGACCCATATGTCATGGCCCGTTGTGATATATTTTCGGCCTATATGATGTGGCCCATTGTGATGTAATCGAGGCTCATTGATGTAGCCCACTTGATGTGTATAAGGCCCATGGGTAAAGCTCACCTATTGTGTATTTGAAGCTCATGGTTTGTGGACCATATGATGTATTCGAGGCCCATGTGATGCGGCCCATAGTGATGTGTATTAGGCCTTTGTGCGAGGCCATGAGCCCACTTTATGTTCACCCTATGTAGGTAACTCCTTGGGAGCAATGTTGGTTAGATGTCCACATTGATGGGCAATGACGGTTAGATGTCCTCTTTGTGACCTTTCCTTAGGCCTTGTTAGGCCCATTCTCTTCGTGGGTTAATCGAAATAAGTGAGCCCCATTCGCTTTAGACGGATGACTCTATGCTATCGGATTTGATATAACTACGGCCGAGTGCCGATCTTTATACTAAGGTTGATCGGTTGATCATCCATGGAGCCTGCCTTGTTATCAGTACTGATTATCGATCGATTCCGATTGACCGATTGCCGATCGATTGGCGTGATCGATTTACCGATTTCAATTATCGATTGATTCCGTTTGACCGATTGCCAATCGATTGACGTGATCGATTTGTCGATTCCGATTAACTATCAATTTCGATTGACCGATTGTCGATCGATTGACGTGATCGATTTGTCGATTCCGATTATCTATTAATTCCGTTTGACTGATTATCAATCGATTGACATGATCGATTTGTCGATTCTGATTGACCGATTGTCGATTCTGATTGACCGATTGTCGATTCTGATTGACATGACCGATTGGTCGATTCTGATTATCGATCGATTCTGATTTTATAGGCCGATTCTGATTTGTCGAGGCTGACTGTATAGGCTATTACCGATTGTCGAGGTCGATTATCGTGACCGATTACCGATCGTGGCCGATTATCGATTCACGTGGCCAATTGCCGACTCTGCTTATCGTGGCCGATTGACCGTTACCGATTGTCGAGGCCAATTATCGTGACCGATTACCGATCGTGGCCGATTATCGATTGATGTGGTCGATTGCCGACTCTGCTTATCTTGGCCGATTGACCGTTACCGATTGTCGAGGCCGATTATCGTGACCGATTACCGATCGTGGCCGATTATCGATTGACGTGGCCGCTTGCCGACTCTGCTTATCGTGGCAGATTGACCGATTACCGATTGTCGAGGCCGATTATCTTGACCGATTACCGATTGTGGCAGATTATCGATTGACGTGGCCGATTGCCGACTCTGCTTATCGTGGCCGATTGACCGATTACCAATCGAGGCCGATTATCGTGACCGATTACCGATCGTGGCCGATTGTCGATTAACGTGGCTGATTGTCGATTCTGTTTATCGTGGCCGATTGACCGATTACCAATCGAGGCCAATTATCGTGGCCGATTGTCGATTTCGATTGTCGTGGCTGGTCGTCGATTCTGATTGTTGAGGCCCAATGTGATGTATATGCGAGCCGTATTTGAGGCTCGTTGTTATGTGTATCCAGCTCGTATTTAAGGCTCAATGTGATGTATATGAGGCCTATGTGATGAGGCCCATTGTGATGCATTTAAGGGTCAGGCGATAGAGCCCATTGTGATGTATATTAGGCCCATGTGATGTAGTGTGGCCCATCATGATTGTATGAGGCCCATGGTGTGGTATGTTGGCCCTCTTATGAGGCCATGGGTTCAATATATGTTTGGCTTTATGTGGGCCATCCCTTGGGGACAATGTTGGTTAAATGTCCACATTATCAAAGCCGATTGATGATACCGATTATGAGTATGTGACAACATAGCATCATGATACATGCCCATACGCATTATCTGCATGTTTGTTATGAGATGTGGTTGATTATTGCATCTGTCATTGAGCACGTTGTTATGAGACTCCCTGATAGGTGGATGTTACCTCACAGGAGTGCACGATTTGCGCAGAATTGATGCATGACTGGATTGTATGACTCATGCATCTTGCATTGTGTGTTGTGATTACTGTATGCCCTAGCGACATCAGGGTCGTAGCCTCCACAGGCACATCGTGGATGGCCAGATGGGACACCGAAAATCTGTTCTACATGGGGTGCTATAAATATTCCTGGGTGAAAGTCCCTAAACCCTCTTGGTTCCAGAGGTTGCTCCAACGTCTAAACCAAGTGGGTAGATGAGCGTTGAGTGTTGATTACTAGATGTCTGCGCTCTCCACTGTGTCATGGTCGGTTGGAAGGGGGTGCGGCCTTACCTGCCCGAGAGGAGGGGGCAATGCTAGGCTGAGTCTGACCAGCTCGAGGAATGGGTCCACTATCGACGAGCCGGGCCTGATATTGGCAGGCGGATAGTGAGGTCTCTTCCACTCACCTTGTTGCGCGCGATGGGGCGACAATGTGGTTTGGAGTGTAATAGACCCCGGTGATTTTTCAGAGAGGAACCGTACTGATATGTGGACTTATTGAGTAGGAGTTACATGCTCATTCATGCATCCATTCACTATCCACTCGGGCTGGTGGTGCGCAACTAATTATTGTGTACCTTCATTATGGCATGGATCTCAGTTAGGCGCGCGACTAACCTGAGATCAGGAGTTTACCACGTTGAGTCTGACTATCCAAATTTAGGTATGGGACTGGTTTGGATAGAAGTCCTTTGTGGCGGACCCCGTAGCCTGCGATACTATGTACTATCATCCCGACTTCACACTCCAAGCATGGTCATTTCATTCGCATCGCATATGGCGTTACATCCGCAGGCATATGACATTTTAGGTTGTTATGTTTCTGTACTTTTATATGGCCTAGATAGACTGAGTAAGATTTGTGTATTGCATTGCATCCTCGGTATCTGATATTTGGTTCTTTATGACTCTTTATCGCATAGTTGTTCTATATTGTGTATTCTGATATTGATTGACTTATAGACTTGTCCATACTTTCGCTTACTTTGTTATTGTATGATTTATATCTTGTCAGTGTTTTTGCTTATTCAGACATTGTATGGTTTGTGGATTACCAGTTTTTTTTTTTAGTATTGTATGATTGTGGCATTGTATTGAATACTTGACACTTACCTTGTGCACACACTTACACCACCCTCTAAGCTTTCTATAAGCTTATGCACGATAGATGCGTGCAGGTGATTTTAGGTTGCAGCAGTGTTGAGCTTGGAGCATGCAGTGGTCTTCTGGAGCTTGAATTTTATTTATGTATTTCCCTTTCAGCGTTGTAATCAAATGATTATATTAGTGGATATGTGATGACGATGTTGCCATTGTGAATTGGGTAATCTTGTGGTTATGCTTATTACTAGTTAAATGTACATTGATAAAAAAAAATTCTCGTTGTAGGATCCCAGGATCGGAATCTGGCATATGAATGCTAGGAGCCAAGAATGGGGTACTACGGAGGCTGTCGGCACCGGATTCGGTGATCGGGATTCCTATGAATCAAATTTTCGGGTTTGGAGCGTGACACTAGTACCAAGAAAATAAAAGGCATATATGGAAACTAATATCCAATAAGAAGCTTAATATGTACGATTTTAAATTGAGGAATTGAAATGACTAATGCTTCACATGGTGAAGTTCATTGAGTGATTCAGCCAAAATGGCAACTTTCACATTATAAATAAATCGTAAATATAACACAATACATTAGTGAGTACAATCGAATACATGAGTGACTTCAAAACCAAAGTAATATACCTCAGTACAACAATATCCAACAATTTAGAAGGAACTTCTCAATCATCACAAAAATTCCTTCCTTGTCTCTAAAATTACTTATAAAAGAAAGTACAATTGAGCAGTGCTTACCTTTACCACCAAAACTATCAAACTAATAACAACTACCAACTTGTACAAGGAACATAAATACCCAAATTGGTTCCCCATTTTGCATTTTCTTAGTTAGAAGTGGTAAGTGAACTTACAGCTAAAAATATGCTTTTGAACTCTTCTAATAGAATTATAACAATGGCTTGAGCATGGTTAGCTGCAGCGACAGCTTGGAGAAATTGAAAGGAACCATCACCACTAATATCAAACTCATTTGGAATCTCACAGTCACCAGCAAGAAGTGAGCAGAGAAGTAAGGGAGCCATGCAAGCTGCTACAGCCGACGTAGACATCCGATTATTCTCAGATTCGTGAGAAACCACATCCTGCATCATCTCAAGAATCCAGAACTCAGGAAAAAGAAAAAAGAAGATATTATCATATATGGAAGCAGGGAAGAGAGACATGATGCTTAGATAAATACGTACAACTTTGAATAGAGACAATATGCTCCAACATTTTCTTCTTAATGAGTCACAAAATTTCTTAAAAGAGAAATAGATACAACACTAATGGGTAAGGAATCGCCAATAATAAGTAAACCTCTAATCACTTTTGTCTCTATCTAAAGAACCAGCAACCTACTTTTCTAGCCAAAACATTGACAAAAGGATACAACCAAAGAAGAAAATGGTCCCCATCAGACCTAAAAAAAAGAAAAGAAGGAGAGCCTTGCAGCTCCAAATCTGGAGAAAAGGCGCAACCGATGATAGTTTTTTTTTTTTTTTATATATATATTTATTTTTAAGTATCCCAATATTTTATCAAAAAGAAACTAAACATGTCATCCCAAATACACAGGGGAAGATGGCCCCCCAAAACCCCTTATGAATTATGTAGACAATTTCGACTATCAGGAACATGGATTCATCGTAAGACGATCTGGACAATCCATCAGAGTTGCCCCAAAATGAATAACTGGCTTCATGGTTAGATGATCTTGACAGTCCTGATGATTTGCCCCCGACAGATATAGCCGTCAGTCCAAAAATACATAGCACTAAAATGCATAAAGCGGGACTCCATCACTTTAGGTAAAGCCCCTTTCTAAATGTACCACAGAACAATAAAATATAAAAAATAAAAATAAAAATACTTGTACCTGGCAACAAATGAAAATATTCATGGCTGATCACAAAATCAACAACGGATGCATTTATTGAATCACATCCTTTTATCATGGTGCACTTTACCTAAAACCATGGCTTAGCAAAACAATAGTGTTCCTTCTACATTTGATGTTGTTAAAGGAAACCAAAACTTACAAGTGTCAAAGATGAGAACACTGCACCAACTGGGAGATAATAGTCTAGACGGCCCGCTTAAGCTTTTCAAAAAGACAAGGTCTAAAAGGTAGATTGGCTAACCAGAATTCCATGCAGGGTCCACGCACATCCACTTTCCATCATGAGCTATGCATCAATGCTGTAATTTCAGTAAAGTAGATACCTTAGAAGAAGAAGATGAAAAAAAATAAATAATAATAGTAATGTGCATTAATAAATCTCAACATAAATAGGAGCAGATATTGTTTGATTCAATTATAAAGAGCATCAGCATTTTTTTCACATTGTTCTCTTTAGTCTGGAAGAAGAAATTTTAATAGCTTGGGAACCCCAAATGGGGGGCCTGGTGTTGCCAAACAGGAGTGAAACTGAAGAGGAAATGTAAGGTCTTGAACTTGTGCAAATGTACAGTCACAATGTTTCATATATGTAGGGCCCATGGCTTGGTGATCCAGAGTGCTGATCTAATCCCTCTGTGGATTGTGCATGCTCTACAAATTTCCTAGCTTGAACTTCCTAACAGTTCTGACCTATTGCCAAAATGGATTTTTGCTATATATTTTCTTCCCAACCATACATTAGTAAGCTACCAATCAAAGGATTGGATCTTTGGGAAATTCCCAACCAATGCTGAACCAAAGGCTCCAAATGCTATAATACCCTGCTCATGGCTCAAAAATCATGACACGAAACAAGAACATCAGTTGGTGCTTGCTGTTACATTCAACAGATCAGAGGATGAAAAATCAGGTTAGTAAAATGCTACTCGCATGGAACAAGTGCCCCTGGAATTCTCAAGCACCCAGTCGCACCTAAATAGGCACAAGCCTAGAGAATCCATGAGCAATTCTTTTATTTATTATATATCATAGTATTACATATACAACTATATATTGAATTATTTAATAGTTATACACCATATCCAAAAACTTACATCTACATCACCATTTCAACAAATTCACAAAATCTTAGAATCTACATCTAGAATTTAACAGGGACACCAATCTACACATGCAGGTCCACCTTTTGGCAATTCAAATCATATACCGGTCATGAGAAGATCACCGGTCGTGACTTTTTTAAACTCTCCAAGCCTCTAGTACTTGCTAGTTGACTGAGTCAGGCCAAGATCCTTAACTAGACAGACTGAGGTTGCAACATAATAGATCAAATAGGTAAAACACTAACAACAACTTCCATCAAGCATAAGCAAATAGGCAACAGAAATACATGCATGCATGTTCCCTTCAGGTTTGACAGTCAAGGTTTGGCAGGGAAACATGCAGAAAAGTGACAACTGGGATGATCAGTAATTGTGAGCCAATCCATATGGGCCCCACTAGATGGAGAGCCAAGATTCATGAGTTCCTCATTTAATAGAAGTAAGCAAATCAGCAAAAAACTTTCCAATGCTAAAAATTATGCAAGACTGGGGAACATAGGTTAAATGCAAAGGTCTCATGACAGACAAGAAACAGAACATAGGTTAAAAATAGAATATATATATATATATATATATATATATATATATATATATATTCTCACCATAAATAAATACAGACCAAACTTGTAAAAAACAATTTCCTTAATGCAATTAGCTAATATCAAAGCTACAAATCATAAAGCACTATAACAAGAACTTGCTATTTTGACAAAGGAAAAGGTCAATTAACAACAACAGCTGCTATATTAACACCATAAGATTTTATATATCATATATTAGGATTTAATATTTTAGTTAAAATACCATTAGTTGGGTAATGAATGAAAGTACCCTCGAATAATCAAGTAAGCAGATACAAATTTTACCATATCTGTACCCGACCTGCTTAGAAGTTGGATAATTGGGTCATTGGGTTAAAAATTTTGAAATGGAAAAAAAATCCCATATCTGCACCTGATTTTCTTGGGTCAGATATGTTGGGTAATTGGGTAAATGGATATCCACTGCCAGCCCTAGTTGGACAATTTGCCTCATGATGGGACCCACAGAACTTGGTGACATCAACACACCAGCCAGGTCGGTGGTGTGTGGTACACCAACCAATCCGCTTACAGGGTAAAGGCTCCCTTCAGGACTCAGGCAAGTCTGATATGACTCATCTGAGTCGACTCAGAATCGGAATTATCCAGTTTAGTAAGTTGATCAGACTGAGGCAAATCTCAAATGAGTCAGTCTTATTTATCCGCTTACACACTGTTGACTGTGTGGGGTTTGGTGGTGTCTTTGCAATCATTAAGTGAGCCCTACCATGATTATGAGATCTCCTAAAATTCATGTTTTTTCAACAGTAGTGGGCTACACCATAGGAAACTATCAAACCACAAAAAACCTTCAAATTCACACGGTGGCCTGCATGATAAATGGATCAAAATGAATTTTGGAGCATCCAACTCTTATAGAGAGGCAACCATCTTTAACAGGTTAGATGCCAGACCCACACCATGGATGGCTCACCAGCGATTCTTTCTATAAGGAGTTTAGAGGAACTGGCCTCCATATTAATAGATTAGTAATTGCAATCAGCGTACAGTGCTACTGAAAGTGCCCTAAACCCTAGGGGTTTATATCATCCAACCTCAATCTTCCATCTCATTATTTTATTCTGTTTCATCTAGTTGACTAACAGCCCTTGGATCATTGTTAGTTCAGACCATTATATGTTATTGCTGTTACTATTGTCGTTTTTGTTGTCCTTGTCATATTTGGATTTCTTTATTTTTAAACCATCACATTCTTGCCCAAGATCAAATGCTTGCCTATGATGAGGCTAATTACTTTCTTTCTTTTCTCTTTGTTTTTTATACTTGTTCCTTTTTCTTTTTTTCTTCTGTACTTTTTTTAATAGAAAAAGGAGGCTTCTTACAGTGTCTGAACTTGTGTCGATGCTCCTCAAATATAAACTAAAACATGAAGAAAACTATAACAAACATGAAAAGTAGCTATATAAGAACTTAACTGTTCAGGGGGTGTTAAACATCTTTCAACATCACTCTTTGAAATACACATGCATGCATCTATGTGCATGCCAAACATGCACACACCATGATTGCATGCTTGCACATGTATAGGAGCATATGATGAATTATCTACACTGTCATGAACCTGAAGGATTATGTTACAACTTACAACTTACAACTTCAAAGAATACTATGAGGGTGTCCAAAAAAAAAAAAAAAAAAAAAAAAAAAAAAAAAAAAAAAAAAAAAAAAAACAGAGAAAAAGTTCTGAGATCATTTGAAATGGTTATCTTCTGTTTAGAAAGCAGTGGTAGGCACATTGCCAGCCCTTATCAATATGCAGCTTAGAAACTTTAGATAAGTTTTTCAGAGCTGCAAATTTTTTTTTCAAATTGTAGCCCATCTGACCAGTGGATGAACCTGATTCTTGGGCTAGGGCATCAATATAGTGGTGTCGTTATGATGGATGGATGGGATCCAAGACCTATTGTCCCATGCAGATACATGTGTGGCATGTAAACAAGCTTTATTGCACACGGATGTAAGCAAAGCTCTAGTGTCATTTAAATTGCCCTCAAAAGTGTTTTTGAATTGAAAAAAAAAACACTAAAAAAAAATGTTTGATTCATTTGCTCAAAAAGAGTTCATTTTTCTGCCTATCGTCCAAAAAAATACTAGTTTTAAACATTTTAAAAACTATAAATTTTCTAAAAATACCGACTTTGCAGCAAAGTTATGCTGACTATGGCATAAACAATGCTCCTTGCCTTCAAGAAACAATTTTGATTTACTCAATAGAACAGGTGGAATAAAAGAAGAAGAAAAGTATCCAGCATATGTTTTAACAGCAACCATAACAAACACTAAGAAAAGAACTGTAGAAACCAAAACCATTGTGACCACTTTAGGGGCAACCTCAAAGCTCATCAAAAGAGCAACCTCCCTAAAATCAGTTGATTTGACAAGCCACCCTACTCCAATTTAACATCCAGCATAAGGTAAATATTTAGCAGCAGTTATACAATATGAGAAAACCTATTTTCCTAGTACTAACTAAAACACAAGATGAAAGCCAAATGCAAGTCCAATATCTTCATTCAATCCCAGAAATACTCTACTACCCTGATTACAAAACATAAATTCGTATCTAAACTTGATTGATGTGCAAAATTAAATTCAAATCCAAAGAATGGGTTGAACAAAATCAATGTTTAACTTAGACAAGACAGAAATAGTACTCTTGCTAAATTCAAATCAAGGTTGCAATTCAAGTTAGAAATGTATCCTCAATCTGTCCGACAATATTAAAGGAGTGATAAGCTTGTACTTAGGAACCTCAGAATGTAACCATCACCGTGTCACGACTTGGAAATGGCAACAAAATGAATCAGAACCCTTCCGCTAGTCCATCCAAATGACATAACACAGAGACACCAAGACTTGCCCAAATCTCTCAACTTTGCTAGAATCTCCTTGCTCATTAAAGTAACATAAGAAACTAATATTCGACAAATAATCTTTGCATAAGAAAATAAAATAGCATAAAAATACATTTAATTCCAATGGGAGCAATACAGCCAAATAGCTAGTACTTCTATTAATTGGTTAATGCATTTCATTGTGGGATAAATAAGAACACCAATACTAATGATGAAGCTAGATAAGAACACCAATACCAATGATATCTCCAAAAATTTGCTCCCATACTAATGATGAAGCTAGATAAGAACACCAATACCAATGATATCTCCAAAAATTTGCTCCCCAACTTTTATGAAGGAAAATGGCCCCAAAACATGAAATAAGATCCATTTTCAAGCATTTCCTAGAAACCAAACATGTGCAGAAGCCCTTGCTACTGGATTCCATTTCCATTAGGGCTATTTTGTAGGAGCCAAATCAACCTAACATAAGATAAGAAATCAGTAACTGATATGTGAAATAAATGAGCTGAAAAAAAAAAGACGGGAAATCGACAATACAAATCCCTAAAAATGGATTCGACAATGCAAATCCCTAATTAGGGATTTGTATTCGACAAAACATACCTGATTGGATGAGAATCCGAGATCCATGAGCAGTAGAAGACCGAACTGCAACAGAGGGCCGAGGAGATAGAGAGAGGGAGACAGGAAAAGGGTTTTGAGAGAGATAGATAGGGAGAGTGAGCGTGAGAGGAGAGCTAGAGGGAGAGGCAGAGGGAGAGGGAAACGGAGAGAGTGCGAGGGGGAGAGGGAGAGGGAGAGGCAGAGAGAGAGAGGGAGAGGAAGAGGCAGAGAGAGGGACGGAGAGGAAGAGGTAGCGAGAGGGAGAGGGAGAGCATGCGAGAGGGAGAATGAGAGTGCGCGAGAGGGAGGGAGAACACGCAAGAGAGAGGGAGAGATAAAGAGAGAGGGAGAGGGAGGGAGAGCCAGGGGGAGAGGGTCGGCGCTCAAATAGATTAGGGCTTCGTGTTTTTTTTTTTTTTTTTTTTTTTTTTTTGATTTTATAGGCGTAGCCTTTACCTGCAGCTAGTAAGATTGGCCGCGGGTAAAGGGTTGGGCCATTGGTCGGCTTAGGCCGCTTTTCTTGTAGTATGACTTGGATCCAATACATGCTTCATGATGGGGTCCATCCAAGTGGGCCACATGGCCATATCATCACACACAAAATAAATAAATAAAATGAGAGGGAGAGAGAAAGAGAGAAAGAGGGACACGCGTTTCAAGAATCTAATCATACATCAAGTGGGTTTCATTGCATGTGGGCCCATCAAATCAAAAATCAATTATGGAGATCCTTTCTCCACCAAAATGAAAGGTCTAGATGACCTTATTTATGCAAGAAAAAATAAATATCATGATGGGGTCCATGGAGAATGGCCCATCATGTAATGACCATGAGAATCAAGGTGGGCCATCGACCATACCTAGGGTCTAAAATGAGATCCCTACCATCAATCGGTAGGCCTCACTTGACTCTTCATCTAAGAAAAATGAAATCTAAGCCTATAGAAGCATCCACCTTCGATCTTCTTGGTCCGTTGGAGAGCCAATCTCCTTGTGTCTCACTTTGATGGTGCAAGATGAGGTTTGAATGGCTAAGATGATGGATTTGGGATAGAAAAGTGGGCCTCACACATGCACTTTTCTCTCCATGGGAAGAGCTTGGACATGAGCCTCTTCTCTTGCTTAGGAAAATGTGATGAGAAATGAGAGAGAGAGAGAGAGAGAGAGAGAGAGAGAGAGAGAGAGAGAGAGAGAGAGAGAGAGGGTTGTAAGGAGGAGTGATGGGTGATGGGTGAAAGGGTGAGTGATGTGTGATGTGTACTTGACATGTATGGTTGTGTATGAGAGAGGGTGAGAAAGAGTTGACTTGGTAGTTGCTTGACTTGTGGAGAAAGAAAGCATGGGTTGCTTGTACTTAACATGAGGTGATTAATTGATTGATTGATTGATTAATGGGACATGTTGTAGAGATTCTCTTAATATTGTAAATGCGCGACGTTTTTTTCGAAGTAAACACCGGCCCATATCTCTTTGTTAGAGTATTGGATTGGTATGCAACACGTGGCGTCGGAACCGCAGCGACAATGCGGTCGCAATGGTAAAAGTCTCGAATTAAACTGACTCAATTCTACAGGATACAGCTTAGGATCGTACGCAAACATCGATTACACGTCACAGGTCGTCGAAATTCGACGAGAATGATCGCGGGAGTCAACGGAACAGTACGGACTAGGATACGGGTCTTACACCCTTAATGCCCATTCTGAATTACTCCCAACATCTTTCGAAGATGACAAAAACTTTCTTTAAGGAGTGTCTTGGTGAACATGTTAGCCATTTATTCTTTTGTCCCGCAATCCCTTAACTTGATCTCACCACTCTCAATAACTTCGCAGATGAAGTGATGCTTGATCGTAATATGCTTCGTCTTGTTATGATATACTGGATTTTTTACAATCGAAATGGTTAACACGTTGTTGCAATATATCGTAGTTTCTTCATTTTTGCTTTTTCGTCAATATCTTTAAGAATTCTTTATAACCATATTGCTTGAGAAACTGCAAGAGATGCCGCCACATACTCTACTTCTGTTGTAGATTGAGCAATGGTACTTTGTTCCTTTGACGCCCAAGAAAATATCCCGGATCTAAGAGAGAAAGTGTATGCCGATATGCTTTTCATATTTTTATGGATTCTGCCCAATCACTATCTGTATATCCTACTAATTTTGAGTTTGGAATAGGAGTATACGTGATTCCATAATCCAATGATCCTTGGATGTATCATAACAACCTTTTTACAACTCCTAAGTGAGTTTGCTTTGGACAATTCATGAATCTCGAGAGTAAACTTGCAACAAACATAATATCAGGCCTAGTAGTAGTGAGATACAGGAGGCTTCCAACGATACTTCTGTATAATGATTCATCCACCTTTTTTGAACCATCGTCTTTTATCAGCTTCTCGTTTACTATAAGAGGAGTATAACGGGGTTGCATCTTTCCATGCTGAATTTTACAAGAATAGAGTCAGTATACCTTTTTTGAGAAATGAAGATTCCATTTTCGTCTTGAGAAATTTCTATTTCCAAAAAATAATGCATCATGCCAAGATCATTCATCTCATATGTCTTCATTATATCAAGTTTGAACTAATGGAGCATACTATGATCATTTCCCATGAGTATCAAATCGTCAATATACAATGATACGATGAGAATAGATGTACCTTCAGTTTTAACATATAAGGTAGGCTCACACTTGCTTCAATGAAATTGAATCTTGGTAAAATAACCATCGATTTGGCTATACCAAGCACGCGGCACTTGCTTTAGTCCATACAACGCTTTCTTCAACCGATAGACTTTATCTTCTTTGCCCTCCACCACAAATCTGTGTGGTTGAGCAACATAAATTTCTTCATCGAGGACACTATTTAAGAAGACTGATTTGACATCAAGTTAAAAAATGGACCACTTCCTTTAAGCTGCAAGTGCAATGAGGGTTCGTATAGTCTCTAATTGAGCAATTGGTAAAAAGGTTTCATTATAATCGATGCCTAGTTATTGTGTAAAAACTTTTGCAATGAGCCTTGCCTTATATTTTTGGATTGAGACTTGTAAACCCATTTTACTCCAATAACATCTTTGCTGCTTGGATGATCAACTAACTCCTAAGTAGAGTTCTTCTCGATCATGCAAATTTCTTCTTCCATAGCTTTCACCCAATTGTCTTCTCGAGTTGCAACTTCAAAGCTTTCTGGTTCTACAACCGAAAAATTGCAACGCTCGTAGATGTTTCTTAGACTCTTTATTTTTCGGGAGATTCGGATGAAATACTTGAAGTTGTTGATGGAGAACTTGATGATGTGGATGGAGTAGCTTCTGGTGAAGAGAATGGAGTTGTGAGTTCATAATTTTCTTTATCATTTTCTGCTTCTGTTTCATTTTTCACATCTTGAGTGCTTTTCGATTCATCTTCTTGTATAAGAACGGCTTGTTCTTGTATATTTTTATTTTTCCAATTCCATCCTGTACTGTCACTGAACAAAACATCTCGACTAATTATTAGTTTTCCCATCTCAAGGTTAGATACTCGATAACCTTTCGACGAAATACTATAACCAATGAAAATACAAATTTCAGATTTTTCATCATGTTTTTGACGCTTTTGAGATGGAATATGAACATAACAAATGCAACCAAAAATTTTGAGATATTTTACAGAAGGCTTGTGACCTGACCATGTTTCAATCGGTGTTTTCTCATCCACAGCTTTTGTAGGACTCCCCGATTAAGCAAGTAAATAGCTGTTGATACAGCTTCAGCCCAAAAAGTATTTGGGATGCCTTTCTCCTTCAACATAAAATGAGCCATTTCGACAATTGTTGTATTCTTCTGTTCTGTAACGCCGTTTTGCTGAGGTATGTAGCAAATAATTAGTTCTCGATTCCTTCTTCTTTACAATATGTCTCAAATTCCTTAGAGACATACTCGCCGCCGCGATCACTTCTTAGCATCTTGATTACAAGATTTTTGAATGAGACATGATATATTAGATGGCTTGGTTTCACTAGATGGTTCAAATGACAAGCGAAGGAAGCTATTTATAGCCTGTAAGCTGATTTTTCTGTAATTCTCACAAAGTCTAGGGTTGAAAGGGGCTAAAAGGGTTTATATTCGAGACTGTCACGGGACAGGATCTCAAGGGTTGGAGGTTGTAAATGGAAAAACATCACACGTATAGGGCTCCTGCCTTAGCAAGAGACCTGCCACGTGGCTAACATCATGTGTGGCCTCCTGCTTTGGTAGGTGAGCTCTCTCTTACACGTATGGGAGCCTTGCCTCTGGCGATATTGCATTGTTGTCTCCCTCTGAACTCTGAATGGGCTTGGATGTGGGCTTGATGTAGGCCCAGTTTAGGGTATGACCTGACTAAATGAGTTGACTAGATTGGTTTCAGGGCTTGGATGTGGGCTTGATGTAGGCCCAGTTTAGGGTATGACCTGACTAAATGAGTTGACTAGATTGGCTGATCGGGTGAATTGACTTAGTGGGTTAACTCAAAGTTTGGCAGGATTTCAACTAAGTCGTGATTGGGTCATAACTAGATTTGGACGACTAGGTTGTGATCGGGTCGTAACTAGATTTGGACTGGGTTAAAGTTGAGTTGGGATTCTTAGGGTTTAGAACTTTATGGTTTAGAGTTTGGATTAGAGTTGGAGTTTTAAATTAGGTTTTTGATTTATGATTTAGGTTAGGTTTAGAATTTCCATCCGACTTGATTAGCTCGTGGGTCTAAGATGGGGTGTTTACAACAAGCTTGGCCTATTTACTTAAAAAAATGAACTACCTGACACGGCGAATGATAATGCTCTAGGTGCACCAGTTATATACTGGACCCGATTTGGCTA
The DNA here is from genome assembly GCA_037074715.1 of Magnolia kwangsiensis. Classification (NCBI taxonomy): domain Eukaryota; kingdom Viridiplantae; phylum Streptophyta; class Magnoliopsida; order Magnoliales; family Magnoliaceae; genus Magnolia; species Magnolia kwangsiensis. The sequence goes on from CM073584.1 coordinate 72,005,734, forward strand.
CCAACGCCACCACTGGATACTGGTTGGTGCTATGTGAGCCCACCATGATGTATGTGTTTCATCCACACTATCCATCTATTTTTCCAGATCATTTTATTTATAAGCCTAAAATTGAGGTAGATCCAAATCTCAAGCCGACCACATCACAGGAAAAAGTGAACGCCCACCATTAAAAGCTCATTGGGGCTACAAAGGTTCTGGATCAAGCTGATTTTTTTATTTTTATCTTTCCCTTCATCCGGTTCTTCATGACCTAATCAACAGGTTGGATGAGGTTGGATGTCAAATACACATTACAGTGGGCCTTAGGAGGTTTTTAACGGTGGACATTCAATCACTACTCTTTTCCTGTGGTGTGGCCCACTTGAGATTTAGGTCTGCCTCATTTTTAGATTGAGCCCTAAAATGATCTGGAAAAATGGATGGACGGCGTGGATAAAACACATACACATGGTGGGGCCCACAGAGCACCGACAGTCAGGCAGAATTACTAGCCAAACGGCGCCCTTAGATACGGACCTACAGTGAAGAAAGGCAAAGACATTGTTTCACCCGGGCGCGGCCTCTGTGGATCCCTGTATCCACCAAGGTCGGTGGAACCCTGACTGAAGGGCCTACCTTGATGTATATTCCTTGCATCCATCCGTTTTGACACCTCATTTTAGGGTATTATACTGAAAATGAAGCAGATTCAAATCTTTAAGTGGATCATACCAAAGAAACTGTAGTGATTAAATACTAACCATTAAAAGCTTGTTTGGAGCCACTTGAATGTTTATTTATCATCCAACCTGTTGATAAGGTCACAAACACCTGGATGAAGTGACCACACAAATATCAGATTGATCAAAAACTTTTGTGGCCCACAACAAGTTTTTAATGGTCAATCAGTACTGTTTCCTGTGGTGTGGTCCACCTGAGATTTGGATCTGCTTAGTTTTGTGATTATACCGTTAAAAAAAAAAAAAACTGTCAGAACGGATGGATGGCATGGATAAATTACGGTGGGCTCCACATTCAGGGATCCACCCAAGCCAAACATTTGCTTTTCACTGCGGGCCCAGATCTGACATATATGCGCTTGTTCATTGGACGATGTTAACGGTTAACCCTTGGTTACAGACAACTTTGCATTCCATTTTCTTGAACGGGCCTCATTTTCAACTCAATCCATTTAATTCGGTCCAAACCTACCTCAAAAGTGGTTTGAGCGGGTCAATTGACCATCTGAACAACCCCACCCATTTTCATACCATGAAGATACATTAATTAGCTATACGTGATCCTGTAACCTCTTCGCTTTTATTCAACCACAATGGACCGTGCCCATACGATTTGGACAGTCTAGATTGATTTGGAAAGAGCGGATGAAGTGATTCTTAAAAAGTGGGGGACTATTCCTCTTCCTTTCTTCATTTGCTGAGGAGGCTATCTTAGCTTCTATCTCTATGTGAAGCCACTGCGTATGCTTTCTGGGACTGTTCTTCTGGAGGGACCCAGGGTAGAGGATAGTAGTATTGATGTCTTTTACGGCTACAATTGCCATGTTGATTTATTGTACTCATATGGTTGTAATCATCATACCTTGTTAGAGCGGCCCTTAATGATGAATGGCCCACATCCAAGGTGAGTCTGCATGATGGACGACCCACTTCAAAAGTGGGGCCCACACGATGGATGGTCGAGAGCAAAGGTGGACTCTGCAGTGACATTGACGGTGGACCCCATATGATGGATAGTTAACATTGATGTTGAGCCATACGTGATGGATAACCCGCATCAAGTGGGCCCTGCTTAATGGACGGTCCATATCAAAGGTTGGACACTTATGATGAAGGTCCACTTCAAGGTTGGGCCTTGCATAATAGATGGCCCACATTAAAGGTAAGCCATACATGATGGATATATCTATCCAACATGATTGACAGCCCACGTCCAATTAGGTGGCCTGCATGATGGATAACCCATATTTGAAGATAGGCCTTACAAGTTCAATGGTCTATATTGAAGTTAAGCCCCACACGATGAATGATTCACATTGAAGACAGGGCTAAGGTGGATCAACACACGGAATGATCCACATCAGAGGCTAGCCTCACATGATAGATGGTAGATATTAAAGGTGGACCAAGTAGGGAGTCAAAATGTAGAACTCAATGGCTCGCTTAAATCAACAACATGTGGGAAAATACCATTACACAGAACTTAATAGCATCCTTGAATCAATAACATGTTGGAAGATAAGCCAATTCACCTCTCCGATTCAGTGACAAATATGGTATGGTATCAATCAAATGCAAATCGATGGATTCCATGTAATGTCTTATGATCTCCTCCTCTCACCTCTTAGTAAAATAAGAGGCAAGTGCATGTACAGTCTACTAAATAGAGATGTGAGTGCACAAACAGTCTGCTGTATAGACATACGTAAGAGTATGCATTTTTGTGTGGTCTAGGCACTATAAGCACGCATGTGCACGTGTATACGCACACGGCCGAGAGAGAGAGAGGAGTGGTGCATGAACCCCAACCTCTCCTCTCTTCATGGCATTGTAGGGGCAGGTGGACCCCACTACAGGTTGCCACCTCTTCCACTTACCAATAGCTAGTAGATCATATCCATGTGTATTTCCATGTTGGGTACATTGTTTGATGATCTTAACCATATGAGGCCCGTTGAAAGTCGATCATAACCATGTGTATTTCTATGTTGGCACATGGCATATTTTCTTGTTGGGCTCATTATTTGATGATCGGTAGTCCTTATAATAATGTATATTTCTATGTTGGCCCATCAGTGGATGATGCTAACAATGTAGGAGCCATGGTTAGTTGATCTTAACCATGTGTATTTCCACATGGCCCATCATTAAATGATTTTAACAATGTGGGCCTATTGGTGGTGCTAACCGTAATTCTTCATAGGTCTCACTTTTGGTCGATCTTAACGATGCGAGCAATTTCTAGTCAATCGTAACCATGTGTATTACCACTTTAGGGCCACTCAATGATCTTAACCATGTGAGACCGATGTTAGTTGATCTTAACTATGTCTATTGCCATGTGGGGCCCATCACTAGTTGCCCTAACCATGTGCATTTTCATTTTGGGATCTTAAATAACTATGTGAGACAGTAAGAGATGGGACATTGATAGCATATGCTAATAGATAAGTATATCAATTCATAAATTTTTAGAGCTTATTTGGATTGGTGGAAATAAAAAAGTAAATAAGGAAACGAAAACATTATTTCTAGGAAAATTATGAAAAAAAATAATAATCCACTTAACCAGTTTGCTAGAGCATATATGATTTCAATGAAAATGAGAAATGGTTAATGGAAAAAATTGAAAGTTTTATTACAAAGAGGATGTAAATGTCATGAATAAAGTCAGAGTTTTCTCACAAAAAGACCTAAAAAAGAGTAAAAGGAAATGGCCTTTCATTTCTGTGGAAATCTACACGAGGATATACATGAAAATCAAATTTCTCTCTCCTCTCGGGTTTCACAAGCCATGTTACATTAGAGGAAATTAATTTCCTTTGTTACGTTGAATCCCATTTCCCACCAAACAAACAGACCAAAATGAAATGGGCTGCTAAACAAAAAGAATAGAAAATCAAACCAATTTCATTAAAATTGGTAAGAAAACAAGCAGTGGAAATAATTTTTCATTTTCACAAAATTTCCTTGGATCTGGGGTCATGTTGTAATGATCCAAGCCGCTTATATGATGGCCAGTAGTACAAGGATCAAGGATGACACCCAAAAAAAAGAAAATTATAATATTGGAAGGTCTTACCAACATTCCACAAAAAACCTGTCAAGGAAACTTCCATATTCAAAGAAAAAGAGTGAAATGATCTAATCCTGATTAATGCATTTTTGGGTATCATCCATCTATGGCGAAACCCATCGTATGGATGGCTTGGATAATTGTAACTTGACTCCAGCTGCCAACATAACTCTAGCGGCTAGTTGGATGTAGTGTAGGTGTGTGTCCATATGGCACTCATTGGACGGAAGAGAATTTCATACAACAAGAAGCCCCGTGACCTTGATGCTTACCACATCCACCCAATCCTTCAGATGCCCCAGAAGATAATAGGAATGGGACACCTATCATTGACATCTTCTTGGGGCCCCCCTGATGTTTATATGCCATCCAATCCATTTATAAGATGAGTCCCATCAGGATGAAGGACCAATGCATCTGTCAGCCTATCCAAAACTTTGTGGGGCTCCGGTAGGTAGTCTCAATGTTTGGTACCTCGATCTCTGTTTTTTCTTATGGTGTGATCCACTTGAACTTTGGATCTGCCTAATTTCTAAGCTCACGTCAGAATATAAGCTACCACAATTAATGGATGGAGTGGATGTCAGGCAGACTTCCTATGGTGTGACCCCACAGAGCTTTTTACTGCATAGGTCCGTACAAAAACTACCGTCCCACGGTGGACGATCTTTGCGTGTCCAATTGGTTAGCCATTGGATGGTTAAGATTGTACAATCAATGAGATCTTTCATAACGGGACTCGAAAGAAGGAGATCTAGATCGTAGATGTTTGCCACATATCCATGTTGAGGACACTTGACCACAACACATGGTGATAATTCAGCAACATTTTAGAAAATGGTAATGGCTGGGACTGAAAGTCGAGCAGGTTGGGTTGGTGCTCAACCCTAGCATAATCCAAGGTTCCTATACATCAATCTTAACTCAACCCAACCTTCAGTTGGGAATTTTCAACCCGAGCCCAATCCAAATGGGCTCGGTCAGGTGGATACATGCTAATATTTTTATTATTATGTTTGTATATTATATTTCAATACATGTCTTATTTTTTGTATTTATAATTTTATTAATTATATATATAATTATTTATTATAAGGAACTTCATTTTTTCTTTAACACGCACGATAAAATATAAGACAACAGTTCATTTAAAGTTGTGTTGTGCAGCACGTGGTCTATTTGGAATAGGAAAATCCGGCATATCTTTTTACCTTGAGTCATCAAAAATGACATAAACCAATGTGACCTAATGACACTAGAGTATTTTGTACCTTCGACACAGATAATCCACACTCAATTATAGTTTCTAAGTAACTTATATAACAATTGGGTTCGGGTTCGGTCGAACAACCTGAGACCTCAACCCAAGCCCGGATCAAGTTTTATTGGGTTGGTGTTTTTATAGCCCAAGCCTAAGACATGAACCCGATGTATCTTTTCTAAGACCAACCTAATGTCGAGTCGGTCACGGGTCAGTTAAGTTAGGAAGGTCAAAAACCGTTCAATCAGGAGCTGACCCTCTCCACAATGAACCATATGACTTGGACGGTCTGGATTTCAATATTTGTTGGCAGTCTTTTGGTTTTCTATTACTGCAATTCCTGTTTTAGGTAATCAGAAACAGCAGTAGGTTTCCAATGAAGAGGTAGGAGAGGCCTCCAATAAAAAGCATGTCATTCTCTTTAAACAAATGCTGACGTTGCGTGAGTGAGAGAGATCTTCTTCACCTGCATGAGTAGACACGTGGCAATTCCTAAAGCTTTTTTCACTTTGATATTTTTGGGATACAAGTTGACGAGTGAGAGAGGGGGTAGGCAACCAACCAATGGTCATCACCATCTTTTTGACTAACAAGGCCTTCGTTAGGAACTAGGGAGAAGCAAGATAACAGTCCTTGATTTCATGACAAACTACATAAATGCCTTCTTAGGTGGGACACCCCTAATCTTCATAAAATTACTAAAATATCCTTTTTCATGATTTTTATCGTGAGTCTCTTAAGGTGGAAAGGGCTTCGGTGCTTCCCCACGACTATGGGGCCCACAATCATGTATGTATTTTATATCGTCCCTGTCCATACGTTTCGCCAGATCATTTTAAAGCATGAGACGAGAAATGCAGAAGATCCAAGTCCCAGGTGGACCACATCACAGGAAATAGTGGTTTTGATCATTAAAAGCTTCTTGGAGCCAGGTCACAAAAGTTTTGGATGAAGATGATATTTATGTGGTCCCTTCATCCAGATCTTTTTGATGTTATTAACATGTTGGATGTCATATAAAAATTCTGGTGGCCCCCAAAAAGTTTTAAGTGATGGGCATTCAATCAAAACTTTTTATTGTGGTGTGGGCCACCTGAGATTTGAATCTGCTGCATTTTAGGTCATGAGCCCAAAAATGCGGGGCCCACACTGTTGTGTGTATGTCAACCAACCTGTATTAATTTGACCTACTATGATAATGGAATACGCAAAAATTAAGCTGAAAACAATGAATGACAACCAAAAACCTTCAAATGTAGATAGCAGCCCAGATGATGGTTAGATATATTTGATTTTCGTGACGTTGGATATGTTGCATGCTATACACACCACAATGTACCCATGCTTATTGAGAAAACACCCTAGTTTATGCCCACATGTGACACACATGTGTGAGATCCAGTTCATCCATTATTTATTGTCTAGATGCTTTTGGGGTATGCCTGTCCACTGAAAAGGTGGGCTACATATAATGTAACAAATGAATGTTAAAAATAAAAATAAATAATAAAAAAAAAGCTAACATTCTTGCGCAAAATGGCTTGATTTTTGGGAAAGGGTGTTACACAGTAAGAAATATATTATGTACGGCTTGGATCTGTCACATGTATGTTATGTAGGCACATAAGTTAGTCGTACACATTAGTTTATGGGATGTTAAAATAACAACTAAAAGGTCATTTTTACAAGCATATGGTACTTTCTAATTCTAATTCCGATATTCTACTTTGGATGAATATTTTTAGGCTATCCACTTGTTTCAGACACTGTGGCCTATCTAAAAAGGTGCATTCCATTGTAAATATCATATATCACAAAATCAAGCTAGGTCATTCATTAGGTTGACCACACAATCAAAATCAATTAACTGTAGAGAATCTAAGAACATGTACCTGATGAATGGATGGCCATGATGTTCGTGACAGGCCATCTTTACAATGGATAATAATAATAATAATAATAAACATTTTGATTGGATTATGTTTGAATTCACATTGATGATTTTTATGATTTAACTAATGGCCATCAAATTAAGAAAAATCAAATATTATTGGATTAGTGTTCAAACATGTATATGTAATGTCCTTTGAGGTCGTTTGGGTTGAAGATGGAACGATTATGATCATGCGGTCCACACATCCTATGGTGTAGATCTCTCTGGACTTGCTTTATCCTTATTTTTCTCTTAGTTGTGTGCTTAGGATAGTAACCTTCACATGCTTCAAAGAATATGGTGAGGATCACACTCTTTCAATTTATATATAGAATTTTAGTTTTTGTCATTCGTTATATATTCAAACTAAATTCCTTTACAGCTCCTATTACATTAAATTCTAATAACTTAGAACTTAAGTTTCTTAAAAACAAGCGAAAGCTTGTATAAGAATGTATGTGTATGAGCCACTCCAATAACATGGATGGTTTAAATAAACGGTGGTGTGTGGCCCACTCAAGTTTTAGATATGGCTGATCACAATCAACTAGGGGTGCACATTGAACCGTAAGAACCGTGTAACTGGATCGGAACCGTTGGATCGGTCTGGTTTAGTCCGGTTCTAGGGTGCTAACGGTCCGATTCTAGTTTCAAAATTCTCAGAACCGTTGATTACGGATCGGTTCTGGTTTAGGGTCCTATAAAACCAAACCAAACCGTTGATCTGAACCGTAGATCCGAACCTTACGAACCGTAGATTCGAACCGTTTCACGAACTGTAGATTCGAACTGTGACATCTAATGAACGTAGGTCATAAGTAACTGATCGGTGGACATCTAATGAACAGTCAAAACAACATATTCAAATTCAACAAAGTAGATGTACATTGAATTGAATTCCAAGCTCAGCAAATAGCATTGCCGAGTCAATCTGATGGTGTGGCTATGTCCCATGTATGGTCAGTATCATTACACGTGGCACATATGTACCTTAAATTGAACTGTCCAAGTAATGGGCCCAATATTAAAGGATCATCATTTAGCATATGATCTTAACTGGCTGATTCGTGGACATCTGATGGACCGTTATAATGAGAAATCTTCGACGGTCCAAATCAACAGGAAAATGTCTATTGATCAAAGGTTAGAATTGTCTAATGAATCTAAATTTGGAGCTTTGTCCCATCTATAGTGGGTCCCATTATTTGGAGGGTTTAGATTCTGTTACATGCAAGCCACGTGTCTAGTGTCTGATTGCATCGTGTAGGTAATTTTAAAAAAAGGTCTCCCATGTAATTAGTGGGATGATAAGTTACCATTCAACTGCCATATATGTGTCCACATCTCTAGTGTGTAAAACATCCAAACCGTGTAAGAATTGATATGAAGTTATTCGCATCCATTCACTCTCGATTGTATGGTTCCAAGACCTTAATAATATTGTTAAAAAAAAAATACAATTGGGCTGGAGTTTAAAAAGCCTAGAACCGTGAAACCGATCCAGAACCGAACCCGTTTTCATGGTCTAGTTTCGGTTCGGTTTTAAGGTGCTAACGGTCCAGTTCCGGTTCGAAAAATCTTAAAACTGTAGGAAACGGTTCGGGTCCGGTTTCACCCCAAAACTAGATCAAACCGAACGGTGTGCACCCCTACAATCAACCAAGGTAAATTAAACAAAACTCTTTTTTTTTTCTTTTTTACATGAGAAGGGCATTGCCGTAATTTAACCAGGTTACCCCATCTAGCCCTACCTTCGCAATTAGAAGTGATTCCAAGGGCATTTCCATAATACATTTTCTTATAAAATCCAACATCGAGCCTCTCATTCTCTCGGTGTTTCTTTTACAAAGAAAAGAAGTATGACCGGATATCGTGGCTTCTCCTTTCTCGTGTTCTTCTTCTTCGTCAGCCCATGGGCAGCATTCTCGACCGTCGAACCGGATGACCTTCTGTCCGTACAAGAGGAGATGGTACGGACGGCTGGGTATGGAGAGGAGAGGCTCTCGTCCGTGCTGGTCACCGGTACGGTCCGTTGCGAGGCTTGCTTGCCTGGAGAAGTCGAGAGTCGTGCATTGCATGTGCCAGGTTTGTATTTCATCGTCTTTTATAAGTGCTGGAGAGGAAGACAATCCTCCCAATCTACACCGCATGTGGCAAACGTGTATGATGATCAGGACCGTTCGTTCACTGGGGACATCTGTGAGTTGGGCATGAGCCAATACTCGCAGCGATCAGACAGTTCTATATTTTTAAAGAGTGGTACACAAAAATTTACTAAAATATTGCCGTTGAGTTTTCTAAAACATATTTTTGATGGTTAGGATTGCCCGACCATTGTTATACTTTTGGTCTATGATCCATTTGTAGAACATATGATAAATGAACAGTTCAGATCATCGAACACATACCACGTTTACGATATTGAGGTTATGTGTTCATTTTACTGTGGACACGGTCATGATCGGACCATCCTATCCATTTAAAAACTGGTACAAAATATATTTGATGGCTAGGATTTTCTGATCGTTGTGATTTGCGTCCAGGATCCATTCATGAGGTGTCATAACGAATAGACGGCTAGGATCTTCGTACACATGCGTCCTGTGGAATATAAAACTGGGTAGATTGGATCCTCTCCTACCTTTGTGTACTTGGAATAGTTGTTCTTGCGTGCAGTTTTTATCATGATTTCTTTGATGATGGTGGCATATCTACTCTACGTATAGCATACATGTAGGTCAATCCGGACCACCCATTCATGGACCCCATTGTGGATGAACCGAATCCAAACAATCACGTTAGTTAGATGATCTTAATCCTCAGATATAATCCGTTGAAATTGGGTTAATGGCTAATTTTGTTTTTAAATGTCTATTTGATGGCCCACCAAATTAAATGGTTATTATCATCTTATAAGTGTCTTTAGGGGGTCAAGGCTTGAATGGTCTGAGTTGATTCCATTAATCGATCTGAACACTCCGTTACGTCAGGAGAACATTTCCTGACTTGGCACGTAGAAATTACAAGGTCAGATGATCTAATCCATTCCTAAGTTGGCCCACTTTCTTATAGCCGTCCAGTCTCCAAGCCATGGATGAGATGGTTGGAATTATCTGCCAAAGGTTAGTTTTTGGAACCATAAGCTGTCCATCACAGGCCCCAATAAATCGATGGTTGAAATTTTTGGTTCTAGCTAATTTTATACAAACCAACTTGACCGTCCATTTTTACATGCTATTGATCTAATTGTTAAATCATTTGATAACTATGATTTGTATATGTTAAATAGGAGCTTATTTTTGTTTACATGATTTATGCATTGTAAGCAGAAACATCTTTCTAAACGTTTACGTTCAGTAAGAGACTCTCAAGGAACTGCAACTTGAAGTGCTTCTAGTTGCGTAGGTACACTTTTTTGGAGAGATTGGAAAGCATATTCCATTGAAGGAGTCAAACTCAAGTTTTGCTAACCATTCCTATCTTATCTCCAATATACTTGAATAGCCCAATCGATTGATCCATCCGTGATCTTCCCTCATGGCCATCCATTTTCCGAGCAATGGATAGGATGGTCAGGATTATCTAATAAATAAAAGTTGATTGTTTATAACCATACGTGATCCATGAGCAATGTTTTGGTGCTCCTAGTCGCATTGGGGTACTTAGACAATCCAATTCATTGATCTAGACTGTTCATTAGGTGCAACCCACGTATGGCTTACCATGCGAACATCACGCTAATATGAAAAATATAACCATTTTATCAATAGCCTTTAATACGGATGGTCAAGGTCATTCACATAAATATTGCTCCACTAATTAATTTGATGTGTTCATTTGGTAAGACCTATTATGGAATACTTATGATTCTGAAGAACTCCTTTAGTTAGGCAAGTTTAACCATCTAATCCATGGCTTGAAAATGAATGGCTATAAAAATAAAGACAAATCGAGGATGGATTACATCATTTGATCAGTGCAACACATCAAACCCCATCGAATGTGTTTCTAGGCTTAATGGACAGTTTAGATCAGTTGATACTATTCAAGTGAAACGATGCAATTATGGGCACTATAATTTATAATGCTATGAAAGCAATAGAAATTTTTAGTCTTCCTCATGTGTCGTAACAAATCAATGTCTGAATTTTCTATCATGGTTTTATTAGGATTGCTAATCACATTAGTAATATATTGTTATAATATTTATTTTTAAGAAAATAATTAATTTAATTAATAATTCTTGTGTTTAGATACACATGATAAAATTATAATCACGATACTTTTATATTACTGAAACATTAAATTAATAAGAAAAATATATTGATATGAATGTTTGTACTACAGATTTTCACTAGGATGCAATGTAAAATTATAATTATTAAAAATAAAAATAAAATCCAATCTCTTATTACATCTACATTTGACTGCTGAATTACTTATTTAAATAAATATTGCAAAATCAATAATGATGACGTTTTATATTACATTAGTGATATAATTTGCAATCCAAACATGCCATACTTCTTTTTTCTTTTTCTTTTTTTCCATAAATGGTCCAACCATCCATTCTATTTGCTACTCACCTGATTGATGGAATGATAAGATCACTATGATTTTTGGGCGGTAGCCTATAAAATGTATGTTGAATCTAATGAACCGTTCAAATCCTTTATCACACCATTCAAGTATCCTAATTCAACTAGTAGCACTTACGACTTATAGTACTTCTAAAGAATTGGACTACAAATGAAACTATATCATCACCCGCGGTGCAAGTTAGAGTGACCCACATCTAACATTACGCTTGCAATGTTTGAAGGTGCATTGGTGGGTGTCGCATGCAAAACTGGCAGGAAAAGAAGGAAGTTGAATTGGTCACAAGGAGCCACAGATAAGTATGGAGATTTCATCGTTGATCTTCCTTCCCACCTCCATGCAATCCCAAGATTGGACAGTGCATGCAGGGTTACAATCGTTCGGTTGCCAAAACGCTCCCCTTGCCGAAAGGTTCATGTCAGAAAGACTAGAGCGATCCACTTATCGTCGGTAGGAAATGGGATCCGTACATACACGACCAGAGTTATAAAGCTTCGGCAGCAATCTAAGCCCGGGCATGTGTGTATCAAGAAAGGAAGAGAAAATGCAGAAGAGAGGACATGGTGATATCGTGGACACACTAGTGGATGACATCCAGGCCATGTACAAGGTGAGGCTCAACGTGAAGATAATGTCTCGAAATCAATGGTGGTCGACTAATCAAGTGGGCCACACATGTAGGTTTTCGTTCTGAAACATCCATTTCAGTCGTACTAAGTGTGGCCGGCTCGATCAGCCCTACCTAAAGATTGGAGTGGATGCCGCACATACGTGTGCCATGCATGCACGTGTCACAATCCACCTCTTTGATCACTATTTCATTCCTTATGTAAATATCTTGTGTGTACTTGTGTGGGGCTCTTTTCAGTTGTAACAGAACTTTCAAAGCTTGTAGTGATATACTGTGATATAATATATATGTAAAAGTAGGCAAGGCATGCCTATGCAAATACATATGTTCTATTTATGAATCTTTTTGTGAGCGGTTCATCAAGATGGCCCTACAGAGTAGAAGGCCCAGTAAAAACAATCAGTCTGGCCTACTCTTTAGGTGGGCATGGATAGGAAAACAATCAACATTTTAGTTTGAGTGCCGATCATCTATGTTGAAGGCATAGATAAATTCGGGGTCATCGCTTCTCATCGGTCCATGTCATTGCTGATGACACCAGTTCATAAAACACAGATTTTCTAGGTTTCAAAGAGATTGGGTACTACACAGGGCAACTCTTAACGTGTGGAACTTTTCGGGCCCCACCATGATTTATGTGTTAGATTTATACTGTCCATCAGCTTTTCCGTATCATCCTAGAGCACGAGCCCAAAAATGAAGCACATTAAAAGTTTAAGTAGACCACACCACATAAAGTAATAGGGATTGAATGACTACTGTTGAAACCTTCCTACAGTCCACCGTGAGTTTTATTTGCCATCTAACCTCTTCATAAGGTCACAAAGACCTATATGAAGGGAAAAAAACAAATATTAGCTTGATTAAAGCTTTTTGTGGCCTTTAAATGGTAGGAGTCCAATTTCCATTGTTTATTGTAATGTGACTCACTCGGACATTAAATTTGCTTCTTTTTTGCCTCATACATGAAAATGATGTGAAAAATTGGATGGACGATGCGAATCTAGCAAATACATTATGATAGGACCTACAGAAGTTCCACATGTCAACACTTTCGGTTTTCTTTTCTACCTACACCACCCAGCAAGCAACGGAATTCCTTCACCTGTGAAATTTAGGTGGGCTTCAAGATGATATATTTCTTAGATCCACACTGTCCATATATATATATATATATATATATATATATATATATATATATATATATATATATATATATATATATATTTGAAGATCATTCTAAGATATAAGACCAAAAGCATGGCCGATTCAATGCTCATGTAGGCCACACTATGGGAAACAATAGAAATCAATGCCTATTGTTGAAAACTCTTTGGGGCTACAGAAGGCTCTGAAAAGGCCGAGCTAAGAGTCTTGGGGGTGATGAGTGGAAGGAATAAAACTATACCAAATTAAAAAATTAAATGCGGAATTAAACAAATATAAATAAAAATAGCATTAAACAATCCACAAAGTAGAATTGAATAATAACTTCAAATATAAAAGTATTAAGAAGTTGATACAAATGTTGTTCTAAGGACAATCTTATACCAAAAACCAATGGCTTATGGTAGGACAACATGATTTCTAGAACAGTCTGTATATCAAATCTCAAACCGATACAGAGGAATAAAGAATAAAAAATAGCAAAGAATATAAACTAAGCTATTACAGCATTCCCACACTTACATAAAAGAGATTATAACATTCTCCACAAAAGCTTAAAAAGAATTTATAACATTCACACAAAGCCACAATCAATCATCCATCACAAGACCAGAAATTATAATGGTTTTCTTGTGTGTACACCAACTATTTAGAAAAACGGCCACACAACTACTCCACTCCCAATATCCTCACACAGTGGATATTGGCGTTCACCACGTAATAAGTTTTTCAAGGTTCACCTAAAACCTTCACAATTGTGTCTTTCAAGTGGGCTTACACAATTCAAAAACCTCATACTCTGAGATTTTCTAGTTTACCTCGGACAAACCAAAACAGAGATTTTCCTGGCATAACCTCAAAAATCAAAAAGAGATTTACAAAAATGTAAATATACTTATCTAAATATTCTCCTTTGATGAAGCCCGGTAGAACCAATTCGAAGTAGATATTCAACGTAGATGTTCGATGTCCACACTTACTTATGAAAGGGTTTTAGATAATTTTTAGATTAAATCACTTTGTGCTAGCTTGATTTGATTTTGATTCCAAGAAATAGGAAAAACTTAAATCCTTTCTTCAAGTAAGATTGAAATATAAAACTCAAAATCAAATACAAAAAACTAATTAAAAGAGAATATTAAATGAACACTAAATAGCTTAAGAATATCACAAACTTATCTCTCAGAGTGGTGCTATGATTTTGCTTGAATGAATTATCAAACTTTGAAAATCGTGCTTTATTTATAAGTGAAAAAACTGTTCACTCGACTGGCCCAAAGGATACCTCGACTGGTCGAAGGACCAATAAACTTTTGAAATTTCGAGCACGATAAGATAAGACCGTTTCACAACTGGTCGAGTGGCTTGCTCGACTGGTTGAGTGGCCTACACGACCGGTCGATTTAAGCACTTGACTGGTCGAGTGGAACCCAATTTGGTTGTTGGACTTTGAATCGAGCCTACACGACTGGTCGAGCAGTCTACAAGACTAGTTGAGGATCTAAAAAAAAAAATCTAAAAAATCCATAACAAACCTTGGATTGGTCGAGAAAATTCTTAAACTGATCGAGCCAGTACTAGGACTAATCGAATATAAGCTAAGACTAGTCAAGAAACAACCTATGCAATTATACAGAGACCCAATTTAAGTCTGCAAATAATATGACCTAACCTATGGTCAGTCTAGGGTCATTCATACCTTGTAAGTAATATTTGAACATTGAATCATCATTTTCTTTAGTTGATAGTTGATCTTGAATGACACAAAACTTGATATCTACACTTACTTTGGATCTTGTTAAAGTACTTTGAAGCTTGAACTTGAAGTACTTGACTTGTATTTCACCTTGAAATTTGAGTTCTAAAGTAAAGAACTTTGTCTGGACATAGATGAAGCTTTAAAACCTTGAACAATCACTTGATGTTGTACATGAGCTTGTATATCTCTTGATCTTGCATTTGAAGTTCTTGAGGTAAAGACCTTTGTTCTTTTATATAGATTACATGATCTTGAATATGTAAATGAGTTACACAAGACAAATTCTAAGTGGTTTTGACACTATAAAATTTGATAATCATAGGAGCTAGAAAACATAACGCTTACAATATCCCCCTTTGTCAAATTTGTGACAAAAACACACTTCATTAAAATAAGATAAGCATAATATGCACAATAAAGAATCATGCACTACTAGTTTAAGGAACTGAATCATGCACTCCCCCTCAATATATTACTCCATAGAATTCAAGAGGAGAAAATTAATTAAATTTGTTATACTTCTCTTTTCTACTCTTTTCAACCACAAATTCTCCTCCTTTTTGTCACAATATGACAAAGGAAAGAACTTAAAAATGAAGATGGAAGTAACTAAATATGGAAGTAAAGAAAAAGCAATGAGTAATGAGAGAAGATATGGGCAAGATAACCAGTTAAACATGTCCACAATAATAAGAAAACATGTCCCAACACATATAAATAAGAGAAATTCAAGCATAAAAGTTTTACATATAAGATATTCAAACACTAATCCGAATCAGAAGAAGGAGCATGTATGGATGGATCAATTTGATGAAGTCCCTTGTTAATGTATCTCTTGGGACACATGCATACCTTCAACCTTTTCCTTAAGAGATCATAATCGCGTATTAAAATTAGAAGGCTGATAATTAGGATCAGCCGAAGTTTCAGATTCAATCTCATCGAAAATGTCATCCATATTGATATCATCTAGAGGTAAATCATCTTCCTCTTCAGTTGCTTCTGCGACTCCACCAGCACCTACATTAACTTGACTTGGAGCCAATCTCAAATTCATCTTGTTTATGTTTGAGTTGTTGAATGGTAGATGGTTAATGAGAGCTTCTCCAACAGACATAGGCACTAAACTATGGGTGGCTAAAACAGTCATAAGATAAGCAAAGGGTGTGTCATTATCACCTGGATGGAGACCGAACTGAATCACGATATGATGGATAAGAGAATGAAGATACACAGAGACTCCAGTAATAATAGAATGAAGAATACGAGCCATGAATGTAGTAAGCTTGATTTTGTTACCAGATCGAGGATAGACATTTGAAATGAAAATTCGATGGAGAACCTTGTATTTGGGTGACATAAACTTGGATGCGAGAGCATTCCCAATACTCCATTCCATATTCATATTACATAAATCTCGAGTGAGCATTCTCTTCTTAGATTCAGAAGGTTTTGCAACAAGTATATGAATGAGAATACTTTCATCATTGACAGTTATATCCATTAACCCAGAAATAATATGAAGGTCTACATCAATTGGACCTTCTCTGGTCGTAATTGTAAATATCAGATTCTCAGAAGAGAAGTCACTAATGCAAGCATACATAGCCTGCGCAATGGAGCGGTGTGCCGGTCCACCCTAATGTAATATGTTATCCCATCCTACAGACTGAAGGAGAGAAAAATGCCAACGGTGCCAAATGATCAAGATTAACAGTCGGTTTTACTATCATATTACACAAACGAATGTCCCGTACATTATTAAGATCTTCCTCGAGTGACCAAAGATGGCGCACCGTGATATGAGCGGAATGAGAAGAAGAGGGACCACGAGATCCTTTCTTCTTGTTTCTACCCTCCATTGCAATAAAGAAATCAATGAATAAAGAAATTGCAAAAGAGGCAAGAAAGATTTGTAGTAGATCATATTTTTTGATAGAAAACCCCCCAAAAAATCATAAAGCATGAAATAAAACACATAAATGAAGAAAAAGAAGTGCAAAGGACTTAAATTTATAAGAAAATTGAAAATAATGCACTAACCATAGAGGAATCGAAGATGGGTTCGACTGGTCAAGGTAGGGCTCATAGGAGAAGAAGACCTAAATGAAGAAAAAGTGATTTTTTCATAAATAAAAGGTCAAACCCGTGTTACACGACGGGTTGAGTGCATGCTCGATCGGTCATGCCATGACTGGTCGAGTATGTACTCGATTGGTTGTGAACCACACAAAACATGCAATTTTGCATTAAATTTGAATTCTAAAAATTATAAAATAATAAATATATACATTATGATACATAACGACAAAAATCATCAGTTCATATTACACATACTAAGATCAAATTTTAATTTTGCAGACCTGTTTTTATCGAGCGATTTTATGAATTTTACAAGTTGAGTCATGGTAGGAATATAATCCCAAGAAATTATCTTGTTTTTCACTAATTCATGAATATAGTGATATCTAATGTCAATATACTTAGTTCGTGAATACTGAATTGGATTTTTAGAGGTATTAATTGCACTTGAATTATCACAATATACCATAGATTCTTATGCAATTCCGTAATCACTTAACATTCTCTTCATTCACACAAGCTGAGTACACGCATTACCCACAACAATATATTTAGCCTCAGCTACGGAGAGTGATACAAAACTTTATTTCTTACTTTGCCAATAAACCAAACAGTTCCCGACATAGAAATGTTACGCCCCGAAATCTGGCACCTAGGTATATCCGACTCCGATTCCGTACCTACAGGCATGACTTATGTTTTGTATGTTTACATTTTATAATCTACACATATATTGACAAAATGATCTCATTCATAAAATATAACAATTTAAAAATTGAATAATTAAGCATTTATTTAAAGAAGAAAAAATGTCCATGTTCTGACTATTTAAGATTATCATCAAACACATGTCATTGTAATGTTGTCATACTAAATGTTCATTACACTTATTTAGAAAATGGTAAAGAAATAAAAATAAATAAATAAAAATCTCGTTAAGCACCTCCATGAGATCCCGATCCTGAAATTTTAAAATCTTAATAGGAAAAACTGCGAAGCCTAATAAGTAATCTCAACACAGGTTTTAAAATAACCTCATATAACATGAATAAAAATGTATTATAAGATACAATACCTATTTAGGTAAAATAAAAAATGAGGAGATTTAATAAACACAAAATTTCAATGTAAATTCAAAGAAATATAAATGAATGAAATCAACATATGCTATACTCCATAATAACATGTGCTGTTTATTCTTTTTAATACTAGGGCCAGTTTACTTTGGTTGGCCAACACCCATGCCAATACAACACCTAGCTTGGCAATAAGAACCTCTTGCATGACATGCTCACTCATCCAAAGGGCACTTAGTGAGGGACCCATTTACATGTTAGTTGGTCAGACGACTACCCTACCAAACCTGACAGTGGAAACCTTTTGCAATCTTGACATGCTCACCCACTCAAAGGGTACGGTAGAGGTTTCAAAAGGTACCAATTAGATTTCTAGGACTTTCAACCCAAGGGTCTTAATCGCTTTACCTATTTATGCTTTAGGAATTTTCAACCTAGAGGACTTAATCGCCCCACCTATTTTTTTGTGTTCCAAAACTGTTCAAAGGATATATAATTTTAATATTTCATGAGAAAAATATTTCTAAGGACAAATTATTATTAATCATTGTAGACTATTCATGCATGATTTAAAGTTCTACATAAAAATATATTTATGCAATGAAATCCATCAGATCCGATCCGATAGTCTGAAAAAGTATATTGAACTTGAAGTTTCTAAAAAGATGGTCTAAATTCCAATTACAAAATAATAATAATAATAATAATAATAATAATAATAATAATAATAATAAAAGAATTATTAATGCATGGGTAAACAATAATCTAAATTTAAAGTTGATTCAAGGCTTGCTAATTAAAATAAAGAGAACTATAAGAAAAAATCATGTTAAATAAACACAACAACTATGAATCGAATGAATAAATCAATAAAAGAAAAATCCACCATTATTGAATTATTTGCATAATAATAAAAATAAAAGGAAACAAAGTGGAATTTATTATAAGAAAAATAAATAAATAAATAAAAATATCAAGTGAGAGAAACTCACTTTTTCTTTAAAAGGTATTTTCTTTTCTTTTCTTCCTCTCTCTTCCTTTTTCTCTCTCCTCCTTTTCTTTCTTCCTTTTTCTCTCTCTTCTTTCTCTCCATCTTTCCACCGTAAATAACCAGTAACTCTCTTTTTCTTTTTCTTTTTTTCTTTTCTTTTTTCTCTATTCCCTCTCTCTCTTCTCTCTCTCCTCACTCTTCTCACGTCACAGCACATCCCACTTCTCTTCCTTTGCTCCTTATTTATAAGGAACACAACAGCATGTGTGATGTTTTAATGTTAGTAAGTTTTCTTTTAAATTTCATTTTTTCTTTTTAAATCTTTGTTCGTCACGTTTTGTTTTTTTCTTCTTTGTTTTGATTTACACCACGTGCACTAATCTAGAGTAAGGTCGTGCACACATGTTTCATTGCACACATGCCACGTGTGTGGTACATGTATGTGAGGTGTGGTTATGGTAGGTGTGCATAGTGTATGGTTGGTGATGCATGCATGGGCTACTTGTGTATGCGTGAGAGGTATGTTTGCGATGTGTTTGGTGCATGTGTGGTTGTGATGTATTCAATGGTCCATAAGTGTATGATGTAGATGGATGGACAGATCAATGAATGCATAGATGGACGAATAGATATATGGTTAGATGAGTTGTTGTATGATCGATGGCTAGACTCCAAGACGTACCTATGGATGGACAGGTAGGATTGTGGGTGGCCACATGACCAATATGATGGAGAGTCAGTTCAGATGCAAGGGCAAGTGTTCCGATGATTTCAACATATGGATGGTTTGATGGTTGTATCGTTGGATGGATGGATACATGTATGGTTGGATTATTAGTTAATGATCAGTTAGATTGGATATGTCCAAATCAATAGTTAAGATTGAACCAGCTGATCTTGTAGATCAACGGTCATATCGGACTAATTTGGTACGTCGATCAATGGTTAGAATTTGACGGTCAAGATTTATTTGGGTTATTATATTCTACCCTCCTTAAAAGAAAGTTCGTCCTCAAAATTTACATATCTATAATGCGAACAGGTGAGGGTATTTCTCTTGGATCTCGGCCTCTCGTTCCCAAGAAGCCTCTTCCTCGGTATGGTGACTCCAATGAACCTTAACTAACAATATAACTCTGGATCGAAGCACTTGGTCTTTCCGGTCAAGAATACATATTAGTTATTCAATATATGAAGCGTCTTCCCGAATCTCTAATGGTTGTCAATCTATAACATGAGAAATGTCCTGCTCATATTTCTTTAACATCGACACATGGAAAACATCATGAATACCAGACAACTGAGGTGTTAAAGCAAACCTATATGCGACAACACCAACCCTCTCTAGAACCTCAAACGGATCTATATACCTTGGAGTCAATTTTTCCTTTTTACGGAACTTCATGATGCCTTTCATAGGAGAAATCTTTAAGAAGACATGATCTCCAATTGTAAAATCTAGTTCTCTTCTACGATTGTCTGCATAACTCTTCTAACGACTTTGGGCTGCACAGAAATGGTTTCTAATATAAAAATCTTCTTTGTTGTCTCTTACAAAATCTCTGGTCCAAGCAAACTACCTCCTGTAACTTCTGCCCAACAATTTGGAGATCTATAAGGCCTTCTGTATAAAGCCTCATATGGTGCCATGTCGATAGTCGTCTGGTAGCTATTATTATAAGCGAACTCAATCAATGGTAAATGATCATCCCAACTCCCTTTGAAATCAAGAGCGCAAGCTCGGAGCATGTCTTCAAGGATCTGATTCACTCGTTCAATCTGACCATTAGTCTGAGGGTGAAAAGCAGTGCTAAAATCAAGAGTGGTTCCCAGTGCCTTCTATAAACTTCTCCAAAAATGAGACGTGAACCTGGAATCCCGATCAGATACGATAGCTACAGGCACTCCATGCAGTCTAACTATTTCTCTAATATATAGTTTACATAATTCCTCTAGGGGATAGGTAGCACGTATAGGAAGAAAATGTGCAGACTTAGTTAACCGGTCGACGATGACCCAAACTGCATCATGATTATTACGTGTCTGTGGTAATCCCATAATGAAATCCATGGATATGTGCTCCCACTTCCACTCGAAAATTGATAGTGGCTGTAACATCCTTGACAGCTTCCGATGCTCGGCTTTCACCTGTTGATACGTGAGACATTTGGCTACAAAATTAGCTATCTCCCTCTTCATATTATTCCACCAATATTTCCTACGCATATCGCGATACATCCTTGTACCTATAGGGTGAATTGTGAACTTAGTGCGGTGTGCCTTGTCCATAATTTCCATCTTTAATTCAACCACATTTGGTATACATAATCTTCCTTAGAACCTTAATCCACCATTGGTACCAACTTTCCATTTTGAATTACCACCCTTTTCAGCTTCTATTACCTTGGTTTGCAGCTATTCGTCTATTGTTGAGCTTTTATAACCTTACTAATTAAGGAAGCTTGAACGACTACATATGTTTGTGGATTCAATTGAACGTCAAAATTCTTCACCGTATCTAACATCTTCCACTGTTGAATCGTTAGGTGAGTGATTACTCTGTGTGGCTTATGACTTAAGGCATTTACTAGGGTGCTTGAAAGTGTGGTTTCCAAGGTGGTCATCTATAAAAATGAGCAGAGCGACCCTCCATTCCATAGTTATAACATTTACCTGTAAATATGTTTGTTGGCTAAGCAGGAGTTGAGGTATTTGTTACTATCATCTTCTATTTCTTAGAAGCATCGCCTTGTGCTTGATACGTATTTGGTGTAGCCCTACCATTGCTCTTCGCTTCTCTCTTCTGGTTACAACTTTTCCAGAATTCTTCTTTGTCTCGCTCGAGCCCGTTCCACTACATCGGTATACAATCTAAGCTTAAGTGGAGTTAACTTGTTACGAATTGACCCTCTTAGACCTCGCTCAAACTTCTAAGCTTTATGAGCTTCATCTTGAATCATATATGGAGAAAAATGGGATAATTCAAAAAATTTGGACTCATATTGGCCTACGGTCATATCCCCTGTTCTAAGCTTATGAATTCTTCTACTTTCTGCTCCCTTATAAACTCAGGAAAGTATTTCTCATTGAAATTTTCAAAGAATATATCCCACATCCATGCGGTATCTCCTTCAATTGTTCTAGCGATTGCCTCCCACCAGTGGTCGACCTTTCGTTCTAACATGAAAACCGCAAGTGTGACCTTCTGCTCCTTATCACATCCTAAAATGGTAAATATCTTCTCTATTTTCTTTTTTCACTTTTCTGCCTCCATAGGGTCCGACAAACCCTCGAAAGAAGGCAGCTTTAATCTCTTAAATTTCTCTACTAAGCCCCCAACGCCATCCTGCATAATTGAGGTGACACTTCCATCATCGCGACGAATGTGCTGTCCAAGAATGACCATCATGTCGCCTAAAGCACGGAAGACCCCATCAAGTGACTGGCCAGTTTTGGCAAACCCTAGTGTGGCCACCACAGGACTAGCTCTATCTCTACACCGACACCTGGACATATTTTAAATCAAACAATAAGGTTTAGATGTCACATAAGGGCGGATACTAAAATACAATACTACAAGTTAAGTTTTGATCACAACTACTCTCGCAGGGGATATATCCTAATTTTTTTTAAAGTGACTAAGTTTTCAAGTAAAACCCTAGGTCCTCAATGATTCTAAACCTAAGCTTTGATATTAATCTGTCATGCACCAAAATCTGTCACCTGGGTATATCCGACCTCGATTCTGTACCCGCATGCATGACTTATGTTTTGTATGTTTACATTTCATAATCCACACATATATTGACAAAATGATCTCATTCATGAAATATAACAATCCAAAAATTGAATAATTAAACATTTATTTAAAGAAGAAAAAATTTTCATGTTCCGACTATTTAAGATTATCATCAAACACATGTCATTGTAATGTTGTCATACTAAATGTTCATTACACTTATTTAGAAAATGGTAAGGAAATAAAAATAAATAAAAGAAAATCTCTTTAAGCTGCTCTATGAGATCCCAATCATGAAATTTAATAATTCCAATAGGGTAAGCTGCGAAGCCTAGTGAGTAATCTCAACACAGGTTTTAAAATAACCTCATATAACATGAATAAAAATATATTATAAGATACAATACCTATTTAGGTAAAACAACAAATGAGGAGATTTAATAAACACAAATTTTCAATGTAAATTCAAAGAAATATGAATGAATGAAATCAACATATGCTATACTCTATAATAACATGTGTCGTTTACTCTTTTTAACACCAGGGCCAGTTTACACCGGTTGGCCAACACCTGCGCTAATACAACACCTAGCCTGGCAATGGGAGCCTCTTGCATGACATGCTCACCCATCCAAAGGGCACTTGGTGAGGGACCTATTTGTACATTAGTTGGTTAGACCACCACCCTACCGAACCTGACAGTGGAACCTCTTGCAATCCTGACATGCTCACCCACTTCAAAGGGTACGGTAGAGGTTCCAAAAGGTACCAATTGAGTTTTTGAGACTTTCAACCTAAGGGTCTTGATCGCCCCACCTATTTATGCTTTAGTGATTTTCAACCTAGAGGACTTGATCGCCCCACCTATTTTACAGTGTTCCAAAAACTGTTCGAAGGATATATAATTTTAATATTTCATGAGAAAAATATTTCTAAGGATAAATTATTGTTAATCATTGTAGATTGTTCATACATGATTTAAAGTTCTACATAAAATATATTTATGCAATGCAATCCATCAGATCTGATCCGATAGTCTGGAAAAGTATATTGAACATGTAGTTTCTAAAAAGATGCTCTAAATTATGATTACAAAATGATAATACTAATAAAAGAATTATTAATGCATGGGTAAACAATACTCTAAATTTAAAGTTGATTCAAGGCTTGCTAATTAAAATAAAGAGAATTATAAGAAAAAATCATGTTAAATAAACACAACAACTATGAATCAAATGAATAAATCAATAAGAGAAAAATGCACCATTATTGAATTATTTGCATAATAATAAAAATAAAAGGAAACAAAGTGGAATTTATTATAAGAAAAATAAATAAATAAATAAAAATATCAAGTGAGAGAAACTCACCTTTTCTTAAAAAGGTATTTTCTTTTTCTTTTCTTCCTCTCTCTTTCTTTTTCTCTCTTCTCCTTTTCTTTCTTCCTTTTTCTCTCTCGTCTTTCTCTCCATCTTTCCAACATAAATAACCAGCAACTCTCTTTTTCTGTTTTTCTTTTCATTTTTCTCTCTTCCCTCTCTCTCTTCTCTCTCTCCTCACTCTTCTCACGTCACAACACATCCCACTTCTCTTCCTTTGCTCCTTATTTATAAGGAACACAATAGCACGCGCGATGTTTTAATGTTAGTAAGTTTTCTTTTAAATTTCATTTTTTCTTTTTAAAGTTTTGTTCGTCACGTTTTGTTTTTTTCTTCTTTATTTTGATTTGCACCACGTGCACTAATCTAGTGTAAGGTCGTGCACACATGTTCCATTGCACACATGCCACATGTGTGGTACATGTATGTGAGGTGTGGTTATGGTAGGTGTGCATAGTGTATGGTTGGTGATGCATGCATGGGCTACTTGTGTATGCGTGAGAGGTATATATGCGATGTGTTTGGTGCATGTGTGGTTGTGATGTATTCAATGGTGCATAAGTCTATGATGTAGATGGATGGATAGATCAATGTATGCATAAATGAATGGATAGATATATGGTTAAATGAGTTGTTATATGATCGATGGCTAGACTCCAAGATGTACCTATGGATGGACAGGTAGGATTGTGGGTGGCCACATGACCAATATGATGGATGGTCAGTTCAGATGCAAGGGCAAGTATTCCGATGATTTCAACATATGGATGGTTTGATGGTTGTATCGTTGAATGGATGGATAAATGTATGGTTGGATTTATTAGTTAATGATCAATTGGATCAGATATGTCCAAATCAATGGTTGAGATTGAACCAGTTGATCTTGTAGATCGACTGTCATATTGGACTAATTTGGTACGTCGATTAATGGTTAGAATTTGACGGTCAAGATTTATTTGGGTTATTACAAGAAACAACCACCATTGGTTGATTTACGATCATCAATGTTACCGACCTAATCAGCATCCGTGTAACTAGCTAATTGCACACTAGTATCAGGTGGATACCAGACCAAGATTAACTGAACTAGTGACATATCGTAAAATCCACTTAACAGCAATTACATGTGACTCTTTAGGGTCAGATTGATATCTAACACAAATTCCTACGCTAAATGAAATATCAGGTCGGCTTGCAGTTAAATAAAGTAAACTTTTTATCATACTGCGATATAACTTAGCATCCACACTTTTACCTGTTGAATCCTTAAAGAGTTTTAGAGTAGTACTCATTGGGGTATAAAATTTTTTCCACTCTCAAATCTGAACTTTTAAACTATGTTCAGAGCATATTTGGTTTGAGAGATAAAGAAACCATCAGGGAGCTGTTTGACTTGCAACCCTAGGAAATAGTTTAATTCTCCAACCATGCTCATTTCAAATCTAGACTTCATAAATCAACAAACTCAATAGTCATGTTAGTACAGGTAGATCCATAGATAGTGTCATAACATAGATTTGAACTATTAGTATGTGATCATTATGTTTCTTTACAAACAATGTCTTATCAACACTTCCCATTATAAAGTTATGACTTAGTAGAAACTTAGTCAACTTTTCATACCATGCCCTGGGAGCTTATTTCTAATAATATTACCAAGTTCATCAGACTTATTTTTAAAAATCTATTTTGTTCCGATAATGCGTTTATCTTTTAGTCTTGGAACTAAGTACCAAACATCATTTCTTACAAATTGATTGAGCTCTTCTTGTATTGCAATAATCCAGTTTTCGTGAGTAAGTGCTTCTTTTACGTTAGCCGGTTCTATCTGAGATGTAAGAAAAATGTAGTTATATATATCTTCAAGTTGTTTACGAGTGCGCAAACCAGTGAGAGGGTTTCCAAGAATTTAATTAAAAGGATGGTCTTTGATAGTCCTCAGTTTAGTGTTGTTTTGACTTGATGAAGAGTCTAGTTTATCAATTAAAAGAACTTCATCATTTTCTAAACTTGAGACAGGTGCATTCCAGTGATCGTCTATAACCATATTAATGGATTCTTGAATTACACCAGTCCTCTTTTTAAGAACCCAATATGCTCGACTATTCAGAGCATACCCTAAAAATATCCCTTCATTACTTTTGGTGTCAAATTTACCCAGATTTTTCAGTCACGTAAGATGTATCACTTGCTGCTTAAAACTCGAAAGTATTTGACAATAGGATTCTTATCAAACCACATTTCAGAAGCCATTTTACCATTTGATTTTCTAGTGTAAACGTGATTAATTATATAACAAGCAATATTTATTGCCTCAGCCCAAAGATTTTTAGAAAGCTTCATACTATTTAACATTACATTCACCATTTCTTGAAGCACTTTATTTTTCCTTTCCACTCTCCCATTTTATTGTGGAGTTTTGGGTACAGAATATTCATGTGACATTCCCTGATCGCTGCAAAATTTCTCAAAACCGCTATTTTTAAATTCAGAACCATAATCACTATGGATCTTAGAGACTTGTGATTCTTTTTCCGTTTGGATACGTTTAAGTACCCTTTTTACTTCATCGAGGGTTTCTAATTTCTCTCTTAAGAAGACTACCCAAATATATTTGGTAAAATCATCTACTATCACCAGAATGTACTTCTTGCCACCTCGACTCTCTATTTTAGTAAGTCAATGAGATCCATGTGGAGAAGTTCGAGTGGTTTAGATGTGGCATTGGAGTTCACATTTTTATGAGTACTCATAGTTTGTTTGACAATCTGGCATTCACCACATATTTTGTCTACTTTCTGTATTTTGGGTAAACTTCGTACTAACTCTCTTTTGCTCAATCTATATAAGTTGCGGAAGTGTACATGTTCAAGACGTTTATGACATAATTCGGTCTTATCAATTTAGACCATGTAACACGATAGATTCGATGAGCTTGAATCATAAACAATGTAGCAATTTTCAGAAGTTCTGTGACTAGTTAATATTACAGAACCATTCTTATTTTAAATTTCACACCCTTGATTAGTAAAATTTACACTATGATTATTATCACATATTTAAGAGATACTTAATAAATTATGTTTTAACCCTTCTATATATAAATCATTCTCATATAGAGGGAGATTAAAGAGTTGAATGTACCTTAGCCAACAATTCTGCAGTTGCTACCATCATCGAATGTGACTAAACCATCAGTCATATCTTTAAGATTGGTGAACAGTCCTTTGTCACCTGTCATATGTTTGGACAAACACTATTTAGGTACCACTTTGAATGACTCGAAGCTTTGAAAGCGGTGTGGCCAACCACATAAGTAACCTTACAGACCCATTTCATTACATTTTTGGGTTTAGGAGTGTAGTTGGTCTTATGTTTGTAGTTGTTATAAGTTCGACCCACTGAGTTGATTTTAAGAGCTCCTTAAGTAAGTCAACTATTTTCTCAGCTTAACGATTTTTATTTTTATAGTTGATATGGTTGCTTTTAGGTTTTAAGGTCTAAAAAGTTTTAGTATTTTTAGAATAATTTTGATTTTGACTTTTTCCTTTTGAGTTAGAAGACTCCCATTTTACAAATTTAGGTGGAGTATACTTATTTCTGGGAGGAATACTTTTATCATAGCCCAATCTAGATTGATCGCCACATTTTCTGGATCCAGATAAAAGTTTTTCTAATTTAGGATCACCTTGGGCATACCTCCATGTGTCTTTCAAAATCAAAAGTGAAGAGACTTCAAGCTTTAACTTTTCATTTTCAGATTTTAGGTTTTTAACTAGCGAGGTTTTGAAATCTAAGTCGCATTTAGTTTTTTCAAAACAATCTAAAATGTGAGATTTTTCTAAGACTAGATTATCAAAATTTTCTTTTAGTTTTAAAAAATTTTCTTTCTTAAGTTTTAGCTTTACAATAATTTTACAACTTTCCTTGTATAGGGTATTATAAGTATCTTGAAGATCTTCTTCATTTTCATGGTCACTATTCAGATTATCTTCATTGGTTGAATCATCATTATCTGAAAAAGTGAACTTGGCTAGAGTTATTAGGGCTTTAAAATCATTAGCCGACTCGGTTTCAGAATCTTCTGACTCAAAAGAGGTTTCATAGCAGGACGATTCATCCCATGTAGCCAACATACTTTTCTTTTTAAACTTATCCTTCTTAAGACATTTGTTTGCTAGATGCCCATATTCATGGCAGTTGTAGCATTGATTTTCTTTTAAAGATTTCCAAGTTTTAGATCTAGATCTTTTATTTTCATTAGGTTTTTGCAAATCAACCCTCTTTTTACTTTTGAAAATCTTATAAAATATTTTAGCTAAAAGGGCCATATCATCTTCAAAATTTTCTAAATCAGAGTTGTTATTTTCTTGAGAAATATTTTTAGAAGACTTAAGAGAGATGGACTTACCTTTAGGAGCTTTAAAGTTTAATTCGTAGTTTTGTAACGAACTAACTACTTCTTCTACCCTCATATTATCTATATCACGAAGTTCTTGGATCGCGGTCACCTTTGAATTGAACCGTTCAGGCAATGAGTGCAGTATCTTTGCACAGACTTTACTTTCTGGGATTCTATCACCAAGACCCCACATAGAGTTGACAATGTCATTCAATCTTGTATAGAAGTCCATGAAAGTTTCACTTTCTTCCATACGTATTTTCTCATATTTGGTTGTGAGGATTTGAACTTTAGATTTCTTGACAATTGTAGTACCCTTGTGTGTCATTTTCAAAATATCTCAGGCTTGCTTTACAGTATCACAGGATATAATTCTCTCAAATTCATCCAGTGATAGTGCATAAGTAATTTCATTTAAAGCCTTTGCATTGACACTACTCTCATTTTTCTGAAGAACGGTCTAAGAAAAGTAAGGTGTGACTTTTTCCATTTCAGATCCATCAGTACCAGTCACTTCAGTGGTAGGAGGGGTCCAATTGGTTACTGTGGCTTGCCACATGCTCTCATCCATGAATTTTTTTTTAAAATCCTCATTCTAGCTTTTCAATAAGCATAATTGGAGCCATCAAAAGGTGGAGCCCTAGTGACTGAAAAGCTATCAAAATTTGACATCTTAAAAAGCTCAGATTGATTAGCTCAGAAAATTAATCCAAAAAAATAAAGCAAGCTATTAGGCTTTGATACCACTTGAAAAGGCCGATCTAAGAGTCCTATAGGGGGGTGAATAGGATTATGCTAAATTAAAAAATTAAATGCGGAATTAAACAAATATAAGTAAAGATAGCATTAAACAATCCACAAAGTAGAAATGAATAACAACCTCAAATGTAGAAGTATTAAGAGGTTGATATAGATGTTATTCTAAGGATAATCTTACACCAAAAACCAATGGCTTATGGTAGGACAACTTGATTTCTAGAACGGTCCGTGTATCAAAATCTCAAACCGATACAGAGGAATAAAGAATAAAAAATAGTAAAGAATATAAACTAAGCTATTCCCACACTTGCATAAAAGAAATTACAACATTCTCCACAAAAGCTTAAAAAGAATTTACTACATTCACACAAAGCCATAATCAATCATCCACCACAAGACTAAAAATTATAGTAGTTCGCTTGTGCGTACATCAACTGTTTAGAAAAACAGCCGCACAACTACTCCACTCCCAATATCCTCACACAGTGGATATTGGCATTCACTATGCAATAGGTTTTTCAAGGTTTACCTAAAACCTTCACAATTGTGTCTTTCAAGTGGGCTTACACAATTCAAAAACCCCACACTCTAAGATTTTTTGGTTTACCTTAGACAAACCAAAACAGAGATTTTCCTGTCACAACCTCAAAAACCAAAAAGAGATTTACAAAAATGTAAATATACTTATCTGGATATTATCCTTTGATGAAGCACGGTAGAACCAATTCGAAGTAGATGTTCAACGTATATGTTCAATGTGTACTCTTACTTATGAAAGGGTTCTAGATTATTTTTAGACTTAATCACTTTGGGCTAGCTTAATTTGATTTTTGTTTCAAGAAATAGGAAAAACTTAAATCCCTTCTTCAAGAAAGATTGGAATATATAACTCAAAATCAAATACAAAAAACTAATTAAAAAAGAATATTAAATGAGCACTAAATAGCTTAAGAATATTACAAACTTATCTCTCAGAGTGGTGTCTTGATTTTTCTTGAATGAATTATCGAACTTTGAAAATCGTGCTCTATTTATAAGTGTAAAAACTATTCACTCGATTGGCCCAGAGGACAGCTCGACTGGTCGAAGGACTAACGAACTTTTAAAATTTTGGACGCCATAAGAAAAGACCGTTCCATGACTGGTCGAGTGACTTGCTCGATTAGTCGAGTGGTCAACACGACCGGTCGAGCCAAGCACTCGACTGGTTGAGTGGAACCCAATTTGGTTATTGGACTTTAAGTCGAGCCTACATGACTGGTCGAGCACTGTTCACTCTACTAGTCGAGCAGTCTCTAGGATTGGTCAAGGATCCAACAAAAAATCTGAAAAATCCATAATAAACCTTAAACAGGTCGAGAAAATTCTTAGAATGGTCGAGTCAGTACTAGGACTAATCGAACATAGGCTAAGACTAATCGAGAAACAACCTATACAATTATATAGAGACCCAATTTAAGTATGTAAATAATATGACCTAACCTATGGTCAATCTAGGGTCATTCATACCTTGTAAGTGATATTTGAACATTGAATCATCATTTTCTTCGGTTGATAGTTGATCTTGAAGGACAAAAAGCTTGATATCTACACTTACTTTGGATCTTGACTTTAAAGTACTTTGAAGCTTGAACTTGAAGTACTTGACTTGTATTTCACCTTGAGCTTTGAGTTTCAAAGCAAAACACTTTGTCTTGACATAGATGAAGCTTTAAAACCTTGAACTATCACTTAATGTTGTACATGAACTTGTATATCTCTTGATCTTGCATTTGAAGTTCTTGAGGTAAAGACATTTGTTCTTGTACATGAATTGCATGATCTTAAATATGTAGATGAGCTACACAAGACACAGATTCCTAGTGGTTTTGACACTACAAAATTTGACAATCATAGGAGCTAGAAAACATAACGCTTATAGGCTCTGATTAATATGATATATATATATATATATATATATATATATATATATATATATATATATATATATATATATATATATATATATATATTTCCTTTCATTCAAGTCTGTTTGACATTATAAACAGCTTAGATGGTAGATAAACCTTAAGGTTGGCTTTAGGAAGGTTTCAACGGTAGCTTTGTCACTCCACTGCTTCACGTGGTGTAGTCCACTTAAGCTTTGAATGTGCTTCTGTAACATCCCGAAAATCGGGGGGTCGAGCAAAAACCCAACTCCCGAGTTCCAAAATGTTATTTATACAACATAAATATGTATGATTGAATGTTTTCTGTGATAATGTATTAAACATGAGTGAGATTAATCCAGAACAGTATATCATACTCCAGAGATAGTTAAATTAACAAGTGGAAGACTGTGATAGTATGTATAACATATATAAACTGTTGTATGTCTCCAGAGTGTGAACATGTTACCAGGTTATATACATACATGTATACTCCAAAAGTAGACAAAACGAATATACATGAGTGCGCTAAAAATATAAAATGACAAGTGTCAAAGTATCTAATCAACCTCCCTGTATTCCCGTCAATCAGAACACGCATAAAGGAGGAATCCTCCTCCTCATCATCAAGTCCTGCTCCGCCTCACAGGCCGCGCCATCATCTGCAATCACAATAGGGACTGGTGGGTGTCCGGAAACACCATCCCGTAACGTGGGAGTGAGTAGCTAACTCAGTGGAATAATAGAGCAAGGATTAACATGTTCTCAAATCAATCATGCGATAATAGTAAAGCAGTAATTCAAACATTCCTAATACTGTTGTTAATGCAATTATGACATGACGTGATGTATGCCCTCACCGACGATCTCCCTCATACGGCAACATCTTACGACCGCGGCATGCCACACTCCCTAGAGTGCTCCACATCTTCCAGGCACATGCAATGCTATGGTGATATGATTTCCGAGTTGTTATTAGTCCATTCAAACAGCAAGATTGGAAAACTAAGGTACTTCCCTTGTATCAATCCTAACACAGATCCTGTCTAGGGTCGTCACTCCTAGTAATCTCATACGATGTATATTTCGTAGGTCGCTGTAAGGGCTGCCAGAGCTGTTGCTCGCACTCGTTGCACCGCTCCCCCATCACCTTATCAATACAGGCCTACTGTACTCTACTGCTACTGAAGGGTCGTCGCTTCCCGTAGACTCAGAATACGCTCGCGGTCACTACAAAGGACTCATCGCCTGATCAGTGTAGGCCGACAGCAAGAATATAGTGTCCCATACCACCATAAGCTGCTCACGAGACTAGGTGCTCACTGGTCACTACGGGGAGGTTTGTGGCCCCAGCGTATGCCGACAGCTCGACCACGGTGTCCCATACCACCATGCCCGGCTCATGAGTCTTCGTGGATCAAGGTACTATGGTTAACAGAGTTTACAATGGTAAGTTCAGTACCCTAGGTTCAAGCAGTTATGACTCATGCAGGGTGAACATATAATGGCCAGTCGGGTTACTTGACGGGCTCGACTAGCGCGATCGCATCTCAAGTTGACAACATGAAGTGCGTAAAACACTTCGTGTGGCCTAACCACTGTCGCCAACTCCAGAACACGGCCCGCGTTTATCGACGCGTCGTTCGTGGCGAAGATAAGCTAACCACGAATTCGCTCAGTCACCCTTGGACTAAGCATAGTCCCAAACAATTAAAGAATCACATCAGCAAATCATATGAGAGTATTGGAATTGAAATACAACCATGTGAGCATGTTAACACATGTTATAACATAGAACTTAAGTAAATCATCAAGTACATGCATTTCATACATACAATGAAACCATGCATATAACTAACATGTAAGAAATCATTCACATCAGCATATTAATTGAGAAACCAATCTCAAACTAATCCATAACATCATTTAATTCAATACATACTAATACAAGCATTTATACAAACACTTACACTACACACTTAAGTCTACATATAGTATGTCGACCCGAAGTGCGCATTTAGGCGAATCTCTTCGCCAAACTAATTATGCACGCATTCCTAATATCCTAATGCGACGAGAAGCCATGTCAATCACATCAGCAAAATATGCATGAAAACAGTACTTCCTACAAATGACTAAAATGCCCTAAATCTCATATTCTTCGTTGGTTTACGAAACAGGAAACGGACAGTATGTTGTACATGTCAAACGGCGTTGCCGTCGAGAATCTACTATTAAACGACATTGAAAGCTTTGGAAACAGTCAATCAAAGCGTCTAAAATCCGCACCTTGTCTCTTATAGACGTGTCGTTTCGAACGGAGCGTATACGCTTCGTCTACGGCGAGCAAAGAACCTAATACACAAGTTCTATTAGCTACTTCGCTAGGAAACGAAAGGAACCTCAAATCAGCAACCTCTAGGGTATTTTCTTACCTGAAAACGTGGAGGAATCGCCGGGAAAGTGATCGGAGTGCGTTGCCTAAGCACGTACAGCACGTGGCACAAGCAGCAGGGAATTCTCTCCCACCTTCTCTCACAAACTCTCACCTTTTCTCTCTCCCAATCTAGGAATTTTTATAAATTCGGATGGGAGAGAGGAGTGAGGGTTTCAACCCTTTTTATAAGCCCAAACTTGCCCGAAATAGGCTCGGGAACAAGTTTCACTTGAGGGGTAACCAAATCGGGGCTCTTTCGGTCCAAAAGATGCTTTCTGGTGGTCCCCTGGCCGAATGCAATCGGACTTAAGCTCATGTGTACCAGATCTAGCACGTATTAAGTTTTCAGTCCGGCAGGGTTCGCAGATCGCACGTGGCGGACCAGTTTCAGTTCAGCGGTCACCGCACGTAGATCAGGGCTGAAAGTCTCATGATATAAAATAGAAATTTCTCCTGATCCGAGGATGTAATCTGGCTGAATTCTGATGGTCAGAACGCTCAATACTGACGCGTCAAGTCGTGTGCCAGATTTGAATTTGAAATTCCAATTATGTCCCTATTCGCACTCTCTTCGGTCCGGGCTCAATGAAATGGCCTGTGATTATCGGTTTGACTTGATTTTTGAAATGAGTGTCAAGTCCAGCTAGGCAGTTCTAACGATCTAAGATAGGAGGTATCGGACTTTCGACGCGCGGTCTAGATCCAATACAAAGATTCAAAGTGGTCCAGAGAACAAACCTGCTTAGAGTTTAGTCTGAAGTTATAGAGTATTATAGAGTCATTGGTTCTACTCGATTTGGGTCTTGTAGAACGTATTTAAAGTGATCAGGGACTATTTTCCAGCTACTCTAACGTTGCGCTAGCTAACTTACGCTTAATTTCTAAAGGAATTAATCCTAAGTGGTTTCTTTGGCTATGGAATTGGGTTCTGAATGATTTTCCAGGTGTTTTAATTGACCACTGCCTAAGGACGTCAAATCCCAGATTGGCCAAAATCCGGGGTGTTACAATCTACCCTCCTTAAAACAAAATTTTGTCCCTGAAATTGGCGAAGGATAAGGAGTACTTTTTCTAAGGAAGGTTCAAATCCTATTTAATAACCTAACCGTACATATAACCTAAATCAAATGTTTCGATCTTGGGCCAGTGGGGAAGAGCCTAACCACGCTTCCGCTGCGCCACTCTGATCGAACCACAGCGTTGATTAACCTAACTGGATTGGACTTAATTCATTCTACCCCCCTTAAAACTTGGTTTTACTTAAGGTTGAAGAATCTTTGCATCGATCCGTATATCGGAACGAAGCGCAACTTAGGGGCTATCCTTAACCTAAAATGGAAACAACCTTTCTCTACAGGGTTTTCCTTACTAATGATGCGTTCTATGGCATTGGTACCTATGTTCATAGAGATGAACCTAATCTCTATTGTGGTTAAGTTCAGGGGCAGGTATGAGTTGGTGGTAAGATGTCGAATCCTCTATTGGCTTGAAGTCCTTAACATTTACCAAGGGTAAAGCAATAACTTGTGGTTATAGGTGGTTGGGCCAACACGGAAGAATAGTTGTGTAATGGGTCTGAGCCGAATACACAAACCTTCTGCCCCGCGATGACAGAAAAGTGGTTATATCAGTCCTCAATCCTAGTCGATGCCGATCTTCTGCTTGATCAGAGCATTGGATTTAGTGGTAACTACTAGGATTAAGAAGTCGATTCAAACCGCGAATACTTCGCTGATAATTGCATTTCCTTTATTCCGCTTTCCCGAATGCAATAAGCCCTTGGGGAAGGCAATTCTAGGGGGTGTGCTAGTACATTCTAAGTTCGATCTGAGGGATTTATAAATGTCCCCTGAGAGTGAATGGTTCTTTCCTATGGGCAACAACAGGAGTCTATAAGTCATAAGGGGATCTGTCGAAGGAAGGGAGTCCCATTCCAACCAAATCTAACCTACTATCCCTTAGCATATATAGGCCTTACACTGCCTAAGTCAACTAGTAGCCTAGTTTGTAACTCAGTACTTATAATCCAAAGCCTAAGTTTATACGTTAAATGGTTCCATACCATTTCTACTATAGGGAGTTGTTCTATTGCTTAGGGTTAAGATTATTGAAATAAAATTGGCTTTCCTATATCGTCAGATCCTTCAAATCTAGGAGCGCTAACACTAGGTCCAAAACGCCAAGGGCCTATGTGGCCAGCAGCATTTAGTTGTATCAAATGGAACCGCATTCCTAGT
Source organism: Magnolia kwangsiensis (assembly GCA_037074715.1). Lineage (NCBI taxonomy): Eukaryota > Viridiplantae > Streptophyta > Magnoliopsida > Magnoliales > Magnoliaceae > Magnolia > Magnolia kwangsiensis. The sequence goes on from CM073584.1 coordinate 72,041,912, forward strand.
CCCATGGCGGGATTGAAAGTGGCATGCTAGTCACAATACATGGAACAAAGTTCCACACTTTCTACCTCTGACGTCACTAAACCTAACAACAACAAAACACAGAGATCTCAAACAGTAATCAAACATCTACAAGACAACGTCACAGATGCCTAATGCTACCAAAGGACTCTACCACAGTCTCGACTTACCTTCATTATCACTGTCGAGTCTAATACTGTCTGTTGCTCACTAGAGCTCTCTCGGCCATATATTTTCAGTATCCCTTAAGCAAAGAAAATGGAGAAATAGGATTGAGAGGGAGGATGGTGGAAAGAGAGAAAAAGGCTAAAATAGCTTAACAATAGCCATGGAAAATGGGAAAAATGCAAGGAAATGGCTAACCAAAATAGAAAAGGGAGATCTAGGCGTTGTAGAGGGATGCTTCAAGCTCCCCTAGGATGTATTTTCAGAAAGAAAAGAGAATGAAAAAGGAGAATGGAGCACCTCACGATTTCCAGCCTTCTATGAAGATTGTGGGAGCTCCAAATGATAAAAGGGGAGAGGGAAGGGAGTGCCAATGGCTGTGAGTGATGGAGTAGGGTCGGTTGTGACCGAAAATGAGATTGAGAGAGGTTTGACATCGAGATTTGAGGGGAAGGCAGCAAAAATGTGAAGAAAGGAGAGCTTAGAGGGGCATTTTGTAAAGGAGGTACATCTTTTGGGGGGTTTCAAGGTACGGACCACATACCAGGGGGCTACCCTAGCCCCCAAACTCCTCCAGCCCAAAGGCCAGACCCAACTGAAGAGTTTGACCGGCGATGGCATCGCTGGTGAACTTACAAATTTACCATTGAGGCCATATGGAATGGGTTCCCCTTGCCCTAGGGATTCCAAAAAGGTATGGTTTCCACTTTGGTTCATTGTAGATTGCCCTAGGGAGGCCCAAACATCCATTCGAAGATTTTTGGAGCCTATCTGCAATCTCGAATACAAAATACTATCATGCAGCATATGATTTTGGGGTAGAAGGAGCTAGTACATCCATCTAGCCCATTAGTTGCTAAAGAAAGCGAAGTTAGAATGACCTTATGTCCATTTTTCATGAAATTTTACTATTTACTATAAAATTTTGTGAAAGTATGATTTTATGTTATTTTCACATTATTATTGATGCCTAACATGAAATTGATTTTATGTTATTTTCACATTATTATTGAGGCCTAACATGAAATGGATAAGAAAGAATTAAAGATTAGAGTGGTGAGAGGAAGAATTTTGAAGATTTTGGATGAAATGGGGTTTTTAAGCCCTGACGATTGAATACAGGGGTTGTGGTTGTCCCACGGCCCAAAAATTTATATTTACGGGTTTAGAATCGTTCAAAGAACGTCTTAACCCACTTACCTACAACCTAGGAGCTATTAAGGTTGCTTTACGCGACCCTAGATGCGCTACGGACTCGATCCCGCGATCGAAATGAATAGACTTCGCCTATTGGCGAATATGGGATCCTAGAAGTGTTTCTAGACCCTTCTCGCACCCACCTAAGTCAAAGGAAGCGACAGCATACGTCGCGTGACCATAACCCAGGCCCGGTTTAATCCAAATCATGCTCTGATACTATCTGTAACATCCTGAAAATCAGGGGGTCGAGCAAAAACCCAACTCCCGAGTTCCAAAATGTTATTTATACAACATAGATATGTATGATTGAATGTTTTCTGTGATAATGTACTAAACATGAGTGAGATTAATCTAGAACAGTATATCATACTCCAAAGACAGTTAAATTAACAAGCAGAAGACTGTGATAGTATGTATAACATATATAAACTGTTGTATGTCTCCAGAGTGTGAACATGTTACCAGGTTATATACATACATGTATACTCCAAAAGTAGACAAAACGAATATACATGAGTGCGCTAAAAATATAAAATGACAAGTGTCAAAGTATCTAATCAACCTCCTTGTATTCCCATCAATCAGAACACGCATAAAGGAGGAATCCTCCTCCTCATCATCAAGTCCTGCTCCGCCGCACAGGCCGCGCCATCATCTGCAATCACAATAGGGACTGGTGGGTGTCCGGAAACACCATCCCGTAACGTGGGAGTGAGTAGCTAACTCAGTGGAATAATAGAGCAAGGATTAACATGTTCTCAAATCAATCATGCGATAATAGTAAAGCAGTAATTCAAACATTCCTAATACTGTTGTTAATGCAATTATGACATGACGTGATGTATGCCCTCACCGACAATCTCCCTCATACGACAACATCTTACGACCGCGGCATGCCACACTCCCTAGAGTGCTCCACATCTTCCAGGCACATGCAATGCTATGGTGATATAATTTCCGAGTTGTTATTAGTCCATTCAAACAGCAAGATTGGGAAACTAAGGTACTTCCCTTGTATCAATCCCAACACAGATCCTGTCTAGGGTTGTCACTCCTAGTAATCTCATACGATGTATATTTCGTAGGTCGCTGCAAGGGCTGCTAGGGCTGTTGCTCGCACTCGTTGCACTGCTCCCCCATCACCTTATCAATACAGGCCTACTGTACTCTACTGCTACTGAAGGGTCTTCGCCTCTCGTAGACTCAGAATACGCTCGCGGTCACTACAAAGGACTCGTCGCCTGATCAGTGTAGGCCTACAGCAAGAATATAGTGTCCCATACCACCATAATCTGCTCACGAGACTAGGTGCTCACTGGTCACTACGGGCAGGTTTGTGGCCCCAGCGTAGGCCGACAGCTCGACCACGGTGTCCCATACCACCATGCCCGGCTCATGAGTCTTCGTGGATCAAGGTACCATGGTTAACGGGATTTACAATGGTAAGTTCAGTACCCTAGGTTCAAGCAGTTATGACTCATGCAGGGTGAACATACAATGGCCAGTCAGGTTACTTGATGGGCTCGACTAGCGTGATCGCATCTCAAGTTGACGGCATGAAGTGCGTAAAACACTTCGTGTGGCCTAACCACTGCTGCCAACTCCAGAACACGGCCCGCGTTTATCGACGCGTCGTTCATGGCGAAGATAAGCTAACCACGAATTCGCTCGGTTACCGACTGCCTGGACTAAGCATAGTCCCAAACAATTAAGGAATCACATCAGCAAATCATATGAGAGTATTGGAATTGAAATACAACCATGTGAGCATGTTAACACATGTTATAACATAGAACTTAAGTAAATCATCAAGTACATGCATTTCATACATACAATGAAACCATGCATATAACTAACATGTAAGAAATCATTCACATCAGCATATTAATTGAGAAACCAATCTCAAACTAATCCATAACATCATTTAATTCAATACATACTAATACAAGCATTTATACAAACACTTACACTACACACTTAAGTCTACATATAGTATGTCGACCCGAAGTGCGCATTTAGGCGAATCTCTTCGCCAAACTAATTATGCACGCATTCCTAATATCCTAATGCGACGAGAAGCCATGTCAATCACATCAGCAAAATATGCATGAAAACAGTACTTCCTACAAATGACTAAAATGCCCTAAATCTCATATTCTTCGTTGGTTTACGAAACAGGAAACGGACAGTATGTTGTACATGTCAAACAGCGTTGCCGTCGAGAATCTACTATTAAACGACATTGAAAGCTTTGGAAACAGTCAATCAAAGCGTCTAAAATCCGCACCTTGTCTCTTATAGACGTGTCGTTTCGAACGGAGCGTATACGCTTCGTCTACGGCGAACAAAGAACCTAATACACAAGTTCTATTAGCTACTTCGCTAGGAAACGAAAGGAACCTCAAATCAGCAACCTCTAGGGTATTTTCTTACCTGAAAACGTGGAGGAATCGCCGGGAAAGTGATCGGAGTGCGTTGCATAAGCACGTACAGCACGTGGCACAAGCAGCAGGGAATTCTCTCCCACCTCTCACAAGCTCTCACCTTTTCTCTCTCCCAATCTAGGGATTTTTATAAATTCGGATGGGAGAGAGGAGTGAGGGTTTTAACCCTTTTTGTAAGCCCAAACTTGCCCGAAATAGGCTCGGGAACAAGTTTCACTTGAGGGGTAACCAAATCGGGGTTGTTTCGGTCCAAAAGATGTTTTCTGGTGGTCCCCTGGCCGAATGCGATCGGACTTAAGCTCATGCGTACCAGATCTAGCATGTATTAAGTTTTCAGTCCGGCAGGGTTCGCAGATCGCACGTGGCGGACCAGTTTCAGTTCAGCGGTCACCGCACGTAGATCAGGGCTGAAAGTCTCATGATATAAAATAGAAATTTCTCCTGATCCGAGGGTGTAATCTGGCTGAATTCTGATGGTCAGAACGCTCAATACTGACGCGTCAAGTCGTGTGCCAGATTTGAATTTGAAATTCCAATTCTGTCCCTATTCGCACTCTCTTCGGTCCGGGCTCAATGAAATGGCCTGTGATTATCGGTTTGACTTGATTTTCGAAATTAGTGTCAAGTCCAGCTAGGCGGTTCTAACGGTCTAAGATAGGAGGTATCGGACTTTCGACGCGGGGTCTAGATCCAATACAAAGATTCAAAGTGGTCCAGAGAACAAACCTGCTTAGAGTTTGGTCTGAAGTTATAGAGTATTATAGAGTCATTGGTTCTACTCGATTTGGGTCTTGTAGAACGTATTTAAAGTGATCAGGGACTGTTTTCCAGCTACTCTAACGTTGCGCTAGCTAACTTACGCTTAATTTCTAAAGAAATTAATCCTAATTGGTTTCTTTGGCTATGGAATTGGGTTCTGAATGATTTTTCAGGTGTTTTAATTGACCCACTGCCTAAGGACGTCAAATCCCAGATTGGCCAAAATCCGGGGTGTTACAGCTTCATTTTTTAGCTCATACTCTATAGTAATCTAGACTGCATGGATATAATACATAAGTGTTGTTCGATACTCACAAAAGTTTCAACACCATGTCAGGGGTTCGAGAACCCACGGGTGGGGAAATCCCAGCATGACGTGTGTGCGCGCCAAAGAAAAGCTACACAAGTGATCCCACACTCATTAGTAAGGGAGTGGGTGTTACTTTTACTATGTCAGGCCCACCTTGGCCATCCATTTTTTTCAGCTCATTTAAGGACGTCATACCAAAACTCAATAGGATCCAAATATCTACTGGACCATACCTCTGTAAAAGTGGTGAATGGCCGTTAAATGCTTTTTTAAAAAAAAAATGCTATGAAGGTTTTGGATAAAGATAATCTTTATAATTTCCATTAATCCAATTTTGTTTGACCTTATCAATAGGTTGGATGGCAAATAAACATTACAAATTTGCTTACAATGGCTTTTGGAAGTTTTTAATGGTGAGCATTCAATCATCACTGTTCCTTGCAGTGTGGTCCACTTGAGATAGATTGGTGACTCCACTTGAGACATTTGCTAGCCACTAGTCAAGCTTAACATGGGATTTTTGAAGAAAGAAATTGTGACTTTTTTAGTGTTAGTCCATTATGGCTTAGCACTTTGTACATTTCAACAATTTACATTCTAGCCTTTAAATTTAATCAAGTTTCTATATCTTTACTCTTTTTAAACTTATTATCTTCTTCTATTGGGAGCCCTTGTACCACTAGCATTCGTGCCGCAAGCACCACTTGTTATGTGAGGACCTATTGGACTCATAAAGAATTCCTCTCTTGTCTTGCCATTAAGAATGCCTCCACCAAAACATGTACTTAAAGAATATTCCACATAGCTCAAAAGGTATATTGCTTAAGGCTTGTTTGGTCGGACGGATCCCATGGGATTACGAGGGATGGGATGGATTTTAAGGTAATGATGGTGGTGTTAGTGGATTGGCTTAAGATCCATGGGATTGCTATATCTTAGGACAAGTTCACCGAGTCTGTTTGGCATGCCTAGCATATCCCGAGATTTTACCTTCCAATCCGTCCAACCAAACACACCCCAAGCACGATTGAATGAGATTAGGAGGGATGGGATCAATTTTAAGGTAATGATGGTGATGTCAGTGGATTGGTTTAAGATCCATAGTTTTGCTATATCTCGGGACAAGTTCAAAAAGAGTCGGTTTGGCTCGTTTGGCACATCCTAGGATTTTACCATCCCATCCCTCCTAATCCCTTCCAATCCGTCCGGCCAAACATGCCCTTAGGGAACCTATTAAAGTTAGGAAATCATAGTCGCATTTATATACCACTCTCCTAGTTTGATCCAAAAACCATCTCTGCATTTGACGATCTCTAATGTCGGCAACAACCACCCATTGTAGCCCAATCCTCACTTGATCTCACATAGCTATGGCAGACCAAGAGGATATACACGTATCTCTACCTTCTCCTAAGTCAGCCATACATCCAATCGATGAGTCCTTAACACCCTTTCCATTGCCGACATGGTCCTCAGTATCAAAAGGCTAAAGGACGTCATGACATGGTTCCTTTAATGCAAGGTCCCTTGCCCCAAATGCACCAGTGCAATCAATAAGCACCCCAAACAATCAACCAACACAATTTCATACAACTCTCATTCAGTCTCTTACTTTTACTATAGTTTTGAATTTTCTTTCCAGCCAGATCCAACATCCTCTACCGAACTCGAGCCAATTCTAGCATCCTCTCCCTAAAAAGAACTAATTTCAACATCCTCTCCGTAATGGGAACCAATTCTATCATCCTCCTGTTAATAGGAGCTATCCAGCCTCCCCTAACCAAAGTCATAGGGGCATCGATGAGGCTAACTATTATGAAGAAAAAGTTATTTATGCAAGGTCGCAAGAGGCAAAACCCTTTCAATCTCGTTCATTTGATCATTTGAATTCGAGTAGCTCCGAGAATACTTTTAGGAGTAGTTTTAGACCATGAAAAATAAACTGCAAAGGTATCAAGGGATGGATCTCCCATTTACAAAATTTTGGGACCTTTTGTATTTTTCTAGATGTTCGAGTACCCAAAAATTTTTAGGTACCCAAGTTCAAAAGGTACAACGGTATCATGTGTCCCACAACACTTCTAATTAAAGTATTCGGCATGGACTTGATGGCATGACATGCAAAAATGAGGTATTAATTCACCTCTTAAGTTTCTGAAGGATGACACACTCGATTGGTATACCTCACTAAACTATCACCAAATCATGACTTGGGACAATTTTCCTACACAATATCCAATCAAAATAGGCAAGCAAGGATGACGTAGGAGCGTAAAAACTTTACACCATTGGCTCAACCCTATAGCGAGGTTCTAGTTATGCTAATATAAATGCAAATCCTCATCTTGCTACAACCCATGCCCTTGCTTAATCCTTTGACTCCTAACTACAATGAGAGGTAAGAACTGTGCATTCCACTAGACTAGAGGCCACATGACGAACTAACGTTTCACCCTAAAGCATGTGGTCTTAATTTGAACAATGAAAAGAAAATCATGATCACAATCCCCACTATTGTTAACAACATTCTTTAGAACCCCTCACCATAGTATCAGGCGAGCCAAGATCGTTAAGAACCTGACATGATCAAGTCTAAATCTATTCACCTCACACCATCTCTCGCCTAATTTGTTAATGCCATCATCTCTAACTACACAACTGCACACTCTTCACCATTGGTCTTGCAAAGAGAACCACTAACCAAAATGGTGCTTACCTTAATCATTGTCCTTAAAGCAAGGACACTCAAAACTATCATAATGTTTCACACTCTAGCTAAAACAGGGCATTCCTCTAGCTAGAAAGTATTCCTCTAGGGGGGGAGTTCAACTCTCTATCCGTATCCGGTAATATTTAGTTCCCCATCATCCTCCAAGGAAGGGGATCTTTCCCAATTGATATGCATCATACCCTAGGCAAAGTAGGGTCTAGCTTCAGTCAGTTGGTGACCATCTAAGAAAGGAACTCTATCTCTTGATCTAGACAAATCAGTTCCAGCTAACCTTTGGTGCTTTAAGTGAGGAGTCCAATTTTCTAATTTGATCCCTAGAGCTCGTTATTCCCAATTTACCTGGAAGGGAAGGCTCCTTCGGTCACCTCACTTTAGCCCAAGACCTCAACTCCTTGGGCCCCCATTTGCCTCCAATGATAGATAGTTCCTCCTTATGATGAGCATTCAGTACCTTGGAACTAATTGAAATGGGCAACATGAACCCTAATGGGTATTGCTTTCAAAAAGATAACAGCCGAAAGATCCCAAGGGACTATTGATAGGGATTGCTTCTAAAACTTAGGCTACCTATGATGTAATATCCCAGTTAAAATCCATCCTTTCCTAAAAATTTGTTTGGAAATTATTGTTCACATCATAGTTGCACCAAAAAATATTTGCTAATATCCTTAATAATGCGCACCTCCAAAAGAACTACCCAAAATGGTCAACTACATGATTGGTAGCTCCTTGCTTTGTGAGCAATCACATTTACATGATGAGGAGCTCCTACCTGAACGTCACGACCTTGGGTGTTCGTTGAATATAGTCGTACGTGATAAGGATCTTTAAATCTCACTCATGCTCATTAACAATGGCTCAATCCTAAATGTTTGCCTATTAAGGATTGTCGTTCACTTAGGGATCAAACCATCTACCTGTTGAGATGTGGAGCCACATCTAGATGGCCGCTCGACCAATCGAGTGCCCTACTCAACCGGTCGAGTGGCCCACTCGACTAGTTGAGGACTGGCTCGACTTAAAGTCTAGTGAGTAGCAGTTTTCAGGTTCTGAGGTGCTTGACTAGTTGAGGCCCTTGCTCGACCAGTCGAGGGTCCGCTCGACTAGTCAAGGTTACGCAGATTCATTTCTGGATTTGATGCGGACTGCGAATTTTTGAGTTAGTTTTCATAGAGGTGCGAAAGGAAAGTTGCCTAAACTATAAATAAGGGTCCTTAGGGCTTTTCTAGAATAATTGGGAGTTATTCTAAAGTGTGGGCAAAGGGTTTTCCCTATACATCTAAAGGAAAAAAGGATAGTACATTGTTTGTAATCTTCATTTTTCTTCATAGTGAAAGTTTGCACCTATGATTTTTTACCCTTGTTTAAGGTTTTTCCACGTATATCTTGTCTTGTGGTTTGTTTAAAATACTTTAATTCTATTTCTAGTTTATATTTTTTTTTGTTTATCGTTTGTGGGTGAGACCAGAGATTAGATCTTAGTTCACTGCGTTGTTGGCATGCTGTGCAACAACTAGTATCAGAGCTATTAGTTTAGTTCTATTGGGAGTGATAACGGAAGAAGGGAACACTGGAATTGAGAAGTTTGATGGTTTAAACTTTACCATTTCGAAGATGCAGTGGAGGATTATCTATATTAGAAAGACCTCTATATTCCTTTAGGAGGAAAAGAGAAAAATAAGAGAAGATGATAGATGATGAATGGTTTTTTTTAGATCAAAAGACTTTAGGAATGATCTGACTCTTTTGGTCTAAGTGTGTCTCCTTCAATATATCTAAGGTGAAAAACACAAAAGAATTAATAGAAGCCCTAGCTATGATGTATGAAAATCCCTCAGCGTCTAACAAGGTTCATCTCATGAAACGACTATTCAACATGAAGATGTCAGATGGTGGGAGCGTGGCTAAACATCTAAATGAGTTCAATACAGTCACGAGCCAATTGAAAACCGTTGGCATTATTTTTGAGGATGAGGTCAGGGCGTTATTCATCTTATCCAGTTTGCTAGACAGTTGAGATGGTTTGGTGATTGCAATGAGTAATTTTTTAGGATCGATAAAGTTGAAGTTCGATGATGTGGCCGGTCTAATTCTCAGCGAAGAATCTAGAAGAAAGACATCAGAAATTTCAGGGGATTCAGGGAATGCTCTAAATGTTGAAGGAAGAGGAAGATAGCTGAAAAAAGGAGATAATAAACACGGACATTCTAAGTTAAGGAAGAAGTCTAAGGGACCGAAAGACAAAGACCGGTGTTGGCATTGCGGGAAGAAGGGGCACATGAAACGTGACTGCAGGAGGCTTAAAAAATAAGAAGGAAGCTCTCAAGGTGGGAAGGATTCAGTGAATTTATCTGAGGAGAGTGACACAAAGGCGTTAATCTTGTCTCTTGATGCGAAGAATGAGTCTTGGGTCATAGACTCAGGTGTGTCATTTCATGCCACTTCATGTAAGAAAATTCTATGTGATTATGTGTCAAGTGACTTCGGGAGAGTCTACCTAAGTGATGATGATCCATGCAGTATTGTTGGAAAGGGAGATGTCCATATAAATCAGAAAGACGGAATGACTTTGAAATTGAAGGATGTTAGATATTTATCGAGTTTGAAACGGAACTTGATCTCAGTGGGACAGTTGGCCAATACCAGATATGTGACGACCTTCACCAGTGATTCCTGAAATATCATAAAAGGTGCCTTGGTGATATCTCGAGGTAAGAAGAAAGGAACTTTGTACATAACTTCAGGATCATATAGTTCACTCGCAGTCACATCAATTGGAGTGAATAAGTAGTTATGGTATCAGAGTTTGGGACATATGAGTGAGAAGGGGATGAAAGTGCTATTGTTAAAAGAGAAGCTACTAGGGTTGAAGTTTATTGACTTGGAATTTTACGAGGACTCTGTGTATGGCAAGCAGAAGAAGGTACGTTTCAAGAAGACAGATTATGCTTTAAAGACTCATCTGTTGGAGCTTGTACATATTGATGTATGGGGACTGACATAGGTATTATCTTTTGGTGGCTCACATTATTTTGCTTCCTTCATTGATGATGCTAGTAGAAAATAGAGGGTTTATTTTTTAAAGCATAAATCTGAAGTATTTGATGCAGTTAAGAAGTGGAAAGTAATGGTAAAAAATGAGACATGTAAAATAGTAAAATATCTTAGATTTGATAATGGGGGATAGTACTGTGATAAGAGGTTTGAGGAGTATTGTGCAATAAATGGAATCAAACATCAAAAAATGATTCCAGGGACACCTCAACAGAATGGTGTGGCTGAGCGCATTAACAGGACCATCCTTAAGCGTGATAGGAGTATGAGGTTACATGAAGGATTGCGAAAGATGTTTTGGGCAGATGCTGTGAATACTATCATATATCTCATCAATAGAAGTCCCTCAGCACCATTAGATGGTGAACTATCAAAAGAAACGTGGACTGAAAAAGAAGTAAACCTTGCACATCTCAGAGTGTTCGGTTGCACTTCATGTGTTCACATTGATGTAGAGCACAGAAACAAGTTAGATACAAAGTCTAGGAGGTGCACGTTTATAAGCTACGGGCAGTATGATTTTGGCCACAAATTTTGGGATACAGAAAATAGAAAAATCATCAGAAGCAAAGACGTAGTCTTCAATAAAAAGGTGATGCATAAGGACAATGTGCAGCAAAACAAGGTCGATGAGAAAGAATTCGTAGAGTTGGAAGAGTTATCGGACACCGGTGTCACAGTACCACAGGATGATCATGCACAGGAGCATTATGAGGCAGAGCTATAGACACTGGTTGTGAGGAGGTCTACTCGGGAGAGGAGACCCACGGTTTGATACTCACCCTCCTTACATTATGTACTGCTGACAGATAATGGTGAACTAAAGTATTTTGAATAGGCATTACAGTCAGATACATGGGTTAAGTGAGAGTAGGCCATGGATAATGAGATGGAGTCTCAAGAGTCTAATCGTACATGGGAGCTAGTCACTCTACCTAAGGGCAAGAAATCCCTTCATTACAGGTGGGATTACAGACTTAAGGAGCACAATAGTTCAAAATGGTATAAGGCTAAATTAGTTATGAAACAGTTTCAATAAAAGGCATGTATCGATTTTACTAAAATATTTTCACCGGTAGTGAAAATGTCTACGATTCGTATGGTTTTGAGTATAATGGCTACAGAGGACTTACATATAGAGCAACTAAATGTTAAGATAACCTTTTTTCATGGGGACCTTGAAGAAGAAATATATATGCATTAACCGACAGGATACGTGACACTAGGAAAGGCGCACAAGGTGTGTAGACTAAAGAAAAGTGTATATGGCCTGAAGCAGGCCTCGAGGTAGTGGTATAAGAAATTCAACAGTTTCATATCGAAAAACGGTTATAGGAGATGTCATGCAGACTACTGTTGTTATTTGAAGATGTTCGATATGTCATACATTATCCTTCTTCTGTGCATTGATGATATATTTTTAGTCGGTTCAAGCATGAAGGACATCTTAGATCTCGAAAGACAATTGTCTAGAGAATTTTCCATAAAGGATTTATGAGCTGTAAAATAAATCCTAGGCATGAGGATAAAGCGTGACAGAAAAAATAAGAAACTGGTTTTATCATAAGCAGAGTACATAGATAAGCATGTAAGGAGATAATATCTATCAGTATAACAGAAGCAGAATATGTTGTAGCTACAGAAGCATGCAAGGAGATGATGTAGATGCAAGGTTTTATGGAAGAGTTGGGTAAGAAGCAAGCAGATTGCAAGCTATACAGTGACAGTCAGAGTGTAATACACTTGGCTAAGAATTTATCCTTTCATTCAAGGACTAAGTATATTGACATCAGATATCACTTCATACATTCGTTACTAGAAGATGGATCGATTTTTCTGAAGAAGATTCATACTAATGAGAATCCTGTAGATATGCTGACCAAGGCAGTTACATAAGAGGAGCTGAAGCTCTATTCAGCTTTAATTGGTCTTCAGGCTTGAAGACGGGGATGTGGTACACTTTGGATGTAGAAGAAGAAGGTTTATGTGGTGATGTGTCTCCAAGTGAAAGATTGTTGAGATGTGGAGCCACATTTGGACGGCCGCTGCTTGACCGGTCGAGTGGCCCACTCGACCAGTGGAGGACTGACCTAACTCAAAGTCCAGCAAGGAGCAGTTTTTGGGTTCCGAGGTGCTTGACCAGTCGAGGCCCCTGCTAGACCAGTCGAGGGTCTGCTCGACCAGTCGAGTAGCCTGCTCGACCAGTCGAGGTTACACAGATTCATTTTCAGATTTGGTGCGAACTGCGCATTTTTGAGTCAGTTTCCACAGAGGTGCGAAAGGGAAGTTGCCTAAACTATAAATAGGGGTCCCTAGGACTTTTATAGAATAATTGGGAGTTATTCTAAAGTGTGGGTAAAGGGTTTTCTCTATACATCTAAAGGAAAAATAATTTTCATTTTTCTTTATAGTGGAAGTTTTCACCCATGATTTTTTACCCTTGTTTGAAAATTTTCTACTTATATCTTGTCTTATGGTTTGTTTGGAATGCTTTGATTATATTTCTATTTTATATTTCTTTTTGTTTATCATTTGTGGGTGAGACCAGAGATTGGATCTTGGTTCATTGCATTGTTGGCGTGCTGCGCAACACCACCTTTAGACCTCACAAGAAGAATGTGAAAGCCTTTGACAATTCTAATAGACAAGTCGAAGGAGAAATTGACATTGAGGTCTAAATTTGTCCAAACTCATCAATCATTACTTTTTAGGTCTTGGACATCTCAACCTCTTTCAACATTATCTTAGGGAGACCCTGGTTGCACAAACTCAGGGCCATCCCATCAACCCTTCACCAAATGGTCAATTATGTCTTTAGAGACAAAGTGTTGACATTTATATTCTGGTACTTAGGTAAAATGGGCCCCCACGCATCCAATGACACCATTGTGCAACATTAACTCTGCTCCAACAACTTTATCCGAATGATAATGTCATCATTATTGCTATGAGGAAATAGAAAACCAAAGAAAGGCTTTATGTTGCAAACGGTGGGGCATGGAGGCACCACAACAGTGGCAGCGCGTTGCCAACCAGCTGGCAATGTGGGGCCTCTCCCACGTGTGGGGCACCTCTTTTTAACTCCTTTGCCCCATTTCACCCCATTCCACCCTTTTCTAACCCTCCAAACACCTCTAAACCCTCCAAAACTCCTTTTCTCTCTCAAATCCCCACTTCCATACACTTAAATCCCTCAAATCCTCTACATCTTACACCCCACCACCACTATTCTTCTAAAATAACCCATTTCATCCTCTCATCTTTCTTATTCTCACCTATTTGAGCATAAAAACCATCTTTTGTGTCTCATAATCTTCAAATCCTATAATCCACTTCATTCTCCATGCTCTTCCATTCCAAGGCCCTCTTTGAGTTAGTCACCGCCATATTCTCCATCTCAATGCTCCTCTCCCTTATGGGAAAGAAGAGAGCGACCTCGGATGAAGCCGAGCCCTGCCGTCCAAGCCGTTCTAGGAAGAAGACGAGCGCCGAGCGAAGGTCGAAATGGGATCTCGACCCTCGAGTCCCATTAGAAAAGTCACTACTGGCGGGCGCCGAACTCGGTAAGTTCCACGATCGTAAATTTGTATTTGAAGTACACGTCGATGAGAAGTTGTTTGGATTGTATCTTGTGATCGACCTCCTTCTAAGGAATGGGTGGGGTCCCATATTTGAAGGAAATACTCATGCGAGTGAAGGCACCATACGAGCCTTCTATGCCCACATACGGAACCTGATTCTGGAGCCTCTTCAGTTTACTATCCCTTTGGGGAGGCAGGAAGTGGTAGTCAATGTGGATGTGATGGCCCATATCATGGGAATTGAACATGCGGTGGTACATTCTGGCGAGACTAATCTGGCTAGCAGATGAGAGAAAGATCGCTGCACACGTTTCCTTTGTGGCCGATTGACTCATTGGAGGTAAAAAATAGCCTCGCATCAACCCACATAACGGCAGACTTCCACCTACTCCACCACATATGCACGTATAACGTGTATCCTAGGTGGAGTAACCGCACAGAATGCACTCGCTTCATGGTAGACTTCTTGTACAGAGTTGGACAAGGGGAAAAAGTATGTCTGCTTATGCTCATCTTGTCTTAGATAATCAGGACCACACGATCTACTAAGGGAGGCGCCTCACTCCCTTTCGGCCGATTCATTTGCAAGATCGCCCAAAATTTTGGCTTCAGACTTCATATGGATAATCTTGCGCTGATTCACTTCATCAGTGAGACCACACTCAACAATATGGGAATTGGCCCTAAGCAACACCAAGCAAGGCTTGATGAATATGGGGATGAGATAGAAGAAGAGAGTGATGATGAGGAAGGAAATGGTGAGGAAGGTAGTGAGAAGGAAGACAGTGAGGAGGAAGAGCAGTAAGAAGAAGGGGAGGCCCAAGATTCAGATGAGGGACCTCCTACTATACATGGAGACCACCATCATCGAGTCGCCCTAGAAGGCCGCATGGCCAAGATTGAAGAAAACCAGGCCTACCTAAAATGAAAGTTCAAGAGAATTTCTCGCACCCTTAATGCCCTCTTGTGTTGTATGCAGGATAAGGGAGCGCCTCCGCCTTCGCCAGAAGCGGTGGACTAGACACATGCTTGTAGTTGTTTCTTTTCTGGTTACTTTTGTAATGGCCTTAGTTAGGCCTAGTTTGGACGTTAGGTTAGTAAGTGTTGAAGCCTTTTATTAAAATTAGCTCACATGCATTCTGTGTTATGATTCATGTAATGTTACATCATAGGTATTGTGGTAAATTTTGTTAAATGGGATGCATAGAACTTCTTTTGTTCGAAATGTGTACAATGCTTGGAAAGAATGGATGATGTTATCCTAATCCAATGAATGCTATGTTCTTTGTTGTATACAAGGAATGCCTCCTAAGACTACTTGGAACACGGCCCATCTCTCACTTGGTGGAATGATTGACAAGGCCCCTTACCCGAGTGATAGCCAAACGGACCCTAATCTGGGTCCAATTTACAAGGCAATGTTGGATTCACAACTAGCCATTGGCCCCACAAATGGGCCAACACCGAGTGCACCACCGGTTCTAAGATAGAACCGTGCGTCTTCATCAATGCCACACATGCCTCGAGCGGCCTCGCCCCTTAATAGGTTGGAGTAGATGTTGCTCCTAATGTAGCAGCAATAGCAAGTTCTGACCACTATAGCGGGGGCTATTGCATAGAACATGAGTGTGATCGCGCCAGTGTCACCCGTACAACCTACTAGGGAAGTGACTACGAGTGGCCTGTTCGAGCACTTTCGATGCCTCCGCCCTCTCACTTTTGCAGGTACTTCAGACTTGAGTAGGCTGAGTACTAATTAGACCACATTTCTAAAATGCTGAGGCCTTTACACTATACTGAGGCAGAGCAAGTTTAACTAGTCACCTACATACTGGAGAAGGAAGCGAGCCTGTGGTGGGATAGTGTACAGTGAACCGTTCCAGCAAGATTTATATAGACCTAGGATAAATTTGAAGTATGTTTTCACGTGAAATATTTCTCCCTCACTTACCGTAATGAAAAGGAGGGTGAGTTTCTCCACCTTTAACAAGGAGGAATGACCGTGGATGAATACGAGAACCGTTTCATGGAGTTGGTCAGATATGCTCCATTGATCCTAATGAATGAGCCAATGAGAATGCGGCAGTTTTTAGAAAGACTGCAGGCTGATATCCGCACCAAGATGTGTTGCGCTAGCATTCCCAACTATGCTGAGCTAATGAACATGTCCCTACGAGCTGAGAAGGATAGTGAAAGAGTGTCTCAGACACGTATGCCAATGGGCCGAGGCCTTGGCCTGAATTATCGAACCGACCATTTCTTAGTAAGAGGCTGCGAATGAATTCACCTCCTAGGCTAATGGCTCCACCGACCCAGCAGATGCGATCTGATCTTTGATGCGTCTATGGTAACAAGATGGACCATACAAAACCCTTTTGTTTTACCAAGATGAAGGACAATGGCTTTACGCTGTTTCAGAAGATCAACCACCAACTGCCACAAGTTATTTCAGCTCGACCTCTACGATCTGTGCCATTGACACAACCATTCAACTGACCTCTTGCACCTTAATATAGGTTACCTCAACGACGCATGGCAGCGTAACCCAATCGTACTCAACAAGCTCGAGTACATGCTCTCGCAGCTAAAGAGTTTGAATTTGCAGTTGTAGCTAGCTTTTGAAATCACTACCCACATCTAATGTACACCTGTATTTCTGTTGGTGGACACCGGGTCAACTATTTTCATGATTTCATACTCTACAATCAAGCGATTAGGGCTGAACACTACCCCTATGGTTGGGGTGAGGGTCATTGCAGCAGCAGGAACTTTTACTGACGCCACTAAGCTCTGTAAGGAGTGCCCGATAGATTTAGGGAGCAGGGTGGTGTGCATTGACTTGATTGTCACTACGATATATCATTATGATGTCATCCTTGGCATGAATTGACTCACTGAAATGAAGGCAGAAATTGATTGTGAAACTAGAATGGTGACAACACATGGGCCTGAAAACATGACCTTCACCTTCCTAATTCAGGTTAGTTGGCTCTGCCGCATTAGTTGTTACGTTTCTTTATTGGAAAATATTGATGGTCCGACAATTGGGGACACGCCTGTAGTCTAAAATTTCACAGACGTGTTCAAAACAATCCCTGGGCTACCTCCTTAGCATGAGATCGACTTTACCATCGACCTTGTGGCCGATGCATTGAGCCGCAAGAGAACCATAGAGTTTATAGCCCCACTGATGATAGAAGAATGGAATATGGTGGAATTTATGCGAGACTTTGAACAAAAGCTGACAGTAGAGGAGCCATTCGAGAGTGTTGCACAATTGCACGCACAACCACTTGTCGATGACTAAATCATTGCAGCTTGTAAGTGCTATGGTTGAAAGCCTCTTTATGTTGTCAAATTTGTGGTGCTAAAAACACTACTTGTACTTTGTGAAATTACATACATGTTCGAGACATAGTATGGATGAAGCATGTGTGGATGAAGCGAGTCACAGTGTATGGATGTTGACTACATCAGTGAAGTACAATGCTCAACTCAAGATATGTCAAACCACGACATTATCTCGCAAGATCAACTTCGAAAGACAGGACAAGTTTACAAGTCAAGACTCGAGAATGTTCAATTAAATTCACAAGTCACAAGTCAAGATTCAAGATTGCGTAATTGAAGCTTTTAAGGACAAGCTACATCAAGATTTCAAGCCTCACTTTCTTTAAAGGTTACATATCTTAAGGGTTCAATGTCCTTATTTCACTATTAAGGTATGTTTAACCTTAGGTTGACCTTTAGAGTAGGTCATTTCAGATACATAATGCAAATATTTTATATTTAGAAATTTGGTATGTTCTAAGACTAGTCCTGGACCTTGCTCGACTAGTCCTAGCACTGCTTCGACCTGTCTAAGATTTTCCTGGACCAGTCGTAAGTTTGTTGTAAAAATTCAAAATTTTTTGTTAAGCTTCGACCAGTCCTGAGGTCTGTTTGACCAGTCATATGAATAGTGTCGACTGCTCCTTCAACCAGTCGTGAACCTTTGAATCAAACTACAACGTTGAATTTTGCTTGGCTTTGACTAGTCATGAGAAACCTATGACCAGTTGAAGGTGACCTTTGACTAGTCGTAGACTACATACGACCAGTCGTGAAACTGCCTTGCCTTATCATGCTCAAATTTTCAAATATCTGTTGGTCCTACAACCAGTCGTAGCGACCTCTGGACCAGTCGAAGATGCGATTTTCTTACCTATAAATAGAGCACGAATCTAAGAATATTTGATACAACTCAAGCAATTTTAATTTGGCCTTCTGAGAGATAAGTCTGTGCTCCATTTAAGCTAAGTGTGCATATTTAATATTATCTTTCTTTAGCTTTTTAAGTTGATTTTATTTCTTGTATTCCAATCTGATCTGAAAAGAGGAAGTTTAATTTTCTTTTTTCTGGAATCAAAATCAATTAAAGCTAGCCCAATTGGTTTAATTTAAAATCTATTTGAACTTAAAACCATTATAAAGTGAGTATTGGACATTGAACTTTGACATTCGAACCTCTACTCTGAATTGGTTCTTACGGGCTGCTACAACAAAGGAGAAATTCAGGTATTTTACGTTTTGTGTAATTTACTTTATTTGGTTTTCTTTTGAGATTTGTCAGAAAAATCTCATTTTGTTGGTTATTTGAGTAAGCCAGTAAAACTCAAAAGTTGAGTTTTTTATAATTCTATAAGCCCACAAAAAGAGACACAATTGTGAAGGTTTTAGGTGAACCTGGAAAACCTATATTGATAGTGAACACTAATATCCACTGTGTGAGGATATTAGGAGTGGAGTAGCTGTGTGGCTGTTTATTAACAGTTGGTGTACACACAGGCGAACCACTATAATCCCTTGTGTTTTGTGGTTGTGTGGTATATTTATCTATCTTTGATTATTCATTTGTAGGATGTATATGTGGATGTAAATGCTGTAATTTTTTATTTTCAAGCGCTGTGGGGAATGTTGTAATAATTTAGGATTTATATTCTTACTTTATTTTCTTTATTTCTCTTCAGTTTAGGATATTGATATTAATTGTTCTAGTAAGATTGTCCTACCATAAATCCTGTTTTTATGGTGTAAGGTTGTCCTTAGAACATAATTTGTATCAGCTTCTCAAGACTTGAATTGAGGTTACATTTCATATTGCATTGAGGATTGTGATCTCTTATTTGTTTTGGCTATTTTTTTCTTTAATTTCACTGTATTTATTTTATATTTGACATAGTCCTATTCACCCCCCTCGCCTTTAGGACATATAACTTGGCCATTTCAAGTGGTATCAAAACCTAATAGCTCTCTTTTTATTTATTTAGATTCAATTCCTGAGCTAATCGATCTAAGCTATATTTGAAATGTCAAATTTTGATAGCCTTTCAGTCACTAGGCCTCCACCTTTCGATGGCACCAATTATGCCTATTGGAAAGCCAAGATGAGGATCTTCCTCAAATCCATGGATGAAAGTGTGTGGCTAGCCACAGTGAATGAATGGATCCCTTCTACCACTGAAGTAACCGGGATTGATGGTTTAAAATCTATGAGAATTACACCATATTTTTCTTGGACCACACTTTAGAAAAATGAGAGTAGTGCAAATGCTAAAGCACTAAATGCAATTACTTGTGTACTATCACCAGATGAATTTAAAAGAATTATATCCTGTGATTCTACAAAACAAGCTTGGGTTATATTCGAAATGACACACGAGGGTACTTCAATTGTCAAGAAATCTAAGATACAAATCCTCACAACTAAATTTAAGGAAATACGCATGGAAGAAAATGAAATGTTCATGGACTTCTATACCAGATTGAATGACATTGTAAAGTCTATGTGGAGTCTAGGTGATAAAATTCCTGAAAGTAAAATATGTGCTAAAATACTACGCTCACTTCCGGAACGGTTTAATTCTAAAGTAACAGCAATCCAGGAACTTTGTGATACGGACAATATGAGGGTTGTGGAATTAGTTGGCTCATTATAGACTTATGAGTTAACCTTTAAAGCTCCAAAAGGTAAATCTATTGCCTTAAAAATTTCTAAAAATGGTTTTCAAGAAAATGATTTAAACTTTGATTTAGAAAACTGATATAGCCCTTTTGGCAAAAAAGTTTTATAAGATTTTTAAAAGTAAAAAGAGGGTTAATTTTTAAAAGGCAAATGATAAAAAGAAACCTAAACCTAAATCAAGAAAATCATTACAAGACAGTAGGTGCTACAACTGCCATGAATATGGGCATTTAGCTAACAAGTGTCCTAAAAAGGACAAACCCAAGAAGAAGGGTATGTTGGCTACTCGGGATGAACCCTCTGATTCTGAAGCCTCCTTTGAATCAGAAGATTCTGAAATCGAGTCGAGCAATGATGTTAAGGCCCTTATGACTCTAGCCAAATTCACTTTTTCAGATAATGATGACTCGACTAGTGAGGAAAATTTGAATAGTGAATGTGAAAATGAAGATGATCTTCAAGATGCATATAATGCCCTATACAAGGAAAGTTGTAAAATTGCTGTGAAGCTGAAACTTCTAAAAGAGAAAATTTCTAAACTTAAAGAAATTTATGAATCACTTGTTTTAGACCATATTTCAGATTGTTTTGAAAAGACAAACATTTCAGACTGTTTTGAAAAGACAAAATGCGATTTGGATTTTAAAACCTCCCTGATTGAAAATCTTAAATCTGAAAATGAACAACTAAAACATGAAGTCTCTTCACTCTTGAGTTTAAAGAAAACCTGGAAATATGCCCAAGGTGATCTTAAATTAGAAAAACTCTTATCAAGATTGAGAAAATGTGATGATCGATCCGGTCTGGGCCATGATAAGAGTGTTCCACCTAAACTGAAGAATACTCCTCCCAAGTTCGTAAAGGGAGAGACCTTAAACTCAAAAGGGAAAGATCAAACGTTTTCTAAAAATTTTAAATCTTTTCAAAAACCTAAAAACCATATCAACTATAAAAATCAAATCCATAGTCCTTTGGCTGAAAAGATAGTTGATTTACTTAAGGAGCTTTTAAAGTCTAACTCACTAGGTCATACTTATAACTCTTACAAACGAAAGAAGACCAACTATCCACCTAAACCTAAAACGGTTATAAAATGGGTTCCAAAGGGTACCTGCTTGGTTACCCACACAACTTTCAAAGCTACAAGCCATTCAAAGAGGTACCTAGACAGTGGATGCTCAAGGCATATAACTGGTGATAAAGGTTTATTCACCGATCTTAAAGATATGACTGATGGTTCAGTCACTTTTGGTGATGGTAGAAACTGCAAGATTATGGGCCAAGGAATGGTTCAACTTTATAACCTTCCTTTGTTCAAGAATGTCTTATATGTTGAAGGACTAAAACATAACTTACTAAGCATATCTCAAATATGCGACAATAACCACAGTGTAAAGTTTTTCAATCAAAGTTGTGAGATTCTAAACAACAATGGTTCAGTAATGCTAACTGGACGTAGAACGTCTGAAAACTACTATATTGTTAGTGAATCCAGCTCATCTAATCAATCATGTTACATGATCCATACAGATGAGACTGATTTGTGGCACAAACGTATTGGACATGTACACTACTGAAATCCATATAAATTAAGCAAACGGGAACTTATAAGAGGTCTACCCAAACTATAAAAAATAGATAAAATATGTGGAAAATGCCAGGTTGGAAACAAACAAGGAACTCACACAAAAGGTGAATTTCAATGCCACATCAAGACCACTCGAGCTTCTCCATATGGATCTTATAGGACCTACCAGGACGGAGAGTCATCGTGGCAAAAGATATATCCTGATAATTGTAGATGATTTTACCAGATATACTTGGGTAGTCTTCTTAAGGGACAAATCTGAAACCCTTGAAGAAGTAAGAAAAGTTCTCAAAAGGATTCAAACTGAATTTTTTTTTCAAATCAGTAAGATTTATAGTGATCATGGATCCGAATTTGAGAATAGTGGTTTTGAGAAGTTCTGTAGCGACCAGTGAATATACATGAATTCTTAGCTCCCAAAACTCTACAACAAAATGGTATAATTGAAAAGAAAAGTAGAGTGCTTCAAGAAATGGCTAATGTCATGTTGAATAGTATGAAGCTCTCTAAGAATCTTTGGGCTGAAGAAGTCAATACAACTTGTTATATCATTAACCAGGTTTACACTAGTAAAGGTAATAATAAAATGGCTTACGAAATGTGGTTCGATAAAAAGTCTACTGTCAAATACTTTCGAGTTTTTGGTAGTAAGTGCTATATTTTACGAGATCGTGAAAATTTAAGAAAGTTTGATACGAAGAGTGATGAAGGGATCTTTCTAGGATATTCTTTAAACAATCGAGCATATAGGGTTCTGAACAAAAGGACCGGTGTGATTAAAGAGTCCATCAATGTGGTCATTAATTATCACTTAAACACACCAGTCTCAAGTCCAGATAAAGATGAAGTTCTTGTAATTGATAAACCTGGTACTTCATCTAATCAGACTAAATCTGAACTGAGGACTGTTAAAGATCATCCAACCACACAGATTCTTGAAAACCTTCTCACTGGTGTTCGTACCCGTAAACAACTTGAGGATATATACAATTACGTATGTTTTACATCCCGGATAGAACCATTTAATGTCAAAGAAGCTCTTGCCGATGAAAACTGGATTGTTGCGATGCAAGAAGAACTTAACCAATTAGTGAGAAATGATGTTTAGTATCTCATACCTAGACCTAAAGATAAACACATCATTGGAACCAAATGGATTTTCAAAAATAAGTCTGACGAGCTTGGCAATATAATTAGAAACAAGGCTAGGCTAGTGGTACGAGAAACTAACAAATTTTCTATTAAGCTATAATTTTCAAATGGGATGTGTTGATAAAACTCTGTTTATTAAAAATATAATGATCACATTTTAATAGTACAAGTTTATGTTGATGATATCATTTATGGATCTACTTATACTGACATGACTATTGAGTTTGCAGATTTGATGAAATCTTAGTTTGAAATGAGCATGGTTGGGGAATTGAATTATTTCCTTAGATTGCAAGTAAAATAACAACTTGATGGAATGTTCATTTCTCAATCTAAATATGCTATGAATTTGATTAAGAGATTTGGATTTGAGAATGGTAAAAATTTTGATACTCCTATAAGTACAACTTTAAAACTCTCAAAAGATTCTGCACGTAAAAATGTGGATCCGAAATTATATCGGAGTATGATTAGTAGTTTACTGTACTTAACTGCTAGTAGACTCGATATTGCTCTAAGTATTGGTATTTGCGCTAGATATCAATCTGATCCTAAAGAATCGCACTTGGCTGCTGTCAAGTGGATTATGCGATATGTTACAAGTACTGTTAATCTCAGTCTCTAGTATCCACATGAGACTAGTGTTTAATTAGTTGGGCACTCGGATGTTGACTGGGCTAGTAATCTTGATGATAGAAAATCAGCCAGTGGTGGTTGCTTTTATATTGAAAACTGTTTAGTTTCTTGGTTTAGTAAAAAATAAAGTTTTATATCACTTTCAACTGCTGAAGCTGAATATATCGCAGCTGGTAATGCGTGTACGTAGCTTGTTTGGATGAAACGTATACTAAGTGATTATGGAATTAAACAGGATTCTATGTTATTATATTGTGATAATTCTAGTGCCATAAATATTTTGAAAAATCCAATTCAGCATTCTCGTACTAAGCACATTGACATTATATTTCATTATATTTGTGAATTAGTAGAAGAAAATGTTATATCTTTGGAATATATCCCTACCGAGAATCAACGTGCTGATATTTTCACTAAACTGCTGGACAAAAGCAGGTTTAACAAATTGAAATTTGATCTTGGCATGTGCATTCTAAAATGATTATTTATGCTTATTTGTATCATATTGTATATATTTGCTAGTTTAGATATCATTTTTTGTGAAATATGCAGGAAATCGGATTTTTGGTGATACTCAACCAATCGAGGATTTCCTCGACCTGTCGTAGCACGACCGGTCGAAGAAAGCCCACGACCAGTCGTAAATCGTGCTGATTGACTTAAATTGGGAAAATTTTATTTCTTCCTTATTTCAACTTCCCTCTCCAACAAGCCAACGCCCGACTAGTCAAACCCACCTTCCAAATCCATCGAGGTTAGTGTTCCATTTGTTTATTTCTTGTGGATTTACATCAAGTTTGCTTCTATCTTTCTTGAAGTTGTCTTTTTCTAGTTTTGTTAAGATTTGGAGTTTTTCTTTACCCAAATCTGATATGAGAAAACCTAGTTCTCAATCCATTGCAACACTTTATTTCCTTCAAATATTTATTGCATATGACATCTAGAGGAAGATAGACAACATTCCGTGGTCCATCTTCTTCCAGATATACTCCTATTACCAAGCGTCATCTTTAATCCTCCCAAGATGATCCATCTTTTGTACGAGACATTAGATTGAAGAATGTTATTGTAGAACGTCCTGTTGATGTAAATCATGTTGCTTCGTATGATATCCTTCCTATTCTTCAAACTGTACGTTGGGATAACATATTCCATTGAGGTGGACCAGCATACCTGTCCATTGCCCAATCTATGTTCGCTTGCATAAGTATTTTTTCAATGAAAAATTTAACTTTTAAAATAGCCACAAGAGAAGGACCATTTAATGTTGATCGTCATTTGATTCTATCTTTTACGGAAATTCCTATGAATGATGAGGGCATTCCCATTCATATCTTATCTGAAAAACCCTTAGAAATTGAAAAACGTATGCTCACTAGAGTATTATGTAATTTGGACGTATAATGGGTGCATAAAGGGAATGCACTCCCCTCAAAGTTTTTGTTATCCAAATACAGAGTTTTTCACAAGATTTTTTTATCCAACTTGTATCCTTGATTGGGTAATAAAT
Organism: Magnolia kwangsiensis; assembly: GCA_037074715.1. Classification (NCBI taxonomy): domain Eukaryota; kingdom Viridiplantae; phylum Streptophyta; class Magnoliopsida; order Magnoliales; family Magnoliaceae; genus Magnolia; species Magnolia kwangsiensis. The sequence goes on from CM073584.1 coordinate 72,067,064, forward strand.
CTGAATTGACGTCCTTCGTGGTTTGTATTCTGCATACTGTTGCCAGAGGTGTTCATGTTTGTTTACCATCCTTGATTTCTCACTCCATTATTCAGTTTTAATTCCTTCCAGGTCACAGTGACGTCCCTTTTGCTTATTTGATGACTGTGTTAGCTACACATATGTTAGTCGACATGTCTATTGGAGAGGCTCCTATCCATCATCTGATATTTAACAATTCTAACCTTAATAAGATGAAGCTGGATGTTCTTCCTGGCCAAGGTGATGGTAATGGTGGTGCTGAAGCTGGAAATGAGGAAGAAGTTGGTGATCTTCCTCCTTATGACATTAACATGGATGATATTTTTGAAGAACTTGCATTTGATTCAGCAAATGATCCAGATTATGAGCCTTCTGAGTTTGATGCACGTTTACGTGCATTGGGGGAGAAGGTTGAGATTATGCATGTTACTAATGTCACGTAGTTCAAATATATGTGTAAATATCTTAGGCGCTTAAACAAGGGCATGCATCAACTTGATCCTTCCATCCCTACTCCATCTGGCTCAGATTAGTTCTTTTTATTTTACTAGACTGTAATAACATTATTACTCTTCTGCTCTCTCTATTTGTGAGATTGTTGCTACTTTTGACTTATCTTTGTTTATGGATTATATGCATTGTTTATCCTATTATCTCTTATATCCTATCTTTTTCACTCTCATATTTCTCTTTCATTTTAACTTCTCTGCCATTTGTTCATTGCTTCCTTTGTCCTATTGTGACAAAAAGGGAGAGAATGAATGTCTAATGGATGTCTATGTTATGAGGAGGGAGTATTATTGCATTTTTTTTTTTGGATTTATGTATGTTACTCAGGGGGAGTATGTTCAGAGGTGGACTATATGTTGAATTGATTTGTAGGTTCATACTATTATGAATGTGTGTCGGTTGATAATAACTAGTGCATGACTCTTTAACCAGATATTCTGCCTTATGTATATGTTGAAAGTGTGTTTTGTCACTAATTTGATAAAGGGGGAGATTGTAAGTGCTATGGTTAAAAGCCCCTTTATGTTGTCAAATTTATGGTGTTAAAAACACTATTTGTATTTTGTGAAATTGCATACATGTTTGAGACATAGTATGGATGAAGCGAGTTACAGTGCATGGATGTTGACTACATTAGTGAAAAACAATGTTCAACTCAAGATATGTCAAGCCACGACATTGTCTCACAAGATCGACTTCGAAAGATAAGACAAGTTTACAAGTCAAGACTCGTGAATGTTCAACTGAATTCACAAGTTACAAGCCAAGATTCAAGATTGCGTAATTGAAGCTTTTAAGGACAAGCTACATCAAGATTTCAAGCCTCACTTTCTTTAAAGGTTACATATCTTAAGGGTTCAATGTCCTCGCACTATTAAGGTATGTTTAACCTTATGTTGACCTTTAGAGTAGGTCATTTTGGATACATAATCCAAATGTTTTATATTTGAGAATTTGGTCTATTCTAAGACTAGTCTTAGACCTTGCTCAACTAGTCCTAGCATGGCTTCGACCTGTCTAAGATCTTCCTGGACCAGTCGTAAGTTTGTTGTAAAAATTTAAAATTTTTTGTTAAGCTTTGACTAGTCCTGGGGTCTATTCAACCAGTCGTATGAACAGTGTCGACTGCTCCTTCGACCAGTCGTGAACCTTTGACTCAAACTACAACGTTGAATTTCGCTTGACTTCGACTAGTCGTGAGAAACCTATGACCAGTCATAGACTACCTACGACCAGTCATGAAACTACCTTATCTTCGCACTCAAATTTTTAAATATCTGTTGGTCCTACGACCAGTGTACCAACCTTTGGACTAGTCAAAGATGCGATTTGCTCACCTGTAAATAGAGCACGAATCTTAGAATATTTGATACAACTCAAGCAATTTTAATCCGTCCTTCTGAGAGATAAGTCTGTGCTCCACTTAAGCTAAGTGTGCATATTTAATATTCTCTTTCTTTAGCTTTTTAAATTAATTTTGTTTCTTGTATTCCAATCTGAACTGAAAAGAGGAAATTTTATTTTCCTTTTTTCTAGAATCAAAATCAATTAAAGCTAGCTCAATTGGTTTAATTTAAAATCTATTAGAACTTAGAACCATTATAAAGTGAGTATTGGACATTGAACTTTGACATTCGAACCTCTACTCCAACTTGGTTCTTATGGGCTGCTACAACAAAAGGAGAAATTCAGGTATTTTACACTTTGTGTAATTTACTTTATTAAATTTTCTTCTAAGATTTGGCAGAAAAATCTCATTCTGTTGGTTATCTGAGGAAGCTAGTAAAACTCAGAAGTGGGGTATTTTTTTTATAATTGTTTAAACCCACAGAAAAAGACATAATTGTGAAGGTTTTAGGTGAACTTGAAAAACCTATATTGATAGTGAACGCTAATATCCACTGTGTGAGGATATTAGGAGTGGAGTATCTATGTGGCTGTTTATTAACAGTTTGTGTACACATAGGCGAACCACTATAATTCCTTATGTTTTGTGGTTGTGTGGTTTATTTTCCTATCTTTGATTATTCATTTATGGGATGTATATGTGGATGTAAATGCTGCAATTTATTTTATTTTCAAGCGCTGTAGGGAATGTTGTAATAATTTAGGATTTCTATTCCTGCTTTATTTTCTTTATTCCTCTTCAATTTGAAATATTGATATTAATTGTTCTAGTAAGGTTGTCCTACCGTAAATCCTATTTTTATGGTGTAAGGTTGTCCTTAGAACATAATTTGTATCAGCCTCTCAAGACTTGAATTGAGGTTGCATTTCATATTGCATTGAAGATTGTGATCTCTTATTTTCTTTGGCTATCTTTTTCTTTAATTCTGCTGTATTTATTTTAAATTTGACATAGTCCTATTCAGCCCCCTCCCCCCCCCTCCTAGGTCATATAGGTTGGTCATTTCACAGCTCAGAAGGAAAATGAACTGTTGGTGAAGATGATATAGCGTGCGAGCGACAGTGAAGAATCTAAATGGATAATTGGATTGGATGGAGGTTTGTGATATCGTGACTGCCTATGCGTCCCAAACCTCCATGACTCAAGGAGAGAAGTTCTAGAAGTCATCCACAATTCATAGCTGGTGATGCATCCAGGTGTTACAAAGATGTATTGTAAGTGTTATAGTTTATAGCCCCTTGTTATTGTCAAATTTTTGGTGACAAAGATACTACTTTGAAGCTTGTATATGTGATTCAAGAAGCTTTCAAGATCTCAGAAGTGTTCAAGTTCAAGAAGCTTTCAAGATCTCAGAAGTGTTCAAGTTCAAGAAGCTTTCAAGATCTCAGAAATGTTCAAGTTCAAGAAGCCTTCAAGTTCAAAGATCTCAGGCTCTTCAAGTTTTAATGTCCTTGCTTCACTATTGAGGTAAGACTGACCTTAAGTTGACCTTTAATGTAGGACATTTTGGATACATTATCCATATATGCTTCATACGTAAATTTGGTCTGTTTTAAAACTAGTCCTGGACCTTGTTTGACTAGTCCTAACATTGGTTCGACCAGTCTAAGAAATTCCACGACCAGTCCTAAGTTTTTGAGGATTTTCAGAATTTTTTGGTTACTCTTCGACCAGTTTTAGTGACTGTTCGACCAGTCGTAGGAACAGTGTCGACTGGTTCTTCGACCAGTCGTAGACCTTTGACTCAAGGTCTAGTAATGAATTTCATAAGTCTACGACCACTCATGAGAAACCTACGACCGGTTGAAGGTGACCTACGACCAGTCGTAGGGTACCCACGACCGGTCATGAAACTGTCTTATCTTATTCCGCTCGAAATTTTAAATGTATGTTGGTTCTAAGACCAGTCTAGGGGTCTTAAGACCAGTTGAAGATGTAATTTTCTTGCCTATAAATTGAACATGAATTTCAGAGGTTTGATATGTAATTCAAGTATATTCAAAGCTCCACTCTTAGATAAGTTAGTGTTCATTTTAAGATACATTGTGCGTAATTTCTATTCTCTTTTGTTAGCTTTCATTATTTAATTTTGTTCCTGAATTCTAATCTAATTTGAAAAGAGGAATTGTTGTATTCCTTCTTCTTGGAATTAAAATCAAATAGAGCTACACCCAATTTGGTTTAAATTTAAAATCAATTAGAACTAGAACTATTGTAAAGTGAGTTTGGACATTGAACTTGGACATTCAATCATCTACTCTGACTTAGTTCTTCTGGGCTGCTACAACGAAGGAGATATTCAGGTATTTTACATTTAATCATAAATTCCTTTTTGTTTTGGTTTTGTTTGGGATTTGTCAAAAAAATCTCATTGTATTGGTTATCTGAGGAGAGCCAAGAAAACTCAGAAGTGATTTTTTAATTGTGTAAGCCCACATAGAAAGACACAATTGTAAGGTTTTGGGTGAACCTGTAAAAACCTAACTTGATAGTGAACGCTAATATCCCCTGTGTGAGGATATTAGGGGTGGAGTAGCATTCTGTGTGGCTGTTATTAAACAGTTGGTGAACACATAGGTGAACCACTATAATCCCTTGTGTCTCATGGTTGAATGGTTTATTTTTCATATCTTTTATTATTTATTTGTGGGATGTATATGTGGATGTGAATGCTATAATCATTTATTTCAAGCATTGTGGGAATGTTGTAATAATTTAGCAATTATTTCTTTCGATTCCTTTATCAACATTCTTATTTGTTCTAGTAAGGTTGTCCTACCATTTCTATGGTGCTTGGTTGTCCTTAGAACAGTATATAATAGATTGCAGTTTATTTTTTTGTACAGTTTGCATTTAATTTTCTTTTCCTCTTCGATTTGAGTTTTGATACAAAGACCTTTCTAAAAATAATGTTGTCCTACCATAAACTCTGGTTTTTATTGTAAGGTTGTCCTTAGATTAACATTTGTATTAACCTCTCAAGATTTAAATTTTGAGGTTGCTTTACATTCTTTACATTTTTGCATTGGGATTGGTTTACTTTAATTGTTGGCTATCGTGTTTGTTTAATTTCCGCTGTTATAAGTTTTATTTGGTATTGTCCTATTCACCCCCCCTCCCTCTAGGACTTATAGCTCGGCCTTTTCAAGTGGTATTAGAGCCTAATAGCTCTTTTTAATTCTTAATTTCTGGATTTATTTCCTGAGCTAACGATTTAAGCTATTTAAGATGTCAAATTTTGATAGCTTATCAGTCACTAGGCCACCACCCTTTGATGGCTCCAACTGTGCTTATTGGAAAGGTAGGATGAGAATATTCTTAAAATCCATGGATGAAAGTGTGTGGCTGGCCACTGTGAATGGTTGGAGCCCTCCTACCACTGAAGTAACTGGAGTTGATGGTTTAAAATCTATGAGAATAACACCTTATTTCTTGTGGACCACACTTCAAAAAAGTGAGAGTAGTACAAATGCTAAAGCACTAAATGCAATCACTTGCGCACTATCACCGGATGAATTCAAAAGAATTATATCCTGTGATTCTACAAAACAAGCTTGGGATATATTAGAAATGATATTAGAAATGATACATGAGGGTACCTCAATTGTCAAGAAATCGAAAGTCCAACTCCTTACAACTAAATTTGAAGAAATTCATATGGAGGAAAATGAAACATTTAGGGACTTTTATACTCGATTAATTGATATTATAAACTCTATGTGGGGTCTTGGTGATAGAATCCTAGAAAGTAAAGTGTGTGCAAACATACTACGATCACGTCCTAAACGGTTCAACTCTAAAGTAACCGCGATCCAGGAACTTCATGATACGGATAATATGAGGGTTAAGGAGTTAGTTGGTTCTTTACAAACCTACGAGTTAACTTTTAAAACTCCAAAAGAAAAATCAATTGCTCTTAAAACTTCTAAAAACAATTTTTAACAAAATTCTGATGTAGATAACTCTGAAGATGATATGACTCTTTTGGCAAAAATTTTTATAAAATCTTTAAAAGTAAAAAGAGAGTTGATTTTCAAAAAGGAAATGATAAGAAAAAATTAAAATAAAAATCTAAAACTAGGAAATCTTTGAAAGATAGTCAATGTTACAACTGCCAAGAATATGGCCATTTGACTAACAAGTGTCTTAAAAAGGACAAACCCAAGAAAAAGGGTATGTTGGCTACTTGGGATGAATCTCTGATTTTGAAGCTTCTTCTGAATCTGAAGATTCTGAAATTGAGTCAGGCAATGAAGTGAAAGCCCTTCTGACTCTAGCCAAATTCCCATTTTCAGATAATGATTCAACAAGTGAAGAAAATATGAACAGTAAATGTGAAAATGAAGATGATCTTTAAGATGCCTATAATGCCCTATACAAGGAGAGTTGTAAAATTGTGGTAAACTGAAACTTCAAAAAGAAAAATTTTCTAAACTCAAAGAACTTTATGAATCTCTTATTTTCGAAAAGTCCCATTTTTAGACTATTTTGAAAAGACAAAATGCGATTTAGATTTTAAGACTGCCCAAGTTGAAACTCTTAAATCTGAAAATGACCAATTAAAACATGAAATCTCTTCTCTCTTGAGTTTAAAGGAAACTTGGAAATATGCCCAAGGTGATTCTAAATTAGAAAAACTCTTATCAGGATTGAGAAAATGTGGTGATCGATCCGGTCTAGGTTATGATAAGAATATTTCTCCTAAACTGAAGAATGCACTTCCTAAGTTTGTAAAAGGAGAGACCTCAAACTCAAAAGGGAAAGGACAAGTATTTTCTAAAGACCCTAAGTCTGTTCAAAAACCTAAAGGAAATTATTTCAACTATAAGAAGCATAACCAAAACCCTTTGGCTGAAAAGATAGTTGATTTACTTATGGAGCTTCTAAAGTCTAACTCAATAGGTCCTACTTATAATGCTTACAATCGAAAGAAAACCAGCTATCCACCCAAACCCAAAATGGTTATGAAATGGATTCCAAAGGTCACTTGCTTGGTTGCCTACACTACTTTCAAAGCTACAAGCCATTCAAAGTGGTACCTAGATAATGGATGTTTCAGGCATGTGACAGGAAACGAGGCTCTATTCACCGATCTAAAACATATGACTGACGGTTCAGTCACATTTGGTGATGGAAGTAACTGTAAAATTATGGGCCAAGGTACGGTTCAACTCTGTAACCTTCTATTATTTAAGAATGTCTTATATGTTGAAGGACTAAAACATAATTTGCTAAGCATATCTCAAATATTCGATAATAACCATAGTGTTTAGTTTTCTAATCAAAGCTGTGAGATTCTAAACAACAAGGGTTCAGTAATATTAACTGGACGTAGAACGTCTGAAAACTGCTATATTGTTAGTGAATCCATCTCTTCTAATCAAACATGTTACATGGTCCATACAGACGAGACTGAATTATGGCACAAACGTCTTGGACATGTACACTACCAAAATTTATTTATATTGAGCAAAAAAGAACTTATAAGAGGTCTACCCAAACTTTAAAAGTTAGATAAGATATGTGGTGAATGCCAGTTTGGTAAACAAACAAGGAACACACACAAAAAGGTGAATTCCAATACCACATCAAGACCACTCGAACTTCTCCACATGGATCTGATAGGACCTACCAGAGCGAAGAGTCGAGGTGGTAAAAGGTATATCTTGGTAATAGTAGATGACTTTACTAGATATACATGGGTAGTCTTCTTAAGGGACAAATCAGAAACCCTTGAAGAAGTAAGAAAAGTTCTTAAAAGGATTTAAATTGAAAACGGTTCTCGAATTAGTAAGATTCATAGTGATCATGGATCTAAATTTGAGAATAGCAGTTTTAAGAAGTTCTGTAGCGACCAAGGAATATTACATGAATTTTTAGCACCCAAAACTCCATAAAAAATGGGATAGTGGAAAGAAAAAATAGAGTGCTACAAGAAATGGCTAATGTTATGTTGAATAGCATGAAGCTTTCTAAGAATATTTGGGCTGAAGCAGTCAATACATCTTGCTATATTATTAACCGAGTTTACACTACTAAAAGAAATAATAAAATGACTTATGAAATGTGGTTCGATAAAAAGCCTACTGTCAAATACTTTCAGGTTTTTGGCAGCAAGTGCTATATTTTACGAGATCGTGAAAATATGAAAAAATTTGATATGAAAAGTGATGAAGGGATCTTTCTAGGGTATTCTTTAAATAGTCGTACTTATAGGGTTCTGAACAAAAGGATCGGTGTGATTTAAGAGTCCATCAATGTGGTCATTGATGATCACTTAAACACAGCAGTCTCAAGTTCAGATAATGATGAAGTTTTTGTAGTTGATAAACCTGATACTTCATCTATTCAGACTGTTTCTAAACTAAGGACTGTTAAAGATCATCCAACTACTCAAATTCTTGGAAACCCTCTCATTGGTGTGTGTACTCTTAAACAACTTGAGGATATATGTAATTATATATGTTTTACATCCAAGATAGAACCTTCTAGCATAAAAGAAGCTCTTGTTGATGAAAACTGGATTCTTGCGATGCAAGAAGAACTTAACCAGTTCATATGAAATGATGTTTGGTATCTCGTACCTAGACCCAAAGATAAACACATCATTGGAACAAAATGGATTTTCAAAAATAAGTCTGATGAGCTTGAAAATATAATTAGGAACAAGGCTAGGCTAGCGGTACAAGGTTACACTTAAATTGAAGGTATTGATTTTGATGAAACCTTTGCACCAGTAGCACGTCTTGAATCAATCAGACTATTTATATCCATTGCATATTTTAGAAAAATTAAGATTTATCAAATTGGCTTTGAAGATTTCAAAAATATTGATCATGTATATCGCCTTAAAAAGGCACTTTACGGATTAAAACAAACTCCCAAGGCATGGTATGAGAAACTAACAAAGTTTCTGTTAAGCCATAATTTTCAAATGGGATCTGTTGATAAAACTTTATTTGTTAAAAAACATAATGATCATATTTTAATGGTAAAGATTTATGTTGATGATATTATTTATGGATCTACCTGTACTGACATGACTACTGAGTTTGCAGATTTGATGAAGTCACAGTTTGAAATGAGCATAGCTAGAGAATTGAATTATTTCTTAGGGTTGCAAGTAAAGCAACAACCTGATGGTATATTCATTTCTTAATCGAAATATGCCTTGAATTTAATTAAAAGATTTAGATTTGAGAATGATAAGAACTTTGATACTCCTATGAGTACTACATTAAAACTCTCAAAAGATTCTAAAAGTAAAAATGTTGATCCGAAATTATATCGAAGTATGATTCGAAGCCTATTATATTTAACTGCTAGTAGACCTGATATCGCACTAAGTGTTGGTATTTGCGCCAGATATCAATCTGATCTTAAAGAATCGCATTTGATCGCTGTCAAGCGGATTATTCGATATATCGCAAGTACTGTGAATCTCGATCTCTGGTATCCACATGAGACTAGTGTTCAACTAGCTGGGTACTCGGATGCTGATTAGGATGGTAATCTAGATGATAGAAAATCAACCAGTGGTGGTTGCTTTTATATCAGAAACTGTTTAGTTTCTTGGTTTAATAAGAAATAAAGTTCTATATCACTTTCAACAGCTTAAGCTGAATACATTGCAGCTGGTAATGCGTGTACGCAGCTTATTTGGATGAATCGAATGTTAAGTAATTATGAAATTAAACAAGATTTTATGTTATTATATTGTGATAATTCCTGTGCCATAAATATTTCAAAAAATCCTATTTAAGAATCAACATGCTGATATTTTCACTAAACCTCTTGATAAAAGCAGGTTTAACCAAATGAAATTTGATCTTGGCATGTGCATTTTAAGATGATAATTTATGCCTTTTTTGTATTATATTGTATATTCTTGTTAGTTTAGACTTTAATTTTTGTAATTAATACTGAAAAATTCTGTAAAACTTAATGAAATATTGCAGTTTTGGCTAGTACTCGACTGATCGTGAATATACATGACCAGTCGTGGTACAACCGGTCATGTACATTCACGACCAGTCGTGAATCATGTGGTTATCTTTTATTTGAGAAAAAACCATCATCTTCCTCATTTCTATTTCATGCTCTAAGGGGCCGAACCTCGACTAGTCGAAGCCAACTTCTAAAATCTTCATGGTTAGTGCTCTATTTTCATTTCTTCTTGTAGTCTTGTGTTTAGATTACTTTCTTTTTTCTCTTGAAGTTATTTATTTTAAATTTCATCGTGATTTGGGTTTTTCTTTTGAAAAATTTGATTTGAGAAAACTCACTTCTCAATCATTTGTAACTCTTTATTTCTTTGAAATCCTTGTTGCAAATGGCTTCTAGAGGAAAAAGAAAAACTTCCCATGGTCCTTCTTCTTCTAGAACAACCTCTCTCACTAAGCATCATCTTAGGGCTCTCGAGGATGATCCGTCCTTTGTTCGAGACATCCGATTACGTAATGTTATTTTTGAACATCCTGTTGATGTTAATCATACTGCTCCTTTTGATATCCTTCCTATGTTCTAAGCTGTACGTTGGGATAAATTATTGCATTGGTGTGGGCCTGCATACTGGTCCATTTCTCAATCCATGTTTGCTTGCACATCTGATTTTTCATTGAAAAATCTAACGTTTAAAATTGCCACAAGAGAAGGACTATTTGACATAGATCGTCACTTGATTTCAGCTCTTATGGAAATTCTTGTGAATGATGAGGGAGTTCCCATTCATACACTATTTGAAAAACCCTCACAGACTGAAAAACGCATGCTAAAAAAGGACTTATGAAATTTGGATGCTCAATGGACACATAAAGAAAATGCGCTCCCCTCAAGATTTTTATTACCCAAATACAGAGTGCTTCATAGGATCTTTGTGTCAAATTTGTATCCTCGATCTGGTAATAAAACTGAGTTAATGGCATTCACGGTTCATGTTCTTCATAATATTGCTAGAGGTGCAAATATCTACTTACCATCCTTGATTTGTCACTCTATCATTCAGTTTCAACTCCATCCTAGTCATAGTGATATCCCTTTTGGTTATTTGATGATTATTTTGGCTACCCATATATTAATCAGCATGTCGGTTGGTGAAGCCCCTATCCATCATCTGATATTCAATAACTCTAATATCAATAAGATGAAGCTGGAATTTCTTCTTAGCCAAAGAGCTGGTGGTGTGGCTAACGCTGAACATGTGGAAGAAGCTGGTGATCTTCCTCCTGATGATATTAATATGGATGATATTTTTGAAGAAATTGAATCTGACTCTGTAAATGATCCAGATTATGAGCCTTCTGCCTTTGATGCTCGACTGAGTGCATTAGAGGAGAAAGTCGAGAATATAAATGTTAAGGTGGAAAACATGTCTGTTGCCCATGATTTACAATTCAAGTATATGCGCAAGTATCTTAAGCATTTGATAAGGGCATACATAAACTTGATCCTTCCATACCTGCTCCTTCATCTAGTTCAGATTAGTACATTTTCTATTTGTTAGTTTGTAATAACTATATTTCTACTATGGTCACTTTACTGGATTTGCTACTTTACCTGTTGTTATTTTAGCTCAGTTCATACATTATATATATTGCTTATGCTATGCTCTCAATTCTTATCTGGTATCCTCTTATTTATCTCCTTGATTATTACTCCTTACTAACCTGTTTTGTACTTCCTTTGTCATATTGTGACAAAAAGGGGGAGTATGGATATCTGATTTAATCTGATTTTTATATGCTAGATTAATGCTGGATTGGTGCAATAAGGAGGATGCTATATTTTTGAAATATATGTTACTCAGGGGGAGTATGTGCAGACATAGATTGTATAAGCATGAGTATATGAGTATGGATTGTATGTTGGTTAAATATTGATTTGTAGGTACATGAATGTGTGCTAGTTGATATCAATTGGTGCATGATTCTTTAATCAGATATTCGGTGTTATGTATCATATCTTGGATATATGTTTTGTCACAAATTCTTTAATCAGATATTGGTCCATGATTGTAAGTGCTATGGTTTATAACCCCTTGTTATTGTCAAATTTATGGTGACAAAGACACTACTTTGAAGCTTGTATATGTGATTCAAGAAGCTTTCAAGATCTCAGAAGTGTTCAAGTTCAAGAAGCTTTCAAGATCTCAGAAGTGTTCAAGTTCAAGAAGCTTTCAAGATCTCAGAAATATTCAATTCAAGAAGCCTTCAAGTTCAAAGATCTCAGGCTTTGTTATACTCAAAGGTCACTTGTCTTTAAGTTTCAATGTCCTTGCTTCACTATTGAGGTAAGACTGACCTTAGGTTGACCTTTAATGTAGGACATTTTTGATACATAATTCATACATGTTTTATACATAAATTTGGTCTGTTCTAAGACTAGTCCTGGACCTTATTCGACTAGTCCTAGTACTAGTTCGACCAGTCCAAGAAATTTCACGACCAGTCATAAGTTGTTGAGGATTTTTGAAATTTTTTTGTTACTCTTCGACCAATACTGGTGACTGTTCGACTAGTCGTAGGAACAATGTTGACTGGTTTTTCGACCAGTCGTAGACCTTCGACTCAAAGTCCAGCAATGAATTTCATAGGTCTATGACCAGTCGTGTGGAACCTACGATCGGTCGAAGGTGACCCACGACCAGTCGTAGGGTACCCACGACCAGTCGTGAAACTATCTTATCTTATCTCGCTCGAAATTTCAAATGTCCGTTGGTTCTAAGACCAGTCGAAGACGTGATTTGCTTGCCTATAAATTGAACATGAATTTCAGAGGTTTGATATGTAATTCAAGTATATTCAAAGCTCCACTCTGAGATAAGTTAATGTTCATTTTAAGCTACATTGTGCGTAATTTCTATTCTCTTTTGTTAGCTTTCATTATTTGATTTTGTTCCTGAATTCTAATCTAATTTGAAAAGAGGAATTTCTGTATTCCTTCTTCTTATAATTAAAATCAAATAGAGCTATGCCTAATTTGGTTTAAATTTAAAATCAATTAGAACTAGAACCATTGTAAAGTGAGTTTGGACATTGAACTTGGACATTCAATCATCTACTCTGACTTGGTTCTTCTGGGCTGCTACAACGAAGGAGATATTCAGGTATTTTACATTTAATTATAAATTCCTTTTTGTTTTGGTTTTGTTTGGGATTTGTCAGAAAAATCTCATTGTATTGGTTATCTGAGGAGAGCCAGAGTGGTTTTTTAATTGTATAAACCCACATAGAAAGACACAATTGTAAGGTTTTAGGTGAACCGGTAAAAACCTAACTTGATAGTGAACGCTAATATCCCCTGTGTGAGGATATTAGGAGTGGAGTAGCATTCTGTGTGGCTGTTATTAAACAGTTGGTGAACACATAGGTGAACCACTATAATCCCTTGTGTCTCGTGGTTGAATGATTTATTTTTCATATATTTTATTATTTATTTGTGGGATGTATATGTGGATGTGAATGCTGTAATCATTTATTTTGAGCATTGTGGGAATGTTGTAATAATTTAGCAATTATTTCTTTCGATTCCTTTATCAACATTCTTATTTGTTCTACTAAGGTTGCCCTACCATTTCTATGATGCATGGTTGTCCTTAGAACAATATATAATAGATTGTAGTTTATTTTTTTGTACAGTTTGCATTTAATTTTCTTTTCCTCTTCGATTTGAGTTTTGATACAAAGACCTTTCTAGAAATAAGGTTGTCCTACCATAAACTCTGGTTTTTGGTATAATGTAGTCCTTAGAATAACATTTATATCAACCTCTTAAGATCTGAATTTTGAGGTTGCTTTACATTCTTTACATTCCTACCTTGGGATTGGTTTACTTTAATTGTTGGCTATCGTGTTTGTTTAATTTTTACTGTTACAAGTTTTATTTGGCATTGTCCTATTCACTCCCCCCCCCCCCCCCCCCTCTAGGACTTATAGCTAGGCCTTTTCATGTATCGAGACATGAAGCGTTCGTACTAGTGGAAAAACATGAAGGCCCACATAGCAAACTTTGTGTCCCGTTGTCTCATATGCCAGCAAGTTAAGACCGAGCATCACCGACCTCCTAGTTTACTTCAGCCCATGCCCATAGCCAAGTGGAAGTAAGATTTCATATATATGGATTTCATTTTTAGGTTACCAAAGACGAGAAACGGTTATGACTCCATTTGGATGATTGTAGACCAGTTGATGAAATCAGCTCATTTCCTCCCAATTAAAAATTTTAAATCGGCAGATGATCTAGCTAAGATGTACATCAAGGAGATGGTACAACTGCATGGAGTTCTTATGGAGATTGTGTGAGACCAAGAAACATGATTCATGTTTATTTTTTGGACTTGAATCCAAGAAGCAATGGGAGTGAAATTGAAGTTCAGTACCGCGTTCCACCCATAGATTGATGGGCAGATGAAACGGGTAAATTAGATACTCGAGGACATGCTGCAAGCGTGCGTGCTTGATTTCAAGGACAGTTGGGATGACTGTCTCCCTTATGCCGAGTTTGCTTATAACAACAGCTTCCAGGCAAGCATTGGCATGGCTTCATACGAGGCCCTATATGGACGCCCATGTCGAGCTTCACATTGTTGGGCAGAAGTTGACAAGAAGAGTTTCGTTGGCCCAGATTTGGTACAGGTGACCTCAGAGAAGATTGATATTATTAGGCGTTGGCTCTTTACAGCCCAGAGTAGATAGAAGATTTACGCCGATACAAGACAACGATAGCTAAAATTTGAAGTTGGGGACCATGTATTCCTTAAGGTTTCCCCAATGAAGGCTGTCCTTCGTTTTGGCAAGAAAGGGAAACTCACGCCAAGATTCATTGGCCTATTCTAAATTTTAGACTAAGTGGGTGTGGTGGCATACCGTCTTGCCTTGCCCACACTACTCGTAAGCATGTACAACGTATTTCATGTATTGATGTTGAAGAAATATGTTCCTGACCCTACCCATATTATCAAATGGGAGCAAGTACAGAGTATTATGGACACACCACACTGAGGAAGAGGCTACTTAGGAAACAGAAGCCGAAGTCCGTAAGAACTACCCTCAGATCCTCGAAAGTATAAAAATGTACTAAATTTAGAGATAATTTTTTCTTTGAGGGGGGTAGATTGTAACATCTCAGAAAAATCCGTACAAAGGCCCGAGTATAACCTCAAGCAGAAATACCTAAGGATCGTATCTCGTATAAATTTAGGCAAAAATAGGCTAAGTGCAAAACTAAATAATCAGTGGATTTAGCTCGAACCATTATTTACACAAATGACAAGACCTAAAACCATCAAAATCACTAACTCAACACTACTTAAAAATCTACGAGAAATCCCATGATCTGTCGCTCTTGGGAGTACATTAAAACTCCGTATCGGACCTGAACTGCACATCGAAAGTCCGATGACCGTGAAACTATAGGGTTATATCCGTCCTACTATGCTTGACAACCATCGCGGGAATCGAGCCCAAATGTTGTCCAGAAATGCATAACTTGAGTATTGAGTAAAGTGTGTGAGAAACGTGAATATTTTTAGAAAATGTAATGAAACTTAAGTAAATTAGGCTATTTGCGTACGTGCGAAATTGAAGATTTTGAACCATCATTTTCTGACCAAATTTCACCCATGGAAAAGAAAAATTTTTCTGCGCAAATCCGTATACTTGTGGCTCTGATTGAGTAAGTTCGATCGTTGATTTGACGTGGGTCCTTCACAGTCGATTAGTCTATCCAATTGCGTCGAAATCACATCCTAGTATAGATCCATTATCAGGGAACCTATCCTATGCCATAAGTAAATAATGGGCCTCCTTATGTGCCTTGTTTGTCGAAAACAGGCATCCTTTGATTATAAACTAAGTATACCCGGGCCCTTGGGCCATTCGCATCACTTCTATGCCTATATATAGCCATTATTTCATCCCATTTCTATTCCATACGAATTTCTCCAAACCCTAGGAGAGAGAAGAGAGAAAATAAGAGAAAAGAGGAAAGAGAGGAGAGAGATTTTGGGAGATAGTTGTTGGGATTCCTTCCCACAACTCCACGCACCAAATTACCTCCCCATTTCACTACTTGATCCGTTTCAAGTACGATTTGGGTAAGAAAACCTAACCCTAATCTTGATTTAGAAATCCGGATAGCGAAATCCACGAACTAGCTAATATATTTTGTTGTTTAGGTGCCCGACGTTCTGTTTTCGGGAACGTAGAATTCGAATCGAGTCTGAATCAAGTATTCCGATGAAAGGTGAGGACTATAAATGTTTAGTTTTTAGTTTTTAATGCTGTTAATTTCAGCCAATGATTTATATCTGACTTGATTGTTACCATATTGTCTTAGATACGACGTTTTCGATATAACATACATGTATGAACTGTGTTGAATAAAAGATGCATCCCATGTGTTTGTTAAAATATTTGAATGGACATGTAAACATGATTTGTGTTTGCTATGCCTACTAATCTAGGATTCATTGTTGCCATATACATGTTGACCTCTTTGTATAAGGATTTTCCAAAATACATATTGCAACTACCCTAGTCTATGTAATTGGTGAAGTGTAGCCTAAGTCTTTGGTAAATTGTCTGAATGAGAAAATGATGATGACTTATATTTATTAAGAGTATTAAGATAGGATTCTCAATTACCTTAATCATATGTATAGTTTCTTTCATGTAATCATATTTGTCGCTACAAAATTTATGGAAAAAATGCAAGTGTTATATAAGATGATCAATGTGTTTGATGAAATGCTCAAAAGACGAATTGATTTGGATTGTTTGTTAAATGCTGATATGATTATCACATGTATCTACCTATTACATCTAAGTAAGATTGGGGATACAATGTAGCCCAAGCAATTGGTAACAGTCCATGTACAGGTGGCCGAATTAGTCTTGCCACATTAGGTAACTCGACAAATCCGAGTTGCATGACGATTGTCGATAGTGGCTAGGCCAGAAGGGTGCTTATGCGCTTCATGCCGATTAAGTCAATGTATGCTCATGCCAATCGAACTTGCCAAACAAACTGATTGGCCTATTATGTGTTTATCTTATATGGACATCACTCCTTGAATCTAAGGTACCATTTATCATTGTAAAAGCCTGTTTCAACCATGGTACCTCGATCCGCTAAGACCCATGAGCCGAGCATGGTGGTATGGGACACCATGGTCTAGCTGTCGGCCTACGCTGGAGTGACGAGCCTCCCCATAGTGACCAGTGAAAACCCAAACTCGTGAACCGGGCATGGTGGTATGGGACACCGTGTTCGAGCTGTCGGCCTATGCCGAGGTGATTATCCCACTACCAGAAAAATGGACAAAGGCTATGGATTTAATCCATAGCCAAATCATATAATAGTTATAGATCTAATTTGTAGTAAATATTTCTGTAGCCAAAAGCACCTACAACTATGGATATTGTTGGTAGCTAAAAGTAGTCTTGGATCCGTAGCAATATGCTAAATTTTATAACAACTACGATTATCATATTACCAACTATGGTTAATATCTGTAGCTATTTCCTACATTAAAAAAATTATAATCATTCATTCATTTCATTTAATTACCACCTGCATAATCATTCATTCATTCAATTACAATCACTCAGTCAATTACAATCATTCATTCAATAATGAATCAATTACAATCCTTCATTCAATCAAAAGAAAGTGAGCATAGAGAGTGTCTTGGTAACTAACACATTTTCATTTGCCTCCTGGAAAATCAAATCCTCTAAACACAAACCTAATTCAAAAGAATGACCAAAAGCAGATAATAGTTGCCCACATTAGAAAAGAACAACAGAAAGTGCTTCCACCCTCTTTCTTCATAAGGCCATGGGCTACAATTGGGTGTTATTCCTTATTCTTCATCTTGCATATCTCCATGAGGAGTTTGGTCCAGCCCCTGCGAGGAAATGCCCACCTGACGACTGTAGGAAATGTTGCACGTTAAGTAGGAAATGCCCGCATAAAATCTTTTGATTTGGGTAGAGAGACCTCACTAAACCACTTATGGTTTAGAGTAGCTTTTATTGTTATTTTTTGAATTGAAAAGTTTAAAAAAACAAATGAATAAAAAAAAGAAGAAGCATTCATCCTCAAAGTACATATACAAATGTGAACACCTAAGAAGCAGGATTCTAAAATGTGAACAGGAGCAAGGCCTTGTCTAAAAGGGTCCAGTAATAAATCCCTGACATCTGTAACAATGTTCATCATAGCGATACTAAATAATGAAAATTGTTTCTGTGGCTTTTCATTTCCAATGATAATGTACATCAACAAGGTCCCATGGCACAAAATGCAAAACCCACTAGTAATAACTAGAGTTTCTGGTACCAGGGAACCAAGAAATGATCTAGGAAAAAAAACCCCCCGTAGCTTCAGCTCACTCCATGTAGATGGTCAGTGTGGGGTTTAGAATTTAGGAAATGATCCTGTAAAATAATGGAAAGGTTCACTGTTTGTTGTAATACCCGTATCCTAGACCATACCGTTTCGTATGCTTCCGCGGTCCTTCCGGTTAAATTCCAGCAACCTTCAACCTGTATCCGACATTTGCATGCGATCCTAAGCCAAGTCCTGCATATCAAAGTCAGCTCAACCCGAAACTTATACCTTAGCGACCGTGCCGTCACTGCGGTTCCAACGCAGCGACTCGCGCACCGAGCCGATGCTCAGGCCAGGAGATGTGGGCCGCGTTCATTTCAAGAAAAATGTCATGCGTTGCGAACTTCGAGGGAATCTCTACGACCTATCCCATCAATCAATCAATCAATGTCAAGTCAAGTCACTCCATACCTCAAGTACAATAACCCATACCCTACCCTTACCTCTCTCTTACACAAGCAACCCAAAGTCGACCCTTACATCACTTTAACCCATCACTCAACCCATCACCCATCCTTATCAACCCATCACTTCTCTCTCTCCCTCATTTCTTAAAAAAAATAAATCTCCCAAGCAACAACATCCCACATCCAAGCTCCCTCTCTCCCAAAGCCAAGTGTGGCCCACTTTTCCTCCCTCTCATCTCTCATCCCCACCATCAAAGCCCTATCAACCACCATCAAAAGTGAAGGCAAGGAGCTTACAAGCCTAAGGGACCAAGGAGAAGGCCTAGAGGTGGGTGATCTGCCGTGAAATTTTTATTTTAAGGCTTACTTGTTGGTGAGACCCATTTTGATGTATGAGTTGTATCATGTGAGGCCCATAGTGGCGGGGCCCCTCCTTCACCGTCTCTTCTCTCTCTCTCTCTCTCTCCCTCTCTTTTGTTATGGGTGTGGTCCATTAGATCCACACCGATCATGGACCCACCATGATGG
Organism: Magnolia kwangsiensis; assembly: GCA_037074715.1. NCBI lineage: Eukaryota > Viridiplantae > Streptophyta > Magnoliopsida > Magnoliales > Magnoliaceae > Magnolia > Magnolia kwangsiensis. The sequence goes on from CM073584.1 coordinate 72,086,330, forward strand.
ATGTATTTTATCGACGCCATCCATCTGCCTTATCCACGCCATCCCATGGGCCTGGATGATGAGAAAACATAAATATCACGATAATCTAGGACAGGTGGGCCACGTATATGTGGGACCCACAATGGTGTCTGTATACCCATGCCGTCCAGTGTCTCTGGACGCTTGACGTGTAAGGGGAGGCTAACATGGAGGCGTGTACTAACATGGGCGTGTACTAACAGTACACAGTAAAAAAAAAAATTACATTTTAAAAGTTTTGGGGTGGGCCGCTCATGCAGGCCCCCGCTTAATGTAAGTACATAATCCACGCCGTCCATTCCATTGCTCGGTCCTTTTTAGGCGTTGAGCCGAAATTTAAGGCAAATCTGACTTCCTAGCGAGCCATAGTATGGACAATAGAATTTTCACCATTGAAATACCCATCTAATATTAGGCTTAAAGCATTTGTATTGAGCCATATAATCCAATGGCTAGGTTAAATTTGTCTTAGGCGGGCCCCACCTATAAAAAACCACAGAAAAATATTATTTTTTTTAAATAAAGATAAAATATATAAGCAGCAGTGCCTGTTGCTGTTGAATGTGCAGCGCAAGTGGTTGCTGCGTGCCTGTGGACGAACTGACAAGGACCTACGGTCCCAACCGTGGGCCCACCATGGTGAGTGTGGAACATCAACACCTTGCACTTGGTGGGCCCCTTTTTATTGTGAGCCTGTAACACCCCGAATTTTTGCCAACCTGGGATTAGACGTCCTTAGACAATGAGTCAACCATAACACCTTTTTAACCTCTCAGAACCCAATTCCAAAGTCAAAGAAATCACTTAGGATTAATTCCTTTAGAAAATAAGCGTAAGTTAACTAGCGCTACATTAGATTACCTTTGAAATTGTCCCTGATCACTTTAAATATGTTCTGCAAGACCCAAAACTTGTAGAACCAATGACGCTATAATACCCTAAAATCCAGGATCAAACTCTAAAGCGGTTTGTTCTCAGGAACCCTTTGAAACTTCATATTTGATTTAGACCGCGCGTCGGAAGTCCGATATCTATAATCTTAGACGGTTATGACCGCTTAGCTGGACTTGACAATCGTTTCGAAAATCAAGCCCAACCGATGTTCTGAGGCTATTTCATTGAGCTTGGACTGAAGAGAGTGAGAAATGACTAAAGATTTGAAATTTTAATTCAAATCTGGCACGAGTCTTTATGCGTTATTATTAAGCGTTCTGACCGTCAGAATTTAGCCAAATTTCACCCACGGATCAGGAAAAATTCCTCTTTCATATCATGAGACTTGTAGGCCTAATTTAGGTACGATGATCGTTGAACTAAAACTGGACCGGCACGTGTGATCTACAAACTCTACCGGTCTGAAAACTTGGTGTGAGCAACATCCAGTGACCATGAACTTAAGTCCGACCGCATTCGGCCAGGGGACCTCCCGAAACGCTCTTTTGGATCGAAAAAGTCCCGATTTGGAAATAACCCAAGTATACCTTTGTCTCAAGTCTATTTAAGTGAGTTTTTAGCCTATATAAGGGCTTTAAACCCTCTCATATCTCTTCCATACGAATTTGATTGAAACCCTAGATTGAGAGAGAGAGAAAGTGAGAGATTGTGAGAGACTTTGTGAGAGAACTTCCTGCCATTTGCTCCATCCTTTGCACGTACCAAAGCAACGTATTCAAATCACTTTTTCGGTGATTTCCAACACACTTTTAGGTAAGAAAACCCTAACCACTTGCTGTTTTAGGGATTTCTTCGATTCATTATCGAAATAGCTTATGTATCTTGTGCATCAGTTTGCATTTACGCCATTGACGAAGCGTACACATCCTATTCGAACCGATACACGTCTAAGGCGAAAGGTGGATATTTGAGACGCTTTGATTGACTGATTTTAAAGCTTTCAATGTCGTTTAATAGTAGATTATCGACGAGCACACCGTTTGACATGTAAAACATGTTGTCCATTTTTCGTTTCGTAAACGTATGGAAAATATGAGATTTAGGGTATTTTAGTCATTTATAGAAAATACTGTTTACGTCCATATTTTGTTGAAATGTTTGCCATGGTTATTTTTCGTGTTAGGATACTAGGAATGCGTGCATGATCTGTTTGGCGAAGAGATTCGTCCTAATGTGCACTTTGGGTCGACATACGCTATGTAGACTAAAGTGTGTAGACTAAGTGTTTATATAAATGTTTGTATTAGTATGTATTGAGTAAATGGTGTTGTGAATTAGTTTTGAGATTGAATTCTCAATTAATATGCTAATGTATATGGTTTCCACACGTTGGCTATATGAATCGATTTCATTATACATATATGTAATGCATGTGTTGGTTGATTTGCTTACGCAGTATGATATAACATGTGTCAACACACTTGTATTGTTTATATTCTATTCTGTTACTCACATATGCTTACTGATGTTGATACACAAATGCTTAGGGCTATGACCTAGTCTAGGCAGTCGGTAATGGATTGAATTCGTGGTTGGTTTCTATTTGCCACGAAGGACGCGTCGATGAACGCGAGTCGTGCTTTGAGTTGACGGCAGTGGTTAGGGCACGCGAAGTGTTTTATGCACTTCATGTCGTTTAACCTGAGGTGCGATCGTACTAGTCCAGCCCATCAAGTAACCCGACTGGCCGTTGATTGTTCACCTTGTATGAGTCATAACTTCTTGAACCTAGGGTACTGAACTTACCATTGAAAACCCTGTTAACCATGGTACCTTGATCCATAAAGACTCATGAGCCGGACATGGTGGTATGGGACACCGTGGTCGAGCTGTCGGCCTACGCTGGGGCCACAAACCTCCCCATAGTGACCAGTGAACACCTATGACTCGTGAGCCGATTGTGGTGGTATGGGACACTACATTCAAGCTGTCGGCCTACACTGATCAGGTGACGAGCCCTTTGTAGTGACCGTGAGCGTATTCTGAGTCTAGGGGAGGCGACGACCCTTCCGTAGCGACGAGAGTACATTAGGCCTGTATTGATAAGGTGATGGGGGAACGGTGCAACGAGTGCGAGCAACAGCCCTGGAAACCCTTGCAGCGACCTACAAATATAACGTCATATGAGACTACTAGGAGTGACGACCCTAGACAGGATCTGTGTTAAGATTGATATAAGGAAGGTACCCTAGTTTCCCAATCTTGCTGCATGAAAAGGACTAATAACTACTCGGTAATCATTATTCATATTACATTGCATGTGCCTGGAAGATGTGGAGCACTGAGGAACGTAAGAATGCCGCGGGCATAAGATGGTGCCGTATGAGGGAGTATGTCGGTGAGGGCATTCATCATGTCATTTCATGCATGCATTAACAACAGTATTTAGGAATGTTTGATTGTTTACTTTACTATTATCGCGTGATTAATTTGATAACATGCTAATCTTTGCTCTAAGATTCCACTGAGTTGATTACTCATTCCCACGTTACGGGATGGTGTTCCAGACACCCACCAGTCCCTATTTTAGTTTCAGCTGATGGCGCTGCTTGTGAAGCGGAGCCGGACTTGATGATGATGAGGAGGATCCCTCCTTTATACGTGTTCTGATCGACGGGATTACAGGGAGGTTGATTAGACGCCTTGACACTTGTCATTTTATATTTTTGGAGCACTCATGTATATTCTTTTCTTTCCATTTTTGGAGTATACATGTATTTAATTAACCTGGTAACATGTTCACACTCTGGAGACTTACAATTACTTATGTATTTTATGTATTTATCACAGTCTTCCGCTTGCTAATTTAACTGTCTCTGGAGTATGATATGCTGTTTTGGCCTAGTCTCAATATTTTTTAATGCCATTGTACAGACAACATGCATTTATCATTATCTATGTTGCATAAGTGACGTTCTGAAACTCGGGAGTTGGGTTTCTACCCGACCCCCAATTTTTGAGGTGTTACAATTAGTATCAGAGCATGATTGAGATTAAACTGGACCTGAGTTATGGCCACGTGATGTACGCTGTCACCCCTTTGACTTAGGTGGATGCGAGAAAAATCTAGAAACACTCGTAGGACTTCAATTTCTCCAATAGGCGAAGTCTACTCAAATTGATCATTTTGATTGAGTCCATGACGTATCTTTGGTCGCGTGAAGCGACCTAAGTAGCCTCTAGGTTGTTAGTAGGCAGGTTTGAGATGTTTCCAGAAGAATTTCGAACCCAGAAATGCAAGTCCTTGGGTTGTGGGGAAACCACAACCCTTATACTCAATTTCAAGGCTTGAAAACCCTATTTTCTCCAATTCCTTCAGAATCCTTCCTCTTACCACCCCATTCTTTAACTTTTTCTAAGTCTTTTCACACTAGGTATAAATCCTAATGTGTGAAAGATAGAAAATCATACTTAGACAAAAATTTACTATAAATAGTAAATATAGGTAAGAATTGGACTTTTGGCCATTCTAATTATGGAATATCTTGTAAAAACTGGGTTAATTGGATGGATTAGCTTCTCATACCCCAAAATCATATGCTACATAATGCATAAATTCATCCCGGTTTGAAAACTGGCCCCGAAACGCATCGAATGGAGTCTTGGGCCTATCCAAGCCAATGTACAATGATTTGGGGTGGGACCCATGTGTTTTTTGGGCCCACAGGATAGGGGGAACCAGTCTAGGGGGGTACCCATCACCGGATTCCACTTTGGCCGGCGATGGCATCGCAGGTTCGGCAAGGGATCGCCGACCGGTGGGTCCCACTCGGGCCGTGCGTTGGGCCGACGCCCTTAAATGGGTAGGGCATCCCTCCCATATGTGGGTTGACCCTTAAATCATCCCTAAAGACATGCCTCCTTCACAAACAGCCCTCCCAAGCTCTCCTTTCACACGATTTTTGCTGTGTCCTCTTCCAAAACCTGTCTTCAAACACCCCCAATCTCATTTTTCCTTCAACCGACGCCAACCCATCCATTTGAAGCTGTTCACAGTCCTCTCTCTCTCATTTCTCATCCGTGGAAGCTCTTACAACCTCCATTTATGGCTGAAAGTTGGGTGAGCTCCATTCCCACTTATTGTTCTCTTTTCCCTTTGAAAATCTAGCCTTTGGGAGCTTGATTCATCCCTCTACAGTGCCTAGATTCGCTTCAGGCCATTTGGGCAACCATTTCTCCCCATTTCCCTCATTTTCTATGGCTTTTATGGAGGCTATTTTGGCCTTTTTCTCTCTTTCCACTATCCTCTCTCTCATGGGAAAGAGGAAGACCGCCGTGGATGAGGCTGGGCCTAGTCGCCCTTCACGATCAAAAAAGCCGAGAGGTGCCACCGCTAGCTCAAGTGCCGCCACAAGTCCAAGTGTAGCTCGTGAGTTTCACACAAAGCGGGATTTGGATCCCCATGCTCACGTAGGGCGAGTACTGTTAGCAGAGTTGCCTCATGGCGCTTATACTGATCAAAAGGTTCTGTTTGAAGCACATGTGGATGAGCGACTCTTCGGTGAATTTCTGTTATTTAAGAGCATTGAAGCTACCAACTGGGGTCCGCTCTTTGAAGCCCAGTCTCGTACGAACGTAAGCACTGTTCATGCCTTCTATGCTCATATTTGGGCTCCTACATTGGAGCCATTACAGTTAAGGATTCCCTTTGATAGAGACCGGGAAGCCACGATCGACGTTCGGTTGATAGGTCACATTCTTAAGGTGCCTCTTGGTGAAGTTCATCCTAGTGCTAAGAATCTGAAGAGTGTTTGTGAGCGAGATCGCCGCACCAGGTTCCTATGTAGTGGTTTGGTTCTGTGGGAGTGTAACAAGAGCCTCTTAGCGTCCCACATGTCGGATGATTTTCGCCTGCTGCACCACATTTACATGTTCAATGTGTATCCCAGGTCGACCAACAACAGTGAATGTACGCGTCTCATGGTCGATTTCTTGTATCAAGTGGGCCAGGGAGAGAATGTATGCATGACCACCTTTGTGTCGCGACTGATCGTCCTCGTAGAGAAGTCGAGAAGAACGTCTGAGTCACTTCCTTTTGGCTAGCTCATATGTGAGATTGCGCTTGAGTTTGCTTACAGACTTGGGCCGAAGTTGCCTGTACCGATCCACTTCATCGATGAGACTACTATGAACAAGATGAAGATCGGGCCTCGACAGCGTGAGGCTCAGCTCGATGATGATAACGAGGGCGATTATGATAGCGAAGAGGATGCAAGTGAAGAAGAAGCTGGGGCAGAAATAGATGAAGAAGCCCAGGAAGAAGAAGAAGAGGAGGCTCAGGATACTGATGAGAGCCCTCCTACTACGACTCGGGCTACTAGGGATGCTCACATAGTCCAACTTGAGGAGAGTCAGGTTGCCTTGTGAAGGGAAGTCCAGGAACTTCGGGCTGAGGTGAAACAAGGACTTGAAGATACCAAGGCCGTCATGAAGAGAAAATTTAGCAAGGTGACTCGCACATTGAAGGCTATCCTGTGTTTCTACAGGATAAGGGCGCTCCTCCTCCATCCCCAGACTCGAACTAGTGATCTAGATCCAGATGTTGTTGGTCGTAGTTAGTTGTTTCCAGCTTTCTGTGTGTAAGCCTGAGAAGGCTAGTAGTTGGTTTATGTTGCGGTTATAGCCTTGACTAGTTTAGTTTTCCATGTGTTTCTTGTCATGATGCATGCAAGGATATTTCTCTTGTATTGTGACAAATTTTAATTTATTAAAATGCATGCAGTCCCTTTTGATATGAAGTGTGTGGAATGCTTGTGGGATTGTGTATTGCTATGCTACATCTCACGCTTTTCAACACAAGGCCCATTTTTCAAAGCCTACGAAGTTGATTTGAATCCCAACTCACCCACCTACTAAACATATCATTCCCAATTCTTGGGCGGGAGTAGGAAAGCAGTCCCATTTAACACAACTTAAGACCACTGGCCACATATGTCCTTAGAGTTTTGGACTTGGAGTGGTACTCCTAGATTTGGAAGATCTGACGATATAGGAAATTAAATTTCAATTAGACAATCTTGACCCTAAGCGATAAAACAATTCCCTGTATTAGAAACGGTATGAAATCATCTAGCGTATGAGCTTAGACTTTAGATTTCAGTCAGCGAGTTATAGACTAGGCTACTAGTTGTATTAGGCAGTGTAAAGGCTATACATGCTAAGGAATAGTAGGTTAGATTTGGTTGGAGTAGGACCTCATTTTTTCGATAGGTCCCCTTAATATTTATAGATTTCTGTTATAACCCTTAGGAAAGTTGTTTTAACTCAGAATCATTCACTCTCAGGGAAAACTTATAAATCCCTCAGATTGAACTTAGAATAAACCAGCACGCCCCTTAGAATTCCCCTTAGAATTGTCTTTCCAAAGATTTATTGCAATCGAGAACGCGGAGTAAAGGAATTGTATATAAGCGAAGTATTCGCGGTTTGAATTGACTTCTTAATCCTAGTAGTTGCCAATAAATCCAATGCTCTGATCAAGCAGAAGATCGGCATCATCTAGGATTAAGAACTGATACGGTAAATTTTTTATTCTAGACAGAAAGTCTATGTATCCGGCTCAGACCCACTACACAACTTTTCTTCCGTGTTGGCCCGACCACCTACAACCAAAAGTTATTGTCTTGCCTTGGAAAATGTCAAGGACTTATAGCCAGTAGAGAATTAGACATCTTGTTGCAAGCTCACCCCTGCCCCTGAACTCAATCACAATAGAGATTAGGCTTCTTTCTACAATCATAGGTACCAATGCCATAAACGCATCATTAGCAAAGGAAGACTAATATAGCGAGAGGTTGTTTCCCATTTTATGTCAAGGATAGCCCCTAAATTGCACCTCGTTCCGATATATGGATCGATACATAGATTCTTGAACCTTAAGTAGAACTAAGTTTTAAAGGGGGTAGAACATTTTAAGTCCAATCTAGTTAGGTCAGCCAATGCAACCGTTAGATCAGAGTGGCGCAGCGGAAACGTGGTTAGCCTCTTCCCCACTGGCACAGGATCGAAACAGTTGATTTATGGTATACGTAAGGTTAGGTCATTACGAAAGTCTCTTTAAGTACTCATTACCCTTAGCCAATTTCGGGGATGAAATTTTATTTTAAGGGGGGTAGATTGTAACACCCCAGCTTTTTTCCAACCTGGGATTAGACGTCCTTAGACAATGGGCCAACCATAGCACCTTAGTGACCTCTCAGAACCCAATTCCAAAGTCAAAGAAATCACTTAGGATTAATTCCTTTAGAAAATAAGCGTAAGTTAACTAGCGCTACATTAGATTACCTGTGAAATTGTCCCTGATCGCTTTAAATACGTTCTGCAAGACCCAAAACTTGTAGAACCAATGACGCTATAATACCCTGAAATTCATGATCAAACTCTAAACCGGTTTGTTCTCAGGAACCCTTTGAAACTTCGTATTTGATTTAGACCGCGCGTCGGAAGTTCGAAATTTATAATCTTAGACGGTTATGGCCGCTTAACTGGACTTAACAATCGTTTCGAAAATCAAGCCCAACCGATGTTCTGAGGCGATTTCATTGAGCCTGGACTGAAGAGAGTGAGAAATGGCTAAAGATTTGAAATTTTAATTCAAATCTGGCACGAGTCTTTGCACGTTATTATTAAGTGTTCTAACCGTCAGAATTCAGCCAAATTTTACCCTCGGATCAGGAAAAATTTCTCTTTCATATCATGAGACTTATAGGCCTGATTTAGGTACGATGACTGCTGAACTGAAACTGGACCATGATCTGCGAACTCTACCGGTTTGAAAACTTAGTGTGAGCAACATCCAGTGACCATGAGCTTAAGTCCGACCGCGTTCGGCCAGGGGACCTCCCGAAATGCTCTTTTGGATCGAAAAAGTCCTGATTTGGTTATAACCCAAGTATACCTTTGTTCCAAGTCTATTTAAGTGAATTTTTAGCCTATATAAGGGCTTTAAACCCTCTCATATCTCTCTCATCCGAATTTGCTTGAAACCTTAGATTGAGAGAGAGAGAAAGTGAGAGATTGTGAGAGACTTTGTGAGATAACTTCCTGCCGTTTTCTCCATCCTTTGCACATACCAAAGAAACGTATTCAAATCACTTTTCCGGTGATTTTCAACACACTCTTAGGTAAGAAAACACTAACCACTTGCTGTTTTAGGGATTTCTTCGATTCATTATCGAAATAGCTTATGTATCTTGTGCATTAGGTCGCATTTACGCTATTGACGAAGCGTACACATCCTATTCGAACCGATACACGTCTAAGGCGAAAGGTGCGGATTTTAGATGCTTTGATTGACTAATTTCAAAGCTTTCAATGTCGTTTAATAGTAAATTATCGACGAGCACGCCATTTGACATGTAAAACATGCTGTTCGTTTTCCGTTTCGTCCATATGGAAAATATGAGATTTAGGGTATTTTAGTCATTTGTAGGAAATACTGTTTACGTCCATATTTTGCTGAAATGTTTACCACGGTTATTTGTCGTGTTAGGATACTAGGAATACGTGCATGATCTGTTTGGCGAAGAGATTCGTCCTAATGTGCACTTTGGGTCGACATACGCTATGTAGACTAAAGTGTGTAGACTAAATGTTTGTATAAATGTTTGTATTAGTATGTATTGAGTAAATGGTGTTGTGAATTAGTTTTGAGATTGAATTCTCAATTAATATGCTGATGTATATGGTTTCCACACGTTGGCTATATGAATCGATTTCATTATACATATATGGAATGCATGTGTTGGTTGATTTGCTTACGCAGTATGATATAACATGTGTCAACACGCTTGTATTGTTTATATTCTGTTCTGTTACTCACATATGCTTACTGATGTTGATACACAAATGCTTGGGGCTATGACCTAGTCCAGGCAGTCGGTAATGGATTGAATTCGTGGTTGGTTTCTATTTACCACGAAGGATGCGTCGATGAACGCGAGTCGTGCTTTGAGTTGGCGGCAGTGGTTAGGGTACACGAAGTGTTTTATGCACTTTATGTCATTTAACCTGAGGTGCGATCGTACTAGTCGAGCCCATCAAGTAACCTGACTGGCCGTTGATTGTTCACCTTGTATGAGTCATAACTACTTGAACCTAGGGTACTGAACTTACCATTGAAAACCCTGTTAACCATGGTACGTTGATCCATAAAGACTCATGAGCCGGACATGGTGGTATGGGACACCGTGGTCGAGCTGTCGGCCTACGCTGGGGCCACAAACCTCCCCGTAGTGACCAGTGATCACCTATGACTCGTGAGCCGATTATGGTGGTATGGGACACTATATTCGAGCTGTCTGCCTACACTGATCAGGTGACGAGCCCTTTGTAGTGACTTCGAGCGTATTCTGAGTCTATGGGAGGTGACGACCTTTCTGTAGCGACGAGAGTACATTAGGCCTGTATTGATAAGGTGATGGGAGAGCGGTGCAATGAGTCCTAGCAACAGCCCTTGCAGCCCTTGCAGCGACCTACAAATATAACATCGTATGAGATTACTAGGAGTGACGACCCTAGACAGGATCTGTGTTGGGATTGATATAAGGAAGGTACCCTAATTTCCCAATCTGGCTGTATGAAAAGGACTAATAACTACTCGGTAATCATTATTCATATTGCATTGCATGTGCCTAGAAGATGTGGAGCACTGAGGCACGTAAGCATGTCGCGGGCGTAAGATGGTGTCGTATGAGGGAGTATGTCGGTGAGGGCATCCATCGTGTCATTTCATGCATACATTAACAACAGTATCTATGAATGTTTAATTGTTTTCTTTACTATTATCGCGTGATTGATTTGATAACATGCTAATTTTTGCTCTATGATTCCACTGAGTTGATTACTCATTTCCACGTTTCGGGATGGTGTTCCAGACACCCACCAGTCCCTATTTTAGTTTCAGCTGATGGCGTTGCTTGTGAAGCGGTGCCGGACTTGATGATGAGGAGGATCCCTCCTTTATGCGTGTTCTGATCGACGGGATTACAGGGAGGTTGATAAGACGCCTTGACACTTGTCATTTTATATTTTTGGAGCACTCATGTATATTCTTTTCTTTCCATTTTTGGAGTATACATGTATTTAATTAACTTGGTAACATGTTCACACTCTAGATACTTGCAATTACTTATGTATTTTATGTATTTATCACAGTCTTTCGCTTGCTAATTTAACTGTCTCTGGAGTATGATATGCTGTTTTGGCCTAGTCTCAATCTTGTTTAATGTCATTCTACAGACAACATGCATTTATCATTATTTATATTGCATAAGTGACGTTCTGGAACTCGGGAGTTGAGTTTCTACCCGACCCATGATTTTCGGGGTGTTACAGAGCCCCACTCCATAGATCAACCGTGTGTGGTGATCAGGTGGCCCACATCACAGGGAACAGTGGAGGATTGAACGTCTACCCTTGAAACCCTTTTAGGTTGTGAAAGTTTTGGGTGAGAGATGATATTTGTTTTTACTCTTCATCCAGGTCCACGTGACCTCACCAGCAGGCGGGGTGGAGAATAAACAGTACGGTGGGCCCCTGGTCCACATGACCTCACCAGCAGGCTGGGTAGAGAATAAACAGTACGATGGGCCCCTGGTCCACGTGACCTTATGAACAGATTGGATGCAAATAGACAGTACGGTGGGCCCTTGGTCCACGTGACCTTAGGAACAGATTAGATGTAAATAAACATTATGGTGGGCCCCTGGTCCACGTGACCTTATGAACAGATTGGATGCAAATAAACATTACAGTGCGCCCGGGTTGGGTGAAAAATAAACATTACTGTGGGCCCCAGGTCTGAGTGACCTTATCAGTGGGTTGGATGGAAAATAAACATTATAGTAGGCCCCACATGGGACCCACCTGATGTATCTATTGTAATCCACACCTCCGATTAGTGTGGGCCCCACCATGGGTATGTACCTCATTTATGCCATCCATGCTTTCAATCACTATGGGATCTACCATGATGCATGTGTTTCATCCAAACCGTCCAACCATTTTGGAGATAATTTAAGGCCCATTGTTGAGGCCCACCTTAATTTGTATGAGGCCCGTTGTTAAGGCCGCCTTAATAAATATGAGGCCCATTGTAACGTATGCAAGGCCCATGTGATTAGGCCCATGTGATGCATTCTAAGGCCCATGGGTTATGACGCATTACAATGTATGTAAGGCCCATTGATTCGGCACACTTGATGAATATAAGGCCCATGTGATCGGCCCATTTGATGTACTTAAGGCCCAATGGGATATATTTAGGTCCATTACAATGTGTGATTCATCCATGGTGTATATAATGATGTTTGCAATGGGCTATACCTTGGGAGCAATGATGGTTTGACGTCAACATTCTATGGATGATGCTGGTTACATGTCCACATAGTCACTCTCCCTAAGGCCCATCGATAGGCCGATACTTGTAGTGAGTAGGCTATCTAGGCCCATTTTTGCTACGTACAGAGTCCTTCGGGCAGATGGTTTATGGGACTCTTTGATAGGCGGAGTTATCCCACATGAGCGCATGATATGCGCAAGATTGATGCATGATTTAACTGTATGACTCATGTACTTTGCATTGTATGATTACTATATGCCCTAACTACAACAGGGTCATAGCCTCCACAGACACATCGTGTGTGGCTAGATTGGATACAAGAAATACTGTTTCTAGCATTGGGGCACCATAGATGTCCCTGGGTGAAATTTTCTAAACCCAATGGTACCAGAGGATGACTCCAACATCGAGACCGAGTGGATATATGAGCACATGAGGGCCGAATACCAGGAGGCCACATCTCCCACTATCTCATGGTCAGTTGGAAAGGGGTGTGGCCTTACTTGCCCGAGGGTAGGGGGCAATACTAGGCTGAGTCTGACCAGCTCATGAATGGGTCCGCTATCGACGTGTCGAATAGGTATTGACAAACTATTGGCCAGGTAGATAGTGAGGTTTCTTACGCTCACTTGGACTGTGCGGCTAGGAGAGCGGTAGTGCCATTTGGAGTATACTAAACCCTGGTAATTATCCAAAATGAGAACTATACTGATAATTAATGAGTTTTATATAGATGAGGATTGGTATGCTTGAGTTGCGTCACGCATCGCATGGTCTTTACATGGCCGATAACATTTATATCTTGCACCGCATAGCCTTGGTATGGCTAATTGTATTCATGTACTCATCAGCATGTTTACGCATTACTCTGACCTTACATTCTTAGCACACTCATATTGCGCACACACTTACACCACCCTCTAAGCTTTCTATAAGCTTATACACGATCGATGCATGTAGGTGACGCTAGGACGCAGCCGTAGCAGCAAGAGCGTGCAATCGAGCTTTTAGAGTTTTCGTTATTTGCATAATCTTGTATTTTCCTTCAGACGTATTGTACTCAAAAGTTTTTTATCATAGTGAATTTTGTGATGGTGTTCTTGTTATTTTTGTTTGTGGGTTATGCTTATGGTTATGCTCATTACGAATCAAATTGATATTAAAAACCCTCCTTGTAGGATCCCAAGATCGGAACCTGGTAAATGGGTGCCGAGAGCCGAGAATGAGGTTCTACGGAGGCTTTCGGCACCGGATTCCGTGATCGAAAATTTGCTGAGCCCAGTTTCTGAGTTTGGGACATGACAAAAGTTAATATCAGAGCATAACTTGGGAATAACCAAGAACAACATCACATGTTTGCTAGGAGTTTAGGACGATTAGGTTCTGAGTACGTAACCTTCCAATTGAGTTTCCTAATGTGTGATTCTCTAGGTTGATTACTATCCTTATTCTTTCTATAGGACATGCCGCCTAGGAGAGCGACTCGAGTGAATCCTGTTCCACCACCTGAAGCTCCAACTTTACCACTTACGCTTATTGTTCCATCGCCTGAGATCCCTTCTCCCTTGCCTAAGGATGACGTTCCTCCACTTGAGGCCGGTGAAGAGCCGACTGTACTTGTGAGTGCCTCTCAGTTACAGTAGATATTACAAGCTGTGACAGTCACACTTCAGGGACAGGGCAGGCTCCCAGTTGTTTCACTAGCCTAGGCCGAGCAGGAACGCGTGAGTGCCCTTCTTCATGAGTTTAGAAAGCTTGATCCTCCACACTTCTAAGGTGAGCCAGATCCGACTGAAGCCGAGAGGTGGCGCTCCGATGTGGAGAAGATCTTCGATACTATGACATATATGACCGAGCAGCGAGTTCGAATGGCTGTATTCCTTCTCCAGGGTGAGGCAGAGCATTGGTGGACATCTATTACCTGTGTTGTAGGACCTGATTATGTCTAGACGTGGGAGGACTTCATTGATCGATTTGAGGAGCAGTACTTCCCTGACCACATTCGTCGGTAGTAAGAACTAGAGTTCGAGACTCTGGTGCAGGGGATATGATCGCTGCATAGTACGCAGCTCATTTTGTGGCACTATCGAGGTTCGTACCATATTTGATTGATGACAAGGGGTGAAAGGCCCTCCATTTCGAGAACGGTTTACGTTATGGTCTTCGCGGCCGTGTTATTGAGCATGAGCTCCCGACCTTTCAGGCGGTGGAGGGCCCAGATTTATAAGACTGAGTGGGCCGGCACACAGGCCGATCGAGATCAAAGGAGGGGTTAGAAGAGACAGGTTCCCTCCAGTAGTTCTCAGCAGCATCGACGACCACAGACGTACAGGAGCCACCCACCTACTAGAGTACTAGTAGCACCAGCGGCATAGCCAGCGCCACCCCAACAGCAATTTTCAAGGACTTATTTTGGATGTGGTGGGACAGGACACTGCATATTTAAGTATCCCCACCCTCATTTAGAGCAGCCAAGAGCACCACAGTAACCTCCACAGCAACAGCCTCCAGTACAGCAGCTATCGTATCAGCAGCGTCCACAGCCACCTCAGCCGCTGAGGCCCCAGCAGTAGCAGAGACAGTAGTATATGCCATCGCAGATGCAACAACAGCACTAGGGACCACAGAGGGGACAGATACCTCCCCAGCCAGCTTAAGCTAGATTTTACGAAGCTCAGCAGGACCCGCAGACCTCTGGAGTCATAAAGGGTATACTTTCAGTCTCTTCATGCATCACACGTGTACTGTTTGATTTCAGTGCTTCTCACTCATTCATGTTTGAGGATTTTTATCGATTAACTGGATTTCTGATAGAGTCTACTAGTGAGGGATTGGCTGTATCGACACCCTTGGGGAAGACCACAGTATTGGGCCGTTTCTGTTCATCTTGCCCCGTGTTAGAGGGAGATATTTTCTTGCCCGCCGACTTGTACGTGTTGCCGATGTCAGATTTCAACGTTATCTTGGGCATGGATTGACTTGTCGAGTACTATTCCATCTTAGACTGCTTCGCAAGGACAGTCACATTCTACATACCAGACTTACCGCAATTTCAGTTTATTGCCGAGCCCAAAGGAGAGCCATTGTCATGCTTGATGTCCTACGCTGTTGAGGAGCTTATTGCAACATGTATTGACCATTTATCGATTATTTGTGATTTCCCTGACGTGTTCCAGGAGATTCCGAGGTTACCGCCTCACCGTCATATTGAGTTCCAATTAGATCTTGTGTCCGGTACTGCGCCCATCTCGAAGGCCCCGTAACGTATGGCACCGATGGAGTTGCGTGAACTGCAGCAACAGTTGGACGAGTTGTGTGAGTTGGGATTCATCCGTCTGAGCAGTTCTTTGTGGGGAGCATCTGTACTCTTGGTCAGGAAGAAGGATGGCTCGTTCAGGCTCTACGTAGGTTATCGCGAGCTCAACCGGGTCACGATCAAGAACAAGTACCTGCTCTTGAGGATAGATGATTTATTTGACCAGCTGCAGGGTGCACAGTTATTTTTGAAGATTGATCTGCATTCCGGTTATCATCAGATTCGAGTCTAAGAGGAAGACATCCCGTAGATGGCTTTCAGGACTTGTTATGGTCATTTTGAGTTTCAAGTCATGACCTTCGAACTGACCAATGCACCTGCGGTCTTCGTGCAGTTGATGAACGAGGTCTTCCGTCCATATCTCGATCAGTTTATTGTGGTCTTCATCGATGACATTCTGATATATTCGAGGACCCATGAGGACCATATGCAGCATCTGAAGATCACTTTGCAAACCCTCCGTGCCCACCAGCTGTATGAGAAGCTGAAGAAGTGCGAGTTATGGCAGGAGGAGGTGAGATTCCTTGGTCACGTGGTGATGAGGGAGGGTGTCGCAGTGGACCCCTCGAAGGTTGAGGTAGTGCGTCAGTGAGGCCAACCCACTACTGCATCTGAGATATGTAATTTTCTTAGTTTAACAGGATACTATCGACATTTCATTGAGGGTTTCTCCCGTATTGCAGCCCCGTTGACCAGGTTGACTCAGAAGGGTACAGATTTTATTTAGACTGATGCATGTGAGTAGGCATTCATGGAGTTGAAGGACCGTCTGACTTCTGCTCCTGTCCTCACTCTTCCCTTTGGGAGTGATGGATTTATTGTATTTACCAATGCCTCACGTATTAGTTTAGGCATTGTCCTGATTCAGCACGACAGACCTATAGCCTTCACGTCTCGTAAGCTCAAGGTCCATGGGCTGAACTACCCCACGCATGGTTTGGAGCTGGTAGCAGTTGTCTTCACACTTAAGGTGTGGAAGCACTACCTCTATGGGGTTAGGTTCGAGCTCTTCTCTGACCAAAAGAGCTTGAAGTATTTACTTTCTCGGTCTGAGCTGAACATGAGGCAGAGATGCTGGATGGAGCTTCTGAAGGATTATGATTTTGACCTCCAGTACCACTTAGGCAAGGCAAACATGGTGGCAGATGCCCTCAGTCGTCAGCCACGAGGCCTGGTGGCACATATGATGATTCAGGAGTAGAGGATGATTGAGGATATAGCAGAGTACGACTTCGATTTTGGTCTGCAGTCTTCTATCGTTCAGCCATTGAGCCTGTCGATTCAACCCTCTCTTGTTGCAAGGGTGATCCAGGCTTAACAAACAGATGAGTCGTTATAGGATTACCGAGCAAAGGTAGCATCTGAGAGTCAGACAGATTGGTAGATTGGTTCTGATAGTGGACTTCACTTCAGAGGCCGATTATGTATCCCAGATATTCCTGAGCTACATAAAGATCTTATGAATGAGGCACATCGATCACAATTTTCTGTCCACCCTGGCTCGACGAAGATGTATCGTGATATGAGGGGATAATATTTTTGGGCGGGGATAAAGTGTCAAATTACTAGTTTTGTGGCTGAGTGTGACACATGCTAGCGTGTCAAGGCTGATCATCAGAGACCTCCTGGTCTGTTGCAGCCGTTGAGCATCTCGATGTGGAAGTGGGAGCACGTATCTACTGATTTTATCATAGGTTTGCCGAGGACTCAGCGCGATAATGACTCTATCTGGGTTGTCGTGGACCATCTGACGAAGTCGGCACATTTTCTTGCTATCCATGAGACTTGACATACTGACCAGCTTGCCAGGATATTTGTTGAGGAGATAGTGAGACTGCACAGAGTTCCAGTCTCGATCATTTCTGACTGAGACCCGAGGTTCACGTCTCAGTTTTGGAGGAGCTTTCAGAAAGCTATGGGTACTGATTTGCGGCTCAACACCGCGTATCATCCACAGACCAATGGCCAGACACACAGGGTCAATCAGATACTTGAAGATATACTTTGGGCCTGCACGATTGATTTCGGGAGTAGTTGGGATGAGCATTTGTGATTTGCTGAGTTTGTATATAACAACAGCTATCAGGCGACCATTGTCATGGCTCCTTTTGAGGCATTGTATGACAAACCATGTAGATCTCTGAGTTGTTGGACCGAGGTAGGAGAGCAGTGTCTCCTAGGTACTGAGCTTGTGCAACAGACGTTAGAGGCTATCGATATCATCAGGCAAAGGATGCGGATAGCTCAGAGCCGACAGAAGAGTTTTGCTGATTATCGGTGTCGTCCCTTGGAGTTTACTGTAAGAGACCATGTGTATCTCAAGGTCTCACCCATGAAGGGCATAATTCGATTTGAAGCGAAGGGCAAGCCTGCCCAGAGATTTATAGGACCTTTCAAGATCACTAGGCGCGTTGGCACCATGGCCTATCGGCTTGCCTTACCATCTAAGTTGTCGGACATCCACAACATTTTTCACATCTCTATGCTGAGGAAGTGTGGGTCAGATGTGGTTCCTGTCATTAATTGACAATCATTGGAGGTTTGTGAGGGCGCTTCTTACATTGAGCAGCTAGTTCGTATCCTTGATCGGAAGGAGCAGGTCCTCCAGACTAAGGTCATTCCCTTGGTGAAGGTTCAGTGGGGTCACCATTCGGTTGATGAGGCATCTTGGGAGCACGAGGCTAAGATTCGAGAGCATTATCCTCACCTCTTTGATGATTGAGTGTATGATGTATCTTGTATGTTGTCTCCGATTTTATATGACGATGCCTTGTTTCCTCTTCTATTATGAGTTAGGTTTATTTGTAATGATTGTGTAAATTTTAAGGATGAAATTTTTATTTAAAGGGGAGAGTTGTAATGCCCGTATTATAGACCGTACCATTTCATATGCTTCCGCAGTCCTTCCGGTCGAATTCCGGCAACTTTCGACCTGTATCTGATGTTTGCGTTCGATCCTAAGCCGAGTCTTGTAAATTAAAGTTGGCTCAACCCGAAACTTGTACCTTAGCGACCGTGCCATCGCCGCAGTTCCAACGCTATGACTCGTGCACTGAGCCGATGCCCAGGCCAAGAGATGTGGGCCCCATTCATTTCGAGGAAAATGCCATGTGTTGCAAACTTCAAGGGAATCTCTACAACCTATCTTATCAATCAATTAATGTCAAGTCAAGTAATTTCATACCTCAAGTACAACAACCTATACCCTACCCTTACCTCTCTCTTACACAAGCAACCCAAAGTCAACCCTTACATCACTTCAACCCATCACCCATCCTTATCAACCCATCACTTCTCTCTCTCCCTCATTTCTCAAAAAAAAAAAATTATATAAGCAGCAGCGCCTGCTGGTACTTGGTGGGCCCCTTTTTGTTGTGTGCCCCACTCCATAGATTAACTATGTGTGGTGATCAGGTGGCCCACATCACAGGGAACAATGGAGGATTGAACGTCTTCCCTTGAAACCCTTTTGGGTTGTAAAAGTTTTGGGTCAGAGATGATATTTGTTTTTACTCTTCATCCAGGTCCACGTGACCTCACCAGTAGGCTGGGTGGATAATAAACAGTACGATGGGCCCCTGGTCCACGTGACCTCACCAGCAGGCTGGGTGGAGAATAAATAGTACGGTGGGCCCCTGGTCCATATGACCTTATGAACAGATGGGATGCAAATAAACAGTACGGTGGGCCCCTGGTCCACGTGACCTTATGAACAGATTGGATGCAAATAAACATTATGGTGGGCCCTTAGTCCACGCAATCTTATGAACAATAAATTGGATGTCAATAAACATTACAGTGGGCCCGGGTTGGGTGGAAAATAAACATTACTGTGGGCCCCAGGTCTGAGTGACCTTATCAATGGGTTGGATGGAAAATAAACATTATAGTAGGCCCCACATGGGACCCACCTGATGTAAGTATTGTATTCTACACCTCCCATTAGTGTGGGCCCCACCATGGGTATGTACCTCATCTATGTCGTCCATGCTTTCAATCACATGGGATCTACCATGATGCATGTGTTTCATCCAAATCGTCTAACCATTTTGGAGATAATTTAAGGCCCATTGTTGAGGCCCACCTTGATTTGTATGAGGCCCGTTGTTGAGGCCGCCTTAATAAATATGAGGCCCATTGTGATGTATGCAAGGCCCATTTGATGCATTCTAAGGCCCATGAGTTATGGCCCATTGCAATGTATGTAAGGCCCATTGATACAACCCACTTGATGAATATAAGGCCCATGTGATACGGCCCATTTGATGTACTTAACGCCCAATGGGATGTATTTAGGTCCATTGTAATGTGTGATTCCTCCATGGTGTATATAATGATGTTTACAACGGGCTGTACCTTGGGAGCAATGATTGTTTGACGTCCACATTATATGGATGATGCTGGTTAAATGTCCGCATTGTCACTCTCCCTAAGGCCCATCGATAGGCCCATACTTGTATTGAGTAGGCCGTCTAGGCCCATTTTAGCTACGTATAGAGTCCATCACTATATAACATTATTCATGTTCATACGCACCATATGTATGCTTGATATGAGGAGTGACTGATCATAGTATATGCCTTCGGGTAGATGGTTTATGATACTCTCTGATAGGCAGAGTTATCCCACATGAGCACATGGGATGCGCAGGATTGATGCATGATTTGACTGTATGACTCATGCACTTTACATTGTGTGATTATTGTATGCCCTAGCTACATCAGGGTCATATCATCCACAAACACATCGTGGGTGGCTGGATTGGATACCGAAAATATTGTTTCTAGCATCGGGGAGCCATAGATGTCCCTAAGTGAAAGTCCCTAAACCTAATGGTACCAAAGGATGACTCCAACGTCGAGACTGAGTGAATATATGAGCACATGAGGGGCAAATACCAGGAGGCCGCATCTCCCACTATATTATGGTCGGTTGGAAAGGGGTGTGGCCTTACTTGCCCGAAGGTAGGGGGTAATACTAGGCTGAGTCTGATCAGCTCGTGAATGGATCCGCTATCGACGTGCCGGATAGGTATTGGCAGACTATTAGCCAGGCAGATAGTGAGGTTTCTTATGCTCACTTGGACTATGTGGCTGGGAGAGCGGCAGTGCCATTTGGAGTATACTAAACCCCGATGATTATCCAGAATGAGATCTGTACTGATAATTGATGAGCTGTATGTGGATGAGGATTGGTATGCTTGAGTTGCATCATGCATCACATGGTCTTGACATGGCCGATAGCATTTATATCTTGCACCTCATAGCCTTGGTATGGCTAATTGCATTCATGTACTCATCAGCATGTTTCCGCATTACTTTGACCTTTCATTCTGAGCATGTTCATATTGTGCACAAACTTACGCCGCCCTCTAAGCTTTCTATAAGCTTATGCACGATCGATGCGTGCAGGTGATGTTAGGATGCAGTCGTAGCAGCAGAAGCGTGCAGTCGAGCTTTTAGAGTTTTCGTTATTTGCATTATCTTGTATTTTCCTTCAGGTGCATTGTACTCAAAAGTTTTTGATCATAGTGGATTTTGTGATGTTCTTGTTGTTATTGTTCATGGGTTATGCTTATGGTTATGCTCATTATGAATCAAATTGATATTAAAAACCCTCCTTGTCGGATCCCAGAATCGGAACCTAGTAAATGGGTGTCGGGAACCGAGAATGGGGTTCTACGGAGGCTGTCGGTGCCGGATTCGGTGATCAGGAATTTTGTGAGCCCGATTTCTAAGTTTGGGGCATGCCATTTGCCATAGCTAAATGCTGATTCAAAGGGATGTATTAATCCCATGGCATGTGAGAGCATTAGTGCTTGAAATTGGGGTGGTTCCTACGGCATGGTAGTAAGACAAATTTGATCCATTCCTCATCTTTTGCTTTTGGTGCCAATGAATGAGCATTTTCCAATTGGAGTTGGGTACGCTGGCTGGTTTTTTTTGCCATTCAGATTCTTTGGAATCTTGTTGAGGTTTGTATCATGTTTCTTATTTAATTCATGGATATGACATCCATGTGGTTGACTACAAACTTCATAGTTCCATTTCTAGTTACTTATGGTAAAACTTGATAAATGGAAAAAAAATTAAGAACATATGATCATGGATTCTCAGATGCTATACCATGTAAACCATGGAAGTCCTCAAAATGGCGTCCGCATATCTGCTAACTGACAAGCAGATAAAAAAAAAAATGCTACCTTTGGCACTGCTATGGACCATTAATTCTTGGTCAAATGAGAGAGACTCAAAAGTGATTTTGTTAGCAACAACACAGAACATAGATAGACACCACCACAAAACAGTCAATCAACATAAATGGACTAAAGCCAAAACACTGTTAATGAAGCATTTTGCCAACTAAGCAAAGTTCGAAAAAATATTTTCTGAATATAGCAAGTTTCTGTACAACTAGGGAAACATCATTCCTAATTTTAAAAGGCTGTTAGGTTGTCAAAAATATAGCATGTAAGAAACATTCCCAAAGGAAGTACCATTTAGTACCGTATCTCCTGTTAGATTGAAGAACATGCAGCTATCTCAAAACCCTGAGACTAGAACTTGACTTAATTCTTTATCGGAAATGGAATGTGAATTCATGAATGTATAGTATAATCTAAAAAAGAACCAAGTAAAGATATTATGTGATTACATTGACAACAAAGTTGAAGCAAAAAAACTGTAACTAACAACAAATAGAAACAAGAATGTAAGGTTTGCCAGTAACACTCCGAAAATTAAAGTAAAAAAGTCCATTTCCCAGTAAATTTTGCCAAATTGGTTCTAAAGCTGGAATAATTGGAGATACATCTGTTCCGCTAGCAAGGAAACCAAGCCTCGTGAAATCATTTGCCATCTCAACATAGTCCTCATTTACCACATGGACAACAACATCGATCAAAATTTGTTTATTTTGCTGGCATCAGAAAAGAAAAAGTTACCATTGGATACTTTGAATATATCTCATGAGATGCAATTGTAGCAAAAGATTATCCAAGGTAATGCAACCTTTGGCGACCTCAAATAGAAGGGAAAATCCCTCAGGTGACCTGATTCATGTTCATTTGTGTCCTTGGCTTTGCCTTTTTGGCATGAAAATTTCTTCAGTGAACATTGGTTAATAAGGAATTATGTGGTTTTCAATAATTGGAATGGTGGGAAACAGAAAAACTACTGTTGGTTGCAATATTGGTAATTTTAATTGGAATGATGGGCTTCTCTTTCCCCTTCGGCAATTTAGGACATACCCCACAAACCTCTGCCCAAAACACATGCCTTTTTAAATGTAGTAAATAACTCATATATTGTATGTAGACCACAACCCATGCACTTAGCAGGTTAGAAGTTATTCACTGGGTGAA
This sequence comes from Magnolia kwangsiensis, assembly GCA_037074715.1. NCBI lineage: Eukaryota > Viridiplantae > Streptophyta > Magnoliopsida > Magnoliales > Magnoliaceae > Magnolia > Magnolia kwangsiensis. The sequence continues at coordinate 72,109,322 of CM073584.1, forward strand.
CCATAACCTATGAACACAAACAACAAATATGATGAAAGCATTTCCCACATTTTTGCAGCATTGGGTTCTTATTAAGGCACGTCAACTGAAACACACTAGTTTTTGAGTGCTTCTTTACCCAACCTGCCGAAGTTGCACCCTGACGTTGGACCATCTCTCAAAAGCAATCATTTGAAAGCAGAGATTCTTTTCAACATTGCCTTGTTAAATCATCACTTTGTTGAAAGCCACCAAGCAACTACAGGACTTATTTCAGGATATATAAAAAGAATGAATCAACTGCACCTTAACCGAATTTCTACTACAAGATATGAATATGACGGTGCAACTAACCGCAAGAGTGGAAATGAATTCACCAGGAAAGGAAAGATGTGTGCCTGCATCCAAGACCAATAACACGTGACTTTGGGACTAGACATGCAGCTCAAAGCTCCAACAGTCACAGTGATAGATCTCTTCTTCAGAGACTTCAAAATTTGAGTTTTTGTTTTTTCTTTTTCTCAGGACATTATCAAGAAATCTCACCAAAATAAATCAACCCGATGTATAGACCAGTCTCTCTGCCTGTTTGCTGTACAAGAATAATCATGTAATAAGGAAACCACGTCTTAATAAATTGTCCTATTAGATGTGCTTGCAAGCATGCAAAGAGTAAAACTTCAGCGTCAACAAATGTTCATCCCTTGCCTATGGGTATACAAATAAATTGAATAGCTTCTTTTTTGAAGAAAATTTACCTCATTCATCATCCTGTGGAGTTCATCCCTCGCCTCAACTACGCGGTCTTTGTCATTACTGTAAAAAATGAGTCCCTATGTGTTTTGGAAATAGTGCCTCCATAGCGGTCTGATATGTTTTCAGAGAATTCACCGCACCATATTATCAGTGAAATATAGTATAAAAATGCTTCAACAGTCAAAGAAGTAGGCATGGGTTATCAAACAATACAGACAATGGTGGTGAAGCCCTACCTTGTCCTGAACCCAACATCCCAAACAGTGAAGTTGATATTCTTGTACTCCACCGTATTGACATTGAAACCTGTGTTCCAAAAACCCAACAAGAATCATAAAGAAAAGAATGTGGAGAAAAAGGTAGGTGTTCCGTTTTAAAGAAGAGGTTATCATTTGGTGCCTAGTGCAGCAATGCCCCATGCTACTATCTTCTATAAAAGTTGGACACATCTGTAACCATTGCCAATGGATTTTGGGCTTCACTCAGATCTGTGCCAAGTTAACTCGGCTTGTTCAACCCCCATATTCGTAAGACATTTCAAGGTATGAATATATATATATATATATATATATATATATATATATATATATATATATATATATATATATATATATATATATGAAGCAACAACTACGTATAAGAGGAACGACTATGTTCTAAATCCATAGCCATTTATTTCTTAAAAAAAAAAAAAAAAACAGTTAAGCAACAATTATGTTACTTATGTACTAGATTGGTAGGAACACTTAGTAAGCAAAATTTGACCTTCCAGATCCCTTTAAAAGAAAGGGTTTAGCAAACCAATTAACTCCAAATTCAGGTGTGTGGAAGTGGTGCATTACCTGAAATGGTCAGATTAAATTGTTCAGAGAAATGTGCATGCTAACATGGTTATTATATAATACTCAGCCCAAATGACTAATGTTTTGGCTACGACATCGAAGACTAAGCATTCTTTATAGGTATTTCCCCTTTTCAGTAATTTAGATAGTTCATCAGGTGGCCAAGATCTTGAGCTCAAACATCCAGTTGTGTTCATTATTAATCCTGTTTTAATACAAAGTAGCGAATGAGTAATAATGTTAATGGAATCTTTGATTCTTTCTCAATATTCAAAATCAATTTGGAAAAATACTTAAGGCTATTGAATTATATCGTCTAAGAGATAAACTAGAAATTGGTGGCTTGCTTTTGATAAAGTAACAAGTAACAATTTCCAGAATGATCAGAATTCGCAAGATAGGTTCAAATACAACCTAGAAATATACATATTCATCAAAGCATCATATGCCAAGTCAATCGTTGATCTTTTGGAAGTGCCATAGAACTTTGTGTATCTCCTACATGAATTTTTTTTTTAAAGAAAAAAAGGAAGAAAGAAAATGCTAAGAGAAAGCTCATTGACAAAGACTTCCAAGAATAAATGGCAGTAATCCAGTCTTCATTTACAAATTAGCTAATCTTTGACAAAGGCTTCTTACCTCCAAAAGAAGAAATTCAAATTCAAATAGTTTCAATTATATAAAAAGATAACCGAGAGCAGCATTGCCACAAAATTTATACATTGAAGAGCTTTCAAGCAACAAAAATGAAAGAGACTACTCAAAAGCATCAAGAAACAAGAAGGCTTGGTTTCTCTCACGGTCATTTCCCCAATATGAAGATTGTGTTGACTGATATAAGCAAATGTCCTTTGAGGGACGAACTCCTCCATCCCATGGCCATTGTAAGTTACTCTTCCAAGAACCTAATGTTTGAGAAAAACCCAAATCAGCTTTGAATCAAATAGATGAAATAGTTCCCAAAATTTTCATTATGACTACAAGTCCGGTCTGCCATGATGAGAAGAAAAAACATAGTATATCTACCTTCAGTTCTTTATCAAGCTTTCTTGTGAAAGCTAATAACAAAGTTGTCTTCCCTGATCCTGGAGGCCCTAAAAGCAGAGTCATTATGAAAATTCCACATTTGAATCAATCCAGAGCCTGCCCATTAACATTATAAACAGGCTTGTTGGTGCTCAGGTGGGTCGAAATGTGTATTGATCCAGCTTCAAAATTAAGATCATAACTGACCCACTGGCTGCTATCAGAGAAGTCGGAGGCGGGACCCTATCATCCCCATCAGCCATCCTCTGTCCCAGGCACCCAGAACACCCCTCTGCTTATCTTATGCTAGAGGCCATCGATTTGAAAGGCGAGTAGTCGGAAAGGCCCAAGCCTACCAATCTTAGGCCATGTGGGCCGACCTGGCCCCTTCTTGCTCCCAAATACACTGGTGGGATCACCTCCTAATCAACATAATATCAATGGTTAAAATTTTGGGCCACAGTATCGACCTGAAACACAACGACAATGATGGTCAGAAACAGTGGGGTAAGGAATGTCCTGTGGCCCACACTACCACTAGTGTGCTACATTGGCACGACGGTAGTGAATCACTAAACATAATCAATATTTCAATCTCTTACTCCAAAATCACTAAACAACATATCTCACCATGATTCTACAAAATGTGACAGCATGTACATAAACCACAATCAACATTTCAATGTTACAGAACACATACAAGCACACACACATACTATTGATGAGAAGGTATGCGAATAGCAAAATGAACAAGTAGCAAGTTCTCAACGCATACTACAACCGCCAAAAAATAGGCCATAAAAAATGTTAGGAAACAGCTAGATCTGATGCTGCATTTGTAGTTGGAAGGGCCCCAATCTCCTCCCACCCTTCCATAGAGTCACTGGAATTTTACATAAATACATCGAACCACCTCAAATACTGGAACCTGTAGTTACTTACCTCTGAAATTGTTCAGTGTCTACAAACTTGCTTTAAAAAAAAAAAAATTAAAGAAAAGGAAAAATAAATAGTAAATAACGCTCAACAAAATAGTAGCATTGTCTGTCTCAATCTATCGATTGGAATGGAAAATGGAAACAACAACGAAACAAACACTTAAAACTCACCTCTCATAAAGCCGAAGGACAAAGATACCTAAACCTGCCATACTCTTTCGCCACCGCCAGTCAAGCACCCAAGTATGCATCCAATGACTCAATAACATCCTCACACTTGAGGCCAAAAAACTTACAGACAAGAGATGCCACCACCACCGCCAGTAACATCACCATGACAAAAATGACTCTTACTACCACTAGGGATGAACTCAACATCTACTACTAGGGAGACCAAAGAGACTGCTGCTACTAAAAACTGTATCACACTAGTGAACAGAAATAGAAGAACCATTCACTTCTTCTTGGCGATCGACTTGGTGGCACCAGATGGATCCTTCTTCTCAACGCTCTTGATCACACCCACTGCAATAGTCTGGTGCATGTCCCTCATAGCAAAACATCCAAGAGGAGGGTACTCAGAGAAGGTCTCAACCACCATGGGCTTAGTTGGAATCATCTTAACAAACCCAGCATTGCCGTTCTTCAAAAATTTCAGCTCCTTCTCAAGCTCCTTGCCAGATCGCTTGTCGATCTTAGTCAGGATCTCTCCAAACTTGTTGACACTCAAATCACCCTCATTGATGGAATCACCGTCAACATGGATGCTTTCCCTGTTGTATAGAAGAGAGGGAGAAAAGATTAGAAATGGTAAATAAAAATCCTAACCTTAGAAGAAGAAAAGGGGATGATCAGAAATTTAGAAGGAGATAAAAGGGGGAAGAAATGGGAACGAGAGAGGGCACTTGAAAGGAGAAAAGTAGGAAAAATTGGTGAGAAAGAGAGAGAGAGAGAGGTGGACATGGGGGTAAGGTGGAGGTAGGGGAAGCATGTGGGATGGATATTTGGGAGAGAGGGAACGAAAAAAGGGCCCGTGAGAATGAAATAGTTGGAGGGATTTTTTTTAATGGATTTAGCTATGGTTATATATCTTTTAGGTACGGATTTAATCCATAGCTATATAGATACAGCTTTAAACCATAGCTAAAAGCCACCATAGTCCATAGCCTTTGCTCAATTTTTTTGGTAGTGATCACCCTGTAGTGACCACGAGTATAAACTTGTGAATTTGCCTATCGACTGCTTTTCATTAGGGGTAATGCCCTACAACTTGCCTATCGTATATGGTTAACTAGGATTGACAACCCTAGATGGATCCTTCATTTGGGTTAATGATATAAAAGGAGGTACCTTAGCTTTCAAATCTGTTGTATGAATTAGCCTAATTAAGTACTTGGCTAACACGACCATGCACTGCATTGCATGTGCTTTCCCAGGGAAGGCACACTTTAGGGAAGTTGTCATGCGTGAACTTAGTTGTTAGAGTTGCTTGTGAGGAAGCTTTGTGCGAGGGCGTGCATCATTACTGCATTAACAAGAGTAGTTAAGAAGTGATTGTTGTATTGCTTTATCATTACTGCTTGATTGACTTGATAACATGTTAACCTTTGCCTTATAGTACCACTGAGTTGATCACTCACTCCCACCCTACAACAGTGTTTTAAAATACAAACCAGACTTTGGTTTGAATGCAGGTGATGGGGAGCTTATGCAGCGGAGTTGGACTTCATAAATGAGGAGGAAGAATTCTCCTACGTTTAGCTCTCAAGCGGGTGTATGTAGACCTCATGCTGATTCGACGGTATTACAGGGACATATGGATTAGTTGGACACTTTACATTTTGATATTTTGTTAATGTTGGAACAATACATGTATATATTCAGCCCGGTAACATACTCATACTCTAGAGGTTGTGAAATACTTACCTGTTCAAATATATATATATATATATATATATATATATATATATATATATATATATATATATATATATATGTTTCAGTCTTCCGCTTGCTTAAATTAAATTATCTTTGGAGTATGATGTGCCATTTTAGTATAATCCCACTCATGATTAACTCATTCATATGGACAAAATTTGAACATCATCATCCATGCTGCATAAGTGATGTACCAGATCTCGGGAGTAGAGCTCTACTCGACCCTTGAAATCCGGGGCGTTATATAAGATTTAACAAATCTTCGACCTGTGGAAGGCCCTCCTCGACTGGTCGCAAAGGTGGTCTTCGACTGGTCGAATGAGCTAAAATTTGAACCGATTCAGTTGCTTAACTTCAAGCCAAGAAACTCTTGACTAGTCAAAGATTGTCCTTCGACTGGTCAAGCAGACCACTCGACTGGTCGAAGGTGTAACCAAATTTTCTATTTTACTCGGTTTAAGCTAGGACTGGTCGAGAAAATCTTAGGCTAGTCGAAACTCAACTAAATATAAGCATAAAAACCCAATTTTAAATTGATTTTGAAAGCACCTAAGACTAATGTCTTTCTAGGGTTTATAATACCTATATAGACTGAACTTCATTATCTTGAAGTATATTATAGACTTGAACTTCTCTAAGGATCTTGATCTTCTACTAGAACATTAGTAGATCTTGAGTTCATGTTGTCTTTCGAGCTTAATCTTCTACTAGATCTTGGTCTTGTTCTTCTACTAGATCTTGAACTTGTTTTGAACCTTGATCTTCAATTATACTTGAAGATTGCTTGATAAGATGTTTTGACTAAATAAAATTTGACAAACAACGTGTGAAGTATACTTTAAACATTATAGCACTTACAATCTCTCCCTTTGTCAATTACACGATAAAACACTTATCAAGAGAAAAATGATGCTTATGCTTGTGCTTATACCTGCTTGTGGATATGGATTGTGGCTAGTAAGTATTTTTTTATTTTTATTTTTGGGTGTGCTACTCAGGGGGAGTAACTAAGGAAGTGTTTTGAATGTTTCATGATGATTTACTCTGGTGCATTATACTTTCTTGTGTATATATGGTGCATGATTCTTTATTGAGCATGTAATGTTTCTCTTATTTTTAATGGAGTGTGTTTTGTCACAAATTTGACAAAGGGGGAGATTGTAAGTGTTATAAGTTCTGCTCCTTTGATTGTCAAAATTTGTAGTGCCAAAACCACAATTTGTGTCTTGTGTAGCACGTTGATATATATATGTTTAAGGCAATGCATCATATGTTCAAATCATGTTAAGTGCTTCAAGTCGAAAACTATGATCTACTTCAAATGCAAGATCAAGTACATTGTTTACTTCTTTAAAGCTTCAACTGATAATGTTGTAAAGCGACATTGAAAGACATGTAATGGTTCAAGACTCAAGAAGCAGATCAACATATGTACTACAACTTCAAGATTCAAAAGATCTCAAGTACAAGATAGCAAGCTTCATCATGAGTCAAGATTGCAAGCTTCATGGATTTCAAAGAAAGACCATCAACATCTGAAGATGAAAATGTTCATACTTCAAGGTTTGAAAGACCGTAGATTGACCTTAGGGTAGGTCATTTTGAATACATAATTCAATTGCTCTTTTTATAAGTGCTTGGTCTATTCTTCGACTAGTCCTAGATTCTGTTCGACTAATCCTAGCACTGGCTCGACCAGTCCAAGAAATTCTAAGACTAGTCCTAAGTTTGTTGTTATTTTTTTAGAATTTTTTGTTGAGCCACGACCAGTCCTGGAGACTGCTCGACCGGTCGTGTGAACAGTGCATAATTCGTTCATGACCAGTCCTACAGCTACGACTCGAACTCCAGCAACTGTTCTGGGTCTCACATGACCAGTCGTGGAGGTCACACGACCGGTCATGCAGTGCCAACGACCAGTCGTGGAGGTCACACGACCGGTCGTGCAGTGCCAACGACCAGTCGTGAAACGGTTTTATCTGATCACGCTTAAAATTTTAAAAATCCGTTGGACCTACGACCAATCGTAGTATCCACAAGACCAGTCGAAGGTGCGATCTGCTCACCTATAAATAGACGATGAATTTTAGAGTTTGGTAACTCAATTCAAGTAAAATCAAGGCATCACTCTGAGAGATAAGTTAGTAATCCATTTAAGCTATTGTGCTCATTTAATATTATCTTTTTGTAGCTTTCTTTGTATTTGATTTTGAATTTCTTTATTCCAATTATATTTGAAAGAGGAATTGAGGTATTCCTAATTCTTGGAATCAAAATCAAATTAAGCTAGCCCAAGGTACTTTAAATCTAAAATTAATTTAGAACTTAGAACCATTTCATATGTGACTATTGGACATTGATATTCAACGTTGAACTTCTACTCTGTCTTAGTTCTTTCGGGCTACAACAAAAGGAGAAATCCAGGTATTTTACATTTGTGTAAATCTTTTGCTTTGGTTTCTCTTGAGATTAAGCCAGAAAAATCTCATTGGTTTGGTTATCTGAGGAGAGCCAAAAAATTTAGAGAAAGGGTTTTTTTTTTGAACTGTATAAAGCCCACTTCAAAGACACAATTGTGAGGGTTTTAGGTGAACCTGAAAAATCTATTTGAATAGTGAGCGCTAATATCCACTGTGTGAGGATATTAGGAGTGGAATAGTTGTGTGGCTGTTGTTTAACAGTTGGTGTACACACAGGCGAACCACTATAATATTTGTGTTTGGATGTGTGGTTTATTTTCTATATCTTTTATCATTCAAGTTTGTAGGAAGTACTTGTGGATGTGAATGTTGTAATATTTTCATTTCAAGCATTGTGGGGAATGTTGTAATAACTTAGATTTCATTTCTTTGTTATTTATTCTTTAATTTATTTCTCTATATCAAGTTTGAATTTTTGATATGAAGTCCTTTCTAGAAATAAGGTTGTCCTACCATAAACCTTGGTTTTTGGTGTAAGGTTGTCCTTAGAACAACATACGTAGTAACCACTTAATACTCATACATTTGAGGTGGCTTTACATTTCAGTATTGTAGATTGATTATAGTGCTATCTTACCTTTAATTGTTTAAATTCTGCTATTATGATTTTAATTTGGCATAGTCCTATTCCCCCCCCCCTAGGACATATAGCTTGGCCTTTTTAGAGAGGTGTTAGTAGGAAGGAAATGATTGTAGCTTGTTCAGGGAAGAGAAATTTTAGCCTTTTCTCTTGAGAAATGGGGCTTTGGTTAGAGAGATAATGATAGGCTAGTAAAAGAGGACCTAAGAGAGGCTATAGGTTAGGGTTGTGGGTAGTGTATGAGTGATGGGTAGTGTAGAACATGAGATTTGGGTAGTGTGTGTTGTAACTTGTGCCAAAAGGTGGGACCACTTAGAAATTTATGCACACCACCCCTAGGTGGGCCACATGATCATGATCAAGGGCTAGAAAATGAAATACACACAACTTATGATCTACACGTCGGATGGATGCACAAGATGCGTCATCGGAACAGTAACGACGATGCGAACAAGATGGCATAGGTTTTGGCTCATTCCGAGTCGGGTCTATATGACTGGACTTAAGGATGATCACAAATACTATCCGAGGTTCGCGGGTTGCTGGGATTCGACCGGTAGAACCGTGAGATTAAAAAAATAAAATTCACACACATACACACACATGCACTCGGGTCAGGTCTTATAAACCCTAACCTAAAAATAGAAAGTAAATAAATCATAGTCTTAACCTAATTTCAAAAATAATCAAATTCAGAAAATGCAACCGTCAATCCCCGACAACGGTGCCAAAAACTTATTCACAACCCCAAGTGTAGGGGTCACGATGTAGTAATAATCTTGGTAAGACCGATGTCAAATCCACAGGGACTGATCTTGTGCGTTTCTGAAATTAACTAGAAGAAAATGTAAAACTAATTTTAAAGTGATTGAGAGAGTAATTGTGAATTAAGTAATTAAAACTAAGAATTTAAAGGCATGAACTAGAGTGTCAAGGATCCATTTGCAGTGATCAGGAAGCCCTCTTGCTGGATTCAAGTAACACAATTAGAATTGGAGTCCTATACTATCCAATTGAAAAATACATCAATAAAACCAAATCTGAACTTCCATTAACCTAATTCTCAATAAACGAGAACTATGATAATTGGCAGGGATTTCATCACCAAACCATGCCCAGGAGACAATGACAAACAATAGGATTTACCAATCCCATAATCTCAAAGCAAGAGAATTGTGAAGATTAGGAAGGATTCCATCACCCTACCACACCCAAGGGACGATGGTAAATAACAGGACTTACTAATTTCACAATATCTAATCAGAAAAAGAAGATACTTAAATTTATTGCAAATCTACTATAATTTGAGTCAAAATAAACTATTAAAAACTGAAAGTATTCCTTAAACATCAAATTAGAATTCATGGAGTTCAACATAAACATGAATCTAAGTAATAAAACATCTCATCATGTTACAAGCTTTACCTCTTAGCCCTAGCTAAGAGGTTTAGCTAACCATAGACATGATTGGACAAAAGTCTCTTAAGAAAAACATGAAAACAACTAAGGAAGAAGAAGAAAAACTCTTAGCGATGGCTTCTCCACCCTTTTACTCCACTCCATAATCCCTAGAAAATGCATAGGAACATCCTAGGGAGTCCTATTTATAGTTGCGGAACTCTAACTTTCGCACATAATTGGAAAACTCTAGAAACCGCCTCAAATTTACGTAGTTTACTAAAATAGACTTCACTCTATACAGTTTTCCAAAATAGACTTTACTTTGCACAATTTCACAAAATGACCCAGAGTTTCAGAATATATTTTTTTAGGACAATTTCAGATTTCTTTTTCTTCACTTTAAATCATTGATTCTCTTCATTCATCACTTGGTTTTCTTAGATCTTTGACATATGAATTCTTCAATCTTGGCCTCCTAAGGACCATCCCTTACATTAGTGATTCTTGAACATCAAATTCATGCTTTTAACACCCTTTTCAATCCAAGCTCTTAAATTCAACTTGCAATATAAACATGAGTAAAATAGAACATAACATTATCATGTTCATAAAACCAAGATATAAATGGAGGATAATATACAATATTTGACTCTTAACACTAAGTGAATGAGAGTGAGAGAGACTGCTTGGGTTCTCAAGCTCCTACATTTTACACCTCCCCCCCCCCCCCCCCCCCCCCCCCCCCCCCCCCTAGCTTCCTCCAATCATCTCTTAGCTTTATAGTCCTACTTAGGTCAATCATCCCCAACCATGGTGCACCAAAACATACAACCCATATCAAGTGCAATCCAAAGATCATGCAATAATGACTAGCATTTATACTTCATCAATTACATCATTACTTCCCTTCTCAATCCCTTTGCTTATCTAGGTTTCCATTGAATGTATGCTCTGTGACTTGCTGGAACTCCGAATCTTGTCATTTCAGAAACTCACAGTAGCCTAGTCCTCTTATCATGCTAGTATCACTTCATCTCCTCTTAACCTCATTTCTCCTCTAGACATTTTTCGGACGTATGTTGTGGCTTGCCGGGATCCCGAATCCTGTTAGATCAGAAATATGAGTTTGTTTAGTCTTATTTTAATATTTTTCACCTTATCATCTTATTCCTTAAGATCATCTTACCACATGAAGTAGAGACCATACACCCGTATGGGTAGAGGGGCTGTCTAACACATTCCCTCTCTGTAACTAAGGTCCCTTACTCAGAATCTTAAGTTACAAATCAGGAGTCAACTTAAAGTAAGAGAGTGTCCAAATTCTCTACCTTTGCATATTTTACAGGCTCTAGCCAACTACGGGATTTTAAGTTAAGTGGCTAGTGACAACTCTATGTCTACTATATCATCAACCCAAATCAGTCTACACAGCCCACCCCAAAACATAAATCAGTGTGGGCACCGATTTCCAGTGTTCATAGAATGATGACTCCACTAGGGAGTATAGGTTAGTCAATGTTAGCTGAGACCCAAGTCGAAAAAGTGTGGTAATCCAATCTTAGGGAGTATTCTTCATATAAACATTTGCATTCATACTTTGCTTTTAAAAAAAATTCAAAAAAAAATAAATGAGCATCGATCTTTTGGCTTGCACCCATTCAAGACTTTCACTCACCCCATGCTTATTCGATTCAAAGTTTTCATAGCAAACTAAAAAGAAGAAACCATTGCACCTAAAAGGCACCCCTTAGATCCCCTGAGCTCATGGGTAGTAATACAGCGATCGTGTCCATGGCTTATGTGACTGAAAATTTTAAGGATTTGTGGGACCTTCTTACCCAATGTATTCAAAGAGAGGCTACCCAAACTATACAGGTATCATCGCCTAGTGCCCCAGTCATCTCAACTTTTTAGCATCCTCCCCACAATGGGAGTCACATTTAAGGCTAATTTTTTTTAGCCGACAATCCTTTCCAACAGCCTCTCATTAATGAGAGTCGCTACCAAAATCAACCCACCACAACTAGGAAACCCAACCAATTCCAACATCCTCTTCCTAGTACGAGATCTGGTCAATTCCAATGGGCAAAATCCCTCTCGTCTGGTCCCTCCAAAATCAAAGAGCTCTGAGAGCAATTGCGAGATATGTAGAAGAACCTACAGAAGCAATAGGGGGTGGATCTCCCATCCACCAAGTTTTTGGATCCTTGTCCCTTTTCCGATGCCAAAGTACCTTAAGACTTAAAGGTACCAAAATTCAAAAGATATAATGGTACGGGGTGTCCTATAGATGGATAGATTAATATTGTGGCATGTAATGATGGAGCATTGATCCGTCTATTTTAAAAATCATTGAAAGGAGATGCATTAGATTGGTACATGTCATTAGACTACCATTGAATCAAAACTTGGGAAAAACTTTCTCAAGCATTCATCGACCGTTTCATGCACAATCTTGATGTAGTGCCCAAAAGGACAAATCTTGTAGCCTTAAGGTAGAGAAACGATGAGTTATTATCAACTTACGTTGGACGGTGGTAGGCCTTGACTATCATAATGAAAACACCCATCAACGATGAGGAGAAAATTGAAAATGCCAAGCTATATGTCCTAGAGGGGGGGGAGGGGGTGAATAGGACTATGCCAAATTAAAATGATAACAACAGAATTTAAACAAATAAAGGTAAGATAACACTATAATCAATCCAAAATACTGAAATGTAAAGCCACCTCAAATGTATGAGTGTTGAGAGGTTGATACAAATATTGTTCTAAGGAAAACCTTACACTAAAAACCAAGGCTTATGGTAGGACAACCTGATTTCTAGAAAGGTCTTTGTATTAAAAACTCAAACTTGATACAGAGGAATAAATAAAAGAATAAATGACAAAGAAATGAAATCTAAGTTATTACAACATTCCCCACAATGTTTGAAATGTAAATATTACAACATTCACATCCACAAGTACATCGCACAATATTGAATGAAAAAATATATAGAAAATAAACCACACATCCAAACTCAAAGAATTATAGTGGTTCGCCTATGTGTACACCAACTATTAAATAATAGCCATACATCTACTCCACTCTTAATATCCTCACACAGTGGATATTAGCGTTTACTATTCAAATAGGTTTTTCAGGCTCACCCAAAACCCTCATAATTGTGTCTTTTAGGTGGGCTTTACACAATTCAAAAACCCCTCTCTCTGAGTTTTCTGGCTCTCCTCAGATAACCAAAACAATGAGATTTTTCTAGTTTAATCTTAAAAGAAACCAAAGCAAAAGATTTACACAAATGTAAAATACCTGAATTTCTCATTTTGTTGTAGCCTGGAAGAACCAAGACGGAGTAGAAGTTCAACATTGAAGATCAATGTCCAATACTCATATATGAAATGGTTCTAGGTTCTAAATTGATTTTAGAGTTAAAGTACCTTAGGCTATCTTGATTTAATTTTGATTCCAAGAATTAAGAATACCTCAATTCCTCTTTCAAATATAATTAGAATAAGAAAATTCAAAATCAATACAAAGAAAGCTACAAAAGGAGAATATTAAATGAACACAATAGCTTAAATGGATTACTAACTTATCTCTCAGAGTAATGCCTCAATTTTACTTGAATTGAGTTACCAAACTCTGAAATTTGTTGTCTATTTATAGGTGAGTAGATCACACCTTCAACTGGTCCTATGGACATTACGACTGGTCGTAGGTCCAACGAATTTTTTAAAATTTGAGCGTGATTGGAAAAAACCGTTCCACGACTGGTCGTTGGCACTGCACGACTGGTCATGTGACCTCCACGACTGGTCTTGTAAGACCTGAAACAGTTGCTGGAGTTCGAGTCGTAGCTACAGGACTAGTCATGAACAAATCATGTACTGTTCACACAACCGGTCGAGCAGTCTCTAGGACTGGTCATGGCTTAATAAAAAATTTTAAAAATTTACAACAAACTTAAGACTGGTCTTAGAATTTCTTGGACTAGTCGAGCCAGTGCTAGGACTAGTCGAACAGAGTCCAAGACTAATCGAAGAATAGACCAAGCACTTATAAAAAGATCAATTGAATTATGTATTCAAAATGACCTACCCTAAGGTCAATTTATGGTCTTTCAAACCTTGAAGTATGAACATTGAACCTTCTTTATCTTTAGATGTTGATGGTCTTTCTTTGAAGTCCATGAAGCTTGCAATCTTGACTCATGATGAAGCTTGCAATCTTGTACTTGAGATCTTTTGAATCTTAAAGTTGTAGTACATATGTTGATTTGCTTCTTAAGTCTTGAACCATTACATGTCTTTCGATGTCGCTTTACAACATTGTCAGTTGAAGCTTTAAAGAAGTAAACAATGTACTTGATCTTGCATTTGAAGTAGATCATAGTTTTCGATTGAAGCACTTGACATGACTTGAACATATGATGCATTGCCTTGAACATATATATATATATATATATATATATATATATATATATATATATATATATATATATATATATAGATATATATATATATATATATATATATATATATATATATATATATATATCAATGTGCTACACAAGACACAAATTGTGGTTTTAGCACTATAAATTTTGACAATCAAAGGAGCAGAACCTATAGCGCTTACAATATCCCTCTTTTTCATTGTGACAAAACACACTCCATTAAAAATAAGAGAAGCATTACATGCTCAATAAAGAATCATGCACCATATATACACAAGAAAGTATAATTCACCAGAGTAAATCATCATGAAACATTTAAAACACTTCCTTAGTTACTCCCCCTGAGTAGCACAAAAAAAAAAAAAAAAACCTACTAGCCACAATCCATATCCATAAGCAGGTATAAGCACAAGCATAAGCATCATATTTCTCCCCCTTTTTGTCACAATATGACAAAGGAAGAAACTAAGATATGGAAGAGGGATAATGAAGTAAACATGGTCAAGATATGAAAGATATACGCAACTTCAAAGACCACGTATCATTAACCAGGATAAACTAAATTCAACCAAAGTTAGTTTCAAAAACTGAAAGTAAAGAGTAAGTTTCACAAAAGTTATTACAGACCAAATAAGAAAACTCTTAATCAGATCCTGAAGAAGGAGCAGGTATGGTAGGATTAATTTGATGAAGGCCCTTATTAATGCGCCTAAGGTACTTGCACATATATTTAAACTGTGAATCATGGGCAACATTCATGTTCTCTACCTTCTCCTCAAGTGCACATAAATGCACATCAAAGTCAGATGGCTAATAATTAGGATCAGCCTCAGAATCTGAATCAAGTTCATCAAATATATCATCCATGTTTATATCATCATCAAGTAAACCGCCTTCTTCTTCATTCACTGCTTCAATTCCACCACCACCTTCATTTACTTGGCCCTTAGCCAATTGTAAATTCATCTTGTTTATATTTTTATTATTGAAGATAAGGTGACGAATATGAGCCTCTCCAACAGGCATAGCAATCAACATGTGAGTAGCTAACACAGTCATAATATATGCAAATGGAATATCACTGTGACCCGGATAGGGATGAAATTGAATGATGGAATAACAAATTAAAGAAGGAAGACAGATATTGACTCCATATATGATGGAATGCAAAATCCAAACAATAAAACAAGTGAGTTTGGTTTTGTTACTAGACCTAAGATAAAGATTGGAAATAAATATCCTATGAAGGACCCTGTATCTGGGTAACAAATACCTTGAAGTAAGCGCATTCCCATTCTGACTTTATTGCACATTTATGTTGCATAACGCTCTAGCAAGCATGCACTTTTCTGATTCAGATGGTTTCTTAACTAGATTGCTAATAGGAATACCGTCATCATTGACAGGTATATCCATAAGTCCAGAAATTAAATGTCTATCAACTTCAAATGGACCTTCTCTAGTTGCAATTATAAACGTTAAATTTTCTGTAGAGAAATCAGAAATGCATCCAAACATAAACTGCGCAATAGACCAGTATGCCAACCCACCCTAATGTAGAATGTTAACCTATCCTACAGATTGGAGAAGAGAGAGGAGATTAAAAGGAGCAAGATATTCAACATGCATAGGTCACTCAACTATCACATTGTGAAACCTAAAATCCCGCACATAAGGAGGATCATCTTCGGGTGACCGAAGGTGGCGCCATGTGATAATTATCGATCTGGAAGATGACGCCCCATGAAACATTTTCTTCCTACCTGTAGCATCCATTTGTAACTAAGAATATAAAATATCAAGAGATTATAAAGGACGTAGAGTTGGGTTTCGCTAGATCAGATTTTGTAAGAGAAATCCACAAAAACTTCAAGAAAACACTCCAAGGAAGAAAATGAAGTAAATAGAGCTTGAATTTATAAGAAAAATGCAAACAATGGACTAACCTTGAAGAATAAAGAGGTTGGGTACGACTGGTCGGGAGTAGCCATGTTGGAGAAGAAAGGGCAAATGAGGAAGAAAGCACTTTTTTCCCAAATAAAAATCACCAGCGCGCTACATGACTGGTCGTGGGATGTCCTCGACTGGTCGTGCCATGACTGGTCGAGTACGCCCTCGACTGGTTGTGTACACATAATAGACATGCATTTTTCACAAAATTCTAAAATATAAAATTATAATTTAATAAATATATAAACTATAATACAGAAAAGCATGAATAATCAATTTAAATTGCACATACCAAGATTAAATTTTTATTTATTAAACCTGCTTTTGTCGAGCGGTCTAGTAAAAATGTAAGCAAGTTGAGTCTTGGTATGAATGTATTCTAATGAAATTGTCTTTTCTTCCACTAATTCATGAATGTAATGATATCTAATGTCGATGTGTTTGGTTCGTGAATGCTAGATTGAATTTTTAGATATATTAATTGCACTGAAATTATCACAATATATGACCATTGAATCCTGTGCAATTCCGTAATCGCTTAACATTCTATTCATCCATACGAGTTGAGTGCATGCATTTCTAGTTGTGATGTATTCAGCCTCAAATGTTGAGAGTGATATGGAGCTTTGTTTCTTGTTAAACTAAAAAACTAAATAGTTTCCAATATAAAAATAACAACCACTGGTTGATTTCCTATCATCGATATTACCAGCCCAATCAACATCTATGTAACCAGCCAATTGAACAATAGCATCATGTGGATACCAGAGATCCAAATTAGCTGAACTTGCGACATATTGCATAATCCGCTTAACAGCAGTTAAATGTGACTCTTTAGGGTTTAATTGATATCTTGCACAAATTTCAATACTAAAGGCAATATCAAGTCTACTAGCAGTTAAATAAAGTAAACTGCCCATCATACTACGATATAATTTAGGATCCACACATTTACTTGTTGAGTCTTTTGAGAGTCTTTAAGATGTGCTCATAGGAGTATCAAAATTCTTATCATTCTCAAATTCAAACTTTTTAATCAAGTTTAGAGCATATTTGGTCTGAGAAATAAAAATACCATTAGGTTGTGTTTCACTTGCAACCCTAGGAAATAATTGAATTCCCCAATCATGCTCATTTCGAATTTAGATTTCATAAAATTTGTAAACTCAACAGTCATGTTAGCACAGGTAGATTCATAAATAATATCATCAACATAAATCTGAATTATTAAGATATGATCGTTATATTTCTTAACAAAAAGAGTCTTATCTACACTTCCCATTTGAAAATTATGACTAAGTAAAAACTTAGTCAATTTTTCATACCATACCTTGGGAGCTTATTTCAAACCATAGAAAGCCTTTTTTAAGTGATAGACATGATCAACATTCTTAGGGTCTTCAAAACCCATTGGTTGTTCAACATACATTTCTTCATGTAGATCGTCATTTAAGAAAACACTCTTTACGTCCATTTGATAAATTTTAAATTTTTTAAAGCAAGCAATGGATATAAATAGTTTGATTGATTCAAGACGAGCTATTGGGACAAATGTTTCATCATAATCGATACCTTCAATTTGAGTGTACCCTTGTACAACCAGTCTGGCCTTGTTTCAAATTATATTACCAAGTTCATCAGACTTATTTTTGAAAATTCACTAAGTTTTGATAATATGTTTATCTTTAGGTCTAGGAACAAGATATCAAACATCATTTCTAATAAATTTATTAAGTTCTTCTTACATCGCAACTATCTAGTTTTCGTCAGTAAGAGCTTCTTTTACATTTTTCGGTTCGATCTAAGATGTAAAGCACATGTAATTACATATATCTTCTAGTTGTCTACAAGTGCGTACACTAGTGAGAGGGTTTCCAAGAATCTGAGTGGTCAGATGATCTTTGACAGTCCCCAGTTTAGAGTTATTTTGACTTGATGAAGTATTTGGTTTATCAATTAGAAGAATTTCATCATTATTTGAACTTGAGGCAGGTGTATTCAAGTGATCGCCAATGAGCACATTAATGGACTCTTGAATTACACCGGTCCTCTTATTCAGTACTCGATATGTTCAACTATTCAAAGAATACCCTAAAAAGATCCCTTCGTCACTTTTAGTGTCAAACTTATCCAGATTTTCATGGTCATGTAAAATATAGCACTTGATACCAAAAGCTCAAAAGTATTTGATAGTAGTCCTTTTATCGAACCACATTTCATAAGCCATTTTATTATTTGACTTACTTGTATAAACCCGATTGATTATATAGCAGGCAATATTTATGGCCTCAGCCCAAAGATTTCTAGAGAGCTTCATACTATTCAACATTATATTTGTCATTTCTTGAAGCACTCCATTTTTTCTTTCAAAAATTTCATTTTGTTGTGTTGTTTTGGGCACAGAGAATTCATGTGATATACCCTGATCACAATAGAATTTCTCAAAACTGCTATTCTCAAATTCTGATCCATGATCACCATGGATCTTACAGACTTGAGAATCTTTTTCAGTTTGGATCTGTTTGAGAACTCATTTTACTTCATTAGGGGTTTTCGATTTATCCCTTAAGAAGGCTACCTAAGTGAATCTGGTATATTCATCCACTATTACAAGAATGTATTTTTTACCACCTCGACTCTCCGTCCTGGTTGGTCCTATAAGATCCATGTGGAGAAGTTTAAGTGGTTTGGATGTGGCATTGGAGTCCACCTTTTTGTGAGCACTCCTAGATTGCTTGCCAATATGGCATTCACCACATATTTTGTTTACATTCTGTAATTTACGTAGACCTCTTATCAGTTCTCTTTTTCTCAATCTAAACAAATTATGGTAGTGAACATGTCCAAGGCGTTTATGCCATAACTCAGACTCATCGGTATGGACCATGTAACACGATTGACTAGATGAGCTAGAATCATTAAAAATATAGCAGTTTTTAGAAGTCCTATGACCAGTTAATATTATAGAATCCTTTTTGTTTAAAATTTCACAACCTTGGTTAGAAAATTTTACGCTGTGATTTTTATTACATATTTGAGAAATTCTTAACAAGTTATGTTTTAGACCTTCTGCATATATGATATTCTCAAATAAAGGTAGGTTAGAAAGTTGAACCGTACCTTGGCCAATAATTTTACAGTTGCTACCATCACCAAATGTGACTGATCCATCAGTCATATCTTTAAGAGTGGTGAGCAGACCTTTGTCACTAGTCATGTGCCTGGAGCATCCATTGTCTAGGTACCAGTTTGAATGACTTAAAGCTTTGAAAGCGGTGTGGGCAACCAAGCAAGTAAACTTAGGAATTCATTTCATAACTGTTTTGGGATTAGGAGTATAGTTGGTCTTCTTATATTTGTAGTTGTTGTAAGAATGACCTATTGAGTTAGATTTTAAGAGCTCCTTAATAAATCAACTATTTTCTTAGCTACAGGGTTTCGATTCTGATTTTTATAGTTAATATGGTTACTTTTAGGTTTAAAAGATTAAAAAGTTTTAACATTTTTAGAAAAATTATGATTTGAACTATTCCCTTTCGAGTTTGAAGATTCTCCTTTCACAAACTTAAGAGGAGTATTCTTCTGTTTAGGAGGAACCTTTTTATCGTAGCCCAAACCGGATCGATCGCCATATTTTCTTGATCTAGACAAAAGCTTTTCTAACTTTGGATCACCTTAGGCATACCTCCATGTATCTTTTAAACTCAAAAGTGAAGAGACTTCAATTTTAAGTTTTTCATTTTCAGATTTAAGATTCTCAATAAGGGAGGTTTTGAAATCTAAATCGCATTTTGATTTTTCAAAACAATCTGAAATGTGGGATTTTTCTAAAAGAAGAGAATCAAAGTTTTCTTTATGTTTTAAAAACTTTTCTTTCTGAAGTTTTAGTTTTATCGCAATCTTACAACTTTCTTGTATAGGGCATTGTACGCATCTTGAAAATCTTCTTCATTTTCATGATCACTATTCAGATTTTCTTCACTAGTAGAATCGTCATTATCTGAAAAAGTAAATTTGGCTAGAGTAATAAGGGCTTTAACTTCGCTGCCTGACTCAGTTTCATAATCTTCTGATTTAGAAGAAGCTTCAGAGTCTGAGGATTCATCCCAAGTAGCCAACATTCCTTTCTTTTTAGGTTTGTCCTTTTTAGGACACTTGTTTGCTAAATACCCATATTCATGGCAGTTGTAACACTGACTATCTTTTAAAGATTTACGAGTTTTAGTTTTAAATTTCTTCTTATCATTAGATTTTTGAAAATCAACCCTCTTTTTACTCTTGAAAATTTTGTCAAACTTTTTAGCTAAAAGGGTCATATCATCTTCAGAGTTTTTCAAATCAGAATTACTGCTATTTTCTTGAGAAATACTTTTAGAAGATTTAATGGTGATAAATTTACCTTTAGGAGCTTTAAAAGTTAACTCATATGTCTGTAGAGAACCAACTAATTCTTCTACCCTCATATTATCTGTATCCCGAAGTTCCTAGATCGTAGTTACCTTAGAATTGAACCGTTCAAAAAGTGACATAGTATTTTTGCACAAATTTTACTTTCTGGGCTTTTATCACCAAGACTCCAGATAGAGTTCACAATTTCATTTAATCTTATATAGAAGTCCATGAACATTTCATTTTCTTCCATATGTATTTCCTTAAATTTAGTTGTGAGGATTTGAATTTTATATTTCTTGACAATTGATGTTCCCTTATGTGTCATTTCTAAAATATCCTAGGCTTGCTTTACAAAATCATAGGATATAATTCTTTTGAATTTATCCGGTGATAGTGCGCAAGTGATTGAATTTAGTGCCTTTGCTTTGCACTACTCTCACTTTTTTTAAGTGTGGTCCAAGAGAAATAATGTGTAATTCTCATAGATTTGGATCCATTGATTCCAGTTACTTCAGTGGTAGGAGGGGTCCATTCATTCACTGTGGCTAGCCACACACTCTCATCCATGAAATTTAGAAAAATCCTCATCCTAGGCATAATTGGTGTCATCAAATGGTGGAAGCCTAGTGACTGAAAGGCTATCAAAATTTGACATCTTATAAATAGCTTAGATCGATTAGCTCAGAAAATGAATCCAAATAAAATAAGAGAATGAGCTATTAGGCTCTGATACCACTTGAAAAGGCCAAGCTATATGTCCTAGAGGGGGGGGGGGGGGGGGGGGGGGGTTGAATAGGACTATGTCAAATTAAAATGATAACAGTAGAATTTAAACAATTAAAGGTAAGATAACACTATAATCAATCCACAATACTGAATTGTAAAGCCACCTCAAATGTATGAGTATTGAGAGGTTGATACAAATGTTGTTCTAAGAACAACCTTACGCTAAAAATCAAGGTTTATGGTAGGACAACCTGATTTCTAGAAAGGTCTTTGTATCAAAAACTCAAACTTTATATAGAGGAATAAATAAAAGAATAAATGATAAAGAAATGAAATCTAATATTATTATAACATTCCTTACAATGCTTGAAATGTAAATATTACAACATTCACATCCACAAATACATCCCACAATAAAGAGATATAGAAAATAAATCACACATCCAAACACAAAGAATTATAGTGGTTCGCCTGTGTGTACACCAACTGTTAAACAACAGCCACACAGCTACTCCACTCCTAATATCCTCACACAGTGGATATTAGCATTCACTATTCAAATAGGTTTTTTAGGTTCACCCATAACCCTCACAATTGTATTTTTCAAGTGGGCTTTACATAATTTAAAAACCCCTCTCTCTGAGTTTTCTGGCTCTCCTCAGATAACTAAAATAATGAGATTTTTCTGGCTTAATTTCAAAAGAAATCAAAGCAAAAGATTTACACAAGTGTAAAATACCTGAATTTCTCCTTTTGTTGTAGCACGGAAGAACCAAGACGGAGTAGAAGTTCAACGTTGAAGATCAATGTCCAATACTCACATATGAAATGGTTCTAGGTTCTAAATTGATTTTAGAGTTAAAGTACCTTGGGTTAGTTTGATTTGATTTTGATTTCAAGAATTAGGAATACCTCAATTCCTCTTTCAAATATAATTGGAATAAGGAAATTCAAAATCAAATACAAAAAAAGTTACAAAAAGAGAACATTAAATGAGCACAATAGCTTAACTGGATTACTAACTTATCTTTCAGAGTGATGCCTTGATTTTACTTGAATTGAGTTACCAAACTCTGAAATTCGTCGTCTATTTATAGGTGAGTAGATCGCACCTTCGACTAGTCCTGTGGACACTATGACTGGTCGTAGGTCCAATGGATTTTTAAAATTTTGAGCGTGATCGGATAAAACTGTTCCACGACTGATCGTAGGCACTGCACGACCGGTCATGAGACCTCCACGATTGGTCATGACCTATCCACGACTAGTTGTGTGAGACCTAGAACAATTGCTGGAGTTCAAGCCATAGCTACAGGACTGGTCGTGAAAGAATCATACACTATTCACATGATAGGTCAAGTAGTATCCAGGACTGGTCGTGGCTCAACAAAAAATTCTAAAAATTTACAACAAACTTAGGACTGGTCTTGGAATTTCTTAGACTGGTCGAGCCAGTGTTAGGACTAGTCGAATAGAGTCAAGGACTAGTCAAAGAATACACCAAACACTTATAAAAAGAGCAATTCAATTATGTATTCAAAATGACATACCCTAAAGTCAATCTAAGGTCTTTCAAACCTTGAAGTATGAACATTGAACCTTCTTTATCTTCAAATGTTGATGGTCTTTCTTTGAAGTTCATGAAGCTTGCAATCGTGACTCATGATGAAGCTTGCAATCTTATACTTGAGATCTTTTGAATCTTAAAGCTATAGTACATATGTTGATCTACTTCTTGAGTCTTGAACCATTGCATGTCTTTCGATGTCGCTTTTCAACATTGTCAGTTGAAGCTTTAAAGAAGTACACAATGTACTTGATCTTGCATTTGAAGTAGATCATAGTTTTCAACTTGAAGCACTTGACATGACTTGAGCATATGATGCCTTGAACATATATATATCAATGTGCTACACAAGATATAGATTGTGGTTTTGGCACTACAAAATTTGACAATCAAAGGAACATAACCTATAACACTTACACAAATCTCTATGATCATCCTCTCAGCAACCCCGAGTATCTCTAGATACCTCGTCTCATCCATGTCAGGGAACAAGCCGAAGTCAGAATAAGGGCTAGGATGATCTCCCCTTGGTGGCTTCATCAAGCTTCCACGGTATAATGGATAGTGGAACAAAGGCCTACTGGATATGAGAATGATAATAGAAGTATTCCTGACCTCTATCTAACAGAAGGAGACAATCTTGTTGCCTCTACCTAAGGTGCTCAATTCACTCCTCAAGAGGGACAATGGCAATAACCCATCAAAGGAAGATTCCTCAGTACCGCAATCATGGTCAACAAACGAAGATGGCTTGGTGTAACGCCCCAACTTTTCAGAACCTGAGTATATGACTTGTTTCTCAAAACCTGAGTGTTCACCTTAAAGGATGGTCAAATTTGAGTATATATTTTTCTTTCAACTATCAGAGTTAGCAGTTAGCATAATATGAACAATCAAACGTCAAGGGAAATTTCATTATCATTCAAATATATAGGAAACTACCCATAATGACTTATACAAACTAATGTCTATGAAATAACAAATACATGAATTTCACGATTTATACAAAGTGAGATAACAAAATGCATATAAAGTCTAAGCCGCAAGATCACACAACACCTCTTGGCAATCCAGCCATGTATCCTTGGCAGTTGTACCCAGCTTGTCACACCCCAGACTCGGTGACCGGACCCACAAGTGATCTAATAGCCGGTTCTGGCCGCAACAGCCTCTGTAGTACCCCATTCTCGGTTCCTGGCTCAAGTTCGAATCCTAGGATCCTATAAGGAGGATTTTCATATCATAATCCCAAACCAAATCGAGCACACCCAAGACCATAATAAGTAAATCTCAGAAATAAACCAAGGAACATACTGCAAAATCTACTAAGAATTTAAACTTTACGGGTACAAGATTCAAAAGGAAATACATAATGTAAAAAGAGGGAAGGAAAGGTCTATAATAGGTCCTCAGCTCAGGCCTAACCAATACTCCACTGCTACTATGCCGACCTAGGATCTTCTGCAAGCATCAATAGTGCGTAAGCTTATAAAAAGCTTAGAGGGCGGTGTAAGTGTGTGACAATGGTGCTCAGAAGAATATAGAGGAGGCTGCAGAAGGAAACATGAATAATACCAATATCATTAGCCATATTGAGGCTAAGCTATGAATGTAGTAAGCCGTTCTACATGGGACATGCATGCATAAGATGGGGTCCATATACATGGGACATGAATAATACCAATATCATTAGCCATATTGGGGCTAAGCTATGAATGTAGTAAGCTATGCATATGGGTCATCAAGATGGGGTCCATTAAGGAGAAACCCCATGCATGGGACATGCATGCATAAGATGGGTCAAATGGCCACATCTAAGGGGTTGTGTAGGATCTCCACCATTGATTGGTGGGTCCTACACATCCCAAATGAAAGAAGGAGGATGTCTACACTTATGAAAAGAAATTACATGAAATAGGGGAGCACCCACCTTGGATCTCCACTAAAACTATGTCTTCTAGCTCGTAGTGCTCCAAGGAAGGTAGTTGATGGTTGAGACGGTTCTTTAATGGAGGGATGAGGAGGAAATAAGGGGAGAAGGTGCTAGAATAGTAATGGCTGGTGGGGACATCCCACCCGTCTCTAGCAATGAGAAAGAGGAAAAATGAGAAGGAGAGAAGAGAGAGGGAGAGTTGTAGGAATGAGATGATTGCAAGTGGTATGGGGAAGAGAAAAATCTGATTTTCTCTAGAAATGAGGTGCAAGTGATAGAGAACTCCATGATGAGCTAGCAAAAAGAAAGCCTAATGGAGACTATATACTAGGGGGTGGGTAGTGGGTGGTGTAGGATATGGGAGTGGTGGGGTATTGGTGGTGTGTTGGAACTTGTGCATAGGGAGAGAGCCATCTAGAAAAAAAATGTGTGCACTACTCCTAAGTGGGCCACATGATCATGATCAAGTGCTAGAAAATGAGATGCACACAACTTATGATCCACACATATCGAAACAGCAATGATGATGTGAACAAGATGGCATAGGTTTCAGCTCGATCTGAGTTGAGTCTACATGACCAGACTTAAGGACGACCGCAAACACTATCCAGGGGTTGTGGGTCACCGGGATTCGACCGGTAGGACCACGGGACTAAGAGAAATGAAATGCACACACATACACACACATGCACTCGGGTTGGGTCTTACACTATTCCTCATCAATATGAACCTAAAAATGACTTAAGCCACTAGTGCCTACTTGTGCGGTTATATATTTGATGGATAAGTGGCCAACTCAGTGTGAATTTCCCTCAAGATTACACACTGCCGCATTAGGTAAGCTTAGTTATAAAACAAAACATAAAAAATAATACATGAAGCAGGTCTTATTAGATGTATGGATGCATGAATGCAATCATCACCCCAGGAATGCTCATCTGTATGGACAGTGGGCTCATCACCCATGTAAAGAGGCTGGTCATCAGCTAAGCATACTACGTGCGGTTTAACAATTACCTGTCGTCCCAAGAAAAATATCCAATCGGACAATTATGTATATCACATCTGATAGCAATAGATGTTGGTCTGTGCCATGTATGTATAATTAGCCAACCCATTATAAGTCCAATTACAACTAGCCAATTTAAATAAGCTCAAAGGTTACTACAGGGGATCATCACTAGCGTAGGCCGACATCTCGGGCATAGGTCCCATACCATCATCCCCAGCTCATGAGACTACCATCTTAGGGTGTCTAATGGAAATCCGTCGACTAATGGTCAATCATATTACAGTATATGGGGCTTACCATCACATGGTTGCACAGTATAAAATATTAAACCCATATATGAAAAATACCAAAATAAAGCCACGTAGGGCTAATATCAAAATAAGTCACATAGGGCGAGTATCGAAACCATGTGATAAAAGACCATCCTTGAAAACCACTTAGACACAACAACCCTGGATGTTAGGCCCATATCAATGATTCATTAGACCACCACTCAATAACCATTAGATCAAAGGTCCATTACAATCACCATTAATCGAGTTACATCCCAAGTATGGGTATACATTTATAAGTGGGGGTTTTCCACTGATGTACCAATCTAAGTTCCTTAAGCAATCCACAAATAATCCACAAGCATAAAATAAATATGCAGGATAAACATTTAAGCATGTAATATAACAATTCAATTTCAATAATTAACACATGTGATTATAAAATGGAGATATCAATTATAGATTAAAATAAAATCTATAACTCAAGCTAATGGGAAAATGAAAAGCTCAAGGGAAAAACATCATCACCTGGTTTGTCAACTCACATTTTAATGTCATTAGGAAGTGGGCATGCCCTTCAACCTTGATCCTACCATAGATTATGAACTTGTATGGTTAAATCAAGGTTCTACAAGACTATCTATTGTCTAGATTATAACCTAAGGTTTAGATTACTTAGGATTTTGATGTAGATTTATGGTTTTCATTATAAGGTTTAATTCTAGGAGAAAAACTAAGATGTAAGAGTAGCTTAAATAATATAATAATAATATGGCTAGTTATAATTTAATGTTAATGATATAACTAATACTTGACCATGGTAATAATTAGTATTACAATCGTAATAAATAGTATAACCTATATTAAAGATAATATTTTCAAGTGATGGACACCATGCTAATGTCATTAATGGTAGTTTCATCCATAATAATTAATATTAACATAACATGTTAATAGTAATCATCCTGATGATAGTTAATAATAGAATTATAATCAACAACACTAATTAATACAATATAGTATTTATTAAAAATTTCTAGTCACTAGCAATAAAATAACATTACTCGTTACACAGATAGAAAACAATAGCAATACTAATAACGGAAGTAAATGACAAATTTGATTGATGAAAAGAGGAGAAAATCCTTGCCTGCTGACTTGGTTCGAGCCGAGTTGGCTAGACTAAACGCACCACCCGCCTATTCTTTCTCCCTCCTCTCTCTAGTTTTCTTTTCTTCTTTCCTTCCTTCTCCCTTTACTCTCTTTTCTTCCTTCCTCTCCTACTACTGGAAAAATACAGCAAGGAGACTGAACGGTTTGAGCCGTGACTCAAACCGAGTCGAGTCCGGTTAACTCGATAACAACCAACCGACTCAACTCCCCTACTTCTTCCTTCTCCTTTCCTCCTCTACTCTCTTTTCTTCTCTCTGTTTCTTCTTCTTTAAGGTTTTTGAAATGTCCAGAGGTGGATGGACTCACCTCAGTCATGATCCAACTTAGAGGAACCAGGTCTGATTTTGGCCTGAGTCACGACCACAACTCGGCCCGATCTGAGCTAGTGCAACATGCATTCTTTCTCTTCTCCCTTCCTCTTTCTCTAACCTCCTTGAGCCCTGACTCATGGCCAGAAAAGGCCTAGACTCGGTCCCAAATTAGGTCAAACTCAGCCTAGTTTACGTAGTGCGGCACCCACCACAGAAATGTGGTGATCACTCTTCCCTCGAATGCCCTCCCTCCTTTCTTCTTCCCTTTTTTTTTTAATTTTTTTTTCCAGGGATGTAAAATTGTGATTCCGAACACGCCCAGGTTTGAACGGACTCGAACTGGGACAGCTTGGTGCGGCAGAACAGTGGGAAGAAGCTTCGATCATTAATGGTAGATTCCAAATGAGAGTTTCTCCCTTCGATCTGCTTCTTTTAGATGACCCATATGGGTCTTAGTAGACTTATGAATGAGCTCTTTTGAAGCTCTGAGAGGATTTTGGTGGTGGGTTCGGATGGAGAAAGTTTGTGGCCATTCTCTCTCCCATTCTCTTTCATCTCTAAAACCTAGCTTCAGAGGGCTAGGATCTCTCTAGAACAGACGGCTGGGATTAGAAAGGGGGGAGCACACAGATTGTTGAGCTGTTTGCACGGAGAATAGTCCCCATTTTTGGAAACTTTGTATTTTCGGGCTAACTTTCGACGAGGATCGTGTGCATGAACACGTGTGGAATATCGTGAACTTATGGAATTTTGGTTGCACGTGTGTCCTCTGTCAGATGGATGGTCTGGATTGTCCAGTTAGATCGTACAGGTGGGCCACTGATTAAAACTCCGGACACTCATCCGTCCACTGCCCCATACAAAGAGAGAGAGAGAGAGAAAAAAAAAAATCTCTCTTTTTTGAGAGAGACACGTTCAAAGGCATCTGACGAGCGTCTCCATTCAGTGCACGACGAGTTCACATCTCTGTTGTGCACTCGTGCTATGAGGTGGGGCCCACCATGATGCTCTGGTGAAATTCATCCCGTTCATTCCATTTGGGGGTTCCCAAGAGGGGCCCTTGATCAAGGATCAGGCAGATGAGATGCCTAGGTTGGGCCCACATCCTGATTTAGGCTCTATTTGTTGATTCTCGATGATCTGGCGGTTGGACCATCCGGAAATTGAACGTCAACAGCTAAATGATCCTAATGGCTCTTTTCATAATAAATTACTAATCAGTTACTAATATTAATATTAATTCTCTTACTATTGTACATTACTTATAGTTACATTGATTAAACAATTTAAACCTATATAAGCATAATTTTAATTTTAACAAACTACTATTTACATTTTATTCGCTGCACATTTACTAATGTATAATTCGTAATATCTTTTAACATACTATACATATATATGAATTGGAAATTGTACAACACCATATTTAAAATTGCATTGTTAAATAATATACAACTTTATTAAAATATCTAATAATTTTTTGTATACGTATTTATAAAAGATGATTAATACTATACTAATATTTATAATTGAATCATATGTTGTAAAATTATTATTCATTATTCTTATTTATTATAATATTATTTTCATAATATTTTACATACATTAAGTACATACACATCACTCTATTTCAATACATTTTCATACATTATTTAATCAATAATTAAATTATCAAAATACATCCATAATCCTTTTAATATATTTTTGTGTAAAATTTATAATATAATAAATAATAGAAATTAATATATCTATTAAATATATTACAAGATGGTTCGATTCATCTATCAAGGTGAACAAAGTCCTAACGACGGGTTATGTTGATGATGTGATGGTTCGTCTTGAACGCCAACGGTTGGATGGGTTAATGTATGGATGGGGACTGTAATGTATGTGAATATTTAAGTAGGTTAGGTTTGCATTCATACTAAACTAGATTACATGGTAACACCCGAGCACTGGAAAGTTTGGGGTGTTACAATCTACCCCCCTTAAAGAGAATTTCGTCCCCAAAATTCAGTACTTCTATTATGATTGGGGACGACGATAATATTTGTGGTGGTTTTAAACATTCATCAATTTCTTATATATACCAACGTATACCACTAGGCACCCAAAACCGAGGCCATTACAATCTACCCCCCTTAAAGAGAAATAAACAAAATACTACTTCGAGATTTAATTATGCATGTACCAACTATTAATAGTACGAGTGGTTCATTTATCCTAGAGATGTACCCTATGTCTATGTATGAAATCCCAACGAGATTTATTTAAGTCTCTCACAACCCTTAAGTTCCTCGTCCAGCAACCAACTAAGGTGTTTAAGTGCCACTAAAGGTTATGAATCATTCTCTATGTAACGAATCGTTTTAATATTTATCAATGTCAAAAGGTTCTGTAACATTTCATACCTTTCTCTTAATTTTTCTTTTTTCCTTTAATGATAGTTCCCAATAGCTAAAGTACAATACAATTTTCTGGTTTCTTGTGCTCGGACCATCATGAATAGATAATTATAGTAGGTTTGAGCCCGATACATGCATCATATGCCTGCGCAGAACAAATGACTTACTGTATCAATTTATAATCCTGATAAATCGTAATCTTCTGCTTGATCAGGGCATTGAGATCATTAGAATCTGCTAGGATTGAGAGTTTGGACCAAACAGCACAACTTCTCTTAGTTACGATTCCATCGACCTATGATCCCGATTTTTCTAGACTCCTAGGGAATAGCATGTGATCTTCTAAATAGACAATGAGAGTGCCCAAAGTTTACGTGAATAGACGTGAATGACCATCACGCTTCCAATGCGCACTCTAGTCACTTAATGCACTACTTAAAATTTTCCAGACCAAAATTCCTACCTGGAGTTTGAGTTTGAATTTTGCTAAATTTGTCTAAGATTTCAAATGTATTGTTGGTATAGTCATAATAGGGTTGAGAATTTACGCATAGTTCTATGACTTCGTTGCAAATAAGTCCTAAGTGTTAAGATTCGTGAGAATTCATTTCTTTAATTAGTGAGGTGCATTAGGGAATTTAAGTTACAATTCCTAATGTGATTCCTCAAGTTTAGGGAACATTCACATCTGATCTAATGTACGATGTGGTGAGTAAGGGATTTTCTTATAATGCCTAAGGTTGTTTCATGTGCTAAATATTGTGACGCCATTATTTCTAACTAATGAAATTTCTAAAAGAGTTCAAAATTTAGGTCTCTAAGAATTGTATTTTGGGAGTTAAGTTTAGGGGATGTTTTCACTTGGTCTTATGTATGGTTTCTAAGTTTAAGCAGTTACCCTAATATCCTACAATGGAGAACTAAGTTTTTGTTATTAAGTTCCAAACAGTTGTTCTAGTAATTTAAAGGGAACCCAAAAGTGTATTTCTAAGTTTCAAACAACGGTCCTATTGTTTGTAGAGGAACCAAATTTTTTGTCTCTAAGTTTCAAATGACTAAACCTAAAATTTGTATTAACTTTACCTCTAATTAATTCTAAGCACTGGAATTACTAAGAATTTGTTGTTTCTAACTAACATGATGTATTAGGAATTCAAGTTTTACACCTAAAAATTTTCCTTAAGCTTGAGTGAGTACTTGGGTTTAATTTAATATACGATACGAAGAGTAAAGAATTTCCTATAATATCTTAGTTTAGTTTTATTGTTTCTTACTAAAGAGATGTTTTAGGGAGTTCAACAAATATCCGAGTAGTTTATAAGGAAATCAAATTTGGTTTCTAGTTTCAAACAATGGTTCTACGGTTTATAGGGGAACGAAAGTTCCTATCCTTGAGTTCAAATGGCTCACCCTAAAAATTTCAAACGAAACTGAATTTTTGGGTATCTATGTTCTCAAACTTTTCCAAATTCTAAGGGAATTTCACCCAAGTCAGGATTGTCATCCCAATCACTTCTAAGGGAACCTAAGCCCATTTCTAAGCCTTATCATTTTCCAAATAATTTTCTAAGGGACTTAGAATCTCAATTCTCTATGTTCTCAATTTCCCTAGCTACAAAAGGATTTCACATAAGTTCAAATATTTGTTCTAATAATTTCTATGGGGACCTAAATTTGGATTTCTACATTCTCAACTATTCTTCCAAGTTTAAGGGAAATTCATCTAAGTTCGAATTTATAATTTCAAACATCCTAGCTCGAGACATTTAAGGCCTGTATAAGATCATTTCACAAGGCCTAGTTTGTCCAAACTATGCTCTGATACCAACTATAACGCCCTAACTTTTCAGGACCCAAATATATAACTCATTTCCCAAAACTCGACTGTTAACCTTAAAGGATGGTCAAATTTGAGTATATTTTTCTTTCAACTATCAGAGTTAGCAGTTAGCGTAGTATGGACAATCAAACGTCAAGAGAAATTTTGTTATCATTCAAATATACAGAAAGTTGCCCATAATGACTTATATAAACTAATGTCTATGAAATAACAAATACATGAATTCCATGATTTATATAAGTAAGATAACAAAATGCATATAAATTTTGAGTCGCAAGATCACGCAGCTCCTCTTGGCAATACAACCATGTATCCCTAGCACTTGTACCTGACTCTTCATTAGTCTGAACCTAAAAATGACTTAAACCACCTATGCTCCTTATATGGTTATATATTTAATGGATGAGTGGACAACTCAGTGTGAATTCTCCTCAAGATTACACACTACTGCATTAGGTAAGCATAGTTATAAAACAAAGCATACAAAACAATACATGAAGCGGGTCTTATTAGATGTATGGATGCATGAATACAATCGTCGCCCCAAGGATGATCATCCGTGCGGACAGTGGGCTTGTCACGCATATAAAGAGGCTGATTGTGAGTGAAGCATACTACTTGTGGCGTAACGACTGCCTATCGTCCTTCAAAAAATATCCAGTCGGACAATTACGTACATCACATACGATAGGAATAGATGTTGGTCTGTACCATGTATGCATAATTAGTCAACCTGTTATTAGTCTAATATTAACTAGCCAATTTAAATAAGCTCAAAGGTCACTACGAGGGCTTGTCACAAGCGTAGGCCAATAACTCAAGCATACCTCCCATACCATTATCCCCGGTTCATGAGTCTACCATCTTAAGGTGTCTAATAGAAACCCGTCAACTAATGACCATTCATATTACAGTATATAGGGCTTACCATCATATGGTTATACAGTATAAAACATCAAACTCATATAGGAAAAATACCAAAACAAAGCCACGTAGGGCCAATATCAAAATAAACCACATAGGACGAGTATCGAAACCATGCAATAAAAGACCATCTTTGAAAACCACTTAAACATAACAACCTTGGATGTTAGGCCCACATCAATAATACATTTAGACCACCACTCAATAACCACTAGATCGAAGGTCCATTATAATCATCATCAATCGAGTTACATCCCAAGTATGGATATACATTTATAAGTAGGGGTTTACCACTGATTTACCAATCTAAGTTCCTTAAGCAATCCATAAATAATCCACAAGCATGAAATAAGTATGCAGGATAAACATTTAAGCATGTAATATAGCAATTCAATTTCAACAATTAACATATGTGATTATAAAATAGAGATATCAATTATAGATTAAAATAAAAACTATAACTTAAGCTAATGAGGAAATGGAAAGCTCAAGGGGAAGAAATCATCATCTAGTTTGTCGACTCGCATTTTAATGTCATTAGGAAGTTTGCACGCCCTTAGACTTTGATCCTACCATAGATTATGAACTTGTATCGTTAACTCAAGGTTCTATAAGACTATCTATGGTCTACATTATAACATAGGGTTTAGATTACTTAGGATTTTGATGTAGATTTAGGGTTTTCATCCTAGGGTTTAATTCTAGGAGCAGAACTAGGATGTATGAGTAGCTTAAATAATATAATAATAATATGACTAGTTATACTTTAATGTTAATGATATAACTAATACTTGACCATGGTAATAATTAGTATTACAATCGTAATAAATAGTATAACCTATATTAAAGATAATATTTTCAAGTGATGGACACCATGTTAATGTCATTAATGGTAGTTTCACCCATAATAATTAATATTAGTGTAACATATTAATAGTAATCATCCTGATGACAGTTAATAATAGAATTATAATCAATAACACTAATTAATACAATATAGTATTTATTAAAATTTTCTAGTCACTAACATTAAAATAACATTACTCGTTACACAGATAGAAAATGATAACAATATTAATAACAAAAGTAAATGACAAATCTGATTGATGAAAAGAGGTGAAAATCCTAACCTACTGACTTGGTTCGAGCCGAGTTGGATCGACTCAACACACCACCCACCTATTCTCTCTCTCATTTTTTCTCTCTAGTTTCCATTTCTTCTTTCCTTCCTTCTCCCTTTTCTTTCTCTTTTCTTCCTTCCTCTCCTACTGCTGGAAATTTTCAGCAAGGAGACTGACTGGTTCGAGCTGTGACTCAAATCGAGTCAAGTCCGGTTGACTCGGTAGCAACCAACCCGACTCAACTCCCCTACTTCTTCCTTCTCCTTTCCTCCTCTACTCTCTTTCCTTCCCTATGTTTCTTCTTCTTTAAGGTTTCTGAAACATCCAGAGGTGGCTGGATTCACCTCAGTCGTGGTCCAACTCAGCGGAACCAGGTCCGATCCAAGCTAGTGTAACATGCACTCTTTCTTTACTCCCTTTCTCTTTCTCTACTCTCCCTGAGCCCTGACTCATGGCCGGAAAAGGCCTAGACTTGGTCCCAACTCAAGCCGAACTCAGCCTGGTTTGCATAGTGTGGCACCCACCACAGCAACGTGGTGATCGCTCCTCCCTCAAATGCTCTCCCTCCTTTCTTCTTCCAATTTTTTTTCTTTTATTTTTTTTTTAAAAATATTTTTTTAGGGATGTCCAGTAGCAATTCCGAACACGCTTAAGTTTGAATGGACTCGAACTGGAATAGCTTGGTATGGCAGAACAGCGGGGAAGAAGCTTCAAGCATTAACGACAAATTACAAATGAGAGTTTCTCCCTTTAATCTGTTTCTGTCAGAAGACCCGTATGAGTCCTAGGAGACTTATGAATGGGCTCTTTTGAAGCTCTAAAAGGATTTAGGTGGTGGGTTCAGATGGAGAAAGCTTGCGGCCATTCTCTCTCTCTCATTCCCTTTCATCTCTAAAACCTAGCTTTAGAGGGCTAGGATCTCTCCAGGACAGACGGATGAGATTGGAAAGGGGGGAGCACATAGATTGTTAAGCCATTTGCATGGAGAACAGTCCCCATTTTTGGAAATTGTGTTTTGGAGCTCACTTGTGGCGAGGATCGTGTGCATGCACATGTGTGGAATAGCGTGAACTTATGGGGTTTTTGTTGCATGTGTGTCCTCTGTCAGATGGATGTTCTGGATTGTTCAGATGGATCCTACAGGTGGGCCACTGATCAAAACTTTGGACGCTCGTCCGTTCGCTACCCCAAAAAAAGAGAGAAAAATCTCTCTTTTTTGAGAGACACATGGTCAGAGGCGTCTGACCGAGCATCTCCATTCAGTGCACGGCGAGTGCACATCTCTGTTGTGCACTCGAGTTACGAGGTGGGGCCCACCATGATGGTCTGGTGAAATTCATCCCGTTCATTCCATTTGGGGGTTCCCAAGACGGGCCCTTAATCAAGGATCAGGCAGATGAGATGCCTAGGTGGGGCCCACATCCTGATTTGGGCACTATTTGTTAATTCTCGACGATCTGGCGGTCGAACCATCTCGAAATTGAATGTCAATGGCTAAAAGATCCTAATAGCTCTTTTCATAATAAATTACTAATCAGTTACTAATATTAATATTAATTCTGTTACTATTGTACATCACTTATAGATACATTAATTAAACAATTTAAACCTATATAAATATAATTTTAATATTAACATACTACTATTTACATGTTATTGGCCATACATTTACTAATGTATAATTCATAATATCTTTTATCATACTATACATATATATGAATTGGAAATTGTACAACACCATATTGAAAATTGCATTGTTAAATAATATACAACTTTATTAAAATATCTAATATTTTTTTGTATACGTATTTATAAAAGATATTTAATACTACACTAATATTTATAATTCAATAATATGTTATAAAATTATTATTCATTATGCTTATTTATTATTAAATTATTTTCATAATATTTTACATACATTAAGTACATACACATCACGCTATTTCAATACATTTTTCATACATTATTTAATTGATAATTAAATTATCAAAATACATCCATAATCCTTTTAATTTATGTTTGTGTAAAATTTATAATATAATAAATAATAGAAATTAATATATCTATTAAATATATTACTGGATGGTTCGATTCATCTATCGAGGTGAACGAAGTCCTAACAACAGGTTATGCTGATGATGGATAGTTCATCTCGAACGCCAACGGTTGGATGGGTTAACCTATGGATGGGGACTGTAATGTACGTGAATATTTAAGTAGGTTAGGTTTGCATTCATACTAAACTAGACTACATGGTAACACCTGAGCACTGGAAAGTTCGGGGTGTTACACCTGGGAACCTAGGAAATTCGCACTAATAGCCCAAAGTTATAGTGAAATACTTGTCACGCTAGTCCAAAGGAAAATACTTACACCGCTACTGCCTTGGTCCCTACCAAACCCTTTTCCACCAAACTATAATGAGAATGAGTATTGTGCATACCATCAATCTCTAGGCCAAACAACGGACCATTATTTCACCCGGAAACATGCAGTCTAAGATCTAATTGACAGCTAAAGGATTTTGGTTACCTCTCCTATTGTTGTCGCTACCAATTATATCCTCTAGAATTCCTTACCACCGCATCAAGTAGACCCTAGCTCATCGAACACTCCTGCCACTAATATCATCTAGGGGGAATCACCTTACCATCAAGTTCAATCCATTCATGTAATCATTGCCAACCCAAAACCAATACTCTTAATGCTGCATGGGGCACACCTAGCCAGTCCAATCTTTGCGCCCTTAAATATGCAAGGGGCATTTCCAACCAGTCCAATCTCCATGCCCATTAGTCTACAAAAGCTGCCCTCAAGTCTACAAAGGCCACCCTCAAGTCTATAAAATCTGCCCCCAAGTCTACATGAGCCACCCCCAATCAATCTAGTCTATACATCCTTTGTCTTGCAAGGGGCACCACCTGCCTATTCAGCCCCTACTCCAACCATCATGCTCCAAGAAAATTTTCTTTCCCCGATAACATACCACATGCCCTAACAAAATCAAGGCCTAGCTTCAATCATGCGGTAACTTTCCAAGAAGGATATTCTAATGCTCAAAGTGACTTGGCTAGCTCTACTCAGTCTTCGATCCTTCCAGAGAAGAGTTTAGGATGGGTGGTTCCCACCTCTGGGAAACAAGTCGAGGAAGAGATTGAAGTCGAGATTCTAATTAGTTAAAAAACATCAACCATCACTTTTCAGGTCTTCAACATCACATCTTCATTTCATCTCCTCCTTGATCGATCTTGGATCCATAGAGTTGAAGCTATCTCTTCGACTCTTCTCCAAAAGGTTAAGTACATTTTTAGAGACAAGGCACTGACCATTCTGGATGATCCTGAACAAATCTTTCCAACAAAAGCAGTCAATCATCAAGAGCTAGATATGCTAGTAAGAGATATACAATGCTTCGGTGAGGACGTTTTATACCATAGTCTCGAGTTTGAGAATGTAAATTGCATGCCTCTTACATGTCTCATCAAATCAAAGTATGTCTTCCCTTCAATTGAGCGCCAAATTTTTTATTATCAGATCGAAAATCAAGAGAATGCATGCATGAAAGTACTAGAATATTGGCCTCTTATGGGTGAGATAACAAAACATAGATGTATCGAAGGAGGGCAAAGTCGGCAAGAGGAAGATGATCCCTTCATCCACATATCAATTAGATCCATCAGAGAAAGGATCATTTATTCAGTTGGCAAGCCGAGATCCACCGTGGAGGATCAAATGAGCAGAATGAGCCTAACTGAGTTCTTTGAAAAGGACTCGAGCAAGGGGCAAGAATTACCCCTGATTGATTGGACCATAGCATGGGTCCCTCTTGAGCTGGAAAATTCAAAAAGTCATAATGCATCAGGGATGAACTGAGAAAAATGACATCTAACAACAAGTCATAGCCCAGTCCTGAATTCATCATGACGTTTGGGCACAATGGTGAGGGCCCACCTACTGATCCATTTGGCCCTGCCTCCTAAGGCGAGGGTGCAAGGCAATAGTTGGTTTGCGATCCCCAAGACGACACAATAAAAATAAATAGTGTTTCGCTCATCGTCCCCCCCCCCCCCCCCCCCCCCCTGAAATACCAAAAATTGAGATACTTGTCAAGATCCAGAAAAAAATCAGAAATTTTTCAGAACACAAAAAAAAAAAAAAAAAATCTTTAAAAAATCAGAATCAATAGTGTGCTAGGTGTGTCTGTCAAAACACTTAAGTTTGAAGTCAACTCAGATGATTTTAATCTGGAGTTAGGCTTCAAAATCATGAGTTTAGACAAAGCCTGAAATTTGGAAAATAATGATCCGACTCTCGATCTAGAAGATTCCCTCAAAAAGTTCAAAACAAAGGCTAATGTTGTTACAGACGATTTTAAAATTATGAACTCGGGATCCCTCGAGCTCCTTAGAAAAGTACACATCAAGAGATCCTCGCCTCTGAAATATGAGCAGAGGATGATAAAATTCTTGAGGCCCAGGGCTATCCAACTTTGGGTTCTCCTATGAAGCCTTACTCAGATCAAATGAAGAACTAATTATACACCATCTGCTATGAAGCCTAAAGTCAAGCCCATCAAGCAAAGCCGTCAAGACCATGTCTGAAGTCCACGATGGAGTCTACAACTTGTGCCAAAATGAACATGTGATGTCCAAGAAAGAACTTGTAACTAAGTTGTTACTGATGAACGATGAGGACAGACTATTGTAACATATCAGGAAGTGCTTCAAGTATCTAAAGTTTGCATAACGGATCCGTGTGCATATTTCGAGTCTTTATAACCTGACAACACGCTAGCCCTTTTTCATTATGAGGTGTGGACATCATCAAAAGAATAGACCCAAAGGCAACCAATGATCACGAGTGCATTCTCATGGTAGACAAAAGTGGGTGGCGACAACATCTTACTTCATCGGTACAAATGAAAAGAGAAGTCAAGGAAAGTGTGTGGTGGTAAGGTCGATGCAACTAACTACATCTTGCAGACATAAAATGCACAGCGATCGCTAGGACCAATGACAAGAGGATTTGAAAAGAAAGGTTAGCAACATAGTAATAATGTACATCTTATCATTGCGCCTACTAAATACAGGGGGCAAGTCCAAGCCATCTTGGAATGATCTGTTGATCGTTCACGAAGTTCTTCCAGGAGGTGCCTTTCATCTTACCATCATTAGGAGCAAAGATCTTCCAGAGCTCATCAATGCCAACAACATGAAAACCTATCACGAGTAACCATACCTGATTACATCAATAATTATAATCGTAAAGCTAAAGTTAAATGACAAAGGATGGACTATTCTAAGATACACCCATCATTCCTCCCTCCAATAAGTGTCTAAAAAAAGGGGGTTCCAAAAAAAAGAGAAAAAAAATTAGAAAAAAGTGTGCAGCCCACAGAAAAAAGGAAAAAGAGTCGAACCCAAAAGATACACAGGTCTTACAAAACCATCCCATTTCCCCTACAGGATGGTCTGATCTAGTTAACGACTTTCTAATTGTAATTGGAGACGAAGTTAAGAGGATAGCCAATCGGCCAAAAATGAATGGAATCTAGCCTCCCGCCTCTGTTACTCGAAAAGAAAATAGCATGCCTAAGTAAAAAGGGCAAGGCGAAAACATAAAAGGGTGTCGCTGTCACACCCCAAAATTGAAAAATGGGCTCACAAAATTTTCAATCGCTGAATCTGGCGCTGACAGCCTGCGTAGTGCCCCATTCTCGAATCCCGACACTCACATGCTAGATTCCGATCCTGGGATCCTATAAGGAGGATTTTCAGTATAATTTTTTTTTGTAATAGAGTATAACCACAATCATAACGAAGTTACAAAACAACATCACCACATATTCACTACATTAAAAAATTTAAGTATAATGCGGAAAGAGAAATACAGGGTGATCAAAAACTCCAAAATAATCTAATGTGTGCTCCTACCTCAGTGCTGCTACTATCTAATGCCACCTGCATGCAACGATTGTGCCTAAGCTTACAGAAACTAAGAGGGTGGTGTAACTGTGTGTGCAAGGCAAGCGTCAAGTTTACAATATCAGCGTAATGCGAAAATATACGGTAAGTCTATGAATGCTATCAGCTATACCAAAGCTATGTGATGCAAGGCATGAATCTTATAAGCCATACTAAGGCCATGCGATGCGAGGCCTATGTAGCCAAATGTCATATGCGAGATGCAAAGCAAGTATGCCAGTACTCATTAATTACACATATCAGTATAGTTCCTCTCTGGGATATTACTGGGGTCTAGTACACTACACACTGACTGCCGCCTTCCTAGGTGCATAGCCCAGCAAGCGAAATAGACCTCACTATCTGCCTGACCAGTAGTTTGTCAATACCTACTTGGCTCGTCGATAGCGGACTCATTTATGAGCTAGTCAAACTCAGACTAGCTTATAGTCCCCTCACTAGGGCGGATAAGGCCACACCCCCTTCCAACCAACCACGACAGAGTAGGAGACCCTGCCTACTGGTATTCAGCACTCGGATGCTCATGTATCCACTCGGTCTAGACGTTAGAGGACCTTCTGGTACAAAAAAGGTTCTGAGACATCCTAAGTGCCCCAGTGCTAGAACCAAGTATTTTCGGTATCTGATACGACCATCCACGATGTGCCTTTGGAACCATGACCCTGATGTTACTAGGGCATACAATGATCAAGTCACACATATGCGATATGCATGAATCACACTGTCTAGTCATGCAATAATCCTGCGCATACTACGTGCTCATGTGGGTAACTCATATCAGTGAGTCCCATAAATAGTCTGCCCAATGGCATATGCTATGATCAGTCACTCCTCATGCCAAGCTTACATATGATGCGAATGGGTATGACTAATGGAATTATTTTAAGCATGTCATAAAATAATGAACTATCAACAAGTATGGGCCTATCAATAGGCCCTAAGGAGAGTTACAATGTGGACATTTAACCAACATTGTACTTAAAATATGGGTGTTAAACCATCATTGCTCCCAAAGCATAGCCCACCACAAACATCATTACATAAATTGTGGTAGAATCACACATTACAATGAACTTGTGTACATCCCATTGGGCCTCAACCCATGGGCCTTAGACACATCAAACGGGCCGCATAACATGGGCCTCATATATATCAAGGTGGGCCTCAATAGATGGGCCAAAAATACATCAAGATGGACCTAATCACACGGGTCATATGCATATCAAATGGGCCACACCCAAATATAAGTGGTGGTAATGATTTTCACCATTAAATTCTCAAGGCCCACCATAACATTTATTTTTTATCCAATCTGATCATAAGATCACATAGCCCTGAATTAAGAGGAAAATAATTTCCTAATGATTTAGAACTTCTGTGACAACAAAAGTTTCAATGGCAGACACTCAATCCCCACTCCTTTTTGCTATGTGGTCCTGATAGGCAAATCTGGCTCTTTTGGGCCTCAAACCATAAGATGGGCTTTCAAACTGGTTGGACGGCTTGGATTCAACACATGCATCATGGTAGGTCCCACCATCCAGTGATGTTGACGGTGTGGTATACATACATCATACATGGGTCCCACAGACCTTGCTGATGTCAATAGTAGTAGGACCCACTGTCCCTATAAAATGGGTGGACGACACGTATAAAACACATACACCATGGTGGGTTCCACCGCCGGTGGATGGTGTGAGTAAAACACATACATCCTTAGGTCCCACGTGGGGCCCACCATAATGATTTATTTTTCATCCAAACCGTTGATAAGGTTACACAGACCCGGATGTAAGGGAAAAATAAATTTCATATTAATCCAAAACTCATGTGACACCCAAAAGGGTTTCAATGGCAAACGCCCAATCCCACTGTTTTCTATGATGTGGGCCAATTGAGCTTCATATGTGGTTGATTTTTAGGGGGGCCCATTGTCCCAAAGGGGACCCAATAAATGCACGGTGTGGATGTGGCCATACATCACGATGGAGCCCACGGCTGGGACTGTGGGTCCCTGCTTGTCCATCCATCAAAATGCAGCAGCGTTCTACTGCATCGTAAATTACAGCAGGCACTGCCTGCTTATTTTTTTTATTTTTTTAAAATTTATTTTATTGTGGTTTTTCGTATGTGAGGCCCGCTTTAGGAGGATCCACCCCGCCCAATGGCTCCTATGACTCAAGACAAGCCAAAAAGTCCAATATTGAGCATGTTTCGGTGTATAGAAACATCAGAGTGGCTTTCAATGGTAACAATATTGTTTTCTATAGTATGGCCCACTAGATAGTCAAATCAGCTTCATTTTTCAGCTCAACGCCTAAACTAAGTTGGTAAATAGGATGGACGACGTGGATTGAACTCATACATCAATGTGGGGCCTACACAAGTGGCCCACCCAAATAGCTTTGAACCAAAGCTAATGTTTGTGTTTTCAATTAACGTCTAGCGTCCTTGGACGCTGGATGGTTTGGACATTCAAAGTGTAGAAGGTGGGCCCTGCTTAGGTGGGCCACCAAATGATGGATGGTGTGGATACAACACATATATAAAGTGGGGTCCATCCAAGTGGGCCACACAACTATATCATCACAAAAAGGGAAAGAGAGAGAAAAAAATAGACATGTGTGATGGAGGGACCCCGACACCGTGGGCCCTCCCTTTCAAGCATTCAATCATACATCAAGTGGGTCCCATTACATGTGGGCCCATCAAATTGAAAATCAACGGTGGAGATCCTTTCTCCATAAAAATGTAAGGTCTAAATGACCCTATTCATGCAAGGAGAATAAACATCTTGATGGGGTTCATGGAGAATGGCCCCATCATGAAATTATCATGAGAATCAAGGTGGGCCATCGGCCACATCTAGGGTCCAAAGTGAGATCCATACCATCAATCGGCAGGCCTCACTTGGTTCATCATCAAAATATGAAAAATCTATCCTATAAAGCACCCACCATTCGATCTTCTTGGTCTGTTGGAAAGCCGATCTCCATGTGTCTCACTTTGATGGTGGAAGATGAGAAATGAATGGCTAGGATGAAGGTTTTTAGGAGAGGAAGTGGGCCACACAAAACACCTTTTCTCACACTGGGGATGCTTGGACGTCCATTTTTTTCTTCTCCTTTGTTGCTTGGAAAATGTGTGAAGAGAAAGAGAGAGAGAAGGGATGGTTGTATGAGAGAGGTGATGGATGTGAGTGATGGATGTGAGGTGATAGTGTACTTAACATGTATGGGTGTGTAAGAGAGAGGGTGAGAGAGAGTTGACATGGTGGTTGCTTGACTTGGGGAGAAAGAAAGCATGGGTGTGTACTTGACATGAGGTGATTAATTGATTTGAGTGATTGATTGATGGGACATGGTGTAAAGATTCTCTTAGGATTGCAAACGCGCGACGTTTTCTTCAAAATAAACACCGGCTCACATCTCCCTATCAGGCTATCGGATCAGAATGCAAGACGCGACGTTGGAACCGCGGCGACGGTGCGGTCGCAATTATACATGTCTCGGATTAAGCTGACTCAAATCTACAGGATACAACTTAAGGTCGCACGCAAACATCGATTATAGGTTGTGGATTTTCGGACTTCAACGGAAAGGATTGTGGGAGTCAACGAAATAGTACGAACTAGGATACGGGTCTTACATCTCTCCCCACCTATTAAAAATTTCATCCTCAAAATTTATACTGCCATCGTAGCTAAACACAACTCATAAGGAAATAGAAAACATAATATCATGTATAATCAAAACACAATATAACATACAATTAAACATTAAAAAGATGGGGATAGCGCTCTTGAATCTCCTCCTCACGCTCCCAAGATACCTCATCCGCACTATGATGGCCCCACTGCACCTTCACTAAGGGAATGACCTTGATCCGAAGGACCTA
Source organism: Magnolia kwangsiensis (assembly GCA_037074715.1). Classification (NCBI taxonomy): domain Eukaryota; kingdom Viridiplantae; phylum Streptophyta; class Magnoliopsida; order Magnoliales; family Magnoliaceae; genus Magnolia; species Magnolia kwangsiensis. The sequence continues at coordinate 72,153,232 of CM073584.1, forward strand.
CTCCTTCCATTCGAGGATACGAACCGACTGCTCAACATAAGAAGCATCCTCATGAATCTCTAAGGGTTGTCAATCAATAACAAGAATGATGTTTGACCCACACTTCCTCACCATAATAACGTGAAAATTGTTGTGAATGCGAGACAATTGAGATAGCAAGGCAAGCTGATAGGCCACGGCGCCAATACACTTGGTGATCTCGAAAGGTCCTATGAATCTCAGGGCAAGCTTTCCCTTCGCTCCAAAACGAACCACACCCTTCATGGGTGAGACCTTGAGATACACATGGTCCCCAACGGTAAACTCCTAGGGATGATGCTGATGATCAACAAAACTCTTCTGCAGGCTCTGAGCCGTGCGCATCCTCTGCCTGATATATCAATAGCCTCTGACATCTTCTACACAAGCTCGGGACCTAGAAGACGCCGCTCCCCAACCTTGGTCCAACAACTCAGAGATCTGCATGGTCTACCATATAATGCCTCAAAAGGATCCACGCTAATGGTCGCCTGATAGCTTTTGTTGTACGCGAACTCAAGAAATCGCAGGTGCTCGTCCCAGCTACCCAAGAAATTAATTACGTAGGCCCGAAGCATATCCTCAAGGATCTAGTTGACCCTCTCGGTCTGGCCAGTAGTCTGCGGATGATACCGGGTGTTAAGCTGCAAATCAGACCCCATCGCCATCTGGAAGCCCCTCTAAAAACTGAGACGTGAATCTCGGGTCTCAGTCAGAAATTATCGAGACTGAAACTCCGTGCAATCTCACAATCTCACTGATGAATAACCTTGCAAGCTAGTCCAAAGTCCAGGTCGTACGAATCACAAGAAAATGCGCTGACTTCGTCAGACGATCGATGACAACCCAGATGGCTTCGTGACCATGCTGAGTCCTCGGTAAACCCACGACAAAATCTATAGATATGTGCTCCTACTTCCAAATCGGGACGCTCAACAGCTGTAATAGATCAAGGGGTCTCTGATGATTGGCCTTGACACATTGGCACGTCTCACACTTGGCCACAAAACTGGCTATCTGGTACTTCATCCCCATCCAAAAATACTAACGCCTCATATCGCGATACATCTTCGAGCCAAGGTGGATAGAGAACCGCGATCGGTGTGCCTCGGTCATAAGATCTCTACGTAACTTAAAAATATTTAGGACATATAATCGACCTCTGAAATGAAGTTCACCATCAAAACCAATCTATCAGTCTGACTGACTCTCAAATGCTGCCTCTGCTCGGTAATCCTACAATGACTCATCTTCTTGCTGAGCCTCGATCACCCTTGTAACAAGAGAGAGTTGAATCGATAGGCTCGATAACTGCACAATAGAAGACTGCAAGTCGATCTCGAAGTCAAATGCAGACACATCCTCAAGCATCCTTCACTCCTGAATCATCATGTGCGCCACTAGGTCTCGTGGTTGACAGCTGAGGGCATTCGCTACCACGTTCGCCTTACCTAGGTGGTACTAGAGATTAAAATCATAGTCTTTCAAGAGCTCCATCCAACGCCTCTGTCTCATGTTCAGCTTGGACTAAGAGAACAGATACTTCAAGCTCTTGTGGTTGAAGAAGAGCTCAAACCTCACCCCATAAAGATAGTGCCTCCACACCTTCAGTGTGAAGATAATTGCTGCCAGCTCCAAATCGTGCGTGGGGTAGTTCAGCTCATGAATCTTGAGCTGGCGAGATGCATAAGCCACTGGCTTCCCTTACTGCATCAGGACAGCACCCAAGCCAACTCGTGAGGCATTGGTAAATACAAAAAATCTATCTCCCTCAGAAAGAAGAGTGAGGACAGGAGTGGACGTGAGATGGTCCTTCTTCTCCATAAATGCCTGCTCACAAGTGTCACTCCACATGAACTCGACACCCTTCCAGGTCAACCTGGTCAATGGGGTTGCAATACAAGAGAATCCCTTAATGAAACGTCGGTAGTACCTTGCTAAACTAAGGAAACTACGGCATCGATCTTCGAGGGGTCCACTGCGATGCCCTGCCTCATCACCACATGACTGAGGAACTTCACCTCCTCCTCCCAGAACTCGCATTTCTCCAACTTCGAGTAAAGCTGGTGTGTACAGAGCGTCTGTAAGGTAATCTTCAGATGCTGCTCATGCTCCTCATGGGTCCTCGAATATATCAAAATGTCATCGATGAACACCACAACAAACTGGTCGAGATACGAATGAAATACCTCGTTCATTAGCTGCATGAATACGGTGGGTGCTTAATCCGAAGGATATGACCTGGAACTCAAAATGACTGTAGCGCGTCCTGAAGGCTGTCTTCAGAATATCCTCATCTCAGACCCAAACTTGATGATAACTAGACCGCAAGTCTATCTTCGAAAAGAACTGCACCTCCTACAACTGATCAAACAAATCATTGATCCTCGAAAGCGGGTACTTGTTCTTGATCGTGACCTTGTTAAGCTCGCGGTAATCTACACAAAGCCTCAATGAGTCAACCTTCTTCTTCACAAAGAGTACTGACACTCCCCACGATGAACTGCTAGGACGAATAAAGCCTAGCTCACGTAACTCGTCCAACTGCTTCAGTAGATCCTGTAACTCCAACGGCGTCATATGATACAGGGCTTTCAAAATAGGCATTGTACCGCGCACGTGATCAATTTGGAACTCAGTGTACCGACCAGGTGGTAACCCCGGAATCTCCTGGAACACATCGGGAAAATTACAAACAACCAGTAGTTGGTCGATACTCAAAGCAACTGACTCCTCAATGGCACATGACAACAAGCAGAAAAGCTTCTCTCCTCTGCGCTTGGTAACAAAATAAAACTCTGGCACACCGAGTATACAGAATGTGATTATCCTAGTAGATCAGTCCAATATGGCGTGGTACTCGGTGAGCCAATCTATGCCTAGAATGACATCAAACTCAGACATCGACAATACGAATAGGTCGGCAGGCAAGAAGATATCCCTAATCAGAATGGGGTAAGACAATTAAAATCAGTCTAATACTACAGTCTTCCCCAAGGGCATTGATACTGACAAACCCTCGCGGGAAAACCCCGTCGATAAACTGGTCGATCGGCAGAAATCATCGGCCACAAAGGAATGCATTGCACCAGAGTCAAATAATACACGTGCAATGCATGTAGAAACAGGGAGAATACCCTCGACGACCCGTCCTGATGACCGAGGGTCCTACTGTGTGGCATAAAATTTTTCCTAGGCCAGCTTAGGAGGTGTAGGTCCCCTCTAAGGTCTCTGCTGCTGCTGCTGCCACTGTGGCTGCCTGACCTGTTGCCTCTACTTCTGAGGGGGAGGTCATGGAGGCTGGTGTTGGGGTCACTGCTGCTGCTGTAGGGGTTACCGCGAAGGTGGATACGGTGCCCTCAGCTGCTTCTGCTGTAGATGGAGACACTCGTGCACACGATGTCTTGTCCTACTACATCCAAAGAAGGTACCTGTGAACGGTCCCAAAGGTGGTGTTGGGGGTGCCATTCGTGCTCAAAATAATGGGCGGGTCGTGCCCCACTACTGTGAACGATGTTGATGGTAAGAACTACCAGAGGGCGCCTTCCTCTTCTGATCTCCCCTCTAGTCATGGGCTCTCTGCAAACTGGCCCAATCTGACTTGTAGATCTAGGCCCTCTCTATAATATGCTCAAATGTCGGAAGCATGCATCCGATCACACAGCTCTTGAGGGAAGGACACAAGCTATTCTTAAAACGGCAGGCCTTTCACCCCTCATCATCAACAAGGTACGTCACAAATCTCAATAATGCGATGAAACATGCCTCATACTGGGACACAGTCATGTCCCCCTAGACCAGAGTCTCAAACTCTAATGCGTGTTGCTGTCGTACATGCTCTGAAAAGAACTTTCGGTCAAACCGGTCTACAAAATCCTCTCGGGTCCATACAAAATCGGTTGCTACCGATCCGGCGATAGATGCCCACTAATGCTGAGCCTCACCCTAGAGAAGAAATACAGCTAATGAGACTCGCTGTTGGGTCGTACATCTCATAGTGTCAAATATCTTCTCCACCTCCGAGCACCATATCTTTGTTGCAGTAGGGTCTGACTTTTCCCAAAAATGTGGGGGATCATGCTGTTGGAAGTCCTTGAGAAGGGTGCTCGCACGCTCCTGCTCAGCCTCGGTTGGCATAACAGTGGAACACTGAAAAGGCCTAGCTATAAGTCTTAGAGCGGGGGTGAATAGGACTTGTCAAATTTAAAATAATAATAGCGGAATTAAAGAATGAGGTATCCAAATATAAAAAAATAATAATTCACAATGCTGAACTGAAAAGCAACCTCAATAAATAAGTATTGAGAGGTTGATACAAATATTATTCTAAGGACAACCTTACACCAAAAACCAAGGGTTTATGGTAGGACAACCTTATTTATAGAAAGGTCTTTGTATCAAAAAATTAAACTGAAGAGGAATAAATGAATAACAAGGAATTAAAATAAATTACAGAAATTTAAATCTAAATTATTATAACATTCCCCATAATGCTTGAAATGTAAATATTACAACATTCGCATTCACATATACATCCCACAATTCTGAATGATAAAAGATAGAAAAACAAAGCACACATCTATACAACATAGAAATATAGTGGTTCGCTTGTGTGTTCACCAACTGTTAAACCACAGCCACACAACTTGCTACTCCACTCCTACTATCCTCACACAGGGGATATTAGTGTTCATTAGCAAAATAGGTTTCTCTGGTTCACCTAAAACCTTCACAATTGTGTCTTTCTAATGGATTTACACAATTAAAAAAACCCCACTTTTGAGTTTTCTGGCTCTCATCAAATAACCAACACAATGAGATTTTTTTGGCTTAATCTCAAATAAAAACCAAAAAAAGAATGGAATTTACAATAAAGTAAAATACCCGAATTTCTCATTTTGTAACAACCTGGAAGAACCAATCAGAGTAGAATTTCGAATGTAGAAGTTCAATGTCCAATACTCACTTTAAAATGGTTCTAGGTTCTAGATTGATTTTAAATTAAACCAGTTGGGCTTAGATTTATTTGATTTTGATTCCAAGAAGAATGAATGCAACAATTCCTCTTTTCAATTCAGATTGGAATGTAGAAACAAAATCAAATCTATAAAGCTAACAAAAAAGAATATTAAATGTGCATAATGTAGCTTCAAATAAACATAAACTTATCTCGGAGTGGTCCCTTGATTTTTCTTGAATTGAGTTATTAATCTTTGAAATTCGTCGTCTATTTATACCTGCAGAAATCGCACCTTCGAATGATCTTGTGGACACTAAGACTGGTCGTAAAAGAAATGAATTTTTGAATTTTTGAGCGCGATTGGATAGACCGTTTCATAACTGGTCGAAGGTAAGTTACGACTAGTCGTAGGCTGTCCACGATCGGTCGTACGAACCCTACGACTGGTTGTGAGGTACAAGATTTAGTTGCTAGATTTTGAGTCGTAGATCCAGGATTAGTCGTAGGACGAGTCGACACTGTTCATACGACTGGTCAAATAGTCTCCAGGACTAATTGTAGCACAACTAAAAATTTTTGAATTTTTGCAACAAACTTAGGACTGGTCTTAAAATATCTTAGACTGGTTAAGCCAGTGCTAGGACTAGTCGAACAAAGTCCAGGATTAGTCTTAGAATAGACTACAACACTTATAAAAATGAGTAATTGAATTTTGTATCTGAAATGATCTACCTTAAGGTCAATCTAAAGTCTTTCATACCTGGGTCATGAAGTATGAACATCGAAACTTCATTTCTTTAGATGATGTATGTATGACCTTTAAAGATTATAAGTTTGAGATCTCTTCTCTTGATGTATCTTGAACTTGAGATCTTCTAGAACTTCATCATGAGTTATACTCATTCTTGAACTGTACTTGAGTCTTGAGCAGCACTTGTCTTTTGTTGTATCTCTTTTGAAAGACTCTGATTGAAGTTTACGGGAGTGAACAACATATATGACCTTGCAAACCTTGCATGTCTTGAAGTCGAGCTTCATTCTCAACTTGTAACATTGTGATGCAGTGTCTTGAACATGTATACCTCCTCATGCTACACAAGACACAGGTTGATGTTTTGACACCATAAAATTTGACATCCAAAGGAGCATAAAACCATAACACTTACGGATGCCTGCTCGGCCCCTAAAGAATAACGGTCATCGCCTGCAACATCTGCTGAAACTGGGGAGCACTCACAGGTATGGTCGGATTCGCACTGGTCTCAGGTAGAGGAGTGACATCCTCATGCTAGAAAGTAAGAATATCCGGTGGTGGAGCGGGATTCGCTCGGGTCACTCTTCTAAGCATCACATCCTATAAGAAGGAACAAGGGCCTATCAACCTTGAGAATTCTCGAAGGCATAAACGTTAAGGGTCTATGTTGGAAAATTGCTAAGTCATTCGGACTCAGAACCTATTCATTCTAAATTTATAGTAGATACGTGATGTGATCCTCAGGTATTCCCAAGTTATGCTCTGATACCAACTTCTATCATACCCCAAACTCAAAAAATGGGCTCACAAAATTTTCAATCTTTGAATCCAGCACCGACAGCCTCTGTAGTGCCCCATTCTCGAATCCTACATTTACATGCCAGATTTCAGTCCTGGGATTCTACAAGGACGATTTTCAGTAAAACAAAATTTGTAATGGAGCATAACTAAGTCACAAAATAACATCACCACATATCCACTATATCAAAAACTTTAAGTACAATGCGGAAAGGGAAATACAGGGTGATCAAGAACTCCAAAATAATCTGATGTGTGCTCCTACCTCAATGCTACAGTGATTTAATGCCACATGTACACAATGGTTATACATAAGCTTACAAAAGCTTAGAGGGTGGTGTAAGTGTGTGTGCAAGGCAAGCGCTAAGTGTACAATATCAGAGTAATGTGAAAATATGCAGTAAGTCCATGAATGTTATCAGCTGTACGAAAGCTATGTGATGTAAGGCATGAATCCTATCACCCACACCAAGGCCATGCGATGCGAGGCCTATGTAGCTAAATGTCATATGCAAAATGCAAAGCAAGCATGTCAGTACTCATCAAGTACACATATCAGTACAGTTCCTCTCTCGGATATCACCGGGGTCTAGTACACTCCACACTGACTGCCGCCTCCCTAGCCAAATAGCCCAGCGAGCGGAATAGACCTCACTATCTACCTGACCAGTAGTCTGCCAATACCTACCCAACTCATCTATAGCAGACTCATTTACAAGCTGGTCAAACTCAGCCTAGCTTATAGCCCCCTCACTCAGGCGGATAAGGCCACACCCACTTCCAACCAACCATGACACAGTGGGAGACGCAGCCTACTTATATTTGACACTCAGGCGCTTGTGTATCCACTTGGTCTATACGTTGGAGCACCTCCTGGTACCAAAAAGGTTCTAGGACTTTCATCCAAGGACATCCTCAGTGCCCATAGTGCTAGAACCAAGTATTTTCGGTATCCAATATGGCCATTCATGATGTGCCTGTGGAGTCATGGCCCTGATGTCGCTAGGGCATACAATGATCAAGTCACACGTATGCGATATGCATGAATCACACTGTCCAGTCAATCAATAATCCTACACATACCACGCGCTCATGTAGGTAACTCCTATCAGTGAGTCCCATAAATAGTCAGCCCAATAACATATGCTATGATCAGTCACTCCTTATGTCAAGCATACATATGATGTGAATGGGTATGACTAATGGAATTATACTAAGCGTGTTATAAAGTGATGAACTATCAATAAGTATGGGCCTATCGATAGGCCCTAAGGAGAGTTACAATACTGACATTTCACTAACATTGTACTTACAATGTGGGCATCAAACCATCATTGCTCTCAAGGCATAGCTCGCCACAAACATCATTACATAAATTGTGGTAGAATCACACATTACAATGGACTTGTGTACATCCCATTGGGCCTCAACCCATGGGCCTTAAACATATCAAACAGGCCACGTAACATGGGCCTCATATATATCAAGGTGGGCCTCAATGGACGAGCCACAAATACATCAAGATGGGGCTAATCACATGTACCATATGTATATCAAATGGGCCACAACCAAATATAAGTGGTGGTAATGATTTCCACGATTAAATTCTCAAGGCCCACCATAACATTTATTTTCTATCCAATCGAATTATAAGATCACACAGCCCTAAATTAAGAGGAAAACCAATTTCCTAATGATTCAAAACTTTTGTGACAATAAAAGTTTCAATGGTAGACACTCAATCCCCACTCCTTTTTGCTATGTGGTCCACTTGATAGGCAGATCTACCGCTTTTGGGCCTCAAGCCATAAGATGGGCTTTCAAACTGGTTGGACGGTTTAAATGCAACACATGCATCATGGTGGGTCCCATTGTCTAGTGATGTGGACGGTGTGGTACACATACATCATACGTGGGTCCCACAGACCTTACTGATGTCAATAGCAGTGGGACCCACCATCCCTACAGAATGAGTGGACGGCATTTATAAAACACATACGCCATGGTGGGTTCTACCGCCCGTGGATTGTGTGAGTAAAACACACACATCCTTAGGTCCCACGTGGGGCCCACCATAACGATTTATTTTTTGTCTAAACCGTTGATAAGGTTACACAGATTCGGATGAAGGGAAAAATAAATTTCATATTAATCCAAAACTTATGTCACACCCAAAAGGGTTTCAATGGCAGACGCCCAATCCCACTGTTTTCTATGACGTGGGCCACCTGAGCTTTGTATGTGGCTGATTTTTGGGGGGCCCACTATCCCAAAGGGGACCCAACAAATGCATGGTGTTGATGTGGCCATACATCACGGTGAGGCCCACGGCTGGGATTGTGGGTCCTTGTCGGTCCGTCTGCCAAAATGTAGCTGCGTTCTGCTGCTGCATCAGTTGCAGCAGGAGTTGCCTGCTTATTTTTTATATTTTTTTGAAATTTATTTTTTAGAGGTTTTTCATATGTAGGGTCCACTTCAGGAGATCCACCCTGCCTAATGGCTCCTATGGCTTAAGACAAGGTAAACAAGCCCAATATTGAGCATGTTTCGGTGTATAGAAACATTAGAGTGGCTTTCAATGGTAACAATACTTTTTTCTATACTATGGCCCACTAGATAGTCAGATCAGCTTCATTTTTGGGCTCAACGCCTAAACTGAGTTGGTAAATAGGATGGACGGCGTGGATTGAACTCATACATCAATGTGGGGCCAACACAAGAGGCCCACCCAACTACCTTTGAACCAAAGCTAATGTTTGTGTTTTTAATTAACATCCAGCGTCCAGGGATGCTGGACGGTTTGGGCATTCCAAGTGTAGAAGGTGGGCCCAGCTCAGGTCAGCCACGAAATGATGGATGGTGTGGATATAACACATATATATATAGTGGGGTCCATCTAAGTGGGTCATACAACTACATCATCACGAAAAGGGAAAGAGAGAGAGAGAGAGAGAGAGAGAGAGAGAGAGAGAGAGAAATAGACATGTGTGATGGAGGGACCCCGACACTATAGGCCCTCCCTTTTAAGCATTCAATCATACATTAAGTGGTTCCCATTACACGTGGGCCCATCAAATCGAAAATCAATGGTGGAGATCCTTTCTCCACCAAAATGTAAGGTCTAGATGACCCTATTAATGTAAGGAGAATAAACATCATGATGGGGTCTATGGAGAATGACCATGGAATGATCATGAGAATCAAGGTGGGCCATCGGCCACATCTAGGGCCCAAAGTGAGATTCATACCATCAATCGGTAGGCCTCACTTGGCCCATCATCAAAACATGAAAAATTTAGCCTATAAAGCACCCACCGTTTGATCTTCTTGATCTGTTGGAAAGCCGATCTCCTTGTGTCTTACTTTGATGGTGGAAGATGAGAAATGAATTGCTAGGATGAAGGTTTTTGGGAGAGGAAGTGAGCCACACAAAATACCTTTTCTCACACTTGGGATGCTTGGACGTCCGTTTTTTTCTTCTCCTTTGTTGCTTGGAAAATGTGTGAAGAGAAAGAGAGAGAGAGAGAGAGAGAGAGAGAGAGAGAGAGAGAGAGAGAGAGAGAGAAGGGATGGTTGTAAGAGAGAGCTGATGGATGTGAGGTGATAGTGTACTTGACATGTATGGGTGTGTAAGAGAGAGGGTGAGAGATTTGATTTGGTGGTTACTTGACTTGGGAAGAAAGAAAGCATAGGTGTGTACTTGACATGAGGTGATTGATTGATTGATTTGCATGATTAATTGATGTGACATGATGTAAAGATTCTCTTGGGATTGAAAATGCATAAAATTTTCTTCGAAATAAACGTCGTCCCACATCTCCTTGCTAGGGTATCGGATCGGTATGCAAGACGTAACGTTGGAGCCGCAACGATGGTGCGGTCGCAATGGTACAAGTCTTGGATTAAGCTGACTCAAGTCTGTAGGATACGACTTAGGGTCACGCGCAAACATCGATTATAGGTCGCGGATTGCCGGACTTCGACAGGAAGGATCGCGGGAGTTGATGGAACAGTACGGACTAGTATACGGGTCTTACAACCTCGAGTTAAAATAACGAGCATGTGGCAGAAATGGTGAAAACTGAAAAGGCAACAAGGGTAAAAAGAGCACAGCTGCTAAGGAGTATGCAAGAGTAAAAATTCGGGACATGGTGAAAATCTAAAAGGATGGCACGGGTAAAAATGATAAGAAAGTCGGTTAGGGTGAAAACTCAAAAGGGCGCCATGGACAAAAAAAGGCTAGGAAAAAAAAAAAGAGTGTAGGTACAGAAGAAGCATAATCAACACGCGAGATAGAGAAACGCGAGGAAAAGACTAGTCTTCTAGTATGCAGCTATTCTTAAGGAATCAGGATCCCTAACAAACAATTGAGAATACTGAATTTGATGTGGGCTAAGTCAAAATGATCTAATTCCACCATCTAGAGCACAAGTCCAAACACGAGCACACATAAACATATATGGCACAAAAATTTTCATTTTTGGTTTATAATCTCATCCCTTCAAAAAAAGATTATCAAAAAATAAGTTTCCCCTTCTTGGTCATTCATGTATAAAAGGCAAAGGTATATATGGCTCTCTCTAAAATTTCTGAACATCTCTGGATCGCTTCCTATGGGTGATTATCTTTTAATAAGCATCACCCAAAAGGTAAATATATGTCTCGACACTCTAACTCCTCAATTTCTTGGTTGATTCTCTCATTTTGTATCGCAGGTACCAGGGTTCTTCTCAGAAATCACAAACCAAGGGGCAAAAAGGGCCTAATTTTTCCAATGGTTAGATGGATTTGATCTTCAAGAAAGATAATTAGGGGGGACCACCCATCATAGCCATCTCATCACCCAATCCATGCCACCCATCATGGCCATCCCATCACCATAATCCACACCATCCATCATGGCCAATCCGCTACCATCACCATGATCCACACCACCCATCATAACCATTCCATCACCCAAATCCGTACAACCAATCATAGTCGGCCCACCATCTAAATCCATACTACCCATCATTGTCATCCCATCATACTAACCCACATCGGCCATCACGACCATCCCCTTGCCTCTGAAGAAATCCACACTAACCATCACAGTCAGCCAACCATCTAAATACATGTCCCCCATCATGAACTATAACGTCTCGGAAAAATCTGTACAAAAACCCGAGTACCACCTCAGGCAGAAACCACTAAGGACCAAATCCTTTAGGAATTAGATGAAAATTAACTAAGTGTTAAACTAAATCATCTGTGAAATTATCTTGAATCACTTTCAATACATACTACAAGACTCAAAACTAAAAGGATCGATAATGCTACATTACCTAAAAACATATGATCAATCTCAAAACCCAATTGCTTTGGGGAGCATCACGAAACTCCATATTGAAATTGCGGTGAAGACCGCTTTAGTTGAAGTAGGAATAGGTCAGTATATCCTAGAGGGGGGTGAATAGGACTTTTTAAAGTTTATATAAATTATTAAAAATCTTTATCACACTAATCCTATCACAGAGTATTGATTAGGATTACTCAACCTTAACTCCACTGGCTTCCAAGCCTGATAGAGGATCCAATCACAAACTATTTAAAAGAAAAACAATGTATAGATGAGATTGTGATGGATATGACTGTGTGTGCATAGGATGTGATCATATATAAAGACATGCAAGGCAATCACATAAATGAAAGATAATATCAAACTCAAACACAGTCATTTTATAGTGGTTCGACGACTTGTTTACTCCACTCCCGGCTTCCACACTCAACCCTTGAGCGACCGGATTTCACTAAGGAGGTTTCTCATGGTTCACCTCAAACCTAAGGTTTTAAATCAGGTTCACCTTCAACCTTTACAAAGGTTTCTACTCGATTTACCTCAAACCCTGAAGTTTTGCTGGCGTATTCCTAACCAGATATTTATGCCCACACAGGACAAGGATCCACACAACGCACCCTGAGGTTTCTACTCAGTTCACCTCAAACCCTGGAGTTTTGCTAGCATAATCCTAACCAGATGTTTATGCTCTCCACAGAGCAAGGGTCCACACAACGCACCCCGCACGTACACTCCCGTCGAAGGCCTCCTTCGAGGACTTCAAATGGTGAGCAACACTTAAAACCCAATCCTAAAAAGGAATGATCGCAAGTGTCCTCTGAACTCTCAGTACTTAAAGATAAGTTAATGATTCCCTTTCAGCACAGTGATGAAGACCTTCTACTTGTTGATTAAGAGTCTTTCGCTCCCTTGATCCGCAACACAAAGATGTATATATGCTAGGCTTAGGTTGGGTCAAGGTTATGATGGAATACCATTCTAAGGATTTTTCTATAAGGAGAATAGAGTGCTTCCCATCATTCATGCATTCAAGGCATCCCAGCTTAATGATGTGTCATTAAGGCAGTAGCTGAAGGATCCTTGAATGCGGAAGTTCATTCTCCAATCCACTCTATGAGATATCAATGATGAGGGTGGATTGGAGGATGAACTTTCTGAGAGAAAGGGCTTAAGGTAAATGATAGGAAGGTTAAAACTCTCAAAATCACTCTCTACTTTCTCTACCAGCAATGAAGACAACTCTCTTTATTTATAGGCAAAAGGTTCCAACGGATATAAACGGTCATATTTATGACAGAGTTCGATATCATCAAGCAGTCATCGATATGATCGAGCGTATACTCTTGATTGTATCGGCTGACCTCTCGATGATAAGAACTCAATTGTCATTTCACTTTTGAAAACCTTCCGCCAACTGGTCGATGGGATCGAGACACACATCGATGTTATCGAATTTCGAACTCCGATTCCATCGAGTGATGGTTCGATCTATCGACAGGTAAAAAATAAGAGAGAAGCCTTGAAGAAGTTCAGGATCACAGATATGATCGGGAAAACAGTCGATGTCATCGGAATTTGTACATTGATCATATCGGAGACCTTGTCTATGGGATCGATAAATCGTATAGATTTACATGTAAGCTTGCTGGACGATTTATGTCCTGACTCGATCCAATTGACTTGGTCTCGATATGATCGATATATGAATATCGATTTATTGACAGGCACCCCAATCAACATTAAGAGCAACCTGAAATTCATGTTGGTGAGAACATGCGCCCCACAGTCGATATGATCAACTGACTCCCGATATGATCGATATTTGAGTTCAGATTGAATCGGACAGTCATCGATATATCGAAGCATATGTTAGTTTTCTTTAGAAAAATAGGGGCGTCGAAAAGCAGTCTGTCGATTATATCGATCCACTTTAGATATGATCGATATTCGAATATCGATGATATCGACACTTAAGTCGATATATCGATAAATCGTCCAGAAGATTGTTTTGATTACTGGACGCATTCTGTCCTCACTCGATTGTATCGATTGAGATGCCGAAGACATCGACAGAGCTGACCAATCATATCGAAGGGGTAATCCATATAATCGACAGTGTAAGAAAAACTTTACTGATTTTTCTTTTTGATAAAAAGATTTCTTACACAGAAACCCTAAGATGTTCTAGTTCTTTTTAAGGGTTTAATCACCTGGTGTTTTGGGACATGGGATGTGAGGCTATGATTTACCTTTTGACGAGCTTCCACACATCTAGATGAGGCAAAGGCTTAACTTGATCTTCTTGTTAGGTGCTGTCGTCTGACTGACTCAACTTACAACGTAATTGACAAACCAGGGCACATAATAGGTGCACTTTCAATCTCCCCCTTTGTCAATTACGTGACAAAATCCCCAAAACACCCTAGGAACATATCTAGACAGATATATCCTAAATTGTGTGTACATGTATTAACACAATTTTACAAATTCTAAACACCCATGTACACAACAAACAAATCCTCCCCCTTAATTCAAAACCTCCCCCTTTCTTGTTGCGGCTGCTCCCCCTAACACTTGGAACAAAGATATACATTTTTTGCTCGGGGTGTTTTGAATTGTTCTCCCCCTTTTTATCAGTCATTGGCAAAGGTATAAGACGTGATATTGACTGAAGATTGAAGCATGTGGGAGAACCAGAGATGAATATATGTATATAATTGATAGAGCATTACGAGAACATTACGAGAGAAAATAGTAGTTAAGATAGTCATTTAAAATCTCATACATTGCAATAATTCCTCAAATAAACCAAGATGGTAATAAAGATATATATAAAAAAAAAAACAGCATATGTCATGCAAAACTATGGATGCATTGAGATAAGACAGAGAAAAACAGTCAATAAGAATCTATCACAAGCAATCCATACAAGGTATACTCAAACCAAAAAGAAACAACCTTGGCAAGTCTGAAATTCATCACAGCTATTATGTCAAAAGGACTTTAGGAATGTGATGGATGTGTATCCTGAGCCTGCTTATGGTGCAGATAGACGTTTCAGAACTCGTTTAGTTGCACGTCGCAGGATCATCAGTCGCTGTTGAACGTCAGAAAGATAGGCTTCGCAATCTTTTAGTTTCTCTAAAATGTAAACTTGTTCATTCAAAAGATCTTGTATGCTGTCTCGCACAGGGATATCAGAATCAGAATTTTACACCAACCTTCTACTGCCAGGAATTGAACCAGTTCTTCCACCACAAAACATATTTTCAAAGATGTTTAGTTTATGTATGTCTTCAAAGTTGAACCACGCACAAGGATGAGGAAGATCATACGTCGGTGGTAGTCCGAATTGACGTGAAATCTTAGAGAGAAGACATGGAAATGGCAGTGTAGTGATGGATGTTTCTGTAAGCACACGGATCAGCTGTTGTACAGTCAGAGTGGGTAAGCATATTGGAATTCTTAGATGAATGTCATACAGAATGTTCAAAATGTATGGTGAGAGTTTGTTGCCAGAGATTTCACAGGTATAGACATTAGTGTTGAAAATACTGTGAAGAATCCTATAGGTAGGATCAAGGTACTTGATGTGGAGAATATTTTTAGCATTCCTGGAAATTGTGGCACCATTGCACAAAGCACGAATAACTTCCCCCCATACACCGAGACCATTCATGTTGCGATCAGTTACAGATATTCCAGTAAATCCAATGTCAGCAAGCCATCTTATCAATTTGGACGTGATATATTCAACTCGATTGACGACTGCAACTGAGATGATTGGAGGATTGTTATCAACATTGAAGATTAAGCTAGTAAGCTAATGTACCAGATCATGTTGAAACGTTCCACCAAGATTCACAATATTTTTCCATCCAATTTGTTTCAGAAGATCGATAATTCTGAAGGGTTCAATGCTCTTTTTGTGAACCATTCGCTCTGCCACAAAGTTTAATTTGAATAAGGAAGAATAGGTGGTTGCATTGTCCTTACCTTTCTTCTTTTCAGTTGATGCACGTTGTGGATGGAACAATTCTGTCTCTTTTTCCATCTTGGGGAGATGAGATGTCTAGGTCTTGAGAGCACCAGATGCGGCTTTCTTTTTGATCTTCTGATTCTTACAAAGCAGCTACAATTTATCCCTTTGATCATGTTCTCTAATTTCAAAAATTTTGATTTTTAATTCCAAGTTCTAGGGAAGAACAACCGTCTCGACGTTTCAACTACCTAGAGAATAGTACGATCAACTATTATGACTTGTTCCCAGTCCGACTGGTTTTGAGGGGGTCTAGAATATTTCTCTTTCTTATTCTTGGAAGATTTTGCACATGAGAGAGCCTTACCTTTTCCTTTAATCATCTTCCTTGTATCACTTGGGTGCCAAAATTTCAGCTAGACTTCACGCACATCAAACAGAGGAACTGATCAGGGCAGAGAGCTGGCCTCTTTACAAGAATTTTCAATCAATCTTTTTATTTGGGCGCCAAATGTCGATCATATCATCCAACGGATCGATTGTATCGAGAGGTTGTCGATCGATACTATCGAGACTGCTGTCGATGTTATCCATGGTCACATGACTTTTCACATTCTGAACAGCTATCGATAGTATCGATCTTCAGTCGATGAAATCAAAAAAGACCATCACTTGTATTGAAAGTATTTGCTATTCAGATTTTTTTCTACTTTTAGCATGCTATTATATATTTCCAAAAAAAAATGCACCAGTTCTGTAACTATAAACGAGATAATGATCTTATAAAAAATTTCAAGGTCTCCAACCTTAGATGTTCTTTTGAAGGCTCAACAAAATTACATCATTTCAGCAAATCTCCAGATTTTGATGCATAATCTGGACTAACTTCTTCTCTCTCAGTGTTTCTCAATATCATTCCTTCTTTTTCCTACAATAATATAGCAGTGGTTATTTGTGTGAAGACCTTTTATAATTGACTTCCCTGATTGATCTATAATCTCGCATTCTCCTTTGTTGAAATTTACCACATGCCCATTATCACAGATTTGAGAGATGCTCAGTAAGTTATGTGTCAATCCTTTTATGAAAAAAGCATTCTCATTCTTAAACAGATTAATTCGTTCTATAATTTCCTGACCAATTACTTTAGCAATGGTTCCATCTCCATAGGTGACTATCCCTTTGTGAAGATCCTTATAGTTTGAAAGAAGAGATTTGTCACCAGTGACGTGTCTTGAGCAACCACTGTCCAGGTACCATTTAGCCATATTGCCTGATAAAAGATGTGATTGAGTAACGAGGCAATTTGTCTTTTCTTTAATCACCCACTTTGTGACAGGAGTTTTACTTGTGGTAGATTTGCTCTTCTTATTTGATTCGTCTACATGACTCAACTACTCGTTCATCCTGTCAAATATTTCAAGTGGTGATGCTTGCATACTTCTTTTATTTAGCTCATAAACTGACTCCTTATTTTTACAATGAGCTGGAATAGGTTTGATGTTACTACTGGATGCAATAGATTTTTCAAATGGTTGTGCATCAGTTTTTATTTTACCCTTTCCATAACCTAATCCCCTTTTTTCCTCTCCATATTTTTCCATTCATAATAGTTTTTCTAATTTCTCACCACTCTGGAAAAATTTACAGTTTGTTTTGGCAATTTTTATAGATTCTTCTGGATCATTTTGAAGTGTATAATTTTTATTCTGAAGAATCAGGTTTTCCTCATTTAGTTCTTTGACTTGTTCCTCTAGTTTCTTTGACTCAGATTTCAATGAGTTGTTAGTTCTTTTAAGTCTATCATTGTCTGAGTGGCATTGTTGTAAATCAGTGATTAGATGAGTATTAATATTGGAAGCTTTATCCAGATCCATTTGTAGGAGTTCTTTTTTATTTTCAACTACTCCAAGTCTTTTGACAATATTAACGCTATGGATATAAAGTTGATTGTAAGCGTTTTGTAATTCATTTTGCTCTTTATCTTCTTCTTCTTCAATTTCCTCATTGTCAGATGAAAATGATTCAGTGGCTTGTTATTCTTCTTCTCTATCAGATTCCATGGGAATAATTGGAGTGGTGAAGATCATAAGAATTTTCAAAGATTTCTGATCTCCATCACTTCCTGAGTCATTGTTTTCTGAATTTGACTCCTCCGTATCATCCCATGTGGCGGCCATCGCCTTGCCCTTGGTTTTTCTGTTTGGGGATTCGGTAGATAGATGTCCATACTCATAACAGGCATAACATTGTGGTTCTCTGTTTCTTTTCCCAAATTTTTCTGCTAAAGGTTTGTCATCCACCTTTCTACCTTTAGAGGGGCGGCCGCGATTCCTTTGAAAGAATCTTCTAAATCTTTGTGCTAGCAAAGCCACTTCCTCATCTTCATCTTCCTTTTCACTCTCACTGTCCTCATGTTTTGGTTTCTTGGAGGTTTTTAGGACAGTGTTTTTAGATTTTTGGGGTTGTGTGAAGTATAGTTCGAAATTTTGTAGGGAACCTACTAGTTCTTCTATTTTCATCTCATCAATATTCCTACACTCCTCAATTGTTGTTACCTTGGGATTGAAGCGTTCTGGCAAGGATCTTAAGATTTTTCTGCATATTTTAGGTGTTGGAACCTTCTCTCCCAAACCACCCATGGAGTTACAAATAATGTTTAATTTGGTGTAGAACTCCTTCCATCCTGAGATTTTTAAACTGTGAAGTTAAGAGTTGTAGTTTAGATCTCTTCACAGTGCTTGTGCCTTCATGGGTTGTTTCCAGTAAATTCCATGCTTCCTTGGATGTCCCACACATACTTATTCGATTAAAAATATCTTGGGACACGGCACAATAGATGGCGTTCATTACTTTTGCTTCAGAATTTCGTTGTTCTTTGTCGAACGCCGTCCACTTCTCATTAGGTTTGGGTTTAGTGATTGTGGTTTCATCTTCAAGTACGTTCAGATGGTACCACGTATCCTTTTTCAACTGCATCCCAAACTTCATGATCCAAGGATCTTAAGAAGTAGTGCATTCTAGCCTTCCATTACGCATAATTTGATCCATCAAATACTGGAGGTCTAGTGACAGATGAGCCCTCTCCTTTGGCCATATTTCTACTTCAGTCAAGATCATTCTCTAGGCGGTAAAGCCCTTAAAGAGAGACCCACTCTGATACCAATTGAAATTGCAGTGAAGACCGCTTTAGTTGAAGTAGGAATAGGTCAGTATATCCTAGAGGGGGGTGAATAGGACTTTCTAAATTTTATATAAATTATTAAAAATCCTTATCACACTAATCCTATCACAGAGTATTGATTAGGATTACTCAACCTTAACTCCACTGGCTTCCAAGCCTGATAGAGGATCCAATCACAAACTATTTAAAAGACAAACAATGTATAGATGAGATTGTGATGGATATGACTGTGTGTGCATAGGATGTGATCATATATAAAGACATGCAAGGCAATCACATAAATGAAAGATAATATCAAACTCAAACACAGTCATTTTATAGTGGTTCGACGACTTGTTTACTCCACTCCTGGCTTCCACACTCAACCCTTGAGTGACCGGATTTCACTAAGGAGGTTTCCCATGGTTCACCTCAAACTTAAGGTTTTAAATCAAGTTCACCTTCAACCTTTATAGAGATTTCTACTCGGTTTACCTCAAACCCTGGAGTTTTGCTGGCATACTCCTAACCAGATGTTTATGCCCACACAGGACAAGGGTCCACATAATGCACCCTGAGGTTTCTACTCAGTTCACCTCAAACCCTGGAGTTTTGCTAGCATAATCCTAACCAGATGTTTATGCTCTCCACAGAGCAAGGGTCCACACAACGCACCCCGCACGTACACTCCCGTCGAAGGCCTCCTTCGAGGACTTCAAATGGTGAACAACACTTAAAACCCAATCCTAAAAAGGAATGATCGCAAGTGTCCTCTGGACTCTTAGTACTTAAAGATAAGTTAATGATTCCCTTTCAGCACAGTGATGAAGAACTTCTACTTGTTGATTAAGAGTCTTCCGCTCCCTTGATCCGCAACACAAAGATGTATATATGCTAGGCTTAGGTTGGGTCAAGGTTATGATGGAATACCATTCTAAGGATTTTTCTATAAGGAGAATAGAGTGGTTCCCATCATTCATGCATTCAAGGCATCCCAGCTTAATGATATGTCATTAAGGCAGTAGCTGAAGGATCCTTGAATGCGGAAGTTGATTCCCCAATCCACTCTATGAGATATCAATGATGAGGGTGGATTGGAGGATGAACTTCCTTAGAGAAAGGGCTTAAGGTAATTGATAGGAAGGTTAAAACTCTCAAAAGCACTCTCTACTTTCTCTACCAGCAATGAAGACAACTCTCTCTATTTATAGGCAAAAGGTTTCAACGGATATAAACGGTCATATTTATGACAGAGTTCGATATCATCGAGCAATCGTCGATATGATCAAGTGTATACTCTCAATTGTATCGGCCGACCTCTCGATGATAAGAACTCAATTGTCATTTCGCTTTTGGAAACCTTCCGCCAACTGGTCGATGAGATCGAGACACACATCGATGTTATCAGATTTTGAACTCCGATTCCATCGAGTGATGGTTCGATCTATCGACAGGTGAAAAATAAGAGAGAAGCCTTGAAGAAGTTCAGGATCACAGATATGATCGGGGAAATTGTCGATGTCATCGAAATTTATACATCGATCATATCGGAGACCTTGTCGATGGGATCGATAAATCGTATAGATTTACATGTAAGCTTGCTGGACGATTTATGTCTGTTCTCGATCCAATCGACTTGGTCTCGATACGATTGATATATGAATATTGATTTATCGACAGGCACCCCGATCAACATTAAGAGTAACCTGAAATTCATGCTGGTGAGAACATGCACCCCACAGTCGATATGATCGACTGACTCCCGATATGATCGATATTTGAGTTCAGATTGAATCAGACAGTCATCGATATATCGAAGCATATGTTAGTTTTCGTTAGAAAAATAGGGGCACCGAAAAGCAGTCCGTCGATTATATCGATCCACTTCAGATATGATCGATATTTGAATATCGATGATATCGACACTTAAGTCGATATATCGATAAATCGTCCAGAAGATTATTTTGATTGCTGGACGCATTCTGTCCTCACTCGATTGTATCGATTGAGATGCCGAGGACATCGACAGAGCTGGCCAATCATATCGAAGAGGTAATCGATATAATCGACAGTGTAAGAAAAATTTTACTGATTTTTCTTTTTGATAAAAAGCTTTCTTACATAGAAACCCTAAGATGTTCTAGTTCTTTTTAAGGGTTTAATCACCTGGTGTTTTGGGACATGGGATGTGAGGCTATGATTTACCTTTTGACGAGCTTCCACACATCTAGATGAGGCAGACGCTTGACTTGATCTTATTGTTAGGTGCTGTCGTCCGACTGACTCAACTTACAACGTAATTGACAAACCAGGGCACATAATAGGTTCACTTTCACATATTGAACCTAGACCGTGCGTCGAAAGTCCGATTAGTGTGAAACTATATAGTTATGATTATCTTACTGGGCTTGAAAACCATCTCAAAAATCAAATCCAGATAGTGTTCAGAAATGCACAACTTGAGCCCGGAGTGAAGTGTGTGAGAAATGTGAATATCTTTAGGAAATGAACTTAAACTTAAGTGATTTGAGCCGTTCGCTTGAAAGCTAAATTTAAGGTTTTAAACCGTCAGATTCTGACCTAACTACACTCTCGGATCAGGAAAAATTTTCAACACATGTCAGTGTACTTGTGGCCTTGATCGAGTAACGATGACCGTTGAACTAAAACAAGTCCACCACAGTCGATCCACAAATCCAATCGGACCAAAATATTAACCTAGCCTAGATCCAATGCCAGGAAACTTTTTCCAAACCATATGAAGGAAATGGGCCTCCAGATGAGCTCCATTGGACCGAAACAACCACTCTTTGGCTATAACCTAGTATACCATGGCCCTAGGGACATTTTCATCAGTTCTGGGCCTATATAAGGACCTAAACCAACTCCTCACTCATACCATACGAATTTCAAACCCTAGGAGAGAGAAGAGAGAAAAAAGAGAAAGAAAGAGTGAGGAGAAGAGAGAAAGAGAGTGAGAGATAATTGTTGGGTTTCGATCTCACCGCTCCATGTGCCAAATCATCCTACCCGTATCGCTACACCGGTAATTTTGACTCCATTCTTAAGTAAAAAATTCTAACCCTAATCTATTTAAGGGATCCAAATAGAATAAATGGTGAAATAGCTAATATATTTCATATTATAGGCAGTCGTTGTGCCGTAGACAAAGACGTATTGTTCAAACTAAGCTCGATACGAGTCTACCGGTGAAAGGTGCGGACTATAAAGGTTTAGTTATAGTTTTCAAGGCTTTCAATGTCAGTAATGATTTATGACTGACTTAATTGCTGTCACATGTGCCTAGTTTTGATGTTTTCTGTATATTACATGTATATGTAAACTATGTTGATTTTTAATGCATTCCATGTGTTTGTTGAAATGTTTGAATGAGTATGGAATTATGATTTATGATTGCAATGTCTATTGACTGAGAATAAATGATTGTTGTACGTATGGTGAATCTTTTGTGAAGGGATTTTTTCTATAATACCTGTTGTAACTACTTTATTACATGTATGTGATATGTGTAGCCTAAGTGTTTGATAAAATGCCTGAATGAGAAAATGCTCGTTGAAATGTATTTAATTAGGGTATTGAGATATGATTCTCAAACACCTTATTTATAATTACAGTTTCCTTCAAAAAACCTATCTTACTATTACGTGATTTATGGATGAATGCCTATGTATAACAATATGTATGTTATGTGTTTACTAAAATGCTCAAATGAGAATTAGATTTGAATTGTTTCTAATATGTTGTTTTGACTATCACACATGAATGCCTATTGTGTTTAAGTATATTGGGACAACTGCAGAGTCTAGGCAATCGGTAATATTTTTTGAGTTAGTGCTCGAGGTCATTTCGACATATAAGACACGTTTGATGAATCCGAGTCGTACACTACTTGTCGACAGTGGTTAGGCCACGCTGAATGCTCATGCACTCCATGTCGAATATTTTCATGTATGCTTGTACCAGTCGAGCTTGTCAAGTAACCCAATTGGCCCATTGTATTTTCACCATGTATGGACGTTACTGCTTGAATCTAAGGTACCACTTACTAGTGAAAAGCCCATTTAACCTTGGTACCTCGATCCGTCAAGACTCAAGAGCCAGACATGGTGGTATGGGACACTGTGGTCGAGATGTCAGCTTACATTGGGGTGACAAGCCTCCCCATAGTGTCCATTCAGCAAATCAAACTCATGAGCCGAATACGGTGGTATGGGATACTATTTCGAGCTATGGGCCTATGATTAGGTGACGAGCCTCTCGTAGTGACCTCGAGTATACACTAGGGCTACGTTAAGGTGACGAGCCTTTCCGTAGTGACCTTGAGTATAATTAGGCCTGCGCTGAGGTGACGAGCCTCTCCATAGCGACCAAGAACTTGTAAGTGCTATGATTTCATATCCCTTTGGTTGTCAAATTTTGTGGTGCCAACATCTATATCTATGTCATGTACATCTTGTGTTTCATGTTTGAGACTATTCAGTGCATCAAGACATCGTATTTCAAGACAAGAACTTAAATGAAGAAAGTTTCAAGTCTACTCATGGATGAAGTATTCAAGAATAGAAGTCTTCAAGTATGCATGTTTAAGATTCTATCAAGTACAAGAATAGAAGAAGACTTTATCAAGTTAAGAAAGGTTCAAGCTCGAGAAGGCCTACAACAAGATTCATAAATTCTAAAGCTTCTCTTAAAGGTCATCTGAGAGTACAGACTATTAATGTTCATCTCACTTTCAAAGTTTGTTTGACCTTAGATTGACCTTAGGTTGAGCTTTATTGTAGGTCATTCTAGATACATAATTCGTCTATTTTAAATATGCTTGTACGGGCTGTTCTAAGACCAGTCCTAGGGACTTCAAGACCAGTCCTAGCTCCACTACGACCAGTCTTAAGTTTTTCAAGACCAGTCCTACATTGTTGAAGATTTTTAAATTTTTTTGGTTGTCCTACGACCAGTCCTAGACATCCTACGACTAGTCCTGAGAGCTGTACAACTCATCCTTCGACCGGTCTTAGCCCTACGACTCGAACTCCAGCAACTAATCTGGGGGTCCTACGACCAATCGTAGGTGACCCACGACCAGTCGTAGGTGGCCCACGACCGGTTATAGGCTACCCAGGACCAGTCGTGGAACAGCTAATCCTAATCCCGTGAAAATCTTTAAAAATCTGCTGAAGCTACGACCAGTCCTAGGGATCCTAAGACCAGTCATAGATGGGATTTTTCAGGCTATAAATAGAACACGAACTTCAGAGTTTTTCAATTCAATTCAAGCAATTTTAAGGCCATACTCTAAGATAAGTTCGTGTTTATTTTTAAGCTACTTTGTGCTCATTTAATATTCCTTTTGCTAGCTTGTTTTGTATTTGATTTTGATCTACATTCTAATCTTATTAGAAAAGAGAAATTTTTGATATTCCTTCTTCTTGGATTCAAAATCAAATAGAACTAGCCCTTTTGATTTAAAATCAATTATACTTAGAACCATTCTTAAAGTGAGTATTGGATTTTGAACGTTGAATCGAACTTCTACTCCGATTGGTTCTACTGGGCTAATTCAAAAGGAGATTCAAGTATTTTATATTTGTGTAATTTACATTCTTTAGTTTTGTTTGAGATTTGCCAGAAAAATCTCATTATTTTGGTTATCTGAGGAGAGCTAGAAACTCAGATTGTGTGGGTTTTTGGATTGTGTAAGCCCGAGATAAAAAGACACAATTGTGAAGATTTTTGGTGAACCTGTGAAACCTATTTTAATAGTGCATGCTAATATCCCCTGTGTGAGGATATTAGGAGTGGAGTAGCATTCTGTGTGGCTGTTGGATAACAGTTGGTGTACACACAGGCGAACCACTATATATCGTTGTGTTGTGGATGTGCATTATTCTTTCATTCCTTTATTCATTTAGTTTTGTGGATTGTATTTGTGGATGAATGTTGTAATCATTTAATTTCAAGCAAGTGTGGGGAATGTTGTAATAACTTAGGATTTATTTCTGCAAGTTATTTTGGTTTCTTTGCTTTTTATTCCTCATTGGTTTGAGATACAAAGGACATTCTATAAATAAGGTTGTCCTACCTTAAACCTTTGGTTTTTGGTGTAAGGTTGTGCTTAGAACTGATATAGTATCATTCTCTTATTTCTAGTTTATTGAGATTTCTTTTAATTCAGCATTGTGCTTTATTTCTTTTATTATTCCGCTGTTATAAATTTTATTTGGCATTGCCCTATTCACCCCCCCCCCCCCCCCCTCTAGGGTATATAGCTAGGCCCTTTCAAGTGGTATCAGAGCCTAATAGCTCGTGCATATTGTTTATTCATTGGATTTATTTCCTGAGCTAATGATCTAAGCTATATTAAGATGTCAAATTTTGATAGCCTATCAGTCACTAGGCCACCACCCTTTAATGGCACAAACTATGCCTATTGGAAAGCCAGGATGAGGATCTTCCTCAAATCCATGGATGAAAGTGTGTGGCTGGCCACAGTGAATGAATGGAACCCTCCTATCACTGAAGTAACTAATGATGATGGTTCAAAATCATTGAAAGTAACGGCTTATTTTCTTTGGACCACACTTCAAAAAAGTGAGAGTAGTGCAAATGTAAAAGCACTAAATGCAATTACGTGTGCATTATCACCAGATGAATTCAAAAGAATCATCTCTTGTGAAAATACAAAATAAGCATGGGATGTATTAGAAATAACACACGAGGGTACATCTATTGTCAAGAAATCTAAAGTCCAACTCCTCACAACTAAATTTGAAGAAATTCATATGGAGAAGAATGAGATGTTTATGGAATTCTACACTAGATTGAATGACATTGTGAACTCTATGTGGGGTCTTGGTGATAGAATCCAAGAAAGTAAAGTGTGTGCAAAGATACTACGCTCACTTCCTGAACGGTTCAATTCTAAAGTAACCGCGATTCAGGAACTTCGTGATACGGATACCATGAGGGTTGAGGAACTAGTTGGTTCACTTTAAACCTACGAGTTATCCTTTAAAGCTCCTAAAGGAAAATCATTTGCTCTCAAATCATCTAAAAATGTTTCACAAGAGAGCACTTCGGATTTAGAAAATTCTGAAGATGATATGGCGCTTTTAGTAAAAAAGTTTTACAAAAGTTTCAAAAGTAAGAAAAAATTTAATGTTCAAAAGTCAAATGATAAGAGACGATCTAAAACTAGAACTCGAAAATCTTGAAAGATAGTCAATGTTACAACTGTCAAGAATATGGGCACTTATCTAACAAATGTCTTAAAAAGGACAAATCAAAAAGGAAAAGCATGTTGGCTACTTGGGATGAATCGTCTGATTCTGAATCCTCTTCTAAATCAGAAGATTCTGAAACCGAGTCAGTCGATGATGTTAAAGCCCTTATGACTCTAGCCAAGATCACTTTTTCAGATAATGATGATATATCTACTGAAGAAAATCTGAATAGTGATTGCGATAATGAAGATGATCTTCAGGATGCTTATAATGCCCTTTATAAGGAGAGTTGTAAAATTGTCGTCAAGCTTAAGTTACAAAAAGAAAAAAATTTTAAGCTTAAAGAAGATTATGAGTCTCTCGTTTTAGAAAAGTCTCATATTTTCAATTCTTTTGAAAAGACCAAATGTGATTTAGATTTCAAAACCTCCAAAATTGAAGATTTGAGATCCGAAAATGAGAAACTCAAAAATGAGGTAGCTTCTCTTCTGAGTTTGAAAGACACATGGACATATGCCCAAGGTGATCCTAAATTGAAAAAATTATTGTCCGGATCAAGAAAATGTGGCGATCGATCCGGGTTGGGCTATGATAAGAATACATCTCTTAAATAAAAGAATATTGCTCCTAAATTTGTAAAAGGAGAGTCTTCAACCTCAAAAGAAAAGAATACTTATCAAAGTATTTCTAAAAATTCAAGGACTTTTCAAAAACCTAAAGGTAGCCATGTCAACTTTGATGTTCAAAATCGAAATCCTTTGGCTAAAAAAATAATTGATCTACTCAAGGAGCTATTAAAGTCTAACTCTATAGGTCTCTCCTATAACAACAGACAGAAAAAGACCATCTATACTCCTAAACCCAAAACAGTTCTGAAATGGGTTCCTAAAGTTGCCTGCTTGGTTGCCCATACTGCTTTCAAAGCTACAAGCCATTCAAAGTGGTACCTAGATAGTGGTTGCTCCAGGCATATGACATGCGAGAAGGATTTATTCACCGATCTAAAAGATTTGACTGACGGGTCAGTCACATTTGGTGATGGAAGTAATTGCAAGATCATTGGCCAAGGTACGGTTCAGCTTTATAACCTTCTCTTATTTAAGAATATTTTATATGTTGAGGGCTTAAAACACAACCTTCTAAGCATTTCTCAGATATGCGATAACAACCACAGTGTGAAGTTTTCTGATCAAGGTTGTGAGATAGTTAATAAAAAGGGTTCTGTTATATTAACTGGTTGCAGAACTTTTAAAAACTGTTACATCGTTAGTGATACAAGCTCATCTACTCAATCGTGTTATATGGTCCATACCGATGAGACTGAATTATGGCATAAACGCCTTGGACATGTATACTACCAGAACTTATTTAGATTGAGCAAAAGAGAACTAATTAGAGGTCTACCCAAATTGCAAAGAGTAGACAAAATATGTGGTGAATGCTAGTTGGGAAAACAGACTACGAGCTCTCACAAGAAAGTGAACTCCAATACCACATCTAGACCACTCGAGCTTCTTCACATGGATCTTATTGGACCAACCAGAACGGAGAGTCGAGGAGACAAAAAATATATCTTGGTTATCGTAGATGACTATACCAGATTCACTTGGGTGTCATTCTTAAAAAACAAAACTGAAACCCTAGATGAAGTAAAAAAGGTCATTAAACGAATCCAAAATGAGAAAGGTTCTCATGTTAGTAAGATCCGTAGTGATCATGGATTCGAAATCGAAAACAGTAGTTTTGAGAAAATCTATAGCAATCAGGGAATATCGCATAAATTCTCTGCACCCAAAACATCACAATAAAATGGTATAGTTGAAAGAAAAAATAGAGTGCTTCAAGATATGGCTAATGTTATGTTGAATAGCATGAAGCCCTCTAGAAATCTTTGGGCTGAAGCAGTTAATACCGCATGCTATATTATTAATCGGGTTTATACCTGTAAATCTGATAATAAGACTTCTTATGAATTATGGTTTGAAAAGAAACCTACTGTCAAATACTTTCGGGTTTTTGGCAACAAGTGTTATATTTTACCAGATCGTGAAAATTTGGAAAAGTTTGATACGAAGAGTGATGAAGGTATTTTTCTTGGTTATTCTTTGAACAGTCGAGCTTATAGGGTTCTAAATAAGAGAACTGATGTGATTCAAGAGTCCATCAATGTGGTCATTGATGATCATTTGAATACACTAGCTCAGAGTTCAGATGATGATGAAGTTCTTATTATCGACAATCAAGATACCTCATCAAGTCAAAAAGAATCTGAACCAAGGACTGTCAAAGATCATTCAACTAATCAAATTCTTGAAAACCCTCTCACTAGAGTTCATACTCACAAACAACTTGAGAACATATGTAAATATGTTTGTTTTACATCCCAAATAGAACCGATTAATGTGAAAGAGGCACTTTCTGACAAAAATTGGATAGTTGCTATGCAGGATGAATTTAATCAATTTGTTCGTAATGATGTTTGGTATCTTGTTCCTAGACCTAAAGATAAACACATTATTGGAACAAAATGGATCTTTAAAAATAAGTTTGATGAACTTGAAAATATAATATGAAACAAGGCTAGACTAGTTGTACAAGGGTACACACAGATTGAAGGCATCGATTATGATGAAACCTTTGCTCCAGTTGCTCACCTTGAATCAATCAGACTATTTATTTCCATCGCATGCTTTAGAAAATTTAAGATTTATCAGATGGATGTAAAGAGTGCTTTCTTGAATGGCGATTTACATGAAGTGGTGTATGTTGAACAACCCTCAGGGTTTGAAGACCCCAAGTTATTCGACCATGTATTTCGTCTCAAAAAGGCTCTCTATGGTCTAAAAAAAGCTCCCAGGGCATGGTATGAGAAATTAACTAAATTCTTACTTAGTCATAGCTTTCAAGTAGGAAGTGTCGATAAGACGCTCTTTGTTAAGAAGCATAACAATGATATTTTGATGGTTCAAATTTATGTTGACAATATTATTTATGGATCAACTTGTACTAACATGTCTATTGAGTTTGCAGATCTTATGAAATCAAGGTTCGAAATGAGCATGGTTGGTGAACTAAACTATTTCCTAAGGTTGCAAGTAAAACAAAAACCTGATGGAATTTTCATTTCCAAGACCAAATATGCTTCAAACTTGGTTAAAAGGTTTGGATTTGAGAACGGTAAGAACTTTGATACTCCTATGAGTACAACGTTAAGACTCTCAAAAGATTCTACGGGTAAAGATATAGATCCTAAACTGTATCGTAGTATGATTGGTAGTTTGTTGTATCTAACTGTAAGTAGACCTAATATCGCATTTAGTGTTAGTATTTATGGAAGATATCAGTCTAATCCTAAGGAATCACATCTTACTGTTGTTAAACGGATTATTAGATATATCGCAAGTACTATAAAATTGGGTCTTTGGTATCCTTTTGATACTAGTGTTCAATTAGCCGGGTACTCAGATGCTGATTGGGCTGGTAATATCGATGATAGAAAATCAACTAGTGATGGTTGTTTTTACATTGAAAATTGCTTAGTTTCTTGGTTCAGCAAGAAGTAAAGCTCAATATCGCTCTCCACTGCTAAGGCTGAGTATATTGCAGCTGGATATGCATGTACTCAACTAGTTTGGATGAAACGCATGCTAAGCGATTATGGAATTAATCAAGATTCAATGATCTTACATTGTGATAATTCCAGTGCTATAAATATTTCTAAAAATCCAATCCAGTATTCACGTATTAAGCACATTGACATTAGGTATCATTACATTCGTGAGTTGGTTGAAGAAAAAGTTATCTCCTTGGAATATATACCAACTGAAAATCAACTTGCTGATGTATTTACTAAACCGCTCGAAAAAAGCAAGTTTAATAAATTGAAATTTGATCTTGTTATGTGCATTTTACATTGAGTATTCTTGCTTACATGTATCATAGTATATTATATTTGGTATTATATATATTGAAATTTTAATTTTTTGCATTAAATATGTATTTTTGGTCGATTCTTAACCAGTCATAGTTGTACATGACCAGTCGTGGTATAACCAGTCGTACACAGCACTCGACCGATCGTGGAGCTCATGATCATGATATAATTTGAGAAAAACCTCCTTCTTCTTCATTTTCACTCTGACCTACGACAAGTCGTGGCTCGACCAGTCATAGGATTTCTTGTACTTCTTCTAAGTAAGTCCTATTTCTTCATTTTTTTTTGAAGTTTGATGTTCTCTATGCTTTGATTTGATCATTGTGTAGCTAGATTTCATAATTTGTTGGGTTTTTTAAGGGTTTCTTCTCAAATTGCTGATCTAAAGAAAACTCATCCTCCTTGTTGTGCATTTTTCTTGCTCTTAGTATATCTTGTTGAAGATGGATATTAGAGGGAAGAAGAAAACATCCCGTGGTCCATCCTCATCTATATCTACATCGATAACAAAACGGCACCTCCGGTTACCCGAAGATGATCCTCAGGATGTACGGGATTTGCGTGTCCATAATATTATCGTTGAGCATCCCGCTGATCTCAATCACATTGCTCCATTTGGTATTGTTCCTCTCCTTGAATCAGTTGGCTGGGCTAACATTTTACTTTGGGGTGGGCCTGCATACCAGTCAATTACACAATCAATGGTCGCATGTATCTTAGAATTCTCCCTTGACAATTTAACTTTTTCAATTGATACTAAAGAAAAGAAATTTGAAGTAGACCGTCATTTGATATCGGGTATTATGAATATACCCGTTAATGATGAAGGTATTCTAATTCATACTCTATACAACAAACCATCTGAATCGGAAAAACACATGTTAACAAGAGACTTATGCAAAATTAATGTGTAATGGACACACAAAGGGAATCCGCTCCCTTCAAAGTATCTGTTACCTAGATACAGAGTATTACATCAATTTTTCATTTCAAATCTGTTTCCTCGGTCCAGTAATAAAATTGAGTTGACTTCTTTCATGGTTCGTGTGTTGCATTCTATTACTTCTGGTACCATGGTCTACCTTCCTTCATTGATTTGTCATTTTCTCATATAGTTTTGTCTCCATCCGGGTCATAGTGATATTTCATTTGGTTATCTTATGACTGTGTTAGCCACTCATATGCTTGTCGATACACCTATTAATGAGGCACCCATTCATCATCTTATTTTCAACAATACCAATCTTAATAAGATGAAGTTGAATTTGCTTCCTGGTCAAGTTGATGAAGGTGGTGTTGGTGGTGAATGTGGTGAAGCCGGAAATGAAGGGGAAGCTGGCGATCTTCCTCAACAGGATGTTAATATGGATAAGTTATTTGATGAGATTGAAACTGATTCTCTAAATGATCCTGATTACGATCCATCTAGTTTTGATGCATGCCTTCATGCATTGGAGGAGAAGGTTGATGACATGAGTGTAGCCCACGATATGCAGTTTAAATATATGCGAAAATATTTTTGTCACATTAATAGGGGCTTACACCAGATTGATCCTACTATCCCTGCTCCCTCCTCTGGATCTGATTAGGCGAATTATCTTTTGGATTGTATAACATTATCTTATCTTTTATTTTGGATATTGTATTAACTTGGTTATGTCTTGATGATTCTGGATTTATATTTTGAGATATGATATTTCCTTCCATATTCCTTTCTAATTATCGTCTTCTAATTATGTTATTGTTCTCTTTCCTATTGTGACTTCCCTTGTCATTTTGTGATAAAAAGGGGCAGTAGTATGGTAAAGGGGGAGTAGTATGGAAAGGGAGAGTACTTGAATATGGAAAGGGGGAGTACTTGAATGTGTGGATTGATTGATAATATGGAGTCTTGATATTTACATGTTGTTTATTGTTTACATGAGCAGTACTCAGGGGGAGTACAGTAATGTTGTGCTTTTATGACTCATGATTCTTTATTAAGCAAATGTTGCTCTTATCTTTTATGATATGTGTTTTGTCACAAATTTAACAAAGGGGGAGATTGTAAGTGCTATGATTTCATATCCCTTTGGTTGTCAAATTTTGTGGTGCCAACACCTATATCTATGTCATGTATATCTTGTGTTTCATGTTTGAGACTATTCATTGCTTCAAGACATCGTATTTCAAGACAAGAACTTAAATGAAGAAAGTTTCAAGTCTACTCATGGATGAAGTATTCAAGAATAGAAGTCTTCAAGTATGCATGTTCAAGATTCTATTAAGTACAAGAATAGAAGAAGACTTTATCAAGTCAAGAAAGGTTCAAGCTCGAGAAGGCCTACAACAAGATTCGTAAATTCTCAAGCTTCTCTTAAGGGTCATCTGAGAGTACAGACTATTAATGTTCATCTCACTTTCAAGGTTTGTTTGACCTTAGATTGACCTTAGGTTGGGCTTTATTGTAGGTCATTCCGGATACATAATTCGTATATTTTAAATATGCTTGTACAGGCTGTTCTAAGATTAGTCCTAGGGACCTCAAGACCAGTCCTAGCTCTGCTACGACCAGTGTTAAGTTTTTCAGGACCAGTCCTAGCTCTGCTACGACCAGTGTTAAGTTTTTCAGGACCAGTCCTAGGTTGTTAAAGATTTTTAAATTTTTCTGGTTGTCCTACAACCAGTCCTGAGAGCTTTTCGACTCATCATTCGACTGGTCTTAGCCCTACGACTTGAACTCCAGCAACTAATCTGGGGGTCCTACGACCAGTCGTAGGTGACCCACGACCAGTCGTAGGTAGCCCACGACCGGTCGTAAGCTACCCAGGACCAGTCGTGGAACAGCTAATCCTTATCCCGCGAAAATCTTTAAAAATCTGCTATAGCTACGACCAGTCCTAGGGATCCTAAGACTAGTCGTAGATGAGATTTTTCAGGCTATAAATAGAGTACGAACTTCAGAGTTTTTCAATTCAATTTAAGTAATTTTAAGGCCATACTCTAAGATAAGTTCGTGTTTATTTTTAAGCTACTTTGTGCTCATTTAATATTCCTTTTGCTAGCTTGTTTTGTATTTGATTTTGATCTACATTCCAATCTTATTAGAAAAGAGGAATTTTTTATATTCCTTCTTCTTGGATTCAAAATCAAATAGAACTAGCCCTTTTGATTTAAAATCAATTATACTTAGAACCATTGTTAAAGTGAGTATTGGATTTTGAACGTTGAATCGAACTTCTACTCCGATTGGTTCTGCCGGGCTACTTCAAAAGGAGATTCAGGTATTTTACATTTATGTAATTTACATTCTTTAGTTTTGTTCGAGATTTGCCAGAAAAATCTCATTGTTTTGGTTATCTGAGGATAGCCAGAAAACTCAGATTGTGTGGGTTTTTGGATTGTGTAAGCCTGAGATAAAAAGACACAATTATGAAGGTTTTAGGTGAACCTGTGAAACCTATTTTGATAGTGCATGCTAATATCCCCTGTGTGAGGATATTAGGAGTGGAGTAGCATTCTGTGTGGCTGTTGGATAACAGGTGGTGTACACACAGGCGAACCACTATATATCATTGTGTTATGGATGTGCATTATTTTTTCATTCCTTTATTCATTTAGTTTTATGGATTGTATTTGTAGATGAATGTTGTAATCATTTTATTTCAAGCAAGTGTGGAGAATGTTGTAATAACTTAGGATTTATTTCTGCAAGTTATTTTGGTTTCTTTCCTTTTTATTCCTTATTGGTTTGAGATACAAAGGACGTTCTAGAAATAAGGTTGTCCTACCTTAAACCTTTGGTTTTTGGTGTAAGGTTGTCCTTAGAACTGATATAGTATCATTCTCTTATTTCTAGTTTATTGAGATTACTTTTAATTCAGCATTGTGCTTTATTTCTTTTATTATTCCGCTGTTAAAATTTTATTTGGCATTGCCATATTCACCCCACCTCTAGGGCATATAGCTAGGCCCTTTCAGAACTGTCATCGTATGCGACTACTAGGATTGACAACCCTAGATGGATCAATGATAAAAAGGGAGGTACGTTAGCTTTCCAATCCTGCTGTATGAATAAGTCTAAATAAGAACTTGGCAAATCACGTACATGCACCGCATTGCATGTGCCTTTGGCATTGGTGTTGAGCACAGTGGGAGTGTTGCATGTGCGACCGTGAGATGATGTCGCAGAGGGAGTGCAGGCGAGGGCATACATCATTATGACATCTCATTCTTACATTAACAAGAGTACTTAGGACATGATTGTTGTACTGCTTTATCATTACTGCTTGATAGAATTGATAACATGTTAACCTTTGCCTTATTGCTCCACTGAGTTGATCACTCACTCCCACTCTGGGATGGTGTTTTAAAACACCAAAAAGACTCTATTGTAGTTTTAGATGATGGTGATGAGGGTCGAATATTACATATCAGACCCCGATTATTGCCAGATTTTATGTACATGATAAAGCTTAATGCCATATTTTAATTGTGTTTTTATTACAGGATGAAATCAAGAGCATGGATTAAAAAATGATATTAAAAGCATGAATTTGACGCTCTGAAGTCACCAGAGCAAGGGACGTACTCCAAAGAACTAAGATTAATGGATTTACACGCTAGGGACCTGAGGAAATCAAGCCGTCCACGTTTAAAAAGGCCCGAAAATGGTCCAGAATGCAAGATCACATGGTTCCCGCCATCCGATTGACACGAAACTTCATACATGCGATGTGGGCCATAAATTAATTGTACATATTAAATTTCAGCCATTAAAGATCTTGGGAAGTGGGCTAACGGACAGATCTGCCCATTAATTCATTAATTGGGGCCCGTTGGATATCTGAATATACATCAATTTTTGTACTGACGGTTGAAATAATATGATAAAAAGGATGGACGGTGCAGATTTCTCACAAATATTACGGTGGGCCCTTATGTACAACGTGCATACATGGTGTACACAAGTTCTCGCGCCATACCATATCGGTCAGCATCAGCTTCTAAAAAATGGAAATTTCCATTTTCAATCCGCCTAACGGACGGAAAGTTCCTTTTTCCGGTTGATAGTGGGCCCCACTCATGTCCCGTACGGACGATCTAAACCGTCCATCTTGTAGACGGCTAAGAATACTACAAAACCTAGGTGATATTTTTCAGCCATGCACGCACACGTGTGAGATACAGAGGCCACAAAAGGGCTGCCCTGCAAAGTTCAAAACTGATCCTTTTGTAATTTCTTCTCTGGGCCATGTCAATGGACGTTCAAAACCACCCATTCTTGACTGAAATTTTATTCTGAATCCAATGGACGGGGTAGATTTTTCAGAAAATTCTTCTGTGGGGCCCACCGATCACAACAGTGAAATGGTGCGAAAGGTTTCGCACATCCGCGAAAACTGACTTTTCTAGGCAGTTTTAGCCCACCATCTTTGATCATATGACAGATCTGAACCGTCTATCATGTAGAGGACCCAATAAAGTCCTAAGGGACGGTGTTTATTTAGAATTTGAGCGAGAAAAGTGGTGTGTTTCGAGGCACCAAACTTGGCTGCGAAAAAGCTTTCACTAGGCATGCATAGCTTTCCAAATCCGATTCAAATTCGATTTTCACCACACCAGCAGCTATATAAGGAGGTTTTGGACGTGGGGAGCATGGATGCAGACCTTAGAAAGGAAGATCCAGAGCCAAGGAGAGGAAAGAGAAGAGAGAGAGAAGAAGGAAGAATATTTTTATATTTTCTTAGGGCATGCAGGATTCTACAGGAGATTAGATCATTCTAAGGGCATGCAGGATTCTACAGGAGATTCATTAAGGATTTTAGCAAAATTTCTCGACTCTTGTGCAGTTTATTAGCTAAGGATGTTGCATTTGACCTTGATGATGATTGTCGAAAAGCTTTTGACAAGTTAAAGCTTTTATTAACTTCTGCTCCAATCATCCAACCACCTAATTGGAGTTTACCTTTTGAGCTTGTGTGATGCTTCTTATTATGTTGTTGGAGCCATCTTAGGGCAACGATTGAACAAAATGCCTCATGTCATTTATTATGCTAGTAGGACTCCAAATGATGCTCAACTGAACTACTCTACCACTGAAAAAGAATTATTGGCAGTGGTATTTGCTTTAGACAAATTCAGGTCATATCTCACTGGATCGAAGGTTATAGTGTTCTCAGATCATGCAACATTGAAATATCTTCTTTCTAAAAAAGATGCTAAACCTCGATTGATTCATTGGATTCTCCTGCTACAAGAATTTGACATTGAAATCCGGGATAAAAAGGGTTCCAAAAATGTGGTAGCCGACCATTTGTCTAGACTTGTCTTGGAGCCCATAGTGGATCCTGTGCTAATGAACGAGTCTTTCCCGGATGAAAAACTTTTAGTTATTTCTCAATTACCTTGATATGCCGATATCGTAAATTATCTTGTTACAAGTCAAATTCCTTCTCATTGGACTAAACAGGATAAATCCAAATTTCTTGCTGAGGTTAAACATTTCTTCTGGAATGATCCATACCTATTCAAACTCTGTCCTAACCAGGTCATTAGGAGATGTGTACCTGAGAGTGAGTTTCATAGTATAATCTCCTTTTATCACGACCATGCATGTGGTGGTCATTTTGGTTCAAAGAAAACAGCTGCAAAAGTTTTACAAAGTGGATTTTATTGGCCTATACTTTTTTGAGACACACATGCCTTTTGTTCTACATGTGATCGATACTAATGTATGGGTAATATTTTTCGTAGGAACATGATGCCACTTACCAATATTCTCATTGTTGAGATATTTGATGTTTGGGGTATTGACTTCATGGGTCCATTTCCTCCATCATTCGGTTATATGTATATCCTTGTGGCCGTCGATTATGTTTCTAAGTGGGTTGAAGCAGTGCCATGTAAAACGAATGATCACAAAGTTGTGGTCCGCTTCTTGAAAGAAAATATCTTTTCTCATTTTGGTACTCCTCGGGCAATCATAAGTGATGGTGGTACTGATTTTTGTAATAAACCGTTTGAATCTTTAATGAAGAAATATTCCATCACCCATAAAGTTGCAACTCCATACCATCCACAAACAAGTGGTCAAGTAGAAGTTTCGAATCGGGAGATTAAACAAATTTTAGAGAAAACGGTTCGCCCTGATCGTAAGGATTGGTCGCAACGTTTGAATGATGCTCTTTGGGCATATCGTACGGCTTTCAAAACCCCAATTGGAATGTCTCCCTATAGGCTTGTCTTTGGGAAAGCATGTCACTTACCTGTGGAATTAGAACATCATGCTTATTGGGCCATCAAAACCTTTAATTTTGATTTGAACAAGGCTGGATCGCACCGTAAACTTCAACTCAATGAGTTAGAAGAAATTTGAAATGAGGCATATGAGAATGCGAAAATTTATAAAGAACGAACGAAATTTTTTCATGACCAATCAATTCTTCGCAAGACATTTGAACCGGGTCAGAAAGTCTTATTATATAATTCCAGGTTACACCTCTTTCCTGGGAAACTTCGTTCACGATGGTATGGCCCTTATCAGGTAGTAAAAGTATTTCCTCATGGAGTAGTTGAGATTAAAAATCTTAAGGACGGAAATATTTTCAAAGTAAATGGTCAACAATTGAAACCTTATTTGGAGGATTTGGTTAATCAAGATGTTGAGGAAGTTAATTTGGAGGACCCAGGTTTTCAAGATTGATTAATTCATGGTCTATTTTTGTCTGGATGAAGACATTAAACTTAGCGCTCCTGGGAGGTAACCCAGCTTTTAGTTCTATTTCATTATCCTAGTTAGTTAATTCAATGTTTGTGGGTAACATTACTGCAAACCCTCACGAGACTACAACTCGTCCACTAGGGGCAACCTAGGGGTTTAAAGGCTTGTTGCATACGCTAAATGCAATCGAGAGCACCTGAGAAAGTAGTATATGTAGGATTTTCTTTTTGTTGATTTCTCTCTTGTGCTGACTCGATTTTATGTTGATATTTTTGGGAAAGCCTCTTGATTCTCCGTCCCAGGTACTATCTTTCCATCACTCTTCTTTTATTTTCGTTGTCTTATGTGCATTGTATGTTTATTTCTTTTACATTGAGGACAATGTAGATTTTAGGTTGGGGGTGGGAGATTAGTTTACCTAATCAGTATTTTCTTGGTCTTGAACAAAAAGTGTGAAGCAAAAAGTGTGAAAAGTGTGAAAACTTTTACAATTTTTTGGAATTTCTTATGAATTTGAAGTGATTTTGAATGATAGTTGTGATCTTAAAATTAAAAGATACATGATGTTGGTACTTTATGACTCTTGGATTCAGTTGACTGTTAGATTTCACAATTAAATTTGAGTTGTTAACCCGTGATTAGAAGTTTTAAACATTGATTGAGTCATGATCTCACAAGATACATCTCGCTTACACATTAAATGATTAACTTGGTAATCTCTAAGCATGAATGGAATCAGCTTGAAAAAAAATATATTTTGTTCAGTAAAAGAAGAATTAAAAGGGTAAGTCACATAATCTTTACCATAGGTTTGCTCCCTATAGGTGTAGATTCGATCCCCCATGGTTGATAGTTAGAAAAAAATTTAGGTTACAAGTTTTCACCATAGGTTTGCTCCCTATAGGTGAGGATTTGATTCCCCACTTTGGCGTTACTGTTTATGAACAAAATCAAAGGCTGGTATAACGAAAAGTTAACCAGTCAGGAAAGTGCTAGTTTCAGTTGTCATGCATTTTGTTGTTAATTACCAATTATATCATAAATTTGACAATTGGATCGCTTAATGAATGTAAGACGAGATTACACTATACACTCATGGAACTCAATATTTAGAATTATTCTAATTAATGGATTAATATTGTGAACTTGATTATGAAGTTTACCATCAGTTTGATTCCAGGAGAAAATTCTACTCACCATTCATAATCCTAGAATTTTCGCATCTCAACTATCTGGTCACAAATCGCTCGAGTTTACAAGAATTGCTCTTATATTTTTGAAATTATTTTTCACATGTTTTGCTTGGCACTAGCAAAATGCTGGTTGGGGGTTGTGATGAGGGTCGAATATTTCATATCAGACCCCGATTATTGCCAGATTTTACGTACATGATAAAGCTTAATGCTATATTTTAATTGTGTTTTTATTACAAGATGAAATCAAGAACATCGATTAAAAAATGATATTAAAAGCATGAATTTGACTCTCTGAAGTCACCAGAGCAAGGGACATACTCCAAAGAACTAAGATCAATGGATTTACACACCAGGGACCCGAAGAAATCAAGTCGTCCACGTTTAAAAAGGCCCGAAAATGTTCCAGAATGCAAGATCACATGGTTCTTGCCATCTGATTAACACGAAACTTCATACATGCGATGTGGGCCATAAATTAACCGTAAATATTAAATTTTAGCCATTAAAGATCTCGGGAAGTGGGCCACGGACAGATCAGCCCATTAATTCATTAATTGGGGCCCGCTGGATATCTGGATATACATCAATTTTGGTATTGACGGTTGAAATAATATGATAAAAAGGATGGACGGTGCAGATTTCTCACAAATATTACGGTGGGCCCTTATGTACAACGTGCACACATGGTGTACACAAGTGCTCGCGCCATACCATATCGGTCAGCAGCGCTGACCAGCGCCTGCCCGCATCAGCTTCTAAAAAATAAAAATTTCCATTTTCAAGCCGCCTAACGGACAGAAAGTTCCTTTTTACGGTCGATAGTGGGCCCCACTCATGTCCCGTACGAACGATCTAAACCGTCCATCTTGTAGACGGCTAAGAATACTACAAAAGCTAGGTGATATTTTTCAGCCATGTGCGCACACGTGTGAGATACAGAGGCCACAAAAGGGCTGCCCTGCAATGTTCAAAACTGATCCTTTTGTGATTTCTTCTCTTATCCACGTCAATGGACGTTCAAAACCACCCATTCTTGACTGAAATTTCGTTCTGAATCCAATGGACGGGGTGGATTTTCCAGAAAATGCTTCTATGGGGCCCACCGATCACAACAGCAAAATGGTGCGAAAGGTTTCGCACATCCGCGAAAACTGACTTTTCTAGGCGATTTTGGCCCACCATCTTTGATCATATGGCAGATCTGAAATGTCTATCAAGTAGAGGACCCAATAAAGTCCTAAGGGACGGTGTTTATTTGGAATTTGAGCGAGAAAAGTGACGTGTTTCAAGGCATCGAACTTGGCTGTGAAAAGCTTTCACTAGGCATGCATAACTTTCCAAATCCGATTCAAATCCGATTTTCACCACTCCAACAACTATATAAGGAGGTTTTGGACATGGGGAGCATGGATGCAGACCTTAGAAAGGAAGATCTAGAGCCAAGGAGAGGAAAGAGAAGAGAGAGAGAAGAAGGTAGAAGAGAGATAAGGGAGATGTTTTTAATATTTTTATTTTATATTTCCTTTTTCCTAATCAATTTTATGGATTGCTAAACTTCTCAACTAGAGCTGAGATGAAGCCCTTAATTTGAATAACATTTGTTTACTGTTGAATTCATGTTGATTTGATTGATTTGTTTCTTTCTCTAGTGTGCTTTCCTGAGATTTCTGTACTTCTCTATTCTATGAGCTCGACCAAAGTCTAGATATGGATGTTGTTTGGAATATTATTCTAGGTGCTTGTGTCTAACCATGAACAGGTTTCCTAGAGAGGAAGAAACAGGATTTACATCTCTCCATGCCTGACCATGGATGGAAAGATGTGATCCATATGCTTTAAAAGATTATACATTCTGTGTGCCCGACCAAGGACATAGGAGGTGCTTTGTTTATTAAATTTATATCAATCTGAATTAGAATAAATCAACAGGTAAAACAAGGGTTAGGATAATTAGGGGTGGATTTGAAAGTCCTAGTCTTCTCCTGGATTAAATTTTTCTCATAGTTCTCAGTTATTTTTCATAGATTTGTGTTAGTTTACTTATTAGTTTGCTAAAATATTTATTGGATTAGTTAAAAAGAGTCTTAAATTTTGAATTGCGACAACCAGTCCTCGTGGGAACGATCTCATAATACGTACCATATTTACATCTGATTCGTATACTTGCAATTTAAAATCATTTAAATCAAAGTGGTTTAAATTAAAACATCAGATGGCGAGGCATACAAGATGGAGACTGCCTTCTATGATGATAAGGAGGAGTTCTCCTATCTGCAACTCTCTGACGGGTCTACGTAGACCTGAAGTTACACCATCAGGGCCACAGGGATATGGAATAGATAACATTACACTTTATCATTTTTTTAATTTCAGAATTATATATGTAATTATTTAACCTGGTGATGTTCATACTCTGGGGACTTACAATCACTTATATGCTTATATGTATTTATCGCAGTCTTTCGCTTGCATAATTTAACTGTCTTTAGAGTATGATATGCTG
Organism: Magnolia kwangsiensis; assembly: GCA_037074715.1. Lineage (NCBI taxonomy): Eukaryota > Viridiplantae > Streptophyta > Magnoliopsida > Magnoliales > Magnoliaceae > Magnolia > Magnolia kwangsiensis. Next base: position 72,194,818 of record CM073584.1, read on the forward strand.
ATTTGGTATAATCCCACTCAAGTTTAATGCACTAATACGGACAACATTTAATCATCATTATCTATATTGCATAAGTGATGTGTTGGAACTCGGGAGTTGGGCTCCTACTCGACTCCCAATTTTTAGGGCGTTACAAGTTGGTATTAGAGCATAATTTGGATTAAAATGGGCCTGGGTTATGGTAATATGATGCACATTGTCGTACTTTGATCTAGGATGGAGTGAAAAAACGTAGAAACGGTCGTAAGATCCCCAATTTCACCTCGGTGAAACTAACCATTGAAATCAGACCCATATGCATCTAAGATCATGCGAGAGGATCCCAAATCTTTTCTAGACCATCAATCGATGGGTTTAGATAAGGATTCAGCCTATTCCACACTCAAACAACCCAAGACACGTGAATATACACTAGATGGACACTGAAAATGGCTCAAATGAACTCCAGGGCCTAAATGGTACAAAATGGGGGAACTAAGGTGGACCCGCGCATTTTCAGTACCCTAGGAGGGGGATGTCATCGCCCATGGGGTGAGCCATCACCCCCTGTCCAGCGAGCGGGGGTGTCATCGCCCCATCGACGAGGCCTCGCTATCCGGTTCATACGAGCCTGTCGTGCCGCACCGGGCCGGGTGGGCTGACGCATGTACATAATAGTGGGGCCCACAAAAATGTGTGGGGACCCCTATAACACCCCCATTTGCTTCATTTCCCCCTCTTACACACCTCTAAGCTTTCTAAACTTCTAAAAAGTTCATTTTTCTCTCTCAAATCATCTCTCCATTCTCATACTATCTTCTTCTTCTTCACTACATACCCATTCTTCATCATATTCTTCAAACTAATCTCTTATCTCCCTAATTTCCTTCCAATTGAGCACACAAACCCCCCTTTGTGTCTCAAAAATCTCAAATTCCAATAACCCATTCGATCCCTCCACCTTGTTTCACTCAAATGGCTCTTTTCGAGCTCGTGGCGGTGATTTTCTCCCTTCCCACACTTCTTTCTCTCATGGGGACGAGGAGGGCTTCCACGGGTGAAGCTGGGCCTAGCCGCCCTACTCGTTCAAGGAGATAGAAAGGTGTTGAAGCAAGTTCAAGTGTCGATCGGGAGATTGGGATAAAGCGGGATCTCGATCCCAAGCTTCCTCTTAAAAGAGCTCTATTGGCAGATATGGACCACCATCGCAGGGGCCCTTGCCCAAAATATGAGCACGACTCCACCTGTATGTAACATCCAGAAAATCAGGGGTCGAGCATAAACTCCACTCCCGAGTCCCAGAACATCACTTATGCAACATTTTCAATGATGGATGAATGTTGTTCATATTAGTGCAGAAAACATGAGTGGGATTAGACCAAACAACATAACATACTCAAGAGATAGTTAAATTTTACAAGCGGAAGACTGTGATAAATACATAAAATATATAATTGATTGTAAGTCTCTAGAGTGTGAACATGTTACGAGGTTAACTATATACATATATACTCTAAAAATGAGTAAAAGGAATATACATGAGTATTTAAATAAAAGGCAAATACCAAGTGTATTGGCATCTAATCAGTAACCTTGCAAACCCCGTCGATCAGAACCTACATAAAGGAGAAATCCTCCTCATCATCATCAAGTCTGGCTCTGCTTCGCAAGCATCGCCATCATCTGAAAACTAAACAAGGACTTTGGTGTGGCCAACACCGTCCCGTAATGTGGGAGTGAGTAATTAACTCAGTGAAAACTATACAGCAAAGGTTAACATGTTATCAATTCAATCAAGCAGTAATGATAAAGCAGTACAATCAAACAAGTCTTAGATCTCTTGTTAATGCAAGGATAATATGAAGAATGATGCGTGCCCTCACCACAACCTCCCTCATGCGACATCATCTAACGATCGCGGCATGAATCACTTCCTCTGTGCCCACAAACACCATTTGCGCATGCAATGCGGTGTTATGAATATGCTTACCAAGTTCTTATTAGTCCTTTTCATACAACAGTATTGGGAAGCTAAGGTACCTCCCTTATATCATTACCCAAACGGTGATCCATTCTCAGGTCATCAGTCCGAGATAATCTCATACGATGTTATGGTTCTAGGTCGCTGCAAGGGCTGTCAGGGCTGTTGCGCGAAATCGTTGCCCCTCTCCCCCATCACCTTATCAATACAGGCCTAGTTTATATCCTTAAGACTGCATCAGGACTCATCGCCCCCATGCGGTGTCAGGATAAACTCAAGGTCACTACAGAGGGCTCGTCACCAATCAGTGTAGGCCGACAGTAAGAATATAGTGTCCCATAACACCATAATCTGCTCAGAGTAGAGTACTCACTGGTCACTACGGGGAGGTTTGTGGCCCCAGCGTAGGCCGACAGCTCGACCACGTTGTCCCATACCACCATGCCCGGCTCATGAGTCTTAGGGGATCGAGGTACCAAGGTTAGAGGGGCTTTCTAATGGTAAGTTTGGTACCTTAGGTTCAAACAATAGCGTCCAAACATGGTGAACAAACATCGGTCAATCGGGTTAATTGATAAGCTTCACTAGGCCAAGCGCACGTTGAGTTGAACTACATGAAATGCATAAGCACTCCGTGTGGCCTAACCACTGCCGAACACCCCAAGAACGACTCAGATTCGCTAAACTTATCCTGTGTGGCGAACAACCTCAACCACCATTTGGAGTACGCTTACCGATTACCTGGACTGTAGTACAGCCCCAATCACATACAAATCCAATAAATAGCATATGATTCATATCCTGCATCCATATGAACAATCGTGAAGTATAACTTGAATATAAACAGTACATGAAGGAATTGATACACACATTTAACATGCTTCAACTAAGTACACAATCCATGGAGGAAATCATATACACAGTTAATACAATAATCTAAGTTACACAATGCATGGAGGAAATCATATACTCAAGTATTGTGATTGAGATTCATATCTCAACAACCTTAGAAATCACATTTTACTAATTGCTAACTCCCTTAGGCATTTATACAAACATTTAGATTACACATTATATCATACATATTATGTATTTAATAGCATACGTATTAGGGTGAATCCTTTCGTCAAAGGGTTACTGCCTATACAACAATCCTATATCCATGACGGTTAGTCATGATAAGCACGAATACAAAGTATGTACTCATTCAGTCATTTATACAAACACTTAGAATACATACATTATCATACATGTGTGTGTTGATTATACATTTATTAGACCAAATCCTTTCACTAGGGAGCTGCCCCATATACCACTTGCGTATTCCCATGACGGATAATCATCGCATGCATGAATCCGGGTTCCGTATTCATTTAGACATTTTCACAAACACGTGGGCTACACAGTTTAACATATATAGCGTATATTGGCCGTGGTGTGATCTAGGGCAAGTCCTTTCGCTAAGGAGTTATCATACATGTAACAAGCATATGTTCACGGTAAATAATCATGTTAATCATAAATTTAAATTTTATACGTATACGGTATTTTCTACAAATACGAGGAATACAGTATATTCAATATAATTAACGTATAACTAAAAAATGAAACGGACAACACTTTGTACATGTGAAATCGCATCCTAAGCAAGAATAAATCATTACTTAACATTGAAAGTCTTGAAAACCATAACCTAAACGTATATAGTCCGCACCTTATGCCGTAGAAGCGTAAAGAAGTCGATGGAATCTTTAAGTCTTCGTCAACGTGGAATATCAACCTGTAATACAAGCTAGGTTAGCTATCTACCTACTAGCATCAAAGGAAACCCTAAAACAAGCTAGGGTTAGGTTTTTCTTACCTAAGAACGACGCCAGAATCGTTGGCATAACGATCCAAATACAGTAGATGTGCACGAAGAATGACAGGAACAACTGCCAAGAACAATCCTCACACTCTCCCTCACTTTCTCTCTCTTTTCTCTCTTCTCTCTCCTAGGGCTTTTCCCAAATTCGTATGGGATATGAGAGAGGGGTTTTAAGGCCTTTTTATAAGCCCAAAAGCGATGGAAATAGACTTGGGGCCAAGGTATACTTATATTATAACCAAATCGGGTCTGTTCCGTCTCAACGGAGCATTTCTGGAGGTCCTATTACTAAGTGAGGTCGGACTTAAGCTTTCTAATGGTGGATCTAGGTTAAGCTATGTTTTCAGTCCGGTCGGGTTTCCAAATCGACCGTGGAGGACCAGTTTCAGTTCAATAGTTACGGAAACTCGATCAGAGTTACAACTACTATGACATGTAAGGGCCACCTATCCTGATCCGAGGGTGAAATTTGGTTAAAATCTAACGGTCAGAACGCTTAGAAAATGTCGCGCAAGTGACATGTGCCAGATTTCTTTAAAATGTATTTAATTTTCTAAATATATTCCTTTTCTCACACTCTTCACTCCCGACTCAAGGAAATTGTCTCAGGACATCGTTTGGCCTTGATTTTTGAGATGATTATCAAGTCCAACTAGGTAGTCAGGATTGTCTAAGTTCAGGATAATCAGACTTTCGACGTGCGGTCTAGATCCAATACAAAGTTTCTGAATGCTCCCGTGAGCAACCGGGTTTAGAGTTGGATCCTAGATTTCAGGGTAATGTAGCGTCAACAATTCTAGAGGTTTTGGGTCTTACATATCGTATTGAAAGTGGTTGGTGCTCATTTCACAGGTAATCTAGTGTAGCGCTAGTTAATACACGTTAAATTTCTAAGGAATTTGGTTCTAATTGGTTCTTTGGCTTTGGAATCGAATTTTGAAAAGTTTCCAAGGTGTTATGGTTGACCCGTAGCCTAAGGACGTCTAACTTCAGGTAAGTAAAAATCTGGGGTGTTACAATCTACCCCCCTTAAAAATAATTTCATCCCCAAAATTAGCTAAGGGTAATGAGTAAGGATTCTATTGTTCCTGTTGCCTAAAACTATGTTCAGTGGTCGACCATTATGGAGATACAGTTGTAATGGGCTTGATCCCGATACGTCGAATGTCCGCCTAACCAGGGTAAACAACGTTGTATCCCTTCCTAATCCTGGTGGATCCTGATCTTCTGCCCGGTCAAGCAGTGAGTCCACTGGTAGTCTACCAGGATTGAGAATTGGGTCAAGCCGTGCATGCTTCGCCAGTGTATATTTCAGAAACTCCATAGTCCGATCACTCTAAAAGCATAGGGAATGCCTATCACTGAAAAGTTCAAAAGTCCTATTTATAAGGTTGTGCTTTGGGTCTTGATCTAGGAGAGTCCTCGTCTAAATCTATGTCCAAGGTAGGGGTTTATAAGCACCTTAATAGATCATCCTAAAAGGATTTCTAATTGTCTAGATTTGGCCAAGGCTTCTATTATGTACGTCTTATGTTCGATCTTGGGCCAGTGGGGAAGGGCTAACCATGCTTCCGCTGCGCAACTTTGATCTAACGGTTGCATTAGCTGACCTAACTAGATTGGGCTCAAAATGCTCTACCCCCCTTTAAAATTATTTCTACTCTCAAAGCTCAAGAATCTGTCTCGATCCGTATGTCGGAACGAGGTGTAATTTAAAACCTATCCTTGACATGAAATGGGAAACAACTTATCAATACATTGGTCTTCCTTTGTTAATGATGTGTTCTATGGCATTGGTACCTATAGTTGTAGAAATGAGCCTAATCTCTATTGTGATTGAGTTCAGGAGCAGGTGTGAGCTTACAGCAAGATGTCTAATCTCTATTGGCTATATGTCCTCAACATTTTCCAAAGACAAAGCAATAACTTTTGGTTGTAGATGGTCGGGTCAACACAGAAGAAAAGTTGTGTAGTGGGTCTGAACCGGATACATATACTTTCTGTCTAGCTAGAACAGAAAATTTACCGTATCAGTTCTTAATCCGAGTCTATGCCGATCTTCTGCTTTATCAGAGCATTGGATTTATTGGTAACCATTAGGATTAAGAATTTGATTCAAACCGCGAACACATCGCTTATATATAGTTTCTCTACTCTGTGTTCCCAATCGTACTAAGTCCATAGGAAGGCAATTCTAAGGGGCATGCTAGTTTGACCTAAGTTCAATCTGAGGGATATACAAGTTCCTAAGAGTTACTAAAGACGCCTCTGAGTATTATGGGGACCCATTGAAGGACTGAAGTCCTACTCCAACCAAATCAAACCTATTATTCCTTAGCATAATCAGTCTTTACACTACTTCATATAACTAGTAGCCTAATCTGTAACTCACTGACTGAAATCCAAAGTCTAAACTTATACTAGATGGTTTCATACCATTTCTTCTACAGGGGATTGTTCTATTTCTCGGGGTCAAGATTGTTTAATTGGAATTGGATTTTCTATATCGTCTGATCTTTCAAAATCTAGGAACACTACTCTAGGTCCAAAATGCCAAGGGCCTATGTGGCCAGTGGTCTCAAGGTGTGTTAAATGAGACTGCTTTCCTACTCCCACCTCAGAATTGGGAGTGGCATGTTTGGTAGGTGGGTGGGTTGGGATTAAAAATTAATTTCATAGGCTTTGGAAAATGGGCCTTATGGTGAAAAATGTGAGATGGGAATTCCAAATCCCATGATGATACGTTCCTAAGTGGAAGTTGAAAGAAAATCCCGAAGTTGCTTTTAATTACATACACCAAACATAATATTGGAAACCATAGGCTACACCCAATCTAGGGACAATACCTTACACAAACATTTATTGTTGCTTGCATAAGGCCATGGAAAGTGACGAAAGGGAGAGAAAGGGCTGACCTAATGGGTTGCCAGGGATCTAGGTCTAAGAGAGGAGGGAAACAGGCCCCAAAAGGCTGGGATTGGAAAGGAAAAAGAAGGAAACATGAGGGGTTAGAAGCTCACACGATTTTGAGCCTCAAATGAGAGCTTGGAAGCTCCAATTGCAGAAAATGGATGACGTGACTGCTGGATATGATTAAGAACGGTAGAGGGATGATGGAAAAAATGAAAAATGAAGGGGGGAACGATTGGAAGGGAGGTTGGGGAGAGAAAATAACAAGTTTAGAGGGAAGGGAGAGCTTGGAGGGCCAATTTGTGAAGGAAGTATGAGTTTTTGAATGAATGGGTGACCAAAACCTGGACCAAAGGGTCCCACTAGGCCTCAAACACCATCGGCCCGGATGGCCCTGCCCGACCAGCCCAACCGTCGGCAAGGTCTCGCCGAACCGGCGAGGTCCTCACCGGTCTCTGACCTTTTCAGTGAGGAATCGCCCATGGGGCGAGGTCCTCCAGCCTCCTGGGTCCCAAAAAGGTGTGGGGCCCACTCTGGATCCTCCTGTATGTGCTCCGTTTGACCCCCGACTCCATTTGAGGTATTTTTGGGGCTAATATGAGAACCGGAATGAGTTTATATGACATATAATATATGATTTTGGGGTAGGAGACACTAATCTATCTAACTAACCCATTTATTCTATGAGATTCCATAATTGTAATGGTAAAAATTCTAATTTATACATATATTTACTATTTATAGTAAATTTTTGTTTTAAGTATTATTCTCCATCATTTATACATTAGGATTTATGTCTAGTATGAAAGGACTTAGAAAAAGTTAGAGAGTGAGGTGGTGAAAGGAGAGACTTTTGAAGGAATTGGATAAAAAGAGGTTTTAGGCTTTGAGATTGAGTGTAAAGTATTGTGGTCGACCCACAACCTAAGGACATTCATTTCTAGGTTTGGAATTCTTCAAGGAATGACTCAAACCCGTCGACTGACGGCCTAGATGTGACTTAGGTCACTTCAAGCGACCAAATATACGTTATGGACTAAATTACTGTATAGTCTCGCCTATCGACGAAACTTATGATTTTAATATGGTTTATAAGTTTTATCGCTCCCTTACTAATTCAGAGTGCGTTAGAGTGTGTCATAGTGTGTCGTGTTACCATAACCCAGGTCCAGTTTAATCCAAATCAAGCTCTGATACCATCAGTAACATCTCGAAAATCGGGGGTCGAGCATAAACTCTACTCCCGAGTCCCAGAACATCACTTATGCAACATTTTCAATGATGGATGAATGTTGTTCATATTACTGCAGAAAAAATGAGTAGAATTAGACCAAATAGCATATCATACTCCAAAGACAGTTAAATTTTACAAGCGGAAGACTATGATAAATACATAAAATATATAATTGATTGTAAGTCTCTAGAGTGTGAACATGTTACCAGGTTAACTATATACATGTATATTCCAAAAATGAGCAAAAAGAATATACATGAGTCTTTAAATAAAAGGCAAATACCAAGTGTATTGGCATCTAATCAGTAACCCTCCAAACTCCATCGATCAAAACCTGCATAAAGGAGAAATCCTCCTCATCATCATCAAGTCTGGCTTTGCTTCGCAAGCATCGCCATCATCTGAAAACTAAACAAGGATTGTTTGGTGTGGCCAAGACCGTCCCGTAATGTGGGAGTGAGTAATTAACTCAGTGAAAATTATACAGTAAAGGTTAACATGTTATCAATTCAATCAAGCAGTAATGATAAAGCAGTACAATCAAACAAGTCCTAGATCTCTTGTTAATGCAAGGATGATATGAAGAATGATGCGTGCCCTCACCACAACCTCCCTCATGCGACATCATCTAACGATCCCGGCATGAATCACTTCCTCTGTGCCCACAAACGCCATTTGCACATGCAATGCGGTGTTATGAATATGCTTACCAAGTTCTTATTAGTCCTTTTCATACAGCAGTATTGGAAAGCTAAGGTACCTCCCTTATATCATTACCCAAACGGTGATCCATTCTCAGGTCATCAGTCCGAGATAATCTCATACGATGTTATGGTTCTAGGTCGCTGCAAGGGCTGTCAGGGTTGTTGCGCGCAATCGTTGCCCCTCTCCCCCATCACCTTATCAATATAGGCCTAGTTTATATCCTTAAGACTGCATCAGGACTCATCGCCCCCATGCGGTGTCAGGATAAACTCAAGGTCACTACAGAGGGCTCGTCACCAATCAGTGTAGGCCGACAGTAAGAATATAGTGTCCCATAACACCATAATCTGCTCAGAGTAGAGTGCTCACTGGTCACTACGGGGAGGTTTGTGGCCCCAACGTAGGCCGACAGCTCGACCACGTTGTCCCATACCACCATGCCCGGCTCATGAGTCTTAGGGGATCGAGGTACCAAGGTTAGAGGGGCTTTCCAATGGTAAGTTTGGTACCTTAGGTTCAAACAATAGCGTCCAAACATGGTGAACAAACATCGGTCAATCGGGTTAATTGATAAGCTTCACTAGGCCAAGCGCACGTTGAGTTGAACTACATGAAATGCATAAGCACTCCGTGTGGCCTAACCACTGCAGAACACCCCAAGCATGACTCAGATTCGCTAAACTTATCCTGTGTGGCGAACAACCTCAACCACCATTTGGAGTACGCTTACCGATTACCTGGACTGCAATACAGCCCCAATCACATACAAATCCAATAACTAGCATATGATTCATATCCTGCATCCATATGAATAATCGTGAAGTATAACTTGAATATAAACAGTACATGCAGGAATTGATACACACATTTAACATGCTTCAACTAAGTACACAATCCATGGAGGAAATCATATACACAGTTAATACTATAATCTAAGTTACACAATGCATGGAGGAAATCATATACTCAAGTATTGTGATTGAGATTCATATCTCAACAACCTTAGCAATCACATTTTACTAATTGCTAACTCCCTTAGGCATTTATACAAACACTTAGATTACACATTATATCATACATATTATGTATTCAATAGCGTACGTATTAGGGTGAATCCTTTCGTCAAAGGGTTACTGCCTATACAACAATCCTATATCCATGACGGTTAGTCATGACAAGCACAAATATAAAGTATGTACTCATTCAGTCATTTATACAAACACTTAGAATACATATATTATCATACATGTGTATGTTGATTATACATGTATTAGACCAAATCCTTTCACTAGGAAGTTGCCCCATATACCACCTACATATTCCCATGACGGATAATCATGGCATGCATGAATCCGGGTTCCGTATTCATTTAGACATTTTCACAAACACGTGGGCTACACACTTTAACATATATAGCGTATATTGGCCATGGCGTGATCTTGGGAAAGCCCTTTCGCTAAGGAGTTGTCATACATGTAACAAGCATATTTTCAGGGCAAATAATCATGTTAAGCATAAATTTAAATTTTATACGTATACGGTATTTTCTACAAATATGAGGAATGCAGTATATTCAATATAATTAACGTATAACTAAAAAATGAAACGGACAACACTTTGTACATGTGAAATCGCATCCTAAGAAAGAATAAATCATTACTTAACATTGAAAGTCTTGAAAACCATAACCTAAACATATATAGTCCGCACCTTATGCCGTGGAAGCGTAAAGAAGTCGATGGAATCTTTAAGTCTTCGTCAACATGGAATATCAACCTATAATACAAGCTAGGTTAGCTATCTACCTACTAGCATCAATGGAAACCCTAAAACAAGGTAGGGTTAGGTTTTTCTTACCTAAGAACGACGCCAGAATCGTTGGCATAACGATCCAAATACGGTAGATGTGCACGAAGAATGACAGGAACAACTGCCAAGAACAATCCTCACACTCTCCCTCACTTTCTCTCTCTTTTCTCTCTTCTCTCTCCTAGGGCTTTTCCCAAATTCGTATGGGATATGAGAGAGGGGTTTTAAGGCCTTTTTATAAGCCCAAAAGCGATGGAAATAGACTTGGGGCCAAGGTATACTTATATTATAACCAAATCGGGTCTGTTCCGTCTCAACGGAGCATTTCTGGAGGTCCTATTACTAAGTGAGGTCGGACTTAAGCTTTCTAATAGTGGATCTAGGTCATGCTAAGTTTTCAGTCTGGTCGGGTTTTCAGATCAACCGTGGCGAACCAGTTTCAGTTCAACGGTTACGGGAACTCGATCAGAGCTACAACTACTATGACATGTAAGGGCCACCTATCCTGATCCGAGGGTAAAATTTGGTCAAAATCTAACGGTCAAAATGCTTAGAAAATGTCCCGCAAGTGACATGTGCCAGATTTCTTTAAAATGTATTTAATTTTCTAAATATCTTCCTTTTATCACACTCTTCACTCCGGACTCAAGGAAATTGTCTCAGGACATCGTTTCGCCTTGATTTTCAAGATGATTGTCAAGTCCAACTAGGCAGTCAAAATTGTCTAAGTTCGGGATAATCGGACTTTCGATGTGCGGTCTAGATCCAATACAAAGTTTTCGAATGCTCCCATGAGCAACCGGGTTTAGAGTCGGATCCTAGATTTCAGGGCAACAATTCTAGAGGTTTTGGGTCTTACAGATCGTATTGAAAGTGGTTGGTGCTCATTTCACAGGTAATCTAGTGTAGCGCTAATTAATACACGTTAAATTTCTAAGGAATTTGGTTCTAATTGGTTTCTTTAGCATTGGAATCGAATTTTAAAAAGTTACCAAGGTGTTATGGTTGACCCATAGCCTAAGGACGTCTAACTCCAGGTAAGAAAAAATTCAGGGTGTTACACTGTACCACCTGTACACCCTGATGGAAATGTGGGTGCCAGCGGCTTGTTCGAGTGATTCCAACGCTTCTGATCTCCTACTTTTGTGGGTACTCAAAGACCCAAGGAGGCCAAGTATTGGCTTGACCGCATCTCTAAGATGCTGAAGCCAGTGCACTACACTGAGGCAGAGCAGGTTGAACTGGTCACTTACATTTTGAGAAGGAGGCCAGCTTGTGGTGGGATAGCATCCTGCGAACAATTCTCGTAAGATATGTGTGGATGTAGGAGGCTTTTGCAATGCGCTTCCATGGGAAGTATTTTCCTCTCACCTACCGAAATGAGGAGGGAGAGTTTCTTCACCTCTGCCAGGGAGGAATAATAGTGGTGGAGTATGAGAAGAGGTTCACGGAGCTAGTCAGATATGCTCCATTAATATTAGCAGACCAGTCGATGCAAATGCGACAATTTTCTGAGGGTTTGCAGCTTGAGATACGCTCGAAGATGTGTTGCTCTAGCATACTCAACTATGTTAAGATAGTGGACATGTCTCTACGAGCTGAGCAAGATAGGGATAGGCTGTGCTGTACCGCATGCCCATGAGTCAGAGGCCTCGATCAAACTTACCGAGCAATTCGTTTCTCGATAAGAGGCCATGTCTAGATTCTCCTCCTCGATTTACGGCTCCACCGACACAGCTAAGGTGACTTGATATATGGTGCATCTACTACAAGAGGTCGGGCACTGCTGACACCTACTGTTTCATCAGGATGAGGGACAATGACTTTATGCCTCCTCAGAGGATCAACCGTCAGATGCCACCACCTATCACAGTTCCACCTCTATGTTCTGTTCTACCAGCACAGCCTTCTTATAGGCCACCTACACCTCGATTTAGGCCGCCTCAGTGACCTATGGCACCACAGCCAAACTGTTCCCAACAGGCTCATGTGCACTCACTTGCAGTTGAGGCATCCAAAATAGCAGTTATAGCACCGATGGCTTTCAAAGTCACAGCACATATGCAAGGTATGTTAATCTTCCTATCGGTGGACACCGAGTCCATTATCTCTATCATATCGTGAACAACAATCAAGCAACTAGCATTGAAAATAGCTCCTACGAAGGGGGTGAGAATCCTTACCACCACAGAGACTTTTTCAGACGTTACCAAGATTTGTAAGGGTTGCTCGATAGACTTAGGGAGTAGGACAATGCTAGTTGACCTGATCATTGCCCCACTGTACCATTACGATATTATCCTCGATATGGATTGGCTCAGGGAGATGAAGGCAGAGATTGATTGTGAAACCAGACTGGTGACATCGTACGGGCCTAAAAACATGGCCTTTACTTTTGCAGTTCAGGTCATTTTGTCCTGCTGCATGATTTGTTAGGCTTCCTTGTTGAAGAATGTTGATGTTCTGACACTTGGGAACACGCCTATGGTCCAGGACTACTGGGAAGTATTTAAGACGATACTTGGATTACCCCCCAAGTGCGAGATCGACTTTACTATCGACCTTGTGCCTGGTGCGACACCCATTTCATTACCCACGTATCGCATGCCTCCATGTGAAATGGAGGAATTGAGGAGGCATATTAATGACCTGTTGGATTCAAGTTTTATACGATCGAGTGTATCTCCTTGGGGAGCACCCTTGTTGTTTGTGAAGAAGAAAGATGGATCACTGTGATTATGTATTGATTATCACAGACTGAACCAAGTGATGGTGAAGAACAAGTATCATTTACCCAGGATAGATGATCTGTTCGATCAGTTAAAAGGGGCACAGTATTTCTTGAAGATTGACTTGCAGTCAGGGTATCAACAGTTATGCGTCAAGGATGAGGATATGCAAAAGATAGCTTTTAGGAACAGTTTTGGGCACTACAAGTTTCTTGTGATGTCGTTTGGACTCACAAAAGCACTGGCCATGATCAAGGACTTGATGAACCGAGTGTTTTGGTCGTATCTATTCCAATTTTTTATCGTGTTTATAGATGACATCCTGATATACTCTAAAAGTCGGGAAGATCACAAGGAACACCTGCGACCAGTCTTTGATACTCTCAGGAAGAACCATTTGTTTACACAGTACAAGAAGTGCGACTTCTAGAAGGAAGAAGTCAAGTTCCTAAGACATGTGGTGTCCAAGGAAGGTATAGCTGTGGACCTTGCTAAGGTGATCGTGGTTCCAGACTGGGAGCAGCCCAGTTCGGTGACTGAGGTGAGGAGTTTTCTGGGACTGGCAAGTTACTACCGTCGATTCATTGGGGACTTTTCTAAGATAGCTAGACTATTGTCTCAGCTGACTCAGAAGGATCTTGAGTTTGCCTGGAATGAGAAAGCAGAAGCAGCTTTCCAGGAACTAAAGGACAAGCTAACGTCCGCCCTTATGCTAGTATTGCTAGAGCAAGGGGTCAAGTATACAATATACACCGACGTGTCTCGTGTTGGTTTGGGTTGTGTTCTGATGTAGAAGGACAAGGTGATTGCCTATGCATCGCGATAATTGAGGAAACACAAGGAAAACTATCTTACGCATGACCTAGAGTTAGCAGTCGTCATCTTTACATTGAAGCTCTAGAGACATTACTTCTATGGAGAGGAGTTTGAGCTCTTTTGTGACTACAAGAGCCTCAGATACATATTCACGCAGAGGGACTTAAATATGAGACAGCGGAGATGGATGGAAACCTTGAAGGACTTCAAGTTTAAGGTCTCCTATCATCTTGGCAAGGCTAACCTTGTGGCAGACACGTTAAACCACAAGAAGACAATAACATTTGTAGCTCTGCTGATGATAGAGGAGTGGAATATGGTAGAATTTGTATAAGATTTTGAGCAGAAGCTTACGATTGAGGAGCCGATCGAGAGCGTCGCACACGTTTGTGTGCAGCCACTCATTGATGACAAGATTATCGCAGCTTAGAAAGACGATGAACTGTTGGCAAATATGAGAGGGCAAGTGAGCGACAGTGAAGACTCAGAATGGAGAGTTGGTACGGATGGGGGTTTGCGATATCATGGCCACCTATGCATCCCAAATCTTCATGACTTGAGAAAGGAAGTTCTCGAAGCTGCTCACAATTCGAGAATGGCGATGCATCCTGGTAGTATGAACATGTATCGAGACATGAAGATGTCGTGCTGGTGGGACCACATGAAGGCCCACATAGCAGACTATGTCTCACATTGTCTCACGTGCCAGCAGGTCAAGGCCGAGCATCGCCAAGCTCCTGGACTACTTCAGCCCATGCCCATAGCTGAATGGAAATGGAATTTCATTTCTGGGTTGCCGAAGACGAGGAAGGGACATGACTTCACTTAGGTGATTGTGGACCGATTGACAAAATTGGCTCATTTTCTCCCTATTAAAGTTTCAAACTCAACAGATGAATTGGCTAGGCTGTACATTAAGGAGATAGTACGTTTGCATGGAGTTCCTATGGAGATCGTGTCGGATAGAGACACATGATTCACATCTATTTGTTGGACTCGTATCCAAGAAACAATGGGTGTAAAACTAAAATTTAGCACTGCATTCCACCCACAAACTGAAGGGCAGACAAAATGAGTAAATCAGGTATTGGAAGATATGCTGTGAGCTTATGTGCTTGATTTTAAGGACAGTTGGGACGATTGTCTTCCTTATGCTGAGTTCGCCTATAATAACAACTTTCAGGGAAGTATTGGCATGACTCCCTAAGAGGCACTGTGTGGCATCCATGTAGAGCACCGCATTGCTGGGCTGAGGTTAGCGAGAAGAGTTTAATTAGCCCAAAATTAGTATAGGCAACCTCAGAGAAGATTGACATTATCAGGCGTTGACTTCTGGCAGCACGAAGTAGATAGAAGAGTTACGCCAATACGAGACGACGACCCTTAGAGTTCAAGGTTGAGGACCATGTGTTTTTCAAAGTTTCTCCCATGAAGGGAGTCCTTCGGTTTGGTAAGAAGGGAAAACTCATGTCATGGTTCATTGGCCCATTCCAGATTCTAGATCGAGTGGGTGTGGTAGCGTACCGCCTTGCCTTGCCCACACCACTCATAGGCGTATACAACGTATTTCATATATCGATGCTGAAGAAATATGTTCCTAACCCTTCCCACATTATTAGATGGGAGCAGGTACAGTTGAGTGAGGATGTTACATACGTACTGCGACCGATGTGAATTCTAGATAGGAAGGAAGAGATTTTGCACAGTAAGGTTATCCCACTTGTGAAAGTTTCGTGGACACACTACACTAAGGAAGAGGCCACTTGGGAAACAGAAACCAAGGTTCGCAAGAACTACCCTCAGATTCTCAAGGAGTACGAAAAGGTACTAACTTCGAGGATAAAATTTTTCTTTAAGGGGGCTAGATTGTAACATCTCAAAAAAATTCATACAAAGACACGAGCAATACCTCAGGTAGAAACCATAAAGGACCAAATACTTTAGGAATTAGATGAAAATCAACTAAGTGCTAAACTAAATCAATTGTAGAATTAGCTTGAATCACTTTTAATACATACTGAAAGACCCAAAACTAATAGGATCGCTAACGTTGTAAGTGCTATAGTAAATAGCCCTTTTGATTGTCAAATTTGTGGTGACAAAGATACTTCTTTGAAGCTTGTATAGGTGATAAACAAAAGATCTATTCAAGACACAAGTTTGGCTTCAAGTAGACAAGCACAGCTTTTCAAGTTGAAGACCTTGAAGGTTTAGGTTGATATCAGAAGCTTTCAAGTTCTCAAAAGCTTTTCAAGATGGAGATTTCAGAAGCCTTTAAAGTTCAAGTTCTCAGAAATTTTTACTGAAAATCTCAAGTTCAAGAACTCAAGCTTCATTATACTCAAAGTCACTGGTGTTCAAGTTTCAATGTCCTTACTTCTCTTTTGAGATATGACTGACCTTAGGTGGACCTTTAGAGTAGGTCACTTTGGATGCATAATCCATATATTTTTTATAAGTAATTTTGATATGTTTTAAGACTAGTCCTGGACCTTATTCGACTAGTCCTAGCACTGGTTCGACCAGTCTAAGAAATTCCTCGACCAATCCTAAGTTGTTGAGGATTTTCAGGATTTTCTGGTTATTCTTCGACCAAACCTAGAGACTGTTCGACCAGTCCTGTGAACAGTGTTGACTAGTTCCTCGACCAGTCGTGGAGCTTTGACTCAAAGTACAGCGTTAAGATTAGGCATCTTCAACCAGTCGTAGGGCACCCATGACCGGTCAAGCAAAAGAAAATATTATCGCGCCCGATTTATTTGAAATTCTGTTGGTTCTTCGACCAGTCGTAGATGTCTTAAGACCAGTCGAAGACATGTTTTGCTCAGCTATAAATAGAGCACGAATCTCAGATTAATCATAAGAAATTCAAGCTAATTATTCTGGCATTCTGAGAGATTGATCTGTGCTCCATTTTAAGCTAAGTGTGCTTATTTAATATTCTCTTTCTTTAGCTTTATTTAATTGATTTTTTTTCTGGTATTCCAATTTAATATGAAAAGAGGAATTGTTATTTCCCTTTCTTTGGAATCAAAATCAATTAAGGCTAGCCCTATTTTGGTTTAATTTTAAAATCAATTAGAACTAGAACCTTTGTAATTGAGTACTGGACATTGAACTTGGACATTCATTCATCTACTCTGACTTGGTTCTTCCGGGCTGCTACATCGAAGGAGAAAATTAGGTATTTTACTTTTAAGTACAAATTCCTTTCTGTTTTGGTTTCTTTCAGGATTTACCAGAAAAATCTCTTTGTTTTGGTTATCTGAGGAGAACCAGGAAAACTCAAAAGTGGAGTTTTTTTAATTGTGTAAGCCTAGAGACAAGACACAATTGTAAAGGTTTTTGGTGAACCTATTAAAACCTATTTTGTTAGTGAATGCTAATATCCACTGTGTGAGGATATTAGGAGTGGAGTAGCATTCTATGTGGCTGTTGTATAATAGTTGGTGAACACACAGGCGAACCACTATAATCCCTTGTGTTGTGGTTGAATGGTTTATATTTCATATCTATATTTATTCATTTATGGGATGTATATGTGGTTGTAAATGTTGTAATCTTTTATTTCAAGCATTGTGGGGAATGTTGTAATAGTTTAGAATTTATTTCTTGTTATTTATTTATTAGCTTGATATTATTTTGTTCTAGTAAGGTTGCCCTACCATTCTTATGGTGCATGTTTGTCCTTAGAACAATACATATTTGTGATTGCAATTTATACTTCAATGCAGTTTGTATTTATTTTTCTATTCCTCTTCTGTTTGAGACTTGATACAAAGACATTTCTAGAAATCAGGTTGTCCTACCATAAACTCTGATTTTTTGTGTAAGGTTGTCCTTAGAACAACATTTGTATCAACCTCTTAAGATCAGTATTTTGAGGTTGCTTTACATTCTTGCATTATGTTTTACTTAGTTGGCTATCATATTTCTTTAATTTTCGCTGTTATAAATTTTTATTTGGCATAGTCCTATTCACCCCCCACCTCTAGGACAAATAGCTAGGCCTTTTCAAGTGGTATCAAAGCCTAATAGCTCATTTGTTTCTTAATTCTTAGATTTAATTCCTGAGCTAACGATTTAAGCTATTTAAGATGTCAAATTTTGATAGCTTATCAGTCACTAGGCCTCCACCCTTTGATGGCTCCAATTATGCCTATTGGAAAGCCAGGATGAAGATCTTCCTCAAATCAATGGATGAGAGTGTGTGGCAAGCCACAGTGACTGAATGGAAACCTCCTACCACTGAAGTGACTGGAGTCGATGGTTCAAAATCAATAAGAGTAACTCCTTATTTCTCTTGGACCACCCTTCAGAAAAATGAGAGTAGTGCCAATGCAAAAGCACTAAATGCAATCACTTGTGCACTATCACTGGATGAGTTCAAAAGAATCATATCTTGTGATACTACAAAGCAAGCCTGGAATATATTAGAAATGACACACGAGGGTACTACAATTGTCAAAAAATCTAAAGTCCAACTCCTCACAACCAAATTTGAAGAAATTCATGTGGAGGAAAATGAAACATTTATAGACTTTTATATAAGATTAAATGACATTGTAAACTCTATGTGGGGTCTTGGCGATACAATCCCAGAAAATAAAGTGTGTGTAAAGATACTATGCTCTCTTCCTGAACGGTTCAACTTCAAAGTAATAGCGATCCAAGAACTTCGTGATACGGATAATATGAGGGTAGAAGAACTTGTTGGTTCTTTATAAACCTATGAGTTAAACTTTAAAACTCCTAAAGGTAAATCTATCGCTCTAAAATCTTCTAAATGTAATTTTGAAGAAAATTCTGATTCTGAAGATGATATGGCTCTTTTAACAAAAAATTTTTATAAAATATTCAAAATTAAGAAAAGGGTAGATTTTCAAAAATTAAATGAGAAGAAAAAATCTAATCCTAAATCTAAAACTAGGAAATCTTTGAAAGATAGTCAATGTTACAACTACCAAGAATATGGGCATTTAGCAAACAAATATCCTAAAAATGACAAACCCAAGAAGAAAGGTATGTTGGCTACATGGGATGAATCATCTGATTCTGAAGCTTCTTCTAAATCAGAAGATTCTGAAACCGAGTCGGGTAATGAAACGAAAGCCCTTATGACTCTAGCCAAGTTCACTTTTTCAGATCATGATAATTCAACTAGTGAGCAAAATCTGAACAGTGAATGTGAAAATGAAGATGATCTTCAAGATGTTTACAATACTCTATACAAGGAGAGTTGTAAAATTGTTGTCAAACTTAAACTTCAAAAAGAAAAGTTTTTTAAACTCAAAGAATGTTTTGAGTCACTTGTTTTAGAAAAATCTCAAATTTCAGATTGTTTTGAAAAATCAAAATGCGATTTGGAATTTAAAATGTCCCAGATTGAAAATCTGAAATCTGAAAATGAGAAACTTAAAAATGAAGTATCTTCTCTTCTGAGTTTAAAGGACACATGGAGATATGCCCAAGGAGATCCTAAGTTAGAGAAACTATTATCCAGATCAAGAAAATGTGGCGACAAATCTGGGTTGGGATATGATAAGAACATACCTCCTAAATAGAAGAATACTCCTCATAAGTTTGTGAAAGGAGAGTCCTCAAATTCAAAAGGAAAAAGTATTTATCAAGGTTTTTCTAAAAATTCAAAAACTTTTCAAAAACCAAAAGGTAGCCATATCATCTTTAATCAGAAATGAAATCCTCTAACTAAAAAGATAATTGATTTACTCAAGGAGCTCTTAAAATCTAACTCTATAGGTCATTCCTATAACAATAGATATAAGAAGACCAACAATTCTCCTAAATCCAAAACAGTACTGAAATGGGTTCCTAAGGCTACCTACTTGGTTGCCCACACTGCTTTCAAAGCTTCAAGCCATCCAAAGTGGTACCTAGATAGTGGATGCTCCAGGTACATGACAGGCAACAAAGCTCTATTCACTGATCTAAAAGATATGACTGATGGTTCAGTCACATTTGGTGATGGGAGTAACTGTAAGATTATGGGCCAAGATATGGTTCAACTCTATAACCTTCCATTATTTAATAATGTCTTATATGTTGAAGGTCTAAAACATAATTTACTTAGCATATCTCAAATATGCAATAATAACCAGTGTACGGTTTTCTAATCAAAGCTGTGAGATTCTAAACAATAAGGGTTAAGTAATATTAACTGGAAGCAAAATGTCTGAAAACTACTATATTGTTAGCGAATCCAGCTCATCTAATCTAACATGTTACATGGTTCATACAGATGAGACTAATTTGTGGCACAAACGTCTTGGACATGTACATTACCGAAATTTATATAGATTGAGTAAACGAGAACTTATAAGAGGTCTACCCAAGCTTCAAAAATTAAATAAAATATGTGGTGAATGCCAGATAAGCAAACAAACAAGAACCTCATATAAAAAGGTGAATTCAAATACCACATCAAGACCACTCAAACTCCTCCATATGGATTTGATAGGACCTACTAGAATGGAGAGTCGAGGTGGCAAAAGGTATATCTTAGTAATAGTGGATGACTTTACCAGATATACATGGGTAGTCTTCTAAAGGGAAAAATCAGAAACCCTTGAAGAAGTAAGAAAAGTTCTCAAAAGGATTCAAACGGAAAAAGGCTCTCAAATCAGTAAGATTCGTAATGATCATGGATCTGAATTTGAGAATAGCGGTTTTAAAAAGTTCTGCAACAATCAAGGAATATTACATGAATTCTCAGCGCCCAAAACTCCACAACAAAATGGTATAGTGGAAAGGAAGAATAGAGTGCTTCAAAAAATGGCTAATGTCATGTTAAATAGCATGAAGCTCTATAAGAATCTTTGGGCTAAAGCGGTTAATACAGCTTGCTATATTATTAACCAAGTCTACACTAGCAAAGATAATAATAAAACGACTTACGAAATGTGGATTGATAAAAAGCCTACGGTCAAATACTTTCGAGTTTTTGGCAGCAAATGCTATATTTTACGAGATCGTGAAAATTTGGGAAAGTTTGATACGAAGAGTGATGAAGGAATTTTCCTAGGATATTCCTTAAACAGTGGAGCTTATAGGGTTCTGAACAAAAGAACTGGTGTGATTCAAGAATCCATCAATGTTGTCATTGATGATCACTTAAACACACCAGTCTCAAGTTCGGATAATGATGAAGTTCTAGTAATTGATAAATCCAATACTTTATCTAATCAGAATGATTCTGAGATAAGGACTGTTAAAGATCATCCAACCATACAAATTCTTGAAAACCCTCTCACTGGTGTTCGTACCCAAAAACAACTTAAAGATATATGTAATTATGTGTGTTTTACATCCCAAATAGAAACATCTAACGTAAAAGAAGCTCTTGTTGATGAAAACTGGATTGTTACGATGCAAAAATAACTTAACCAATTCGTAAGAAATGATGTTTGGTATCTCGTACCAAGACCTAAGGATAAACACATCATTGAAACTAAATGGATCTTCAAAAATAAGTCTGATGAGCTTGGAAATATAATTAGAAACAAGGCCAAACTAATGGTACAAGGTTACACTCAAATTTAAGGTATTGATTTTGATGAAACCTTTGCACCAGTAACACGTCTTGAATTAATCAGATTATTTATATCCATTGCGTATTTTAGAAAGATTAAGATTTATCAAATGGATGAGAAAAGTAAATTTCTAAATGGCGATTTGCATGAGGAAGTCTATGTGGAACAACTAATGGGTTTTGAAGATTCCAAAGATACTGATCATGTGTATAGGTTTAAAAAGGCACTTTATGGATTAAAGCAAGCGCCTAGGACGTGGTATGAGAAACTAATAAATTTTTTGTTAAGCCATAATTTTCAAATGCGGTCTGTTAACAAAACTCTGTTTGTTAAAAAATATAATGATCATATTTTGATGGTACAGATTTATGTTGATGATATTATTTATGGATCTACTTGTACTGACACGACTACTGAGTTTACAGATTTGCTGAAATCACAGTTTGAAATGATCATGGTTGGGAAATTGAATTATTTTCTAGGGTTGCAAGTAAAGTAAGAACCTAATGGAATATTCATTTCTCAATTTAAATATGCCTTGAATTTAATTAAAAGATTTGGATTTGAGAATGGTAAGAACTTTGATACTCCTATGAGTACTACCCTGAAACTCTCAAGAAACTCTAAAGGTAAAAATGTTGATCTGAAACTTTATCGGAGTATGATTGGTAGTCTATTGTATCTAACTGCTAGTAGACCTGATATCGCACTAAGTGTTGGTATTTGCGCTAGATATCAGTCTAGTCCTAAGGAATAGTACTTGATTCCTGTCAAGCGGATCATGCGATATGTTGCAAGCACTGTGAATCTCAGTCTTTGGTATCCTCATGAGACTAATGTTCAATTAGCTGGGTACTCGGATGCTGACTGGGCTAGTAATCATGATGATAGAAAGTCAACCAGTGGTGGTTTCTTTTATATAGGAAACTATTTAGTTTCTTAGTTTAGTAAGAAACAAAGTTCTATATCACTTTCAACTACTGAAGCTGAATACATCGCAGCTGGTAATGCGTGTACGCAGCTTGTTTGGATGAAACGAATGTTAAGTGACTATGGAATTAAACAAGATTCTATGGTGTTACATTGTGATAATTCCAGTGCCATTAATATTTCAAAAAATCCTATTCAGCATTCTCGTACTAAGCACATTAACATTAGATTTCATTATATCCATGAATTAGTAGAAGAAAAGGTTATATCTCTGGAATATATACCTACCGAGAATCAACGTGCTGATATTTTCATGAAATCGCTAGACAAAAGTCGGTTTAATCAAATGAAATTTGATCATGGCATGTGCATTATAAGATGATATTTTATGCATTTTTGTATCATATTGTATATGTTTAATAGGTTAGATTTCAATTTTTTGCAAAATATTTTAAAAAACTTAAAATTTATTTATGTTTTTTGGATAGTACTCGACCCGTCATGGAAATACATGACCAGTCGTAGCTCGATTGGTCAGTCGTGTACATCCACGACCAGTCGAGGAACTCGTGAAACCCTTTTAATTTAGAGAAATCTTTCATCTTCCTCATTTCTATTTCTTCCTCCAACCGGCCGAACCTCGACTAGTCAAAGCCAACTCCCAAAATCTTCATTGTAAGTGCTCCATTTGCATTTTTCTTTTAAATTAGAGTCTAGAATACTTCTCTTTTACTCTTAAAGCTATTTATTTCAAGTTTCATTGTGATTTGGGGTTGTTATTCTAAAAATTCTGATCTTAGAAAAACCCATCTTCTTTTCTTTACAACTCCTTTTATACTTGAACTCCTTGTTACAAATGGCTTCTAGAGGAAAAAGAGCAACTTCCTGTGGTCTTTCTTCTTCTAGAATGGCTTCTCTCACTAATCATCATCTTAGGGCTCCCGAGGATGATCCATCCTTTTTCGGGACATCTGATTGCGTAATGTTATTTTTGAACATCCTGTTGATGTTAATCATACTGCTCCTTTTGATATCTTTTTTATGCTACAAGCTGTAGGTTGGGATAACTTAATGCATTAGGGTGGGCCTGCATACCGGTCCATTGCCCAATCCATGTTTGCATGTATAGGTGATTATTCACTTGAAAATCTGACATTTAAAATTGTCACAAGAGAAGGTCCATTTGATGTTGATCGTCACTTGATTTCTGCTCTTATGGAAATTTTAGTTAATGATGAGGGAGTTCCCATTCATACACTATCTGAAAAACCCTCTCAAACTCAAAAATGCATGCTTTCTAAGGATTTATGCAATTTGGATGCTCCATGGACACCTAAAGGAAATGCACTCCCCTTAAGGTATTTGTTACCCAAATGCAAAGTGTTGCACAGAATTTTTTTGTCTAATCTATATCTTCGGTCAAGTAATAAGACTGAGTTAACGTCTTTTATGGTTCATATTCTTCATAATGTAACCCGAGGTGCTCATCTCTGCCTACCTTCCTTGATTTGTCATTTTATCATTCAGTTTCGACTCCATCCTGGTCATAGTGATATTCCCTTTGGATATTCAATGACCGTATTGGCTTCTCATATGTTAGTTGATATGCCGGTCGGAGAAGCCCCTATCCATCACTTGATATTTAATAATTCTAATCTTAACAAGATGAAGCTGAAATTTCTTCATGGCCAAGTTGATGGTGATGGTGCAACTAAAGCTGAACAATAGGAAGATGCTGGTGATCTTTCTCCTGATGATATTAATATGGATGATATCTTTAAAGAGCTTAATTCTGACTCTATGAATGATCTAGATTATCCACCTTCTGCTTTCGATGCACGCTTGGTTGCATTGGAAACTAAGGTTGAATCTTTAAATGCTAGGATGGAAAACATGTCTGTTACCCATGATTTACAATTCATGTATCTGCGCAAATATCTTAGGCTCTTAAAAAAGGGCATGCACAAAATTGATCCTTCCTGTAACACCCCGAACTTTTCAATACTCGAGTATTAAAAGTTCTCGAGTGTTACCGTGAAAAGTAACATAATTATTATATGTGTGCGACACCTATATAGCTATCCTAGCCTTACATCCTTGCCCTGACACAAACCTAACCATTAAGAATGATCTCCATTCATAGATCAAGCCATCTAACCGTCAATGTCAAGGTAAGACTCACCATTGTCAAGCCCCAAACCCGAAAATCAGATTCACATGAATCTCGATTGCCGAATCCGATGCCAACAGCCTCCGTAGTGCCCCATTCTCGGCTCCTGACAATCAAATGCCAGATTCCGATCCTGGGATCCTAAAAGGAGGATTTTCAGAATGATTTTTTATTTTTGTAATGGAGCATAACCACAAGCATAACCAAGTCACAAAACAACATCACCACATATCCACTATATCAAAAACTTTAAGTACAATGCGAAAAGGGAAATACAGGGTGATCAAAACGGTCTAAAAGGTCCTGATACGCACTCCTACCTCAGCGCTGCTTCTGTCCAACGCTACCTGCACGCAACTGTCGTGCATAAGCTTATAAAAGCTTAGAGGGTGGTGTAAGTGTGTGCGTAAGGCAAACACCAAGTGTACAATATCAGAGTAGTGCGGAAGTATGCGGTAAGTCCATGAACACAATCAACCATGCCAAGGCTATGTAATGCAAGGCATGAATGCTATCGGCCATACCAAGGTCATGCAATGCGAGATATGAATGTCATCGGCCAAACCGATGCAATGCAAAGCCTACATAGCCGAATGTCATATGCGAAATGTAATCCAAGCAAGTCGGTACTCCTCAAGTACATATATCAGTACAGTTCCTCTCTGGATATCACCGGGGTCAAATACACTTTGCAGTGACTGCCACCTCCCTAGCTACACAGTCAAGCAAGCGGAATAGACCTCATTATTCACCTGACCAGTAGTCCACCAATACCTACCTGGCTCATCGATAGCGGACTCATTTGCGAGCTGGTCAAACTCAGCCTAGCTTATAGCCCCCTCACTCAGGTGGATAAGGCCACACCCCCTTCCAACCGACCACGACACAGTGGGAGATGCGGCCTACTGGTATTCGACACTCGAGCGCTTGTGTATTCTGGGTTCTGGGACTTTCACCCAAGGACATCTTAAGTGCCCACA
Organism: Magnolia kwangsiensis; assembly: GCA_037074715.1. Taxonomy (NCBI): domain Eukaryota; kingdom Viridiplantae; phylum Streptophyta; class Magnoliopsida; order Magnoliales; family Magnoliaceae; genus Magnolia; species Magnolia kwangsiensis. The sequence goes on from CM073584.1 coordinate 72,220,478, forward strand.
ATGCTAGAGCCAAGCATTTCTGGTATCCAATACGGCCATCCACGATATACTTGTGGAGCCACGGCCCTGATGTCGCTAGGGCGTGCAGTGATCAAGTCATATATATGCGAGATGCATGAATCATACGTCAAATCAAGCAGAAATCCAGCGCGTACTGCATGATCATGTGGGGCACTCTGCCTCATAACGAGTCCCGTAAATGGTCTGCCCAATGGCGTATGCTATGATCACTCACTACTCATATCAAGCATACATATGATGCGTATGGGCATGAGTCATGGGATTATACTAAGCATGTTATAAAGTGATGAATAGTAACAAGTATGGGCCTATCAATGGGCCTTAAGGAGAGTTACAATGCGGACATTTAACCAACATTGTACATACAATGTGGACGTCAAACCATCATTGCTCCTAAGGCATGGCCCACCATAAATATCATTACATGAGCCATGAGAAATCACACATTGCAATAGACTCTAAGGACATCTCGTTGGGCCTCGACCCATGGGCCTTAGATACATCAAATGGGCCGAATCACATGGGCCCTACATTCATCAAATGGGCTACGTTAATGGGCCTCACCAATGAACCTTATGTACATTGCAATGGTCCATGATCCATGGGCCTAATATATGCCAAATGGGCTTAATCTCATAGGCCTTATATAGATTAAATGGGCTTGAATCCTGTGGGCCTTATATAGATTAAATGGGCTTAAATCCCAAGGGCCTTATATAGATTAAATGGGCCGGATCCCATGGACTTTGTATATGTCAAATGGGCCTAAACCCATGGGCCTTATATAGATTAAATGGGCTTAATCCTATAGGCCTTATGTGTGCCAAATGGGCTTAATCCCATAGGCCTTATATGTGCACCAAGGTGGGCCTTAATGAATGGTCACAAACAGGCCAACATGGGCCCTATACACATGCCAAGGTGGGCCCACTTGAACCATAGATCTGATTCATTTATAGCCTAAACCATAAAATGGTTTTATAAAATAAATGGACTGTTTGGATGCACACATACACTAGGGTGGGGGGGTCCACATGAATGTTGGATGGTTGGGATGCAACACATGCATCAAGGTTGGGGTGCACTGACCATCCAGCTCTAAACCCAATGGCTGGACGGCGTTGATAAAACACATACAACAATGGGGTCCCACCGTCCAGCGGTGTGGACGGTGCGGATGAAACACATACCCTGGTGGGGGTTCCACCGTCCACGGTAGTGGACGGCTTCATAAAACACATACATCACTGTGGGTCCCATGTGGGGGGCCCACCATAATGTTTTCATGCCATCCAACCCGTCCATTAGGTCACGCAGACCTGAATGAAGGGTAAAAACAAATTTCAGCTTGATCCAGAACCTCTGTAGACCTCAAAAAGGGTTTCAATGGTATAATTCAATTCACACTATTTCTTATGGTGTGGCCCACCTGAGATCTGAATCATGCTGATTTTTGGGTGGGCCATGCTTAAGGTAGGGGACCACCTTATGAACGGCTTAGATGGAATATAAACATCAAGGTGGGGCCCACGGCAAGGGCCATGAGTCGGCCCCGTCCGCCCCCTACAAGGCCGCAGGCAGCGCTTGCGCCTCTGACAGGCAGCAGCCTCTGCTGCTTGCCTTCCTTATTTTATTTTATTTTTGGAAAAACCATTTTCTGTGATTTTTCATATGCGGGGCCCGCTCCAAGTGCATCCACTCCCTCCATTGTATTCCCAAGCCCAAAACAAACCCATCAAGACCAATATCGGCCCATTTTCAACGTGTAAAAAGGATCTAGGTAGATTTCAATGGTACCGATATTATTTTCAACACTATGGCCCACTAGATACCCCGATCAACCTCATTTTTCGGTTCAATGCCTAAAATGAGATAGGAAAAAGGATGGACGGCTCGGATTGTATACATACATCAATGTGGGGCCTGCTTGAGTGACATACTCCAATGACTTGTAAAATCAAGCCAATATTTGTGCTTTTCTTCCACGGACGCTGGACGTTTATTCTCTTTCTCTTTTTTTTTTGTGTTGTTTAGGTGGGCCTCCACAAGATGAATGTTACATCTAAGATGGGCCCCACTCATAGAGGGCTTGGATAAAATACATATTTCATGTGGGGCTCATTCAAGTGGGCCACATGGCCTCATCAACATTCAAGAAAAATAAATAAATATGAGAGGGAGAGAGAGAGAAAAGTGGAACACACGTGTGATGGAGGGACCCCGATACTATGGGCCCTCCGTTTCAACCATTCAATCATACATCAATGGGTCCCATTGCATATGGGCCATCTAAATAAAAGATCAACGGTAGAGATCCCTCCCCATCCAAAATGAACGGTCTATATGACCTCTTAATGCAAGAAAAGTAAACATCATGTTGGGGTCCATGGATAATGGCCCCATCATGGAATGATTTGATGATCAAGATGAGACATCGGCCACATCTTAGGGTCTCAAGTGAGATCTAAACCATTGATCGGTTGGCCTCACTTGGCCCATCTTAAAAAAATAAAAAATTAGCCTATGGAGGCACCCACCGCTTGATCTTCTCGGTCCGTTGGAAAGCTACTCTCCTAGAGCTTCACTTTGATGGTGGAGATGGAAAATGGATGGCTAGGATGATGGGTTTTGGAGTGGGAAGTGGGCCACCAAAATCACTTTTCTCTCATGAAAAACCTTGGACGTGTGATGCTCTCTTGGTTGCTTGGAATTGTTGAGAAATGAGAAAGAGAGAGAGAGAGAGAGAGAGAGAGATGAGATGTAAGGAGATGTGAGGTGAGTGATGGGGTGATGGTTGATGGATGTGAGTGATGGGTGAGGTGATGTGTTAGTTGACTTTGGTGGTTACTTGACTTGTGGAGAAAGGAAGCATGGGTGCTTTGTACTTGACATAAAGTGAATTGATGGGTGATTGATTGATGGGATTAATTTGACACTTTGTAGAGATTCTCTTGAGAATGTAAACGCGTGGCGTTTTCCCAAAATAAATATCAACCCACATCTCTTAGTCAGGGTATCGAATCGGTACATGAGTCGCGGCGTTGGAACTGCGGCGACAGTGCAGTCGCAATGATACAAGTCTTAGATTAAGCTGACTCAAATGTATAGGATATGACTCATGGTCGTGCGTAACGTCGACTACAGGTCGCGGATTGTCAGAATTCAGTGGGAAGGATCGCGGGAAGCGACGGAACAGTACGGATTAGGATACGGGTCTTACAACGATCATGTGATTTAACGTATATGTTTTCCCTTAAATGAATTAATGAATAACTCCTTATCCATAATGATTTAGATATATGTCCATTTGTAAGAATTGCTTAGAAATGTGTCTATAACCATGCAGAGCTATTAAATTTCCCAAAACTCACATATCAACAATAATTACGAAAATCCATTGACCTATACCCCTGAACTCTAGACCACAAGGTTCTCACTATCCATTCCATGTAAAAATTTATACCATGCCTAATTATCATAAATTAACCATACACGTCAAATTTCGGCCCTTAGATCATAGTAAATCAGCTACTTAGCCTCTACATCCGTCCATACACTTATCTGATCGAAATTCTGATCCGTTCATCTTATTCACCCCACATGAATATGTTTAACCCACCATTAGAATTATAATCAGAGGAACTTACACCTGTGAATAAGTCAGTCAAATATAATGGTATACATTTCCTACCATTAATCATCCCAGAAAATCACCTTATGTTCATACGTTTGCGAAACTGACCGTACAACCACCTACATACCTGGTCAGAATGCTAATCATTAAGCTCCTTTATTTTTAGCAAGTCATCTGACTACCCATCATGTTAGGATCCGCTAAATGGGCTGCACGAATATTGTGGTAAACTGTTCATCATGAGGATCTCAGTGTATAGACCCAAACCACCTGGTAACTCACCAATTAGGTGTGTACAAACATTATCTTGGAATTTTGAAGTGTGTTAGCTATTAAAATGGCATCGTCGTCATCCTTGGGAGATCGGGACCCAAACTTGAACCATTATAAGAGCATGAAAAATAAATAGTACTCGTCAAATCTCAGGGCATTTGGACGGTACACTTTGACATAACAGACATTTGAAGATATTCCTGTGATAAATGGAAAATTGGTAATTAAGGATGCCAAATGCATGCCACTGTTCGACTCTAAGGTTTAACGGTGAACCTCATTCCAAGTATTACTCGATCATGCAGTCTACCTACAGCTCGGATCTACTTCAAACTTGGGCCCATGAGCCCACACAGCAAGCTTAAGATGGTGAAGGGAGCGGATTCTCCGAAAGATCGTCATAGTGGACACCACCTACTACATGCAAATAAAAACCAAGAATTCACATAACTGAATTCTCACTTCAATGGTGAATACAGTCCTCATGCCCACTAATAGTGGGGCCCACCAAAATCTCGGATCCACCCCATATTCTGGTGCCTGACTTAACAGGACCCTACCAATCCAATGAACGGATTAGATCTCACCTAATGTCATCAGAAGCGGACCCATTGGTGCCGTACAAATGAACAATTTCCTTCTTACTCGCTGTGACAGCGAACGGTTTAAAAGATGGGAGAAACAGACACCACGACTCTCTGTTTATCATCCGTTGCACCGATCTGAACCGTCCATTTTGCCCATGGGGCGAATTCGACCGAAACCCTGACACTTTCTACACCCAACCCGACATAGAAACCGAAGGCATTTCCATCTAAAAATACTTCTGCAAGCAACGCCAAGAAACCGACACCGATTCGGACTCTGCTGCGTTTGAAAACCAAAGGGAACTTCTTGGCTTTGAGCGAAACCATCCCAAAACTGAGGTGGGGCACTTCTGACCCAATCCAAGATCACCAGACAACAAATCCTGACCATCCAAAGGATCGATCGGAACAGAGAATGGCTGCAGTGAGATCTACCATTAAAACAGAGCTTAATCTTCATGACCGGGCAGGGAATGGTGATCACTGTTTCAAAGGCGTCTCAGCAACTAGCCGTTGATCTGAGGACCCCAAAATAGACTTTCACTCTGTAGAAAACAGACTTCCAGCAAGATGAAACAGATCTAACACCGAAAACCATGAACCTAACATCATGCCCTACGTAGCCAAGTTTTCGCAAGAAAGTTCCAGAAATCGGTTGCATAAAGAAACCTTCTATTTGCATAAGAAAATCCAGCGTAAGGATGTGCAGGTGGAATGGAGGAGTTCTCACACCTATAAAGGACCTCCTTCGTCCGCCTATGAGAAAGAATTGGCCATCTAGAAGCCAAGGAAAGAGAGAGATGTCTAACTCTCTTAGGGCCTATTTGGATGCCTGTAAGTTGGGTAAGTGGGAAGTCACTTACAGGGAAGTCACTTACAGGTGGTGTTTGGGGGAGGAAAATTACCTATAAGTAAATTACAACCTGTAAGTCACTTACAGGCAAATCTACCAAAAAACTGCAGGGGGATGGGGGTGGGAAGTCACTTCACTGTAAGTCACTTACAGGCTCAACGGTCAGATTTTTAAAAAGAGGGAAAGAGGGAGAAACGCACCAACCCACCAACCACCATTATAGCCATGAAGCTCCAGCCAATGAAGAAGAAGCACCAGCCATTGAAAATGGCAATCTCTCTCCATCTCTGCAATCTCTCCCCCTCCCTCTCTGCAATCTCTCTCCGTCTTTGCAATCTCTCCCCCTCCCTCTCTGCAATCTCTCTCCGTCTCTACAATCTCTAGCTGCAGTTCTGTCTCTTCTCCTCCTAAAACAGTAAAACGGTAGGGTTTCATCTGCCCTTTTTTTATCCTTTGAAAACGGTGGCCTAGATCAAAAAACCATGAATCCATCATGTATCTGGTACATAAATCCTATCTATTCTTATGGCCCTTGCAACCAAGGCCATTGTTCAAATGGACCCACTATGGATGGACCATGTCCCAATTCTTCACTTGATCATTAATAACTGTTCAACTGCAAATATCCATAGTACATTTGATTCTTGATTTCTATAACTGGAGCCATGGTTCAGTAATCCAAATGAATAGGTCTCAGTAGGGCTGACCATGGATAGCATTTCTTTAGTTTAATGTGGGCCATTGATGTACACTTTGGAATAAGTCCTATTCAAAGGAATGAATGGTTGAAGAGGATGATTCCCAAGTAAAAAGTTTTAAATGTAATTTCTATAGTTAAAGAGGACATTGGTAATGTAATTTAATTAGTAGATTTTCTATTAATATTTTTAAGTTTATTCTCAATGCTTAAATTGAGTTATTACTCCATATTATAGATATTTTGAATTCGTGGGCCCACTTTTATAGCCCACTTGATGATTGGTTTAGCTTAATAATTATATCAAATATTCATCTTGATGGGCTTAACAAAATAACATATTTGATCCCACGTTTTTTTATATGATTATAACATTTTAGAATGATTCCCCAATCTAAGCTCTGCTCGATATGAATATTCAGCTTTCTACCTGTAAGTAACTTACAGGTCATCCAAACAGAAAAACTAACTTACCTGTAAGTGACTTACAACTTACATCCAAACAGGTTACCTGTAAGTAACTTTCACTTGTAAGTGACTTACAAGTAAGTCACTTACAACTTAAAAGAACTTACAGGCATCCAAACAGGCCCTTATGGACGTCACAGCCAGAAAAGAAAAGAGAAGGAAAGAGAAGAAAAGAGAGAGAGAGATCTTTTGAAAGTCCAGCCCCTTGCTGGACGATTTCTGGAGCAAGAAAGAAGAAAGAAAAAGGAAGAAAATAAGGGAAGCAAAAGAGAAGAACGTGGGGAAGAAGACTAAGAAGAAGAAGAACGAGAGCGGAAGCGGCTTACTAGCTGAGTCAACTTAGTGGAATCACTAAGTCTAGCAAGTGGCTGAACTAGATTCGGATCGATTCCAGCCAACCACGCCAAGAGGAAACTCCCATGGTAGAGATATTCCTTCTAGTTTCATTAAACGTTGGGTCCATTCAATCTCAAAACTCATAACCATGTAAATGGAGCAACCAGTGAGTCCAACCTAGTTGACTCAGAGGGCAGACAATGGGCAAGGTTAGTTACCTATCTAAACTATACCATAGTTTAAGTTGATTCACCATAGGTATAAACTAATCGTCAATCGAGCCTAGTTTTGTGATTTAAGACAGAAATTGAATTTAGATAGTGACTACGACCGTTTACCAACCTTTGAAGATGATTCTGATAATGAGGTGAGGGTTTTATCCTTTAAGTTTACAATAATTTAATGTGATTTATTTATCCTGCCATTTATATGCTTTCATGATCTTGATACTAGTTTATCTTGTCTTCTATGCATACTTTCATGAATTTGATATTGCCTTTACATATAGTCCTTTTATACATCAATTTAAATCTTCCATGTTATTATATGTTTCACCATCCATTATGGCCTTTTCGTGCCTCTTACGATATGACTTATCATGTATTTTATGTTTACATGTTCTCTGGGAATTATCCTATCAGTTGATTTATTAGCCCTTTTGGGATTATGACATGATGTCAAATATATATGAATTTCTCTAAATTTATGTGAGGCCATGGATGCGAGCCTTGCCCTGCCACATCTCTTTATTTGAGTTGGCTCTACCACTCGTCTCTATATTTGAGTTGGATCTCTGTCACGCCCCAAACTCGAAAATCGGGCTCACAAAATTTTCGATCGTCGAATCCGGCGCCGACAGCCTCCGTAGAATCCCGTTCTCGGATCCCAGCACCCATTCGCCAGGTTCCAATCTTGGGATGCTACAAAGAGGATTTTCAACGTCAGTTTGATTCATAATAAGCATAACCAAAGGCATAACCCACAAACAACAACCAAAAACTCCATTATATTTTTATTAAAAAACTTAACAAGTACAATGAGCATAAAAGAAAATACAATGATGAAGAACAAAAATTCTAAAAAGATCTGCAAAGCACTCTTGCCTCAGCTCTGCTGCTCCCCAACGTCACCTGCACGCAACGGTCATGCATAAGCTTATAGAAAGCTTAGAGGGTGATGAAAGTGTGTGCACAAGGTAGTAGTATAATCATGCAATATCAGAGTAATGCGGAATATGCAGATGGATCCATAAATATCATGAACCGTACCAAGGCTATGCGATGCAAGATGCAAGTCAATCATACAATCCTCATCTAAGTCCACATATCAATACAGTTTAAATCTGGGATATCACCAGGTCTACTACACTCTAAACCAGATCTCCGCCCCATCGTGCGTAATAAGGTAAGTGGAAGAGACCTCACTATCCTCCTGCCAATATCGGGCTCGACTCGTCGATAGCGGACCCATTCCTCGAGCTGGTCAGACTCAGCCTAGCTTTGCCCCCTACTCTCGGGTGGGTAAGGCCGCACCCCCTTCCAACCAACCACGACACAGTGGAGAGCGTAGTCATCTGATAATCGGCACTCAACGCTCATCTACCCACTCGGTCTAGACGTTGGAGCAACCTCTTGGTACCATAAGGCTTTAGAGACTTTCACCCAGGGATATCTATAGCACCCCATGTAGAATAAAATTTTTGGTATCCAATCATTCTAACCACGATTCGTCTGTGGAGGCCACAGCCCGATGTCGCTAGGGCGTACAGTAACCATATCACACAATGCGAAATGCATGAATCACACTATCCAATCATGCAGTAAATCCTGCGCGTATCGTGCGCTCATGCAGGGCAACACCACCTAATCGAGGTCCCATAAACAATCTGCCCGAAGGCATATGATATGATCAGTCACTTCTCATACCAAGCATACATATGATGCGTATGATCATGAGTTATGAAACTATAGTAAACATGTTATAAAGTAATGCACTATCCTTACAACGCAGGTGGGCCAGATGGCCTATACACAACAAGTACGGGCCTAACAATGGGCCCTAAGGAGAGTCGTAACGTGGACATCCAACCAACATTACACTCACAATGTGGACGTCAAACCAACATTGCTCTCAATCATAGCCCATCGTAAACGTCGTTACATAAATCGTGTTGGGATCACACATTGCAATAGACATTAGGTACATCCCATTGGGCTTTAAATACATCAAATAGGCCATATCATATGGGCCTTATATTCATCAAGTGGGCCACATTAATGGGCCACACCAATGGGCCTTATGTGCATTGCAATGGGCCACAACCCGTGGGCCTTAGAAGGCATCACAATGGTTCTCGTCCCATGGGCCTTATACATATCAAATGGGCCTACTCCCATGGGCCTTAAAATACATCAAATAGGTCCACTCCCATGGGCCTTAAATTACATCAAATGGGTCCAATCCCATGGACCTTGAAATACATCAAGTGGGTCCACTCCCATGGGCCTTAAATTACATCAAATGGGCCTAATCCCATGGGCCTTATAACAGGCTAAGGTGGGGTCCACTCGGACTATGGATCTGGCCCATTCTTTAACTCATTTCATAAAATGAGCTTTTAAAATGGATGGACAGATTGGATGCAGCACCTGCACCAAGGGTGGGAGCCCATATGAAGGCCCACCATCATGTATATAATATATAATTTAACATAAAATCTACAAATTATATATATAATATATACAGTATTATATATAATATAATATATATATATATATATATATATATATATATATATATATATATACACACATACAAACGCTGCACACATACATACTGCACACACACGCACACACACTGCAACACTCACACACGTGCGTACGCATGCATACGCACCACAGTGGGCTCCACCATCCGCTAGACGGTGGAAATAAGGCACATACATCAATCTAGGCTCCACCGTCCGCTGGACGGTGGAAATGAAACACATACATCACTGTGGGCTCCACGTGGGGCTCACCATAACGTTTGTAAGCCATCCCGACCGTTAATAAGGTCACACTAACCTAGATGAATGGGAAAAATAAATTTCTTATTGATTCAAAACCTCTGTGGCCCATAATAGGGACTTCAATGGCAGAGGTTCAATCCCACTGTTTCCTGCAGTGTGGGCCACTCGAGCGTCAGATCGGCCTCATTTTTGGAGGGTGCCTGCTTCAGGGAGGGGCCCTCCATATGAACAGTGTGGATATTACATATACATCATGGTGGGGCCCACGGCAGCAGCCGTGGGACGCTGTCCGCCCGCCCGCTGCACGCAACACGCTGCTGCTGCTACAGCGTCAGAGGCAGAGGCACTGCCTCTTGAGTTTTATTTTTTTAAAACATTAAAAACCCATTTTTCAGGGGTTTTTCGTATCTGGGGCCCGCATCAAGTAGATCCACCCCGTCCATTGGCTTCCCTGGCTCAAGACAAGCCAAAAGAGTCCAATATTGAATACTTTTGGCCTTTAGCAAAATTTAAAATAAATTATAAACAGTGAGATTCATTGTTTTGAAAAGTATGGCCCGCCCAATAAGCGGATTAGCTTCATCCCTGGGCTCAATGCCTAAAATGATATGGGAAAGAGGATGGACGGCTTGGATTATACCCATACATCAAGGTGGGGCCTACATCAATGGTCCACCCTCAAGGCTTGAACCAAGCTTATATTTGTGTTTAACTCATGTCCAAGGAACGTCTAGCGTCCCTGGACAAAATTCATACATTAAGTGGGCCCCAACTATGGATGTGGGCCACCAAAGAAAGGGTTGAAGGGCATGGGGAAATACATACATCAAGTGGGGTCCATTCAAGTGGGCCACATAACCACATCGTCATCAAAGGAAAATGAAAAAGAGATGGAGAGAGAGAGAAGGAGAGTGGGACATGCGTGTGATGGAGGGACCCGGACACTATGGGCCCTCCCTTGCATTTAATCATACATCAAATGGATCCCATTACACTTAGGTCCATCGAAATCGTAAATCAACGGTGAAGATCCTTTCCCTACCAATATGGACGGTCTAGATGACCTATCTAAAGTAAGGAAATAAACATCATGATGGGGTCCATGGAGAATAGCCCCATCATGGAATGATCATGATGATCAAAGTGGGCCATCGGCCACATCTTAGGGTCCCAAGTGAGATCCAAACCATTGATCGGTTGGCCTCACTTGTCTCATCTTAAAAACATGAAAATCAACTCTTATCAAGCACCCACCGTTCGATCTTCTTACTCCTATGGGTTCCTTAGCTCCTTAGCTTCGATTCCAATGGAGAAGATGAGAAATGGATGGCTAGGATGGGAGATCTTGGGATGGAAAGGTGGGCCACACTTGGAGTTTTGAAAGAGAGGGAGAGGCTTGGAGAGCTCATACGTATGGATTTTTCTTGCTTGGATTTTGAGTTTGAAAATGAGAGAGAGAGTTGTAAAAGGGAGAGAGAGATAGATGGGTGATGGATGTGGTGAGTGATGGGTGTTTAAGAAAATCTTGACTTTTATTGCCATTTGTGTAAGAAAAGCATGGGTAGTGTAAGAACTTTTTGACTTTGAGGGTTTTTGGTGTAAGAAAGGTATGGGCTTTGTAAGAGATTCTTGACTTTTGTGGTTGCTTGGGAATGGATGAAAGCTGATGTGTACTTGACATGTAAATGATGGCTTGATGGATTGATGGATTGATGTGACATATCGTAGAGATTCTCTTGGGTTTCACAACTCACGGCATTTTCATCGCACCGAACGTTGGCGCGCAAGTCGCGGCAAGTCGCGGCATCGGAACCGCGGTGACAGTACAGTCGCTAGGATACAGGTCTTAGATTGAGTCGACTCGGGTTGACGGCATACGAATCAGGGTTACGCTAAATACCGGTTAAGGGTCGAAGGTTGTCGAAATTCGACCGATAAGACCGTGGAAGTCTATGGAACGGTACGGTGTAAGATACAGGGCTTACAATCTCCTTTGGTTGAGTTGACCATTGTCGCTCTTCTCATATTATGTTGGTCATTGTCACTTTTGCTGAGTTGATCATTGTCACTCTTCTCTTTATTATTGGCCTTGTGCCGTTTATCTTTCAAGGCATTGGCATGTGTCTTGTTATTCCAGAACCTCCATGATTCAGTTTATATTCTTAATAATTTCAGTTATATCCTCTATAAGTACAAGTGTTATGTTATAAGGTATCACAACTAGTGAATCAATTATCTTATCATGGACATAATGCGTTACGGGTAGCGGCTCTCTTGGTCGGCACTTAATTCCATGGGTTGGTTGGCGTGGTGCACAATCGATGTATGTAAATCGACTTACGTGTTACATTAACTTTTCAGGATTGGATGTCACAATTAGTCGCTCCATGACCACATCGTGTTACGTAAATCCCCCAATCGCATGTTGTGTTTCCTTGAGATGTTCGCATAAATCCACGTTAGCGTTGGCCATGCCGGTGAATATCCGTAGTTATGGGATGCGGGTCGAGCCGGGTTTCCTATGAATTATATTTCATATTATGACGATCACTATGTATGATGAGCTACACACACTATGCTAGGTATGCATCTCATGTAGGTTGTTTGTGCATACTGATATCTCATGTATTAGTGGAGTACGAGACGTATCAGTGCCCTTTTACTTTACTTTTATAAATCTCTTGAATTATTGTTAATCTTGAAGGATAACCTTCATTATGAGTAGGGCATTGACCCTCTCCCAACCGCACAGATTATGCAGGTGACATACAGATTGAAGACCTAGCGAACATTCTCCCTAAGGAAGATTATATTGAAAAGATAAAGAAACAAGTTCAGATTTAGTTTTACATTTCCGTTGTAAACTTTGATGTTGTAATAAACCTCTCTTTATGGGGTCATTTAATTATTCTTTTATTCTGATGAAATATAATCAATACAGTTGATTTTATTCTTGTGAATGCTACCTTCATAAATGTATCTGGATGTGAACCAAATGAAAAAAAAAAATGGTGCGATTTTCTAAAGTATCCAATTTATACATCATTAACACCCGGTTTCCTTAGGCACGAGTACAAATTCTGGCCGTAAAAATTCGAGATGTTACACTTCCATCTCTACTCCTTCATCTGGGTCAGATTAGTTTGTTTTCTATATTCTGGTCTGTAATAACTTTCTTTATATCATGTTCACTTGACTGGATTTGCTATTGTCACTATCACTGTTTATGGCTCAGTTTATCTATTATATGTATTGCTTATGCTATGGTTTTCATTCTTATTTGGTTACCTCCTTGATTATTACTCCTTTCCAATCTGCTTTATTCTTCCTTTATCATATTGTGACAAAAAGGGGGAGTAGATATACTTTTGCTAAAGTTGAATTTTTTTGCTAAAGTGGGATTAGTGAAATATGTTACTCAGGGGGAGTATGTATAGTGATGGACTATATGAGTGAGTATATGAGTATGGACTGCTTGTTGGTTGAATATTGATTTGCAGGTTCATGAATGTGTGTCGGTTTAACTACTCGTGCATGATTCTTTAATCAAATAATTTGTGACATGTATCCTATCTTAGAAGTGAGTTTTATCACAAATTTGACAAAGGGGGAGATTGTAAGTGTTATAATGAATAGCCCTTGTGATTGTCAAATTTGTGATGACAAAGATACTTCTTTGAAGCTCGTATATGTGATGAACAAAAGATCTAATCAAGACACAAGTTTGGCTTCAAGTAGACAAGCACAACTTTTTAAGTTCAAGACCTTGAAGGTTTAGGTTGATATCAGAAGCTTTCAAGTTCTCAAAAGCTTTTTAAGCTAGAGATCTCAAAAGCCTTTAAAGTTCAAGTTCTCAGAAGTTTTTACTGAAAATCTCAAGTTCAAGAACTCAAGCTTCATTATACTCAAGGTCACTGGTGTTCAAGTTTCAATGTCCTTACTTCTCTTTTGAGATATGACTGACCTTAGGTGGACCTTTAGAGTAGGTCACTTTGGATACATAATCCATATATTTTTTATAAGTAATTTTGATCTGTTCTAAGACTAGTCTTGGACCTTGTTTGACTAGTCCTATCACTGGTTCGACCAGTCCAAGAAATTCCTTGACCAGTCCTAAGTTGTTGAGGATTTTTAGAATTTTCTGGTTATTCTTCGACCAACTGTTTGACCAGTCCTGGAGACTGTTTGACCAGTCCTGTGAACAGTGCCGAATGGTTCTTCGACAGGTCATGGAGCTTCGACTCAAAGTACAGCGTTAAGATTGGGCATCTTCGACCAGTCGTATGGAACCTACGACCAGTCGAAGGAGACCTTCGACCAGTCGTAGGATACCCACGACCGGTCGAGCAACAAAAAATCTTATCGCGCCCGATTTATTTGAAATTTTATTGGTTCTTCGACCAGTTATCTTAAAACCAGTCGAAGACGTGTTTTTCTCAGGCTGAAATAGAGCACGAATCTCAGATTAATCATAAGAAATTCAAGCTAATTATTCTGGCATTCTGAGAGATTGATCTGTGCTCCATTTTAAGCTAAGTGTGCTTATTTAATATTCTCTTTCTTTAGCTTTATTTAATTAATTTTTTTTCTGGTATTCCAATCTAATCTGAAAAGAGGAATTGCTATTTCCCTTTCTTTGGAATCAAAATCAATTAAGGCTAGCCCTATTTTGGTTTAATTTTAAAATCAATTAGAACTAGAACCTTTATAATTCAGTACTGGACATTGAACTTGGACATTCATTCATTTACTCTAACTTGGTTCTTCCGGGCTGCTACATCGAAGGAGAAAATCAGGTATTTTACTTTTAAGTATAAATTCCTTTTTGTTTTGGTTTCTTTCGGGATTTGCCAGAAAAATCTCGTTGTTTTGGTTATCTAAGGAGAACCAGGAAAACTCAAAAGTGGGGTTTTTTTAATTGTGTAAGCTTACAGACAAAGACACAATTGTAAAGGTTTTTGGTGAACCTGTAAAAACCTACTTTGTTAGTGAATGCTCATATCCCCTGTGTGAGGATATTAGGAGTGGAGTAGCATTTTGTGTGGCTATTGTATAATAGTTGGTGAACACACAGGCGAACCACTATAATCCCTTGTATTGTGGTTGAATGGTTTATATTTCATATCTATATTTATTCATTTGTGGGATGTATATGTAGTTGTGAATGTTGTAATCTTTTATTTCAAGCATTGTGGGGAATGTTGTAATAGTTTAGAATTTATTTCTTGTTATTCATTTATCAGCTTGATATTATTTTGTTCTAGTAAGGTTGCCCTGCCATTCTTATGGTGCATTGTTGTCCTTAGAACAATACATATTTGTGATTGCAATTTATACTTCAGTGCATTTTGTATTTATTTTTCTATTCCTCTTCGGTTTGAGACTTGATACAAAGACATTTCTAGAAATCAAGTTGTCCTACCATAAACTCTGGTTTTTGGTGTAAGTTGTCCTTAGAACAACATTTGTATCAACCTCTCAAGATCTGTATTTTGAAGTTGCTTTACATTCTTGCATTGTGGTTTACTTAGTTGGCTATCGTATTTCTTTAATTTTCGCTGTTATAAATTTTTATTTGGCATAGTCCTTTCACCCCCCCCCCCCCCCCCCCCCCCCATCTAGGACATATAGCTGGGCCTTTTCAAACGCTATGTTACCTAAAAACGTAAGATCAATCTCAAAACCCAATTGATCTCAGGAGCATAACGAAAGTCTATATCGGACCTAGACTGCGCATCGAAAGTCCGATTACTACGAAACTATATGGTTATGACCGCCTTACTGGGCTTGACAACCATCTCGGAAATCAAATCTAGATAGTGTCCAGAAATGCACAACTTGATCCCGGAGCGAAGTGTGTGAGAAACACGAATATCTTTAGGAAATAAATTTAAACTAAAGTGATTTAAGTCATTCACTTGCAGGCCAAATTTAAGGTTTCAAACCGTTAGATTCTAACCCAACTACACCCTCAGATCAGGGAAAATTTTTAACACATGTTAGTGTACTTATGGCCCTGATCGAGTAATGGTGACCGTTGAACTGAAACAGGTCTGCCACAGTCGATCCACAAATCCGATTGGATCGAAATATTAACCTGGCCTAGATCCAATTCCAAAAAACTTTTTCCAGACCGTATGCAGGAAATGGGCCTCCAGATGAGCTCCATTGGACTCTTTGGTTATAACCTAAGTATACCATGGCCCTGGGGCCATTTTCATCAGTTCTTGGCCTATATAAGGACCTAAACCCACCCCTCTCTCATTCCATGTGAATTTTAAACCCTAGGAGAGAGAAGAGAGGAAAAGGAGAAGGAAAGAATGAGGAGGAGAGAGAGAGTGAGAGATAGTTGCTGAGATTCGATCCCACAACTCCACGTGCCGAATCATCCAACTCGTATCGCTACACCGGTGATTTTGACTCCATTCTTGAGTAAGAAATCCTATACCTAATCTATTTTAGGGATCCAAATAGAGTAAATGGTGAAATAGCTAACTTATTTCATGTTATAGTTAGCCATTGTGTCGTAGACAATGACATATTGTTCAAACTGAGCTCGATACGAGTTTACCAGCGAAAGGTGCAAACTATAAATGTTTAGGTTATGGTTTTCAATGCTTTCAATGTTAGTAATGATTTTATGACTGACTTGATTGATGTCACATGTGCCTAGTTTTGATATTTTTTATATATTACATATATATGTAAACTATGTTGATTTTTAATGTATTTCATGTGTTTGTTGAAATGTTTGAATGAGTATGGAATTATGATTTATGCTTGCTATGTCTATTGACTTAGAATACATGATTATTGTATGTATGGTGAATCCTTTGTGAAGGGATTTGCTATAATACCTTTTATAACTACTTTATTACATATATGTGAAATGTATAGTCTAAGTGTTTGATTAAATGCTTGAATGAGAAAATGCTCATTGAAATGTATTTAATTAGGGTGTTGAGATATGATTCTCAATCACCTTATCTATAGTTACATTTTCCTTCATGTAACCTATCTTACTATTACATGATTTATGAATGAATGTCTATATATGACAATATGTATGCTATGTGTTTGTTAAAATGTTCAAACGAGATTTAGATTTAAATTGTTTGTCACATGTTGTTTTGACTATCACACATGAATGCCTATTGTGTTTGAGTATGATTGGGACTACTGCATAGTCCAGGTAATCGATAATATTTTTCGAGTTAATGGCCGAGGTCATTTTGCCACACAAGACACGTTCGATGAATTCGAGTCATACGCTGCTTGTCGACAGTGGTTAGGCCACGTAGAATGCTTACGCACTTCATGTTGAATAATTCAATGTACACTCGTACCAGTCAAGCTTGTCAAGTAACCCGATTAGCCTATTGTATGTTCACCATTTATGGATGCTACTGCTTGAATCTAAGGTACCACTTACCAGTGAAAAGCCCATTTAACCTTGATACCTCAATCCACCAAGACTCATGAGCCGAACATGGTGGTTTGAGATATCATGGTCGAGCTGTCGACCTACGCTGGGGTGATGAGCCTCCCCGTAGTGTCCATTGAGTAAACCAAATTCATGAGTCGAATACGATGGTATGGGACACTGCATTCGAGCTGTCGGCCTATAATCAGATGACGAGCCTCACGTAGTGACCTCGAGTATACACTAGGACTATGTTAAGGTGACGAGTCTTTCCGTGGTGACCTCGAGTATAACTAAGATTGCGCTGAGGTGACGAGCCTCTCCGTAGTGACCTAGAACTACCATCATATGCAACTACTAGGATTGACGAGCCTAAACGGATCATTGTTTGGGTCAATGATAAAAAGGGAGGTACCTTAGTTTCTCAATCTTATTGTATGAATAAGTCTAATTAAGAACTTCATTAATCACGTACATGCAACGCATTGCATGTTTCTTTGGCGTTGGTGTTGAGTACAGCGGGAGTGTTGCATGCGCAACCGTGAGATGATGTCATAAAGGGAGTGCAGGCGAGGGCATATATGATTATCGCATCTCATTCTTACATTAATAAGAGTACTTAGGACATGATTACTGTACTGCTTTATCATTACTGTTTGATTGAATTGATAACATGTTAACATTTACCTTATAGCTCCACTGAGTTGATCACTCACTCCCACTCTGAGACGGTGTTTTAAAACATCAACCAGACTCTGTTGTAGTTTTAGATGACGGCAAGGCATACAAGATGGAGCCTACCTTCTATGATGATGAGGAGGAGTTCTCCTATCTGCAACTCTCTGACGGGTCTACGTAGACCTGGAGTTGCGCCACCGGAGCTACAGGGATATGGACTAGATAACATTATACTTATCATTTTGTGAATTTTAGAATTATACATGTAATTATTTAACCTGGTGACGTTCATACTCTGGGGACTTACAATCACTTATATGCTTATATGTATTTATCACAGTCTTCTGCTTACGCAATTTAACTGTCTCTGGAGTATGATGTGTTGATTTGGTATAATCCCACTTATTTTTAATACACTAATACGGACAATATTTAATCATCATTATCTATGTTGCATAAGTGATGTGTTGGGACTCGGGAGTTGGGCTCCTGCTCGACCCCCGATTTTCAGGGCATTACATGAACATCCTTCCACCACCAAAATTTGGATCCCTCATCATCATCATCTCACTATTCATACCACCCAATGGCCCATCCATATCAAAGTTCCTGAAGGAAGGCCCACCAAAATCCCACAACTCATCACGCAATAGCCCACCAGAAATGAAAAGGAAGAAGACAAGAAAGGAAAAGACAAGTAGAAAGGAAAGAGTATTGGAGAAAAGATGGGCAAAAAGAATTTTTGAATGGAATAGTGGTGTGCAGATGAGGCAAGGACTTATTCCTAAAAAAATGAAGGCCAAAATAAAAACCGAATGATGACACCATCCCACGAGATTGAACAGATCATTTCAAAAGGCCTCGGAAAAATCTTTAAATTTTGCAATAAAATCCCCCAATCATGTGAGATATTTTTCAAAAATAGCGATTGGTATCCAAGGCACTAGGAGGTCTTCTATACCTCTTAGTGGCATCCAATGCAAATAGAAAAATAAGATTCGACCACTTTCAGTTTTTCCAGGAGTTGTTAAATCCGTATGCGATACAAGCATGGTTGGATCTCGATGTCAAGACAGTTGTACAACAATAAAGTTAAATATAAGTGATGTGAGCACGATCCAACTCTGGTTAGAGTGATTATTTCAAAAGAATGGAAAAGATCTATGGTAACCAACGTATCAAAATCAGTAGACTGCATGGAAAAAGGGTCACTCGCACATACCTAGTCCGGGATGCTTGGAAAGTCTGATCGAGTCCAAGTCGATGTAGTGAGTTCCCTATAAAGCCGCAGAATGTGTAGGGAAGTTAACCACTTTGACGATAAAATGAAACAAGTATCCCTAGGGTGATCATGTAGCAAAGGAACATAACACATCCAAACAGTAGGGGGATCCCCGTAAGGTTGCGAAGCGCTAGGGCACTACTTTTTTTATTTACCCTCTGATGTTATTATCGATCCAATGTAAAAGAGTTGTGATTCGTGGCTCGTAATACTATAGAAAGAACTGGGACAATCACAACATTTTCCTCAAACCCTCATGACATGTGCAAGTTATATCTTTTCTAGACAGTAATCTGACAATGATACTATGGCAGGCAACAAGTCCTGACCAGAGGGGTGAGGTGCCCACTCGCTTTGGCATTCGGTTGCATGCAACCTCTACTAAAGAGGGGCATCTGTAAACATCCCACCTAGGCTAGCAACTTGATAAAAATATGGATGATCTTTAGGAACTAAACCTAAAACCTACACCCTACCTAAAACCGTGGCCACTTCCCAAACCTGATCCAAATCCTAGCCAAACCTGAGCCATAACATTACCCTAAACCCTAACTTAACTCGAACCATCACCTAAGCCAAAGCATTCCCAAACCTTTACCCAAAATCAAACCATTTTTTAAGCCATCTTCAAGTCATAGTCGAGCCAATTTCGAGCCATTTTCAAGCCAAATATCCAAAACGGGCTTTAGTCCTCTCTCAAGGCCCAAAATAAGCCCACTGGCTAAACCTCGAAGGCAACCACGTAGAAGCGATAATCCGATTACTGCCCCCTCTCAAAAAATGTGTTCACACCCTAAATATAAGGTTGTGATGTAGTAATAATCTTGGTAAGACTGAGGTCGAATCCACAAGGACTGAACCTTGTACAAAATCTAAAAATAACTTGAATTAGAAATAAGTGATGATGTAATCTAAATCAAGGAAATATAAAAGAATAACGGTGAAATGTTAAACTAAAAATTTTAAAATTTAAATGTGGGAAAACTAGGGTGCCAAGGATCCACTTGTAGAGATCAGGGAGATCTACGCTTGATTCGCGAACACGACTGGATTTAGAGTCTCATCTTCATCTAGTTGGAGAATATATCGTTAAAATCCAAATCTGAACTTCCTTTAATCCATTTTTCAAGAGATGAGAGGTATGAGAATTAGAATTGATTCCATCATGAAACTATGCCTATGAGACAAAGTAAACAACAGAATTTAATCAATCCACATCCAATCTAGGGAAGTTATGAACATCAAGAAAGATTTCATCATCCAACCATGCCCAGGAGATGATGGTGAACAACAGGTTTCCTACAACCATAACCTCAATAATGAAATAACATGCTCAAAGCTATCACAGATCCATTGTAATTTCAATCACAACAAACTATTAAAAACTGAAACCATATCTTATAATCAACTAGCATTAAAGAAAGAGTTCATCACATGAATCAAAGCAATAGGAAATACCCATCAAGTTGTAAGCTTCACCTCTTAGGCCTAGCTAAGAGGTTCAGCTAATCATGGACATGATTAAACTGAAAACCTCTAAAAACATTAATGGAAGAAGAAAGAAAAACTCTGGTCGGCCCGCACTCTTCCCTCTCTCTCTCTCTCTCTCTCTCTCCTTTGCCTCCACGGCTTCTTAGATTGCCCCTTGCATTTCTCTCTCTCTTCTTTATAGAGCCAACAAGGATGGTGGCTGGAAAAGTCAGTGGTGGAGTCGATTGCATAGCAAAAAATGTAAGAAATGCACTAACTTGCATTTGAACCGTGTTCTCGGCCAATAGACATCCTCCATGGTTGGGGTAAAGCCCCCCCCCCATTTGAAGGTTTTGAATAGTTTGCATCACCCATCAGACTAAAAAAATGACCCACAACTCCCCGCAATGTCCGAAAAAACCAGACGTGCGTATGGTACGAATAGACCTGCGCTAACATGTTCGATTGGCCCCACAGTGATGTTTTCGACGAAATCCACCCCGTTCATTGGATTCCTAGCAAAATTTTAGTCGAAAAGAAGTGGTTTTGGTCAAGTTTTGGTACAGTCCACTGTATCAAATCAACTTACCGTTCATCCTACATTTTTCAACAATCCATGTGTGTATGTGTGCATGGGGCCAAAAATCCACCATGAATAGGGTCGTCTCCACCCTTTGGAGAATATGGACGGTCGTGATCATCCAAATGGGTGGCCACGGTGGCCCATTGATCATGCCAGCCCGAATGTGGTGCGTCTATTGTGTTAAAACGGAGAAGGAGGATGGGTCGAGCGGGGTCGGTCAAGGCATGTTAACCGATCCCATGTGCCATGCGTGTGCACACCCCATGTGCACGTTCGTAATGGGGTAGGGCCCATTGTGATGTTTACTATAAATTCACTCCATCCATCCATTTTTCCACCTCATTTAAGAGGTTGAGACCAAAACTGAAGTATATCCAAGTATCAAGTGGGCCCGAAATCAGAGTATTATGGGTTGATCTATTCATTGGGCCACTTCCACAAGGATCCGATGGTTAAAATTCGATGTGTATGGTTAATTTATGGTCCTCAGGGTAGATATAAAGTTTCGAGTCAAACGGATGGTGGAAACCCTGTAATCTTGCATTCTGGACGACTTTCAAACCTCTTTATCATCAATCTCTTGATTTTCTTGGATTTTGGCGTATAAATTCTTTGATCTTGGTCCTCTAAGGTCCGTCCCTTACCTTGGTGATTTATGAGCGTCAAATCCATGCTTTTAGCACCCTTTTTCAGTCCAAGCTCCCAAATTCATCTTACAAAAAAAACATGATTAAAATAGGACGTTAAAAATTGTCATGTACATAAATTCAGGTAATAAATAGGGTCTAATATGCAATATTTAACCCTCAACACAATCCCCAACCAGTATTTTGCTAGTCTCAAGCAAAGTATGTGAAAAATAAGTTGAGAACTACAAGATAATTTCTATAAACTTGAGTGATTTTTAAAAAGTAGTAAATTTCCAAAATACATCAATGTTAGGCATTGCCTCCTCCTAAAATCACGCGCATAATAAACTTCATAGCCAAGTTTAAAGTATTAATCCATCAATTAGAATAATTCTAAACATTGAGTTCCATGGGTGTATAGTGAAACCTAAACTTATCACAATTAAGGGCTCAATTCTTTATTTTCCTGATAACATTGATAATCACAAGAGCATTTATGATAACTATAACCTAAACTAAAACTTGCCTTATATTTCAACTTTTCATTCTTTCAGCTTTTGATTTTTTCATCGATAGCTTTCACATTATATCAATCTTTTTAAAGATCTTTAATAGGTAGCCCTTTTCAACGACAACTGTTTTTTAGCTTGGTATTCTTTCTCTCTATTTTTTTTCAATTTTTATTCTTTTTCTTTTTTTCAGTTCTTCTCATTGAACACGATGGACAAATTCCTTAAGTTGGCTCCTTCCATTCTTAATGATCACCAAGTGAACAATTCAATATCAAATTAAAACTTTAATGTGTAAGCAAGATGTGATATATGAAATTATGATTCAATCAATGTTTAAAACTTCTAATTATGAAATAATAATTTGAACTTAATTTTGAAATATAACAGGTAGCTGAATCCAAGAGTCGTAAATCACCAACATTACAAATCTTATACTTCTTAAATCAAGACTATCCATCAAAATCACTCAAACCCACAAGAATTTCCAGAAAAAATTCAAAAATTTTCACAATTTTTGCTCAAGACTGAGAAAACACTGATTAGTTTGCCTAATCCACACCCCCAACTTAAAATCTACATTATCCTCAATGTAAAAGATATAAGCATGTAATGCACATGAGATAATAAATATAAAATAAAAGTGATGGAAAGATAGTACCTGATGAGGAAATTGAACGTCCTTTCCAAAGAGATATCAGTGTGAGAGCGAGTCAGCACAAGAGTGAAACCAACGAAAGCAACCTATCCTAAAACAACTTAGAAAGCAAACTAACTTAACGGCATAAAGCTGACTATCCTAGAACGACATAAAGCAAACTACCCTAGTCCTATGAAAGCAGGGGAAAAGCTACCTATACCTCCATCAGATTAGGAGATCAATCTTGGTACACAATCATGCCACAAGGTTCCTCCTCCGACCAATATCCTGATAAATTTCTTAGTAGGTTTCTCAACAAAATCATCCAAAAGCCTTTTTTGCAATAGGCTTGGATGCTCTAGAGCATGAATTCCCAGAGAAATTTATAGACCTCTGTAAAAGGTTTCCTCTTAATCTCCTGAGGTGTCCAAAGTATATACGATTCACCTGTGATTGAAAAAGTTTTAATATCCGCATAACATGGTGAATTAAAGACTACACAGATGAAATTCAAAAAAAATTTCAATAGGTGGTATAGTCTCAACACACTCCAAAGTTTCAGTCTTCAGTTCAATTTTCAGCTCCTCCTCCTTTAATGGAAACATTCAGAATATTGGGAAGGAGATTCTTTAGAATAAGGGTTTTCTCGGTCAGTAACAACTACCAAGGTATTGTCTCACCTGGCATTCACTATGCTTTGTATCATAGGATTGTTTATATCCACAAAGTGTACTGAGCAATCTTCGAAAGAGTCAAAATATTTAGTTGAAAGGAGTTCATTCATCACATCGAGATCTGTGATGATATGCCCACTAACTCTTTTTTCTTCTTCGAGAGTAGAAATGTGCATACTCTCTTATTTTTTCTCAAGGTAGGATGAAATCACCATTGGGTGTATCTCTTCTTGACCTAAATAAATCTGTTCAAGATCAGTGGACAAAGGTTTTAGGTCAAGCTTCGGTGGCTTGAGGTTAGACAGTAGAGGCACTTCATCAATTTGGGGAAACTCTTCAAATTGTGGCCTCCACCGGTTAACTTTAAGTACCAGTACATTATCAAGCATGACACCCATCTCCCTAATCATGTCATCATCAAAATCATGGGAGTAGGTCAGGCATGTCTGTAAAGGGTTAGAGGATAAGGTCAAAAGTATATTATCTTCTACGAAAGAGTCAATCATGTTAATATCGTAGAAATCATCATCATCCTCTAACCATCTACCTGTATTGAAAAAGATATTTAACTCTAATGTTATATTTTGAAAGAAATACTCATGACTCTATTCCTGCAATTAATGATTGCATTTGACGTGGCGAGGAATGGGCGACCAAGAATGATAGGAACTTGAGTTCTCATGTTACTAATGGGTTCCGTATCCAGGACAATAAAATTTACAAGGTAGTAGAATCTGTCAACCTAGACTAACACATCCTCAATTACCCCTTTCAATACATGAACTAAGCGATCGACAAGTTGTAATATGGTTGGGGTGGGTTTTAATTCACCCAAACCTAACTGTTTGTAGACCGAGTAGAGAATCAGATTTACGCTTGCTCCTAAATCAAGAAGTGTGTGCTCAATTTGGTAATCTCTGATTATGCAAGGTATGGTTAGGCTACCGAGATCCTTGAATTTCTATGGCACATCTTGCGTTAGGATGACATTCACTTTCTCAGTTAAAAAGATTTCTTTTGAATATTTTACCATCTTTTGGTCATACATGAGTCTTTCAGAAATTTGGCATATGAAGGTATTTATTTTACGGCATCAATTAAAGGAATATTGACCTTCAATTGTTTCAACACTTCTAAAATATTCTGAGAGTTAGAGAGAGGTTTTGGTCCAAACAACCGTTGGGGAAATGGAGCAATCAACTTGCCCTAAAGTTTCGGTTCCAATTCTTGTGGAGCGGTGCTAAGTCTATCATCGTTGTCATCTTCCGGGTCTCTAGGCTTTTCAGCCCTAACCGGAACGGTTTTGTCAATGGTCTTCCCACTCCTAAGAGTGGTAATAGATTTAGCTTACCCCATCTGATTTAAAAAGCTTGGATCACTTATCTCATAATACGATTTAGGATTGGGGAGAGGTTGAGCAGGAAGCATCCTTTTTCCCATAATTGTTAATTGTGACTCCATCCTTTGGATAGACGACGCAAGCGTTCCAATTGCTGATCTGAGTTTTTGGATTGCTTGTGCCTATTCTGATTAAGTAGCTCTTGGTCTTGAATGTGTTTTAAAACTGGATCCTCTTGAGGTTTCACTTGCTTTGGAGTTTGATTAAAAAAACCTTGAGGGGTAGTAGTTTGTCTATTCCTCCAACTGAAATTTGGATGATTTCTCCAATTGGGATTGTATGTATTAGAGGTAGGTCCATTGAAATGTCTTTGGTAATTGTTTACGGCAATGGATTGCCCATTCAACACCTCTTAAAAGGCAGGTATTGTTGGGCAAGTTTCGGTTGTGTGAGTGTTGCAACCACAAATATTACAAATAATTTCCTTACCCTTATCCTTCTTTGATTTCATGGCCTCAAATTTCCTTATGAAATTAGCCACTTTAGAATTGAGATCATCATCCTCTTTCAGAAAGTATACTCCGCCCCTTTCCTTCAACTGAGTGGGCCTAGAAGTGGTACTTGAATTTGTGTATGTGTCCCATGATTATGCATTTTCAGCAAGTCTATCCAAGTTGTCCCACACATCATCAACATTTTTATTCATGAATTCCCCATTACATATTGTCTCGACTAATTGGCGCATGGAAGATGTCAGAACATCATAAAAGATGTGTAATGCACCACATTTCAAAACCGTCTTGTGGGCATGAATTGACAAGATCCTTGAACCGCTCCTAACATTGGAAGAATGTTTCATCTTCCTTTTGGGCGAAGTTCATGATCGACTTCCTAATGGTGTTCATCTTATGGTATGGAAAGAATTTTATTAGAACTCCTTCATCATGTCATTCCATGTGCCAATAGATCTGGGACGTAGGGAATGTAACCACATCTTATGCTTCTCTTTTAGAGAAAAGGGAAAGAGTTTCAGTCTGACCGTGTCCTCAGACACGTTAGGCAAGTATAAAATGGTTATGATCTCATCAAACTCTTTCATGTGTAAATATGGATTTTCTTACTCAAGCCCATGAAATTTAGGAAGGAGTTAGATTACCCCTAGCTTGATATCCTTATGTCCTGTATTCTCAGGAAAAACCATGCATGAGGGCGTGCTCACCCCCACCAGTTGTAAATAATCTCATAAAGTACGCAGTGGGGGTGTTTGATGCACCTCATTCTCATCCTAGACTTCCCCAACCCTAGGCGGAGGTAGTGCTTCAGGTTGATTTGCAGTCATAACGTTAATTAACTCAGGGGATCTCGAGCGGTGTCTAGTCCTGCAATGGATAGTCAACCCCTCAACCAATCCTCCTTCAGTCAAGAGACATCGAGTGTTGTCATGAACCCACTTGAGCATGAAACACTCGCAGCCCTCAATTCAAATTCTAACCTAAACCTAAAAAGGAGGAAAAGAAATAGAAATATAGAAATAAAGAGAAAGTTAACTTCTAAAAACTGAAAATAAAAAGTTTTAAAAACTAAATTAGGAAAGTTCAAAACCTAAAATTAGAATGTAAGTTAGTTTCTAAAAATGAAAGAAATCCTAGAATTATAAAGTTTCTAAAAATAGAAAATAAAACCTAATCTAAACATAGAAGATAGAAAAACTAGAAAATTAGAAAGAGATTAGCAATTTAGAAAGTTTATGTCAGGGTCCTACAAAACAGAAAAATTAGGTTAGTTTCTATAAATTTAGAAAAACCCTAATTTTAACCTAATTTTAAAACTAGTTAATCCCAGAAAAATGTAACCATCAATCCCTGGCAACGACGTCAAAAACTTGTTCACACCTCAAGTATAGGGTTGCGATGTAGTAATAATCTCGGAAAGACCGAGGTCGAATCCACAGGGACTGAACCTTGTATGTAACTGAAAGTAACTTAAACTAGAACTAGGCGAAGATGTAATCTAAATCAGGGAAATATAAGAGAATAATAGTGAAATATTAAACAAAAACTTGTAAAATTCAAAGGTGGGAAAACTAGGGTGCCAAGGATCCACTTGTAAAGATCAGGGAGATCTACGCTTGATTCACGAACACAATTGGATTTAGAGTCTCATCTTCATCCAGTTGGAGGATATGTCATTAAAATCCAAATCTAAACTTCCTTTGGTCCAATTTTCAAGAGATGAGAGGTATGAGAATTAGAATTGATTCCATCACAAAACTATGCCCATGAGACAAAGCAAATAATAGAATTTAACCAAATCCACATCCAATCTAGGGAAGTTATGAACGTTAAGAAGGATTCCATCATCCAATCATGCCTAAGAGATGATGGTGAACAACAGGGTTCCTACAACCATAACCTTAATAATGAAAGAATATGCTCAAAACTATTGTAGATCCATTGTAATTTCAGTCACAACAAACCATTAAAAACTGAAAGCATATCTTATAATCAACTAGCATCAAAGAAAGAGTTCATCATATGAATCAAAGCAATAGGAAACTACCCATCACGCTACAAGATTCACCTCTTATCCCTAACTAAGAGGTTCAGCTAATCATGGACATGATTAAACTGAAAACTTCTAAAAACATTAATGCAAGAAGAAAGAAAAACTAAAGAGGAAGTAAGAAAAACTCTGGCCTGCCCGCACTCTTCCTGCTCTCTCTCTCTTGCTCCTTTGCCTCCACAGTTGCTTCGATAACCCCTCACGTTGCTCTGTCTTCTTTATATAGCCAACAAGGACGGTGGCTGGAAAAGTCGGTGGTGGAGTCGGTTGCACAGCAGAAAACGCAAGAAATGCACCAACTTGCATTTGAACCGAGTTCTCAGCCAATAGACATCCACGAAATCAATTTGGACTTCATGGTTGGGGTAAAGACCCCCTTTTGAAGGTTCTGAATGGTTTACATCACCCATTCAACCAAAAATAGTGGCCTACAACTCCCCACAACGTCATAAAAAATTGGACGTACGTATGGTGCGAACAAACCTGCACTGACGCGTTCGGTGGGCCCCACAGTGATTTTTTTGACGAAATCCACCCCATTCATTAGATTCTTGGCGAAATTCTAGTCAGAAAGGAGTGGTTTTAGTTGTGTTTTGGTGTGGTCCACTATATCAAATCAACTCATCGTTCATCCTACATTTTTTGATGATCCACGTGTGTATGTGTGCATGCCACCAAAAAGCGACCATGGATAAGGTCATCCCCACCCTTTAGAGAATATTGACAGTCCTAATTGTTCAAATGGGTGGGCACAGTGGCCCACTGATCATGTCAGCCCGAACGCGGTGCGTCTGCTGTGTTAAAACACAGAAGGAGCGATGAGTCAAGCGGGGGTCGGTTAAGGCATGTTGATCGATCTCATGTGTTGCACGTGTGCACACCTTATGTGCATGCGCACACTGGTGTAGGGCCCACTGTGATGTTTGCGATAAATATACTCTATCCATCCATTTTTCCACCTCATTTAAGAGGTTGAGACCAAAATTGATGTTTATCTTGGTATCAGGTCGGCCCCAAATTAGAGTATTGTATGCTAATCTATCTGTTGGGCCACTTTCATAAGGATACAATGGCTAAACTTGGACATGTATGGTTAATTTATGGTCTTCAGGCCAGATATAAAGTTTCGAGCTGAACGGATGGTGGAAACCCTGTGATCTTGCATTTTGGACGACTTTCAGGCCTCTTTATCATCGATCTCTTGATTTTCTCAGATCTTTGGCATGTAAATTCTTTGATCTTGGTCCTCTAAGGTCTGTCCCTTACCTTGGTGATTTCTGAGCGTCAAATCCATACTTTTAGCAGCCTTTTCTAATCCAAGCTCCTAAATTTACCTTGTAACAAAAACATGATTAAAATAGAATGTTAAACATTGTCATGTACATAAATTCAGGTAATAACTGGGGTCTAATTTACAATATTTGACCCTCAACAATATGCATAGAGCCAGCTAGCTTTGTTTTGGACAAGAAGAGTCAAAGGCAGTAATCCAATTACCACCCTACCTCGACAGATGTGCCCAAATCTATAGTTGTTGCTCCCCTTGAAAGTCAACTCTGCTACAACTTATTTGACCTCAGAATCCCTACCATTTACCATATTACCAATCCCTTTAGCATATAAAGAAGTACCATGTCGCATCTCTCTTCTTTTTACCAATCCTAAACTCCCACATCATCATTTACCCTTCATAAACCTTTGAATTACATAAAAGCCATCCCAAGGGGCCATAAATACCTCCCTCCTCTCTTCATTATACACCAACCAACTACCAAGTAAGCCTCCACCAAGAGAAGGAGAGTGTGGGAGAGAGAGAGAGAGAGAGAGAGAGAGAGAGAGAGAGAGAGTGAGAGAGAGTGAGAGAGTAAGTGGGAGTGCTTGAGTTCTCAAGATCCCATCTTAGCCCCCCTCTAGCATCCTCCAACCATCTCTTAGCTTTACAGTCCTACTTGGGTCAATCATCCCCAACTGTGGTGCACCCAAACATCCATGTCATTTCAAGTGCAAGCCAAAGATCATGCAATCATCACTAGTATATATACTTCATCAATCACATCATTACTTCCCTTCTCAATCCCCTTAATCATCTAGGTTTCCATTGAATGTATGTTATGTGACTTGCCGGAACTCTGGATCTTGTCATATCATAAACTCATGGTAGCTTAGTTCTCTTACATATCATGCTAGTATCACTTTATCTCGTCTTAACCTCATTTCTCCTCTAGACATTTTCAGACGTATGTTCTGTGGTTTGCTGGGATCCCAGACCCTGCTATATCAGAAATCTGAGTCTATCTAGTCTCACTTTAATGTTTTACACCTTATCATCTTATTCCCTAAGATCATCTTACCACACAAAGTAGAGACCGTACACCAGTACAAGTAGAGAGGGTGTCAAACACCTTCCCTCTCTGTAACTAAGGTCCCTCACTCGAATCCTTAGTCAAAGATCAGGAGTTAACTTAGAGTAAGAGAGTCTCCAGATTCTCTAGCTTTGCATATTCTGCAGTCTCTAGCCGACTGCGGGATTTTAAGTTAAGTGGCTAGTAGTGACTCTAAGTCTACTACATCATCAATGTTAAGTGTCAAATATTGTATACTTTTTCCTATTTATATCTTGGTTTTATGAACATGATACTTCTTAATGTTATATTTTATACATGTTGGTGTTGCAAGGTGAATCTCAAAGCTTGTATTGAAAAAGAATGTTAAAAGCATAGATTCGATGCTCAAGAATCATCAAGGGAAGGAATGTATCATAGGAGACCAAGATTGAAGAAGTCACATGCTAAAGATCTAAGGAAACCAAGTGATAAATAAAGAGAATAATCCAAGATTTGAAGTGTTGGTTGGCTAGCCCGAGTTTTGGTTTGGCTAGCCCAAGAAGTCAGCCAGTCCGAGAAAGTTCGACTAAAAATCTAGCAAGATGTTCTTTTAGAATTTTTGGGAGTATGGCTAGCTCGAGTGTTAGTTAACTAGCCAAAGCTCTATTTAGGCTAGCCTAAGGTTATGAAAATTCCTCGCGGACTACGTAAATTTGCGGCGGTTTCTGGATTCTTCCAACTCAGTGTGAAAGTTTGAGTTCCCCAACTATAAATAGGAGTTCCTAGGATGCTCGAAGCATCTTCTAGGGTTCAAGGAGTGAAGAAAAAGGGTGGAGCTGCCACTTGGGAGTTTTCTTCTTCTTCCTTAGTTGGTCTTTTTATTTTGTTTAAGAGTTCTTAATTCAATCATGTCTATGGTTAGTTAAACCTCTTAGGTATGGCTAAGAGGTGAAGCTTGTATCATGCTTGAGATGTTTACTTTGCTTTTATTCATGTTTATGTTGAAGTTCATTGATTTCTAGTTGATTTTAAGGAATATTTTCAGTGTTCAATGGTTTGTTATGACTCAAATTATAATAGATCTATGATAGCTTTTGATATCTTCTTTTCTTAATTGAGATTGTGAGATTAGTAAATCCTGTTGTTTTCCATCGTCTCCTGGGCATGGTTAGGTGACAGAATCCCTTCCAAATCCTCATAATTCTCCTCTTTTGAGACTGGATCAATGAGAAGTTCAGAGATTCGATCATCTGTTTCTCCAACTAGATAAGATAAGACTCTCACTCCAGTTGGATCTCTTGAATCAAGCAAGGTGGCATCTAAATCGCTACAAGTTGATCCTTGGCACCCTAGTCCCCACTTTTAATTAATAGTCTAAATCTTATTCACAATTACTCCTTTAAATTCAGATTTCTGCTTTAGATCTTCTCCTAGTCTTAGTTCTAATTACTTTTAGGAAATGTACAAGATTAGTCCCTGTGGATTCGACCTAAATCTCAGTAAGATTATTACTACATTGTGACCCTACACTTGGGGTTGTGAACAATTTTTTTGCGTTGTTGTCAGGGACTACGGCTACGTTTTTCTGCAATTAATAGTATTAGAATTAGCTTCAAATTAGGATTAACTTCTTACTTTATTTTTAGGTTATAATTTTTTTCTGGATTTATTTTTAGGAACTAACATTGTTTCCTATTTTGTAGGATCCTAACATAGAACTCCTATCCGGTTACTCCCTTTTAACTTCTTCCCTTTACTCCCTCTCCATATTTCTGTAATTTTTTTCTTAGAATTAGATTCAAAATTAGGGTTTTACCATGTATATGCAGGAGTGGGAACGTCAGTATACTGAGCTACTTCTAGAAGATGAGAGATATTGTGAAGGGCTGTCAGATGATTATGTTAGGGAATAACCTATGTCTCAAAAAAATTCTGAAACCATCATCGAGAAACAACTGGAATATAATGCTCCACCGGTTAGGAAGTCCCTACACGATCATATGCAAGAGAATAATTACACTCCACAGATTAAGAGAACAGTACGTGATTATTGGAGTAAGAACGATTATCATCCATCTGGCAATAAGAAAATATTCCATTATTATATTGTGGGTGATAATGTGTACCAATAACCATCAAACTCTCCCACTTATGACCCATATGACTATGATCAGTGGAAACATCAAAATTGGAAAGATGAACCAATAACATGTTGTAGTGATTATTCTCTTGAATCCCCTACAATTGAGATCCAACCAGAAATGATCCAAGAGGATTCACATATGAATTTCACGGACTATCGAGAATAGCTCAACCAACTTGTTGCGGATATGATAAAATCATTGGAAGTAATTGAATCACACCTCGATAAGGTGGAAGCGGGTAGGTTATCCCAGCCTCAACCCGATCTAGAAACACAATGTGAGGAAAGTAATCCTAACTCACTTGTAAAAAATACTAAATTTGAGAATGAGGAGTTGAATTCTGTTAATGAGCACACGGTTCAATTTTCTAAAGAATCGATCTCGATGATTATCCAAAGGAATGATCAAGAGACATGGGTATCTTTTAAATATAATGATATTGACACACTACACCCACATGACACACTTGACTTCAATAAAGGGGAAGAGGCTAGTTTATTCGAGCCTCAACCCAATTTAGAAACACAGTGTGAGGAGAGTAATTTTAACTTTATTCGAGCCTCAACCCAATTTAGAAACACAGTGTGAGGAGAGTAATTTTAACTTACTTGTGAACTATATTGAATTAGACAATGATGAGGATTGGGATGACAATCATGAGTTTACAGCCCAAATTTCCTTGGAATTGATCTCAATTATGGCCCAGGTAAATGATCAAGAGGTACAGGAAGTTATTGACCATAATGATCTACTCCACACATTTGACATGTTTGATTTAAATGTGGAAGATGAGCCCCTTTCAACCAACCCTTCCAACTCTTTTGAGGCTTTCTTAGACCACTCCCCTGGTTTAGACTATGATATGATTAGGGAGATGAATGATTTGTTTGATATAACGCTGGAATTTGAAACTATCCAGTTGAGGCCACCACCTGAACAATCAACCCTTGACAATACAATGCCTTTACTATCTAATATCAATGAACCAAGTCTTCACATTAAATCTCTGCCTACTGATCCACAATTTGTGTATGTTGGGTAAGGCGAGATGTATCCGGTGATGATTTATTCTCACCAAGATGAAGAGAAAGAAAGCATGCTTCCCTCTATTTTCAAAGACGATGAAAGAGTCCTTGGTCATATCATTACAGACCTCAATGTGGAGAACGAGCCCCTCCTAATTGAATCTCCTAACTCTCTGGAAGATTGCTTGGCACACTTTGAAGATCTTGATGATAAATTAATAAAAGAAATAGCGGATGCATTGCAAGACAATACCTCTGTAGCTTTAGATATCTTCTTTTCTTAATTGAGATTGTAATGACTCAAATTATAATAGATTTGTGATAGCTTTAGATATCTTCTTTTCTTCATTGAGATTATGGGATTGGTAAATCTTGTTGTTTGTCATTGTCTCCGGGGCATGGTTAGGTGATGAAATCCCTTCCAAATCCTCACAATTCTCCTCATTTAAGACTAAATCAATGAGAAGTTCATAGATTCAATCATCTCTTTCTCCAACTAGATAAGATAGGAATCTGACTCCAGTTGGATCTCTTGAATTGAGCAAGGTGGCATCTCAATTGCTACAAGTGGATCCTTGGCACCCAAGTCCCCACTTTCAATTGATAGTCTAAACCATATTCACAATTACTCCTTTAAATTCAGATTTCTGCTTTAGATCTTCTCCTAGTTCTAGTTCTAATTACTTTTAGGAAACGTATAAGATTAGTCCCTGTGGATTCGACCTCAGTCTCACCGAAATTACTACTACATTGCGATCCTACACTTGGGGTTGTGAACAATCAACCCAAATCTGTCCACACAACCCATCCCAAAACAAACATAAATTAGTATGGGCGCCGATTTCCAGTGTTCACACCCTCTCAATTGAATCTTCTCAAGGGTCTAAAGAGGTGATGGCCATTGAAAAAGGTGAGCTCTCAGTCCTAAAGGGGGGTGAATAAGACTATGCCAAATAAAATAAAATGTGGAATGTAAAAACTGATAGCTGAAATAAATATCAATCTTAATTGCAATAGTATTAAGAAGTTGATACAAACGTTGTTCAAATGACAACCTTACACTAAAAACCAATGTTTATGGTAGGACAACCTGATATCTTGAACTTCGGTAAAGATCAATCACTCAAACTAGAATAAGAAGCAACAAAAAGGAATCTAACTATTACAACATTCACCACAAGTACATGAAAGAGATACAAGCATGCACCACATCACATACATCATCATCATCATCCAAACTCTGAGAATTATAGTGGCTCGGTGTGTACACCAACTGTTCTCAAATAGCCACACCTATTCCACTCCTAATATACACAACCCACGAGATATTGGCTTTCACTAAGAAAGAAGGCTTTCTAAGGTTCACCTTAAAACCTTTACAACTATGTTTTCAATGGGCTATCACAATTAAAACCCCATGCTAAGATTTTCTGACTTATCTCAGTCAAAACCACAAGAGATTTTCTGGCTAATCTCACAAACTAAAACAGAAATTTTTATGGCTAATCTCACAAACCAAAATAGTAAAAATGTACTTATCTGTAGATTCTATTTTTTTGTAGCCCGGTAGAACCGCTTCACTTATAGATGAGGATGTTCATTGTCCAACACACATATATAAGGGTTTTATGTTTTAAATGAGTTTTAATTAAGCTTAAATTTGGCCTACTTGATTGAATTTCTTAGATCTCAAAAGGGTAGTAAGAATTCCCCTTTTATAAAGTAAGATTGAAAAAGAGATCAAGAAATTAAACAATAAAAAAGCTATCAAAGAATCTAAAATTCTCATATAATAGCTTGACAAACAAGGGGACTCAATTCTCAGAGAGGATGCTCGAATTAGCTTGGAATAGATGAAAAATACTAAGAAAAGCCCTCTATTTATATGCAACAAAAACGGTTCCCTCGACTACTCTAAGGTCTGCCTCGACTGGTCCTGAGAACAACAAAATTTTAAAAATTCTGGCGTGATCGGAAAAATTAACCCTCGACCGGTCGAGTGGGGCCAAAAATAGTTAGTGGAGTTCGAGTCGAGCACTATTCACACGACTGGTCAAGTAGGGTGCACAACTGGTCGTGACCCTACTAGAAAATTTTGAAATATTGAGTTTTTTCCTAGACTAGTCGAGCCAGAGCCTGGACTAGTCGAACATAGGCTAAGACTAGTCGAACTAAAGCCTATAAAAATCATATTAACCCATATACAATATGCAATATGAATGACCTAATCCTAAGGTCTTTCTAGGTCATATATATCTGAAAGTTGAACATTGAACCATGTAACTTTAGTTGCTTCCAATTGATCTTGTACTTGAAGTTCTTGAAGCAGGATCTTGTACACTTGAAATCTTGAACTTGATCTTCTCCATGTAGTGTTGAATTTGATGACATCGAGCTTGTGTCATCGAACACTCATGTTCGATGACATCAAACAGTACTCGATGACATCGAATTAGGCCTTTTTATGTCCAACAATCACAAAGTATTTGGACAAAAATTTTAAATAGATCGAACATACCTTCGATGACATCAAACTTCAGTGATCGATGACATCAAAGGCTAGTCGATAAAATTGAAGAACTTAGAGCATTGTCCAGCAAATCTTCATGGAAAAGACTCTAACATTGCTCGAGGAATCGAACCATCTTTGATATCTTCAAAATTCAAACTTTGATGACTTTGAGCAAGGTTTGATGACATCAAATCTGGATAGGTATGTGTCTAGCAAGCTCAAAAGGAAAATCATCTTAAATGTTTGAGGAATCGACACTATGCTCAATGTCATTAGTATTCAAACTTTGATGACATCAAGGAAGTATTGATAACATCGAAATTGGATAAAAAGTGTCCAACGAACTTTCAAAGAATATCTTCTAAAAATATCGATGAATCGAATTAGGTTTCAATGTCATCGAAATTTGAAATCCGATGACATCGAATCAGGCTCGATGTCATCACGGTCAGCTTTAAAATGTCCAGTAAGCTCCTGTGTTATAAATGTGGAGGAATTGAACATTGAATCGATGACATCGTAGTTCAAATATCGATGGCATCGAACCTGGTTCGATATCTCGATCTTCTATCAAAAAGTTCTCATAATGTTTTTAGTTGAGTTCGTATCATCGAATTGATATTCAATGGCATCGAAAGTAAACGCTCGATGACTTCAAATCAGGTTCGATGACATCGAACTCAATCAAACTCTTACAGTTTTATTTCTATTGGAGCTACTTTTTTCCTTTATAAAGAGAGCTTGTTTTCATTTACTGCATTGAGAAAAAGAGAGAGCTTTTGAGGGAGTAATTGCATACCACCTATCCTAAGCTTTATTTTTCTCATGGGAGTTCATCCTTCAATCCACCCTCATCATTGATATTCAATAGAGTGGATTGGTGAATGAACTTCCTCATTCAAGGATCATCCAGCTACCACCTTAATAGCAAATCATTGAAATGGGATCCCTTCAATGCTTAAACACCTCAGAATCACTACTACTCTTAAATAAGCAATATTTGTTAGAGTGGATTCCAAACATAACTTTGACCCAACCTCATCGATTTTCATTGGAGCAACATCAAGCGAACTGAAGAATCTCCGTCATCAAGGGAGATAGTCTTCATCAACGTGTCGAATGGGGCTCATCTACTTATCTATAAGTCATTCGAGTTTAGAGACCATGTTGATCATTCCTTGTGTAGGATTGGGTCACAGGTACATCTCAAACCTCTAAGCCTTCATTTGAGGCCTCCGACAGGAGAGTACGTGTGGGTACTTAGTGTAGGACCTTGCTCTTGTGTAGGACACAAACTTAGGTCTTTTGTGTAGGTACTTGGCCTGTGTGGCACAAACTAGGGTCCTTGTGTGGATCCTTAGCCTGTGTGGCCTAAAACTTAGGTTCCTTGTGTGGATCCTTTGCTCTTGTGTAGGGCATAAAACCTAAGGTCCTTATGTGGATTATTTGCTCTTGTGTAGGGCATAAAACATATGTTCCTTGTGTGGATCCTTTGCTCTTATGAAGGGCATAAAACCCAGGTGCTTTGTGTAGAACCTTTGCTCTTGTGTAGGACATAAATATTTGCCTTATGTAGGCATGTTTAGGTACCTTGTGTAGGTCTTAGAGTCAACCTTGTGTAGGTTGTAAAGGTTAGAGGTGAACCTAATTTGGAACTTTTGTTAGTGAAATCCGATACACTGAAGGGTTAAGTGCATCCGTCGAGAGTAGAGTAATCACATAGCCGAACCACTATAAATGACTTTGTTTGGGATTGATATTTGCATATTCCTTTATTGTGTCTATTTTGAATGATCATATGAAGTATGATAACATGAATGTCTATAACTGATAAGAATCACATCCCACACACACTTTCACTTAGTTCATCCATCATAGACGAACTACTATATCTTGTTTATATTGAGTAGTCTTATGATTGGATCCTCTACCTAGCTTGGAAGCCATTAGAGTTAAAGTGAGTACATCTTTATAGTTGCACATTAGATCAAGATAAGATTAATAGGATTTTAAATTGGCATAAAATTCTATAAAGTCCTATTCACCCCCCCCCCCCCCCCCTCTAAGACACTTTGAACTATTCTTACTTCTATTATAGCGGCCATTACCGCAATTTCAATTGGTATTAGAGCGGGTCTCTCTTAAGGGTTTAACTGCCTAGAGAGTGATCTTGACTGAAGTTGTGAATCTATGGCCAATATTGTGGGACTAGAGGGTGCAAATGATAACATTGCAAATATCTAATACCAATTGTACACTGAACATCTTAAACTACTAGATTGCATCAAAAGTAGAAAAAGTCAGAACAATTGCCTAGTGATCCATACTGCTCTTAAGGCTGGCAATAGTTCGAAGTGGTATCTTGACAGTGGGTGCTCTAGAAACATGACTAGTGAGCAAACTCACTCTTGTGAGTACTTAGAGTTTGATGGTGGGTCTGTCACATTTAGAGATGGGTGCTCCACCAAAATAATTGGGCATGGAACAATAGTTGGCCCAGGTCTTCCCCAAATAAAAAATGTCCTTTATGTAGAAGGTTTGAAACATAATCTTCTTAGTATTTCTCGGATCTGTGACAAAGAACACCTGGTCACCTTCTCAAAAGATGTGTAGAATCTTAGATCATACAGGAAAACCTATAATGAAGGGTTTACGCACGAGTGACAACTGCTACATTATTGAAAGTAGTAGGGAGAATGTAATATCCACAAAATGTCACATGGCTATGAAAATCAAGTCCAAACCGTGGCAGTAAAGGCTGGGACATGTCCACTATCGAAACCTAGCTAAGCTAAGTTCAAGGAATTTAGTGAGAGGACTTCCCAAGATTAGAAAGGAAGAGAAGATTGTGTGTGGTGACTATCTAAAAGACAAGCAAAGAAAAGTTGGACACAAAAAGACAACCACCATAACAACATCTAAGCCTTGGATTTGCTACACATGGACTTAATGGGCCCCACAAAAGTTGAAATCCATTATAGAAAAAGATATTTCTTAGTGGTAGTGGATGATTACTTCAGATTTACTTAGGTCGCTTTTCTTCAAGAAAAATCTGATGCTTTTGATGAATTTATAATTATGACAAAGTGACTTTAAATTGAGAAAGGATACTGCATAAATCATATCAGGAGTGATCATGGTGGTAAGTTTAAAAATGAGCAGTTTCAAAGATATTATGATAAGAATGAAATTCGCCATGAATTCTTAGCCCTAAAAGCCCCACAAAAAAATGGAGTTGTTAAAAGAAAAAATTGAGTACTGCAGGAAATTGGCTCAGTCATGTTAAATGGAAAAGATATGGTTAAAAGCTTCTGGGCCAAAGCAGTCAATACAACCTTCTATATAATAAATAGAGTATATCTAAGAGCAGGTTTAAACAAAACACCATATGAGCTATGGTACTGAAAACAGCCTAGTGTGAAATACTTCCATGTCTTTGCCAGTAAATGTTATATCCTAAAAGACAGAGAACATCTAGAAAAATTTGAATCTAAAAGTGATGAAGACATCTTTCTAGGGTGTCCTGAATAGTCGTGCTAATAGAGTATACAATCTAAGGACTCTCACCATTCAAGAATTTGTTAATGTGGTTGTTGATGACCAACCTCATGAAGAAGAAAGTCCCTTGAATGAATTAGAGGATGATGTGGATTCATGCGTTCTAGGTAAATAAGATAACAAAATTTCTTCCTCTAATGAACCTCAACCGTCGACTAACATGCCCATCATTAAAGATCATCCCCTCAATCAAATCATTGGAGATCCTAATGATGGTGTAAGAACTTGACGTCAAATAGAAAGCATTTACAGTCATTTCTGCTTAACCTCAAAGATTGAGCCTAAAAATCTTGTGGAAGCTCTTCAAGATGAGTATTGGATTAATGCTATGCAAGAAGAACTTCAACAATTTCGGAGAAATGAGGTATGACAACTAGTTCCTAAACCACTCGATACAAATATCATTGGAACCAAATGGATCTTAAAAAATAAATTCGATGAATCTGGTAATGTGATTAGAAATAAGGCAAGACTAGTAGCACAAGGATATTCATAGATAAATGGCATTGACTTCGATGAAACATTTGCTCCTGTAGCTCGCCTCGAGTCAATCAGTATTCTCTTGTCTATTGCATGTGCGTTAAAATTTAAACCATTTCAGATGGATGTCAAAAG
Organism: Magnolia kwangsiensis; assembly: GCA_037074715.1. Lineage (NCBI taxonomy): Eukaryota > Viridiplantae > Streptophyta > Magnoliopsida > Magnoliales > Magnoliaceae > Magnolia > Magnolia kwangsiensis. The sequence continues at coordinate 72,260,324 of CM073584.1, forward strand.
TGCATTTCTCAATGGGGTACTTGAAGAAGAAGTTTATGTAGAACAACCTAAGGGATTTTCAGACCCTAAGTATCCTCAACATGTCTATCGGTTGAGCAAAGAACTTTATGGCCTCAAACAAGAACCACGTGCTTGGTATGAATGTTTAACACAATTTCTTTTGGACCATAAATTCTCTAAGGGTAGTGCAGATAAAACACTATTCACTCAAAAGACAGAGAATTCATTACTTATTGCTCAGATCTATGTGGATGATATAGTCTTTGGCTCTACATATGAAAATACTGCTCATAGCTTTGCTGACTCATGAAATCTGAATTTAAAATGAGTATGGTTGGTGAGTTGAATTTCTTTTTGGGACTACAAGTGAAGCAATTACACAATGGTATATTTATATGTCAGACAAAGTATGCAAAATATTTAGTAAAAAGATTTGGACTTGAATCTAGTTGTACCTATCATACCCCCATGAGTACCACACTCAAACTCTTCAAAGATGTAAATGGCAAGAGTGTGGATCAACACCTATACCACAGCATAATAGGGAGCCTACTATATCTCATAGCCATCTGTCCTAATATATCATTTAGCGTGGGAGCATGTGCGCGATATCAGGAAAATCCAAAGGAATCACACCTTCATCAATTAAAAGAATCATCAAATATGTGGCTAGAACAACCACCTTCAAACAATGGTACCCATTCGAAACATCTACCATCATTATTAGATATTCAAACGCTGATTGGGCTGAAAATTTAGATGACACAAATCAACCAGTGGTGGCTGTTTCTATATCAAAAATTGTTTGGTATCTTGGCAAAGCAAGAAACAAACTCGATATCCCTGTCCACTACGGAGGCCAAATACATCGCTGCAGGTAGTTGTTGTGCATAACTCCTTTGGATGAAACAAATGTTGTTGGATTACAGGATTGAGCAATCCACAATGACTCTTTTCTATAATAATACAAGTGCCATCAATATTTCAAAAAATCTTGTTCAACATTCAAGGACTAAGCATATTGACATTCAAAACCATTTTATTCGAGAGCTTGTTGAAGACAAAATTATTGTACTAGATTATGTATCTATAGAAAGACAACTTGCCAATATCCTTACAAACCTCTTGATGCAAATAGATTTGGTGATCTCTAAAACTCCATTGGATTATGTGAAATTTGATCAAATGCACTGTCAAATGAGCCAAATTGGCACATCTGAGGACTAAGGTCCTTTTTTTGAAAAAGGGAACATAGAAGTTGCCCAGGTATTGGTCAAATGAACATAGCATATTTTCATGCACTAACCAATGTTCACTTGATATGTCAAAGAAGATTTTAAAAAAAAAAAAAATCAAATTTTTTTTGACATATTCGATGACATCGAGTCAATCTCGATGTCATCGAGGTCGTCTGGAACGTGACTCATCGCTATAGAAAATGAAATATTCAGACACACGCGTCGATGACATCAGAACCACTCGATGTCATCAAAGACTCTCGGGAATATGAACCATTGTATCTCGGGAATGTCCGTTAGTTCTTTCCAACAATCATCAACACAAACCTTAATGTCATTATGAGTTTGTAATCAATGACATCGAATGAGATTTGATGTCATCGATGATCTCTGTTATAAAAGGACAGAATGAATATGAAAAATCCAAAACTATCCTTCTCATCTTCTCTAGATTCTAACTTCCTTTAATCCTTCTATCTTGAGGATACTTCTCGTCTAAAGAAAGAAAGCATGGTGAAGGGTAAAGGTAAGGAACTACTTTGTACTAAATCTTCTAAAACAAAGAAATCCAGAATTGACAAGTCGGCGGCATGTGGTTCTCCTCCCAAACGTCCAGATTAGAAACAAGTCACAGTAGCTAAGCGTATGGTCCTCAACAATGTTATTGATCCATACAGAGTGGATCTCATGTTGGAGACAATCGGGTGGCAAAATATACTCAACCTTGGTGGTCCGTACCAATATGATTTGATTCACCAGTTCTTCAATTGCTGCCACATTGTCCGTGACAATCCACCGTGTATCCGAATGGAGTTCATGCATCAAACCAAACTCATCACTCTAATGGTGCTTGGACGTCTCCTGAGTATGGAAGTTACACAGATACATGTCACTGAGGAAAATCTGAATGCTTTAGGAGTATGGGGAAAAGTAACACGTGCATTGTGCCAAGGCACCACTATTCTTAGAAATGAGGGGAATGTACTTCATGTCAACTATCTTGGGACCACATTCAAGATTCTCCACAATATTTTTGGTACAAATGTGTATCCATGTGACATAACGGGAAGTGATCTCTCTCCTTTTGGGCTCAACGTCTTGTATGATGTTTATCAATCCCAATGTGCCTACCGACCCTCAGTCTAGGGTAGTTGACTCGTGTAGTCAAAGGGGAGCACCTTGACACACTCCCGTTCCCATCTCTCATATGCAAGCTAGCGCGTTTTGTGGGACTACCACCAATGTCAGATAAAATGCAATCAAAGGTATGGTTCGATGATGATGCACTTCAGCAGCTGTACTTAACCACCTCCTACCAACCGAATAGTCCCCCTGCTCCAACCCATGGCGCAGAGAACATTCAGCGCCCAAATCTGCCAATGCCATGGGGCTCTAATTGCACGCTACTTCACAGCCCGGAGTCAGTCAAGAATTGCCAGCATCATGAGCTTGGCCGACATCTGCTAAATGGACAAGCTAACAATGACAAACTTCTTCGCAACTGTAAAATGCACCTGACCGAGATAGTGGAGAATATCACTGCATTGCAGCATACTACACAGCAAGTTATTAACTTGCTGACAGATGGTGAGACTCGAGCACCTTAGTCGGTGTGGTTATACTAGGTTGGTCCGTTTGAGGGAATTGTTTCTTTTTGTGTGCCCATGAATGGGTAGAATGATTGAATTTTTTTTTTATTATTTTTTTTTTTGGTAAAATATGCCCATGGATGGGTTGGATGATTTATTTATTTTTTTGGATGGTTTAAATACTTATTCACTGCTAATCTTAAACAATTAAGTTGATTACTCGTATCAATGAATGATGATATTTCTGAACTTAATATTGAGTGTCTTCTAAGGAATATTAATTATTTATACATTTTGGTGATTGAAAGTGTTTAATTATGTTATGGGATGATGATTTCAATGCTTTATGATCAACTAGATATCTGTGTCTATAATATGGGATGTTCATGGGTCTATTATCTCTCTTTTGCATTTTAAGATATGCTTATATGTTATAACATGAAATTTTGGTTGATTCCCACATGGCCCTCCTATTGCATTAATTCTCCCAATTTCTTCAAATTTAACTTCAGTCAATATACTTGTGATTGGTATATACTAACCTTTGCCAATGCCTGACAAAAGGGGGAGAACAAATCCCACCATGAGAATAATTGTGTGTATAGATTATATGCATGGTGATACAGGTGATAGGGGGAGCAACTGCAAGGAGATAGGGGGAGCAGCTACATGAAGCCTCAATTCTGTGTGAACTCAATAGAATATTTGTAAATTTGTATAAAGTTCATGTACACACAATTTAGGATGTTGTTCTAAGAGTTGTTCTAGGTGTTTTATCACGTAATTGACAAAGGGGGAGATTGAAAGTGCCCTGGTTTGTTAATTAGCTTGAGGGTTAAATCGGTGAGTCAAGTGAGCCCCATATAAAGATAGATCAAGCTATTGTCTCAATCGAATGAGTGTTCTGAGCTCGTCACAGGTAAACTAAGCCTCACATCCCATGTCCCAAAACACCTAGGTAAATAAATCCTTAAAAACATTAGAACAACATAGGAATTAACAGCCTGAAAAACTTATTTTTGGTAGGAAAATTTTCTAAGTTTTTCAGCTGAGTTTGATGACATCGAAGTAGGCCTTTTTATGTCTAGCAACCACAATATATTTGGACAAGAATTTTTGATAGATCAAACATACCTTCAATGACATTGAAGGTTAGTCGATAAAATCGAAGAACTTAGAGCATTGTCCAGCAAATCTTCTTAGAAAATACTCTGACATTGCTCGAGGAATCGAACCATCTTCGATATCTTCAAAATTCAAACTTCAATGACATCGAGCAAAGTTCGATGACATCGAATCTGGACAGGTATGTGTCTAGCAAGCTCAAAAGGAAAATCATCTGAAATGCTTGAGGAATCAAGACTATGCTCGATGTCATCGGTATTCAAACTTCGATGACATTGAGGCAGTATCGATAACATTGAAATTGGACAAAAAGTGTCCAGCGAGCTTTCAAAGAATATCTTCTTAAAATATCGATGAATCGAATTAGGTTTTGATGTCATCGAAATTTGAAATCCGATGACACCAAATTAGGCTCAATGTCATCATGGTCAGCTTTAAAATGTCCAGCAAGCTCCTATGTTATAAATGTCGAGGAATCAAACCTTGATTCGATGACATCGAAGTTCAAATATCAATGACATCGAACCTAGTTCGATATCATCGATTTTCTATCAAAAAGCTCTTGAAATATTTTTAGTTGAGTTCGTATCATCGAACTGATATTCAATGGCATCGAAAGTATATGTTCGATGACATCGAATCAAGTTTGATGACATCAAACTCAGTCAGACTCTTACAATTTTATTTCCGTTGGAGTTTTTTTCCTTTATAAGGGGAGCTTATTTTTTGTTGCTGCATTGAGAAAAAGAGAGAGAGCTTTTGAGAGAGTAATTGTACCCTAAGCTTTATTTTTCTCATGGGAGTCCATCCTTCAATTCACCCTCATCATTGATATTCAATAGAGTAGATTGGTGAATGAACTTCCTCATTCAAGGATCATCCAGCTACTACCTTAATGGCAAATCATTGAGCTGGGATCCCTTGAATGCTTAAACACCTTGGAATCACTATAACTCTTAAATAAATAACATTTATTAAAGTGGATTCCAAACATAACTTTAACCCAACCTCATTGCTTTTCATTGAAGCATCATCAAGGGAACTGAAGAATCTTCGTCATCAAGGGAGATAATCTTCATCAACGTGTTAAACGGGGCTTATCTACTTATCTGTAAGTCATTCGAGTCCAGAAACCATGTTGATCATTCCTTGTGTAGGATTGGGTCACGGGTACATCTCAAACCTCTAAGCCCTCAATTGAGGCCTCCGACAGGAGAGTACATGTGGGTACTTAGTGTAGGACCCTTGCTCTTGTGTAGAGCACAAACTTAGGTACTTTGTGTAGGTCCTTGGCCCGTGTGGCATAAACTAGGGTCCTTTTGTGGCTCTTTAGCATGTGTGGCCTAAAACCTAGGTTCCTTATGTGGATCCTTTGCTCTTGTGTAGGGCATAAAGCCTAGGTTCCATATGTGGATTATTTACTCTTCTGTATGGCATAAAACCTAGGTTCCTTGTGTGGATTCTTTGCTCTTATGAAGGGCATAAATCTCAGGTGCTTTGTGTAGGACCTTTACTCTTGTGTAGGGTATAAATGTTTGCCTTGTGTGGTCCTAGAGTCAATCTTATGTAGGTTGTAAGGTTAGAAGTGAACGATTTGAAACCTCCATTAGTGAAATTCGATACACTCAAGGGTTGAGTGCGTCCGCCGGGAGTAGAGTAGGCACATAGCCGAACCACTATAAACGACTGTGTTTAGGATTGATATTTGCATATTCTTTTATTGTGTTTATTTTGAATGATCATATGAAGCATGATAACATGAATGTCTAAAACTGATAAGAATCACATCCCACACACACTTTCACTTAGTTCATCCATCATAAATGAACTACTATATCTCGTTAATATTGAATAGTCTTATGATTAGATCCTTTACCTGGCTTGGAAGCCATTATAGTTAAAGTGAGTAAATCTTGATAGTTGCACATTAGATCAAGATAAGATTAATAGAATTTTAAATTGGCATAAAATTCTATAAAGTCTTATTACCCCCCCCCCCCCCCCCCCCCCCCCCCCCCCCCCCGCAAGACACTTTGACGTATTCCTACTTCTACTATAGCGATCATTACCGCAATTTCAAAGTGGTCTTCTGGTGGTGAGGATTTGATGTTCTACTTCTCGTGTGGGCCTTCCGAGCTAGTTCGAATCTCCTTTACCAGTGGGTTCTTCGAAGATAGTACGAATTTCCCCAATTGGTTCGTTGTTGATGGGATGTTCATTCTTTGAGTTAGTCTAATCTTCTCTTCTGCTGACATACTCCCGGAGATACCCATTGCGATGAGCACTTCGATCTCCTCCTTAAGGTTAAAACAGTTGGTTGTCAAGTGACCATGCTCTCAGTGAAAACGATAATATTTTTGCTTATTTCGTCGATCAGGACCAGACTTCATCTTGCTCAGCCATTTAAGGATGCGTTTGTCTTAAATTTCCATAAAGACTCGCTCGAGTGTCCTATTATGGGGAGCGTACGTGTTGAACTTACTGTCGGGCCACTTGTTCGGACGATGACCTCCTTGTAGTTGGTCGTCCTTCCTCTTCTTGTTTCCACTAGCCGAGCTGGGATCTTCCTTCGACTGACAATCTTTAAATGTTATTCCTTTACTCTGGATGGCCTTTCATAGGCTGGAAGCTTCCTCGACGTTCAAACACTTTTGTGATCTATTCAAGAGGTTGGCCATCGTCGTTGGAGAATTCTTGTCAAGTGAGAAGAAGAATTTGGGGTCTCTTAAACCCCTCATTATTGCAGTTAGGGCAAACTCTTCAGAGTGTGCCCGTACTCGCATTGCTTCAAGATTGAAGTGCTTGATGTAGTCCTTTAATAACTCCTTTTTTGGATAATATGGAGAAAGCAAGAAGTCGGTTTGAGTCTTTCCTTCCCCTCGATAAAGTTAGTGATAAAAACTTTACCGAGCTAGGAGAAAGAGTTGATCACCTGCGAATTTAACTATCTAAACCATTTCCGAGCGGCTCCATTCAAGGTCAGTAGAAATGCACGACCTATTACAATAGTGGACACGTTATGGAGCACCATCTAGACCCTGAATGATTCTAAATGCTCAGCCGGATCAGTAGTTCTGAAGAACTGAGTAATTTGTGGCATGCAGAACCTGTCCGGTAGCTGCGCCTACATGATATCCGTGGAACACGGAGGCTCGATTTTCTCCAGTATTGCTTCCACTGGAGTGGGAACACTTGCGCGATAGGCTTGCCGCATGTCATCAATCTGGACACGTAAGTCTTTTAGTTCGGCTTCCCATGGCTCACCTCTCTCAACCATAGTTTCGACGACTACCTCGGGAGCCTTGCTGCACTTCTTCCTATCCAGTTCATGATGGAGGTCGGAGGTGGACAAGGCCGTCATATTGGAGACGTGAGAAGGCGCTAGCCTGGCCGACCTAAGTTGTTAGCTTCTTCGAGAGGTAACAGGCACCTGAGAGGGCTGAGGGGGATCTTAGATTGCATGTCTTGCTACCTACTCAACTCCTTGTACGGGCTGAGGCTATAGTTGTTCTAGCAACTGCCTCATGAAATTCATGTTGTTGTTTAAGGCCTTTATTTGTTGTTCGAGAGAGTTTAGTCGTCCTTACTTTCTGAGTCATGCCAATTTTACTACAGAAAAAAATCTTAACATTCAACCTCTTCATAACTCGTGTCGATCTTCTTTCTGACCTTAGTCACGCCGAGCTTCATCATATCGAGCTTCCCTCTAGATCAGACAATCATATCGCTTGTCTTCTTTTACTTATAGAACCAAATTATATCCTAACCTCACCTACTCTTTGGACGAATCCGTTTTTCCCCGTGACATAGAGAATCAGAAAAAACCCATTTCCTCTATAAATACTCTCCATTGTCCTCCCTCACAACCCAAAATAAGAGAGAGAAAGAGAGATTCTTAAGAGAAAATGGCAAATGCATGCAAGCTTTTGTATGCTCTCCTTGTTTATCTTTGGAAAGGTTGTTTTGATTTGTTTCGTCTTCATTTTCTCACTACACCAAAATTGTTATTTTCGAACGCCTACATTTTTGGTTCTCAGACGGCTTAAGGCCATTTCAAAATTAGAATGGTTTTAAACCGTGTTCCAAACCTAAAAAGACCCCTAACCTCCCGTAAAAATGCCTTTATCTAGCAAACCCTAACAAATGTCATTCCCCTCACTACACCAAAAACATCATTTAGGAATGGTGTAAAACCATTCCTAAATGCTTCAGGAACGGTTTTAAACCATTCCTAAATGAGGCGTCGCAAAGAAAGAAGGAATGGTTCAGAACCATTTTGGGTACCGTTCCTAATGTTGTAAACAGTCAGATTTTTAAATTTGCAAAGAACTGTTCTGTAACGCCCTGAAAATCGGGGGTCGAGCAGAAGCTCAGCTCCCGAGTTCCAACGCATCACTTATGCAACATAGATAATGATGATTGAATGTTGTTCCTATTAGTGCATGAAACATTAATGGGATTATACCAAAACAGCATATCATACTGCATGTTCCAAAAGTGCAAAATAACAAGCATAATGGCCTAATCAGCATCCCTGTAACCTCGTCGATCAGAACACGGTTTACACCAACCCGGCTGACAGCTGCATGTAGGAGAACACCCCCTTGTCATCATAAAATTCTGGCTTCACTTCGCAAGAATCGTCATTATCTGAAACTAAAACAAGGTCTGGTTGGTGTTTAAAACACCGTCCCGTAACGTGAGAGTGAGTGATCAACTCAGTGGAACAATAAAGCAAAGGTTAACATGTTATCAATTCAGTCAAGCAGTAATGATAAGGCAATACAACAATCAGATCCTAAGTACTCTTTTTAATGCAAGAATGATATAAAATAATGATGTATGCCCTCGCCTGCGCTCCCTCAGCAACTTCATCTCACGATCGCGGCAAGAAATACTTCCTCAGTGCTTGACCTACTATGCCAAAGGCACACGTAATGCGATGCATGCTGGTGATTAGTCAGGTTCTTACTTAGGTTTATTCATACAGCAGGATTGGGAAGCTAAGGTACCTCCCTTATATCAATTTTCAAACAATGATACATTCTAGGGTCGTCAGTCCTAGTAAATCTCATACGATATTGCGGTTCTAGGTCACTATAAAGGACTCGTCACCTAATCATTGTAGGCCTAGTTCGTACTCAAGTTGTTATGGAAAGGCTTGTCACCTCAACGCAGTCTCAGATTATAATCGAGGTCACCATCACCAACACCCTACTAATTGGCAATCTATTTTCGAAGGCTCGTCACCAACCTGACTGGGGATCAAAGCCAGGCAGCACAAGGGTAGGCCGACAGCTCGAATACAGTGTCTCATACGACTGTATTCCGCTCACAAGTTTGAGTTGCTCACTGATCACTACAAGGAGGTTCGTCGCCCCAGCGTAGGCCGACATCTCGACCACGGTGTCCCATACCACCATGTCCGGCTCATGAGTCTTAGCGGATTGAGGTACTAAGGTTGAATGGGTTTTCACTGGTGAGTTTGGTACCTTAGATTCAAGCAGTAGCGACCATATATGGTGAACATACATTAGGTAAATCGGGTTACTTGACAAGTTCGATTGGTACGAGCATACGCTCAATTAATTGACATGGGTGCTAATCACTGTCGACAATTATCGTACAACTCAAATTCACCAAACGTAACAAATGTGGTGAGACTAACTCGGCTACTCAAAAAAGAATTGTTACCGATTGCTTATACCACGTCGTAGTCCTAATCACAGTCAAATGCAATAGGCATTCATGTGTACAAATCACAATAGCATGTAGCAACCGATTCAACTGTAAATCTCAAATAAGCATTTTAACGAACACATAGAGTCCATGTTACCATACATAGGCATTTCACTCATAAATCACATAGTAGTAAGATATGCTATATAAAGGAAACGATGACTATAGATAAGGGAGTTGAGAATCTTATCTCAGCACCCCCATTTCATACATGTAATCAAGCATTTCCTCATTTAGATATTTTATCAAACACTTAGACTACACATTACATACATGTAATAAATTAGTTAAAACACATATTATAGAGAATCTTTTCACAAGGGAATTGCCACAAGTACAACAATTATGTATTCTTAAACATCAATCATAAAAAGCACAAATAATCATTTCATACTCATTTAATCATTTCAAAAAACACCTAGAATGCATTAAAATCAACATAGTTTACATATATATGTAATATACGGAAAATATCGTATCTAAGCATATGTGACAGCAATCAAGTCAGTCATAAACCATTACTAACATTGAAAGCCTTGAAAACCATAACTTAAACGTTTATAGTCCGCACCTTTCACCGGTAAACCCGTACCGAGCTCAGTTTAAACACTACTTCTTTGCCTACGGCACAACGGCAACCTATAGCATGAAACATGTTAGCCATTTCATACTTTACTCTATTTGAAACCCTAAAATAGATTAGGGTTAGGATTTATTACCTGAAAATTCAACCAGAATCGCTGATATAGCGATACGGTAGCAGTGATATGGTACGTAGAACGGCAGGGAAGAATCTCTTCAGCAAAACCCTAGCTTCCCTCACACTCTCTCTCTCTCTTTCCTACTCTTTCTTTTCTCTTCTCCCATCTAGGGTTAGAAATTCGTATTTGAAGGGTGAGAGAGGGTTTTAGGCCTTTATATAGGCCCAAAAATGATGGGAATGGCCCCAGGGCGATGGTACACTTAGGTTATAACCAAAGGGTGGCTGTTTAGATCCAACGGAGCACTTCTGGAGGCCCCTTTTATGTGTGCAGTCGAACTAAAGCTCCCTGGCACTGGATCTAGGTCGAGTTAAGTTTTCAGTCCGATCAGATCAGTGGATCGGTCACGGGAGACCCGTTTTGGTTCAACGGTCACTGGTACTTGACGCAGGGAAGGACGTGAGGTCGAGCACCGTCTTCCTCAAGATGATAAATATTCCGAATCCACGGAACTTCTCTGGACTCCTCACAGAGACTCCTCGAATCCACGAGGAAAGAAAGAAGAAAATAGAAAAGAATTTTTAATAATTCGAAATTGATTAATGAATCCATAAAATCGAGTTCACAACCCTTTAAATAAGAGAACCAAGCAATAAGAAAGAAATCAGACTCAAACTACAACTAAAACTCCTAGAATTCGCAACTTACTATAAATAGTAAACTTACTATTTATAGACGGTCGTGATGTCTACTAGTGCGCAAGGTTTTCGGCCAAAAATAGTAAGTGTCCTATTTGGCTTCACCAAACCATTCTCCTAATTATCCTAAGCACTTTTCATGTTGAACACAACTCCTAAAGCCCAACGGATGAAGAGTTATACTCAAACTAAAACTTACTATTTATAGTAAAAACAAAAATAAAACGGGGAAACGACCGTCGATCAGGGGGTTTCTCGCAAATTCGGGTTGCGCAACCCGGCGTAGCGGGTTGGTTGGCTAAAGTAGCTCGTTCTACCCCAAATTCATATATTTTACATCGGATAACTCATTTCGGAGTGTGAGATATGCCCGATCTATGGTCCGATGGTCCGGATCACTTCTGTCGCCGACTGTGCCTTTTCTGATCCATCTTGGCCATGAAATTGTCCGCGACCCGCTCTACATCAGTACTCAATTAGGGTCACAAGTATACATGTGTTAAAAAATTTTCCTAATCCGAGGGTGTAATTGGGTCAAAATTTGACGGTCTAAAACCTTAGATTCAACCTGCAAGCGAACCGACTCAATTCACTTAATTTTCAGTTCATTTCTTAAAGATATTCATGTTTCTCATACACTTCGCTCCGGGCTCAAGTTGTGCATTTCGGAATACTCTCTAGACTTGATTTCCGAGCTAGTTGTCAAGTCCAGCAAGGCGATCATAACCGTATAGTTTCGCGGTAATCGGACTTTCGACGCGCGGTCCAGGTCCGATACGAAGTTTCAATGTGCTCCTAAGAGCAACTGGGGTTAGAGATTGATCCTAGGTTTCATAGTAATGTAGCGTCAATGATTTTACACGTTTTGGATCTTACAATTCGTATTTAAAGTAATTAGGACTAATTTCACAAGTAATTTAGTTTAGCACTAGTTAATTCTCATTTAATTTCTAAAGGATTTGGTCCTTAGTGATTTCTGCCTAAGGTGGTACTCGGGTCTTTGTACGGATTTTTTCAGGACGTTACATGTTCTTAATGTTACCAAATGTTATTTTAGGAACGGTATTTTTCATTATTTAGGAATGACCAATAGAAGCTGTACATTTGTTTTTATATTTAAAAACCAACGAATACTAGACACAATTAAAAATTAATATTGAACAAATATGGTACAACTTTATAATAAAAATTATATATATTTACAACAATAAGTTTACAATTGCCCGAATACATTAATAATAAATAAATAATTCTCCTTGATGTGCTCCACTCCTAGAGAAAACAAGGTCCCACCATTTCTGGGGTCATGTCCTTTGTGGTTCCACCATGACTTACAATGACACTATGAAAGAGGAACTTGTCTTCGCATTACATATCAGGTAGAGGAGCTTTTTGGGCTTGCATTGTAACTATTAAAATCAAAACAATGACCGCAGGCAATTTGATTAGCCAAAAAATAACATAATGATTCAAAAACTAAACACGTAAAAGAGTGACTATTCAACAACTAAAACTAGAGGATCACCTGTAACATTGCATGTCGTCAATAATCACTCGAGGAAAAAGAAGTGTTCTACAAGTGTGGTGGAGATGATGATGTGAAAATATCAGTGAGATCTGAGTAATTGATCAGGTGGGTCAAACATAAGTGAAAGAAATCACCTGCTGGAAGAAGATGTTGACTGTCTATCTATATTCAATATATACATTGGCCCACATGATGTGGGCCAAGACCTGTTTGTGGTGGGTCTCACCTAAATAAGTGGCCTGGAATCCATACAAATGTGCCACACTAGTATGTATAATCTAACAGAAGATCCTACCCAGCTTAACTATGGCTTCTTTCTCTGTTCAATGTAGAGCTAACACAAAACAACAGTTAATGACCCATATCGAATGGGGAAAACAACTATATCCGCCAGAGCTTTTGGGCATACCTCCTCATTCACAAAACAGAGCAAAAGGCCCCTAAAAATCAGAAAGGGATGTGTGGAAATACACATTGTTTGATGCTTCATGAGGAGAGAGGGAGAGGGAGCCAGCATGCATCTCTTCTCAAGGCATTAGTTTTCTGGAATCTGCTCTGCACTAGGACCGCCCTTGTGACCATTTAGTCCAATCCTATACAGTTAGAAGACTACCATCCCACCACTGCAAAGATATGCTATGTTTGTGAGACAATGCAAATGAAATCTAGAAAGATAAAGCCCAAAGCCTCAGAACAATGTTCTGTAAATCAAAATAGCTAATGGCATGACATGTAGGAGACCCAACCCATCCATCAGAACAACAAATCAGGTTGATCCACTGATCAGGTGGGGTACAATTTAAAAAATAAAAATGTATGGTACAATTTACAAAACAGGAAGGAGAAGAGAGCATGAGATTAGCATACATTTGTTGCCACATGGTAGCTTTAAATTTTCAAAAGAAGAAAGAGTGCCATAGTCGAGATTTTAAGAACTTTGAAACATGATTTGTGAACATAGAGGAGAATCCAACTGACCTTAAGTATAAAAACTAAAAATAATCCGCAAAAGACGTTAGAATACAGATAAATACAGCGTCTGAAACGACGGCAACATGTTTTGCCAATTTTGCATCCTGGCAACTCCACTGCCACATCGGTTTTTCTTTGATTTATTTCAACTCGTCTTTGAAAATTACAAAATAAAAATAAAAAATAAAGTCAAATAAGCAATGCAAATTGACAAACTAACTGGTTATGTAAAGAGCTAGGAATGAGGCTTGAATACGACAGTCAAGCCAAATATAAAACCGGCATAATAGAAAAGAATTCATAGTGTTTATAGTGAACTAGTCTACACAGTCAAAGAAGGAATATTTAACAGTGTTCAGCCTCAAAAGTATTGACAGCAGTAGTGGGTTATCAGCTAAAAACATAACAGTGACTTGCAGACATCTTCCTGTAACATTCAAAGATCCTAGATGAATCCTAAGCAACTTTTGACAAGTGAAGAAGAGATCTGCCATAGAAAAAAAAAAAAAAAAAATTCACATCTGGTTAGCCATCATACAGAATGCACATCTGCAACCAATTGAGGCATCAATGTTAGTAGTACTTTCATCGTGTACATCCCATCAATGCAAGATGCTTCCATCATGCGTCTCAACATTACAACAACATATATACACATTTCGGGCAAAAATTATGTTGATGAACCTGCAAAGAAGTGTCACGAGAAAACAAAAATTGAACATAAGGAGCAATAATAGTTCTTAAAGAAAAAAAAAATTGATTTAAATAGCCATTCATTTCTTCAACAAATCCGAGCAATGTTTGATTTAAATAGCCAACATGTAGTCTAATCATAAGGAAATGGCATAAGAGTTAATAACGATGTTTCTTGCCATTCATATCATAGTAAAGAAGGTGACGGTATGCAGGATGTCCTAGAAAAGAAGAACTATCTGAAGTACCTTCCAAATATACCACATTTAGAATGCTCATAAGGTCTTTTAAGTACACAATCTCGTCATTGGCTGAACATGACATTACATAAAAGAGCTCCACCTAGGTATTCATAGTAATCCTCCACTATGGCACATTAATGCATGGATATGGAAAAGTTACAATTCCTCATTATTACAAAACAAAAAGGAAAAAAGGAAAATAAAAAAATAAAAAAAAAAGTCCTATTCATGAATTCCCAAAACACACTCACTCAAGCTGGCATGTCATGTTTTTGGCAGAATTTGGGTGGCTTTAAAATTTTTGACATTGGCCAGTCCTTTAGCTTCTTTAAAATCAACGAGGCATTATAACAATACTTATCTTGGATGTTTTAATAGCATCCTTCAAGGTTTTGGTTTGTACAAGTGAAATCAATAGTTTAGTTATTCCACCCATTGATATGATGGGTCCCACTCTGGTGGACCATTCACCAAAAAATACCAAAAACAGAAAAATCCAAACACTTCAATAGGTTGCCCAACAAATATGTAATTAAAAAAAATAAAGACACTAAAGTTCACATTCTAGTAAAAGGATCAAATATTCAATAGCTATGGCCTTCCAATATGGGGATTTCCATATCATTAGCCATCCAGGTTGATGGCCAGCATATTACCAGTTTTTATCATCGAAGTGAATAAATAGAGGAATGCCCTATCCGCACAAACACATGGTCTGAAGTGTTATATGTGTGGGATCACTGCCTCTAATGAGGTGGACCAATGCTGATTTTCTCCTCCCATATATCAGGGTAGTCCATTCATGGATGGGTCAAAAAAGTATGAAAGAAACAGAGAGATAAAATGTACAACTGTGGTACACGTTATTGGTTGAAGCATTTCTTCAAACAACTAACATGCAGATGTCGGTGGCCATGGACAGCAGCGGATAAACTACACAATGATTCAACCATTCAACTCTATTAAGGGTATACCTTCACTTAGATCACAGGCTATGAAATCGAAATAACTATTAAATAAGGGTAGCTAATGACATTTGCTATCTTTTTCACTTCTGTTTTTTCTTGAAGTATCTCTCCTTCCTAGTGGGTCCCACAACTTGTACCATTTAATTTGAATAAATCCATACCACTTGAGTAAAATTGCAAGATCATATTAGCAACTCTATGCTTCAAAAGGTAAGGCTATTTATATTTCAGGATACAAATTCCACAAAGATTTGCTATGATATTTCTGAAAGTCTGCTTGCACCAGTCCTTCACGACCGCTTCATCTAAAAGAAAAGCAAGAACAGGATCGCTTGACACACCACTTTCATCCATACAAACATCTGTTACATCTGTTGGTTTTGTCAAGGGAGCATGATATGTACTGAAATATATGAAAAAGCAAGGACAGTTGCACCAAAGAAAAGCATGTAAAATAGGGTCAGCATTTTCTTTTATAAAAGCAAATGAGATTCCGTGAAAACGATAGATGATTTTCTTCGAGGCACACTTGCTGAGGTGTGGAAGATCCGAGCCATCATCAGGTGTGAATGGGACCCACCATGAACATGGCCAGGCTAAGAAAACAGGCTCCTCGATTCACCGTGTGGGATGCGAGAAGGATGGGGAAAAAAACACAACCACCCATCCATATCCGTTGTACATGTGCGGCCTATTTGATAGGGAAACCAGTCTGAGCTTTGTTCCAGGGTGTGCCCCCAGTAGTTGGCATGTTGTCATGTATTCTACAAAGGAAACCATCGATCCTCTTTGTCATAAGCTCCTTGTGCCCTGTTTGGTAGATGGCTAAAAATGAGTTCATCTCATTTTAGTTAATTACATTATGTATTAGAGATCATGATTGTCGGTTATCAACACAATTTTTTTAAATCTTTGCCAAGAAGAAATATGAGATGTACTCATTTTTAGGCATCTACCAAACAGGCCTTATCATTTATCATTATTTTAGGAGAAAGATTATACAAAATCTACAGAGAGGATACAGTGGCAAACCAAGGAAACCATGTTGTTTTCTATGGCAACATCAAACAGAGAATAAGCTGTCTGCAAGTACAGAGATTCTTTGGGAAACTACAAGCATTGTCCTTTGATCAACGTATGGCTCACTTCCCAGCTGACGTATTAAGTGCTGAACATATAATTGAACATTGGAACCAAAACTTGTTGAAACTGAAATACAGAATGATAAAATACAATAAAGAAAGAAATTAAAGAACAGATCTAAGATGCTTTGAACCGAGAAAACTAGAAAACCATGGCAATAATGGGAAATAGTTAAATATCACAGCTCCAAAAGGATCTTGCACAGAGTGTCAGTGGAAAGTTACAGATCTGGAGGATCGGAACTCATCAGGCAAAGATTTTAGATAATTTGAGCATCCAAGCCGCCAAGAAGCAACTAATTAGAAACAGAAATTAAATGAATTGGGAATTGGTTAGAATGTTGAATGACATAACCATGCATTTCATATCAGTAAATGCAAAATATCTACGGTAACCTTGACGTAAAACTAACAACATGATCTACTTACCTCCCTCAATTCATTTTCAGCTTGTAGCTGGACATGTTGCTCTTCACTGCCGCCTGGCTCATGACTATGATCCTGATATAGAGCGGGTCGCAGACAGTTTCATGGCCAAGATGGACCAGAAAAGGCCCGGTCGACGACAGAAGTGATCTGGACCGTTGGACCTTAGATCGGGCGTATCTCGCAATCCGGAATGAGTTATCTGACGTAAAATATATGATTTTGGGGTAGAACGAGCTACTTTAGCCAACCAACCCCGCTACGCCAGGTTGTGCAGCCCAGATTTGCGAGAAAGCCCCTGATCGATGGTCGTTTTCCTGTTTTATTTTCATTTTTACTATAAATAGTAAGTTTTGGTTTTATATATCTCTTCATCCGTTGGGCTTTAGGAGTTGTGTCCAAGATGAAAAGTTCTTGGAATAATTAGGAGAATGGTTTGGTAAAGCCAAATAGGACACTTGCTATTTTTGGCCAAAAACCTTGCGCACTAGTAGACATCACAACTGTCTATAAATAGTAAGTTTACTATTTATAGTAAGTCACGGATTCTAGGAGTTTTAGTTGTAGTTGGATTCTGATTTCTTTCCTATTGCTTGGTTCCCTTATTTAAAGGGTTGTGAACTCATTTTTATTCATTCATTAATCAATTTCGAATTTTATTAGAGTTTATTTCTATTCTCTTGCTTGCTTTTCTCATGGATTCGAGAAGTCTCTGTGAGGAGTCCAGAGAAGCTCCGTGGATTCGGAGTAGTTATCCTTGAGGAAAACGGTGATCGACCTCATCACGTTCATCCCTGCGTCAGATCCTTTGCCTTTTCTCATTCGTGTACTCAGTTTTCCACCATCTTCTATTGCAGAACATTTGCATGAAAGAGTCACTCCATGTTTGTCAAGAACTACATTAAATAACAAAAACAAAAATGAGTATTACAACATCTATTCAATGGAAACCAAGTTAAGCCGAGAAGAAATGAGAGTATCCATGTCTATTTCCTAACAGAGTTAAGCTGATTTAGGCTACTTCTGGATGCATAAGTGAATTGAATTCCAAACAAAGATTTTCTAACTAATTGAAATCAAAAGAAATTTTTTAACAGGAGTGATCTGATCACCCCAGTGCTTGTGATTAGTCGGCGTTTGTAAAAAGGACTAGCTCAAGAGTTTGTCACCAGATTTTGCACTATGCACGAATCCCATATATAGAGAAGGCATGCATACCAACAAGGCTTTCTTATAACCCGGCCTTGCAGGGCCATGGGGTCCACCGTGATGATCCACTCCATCCATCTATTTTTGAATATCATGTTAATCTGTGTTTCCAAAAAGGAGGTAGATCCAATAGTTAAGTGGGCCACATCTTGGGAAACCATTGGATGCAACGCTCACGAATTGAAACTTGGTGTGTGGGCTTAAAAAATAATTTTCATAATCAAAATTATAGAAAACGAAAACAAATACTTCTTTTAGCAAAGCCAAACATGCCCTCACTTCAAAGTGTATGATCAGTGAGCTTTTGGGTTTGATTCATTCACAGCTTGTTTATGACAGTACATAAGACATGAACAGTTCAAAATGAGTAACACATGCCTACACAAAACAAAATCCTCTCAGGATAGTAAATTCTTTTGTGACGGGTGTGGCCTACACGACAAGTAGTGGAACAGCCTGAAGTTTGTTTTGTAACAGGTCTTCAGCTCAATTACTGAAGATCAGGTTATTTACAACTTGACACAAGTTGTCGTCATGCGTACCTTGTAGAGGTGCATTCGATCGGAGACAGCAATGTCTTTTTCCACTAAGTAAGGAAACAATGGTGTCTTTGCATCTTTGATATGTAGTGAACAGAATCAAACATTATATTGATCTCGGTTTTGTAATTCATCTTCGGAATTCGTTTAACCAAAAGAAAAACAAAGAATAAATAAAAGGAAAATCTTTGGAATTTATGCATGAGCCACTATGTTGGACCTACTGTTGCAGCCAAAGGTACAACCAAAGAGAAGGGACCGCAAGCACAAGATCACCGACTTGTTAAAATAACAACTTGCTTTTTTACAGAATAGCAACCTGCTAAAAAAAAAACCAAAATAATAACTAATTCTAATCTTAGTCGAGCAAAGATTTGAAAATCAAGTTTACTTCTTATAGCCTCTCTTAAACTTAGCCTTTATCTGGGTTCCAGTCCTTGCCCGAGTGGTAGACTCCAAGGAGTTTCAACACGAGGTCTTGGATTCGAAACCCATAGGTGGTGAATTCCCGCTACGGCGTGTGTGGGTGTGTTAAAAAAAAAAACCTTTTATCTCATTTCCATCATACTCTTCAACTAAAGAAATTCTTCTTCCTCTAATGTCGTTGTAAAAATATTGGTCATCTAATATTCAAATTTATAAAACTTGAGCATCATTTTTTATCTTTTTATGAAATCACATACATAGTGATACTTGATGATGATTTGTTTGTTTTAACCATGAAATATAAGATTGTTTGTCTCTATGGGACCTTCAACTATTAACAATCTTGTAAATTTGTCCGCTTTTGCATCTTTTGACTTATAAAACATGAGCTCCACCCAAGTCATAGCAATTGTTACAATTGCCATGGTCATCCCAATTGATGTGTGAACTATATTTGTCAATTATATCATTTATGGTAAACTCATGACATGCCAAAATTCAGATTTGTATGTTTTATCTTAACTTTAGGCCTACTCTAACAGGGCCTATCATCAGAATGGTCTACTCTAACAGGGCCTATCATCTACCAATGAACAAGGGAATAAGTGCAACCCAGCTTTTGATGGGCTCTACATAACGAAGTTGCTACGTTAAGCTAGCCGATGTCCTTTAGGATAAGAGCCTCAGCAAAATGCCACATGCTCCTAGCTACAGGCGTACACTATGAAGCATTAGTCTACTGATCTACAGGGTGATCTAGATACGCTGCTGTCTAACACAAGCTGAAACTATCTTCGCAGTGGCTTTCTAGACACCCAAGGATAAATGTAATACACTCCAAGGAAGATGAGTATATTATAAACTATGAAGATATGCAGTGTAAACTATTGTATTAGAATAACAAATTAAAGTTTTTTTCATCATGTAAACAAGAAAATAAACCAAGCATTTAAAAAAAAAAAAAAAAAAGGCACCATTTAATTCACAGAAAAAGGTGTCTTACACTTTCTTCTAGAAACAAAAAACACAATGAATTGTTATACCCACAAGGGACAAGGAAATGTCTCAAGAAGTTAAAGAACATCTCATACAGGGAATATCAAAATGGGGAACACAAGTTGACAAGAAATGCATGAGCAGCTTCATGGTTATCATGATTCATGCATTAGGAACTGTTTAACAAAGGGAAAGGATCTACTACAGTTCATTGAATCATCAGCTCGCAATGCAACTAGTTGCATTGAACACACAAGATTTTTTATTTTTTTTTTTGAAAGATGATAATATTATCCAAAAGGAAAACAACAAAGAAAGGAGCAACGGGGAGAAGGGGAATAAAATCAAAGAACAGAACAGGAATAGAAAACCAAAATAACTGGAAAAGAAGAAGAAGAAGAAGAACACAGGCTAAAAGGCCAACTAAAGGCACCACACATCACACATGAAGCTGAAGCCCATGCTCCAAACATGTTCATGTTTTTTTTTTACCATCTCGAGGAAAGGGCATAAATCCCACATGCATTGGTGAATATGATAGTCATATATGAAAAATTGGAATGATACAACAAGGATCAATTCTGTGCATGTTAATGTTGAAAATTTTCTAAAGGCTAGACATAAAACTGAGAAACAACTCCATCGAATCAAAATATTTAAGAATTTCCCAAAGCCTGTATGAAATTTTCAGTTGTTCAACTAAAATAAGAATCAGGATAGAACAGAAAATATCTCAATTAAGTTATCGATATTCAAATAGCCCTTAAAAGCCATTTAAAATGTTCCTATCTTCAATTCATCGTAGAAAAAATGGAAGTTTCTAGAACAGAGAAATGGACAAGAAAAATCACAAATATTCAAATAAATATTTCCATACAGCATCTTCAGTTCAATTCAGACAGAAGGTATAAGTTTTGTATTGTCTCTAGAGAAAGTGTAGTCACAGAATGAAGAAACAAGCTGATTGAACAACAATTATTTCAACAAACTCTACAAATCCATACAAAACCATAATATATGTAATACATGGCATACATGTAGGCCAATCCAAACTGCCTAAATCGGGCCTTCGTGTATGAAGCACAGGTAAAATCATTTCAAAATGAAAGATCCTTTGATGAAAGGGCCCAACAAGCAAAGAATCAAAGACAGACAAATGGAAAGTACAATAGGAAAAAACCTAGCCAAACATCAAAACAAAAGGCATACAGAAAACTAGCCTAGATAAGAAACCTAAAACAAAATGTCATGCCCCCATTACCATTACGGAATACCTTGGAGAAGATACTCCATGTGTGGGGACTGTCGTTTCAGTGAAAGGGTTGCAGCGGCTGGTGGATGTTGCAGATCTAAAGTCGGACGAGGAGAGGGAGATCGAGAAAGGGAGGGAGAGTGAGAGGGAGATCGAGGGAGAGAGGGGCGAGATAGGAATAGGGAGAGGGAGATCGAGGGAGATCGAGGGAGAGTGAGAGGGAGATCGAGAGAGAGAGAGAGAGCGAGAGAGAGAAAGAGAGAGAGAGAGAGAGAGAGAGAGAGAGGTGGGGTTGAAATCGGGAGAGGGAGATCGAGAGAGAGAGGGTTGAAATCGGGAGAGGGAGATCGAAAGAGAGAGAGATTGGGAGAGGGAGAGGGAGAGGGAGGGATGCAAATGAGGGTCTTGGGGGGAGAAATTTAGGACTGTGGACCCCACCTTTTATCCAGTTGTTTTTATGAAACAATACAAACTTTATTTTGCAACTTAGACCTACACGTGCGGAGATCGAATTTCAGGACGAAAATATCCCTCCTTTTTCCATACTCTTTTCACTGCATTGTTTTCTGCATTGCTTTCCCTCCCCTTAATGAAAAAAATAAGTGCTTCCAGCCCTACACTCTCTTGAAACGAAGAACTAAAGTACGAAGGGTTTTCTTCTCATTTTCCTAACTGAAATCTCTGTGAAGCAGCATCATTCTACATTTGTCATTTTTCATCTTGGCTAGGGTTATGTGAAATCTCACGAACTAGTTGCATCTCCTTGAAAAGGTACAAAATATTCCCTCACTCCAAAGCACCTCTCTTCAACCTGCATTTGACCGGTACTGCGGCAGTTGGAGGTACAAATCTTGAAAAAAACACTATACTCATACAATGGCAGCATTGCATGTGAAGTCTGGTCAATTCCATGTGTTAGGCTTAATCAATTTCATCCGTTAGTCTTAGTTAATTTTATGCGTTGATCGATTGAATCCATGTCATACTCACTTAATTCAATTTGAAGTTCACTCAATTCCATGTTAGGGCTCACTTGATCTCATGCTAGGCTCGTTGAATTCCATGTTTACCCTGCTTAATTTCATGCTAGGATTGCTCAATTTAATGTTTGCCCAGCTTAATTTCATAGTAGATAAGGTCAATTTAATGTTTGCCTTGATAAATATCATGCTAGAATCGCTCAATTTAATGTTTGCCCAGATTAATTTCATGGTAGATAAGGTCAATTTAATGTTAGCCGCGATAAATTTCATGCTAGGATCGCTCAAATTAATGTTTGCCCTACTTAATTTCATAGTAGATAAGGTCAATTTAATGTTTGCCTCGATAAATATAATGCTAGGATCGCTCGATTTAATGTTTGTCTGCTCAATATTATCCTATGTTCGCTCGATTTACAGTTTGCCTATTCAATATCCATGCAATGCTCGCTCAATTTAATGTTTGTTATAGTTTGCCCACATCAATATCATGATATGCTCACTCGATTTATCGTTTGCCCAGCTCAATATCATGCTATGCGCCCTCGATTTAATGTTTGCTTGCATAGCTGACTTTATAGTTTGTCCCGCTCAATTTTCAGTTTGCACCATTCAATTTCATGCTTGCTGCGCTAAAGTTTTAGATTTTTCCACTGAATTTTCCAATTTGTCCCGCTCAATTTCATGTTTGTCCCACTCAATTTTCATGTTTACCCCGTTGAATTTCATGTTTGCCCCGCTGAATTTCATGTTTTCTCGCTCAACTTCAGGTTTCCCACGCTCAATTTCTAGTTTGCCCCGCTGAATGTCTAGTCTGTCCTGCTGAATTTCATGTTTGCTCCGCTGATTTTCTAGTTTGTCACGCTGAGTTTAATATTTCCCTACTGAATTTGATATTTGCCCCGCTCAATTTTCAGTTTGACCTGCTAATTTTCTTGTTTGCCCTGCTGAATTTCATGTTTGCCTCGCTTAATCTTCAATTTGCCCTACAAAATTTCATGTCTGCCCCACTGAATTTCATGTTACCCCTGCTAAATTTCATGTTTGCCCCGCTGAATTTGTAATTTGGTCTACTCAAAGTGATGATTTGCCCCGCTGATTTTCATGTTTGCCCCGCCGAAGTTCTAGTTTGCTCCGTTGAATTTCATGTTACTCCCGCTGAATTTCTTGTTTGTCTCGCTGAATTTCTATTTTGGCCCGCTTAATTTTCAATTTGCCCTTCTGAATTTCATGTGTGCCCCACTCAAACTGATAATGCTTCCCTCGCTCAATGGCATGATAGATAGCATCACAAAATTAAAAAAGCACCACTTGAAACCATTTGTTAACGACGAAGGCCTAATCCATATAAGATCTGTTTGTTTTTTTAAAATATAAACGCGTAGCTTACTATTCATTTCCTTAAGCTCTTTATCATCCTCATACATAATAGAAACTGAGTTGTCGGCCCTTCATTATTTAATCAAGTTTTATCATATGGCATGGTTCCATTGATTTACGATTGACTGATAATGTGTCATTATATTGGTTTTCAGATAATGGCTATAAGAATCATGTGCTCTTTTGGCGGGGAGTTAGAATTTGAAAACAAGTGATACTCGTACACGGGTGGAACATCAAAACAAATAACGCTACGTCTCGAGACTATGTACGAGGAGCTTCGATCTAGAATTTACAAAATTATTAAGAGCAGACCAGAAGATTATGATATTAGGATGAAAGTATTGAATTCTTGCACTAACGAATCAATGCCTCCAATCGAAATCAAAGATGACGATGACGTCAAAGAGTTCTTGTCTTACCAGTTTGAGCATTCAGATAAATTCATCTGGTTAGTCATCGAAACAATGCAACACATCAATACCACAGCATATGTGGACAGTGTGGCTAAGAGGTATGGTGTAGAATTCAAATACAATCCTTCTCCATTACAAGTGGTAGTAGGCAATGATCAATTACCCGAGCCGCCGCAAACATCAAACATTGTGACTAGCTAAGTCAGTGGTGCACTTGACATTAACAAAATTATGAATACAAGACACCGCCGTTAGCATCAACAGTAGATCTGTCATCATCATCCACCATCCCATTTGTGCGTGTAAGCGACATTCCGCTTCGAGACCTTCCCGAAACATCAAACCTCATGACTCGTTAAGTTTTCGCGTGTTTGATGATGATGACCAATGCAAAAATGCTGGAATATACTAATTTGTTATGTGAACCGACCAATATAGCTGTTAGGCAAACGTTTAAGGACAAGAGTCGATACCAGTATGTTTTGAGCCAATTTGCAATTCGGAATAATTTCCAGTATAGAGTAATATACTCAAATTCGAGCAGATTTATCGTGGTGTACTTTGAAGATGCATGCGAATGGAGGGTTCATGCATCTCGGGTGAATGATACAGGTATATTCAAAATACGGACTTATACATCAAAACACATGTGCGGCATGGCATGGATGAAGAGTAATCACTGGCAAGCCAGTAGTAAGTTAATGTGTGATCTGGTTATTAGCTGCATTGAATAACACCTAGGGTTGAGGCCACATGATATTATCTTCGTCATGTAAGAGAAATATAATATTCGTATTAGTTATTGGAAGGCATGGAAAGCTAGGGAGCTTGCAATTAATCACGTGATGGGGTCTTAAGAAGACTCCTACAATCAACTCCCTTTTTATTTGCATGAGTTGAGGATGGCCAACCCAAGGACAGTTATTGTCGTGCTTGTTAACCAACAAACTTGCAGGTTCGAGAGATATTTTGTATGTTTTGGACAATGCATTTGAACTTTTCAGAAATCATTGCGAAGGGTATTGGCCATTGATGGGATACATTTAAAGGGTAAATACAAGGGTGTTCTATTCATCACCACGGCCTTAGATGGGGACAATCATATATTTTCAGTTGCGTTTGGCATTGGGGAATCAGAGAATAGCAGTAGTTGAAATTGGTTCCTTGCCCACCTTAACAATGTGTTAGGGTCTATGGAGGGTCTTGTTATTATATCCGATCGACATAAAGGTCTAATGAAAGAGGTTCCACAAGTCTTTCCGCGTGCAATCCATGAGTATTGCGCATACCACATCTAGAGAAACTTGGTGGACACTTTTAAGGACAAGTCGTTGGAGATGTATTACTAGATGGCTGTGAAGACTTGCAGGAGGGCCGAATTTAAAAAAATAATGCATGATATCGAAATGACCAATCCCCCAGTACATACATGGCTGATAGAAATCAGGTACGAGAGATGGGCATCTTCGCACTTTCCAGGAAGAAATTCAACTTAGTCACGACAAACATTTCTGAGTACGCTAATGCCATTTTCAAAGAAGCACGTGAATACCCTATTACAAAATCGATAGAGGCTGTAATATTGAAGATACAGGAATTGTTTTAAAATAGATGAGAATTTGCGGCATCATTTGTGGGTCTATTAACACCATGAGTGGAGAAACAGTTAAAGGATATCGTGTAGAAGGCGCGAGATGTTCGCTGCGATGCTATTTCTCGAGATGAGTATTATGTTGTTTGAGATTATAACGATACGGTGAAGCTCAGTGAGTTTTCATGTACATGTCATGAGTTTGGCGTGAAGGGGTACCCTTATATGCATGTCCTGTCAGCCTGCATAAACTACAATCCTCCTCACTACTCATATTTCTCCTCATTCTACACGGCGTATAATTACCTGGCCACATATAGCAAATCGGTGTATCAGTACGCGACAATAGCGAGTGAAAAATTTCAGCGAGGATGAAGAAGTATTGTGCACAGATTAAACCCCCAAGACAAGGAGGTCAGCTAGAAGACCCAAAAACTTAGAATTCCATCGCGTGGAGAGGAATCGAAAACAGTAAAGCGTGGACGACGCAAATCCGGGCATAATCGTCGGTTGTGCAAGTTTTCGATAACCAATGTATAGCATATCATGTAATTTATGTACCTTTGATGATACATAGTTTGTAATTATGCCACATATTCAATTTATGAGTAATTTCTAACAACTTGCATACCAAAGTACTTGTAGCTATTGCAGCCTACTCGGTAAAGTAATAGAAGTTGTCCAACGGGTAGCAAATAAAGTAAGTATCCACCAAAAGAGAGGAATGAGGTAAAAAAGCATATAAAAGAATGAACTATTATAACCCCCAGTTCAAAGATTTTTCAATGACAAAACTACAAAACTGTCTAATCAAATCATATTATAAAAACTTGGAAAAACTCAATCAATCAGGTATCATCAATATATCATATCGCTCAATTTGGGAACAAGATTGTCGTGGTATAATGCATACCATTGAAATCCATCAACATTTGAAAGGTAAATGAAATTGAGAACATGCAACATGACATGAAGTGCATAAATAAATTTCATCATAACACCACATACTGTAATCAAAATAAGTACCCTAAGTTTGGGCACTAAAATCAATGTCTCATGCATCAATCAAAGTAAAATTCACACAATTATCTAAAGAAACAGTTCAAAAATAATATCTGATAGGCTTGGCATCCCAAAAAGATACTTGATGCACAAGCCAACTGACATGACTAAATCCAGTCTAGTTGGACAGACCGTCATCCAGTGGAGCAACAACATTACGCCGGCAGGTGATTGTGGCAATAAGGGTGTCAATCTTACACTCGACCCTTTCGATACCCTTCTGGATGGCCTCAGAAAGCTGCTCCAGTCACGTAAGTCGTCTGTCCTGTACATCCATGTGCCTAACAATGAATGTCGTGCTATTACAGTATGGCATCCTTCGATTGGTATGATCATATGAGGGTCATGGCACCTCACGCTGCTCTCCCTCTATAGGATAGTTGGTGTCGGCTGCCTCTGTCTCAGCCGCGTCCATCTCTGAAGCCTGTCTCCGCTGCCTCTGCTTCTGTCTCTCCCATAAAATCTTCACTACACCTTACTGATGTTAATGCCCCTTTCATCCCTAGTTTCATGCGCTTGATGTTGTTTTGTGTAAACATTTTCACAGCTCTGGGTCGGTCAGTGATGGGCATCAGGCCAACATGATGGGAGAGTAAACATAATAGGTGTGGGAATGTAATGGTCATGCTTCTCGTGGTAGCTATGCAGTTGACAATTAATTGAGTAATGATGGTGGGCAGCATAGAGGAATACCATGACAGATGCTATATAGAATATCTAACATATACGAAGTAACATCAGACTTGTTTGTGTCCCTCGAGTAAAAATTCAAGCAGAAGATACTGTATAGCACCTTGTACTTGTCTTCCATGTGCATTGCTCTCAATGCATTACCCTGATGCCACGGAACATTCTGTCTGTTACAAAAATACTTCATCATATCTATCCGTACATCTGGGTCATCAATGTCGTGATCAATTAAGCCTCGAGTTGTGGATGGAATCCACAAAAGTTATGCAACTAACCCAGGATTAATGGTGGTGGAGGTCTCTCCAATGGTCACCTGAAATGAAGAAGGGTGCATTACCGGTGAGTGACAATATTATAGAAATATATTCACTTCCTCATTTCTAACCGTCTCTCCAAAATCTAAGAGGTTACTCCACCCAACATTCTCCAAAATCTGTGGAATCCCAAAATGCTGGATGCATGCTTAATCGACCTTTTTCTCATATACTATTTTTCGGACGCGATATTTGCATACATGTTCGCAGGAGGAGGAGGAACCTGTGGGATCAATTTTTCTGGTTGGATTGGTGGAGGGGGATCCTGAATTGGAGCACTCCTTTGAGTATGAGCTCGCCTAGCCGGCGATTCAGTTAGAAAAGTCCGTTCCTCTGTCTGTTTCGATCTAAGTCTTGATCAGAGTTTTGTATGATCTCCTCTGGATGACTCTCCAACCATAGCCTTTTTTCCTTTATCCTTAGGCATTATGACTGTTGAGATGATAGTGTCTGTTTCAAACAAAGGAAATGATAAAATAAACTCGAAAAGTGTATATATATATATATGTATATATATGTATATATATATATATATATATATATATATATATATATATATATATATATATATATATGTATATATATGTATATATATATATATGGCCAATTCATGATTTATCATCAACAGTGTAATGATGTATCTATATAAATCATCTAACGATTGAGTGCAGAACTCCGCATGGGCAATTGTAGCATAACTTGTGGTACCATACCATACTTCATACGAACATGTCACTTCTATATGAAATTAGCTCCATTCACATCTATTCACACAAGCATAAAATGATTCTGGCAGTGTCATTGAAAATTATTAAGAGTCATGCATGTTACAGTAGTTTTCCTCATTATCATAAAAGTCAAGCTCCGTCCCACAAGCATCCTCGTCATCTAAAACTAAAATAGGGTCCTTTTTGGTGCTTTAAAACACTGTCCCATAGTGGGAGTTAGTGATCAACTCAATGGAGTTATAAGGCAAAGGTTAATATGTTATCAATTCAATCAAGCAGTAATGATAAAACAATACAATAAGTATTCCTAAGTACTCTGATTAATGCAAGGATGGTATGCATTAATGATATATGCCCTCACCTACACTCCCTCTACGACATCATCTCACGATCGCAGCATGCACCCTTTCTTCTGCGCTCAACTCCAACGCCAAAGACACATGCAATGCGGTGCATGTACATAATTAACCAAGTTCTTAATTAGACTTATTCATACAGCAAATTTGGGAAGCTAAGGTATCTTCCTTTATATCATTGACCCAAACGGTGATCCATCTAGGGTCGTCAATCCTAGTTAATCACATACGATAGGCAAGTTCGAGAGTTTACACTCTAGGTCGCTACGAGAGGCTCGTCACCGTTAACGTAGGCCTGTTTTGTACTCGAGGTCACTTAAGAAATGCCTTACCAACTGACAGTCTATTTTAGAAGGCTCGTCACCAACACAACTGGGGACCACAGCTAGGCTATGCCAGTGTAGGCCGACAGCTCGAATATAATGTCCCATACCACCATATTCGGCTCACAAGTTTGGGTTGCTCACTGGTCACTATGGGGAGGTTCGTCACCCTAGCGTAGGTCGATAGTGCGGCCACAGTGTCTCAAACAACCATGCCCAGCTCGTGAGTCTTACTGAATCGTGGTACCATGGTTGAAACAGGATTTTCATTGGTAAGTGGTACCTTAGGTTCAAGCAGTAGCGTCCATACATGGTAAACACACAATAGGCTAATCAGTTTATTAGACAGGTTTGACTAGTACGAGTATACGCTGAATTCATTAACATGGTACCACAGTCGACAATCATCATACGACTCGAATTCACCGAACGCGTCAACTGTGATGAGACTAATTCGGCCACTCAAACAGGAATTGTTACCAAATGCCTTGATTACGTAGTAGTCTCAATTATACTCGAGTACAGCATGTGGAGACATGTGATAATCATATACGCATTTAACAAACAATCCAAGTACAACACTCATTTGAGCATTTTATCAACCTATTGAACATGTTATTATACATATACATTTCACCCATAACTTGCACAATCGAAATGAAGATTACATGAAAGAAACTATATATATAGATGAGGTAATTGAGAATCTCATCTCAATACTCTTATTAAATACAATTCATCAAACAATACCTCATTCAGGCATTTTATCATACACATAGAACATGTTACTATACATATGTATCTCATCTATAAATCACATAGTGATAATTTACATTATATGAAGGAAACAATTCATATGAGTAAGGAAATTAAGGATCCTGTCTTAATACACCTAATAAGTACAATCCATCGACAAAATCTCATTCAGACATTTTAACAAACACTTAGACTACATAGTACTTTATACATAAACTAAATTAGTTACGATATATATTATGGTAAATCCTTTCATAAATGAGTTGTCATGCACACAACAAATATGAATTCTAGACTAATAGTAATGAGAAGCACAAATCACAATCGCATGTGCGTTCAGACATTTCAACAAATACATAGAATGCATATGTGTTCAACATAGTTCATACATATGTAATACACGGAAAACTCCGTAACTAAGATCATATGGCAGCAATCAAGTCAAACATAAATCATTAACTGACATTGAAAGCCTTGAAAATCATAACCTAAATGTTTATGGTCCGCGCCTTTTGTCAGTTTTCTTGTTTCGAACTCGGTTAGAATCCTACGCACCTGAATACGGAATAACAATACCTAAATCATCGAAATAGGTTAGCTATTTCACTGGTTATCCTATCTGGACTTTTAAAACAAGATTAGGGTTAGGATTCCTTACCCAAATTGAAGTTAGAACAGATGATATAGCGATGGTGGGGTGCTGAAATTGCGCGTGGAGTCGTGGGAATGAATCTCAACAACAATCTTCCTATCTTCCTCTCTTCTCCTCACTCTTCTCTCTCTTTTTTCTCTTCTCTCTCCTAATGTTAGGAAAAATCGTATGGAATGAGAGAGGGGTCGTTTAAGGCCCTTATATAGGCCCAAAACTGACCTCAATGGCCCCAGGGCCATGGTATACTTAGGTTATAGCCATAGAGTGGCTGTTTCAATCCAACGGAGCACATTTGGAGGCCCCTTTTCTGTATTCGGTTTGAAAAAAGTTTTCTGACATTGGATCTAGGCTAGGTTAAGATTTCGGTCTGATCGAATTTATTGATCGACCACGGAGGACTGGTTTCAGTTCAACGGTCATCGACACTCAATCAAGGCCACAAGTACATTAACTTATGTTGGGAAATTTCCCTGATCCGAGGGTGTAGTTAGGTCAAAATCTGACGGTACAAAACCTTAAATTTATCCTACAAGCAAACCGCCCAAATCACATAAATCTGGATTCATTTTCTAAAGATATTTGCGTTTCTCACACACTTTGCTCCGGGATCAAGTCGTGCGTTTCTAGATACTATTAGGACTTGATTTCTAAGATGGTTGTCAAGCCCAGTAAGGCAGTCATAACCGTATAGTTTCGTGGTAATCGGACTTTCGACGTGCAGTCCAAGTCCGATATGAAGTTTCAATGTGCTTATAAGATCAACTGGGTTTTGAGATTGATCTTAGGTTTCTAGGTAATATAGCATTAGCGACTTTTTAGGTCTTGCAGTTCGTAATGAAAGTAATTCAAACTAATTCTGCAGATGATTTAGTTTAGCACTTAGTAAATTTTCGTCTAATTCCTAAAGGATTCGGTCCTTAGTGATTTTTACCTGAGGTGGTACTCGGGTCTTTGTACGAATTTTTCTGAGATGTTACAATCTACCCCCCTTAAATAATAATTTCATCCCTGAAATTGCCTAAGGGTAATAAGTAAAGGTTTTAGTATTTGTTGGTTTCGGGTTTATATACGTGTTAGGGCATATAATAACTACATCAGCCTAGCTCATGTTAGTCTACCTCCCTTAAAAGTTTTTACATTTAAGGTTTGAAAACAAATGTCCAAATCATTATTATCGTGCTAAGTATTTGATGATAAAGTTTACCTAAGGGTGGTATAATTTACTCTTTATGATTGAGCTAATACGGAAAGACAGCTGTGGTAGGCTCAAATCCGATACGTCGATTACCCGCCTGACCAGGGCAGACAACTCGCTGTATCCCTTCCTAATCCTGATGGATCCTAGTTTTCTACTCGGTTAAAGCAATGAGTCCTTTGGTAATCACCCAGGATTGAGAATTGAGTTAAGCCGCAAATGCCTTGTAGGGATATGGTTCTGAAATTCTAAAACCTGATCATCCTAAGTCTTTAAGGGGAATTATAATTCATTAAGAGGTTCAAGCCTCATGTCTATAAGGTTGTCCTTTGGATCTTGTTCAACGAGAGTTCTTGTTTATCCTATGTTTAACTTGGTGGATAATAAGTTCTTCAATGGTGCTCATAGTCAAAGAACTATACTCGAAGGGTTTTCAATCTCTTAAAATTATATTTGTATGTCACCATTTTGATCATACGGCTAGGGGGTTATGCGCAATTTGCACTTAGATTACATTAACTTCGGGAGGAAAGGAAGAGTCAAGAGTTCTAAAATATTTTAGAAGTTTGGAGTGTTAGCAACATAATGCCGCGGGAAAGGAAAGAAGAGGGACATCTTCTCGACGTGGTATGAACCTTGACTTTACAAAGGAATAAGAAACTTATAATATTTTACTGTAGTCCGCCTCTAACATGAGTTTACGGAGTATTAAACTATAAAACTCAATCCCACCCTAGGGTCCTAATTTAATTGTATAAAAACAATTAAAAATATATATATCTTTACGTATAATCAAATTTAATCACAGGATAATTCCTAGTATGATTATAAATAATTCCTAAATAGACACCACATACTAAACTTTGATATGAAAAGATATGACCAGTCTATTGGCAACTTGAAGTTATTGAAAATTTTCATTTCGACCATTCTATTATTTATAACTTATTTGCCACATCTAGTTACCATATTATTTTTATAAATTTAAAGTAAACTATTGTTACGCTCATTCTTTCATATGAATTGGTTTAATACTTGGATCCTAATTGCTTTCCTTCGAAGACTTCATTATTGACCTTCTAAGGAAGATCCAGCTCCTATTTAGTGACCTAACTTTAAGTAGAACCTGGATCAATTTCCTTCAATCCTAGGCCAGTGGGCTATTAGCCCACCAAGCTCCCATCGCGCCTATAAGTGGGTAGACTATCAGGTTAATGCGCACCGTTCTATTTTCTAAGTCTATTGGGCAATCCTTACAAAGTTTGGTAGTGTCAGAGAAGGTCCTTATCGTGATAAGGACTCTCAATAAACCCATAGGGGTAGTGTTCAACCCCAAACGCTAACCGTAGATCATGACACTATCAAAATAATGGACCTAGTGTCTATCAATAGGAATGCAAGTGTACCTTGACCGTGGGCAGTGACCTCAAAGGTCAAAGGAGCTACAGTTGCTGACTTAAGTGCTTCAGCTGCAAGTGCATGCACATGAGCTTGTTAAGGATGATTTAGTTACGCTGCCATAGGTTGTTGAGGCGGCCTATCCCGAGGTAAAGGTGATCGGAAAAATGGTCGCTCTAGTAGTGCAGATAGTAGAGGTGGAGTCGCTATATCACGTGGTGGCTGACGGTCGAGCTTCTGAGGTGGCGTGATACCGTTGTCTTTCATCATGATACAATAAAAGATTTTAGTGTGTCCGCCTTTGTTGTAATATGTACACGAATGGCCCGTTCATCTCTACTAGGTTGGCAGAGTCACGAGCCTGGGAGGTGAGTCTACATGTGGCTTCTTACCTAAGACTGGTCGGTACTGTAATTCGGGCAGAGGCCTCAGGACCATGAGTATACATGTCCAAGAATCCCTGTCTCATCTTTTTCTGCTTGTAAAGACATGTTGACTAGCTCAGCATAGTTGAAAATGCTAGTGCAACACATCTTAGTGCGGATTTCAAGCCGCAGACCATCTAAAAAATGCTGCATTTTCATCGGCTCATCTGTTAGGATCAAAGGAGCATATCTGGCTAGCTCCGTAAATCTGTTCTCGTACTCTGCCACTGTCATCCTTCCCTGATGGAAGCGAAGAAATTCACTCTCCTTCTCATTACGATACGTGAGGGGATAGTACTTCTCATGAAAGCATGTCTTAAAAGCTACCCACGTCCATACATAGCCAGCAGCCATGGTCTGAAGGACACTATCCCACCAGAGACTGGCCTCCTTCTCGAACATATAGGTGACCAGCTCCACCTTCTCTGCCTCAGTGCAATGCAGTTGCTTCAACATCTTAAAGATGCAATCAAGCCAATATTCAGCCTCCTCGGGTCTGTGAGTACCCGCAAACGTAGGAGGTCAGAAGTACTGAAATTGCTCAAATAAGTCGTTGGCACTCATATTTCTAGCAGCTGCACTAGTGGTCCAAGCGAGACCGTGTGTATGTTCTACGCAATGGCCCCTGCAATGGTGGCCAAAAACTGTTGTTGTTATTGCATCAAGAGCATTATCTTCTCCAACCTATCAGGAGGAGGAGCCGACTAAGACACGTGTGGCGTCGAGATAGACGCGCGGTTCTGCTTTAGAACCGGTGATGCAACAGGTGTTGGCCCATTAGTGAGGTCAGTAGCCGGCTGAGAATTCGGCATAGTCTAGTGAATCGGGCCCGAACTAGGGTCTGTATGGCTATCGCTTAGGGGAGGTACCCCGTCAATCGAGTCGCCAAGTGTGAGACTGTCTTAGTCTACGTGGTCTTAGGTGGCATCCCTTATACACAACATAGGGTACAACCCGTGCAATATTTAGCATAACATCACTCAATTTCTCAGGCATTCAACACATTTCACAGTGAAAGAAGCTGCATGCATTTCATTTAACCAAAATTGTCACAAAACATAGGATGTAGTTTTACATGAATCATGACAGAAGATGCATGTGAGCTAATCTAATAAAGCTCTTGAAAACTAAAACATACCAACCACTCTACCATACTACTAAGTCTATCAAGGTTATAACATAGAAAATAAGAAAGCAAAGAAGACCTAAAGATGACTACAACATAAGACTAGTCGTCTGAATCTGGTGATGGTGGAGGAGCACCCTTATCTTGCATGCAGCATAGGAGGACCTTCAAGGCGTGAGACACCTTATTGAACCTCTATTTCATGTAGGCCCTGTTCTTCTCAAGTTCGGCCTAAGTCTCTCTGACCTCCTGTCATAGGGCAAGCCTAAGTCTCTCTGACCTCCTGTCATAGGGCAACTTGGCCCTCCACGATCTAAGCCAAGAAGGCTTCTATAGCAGCCCAATCACTGTCGCGCTCATGTGTAGCAAGAGGAGAGCCCTCATAAGTGTTTTAGGCCTCCTCTTCTTTTTCCTCACTCTCTCCTTCCTCGTTTCCTTCTTCTGACTCATCTTCTCCCTCTACCTCATTACTTTCTTCCTCTTCACTTTTTGTCTCATTTCCATACTCATCAAGTTGGGCTTGAAGTTGTTGGGGGCCAATCCTCATGTTGTTAAGCGTAGTGTCATTAATGAAGTGGATCGGCGTAATGTCATCCATGTTAAGTTTGTAGGCGAACTCTCGAGAAATCTTACATACAAGTCACCCAAATAGAAGTGAGACATCATTCCTAACAGAGTGCTTAGTCTAGACTGTCTGTAGCAGGGCGAACGTAGGCAGACACAACTTGTCTCCCTGCCTAGCTATATATAGGAAATTCACCATCAAGCGAGTGCATTCAGTACGGTTGCCCACCTATGATACACATTATATGTGAATATGTAGTGAAGCAAGCAAAAATCTTCAGTCAATTTCGTCGATGGGAGGCATCTGCCTCCCTTCCAGTGAGCTAGTCGGCTGCAAAGGAACCGCATGCAGCGATCTCTTTCTCGCATGCTCTTAAGATTCTTTTCGCTAGCATGCACCTCACCCCGTGGAATTCCCATTATCTGAACCACCAAATCTACATTAATTGTTACTTCCCGCCTTCCCACGGGAATGGTGAATTGTAGGGGCTCCAGTACTGGATTCTGAATGTGGGCATGGAAGGCTCGAACAGTGTTCTCACATGCGTGAAAATTGCCCTCGAATATGAGACCCCACCCAGTGTCCGTCAGGAGGTCCATTACTGAATACAGCCCAAATATCTTTTCATCTACATGAGCTTCAAGCACAACCTTATGGCCACCAAACCGATCGTGTTTGAAGCCCGTCGGTAGAACTCTTTAGAGTGAAATTTAAGGATCGAGATCCCGCTTTGACCTACGCTCTCGAGCGGCGCTTGTGATAGCTTCGACGCCCGCCTTCTTCCTTAGACAGGTCAGGTGGCTAGACCCAGCTTCATCTATGGAACCCCTCTTCTTCCCCATAAGGGAAACAAGTGTGAAAAGAGAGAAGATTGCAGCCACAAGCTTAAAGAGAGTCATGGAAGTCAAGGAAGCTTGAGAGATGGAATGGGTTGGTGGATTTGAAAGTATATGAGTCACAAAGGTAATTTGGTGTGCTCAAATGAGAGGGATTAAAGGCAATAGGTGGTTGCAAAAGATGGGTTCCTTAAGAAAATGTTGGAGATAGGTATTTAATGAAGAAGGTGAAGAAGATGTGAGAATGAAGGGGAGATTTGAGAGAGAAAAATGAAATTTTGAGAAGTTTAGAAAGCTTGGAGAGGTGAAAATAGGAGAAGTGAAGCAAATGGGAGAGAAATAGGGGCCCTCACACGATTTTGTGGGCCCCACAGGTGTGTACAAGGGTCGGCCCGACCGGCCCGCTTTGGCTCGACAAGCCCGGACGAACCGGACCAGGGTGTGCCCCGGTCAGCAAGGTGCTGCCCCGGACTGTTGGACCGAGCGGGGTGCCGCCCCTCTAGGCGGTGGCCACCCCCCTCCCGAGGTGCCGGAGATGTACGAGGGACCCCCTGGGTCCTATCGATTTACTTGGTTTGGGCCCCCTCAACCGTTTAAGGCGGTTTCGGGTCCCCACAAATGCGTATTCACACGTTCCGAGTCATTTGAGTATGGGGTGTGCCGAATTATCATCCAAACTCATCGACCAATGGTCTGGAAAGAAATTGGGATCATTTCACATGATCACTGATGCATACAGGTCATATTTCAACGATCAGTTTCACCTGTCTGCGAAACTAGGAATCCTACGACTGTTTCTACATTTTATTGTTCCCTCCTAGATCAAAGTACGTCAGTGTACATCGTGTTACCATAACCCAAGTCTAGTTTAATCTAAATCATACTCTGATACCAACTTGTAACGCCCTAAAAATCGGGGGTCGAGCAGAAGCTCAACTCCCAA
Source organism: Magnolia kwangsiensis (assembly GCA_037074715.1). Lineage (NCBI taxonomy): Eukaryota > Viridiplantae > Streptophyta > Magnoliopsida > Magnoliales > Magnoliaceae > Magnolia > Magnolia kwangsiensis. Next base: position 72,297,543 of record CM073584.1, read on the forward strand.
GTTCCATTGCATCACTTATGCAACATAGGTAATGATGATTGAATGTTGTCCATATTAGTGCATTAAACATGAATACGATTATACCAAATCAACATATCATAAGATAATTAGATTACACAAGCAGAAGACTGTGATAGATATATAAAACATATAAGTGGTAAGTCTTCAGAGTATCAACATGTCGCCAAGTTAAATAATTACATGTATAGTTCCAAAATAAACAAAATGATGTAGTGTAATACCCTCTAATCCATATCCCTGTAACCTCGGTGACGCAACTCCGGGTCTACATAGACTCACCAGAAAGTTACATGTAGGAGAACTCCCCATCATCATAAAAGTCAGGCTCCACCCCATAAGCATCGTCGTCATTTAAAACTAAAACAGGGTCTGGTTGGTGTTTCAAAATACCATCCAAGAGTGGGAGTGAGTGATCAACTCAGTGGAGTTATAAGGTAAATGTTAATATGTTATCAATTCAGTCAAGCAGTAATGATAAAATAATACAACAAGCATTCTTAAGTACTCTGATTAATGAAAGGATGATATGTATTAATGATGTATGCCCTCGCCTACACTCCCTATGTGACATCATCTTACGATCGCGGCATGCACCCCTTCCTCTATGCTTAACACCAATGTCAAAGGCACATGCAAAGCGGTGCATGTAGATGATTAGCTAAGTTCTTAATTAGACTTATTCATACAACAGGTTTGGGAAGCTAAGGTACTTTCCTTTATATCATTGACTCAAACAATGATCCATCTAAGGTCGTCAATCCTAGTTAATCACATACGATAGGCAAGTTCGAGAGTTTACACTCTAGGTCGCTACAAGAGGCTCGTCATCATCAGCGTGGGCCTGTTTTGTACTCGATGTCACTCCACTAATGCCCTTCCAACTGGCAGTCTATTTTCGAAGGCTCGTCACCAACCTGACTGGATACCACAGCCAAGCTACGCTATTGTAGGCCGACAGCTAGAATACAGTGTCCCATACCCCTGTATTCAGCTCATGAGTTTCGGTTGCTCACTGGTCACTATGGGGAGGTTCGTCACCCTAGCGTAGGTCGACAGCTTGACCACGGTGTCCCATACCACTATGCCCAGCTCATGAGTCTTATTGGATTGTGGTACCATAGTTAAAGTGGGTTTTTCATTGATAAGTGGTACCTTAGGTTTAAGCAATAACGTCCATACATGGTAAACACACAATAGGCCAATCGGTTTATTAGACAGGTTCGACTGGTACAAGCATACGCTAAATTCATCGACATGGTACTACATTCGACAATCATCGTATGACTTCGATTCACCAAACGCATCAACTGTGGCAAGACTAATTCGACCACTCAAACAGGAATTGTTACCAAGTGCCTGGACTACGTAGTAGTCCCAATTATACTCAAGTGCAGCATGTGGAGACATGTGATAATCATATAGACATTTAACAAACAATCCAAGTTCAGTACTCATTTGAGCATTTTATCAACCTATTGAACATGTTATTATAAATATTCATTTCACCCATAACTTGCACAATCGAAATGAAGATTACATGAAAGAAACTATACATATAGATGTGGTAATTGAGAATCTCATCTCAATACTCTTGTTAAATACAATTCATCAAACAGTACCTCATTCAGGCATTTTATCATACACATAGAATATGTTACTATACATATGTATCTCATCCATAAATCACATAGTGGTAATTTACATTATATGAAGGAAATCATTCATATGTATAACACCCGAAAAATCGGGAGTCGTGTATAAACTCAACTCCCGAGTTCCAGACCGTCACTTATGCAACAAAAATGATTATGATTCAATGTTGTCTGATTTAAAGCATTTACATGAGTAAAAGTATACCAAAACTGCAATTCATACTTCAGATCCAGTGATTAAAGCAAGCGGAAGACTAAACAATATATATATCACTGTATGGAAAAACAAAGTAGATCTCATCTGTCTCTAAAGTATGAATACATCTCTGAGCCTCATAAACATATACATGAACAAAATCAAAATGTTCAAAATAGTCCCACTGAAGTCCCATCAACCCAGGTCACCTACGCAAAGCCATCATGATACTGCATGTACGAGAACTCGTCCTGGTCCTCGTCGATGTCTGGCTCTGCCTCTTGGATCTCAGCATCACCTGCATCTACAACAGGGTCTGGTGGTTGTTGCAAACACCATCCTGTAACGTGGGAATGAGTAGCTAACTCAGTGGAATCATAGAGCAAAGATTAACATGTTCACAATTCAATCATGCGATAATAGTAAAGCAGTAAATCAGACAATTCTAATACTGTTGTTAATGCAAGATGACATGACGTGATGTATGCCCTCACCGACGATCTCCCTCATACGGTACCATCTTACGACCACGGCATGCAATCGTCCCTCAAGTGCTTCACATCTTCCAGGCACATGCAATGTTATGGTGATATGATTTTTGAGTTGTTATTAGTCCATTCAAACAGTAGGATTGGGAAACTAAGGTACTTCCCTTGTATCAATCCCAACATAGATCCTGTCTAGGGTTGTCACTCCTAGTAATCTCATACGAAGTATATTTTGTAGGTCGTTGCAAGGGCTGCCAGGGCTGTTGCACGCACTCGTTGCACCGCTCCCCCATCACCTTATCAATACAGGCCTACTGTACTCTACTGCTACTGAAGGGTCGTCGCCTCCCATAGACTCAGAATACGCTCGCGGTCACTACAAAGGACTCGTCGTCTGATCAGTGTAGGCCGACAGCTAGAATATAGTGTCTCATACCACCATAATCTGCTCACGAGACTAGGTGTTCACTGGTCACTACGGGGAGGTTTGTGGCCCCAGCGTATGCCGACAGCTCGACCACGGTGTCCCATACCACCATGCCCGGCTCATGAGTCTTCGTGGATCAAGGTACCATGGTTAACAGGGTTTACAATGGTAAGTTCAATACCCTAGGTTTAAGCAGTTATGACTCATGCAGGGTGAACATACATCGGCCAGTCGGGTTACTTGACGGGCTCGACTAGTGCAATCGCATCTCAAGTCGAACGACATGAAGTGCGTAAAACACTTCGTGTGGCCTAACCACTGCCGTCAACTCCAGAACACGGCTCGCGTTCATCGACGCGTCGTTCGTGGCTAAGACCAGCCAGCCACGAATTCGCTCGGTTATCGACTGCCTGGACTAAGTATAGTCCCAAACACATATGATTTCGGATGGGAGAGAGGAATGAGGGTTTCAACGCCTTTTATAAGCTTAAAAATGCCGAAAACAGACTCCGGAACGAAGTTTACTTAGTGCATATCCAATTCGGGGCTGTTTCGGTCCAAAAGATGCTTTCTGGTGGTCTCCTGGTCGAATGCGATCGGACTTAAGCTCATGCGTACCAGATATAGCACGTATTAAGTTTTCAGTCCGGCAGGGTTCGTAGATCGCACGTGGCAGACCAGTTTCAGTTCAGCGGTCACCGCACGTAGATCAGGGCTGAAAGTCTCATGATATAAAATAGAAATTTTTCCTGATCCGAGGGTGTAATCTGGCTGAATTCTGACGGTCAGAACGCTTAATACTGACACGTCAAGTCATGAGCCAGATTTGAATTTCAAATTTCAATTATGTCCCTATTCGCACTCGCTTCAGTCCGAGCTCAATGAAATAGCCTGTGATTTTCGGTTGGACTTGATTTTCGAAATGATTGTCAAGTCCAGCTAGGCGATTCTAACGGTCTAAGATAGGAGGTATCAGACTTTCGACGCGCGGTCTAGATCCAATACAAAATTTCAAAGTGGTCCAGAGAACAAACCTGCTTAGAGTTTGATCCGAGGTTATAGAGTATTATAGAGCCATTGGTTCTACTTGATTTGGGTCTTGTAGAACGTATTTAAAGTGATCAGAGACTATTTCCCAGCTACTCTAAGTTGCGTTAGCTAACTTACGCTTAATTTCCATAGGAATTAATCCTAAGTGATTTCTTTGGCTATGGAATTGGGTTCTGAGCGATTTTTCAAATGTTTTAGTTGACCCACTGCCTAAGGACGTCAAATCCCAGATTAGCCAAAATCTGGAGTATTACAATTTACCCCCCTTAAAACACAATTTCGTCCCCGAAATTAGCGAAGGGTAAGGAGTACTTTTTTCTAAGGAAGGTTCAAATCCTATTTAATGACCTAACCGTACGTACATCCTAACTCAAATGTTTCGATCCTGGGCTAGTGGGAAAGAAGCCAAACACTCTTCCGCTGCGCCACTCTGATCGAACGGCAGCGTTGACTAACCTAACTGGATTGGACTCATTACGTTCTACCCCCCTTAAAACTTGGTTTTACTTAGGGTTGAAGAATCTTCGCATCGATCCGTATATCGGAACGAGGCGCAACTTAGGGGCTATCCTTAACCTAAAATGGAAACAACCTTTCTCTACAGGGTTTTCCTTACTAATGATGCGTTCTATGGCATTGGTACCTATGATCTTAGAGATGAGCCTAATCTCTATTATGGTTAAGTTTAAGGGTAGGTATGAGTTGGTGGCAAGATATCGAATTCTCTACTGGCTTTAAGTCCTCGCCATTTCCCAAAGACAAAGCAATAACATTTGGTTATATGTGGTCGAGCCAACGCGGAAGAAAAGTTGTGTAGTGAGTCTGAGCCGGGTACATAGACTTTCTGCCTAGAACAGAAATTTATTGTATCAGTTCTTAATCCTAAACGATGTCGATCTTCTGCTTGATCAGAGCATTGGATTTATTAGCAACTACCAGGATTGAGAAGTCAATTCAAACCTCGAATACTTCGCAGATAATTACATTTCCTTTACTCCGCGTTCCCGAATGCAATAAGCCCATTGGGGAAGGCAATTCTAAGGGGCGTGCTTGTTAATTCTAAGTTCAATCTGAGGGATTTATCGAAGGGATAATGTTCTACTTCAACCAAATCTAACCTACAATTCCTTAGCATATACAGGCTTTACACTACTTATCGTAATTAGTAGGCTAGTCTGTAACTCAGTAGCTATAATATAAAGCCTAAGATGATACGTGAAATGGTTCCATACCATTTCTACTACAGGGAATTCTTCTATTGCTTAGGGTCAAGATTGTCTAAATGGAATTGGATTTCTTATGTCGTCAGACCCTTCAATCTGCGTCATCAACTCCCCCATCTCACACGGTGTCATGCGATACGTCGGCAGTGAGACGGCCGAGGAACCAGGAACCAGATCGATAGTGAAATCGATCAATCATCGGGCGGCAAGCCAGGGATCTTCCTGAACAAATCCTCAAACTCGCAAACGACTGGCGTATGCTCAAGCATCTGGGCACCAGTGTCTCGCAATAAGGTGGCGTAACTAAGTATGCGGAAAGGGAGATTTACCCGCACTGAAAACGTGAAGGATGTACCCTCTGGCTCGTAGGCTATCACTATACGAGTCTCGCAGTCAATCTCGGCCCTCGCTGCAGTCAACCAGTCCATGCCAAGAATGACATCGAGATAAACCAGAGCGGGATCGACGACGAGATCTAAAGTCATCGTCTTGCCCCCCAGATCCACCAAACAACCCTCACACATCTGGGTGGCATCTGTAAAGGACCCGTGAGCTGCATAAACTTACACCCCGTCCATAGTAATGGTCTGTAGCCCAAGACGCCCAACTATAGCACGTGATATCAAAGAAATCGTGGAACCAGTGTCCACCATCACGAGAATAGGAGTACCTCTAATATGGGTAGTGACCTCGAAGGCTGAATGCTGAGAAGTCTGTGTCGCAGCTGCCTCTGCCGTTAAGGCATGTACCCGTGCCTGCTGTGGCCGGTTCGGCCGCTGCACCGTGGGCCGTGAAGGCTGCCTGATCTGTGATACCGGAGGTCTGAAGGAAGGGTGCACAGGAGCCAACTGTATAGGCGATGCCGATATCGTCTGTGGACGTGTACGGTCGATCTTCTGCGGTGGCGAGAACCCATTGTCCCGCATCCTAGAAAAATAACTCTGCGCCAAGTGGCCCTCTCTCCCACAATATGTGCATAGTAAATCAGAGCGCCGCATCGGGGGTACTGGCATGGTAGCCCTGGTAGGAGGGTTGACGCGAGACCTCTTACCCGCAGAGGGCCTGTCCTGCATCTCTGGTCGTGGCCTAGGAGCAACAGGGCCACGAGATCGAGTAAGTCGATCCACATGCTGCTCTGCCCGCATAGACATGTGAATCAACTCCGCATAAGAGGGAATGCTCACGGCACATCTTCGACCGAATATCCGATCGCAAACCCTCCAAAAAGCACCGTATGTGCATCTGCTCATCAGCCAAAATAGTCAGGACGTATCTGCCCAACTCTGTGAACCGATGCTCATACTCCGTGACTGTCATGGCTCCCTGTCTGAGGCAGAGAAACTCATTCTCCCGATCATGCCTGTACGTCTGGGGATAATACTTCTCGTGGAAGAGGAACTCAAACGCTGCCCATGTCCATACATAATCGGCGGCAACAGTCCGCAATATGTTGTCCCACCACAAGCTGGCCTCTCTCTCAAACAGGAATGTAGCCAGCTCTACCTGCTCGGCCTCTATGCAATGAAGCATCCGCAATATCTTTGACACACGGTCGAGCCAGTACTCAGCCTCCTCGGGTCTGTGAGAACCTGTAAATGTGGGAGGCCGTAAGCGCTGAAATCGCTCTAATAAGCCCCGTGTATCTGCGGCATTCCCCGCAGGGTAAGCAGGTGGTGCAGGATGAGCCATGCCCTCATCCTGGGCGTATGTATAATCATCCTCAGCTGGATGCGCAGGTGGTGCAGGTGGAGTCACACCCCCACCCTGGGCTAGTGTCCCAACGATGGTAGTCAGAAGCTGCTGCTGCTGCTACATCATAGCCAACATTTGCTCAAATCTGTCAGGAGGTGGAGCAGGCTGTGGCGGATGCTGTGTCAAAGTAGATGCACGATGAGGCTCTCTGACTGACGGTGTGAACGGCGGTGGTCCAACTATAGGACCAGCAGCAGGCTGAGACGCACGAACTGTCTCAGGAATCGGGCCCACAGTAGGGTCCGCATGAGTGTCAGACTGCGAAGGAGTCTGATCCATATGCTCACTCAACGCAAGCCGAACCTTGCTCCGCGTAGCCTTAGGCGGCATTCCCTATATTCAAAATAGGGCGCAACCTTGTCAATCTCAATAGCACAAATACACCGCAATCATTCACACAAGGAGTCAAAGGCATTCCATGCATTTCATTTAATCAAAATTGTCACAATACAAGGGATATATCCTTACAAGCATCATGACGAGAAATACATGGAAACTAAGAAAGTTAAAATTACAACAGCAAGATAAGCAAGGCACTAGCCCTAATAGGCTTATACACAGAAAGTAGGAAATGACTAACTACTAACAACAACATCATAGGTCGCATCGCTAGTCTGAGTCGGGTGACGGAGGAGGAGCACCCTTATCCTGCAAGCAACACAGGATCGCCTTCAAGGTGCGAGTTACCTTGCCGAATTTCTTCTTTGTAACGGCCTTGGCATCCTCGACTTCAGCGCGAAGTTCTTGAACTTCCCTTCGCAAGGCGATCTGACTCTCCTCGATCCGAGCAATGCGATCATCGCTAGTAGCCTGCGCAGAAGGAGGAGGGCCCTCATCTGTATCCTGAGCCTCCTCTTCTGCCTCTTCCTGAACTTCTTCCTGAACTTCTGCTCCAGGTTCTCCCTCACTTTGATCTTCCTCATCATCGAAGTCATCCTCGCTGTCCTCCTCAAGCTGATTTTCACGGTACTGCGACCCAATCTTCATCTTGACCATAGTCGACTCATCAATGGTATGAATCGAAACTGGTAATTCCAGCCCAAGTCTGTAGGCAAACTCAAGCGCAATCTTGCAAATCAGTCGGCCAAAAGGAAGTGATTCGGATGTTCTTCTTGACTTGGCTATGAGGATTATCTGTCGTAAGATGAAAGTGGCCATGCATACTTTCTCTCCCTGGGCCACCAGATACAAGAAATTGACCATAAGGCGTGTACATTCAATGCGATTCGTCGACCTAGGATAAACATTGTACGTGCAGATATGGTGCAGCAGGCGCAAATCATCAGACATATACGTCGCCTTGAGGCTATTATTAGGCTGCCATGGAACCAACTTACCGCACAGAAACCTGATGCGGCGATCTCGCTCGCGTCTACTCCTCAGATTCTTCTCACTAGGATGAACATCACCAAGAGGCACGTTCAGAAGTCGCGCAATCAGTCGCACATCAATCGTAGCCATCCGATCTCTACCAAAAGGAATTTTAAACTGCAATGGCTCCAAGGTAGGATTCTGGATACTAGCGTAGAAGGCACGAACGGTGCTCACATTAGCACGAGCGCGAGCTTCAAAGATCGGACCCCAATGCGCAGCTTCAATGCGCTCGAACAATAAAAATTCACCGAACAGTCGCCCTTCCACGTCCACCTCAAACAACACTTTGCGATCAGTGTATTGACCGTGAGGCATCTCCGATAGAATTACTCACCCAAGGTGAGCATGGGGATCCAAATCCCGCTTTGTATGGCACTCTCGGGCTGTAGCTGGACCCGTGGCGGCGCTTGAACTTGCGGCACCACCCCGTGGTCTTCTCACTTGAGCAGGGCGACTTGGCCCAACCTCGTCTACTGCAGTCTTTCTTTTACCCATCAAAGATAAGATGGTGGAGAGTGACAAAAGGCCTAAAATGGCTTCTACGAAAGCCATAGAAGACGGAGAAAATGCGAAGAAGTGGCTGTCCAAACTGGAAAAGGGAGATCTAAGCATCGTAGAGGGATGCTTCAAGCTTCCCAAAGATGTATTTTCAAGGAGAAATGAAAATGAAAAATTGGAATGGAGCACCTCACGATTTCAGCTCGATTTTGGGGTTTTTGGAGCTCCAAATTATGAAATCTTCAAGAGGAAGGGCTGTCAACTTCAAAGGAAAGATGGATGATGGTCGTTTTTGGCCAAGGAGGGATCTAGGGACGATTTGGAATCCCAGATTTTGGAGATGGTTGCTGAAATACGAAAATAGGACTATGGGGAGGGCTGTTTGTGAAGGAGAGGCATGTTTTGGGGGTTTTCTTTGGATGGGACACCTATGGGGAGGGTGTACATGTTATTTAAGGGCGTGCGCCTGAAAAACACTTCAAATGGGCCCACCTGTACGGCGATGCATCGCCGGATCGACGATGGCATCGTCGACCGGTGATGCATCCGGTCGGTGGGGCCAGATGATTTCAGTCCCCCATGGTCCAAGGACCCCAGATATGTACGGTTCGACTCCTGGTTCATTGTATTTTGACCTATGTAAGCCCAAACATGTGTTCGGGGATTTCCGGGACTATTTCACAATTTTGAATACCAAACACTATGATGCAGCATATGATTTTGGGGTAGAATGATCCAGTACATCCATCTAGACCCTTATTTGCTAAAGAAAGTGAAGTTAGAATGGCCTTATGGCCATTTTTTATGAAATTTTACTATTCACTATAAAATTTTGTGAAAGTATTATTTTGTGTTATTTTCACATTAGTTTTGATGCCTAACATAAAATTGATAAGAAAGAAATGAATATTGGAGTGGTGAGAGGAAGAATTTTGAAGATTTTTGGTGAAACTGGGTTTTTAAGCCCTGGCGATTGAATACAGGAGTCGTGGTCATCCCACGGCCCAAGGATTCACTTTTATGGGTTTAAAATTGTTCAAAGAACGTCTCAACCCGACTTCCTATGACCTATAAGCTATTCGGGTCGCTTCACGCGACCCGAGATGCGTTACAGACTCGATCATGCGATCGATTCGAATAGACTTCGCCTATTGGCGAATCTGCGATCCTAGAAATGTTTCTAGACCCTTCTCGCACCCACCTAAGTCAGGAGAAGCGACAGCGTACATCGCGAGACCATAACCCAGGCCCAGTATACTCTTATTCATGCTCTGATACCAACTTGTAACACCCTGAAAATCGGGGGTCGACCGTCACTTATGTAACAAAAATGATTATGATTCAATGTTGTCTGATTTAAAGCATTCACATGAGTAAAAGTATACCAAAACTGCAATTCATACTTCAGATCCAGTGATAAAAGCAAGCGGAAGACTAAACAATATATATATATATCACTGTATGGAAAAATAAAGTAGATCTCATCTGTCTCTAAAGTATGAATATATCTCTGAGCCTCATAAACATATACATGAATAAAATCAAAATGTTCAAAATAGTCCCACTGAAGTCCCATCAACTCAGGTCACCTACGCAAAGCCATCATGATACTGCATGTACGAGAACTCATCCTGGTCCTCGTCGATGTCTGACTCTGCCTCCTGGATCTCAGCATCACCTGCATCTACAACAGGGTCTGGTGGGTGTTGCAAACACCATCCTGTAATGTGGGAATGAGTAGCTAACTCAGTAGAATCATAGAGCAAAGATTAACATGTTCACAATTCAATCATGCGATAATAGTAAAGCAGTAAATCAGACAATCCTAATACTATTGTTAATGCAAGATGACATGACGTGATGTATGCCCTCACCGAAGATCTCCCTCATACGGCAGCATCTTATGACCGCGGCATGCAATCGTCCCTCAAGTGCTCCACATCTTCCAGGCACATGCAATGTTATGGTGATATGATTTTTGAGTTGTTATTAGTCCATTCAAACAGCAGGATTGGGAAACTAAGGTACTTCCCTTGTATCAATCCCAACATAGATCCTGTCTAGGGTCGTCACTCCTAGTAATCTCATACGAAGTATATTTTGTAGGTCGCTGCAAGGGCTGTCAGGGCTGTTGCACGCACTCGTTGCACCGCTCCCCCATCACCTTATCAATACAGGCCTACTGTACTCTACTGCTACTGAAGGGTCGTCGCCTCCCGTAGACTCAGAATATGCTCGCGGTCACTACAAAGGACTCGTCGCCTGATCAGTGTAGGCCGACAGCTAGAATATAGTGTCCCATACCACCATAACCTGTTCACAAGACTAGGTGCTCACTGGTCACTACAGGGAGGTTTGTAGCCCCAGCGTAGGACGACAGCTCGACCACGGTGTCCCATACCACCATGTCCGGCTCATGAGTCTTCGTGGATCAAGGTACCATGGTTAACAGGGTTTACAATGGTAAGTTCAGTACCCTAGGTTCAAGCAGTTATGACTCATGAAGGGTGAACATACATCGGCCAGTCGGGTTACTTGACGGGCTCGACTAGCGCGATCGCATCTCAAGTCGAATGACATGAAGTGCGTAAAACACTTCGCGTAGCCTAACCACTGCCGCCAACTTCAGAACACGGCTCGCGTTCATCGACACGTCGTTCGTGGCTAAGACCAGCCAGCCACGAATTCGCTTGGTTACCGACTGCCTGGACTAAGTATAGTCCCAAACACATATGATTTCACATCAGCAATTTATGTAGGAATATTGAAATTAAAATACAATCATGTGAGCATGTTAACACATGTTATAACATTCAACTTAAGCAAATCTTCAAGCACATACATTTCATGCATAGTATGGAATCATGTACATAGTCAACATGTAGGAAATCATTTATGTCAACATATAAATTGAGAAATCCATCTCAAAATAATTTATAACATCATTTAATTTAATACATACTAATGCAAGCATTTATACAAACACATACACTACACACTTAAGTCTACATATAGTACGTCGACCCGAAGTGCGCAATTTGGCGAATCTCTTCGCCAAACTAATTATGCACGTATTCCTAACTTTCTAATGCGACAACAAACCATGTCAATCACATCAGCAAAATATGAATGTAATCAGTACTTCCTACAAATGACTAAAATGCCCTAAATCTCATATTCTTCGTTGATTTACGAAACAGGAAACGGATAGCATGTTGTACAAGTCAAACGGCGATGCCATCGATAATCTACTATTAAATGACATTGAAAGCATTGTAAACCGTCAATCAAAGCGTATAAAATCCTCACCTAATCTCTTGTAGACTCGTGATTTCGAACGGAGCGTATACGCTTCGTCTACGGCAGTAAGAGAACCTGATTTACGAGTTACGTTAGCTAACACACTATGAATCTAAGTAGACCTTAAATCAGCAACTTCTAGGGTTGTTTTATACCTGAAAAAGTGAAAGAATCACCGGCCAAGTGATTGGGATAAGCTGTTGAAGCACATGCAACTAGCGGCACAAAAGCGGGAAAAAATCCCTCTACTCTCTCTCTCAAACTCTCACCTTTTCTCTCTCCCAAATCTAGGGTTTTGTAATTTCGGATGGGAGAGAGGAATGAGGGTTTCAACCCCTTTTATAAGCTTAAAAATTCTGAAAACAGACTCCGGAACGAAGTTTACTTAGTGCATATCCAATTCGGGGCTGTTTCGGTCCAAAAGATGCTTTCTGGTGGTCTCCTGGTCGAATGCGATCGGACTTAAGCTCATGCGTACCAGATATAGCACGTATTAAGTTTTCAGTCCGGCAGGGTTCGCAGATCGCACGTGGCAGACTAGTTTCAGTTCAGCGGTCACCGCACGTAGATCAGGGCTGAAAGTCTCATGATATAAAATAGAAATTTTTCCTGATCCGAGGGTGTAATCTGGCTGAATTCTGACGGTCAGAACGCTTAATACTGACACGTCAAGTCATGAGCCAGATTTAAATTTCAAATTTCAATTATGTCCCTATTCGCACTCGCTTCAGTCCGAGCTCAATGAAATAGCCTGTGATTATCGGTTGGACTTGATTTTCGAAATGATTGTCAAGTCCAGCTAGGCGGTTCTAACGGTCTAAGATAGGAGGTATCGGACTTTCGACGCGCGGTCTAGATCCAATACAAAATTTCAAAGTGGTCCAGAGAACAAACCTGCTTAGAGTTTGATCCGAGGTTATAGAGTATTATAGAGCCATTGGTTCTACTTGATTTGGGTCTTGTAGAACGTATTTAAAGTGATCAGGGACTATTTCCCAGCTACTCTAACGTTGCGCTAGCTAACTTACGCTTAATTTCCATAGGAATTAATCCTAAGTGGTTTCTTTGGCTATGGAATTGGGTTCTGAGCGATTTTCCAGATGTTTTAGTTGACCCACTGCCTAAGGACATCAAATCCCAGATTAGCCAAAATCTGGGGTATTACAATATGACTAAGGAAATTAAGGATCCCGTCTTAATACACCTAATAAGTACAATCCATCGACAAAATCTCATTCAGACATTTTAACAAACACTTAGACTACACAGTACTTTATATATAAACTAAATTAGTTACGACATATATTATGGCAAATCTTTTCATAAAGGAGTTGTCATGCACACAACAAATATGAATTCTAGACTAATAGTAATGAGAAGCACAAATCACAATCTCATGTGCTTTTAGACATTTCAACAAACACATGGAAGCATATGTGTTCAACATAATTCATACAAATGTAATACACGGAAAACGCCGTAACTAAGATCATATGGCAGCAATCAAGTCAAACATAAATCATTAACTGACATTGAAAGCTTTGAAAACCATAACCTAAATGTTTATGGTCCGCACCTTTTGTCAGTTTGCTTGTTTCAAATTCGATTAGAATCCTACGCACCCGAATACGGAATAACAATACCTAAATCATCGAAATATGTTAGTTATTTCACTGGTTATCCTATCTGGACTTTTAAAACAAGATTAGGGTTAGGATTCCTTACCCAAATCGAAGTTAGAACAGATGATGTAGCGATGGTGGGGCGCCGAAACGGCGCGTGGAGTCGTGGGAATGAATCCCAGCAATGATCTCCCTATCTCCCTCTCTTCTTCTCACTCTTCTCTCCCTTTTTTCTCTTCTCTCTCCTAGGATTAGGGAAAATCGTATGGAATGAGAGAGGGGTAGTTTAAGGCCCTTATATAGGCCCAGAACTGACCTCAATGGCCCTAGGGCCATGGTATACTTAGGTTATAGCCAAAGAGTGGTTGTTTCAATCCAACAGAGCACATCTGGAGGCCCCTTTTCTGTATACGGTCTGGAAGAAGTTTCCTGACATTGGATCTAGGCCAGGTTAAGGTTTTAGTCCGATCGGATTTACGGATCGACCGCGGAGGACCAGTTTCAGTTCAACGGTCATTGACACTCGATCAGGAGCACAAGTCATTGACTTGTGTTGGGAAATTTCCCTGATCCGAGGGTGTAGTTGGGTCAGAATCTGACGGTCTGAAACCTTAAATTTTCCCTACAAGCGAACGGCCCAAATCACATAAATCTGGGTTCATTTTCTAAAAATATTCGCATTTCTCACACACTTTGCTCCGAGCTTAAGTTGTGCTTTTCTAGATAATATTAGGACTTGATTTTTAAGATAGTTGTTAAGTCTAGTAAGGCGTTCATAACCGCATAGTTTTACGGTAATCAGACTTTCGACGCGCGATCCAGGTTCGATACGAAGTTTCAATGTGCTCCCAAGATCAACTGGGTTTAGAGATTGATCCTAGGTTTCTAAGTAATGTAGCGTTAGCCATTCTACTAGTTTTAGGTCTTGTAGTTCGCATTAAAAATAATTCAAGCTAATTCCACAGATGATTTAGTTTAGCACTTAGTAAATTTTCATCTAATTCCTAAAGGATTCGGTCCTTAGTAATTTCTGCCTGAGGTGGTACTCGGGTCTTTGTACGAATTTTTTCAGGACATTATAAGTGTTGCTTTAAATTTGTTTGGGTCCTTTGAATGAGGTTTTATAGAAGAATTGACGCGGGGTTGTTGCTTAGTCTCGAATTTTCATGAACCCAAAAGAACAACTTGAAAAAGGAGGGAACAAAATGATGTGAATATTCTACACAGTCCCCAGAGAGAACTCTTTTAGTTATTTAACAAGAGGTATTTCAGTACTTTTATCCTTCACTATGGCTTTACTCTGAGGAAACATATATAAAGAGAAGAGTCCAACTTTTGGGGTATCTCCTATGAAACTAAAACCATTTGGAGCTTTTCTTCTTGGGCTGAGACTTGCTCTCCCGCTTTTCTCTACTTAGGCCTTGTTGAGATCAATGCTTCAAGATTTGTTTATCATTTCTTATCATACTTTTCACATAATGCAAGGTACTTAGTTATCAGGACTTCTTTTTTTATCATTGTTGATTATTTTTGTAGGATCTTGGATTGTGGGTGAAAGCATCAATATTGCTAATTGGATTGCTGTTTGTGAATGGGTGATCTGTTTGATATAGTGGAAAGATTGTAGAACACATGAGCACATTTACAAATATGCTAACGAGCGGTCCAAATAGCTCGATCTGTTTTTTCCATCCCTAGACATATTTTTCATTGGTTCCCAAATCACAACCGTGACAAGAAGATCAAGAACTTATACACCATCAGTACTTCAAGAACCTATAGAAACCAATGACACAGAAACTAACATGTGTGCATTGATCACATTACAGTGTGTAGGATCATTGTTAGGCTAATTTCTAACAGGGTGTATGATCATTTACTTGAAAAAAGAAACTAAAATCCAGTTGATAGTTTGAAAAATAGAAGAAATGAAAGTAAAAAGGGGTTTCCATCATCGACAAACTCAGCATTTTATATTGATTACAATGAACAAAACTTACCGAGATCGTCTTAAAAGAAATCCCTCAAAGATTAAGGTTGCTATTGTGGAGAAATCCATTAGAGATGAAGTGGAGGGAATGTTTTAGAAGGAGTGCAAAGAAATGGGTATGGAGTGTAATAAAGGATGGTTTGTGAAAGCAGTTAATGCAGGTTATTTTTCAAAACCGATACCCGTCGATAATATCGATAGTTTCTCGATATATCAACAAGTGACATTTCAATAATATCGATAAATGGGCGATATATCAAGTTCAATTGGAAAATTCAAACACCATTGCTGGACAGTTTGAAGGTGTCATCGATTTTATCTACAAATTGTCGATATATCGATATGTGATCAATGATATTATTGACAAGTTGTAGATATATCGACAATATAGGAATTTGAATGGTCAGCTTGCTGGACAGTTCAAAATCTTCGATATATCGAATGAATATGGAATTTTTGGTGTTTGATTGCTGGACACTTATAGTCATAATTCGATATTATCAACAACATGTCGATATATCGATATATCGAGAATAAATATCTACTATCGATATATCGAGATTGTCTTGATATATCGATATAATATGAAAATGCAGCAAAGTTTGCTGGACAATTGTCATCCAGATTCGATATTATCGACATAGTGTCGATATTATCGATGACTTACGTCAATAATATCGATGATATGTAGATAATATTAATAACTTACGTCAATCATATCGACAATATGTTAATAAAATCGACTTTACATTTATGATTGTTTTATACGTAGACATCATCGACATGCCGTCGATGTATCCATCGTCATCGTCAATATTATCTATAACTTGTCGATATATTGAGTAAATATGAAATTTTTGGTGTTTAGTTGTTGGACACTTACAGCTATAATTCAATATTATCTACAACATGTCAATATATCGATATGTCGTGAACAAATATCTACTATCGATATATTGTCTCGATATATCGACATAATAGGGAAATGCAGCAAAGCTTGCTAGACAATTGTCATCCAGATTCAATATTATCGACATAGTGTCGATATTATCGATGACTTACGTTGATAATATCGATGATATGTAGATAATATTGACAATTACATCTTTTGTAAAAAAAAAAAAATTGTGTTTTTTTTTTTTACTTTTTTGTTTGGGTTAGCTTGTTGCACACACCCATGTTAGTACACACCCTCCATGTTAGCCATCCCCACTAGGGATCGATACGAAGATGAATAAATTCCATCCTTGTTGGGAGTATTTGAAATTTTATTAGGGTGAGAAGCTGGGGTTATGTGTTCTTGAATTTGCTGTGTGAATAATAATACAGTACCTTGTTTGCTTTTAGTGCTTGTATTTTTTAGCAAACAGCCAAGCAAAACGTACCTAAATAAGACTTTAATTTTACTACTAAACTATGGAGGTGTATCAAAAGAATAATTTATGGATCTTCTGAGGAATGCTTTGAATGATGCTTGAAATGTTGTTTCCAATAAGCACATTGCATTGAGTGGTATGTTTTGTACTTAAGACCTATTAGATGTATTGTTGAAAGTGAGTTTAAATGCACATGCAACTGCCATAAGTTTCTATCATCATAGATTTCTTAAAATTTTAGAACTTCTGTAGAAATCTGATATAGTTATCCACTTGTTCTAGGTTAATAACCTAAAAAGTGTTCTTTGGGCAATTTGTTCTTTAAAAACATATTTGTTTCATGCTTTATTTCTCACTAAAATACAGAGAGAATGGGCAAATCTCGAGAAATATATTAGTATACAAGGCTCCTGGACTACACTTTGGAGATATCCATGTTGTCACTGCGACTTACATCGGGGATTTGGAGAATTTTGTTGGAAATTCTAAATATGCTATTTTCTTTCCAAATCGATCTAGTTCTTATTACAGTGCACTAGTTCTTATTGTAAGTGGGTCGTTGCTTCACTTGTTATCTCCTTCTACGATATGTTGTTGTTGTCCCTCTGTTCCAAATGTTACCTAGTCATCTCTGCCTTGGTGTTGGCTGCATATTCAGTGAAGTTTACCATTTATGTGTCACTGCACGAACATCATGTTGGTTAGATGATCCTATCCATCCAAATGTTAACCAAATGGTACAATTTGGGTATGCTCAGTTGGAACTTCAAGAGAGAAGACCTCTTCAGAAATCCTCTACTGCTATCAACTTCATGATACTACATAGTATCTGGAGAAATTCATGACAGAAACCTTGCACTATACTGATTTTTTGAAGCATGAATAGTGATTTATGTCAAATGAAGAATGTGAGGGGGGGCAAGCATGAAATTGAGCGAAGAACTTGTAGCATGGAGGAATTTCGGAGAGTAGAAATTGAGGGGGGGCAAGCATGAAATTGAGCGGGACAAACTGCAAATTGAACAGGCCAAACTGCAAATTGAGTGGGCCAAACTGCAAATTGAGGGGGACAAACTACAAATTGAGCGGGCCAAACTGCAAATTGAGTAGGCCAAAGTGAAAATTGAGAGGGCCAAACTGGAAATTGAGCGGGACAAAGTGGAAATTGAGCGCGCCAAACTGGAAATTGAGTGGGACAAACTACAAATTGAGCAGACCAAACTGGAAATTAAGCAGGACAAATTGCAATTGAGTGAGACAAATTAGAAACTGAGCGAGCCAAACTGTAAATTGAGCGGGCCAAACCATGATATTGATTGGGAGAAACTTGAAATTGAGCGGGACAAACTGCAAATTGAGCGGGTCAAACTGCAAATTGAGCAGGACAAACTCAAAATATAGTGGGACAAAGTATAAAGTTCGTTTCATCATCCACCAAAATTACAAAGTATACTATACATCCACCCATGCACCAAAATTTTAATGTCTATGCATTTCAATTCGAGTTCTTTCTCTAATCACGAGAGCCTTGAGAGGGTTTATCTGAGGGATGGGTTAATTGCAAAAGGACCGATTAAAACTATATTGGGTTATCTTTCTGGCTGGCATAATGATTTTAGTACAAGCAAGATAACCCAATATAGTTTTAATCGACCCTTTTGCAGTCAACCCATCCCTCGGATCAATCCTCCTAAGGCCATCATGATTAGAGAAGGAACTCGGACTGAAATACACAAGCATGGAAATTTTCTGCACTCCAAGATTACTATAAACCTCATACAATGTATATTCAAGATGTATATAATGAAATTAATATATTGTATAATACAACATCTTTCTAAAATTTCTCATATGCCCTAGACAAATATCATCTACGGACTAGAGACAAGCAATCATATGTTATTGACTTCCTCCAATCAGTGGTGAATTTTTGCATGTCGGTTCCCGCCAAGGTGAGACCGCTACACAAAATATCAATAAATTTTATTACAAATATGCTGCAATCAACTATTATGCTGCTTCGACACAGATTCATCCACTCTGACGGTCCACTTCTTCCTTTCAAGCGCAGTACTGTCTCCAATGACATGGAAGAGAATGGGGAGTGCATCAGTCATGTTCTTCATCTGCTGCTTTTACTTCGTCATTACATTTGTGCATAAGCTATCCATGACAACGATTTCTCTTACTCTAGGATAGATGACCAGTAAAAACTAATGTGAATTTTCATGATTTATGGGCGCATAAACCTGTCCATGATTCACAAAATAATATATTAGTCAAAACACGATAGAACACATAACAGCAAGAGATGACGTTCTATGACGAGTGCATTACTCATTCATAACACCAAATCGCTTTGGCGTATGGTTTATCTCACTAATTGGCAATTGTGTAGGCCGTAGTCAGCTGGCCTATTAGTGAGGCTCATTCTGATGCCAATTTGCAGGCCTGGTATGCGATCAAAACCGACAAACACCCCTCAAGGCTTTGTTGATACAAACATAATCAAAGTTCAATACATGTAAGAAAATAAAATCTTCAAACAAATTAAGGATTGGTGAAATAAACAGTTACTGTAAAATACGTAGGACAGAACTTACAATTTTAAGATATGCTATTGAAAGGTCGTTATGCCTTTTCTGAAGGAACTCGATGTATGTGTCGATAGCCTAATCAATAGGATAGTACAATTTAGTCATAGATTAATATAACAAATAATTATATGTCAATCAATGCATATAAAGAATAAATTAGTAATGTTTACCTCACTATCAACCCACGCATCCTTCATCCATATCGTATTGAACTATTTCTATGTTGTCATGTCTTTTTTTGCTTCATACCAGTCCTCTACCTCTTTCACCTCCTGCACGGATAGTACTCTGAAAGGATCCATATGTAGAGGAAATTATATCAAAGAAGTAGAAAAAGCGTTACTTGCTTGGGTTCAGGAACTGTCCTATGGGTTGTATCGAATGCAAACAGGGACAAGTACGGAGACATCTTATAATATGATGGCTTCGATATCCTTTTGGTTCTTCTTTCATAAATGGGATAAGAAGTGGATGCATTAATACATTTCTTTTGGCATTACTATACGATTACACATCCAGATCCCCATGTCCAAGTTCTTTATCGTCAATATCATTTACTTCCCCTCTCTTCCTCAACTCCTCACCCTCGTCCTCCATCACAAAATGTCCCTTTTTTATACGACTACCATCCTTCTCTTTATTAAACTCCTCCCTCTCATTCGCTAACTTTTCCTTCTCGACGAAAAGTAAATCCTTCTCCCTCTTCAATTGTTCTTTCTTTTTCAGTACCGTCTCCCTCTCATCAAACATTGCTTCTTTCCTCCTTATCTCTTCCCTCTCTTTTCTCAATTCATCCCTCTCCTTCTTTAATTCATCTCTCTCCTTCTTTAACTCTTCCCTCTCAATCCGAAATTCCTCCATAAAAATAATATTCTTCATAATACCCACCCTCGGTCCCTCTCCCTCCACGCCTTTCTCATCGTTATCATCCGACTCGTCATCCTCCTCATGATCAATCTCATTAACCTCCTCATCATCTTCCTGGGTCTCAGTGAACTACAAAATGTAATGGATATGTTAGAGTAAGGATAACTTTACAATGGCGGATAAAATATAGTTTATTTTTCATAACATCTCACCTAGAAACTGTCAGCCACCGAGCGAACGGCATCTGTTTTCCATTCTCGTAGCGTTGATTCTAATTTCATTACTACTGATGTTTGTAAAAGAACAAAGAGTAATGTTAAATATAAAAGCATATCCGTTAAGTTAAGCAAAGTAAATGGAAGAGATATATATAAACTTACAACTCTATTCTCGAAAATAGCATGTATTCTCCTGTACCTCCAACCCTTCCAACCTCGATATTGAATGAAGCATGAAATTTGATAGGGAACATACGAAACAACACACTCTTATAGGGTCGGTAATCTCTCTACTACCCATACCTGTTAGAATGAAATTGTACCAGGTTAAAAATCTAAAATTAACTATAGAGGGAAAACATATAGAAAATAAAAGGTGTTCTTACTTGTATAGGAAGGACACACCCATATATAGTGTACCGAGGGGAACTTGATGCGACAACGGAAGATTCAATTCCTTGCGACATTGTATTGTATCCCAAACTACCCTAGGGATACCTATAGAAATCATCTAGCAAGTCCACCCGGTGAATATAATCCATGTTGCACCTGGTTTTCGGTTCAGTTCCCCTAAGAAAGTACTCCACAACTAGAAGTAGGGTAACCTTCACGATGTCCTCATGCTTATTGGTGTCAACTAATCTCTCAAACACGTCCATTAGGTACTTCTTTAATACTGGATATTCTTTGAAGTATTTATCTCTTAATGTACTCGTAGTGCAAGAAATCTTTGGTACAGTAAGATCTTCAGTCTTAAGACCGGTAATGAGGGCGAAGTCCATCTCAGTAAACTGCAATCGCCTCCCCCTGATCTCAAATACTATATCACCTTTATATCTTACAAAAAGAATGTGAAATAGAGCCCCTATAAATCTAAAGGATGTAATATGCAATAAAAACGAGAAAGGGGATTGCCTAAACAAATTTAGCCGACTATCGTGCTTCTCCACTCCACCCTTCACCTTGTCAAACCATCATGTCAGTGTACACTTAGATGTTAAGTTGAAGATTACGGCAGAATATTCGTCGCTTGCAGAGATGAATCGAAAAACATATCAAACATAAAATTCACAAGATAAACATAGTGGACAAAATCAAACATAAATGAAAACAATGTATGTATGATCTTATGAATAAGTTTGATAACAAATAAACAAGTTATCCCAATGACCATGTTATCCATGTTAACACAACGATCATGGTGATGTATTATTAACATCCTTATACATTGGTGATCTAATATACACAGACAATGATAGTATTATGATTGATGAGTTTATAAAGGCTAATTCGTAAAATTGAAATGACAAATATTGAATTAGGATAAATTAAATAGATGATATAATTTTTACATTTGAGAACACGTATATTCATGAAACCCTAAAAATCTTTGAGATGAAAAATTCTAAATTAGTGTGCATACTCATGAAAATTACGTTGAAATTGAGCAACAACAAGAAAAACAATCTAATAGATCCTAAAGAGCTTTAAGCTGTCTAAACATCTTGTATATTGTGGAATTACTTAACTACCACATGAAATTTCTAAGTTAGATTCATCTACAAGTAGAGAAAAAGATTTTACATCATTTGAAAGGTATACTTGATCAAGATATTTATATGTGTGCTAAAGAATATAAACTCTTTTTGGTTCACAAATAGTGCTTAGGTAGGCCAAATTATATAGACAATAAAAAAGTACACTAGGCTACTTATTCTATGTTTGAAGCGGTTCATTCACATAATTCTTAAAAAAGTAAGATGTGATAACAAACAAACATCACTATTGGGCCCACTATGGTTTCAACGGTGGAAATCATTATGCCCACTGTTTCCCGTGGTATGATCCACTTGATCTTTTGATATGCTTCAATTTGAGGCTAAACCGCTTAAATTAGATGGAAAAACGGATGGATGACGTGGATATACTAAAAATTGAGAGGGCCAAACTGAAAATTGAGCGTGCCAAACTAGAAATTGAGCGGGACAAATTGGAAATTGAGCGGGCTAAACTGGAAATTGAGCTGGACAAACTGGAATTGAGGGGGACAAACTGAAAATTGAGTGGGCCAACTGGAAATTAAGTGGGACGAACTGAAAATTGAGTGGGAAAAACTAGAAATTGAGGGGGACAAACTGAAAATTGAGCGGGCCAAACTGAAAATTGAGCGGGAAAAACTGGAAATTAAGCGGTCCAAACTGGAAATTAAGCAGGCCAAATAGGAAATTAAGCGGGACAAACTGGAAATTGAGCCGGCCAAACTGAAAATTGAGCAAGACAAACTGAAAATACAGTGGGACAAAGTATAAAGTTCATTTAATCATCCACCAAAATTACAAAGTATGCTATACATCCACCCATGCACTTTCGTTAAATATGAAATTGAGTGGGAAAAACTAGAAAATTAGCAGAGCAAACATGAAATTGAGCGAGGGAAACATGAAATCAGCGAGGCAAACTAGAAAATCTGCAAGGCAAACAAGAAAATCATTATGCCCATTGTTTCCCGTGGTATGATCCACTTGATATTTTGATATGCTTCAATTTGGGGCTCAACCCCTTAAATTAGATAGAAAAACGGATGGACGGTGTGGATATACTACATGAAACAGATTGGCTACTCCCCCTGCTACCAACCAATGGCTAGTGTTTGGTGCTCTGTAGGCCCTATCATGATGTATGTGTTTCAGCCATGTCATTCATCTATTTTTATATATCATTTTATGATATTATACAAAAAAATGAGGTATATCCTGATCTCAATTGGACCACATTACAAGAAACAATGTTTAATGAACATCGACCATTAAAAACTTTTTGGTGGCCATAAAAGTATTAGATCAAGATGATCTTTATTTTTAGCCTTCATCTGGGTCTTTATGACGTAATAAACAGATTGGATTTCAGATAAATAGTACAATGGTCCTCAGGAGGATTTAAATGATGGATATCCAATCACTATTATTTTCCTGTATTGTGGTACATGTAAGATTTATATCCCTCTTATTTTTAGGATGAAGCCCTGAAATGAACTTTAAAAATGGATCAACGGAATGATGAAACAAATACATCATGGTGGGGCCCATAGAGCACCGACCACCAGCCATGTACGTCATGGTGGGGCCCACAAAGCACCGACCACCAGCCATGTACATCATGGTGGGGCTCACAGAGCACCGACCACTAGCCACATACATCATGGTGGGGCCTACAGAGCACCGACCACTAGCCACGGGGCTAGTGTCATGGGGAGTAGCCAATCTGCTTCCTATACTTGATACATTCAATGTGGGCCCAACTGAGTTTAAAACATACTTGTGGTGCGTGCTTTCTTCACTGGACTGACCATTTTCAGAAGAAGATGAAATGTTGATAAGGGGGGCCCAAAAAAAGAGTTTTTTTGGTCTTTCTAACTGGGTGAGGAAAGTGGGTGAAAGCAACGTCAGTGAAGCAGCAGTGGAAAGCGAGAGGAAAAGCCACAGCAGTGAAAAAGAGGGGTATTTTCATCCTGGAATTCGGTCTCCGCACGTGCAGGTCTAAGTTGCAAAAAAAAGTTTGTATTGTTACATAAAAACAGCTGGATAAAAGGTGGGGTCCACGATCCTAAATTTCTCTTTTGGGGGGAAGCGGATTGGCTGGTGTACCACACACCAACTATATAGCTTATGTAGGTACGTGTCGTGCGAAGACGAGCACTGATGCTCCTCGAGCTCCGTGATGTATGAACGGTTCAAAGGAGATCAAAGTTACATGAGCCCCAGAGTGATGTATTTATTACATTTACACCGTTCATCTATTTTTTTTAGAGCATTATCCAAAAAATAAATCATATCCAAATATCATCTGGACCATACCACAAATAGCAACAGAGATCATGATTTTCACCATTAAACAATTCGTAGGGCCCACCATAAAGTTTATTTTCTATCCAATTTGTTCATAAGGTCACAAAGACCTGAATTAAGAGGAAAAAAAATCATATTAATCCAAAACTTATCTGACCCCAAAAAGGATTTCAATGGTAGACGTTCAATCCCCCATTGCTTTCTACAATGTTGTTCGCTTGATAGTTAGACTTGTCTTATTTTTTCGTCTCAAGCCTTGGGACAAGCTTGCCAAATGGATGGACAATTTGGATATAACACATACCACATGATCAAACCCACAGAACTTGCTAACGTCAATACAACAGCTATATAGCAGGTGTGAGGTACACCAGCCAATCCATTTCCATTTCGGGATAGATAAGGGTGAAAATAATACATAGGATATGGTATATATAGAGTAATGTGCCTCTTAGGCCTTATGGGGTCAACTGAAAGGGTTATAATTGAATTCATTCCGTCCATGTATTTTAAAATAAAATAATAGATCAAAATAATAAATACTAACAAGATCCAGAGTTGAATTGGGACACACCAACAAAATAGTAGAAATAACAACGGATTTTAGTACGGTTTATAACCATTTCAAATAAGGAACACCTTAAAACCGTTTCTGAACCAAAATGCCAGCCGTTCTGGTTCAATGATTTTATTATAGTGCCTTTGCACGTTGGCGCTCATACGTTTTGATGCTTCAAAATGTATACGCGCTAGCACATTTTACCTTAGTAATAAGCTTTGAAGCTAGCAAGCAATGGCTTTGAAGTCGTTGCTTGCTGGCTGTTTCAAAGCCGTTGTGCATTAGCGCGCTCAATAGTTTTGAAGCTGGGCTAACGCCACCTTCTTTTGAAGCTAGCGGTTTGAGTCGAACATTCTTTTGAAAATGCTAACGAAGAAAAATGAGGTCTCCTCAGGGAACCAGCAAAAAGGCTCTCAAAAGCAAGCACGTACCAAGCCAAGGGCTAGGGCTTTATCCGAACAAGGACTCCTGCGAGGTAGAAGAGAGGGCTTCCATAAAGTCTAATATGGAGGAAAAAGAGTAGTAAGCTCGGCAGAGCGAAGGAAAAGCCTTCAGAGAGCGGGGGTAGGCAAACTTGAAAGAAGAAGTGTACATGCGTCGACCAAAGGGAATCTAGGTTGATGGAAATCACAACCTAGTGTATTGTCTTAAAAAGGCTATCTATGGTTTGAAATGATCGGACAAATGTTTGCCACTCACCTGCCACGGAGGTGGTCGGTAAAGGAAGAAGAGGAGCAACTTGCATTTAGGAGGGGCTGCTCATGAAGCCACCTAAGCTTGCGAACTTAAGCGCACAAGACCCTACTAAGGCTAGAGAAAGAGCTCGGCGAAGAACGGTTCTCTCATCAGATTGATTGATTGATCATCCCTTGTGCCTGGGAGTTGAAGCACTAGTTCCGCTTTCTTTCCATCCCACCGGCAATCAACCATCCCTCTTTCTCTGAAGAAGCTATCGGTTTTTGGCTAAGGAAGATAGGCCAACTGCCGCGACGCACATAGTCTTTAGTCCAAGAGCGGGTTGTCTCCTCTTCTTAATGTCTACTACTTCCTTTCCTCCCCCTTTTCAGAGATCTCCTTGTTCTCTTCCCAGATTTTCCTCCATACCTTTTCCGCCTTCTTCATCATGTTGTCCCATCCTTCAGGGATGTTCGGTAGGTGTCCGAGCCTCCTTAAAAATCCTTCTAACAAGAATGTTGCTTGAACATTGTAAGACATGGAACCATCCCTTTCTTGTGAACACTAATCATAAGTGGCAAAATCTTGTTCAAGCCCCGTAAGTCCCGACCTAGGATCCAATGAATTGATCAATTCATTTCTCCATTTTCTGTGAAGAGGGGGGACAAAGAGCATGATCTAATTCCCAGCAGGAGGATCCTTCTTTCATTTCGCATTTCTAATCAAACAAATGACGGTTAAGGAATCCAAATGATAATAACTAGTGGGCGGTCATCCGTCGTCGTAAAGTAGTCCCCGCAAAGCTTTCAAGTAGAGGGGTAGTCTTGTGCGTAAGCATAACATTTCTGGTCGAACTTGTCCAACCCAACTGACGAAGAACCACCTCCCTCTCTAGCGAACACCATTCCTTCCAGCTCTCTACATTTTAGAGAATCCCCAATCTTTCTTGTCTTTCTCCCCTATCTTTTTTTTTTCAATCCTTACTATAGTTGTATCTTTTCTTCACATTCACCATTTTGTCGAAAAGCCAGCAGAGAAGAAGCCCGCTGCGAAGAAGCCGATGGAAGAGGAGGAGAAAGCTTCGGTAGAAAAGAAGTCAAAAGCATGGAAGAGGCTTCCAAAGGAAGGAGGATTGACCGTAGACGAGAAGAAGAAGAAATGATCAAAGAAGAACACTGGAACTTACAAGATCTGCATCTTCAAGGTCTTAAAGCAGGTCCATCTCGACATTGGGACCTCCAACAAGCCCATGGGGATCATGAACAGCCTCATCAATGACATCTTCGAGAAGCTGGCCCAGGAATCGTCAACCCACCATCAAGTGGAGGTAGATCCAGACCTCCGTTCGTCTCGTCCTCCTTGGTGAACTCGCCAAGCATGCCTCCCACCCAACCCCTATCAAAACCCCCATCTCCTTCCGAAACCTCAAAACCATCCTTGTAAAAACCTCAATCTGTAAAGTATTGGGATTAGTTTTAGGGCCTGCTTGGATGCCTGTAACTTTAATAAAATATAAGTTACAGGTGACTTTGTTAATCGTTGGGAAGAATCGCACCTGCATTGAAGAAGCATACCTACCTTCTCAGACGGAGTTAAGGCCTCTGTTTCCCTCTCTCAGTCTCATTCTCCCTCTCCCAGTCTCCTTCTCCCTCTCCGATCTAGCTTTAGTAGGGTTAGAAAACCCCTTTCATTCTTTCCTCTCTTTTTTTTTATTTTTTTTTTCATCCGGGTTATGGAGGCAGTTTGGCTAGAGGCGTGGGTAACGTCTGATGGTTTGTGGGGTCCACCATCCTGTATTTATTTTATCCATGTCGTCCATTCATTATTTTGGATTGTTTTAGGGCTTGAGAGGCATATCTAAATCTCAGATGGACCATACCACACAAAATAGTAATGATTGAAAGTCCACTGTTAAAAATCCTTGGGCCACGGTAATGTTTGTTTCACATCCAACCTGTTGATTAGGTCAGAAAGACCTGGATGAAGGGAACAAAACAAATATCAGTTTGATCTGAAACATCAGTGGCGTACCAAAAGTATTTAATGGTGGGCATTCAATCAACATTGTTTCTAGTGATTTGGTCCACCTGGGATTTTGATGTACCTTATTTTTGGGTTGATTTCTTAAAATGATCTAGAATAATGGATAGATGGTGTGGATAAAACAAATACATCATAGTGGGGCCCACATTCCATTATTCATTTTGTATAAGTGGGGCTTGTTAGTTAGTGCAACGTGTCCCCATATAGGTCTCAAATCTGTTTTAACATATGGTTTTTTAAACACTCCCAATTTCTATTTGCATTGAGATTCCTCACGTCCTCAGGTGTTTTGAAATTGAGTGCCCACTGCATTGTTAACATATCTATTTTCAAACAGTCCCAAGTTTCATTTGCATTTGGATTCTTACCTGTTGTCAAATGGTGAGAAATCGAGGGTACATCGAAGTGTTAAGATATCTAGTTTTAAACAATTCCTTGATATTGGTCCATTTTAATAATGTCCCACTTTGAGATTCTAACTGCTAATGTAGAATTTGGTGGAAGCAGCTTCCTATGCTTGTGATTTCTCTTTAACTGATCCTTGCCAACAAGAGTCACTCCTGTGGAAAATTTTTGCTTGGATATCTTACCTCAAGTTTTTTTTCACTGTATTACAAGCATTTTGAAAATGTGAGTCCACTTTTATGGCCCACTTGTTGATTTGTTTAGCCTAACAATCAACCAAACTATTCATTTACATAGGCTTGATAAAATGAAATAATTTTATCTAATCTTTTTTCCGTGTAAATCTGATTTTTCAACGATTCCCTATTTCAAGCTCTACTTAGTGTGAATATGCAACTTATTACCTGTAATAAAGTTACAAGTTATCCAAACACAAAAAGTAAGTTACCTGTAAGTTACAACTTATATCCAAATAGGATTACCTGTAACTTACACCTGTAAGTAAGTTACATGCAACTTTCTTACAACTTAAAAAAGTTACAAGCATCCAAACAGGCCCTTAGTGCTTTTTATTTTAAGATCTCTGCTTATGCATCGTCTCTAATTTTGTTTTGCAATTATTTGTTTTATGCGTTCCACAGTTCTACTGCATAGGTTAGTTTTGGGGAATTGCCATAGTTTTGCTATTTACTGGCTTAATTTAGTATCGTGAGATATTAGCTTTTCAATACACGTCTTTTTGTAGCTTATTTGCTGATATGGAGCAGTTTTGGGGAATGCCATAGTTAATTTCCTTTGACATTGACTACCAACAAAAGTGGAGTGGCACTGTCTCTGATTTCAATTTGGAATAGGCAAATGAGATTTTTTTTTTTTTTTTCTTTCTTTCTTTCTTTCTAATTTTTTTTGAGAGATTAGGTAAATGTGATTTTTCGTCAATTCAAGTAAAGAAATAACTGTAGAAAATATTGATAGAATGAAATAAGATGATTACATGTTTGTTCTGCATCTGTCTTTATCAAGTGTAGCTAGCTTGTGGTTGATGACGTTCAAGACTATTATTATACAATGCTCTGATCATGCATATATGTCACTGACTTCATATCAGTAATTTCACTTGCAGCTTCAGAAACTTGGGAAAGCATTGAATAATTTGTGAAGTCTCGTGAACAGATCAAATGAAGACCGGATATTATTCGCTTATGTCACTGACTTCATGGCAGTCTCCACAGCCGACGTATGAAAGCCTGGGAGCCTTGCACTTGAAATAATCCACCAGGTAAGAAGCTTATTTTTATTATTATTTTATTTTTGGACACGATGGAGTCTTGAATTGGTCGTAGCAATACATTATGACCTTTTATATGTGCTTTAAATTGATAAATATCAATTATAATATCTAAGTGCAATTCTTTATGTAAGCTACCTTTTTCTTTTACAAGCATCGACTGATCAAAGTGCAGTAGATGCAAGCATTCACTTTCAAATTGGATCAAATGTCTTTCCAATCATTCAGCTGCCGGGAATCATTGCTCTAATGTCTCAGGTTGCCTTGCAGGTTCTCATCGTTTTCATCCCTATTATTACAACCAGCATTTTTTGTTGGGATTAAATCTACATATTACCATTTATAAGCTTCTTACAAGTGGGCCTAGTTGGGGTCAAAGGAAACTCCTAACTATTTACTTGACAGAACTCATTTTATCTTGATTGTTGCTCTGTTGTGTCCCACCATTGATGAACCATGATAAAGAAAAATCACTTCTACATCACGTTGTCAGTTTTTTTTTTTTTTTTTCTTAATGTAACTTTTCATTCCTTAATACATTGAAAGCAATGACATTTAGGCGAGATGCAAGAGCCTTCATATCTGAGACTACAAACACTAACTGTCACGCCTCATTCCCAGGAACCGAGTTCACAAAATTTTTGGCTGCCGAATTTGGTGCCGACAGCCTCCGTAGTACTCCATTCTTGGCTCTCAGCTCCCGGCTCCCATGTGCCAGGTTCTAATCATAGGATCGTAAAAGGAGGATTTTCAGTGTGAATTTTTTATTTTAAAGAAGCATAACCACAAGTGTACCCAAGTCACAAAACAACATCACCACATCCACCAATTTAATATTTGAGTACAGTGCTGAAAGAAAAATATATCGTATAACAAAATTCTAAAAGATCGGGCACATATTCCTGCCTTAATGTTGTTGCGGTCTAGCATAACCTGCATATAACGAACGTGCATAAGCTTACTACGAAGCTTAAAGAGTGCATGTGTGTGCACAATGCATGTGCCAAGCATACAAATATCAGAATAAGCGGAAATGATGAAAGGCTATATTGGTAAGTCCATAAATGATGTTAGTCATACCAAGGCTATGCAATGCAAGGCCTGCATGATCAAATGTCATATGCTAGAGATGCAAAGCAAGCATGTTAATCATCAACTAGTCCACATATCAGTACGGTTCATCACTGAAAACATCACCGGGGTCTAATACACTCCAACACTGGTTGTCGCCTCGTCGCACGCATGACCAAGTGAGTGGAAGAAACATCACTATCCACCTTGCTAGTGGTATGCCAATGCCCACCCGACTCGTCAATAACAGACCCATTTAAGAGCTAGTCAAACTCAACCTTACTTATAGCCTCCTACCCTCAGGCGAATAAGGTCACACTCCTTTTCAACCAACCACAACACAGTGGGAGATGCGGCCTACTGGTATTCGGTACTCGGGTGCTCATGTTATCCACTCGGTCTTGGCATTGAAGCATCCTACTCTTACCACAAGGGTTTAAGGACTTTCACCTAAGGACATCCATAGCGCCCTAATGCTAGAACAGATATTTTCAGTATTCAATCTGGTCATCCACGATATGCATGTGGAGGCCATATCCCTAATGTCGCTAGGGCTTAAAGTGATTGTGGCATACAAGATGCAAAATGCATGAGTTATACTGTCATGCCCCAAACCCAAAAATCGGGCTCACAAAATTCTCGATTGCCGAATCCAATACCGACAGCCTCTGTAATACTCCATTCTCAGCTCTCAGCGCTCATACGCCAGATTCCAATCCTAAGATCCTACAAGGAGGATTTTTCAATATACAGTTATCTCATAAAAAGTATAACCACAAGTTTACCCAAATCACAAAGGCAACATCATCATCACATATTCACTAATATGAATATTTGAATATAGCGCTGAAAGGAAAATATATATATTGAAAATCAAAGCTCCAGAAGTCCCCACTACATGCTTCAAGCTCAGCGCTGCTGCGACCTAACGCCACCTACACGCATCTATTGTACATAAGCTTATTGAAAGCTTAGTGGGTGGTGAAAGTGTGTGCACAAAGTAAGTGTCAAGTAAGCAATACCAGAGTAATTAGAGTAAGCAGAAATACTGACAAGCTCATAAATCATACAATATCAGAAATATTGGCAAGTTCATAAATCATATGATATTAGAGCAATGCGAAAACATGCTGATAGACCCATAAATACCATCGGTCTTATCCAGGCTATGCGATGAAAAAATATAATAAATCAATATCATATACTGAGGAAGTAATGTAGATCAACTATACAATGCAGAGACATAGTAAGCCAAATATCACATAATGAGTCCATGAATACCGTCACCCTTAATTAGGTTATGCAATACATAAGAAAGTAAACCAAATGTTGTGCTGAGGATGCAATACAATATGAGATGCGAATGAAATGACCAAGCTGGAGTGTGAAGTCGGGATGATAGTACGTAGTATCATAGGCTAAGGGTTCCACCACAAGGGACTTCTATCCAAACCAGTCTCATACCTAAATTTGGATAGTCAGACACAATGTGATAAACTCCTGATCTCAGATTGGTCGCACACCCCAACCAAAATCCTGGTCATTGCAAAGATACACGTAACAATTAGTTACGCACCACCAACCCGAGTGTATAGTAAATGAATGAATGAGTATACAACTCCTTCTCAATGAGTCCACATATCAGTATGGTTCCTCTCTGAGAAATCACCGGAGTCTATTACACTCCAAACTATATTATCCCCCCATCGCGCCCAACAAGGTGAGTGGAAGAGACCTCATTATCTGCCTGTCAGTATCGAGCTCGGCTCATCGATAGCGAACCCATTCCTCGAGCTGGTTAAACTCGGCCTTGCTTTGTCCCCTCCTCTCGGGCATGTAAGGCCACACCCCATTTCAACCGACTATGACACATTGGGAGACGCGGCCTAACAGTATACGGCTCTCATGCGCTCATGCATCCACTCGGTGTAGATGTTGGAACAACCTCTGGAACAAAGAGGGTTTAGAGAATTTCACCCAGGGATATCTATAACACCCCATGTAGAACAGATTTTCGGTGTCCCATCTGGTCATCCACAACATGCTTGTGGAGGATATGGCCCTAATGTCGCTAGGACGTATGGTAATCATAATCACACAATACGAGATGCATGAGTCACATAATCTAATCATGCATCAATCTTGCGCATACTGTGCACTCATGTGGGGTAACTCCGCCCATCAAGGAGTCTCATGAACAACCTATCATATGCAATGGTTAACCATATCTCATAATCAAATATGCAGATGATGCATATGGGCATGTATCATGATGCTATATTGTCACATGCTCATAATCGGTATCGATAATTGGTCTCGATAATCGGCCTATACAATTGGCCTCGACAATCGGAATCGGCCTCGACAATAAGAATCAGCCTCGATAATCAGAATCGTCCTCAACAAATAGAATCGGCCTCAACAATCGGAATCGGCCTCAACAAACGAAACAGCCTCGATAATCAAAGTCGACCTCGATAAATGGAATCGGCCTCTATAATTGGAATTGGTCTCGACAATTGGAATCAGTAAGAATGGGCCTAACAAGGCCTAATGGAAGGTCACGATGTGGATATTCAACCATCATTGCCTATCAACGTGGACATTTAACCAACATTGCTCCCAAGGAGTGGCCCATATAGAGCCAAACATAAAGTGGGCCCATGGCCTCACTCAAAGGCCTAATATACATCGCAATGTGCTTCATACAAGGGCTACATACACATCACTATGGGCCACATCACATGGACCTAATACACGTCACGGTGGGCTGTATCACATGAACCTTGAACACATCACAATGGGCCTCACTCATGGGCCTAATACACATCACGATGGGCCGAATATGTGAGCCTAATATACATTATCATGGGCCATGACCCATGGTCCTCAAATACATCATAATAGGCTACGACCCATGGGCCTCAATATACATCAAGAGAGCCACACCAATGGTCCTTAAATACAACGAGTGAGCCGCATTAATGGGCCGCACCAATAGGCCTCATATACACAATAGGTGGGCCCTTCTCATGGGCCTCATATGCATCAAATGGGCCACGTATTTGGGCCTCAAATACATCAAATGGGCCATGCGACATGGGCCTAACATATATCACAATGGGCTGCACCAATGAGCCAAAAATACCATACCACCAGGGCCTCGAGTATGGGCCACAAATACATTCGGGTGGGGCTCAAATATACATCACAGGTGGGCCTAATTCACATCACAAGAGGCCTTAAATACAACAAGTGGGCCGCACCAACGGGCCCAATACACATCACAAAGGGCCGCATGACACGAGCCCAACATACATCAAGTGGGTCGCATCATCTACACCATTTAGAGATCTTTATCCAAAAATGAATCATATCAAAAGATCATCTCGACCATACCACAATTGACAGTGGAGATAATGTTTCCCACGATTTAAACCACACAATGCCACCATAACATTTATTTTCCATCAAATCTGTTCATAAGGTCACAAAGACCTAAATTAAGTAGAAAAACAAATATGATATTGGCCCAAAGCTTCTGTGCACCCAAGATGGTTTTAAGGGTAGCCACTCAACCCCCCACTGTTTACTGTAGTGTGGTCCACCTGATACCCGGATCTGCCTCATTTTTAGTCCCAAGCCTTAAGGCAAGCTCACCAAATTAATGGACGGTTTGGATGGAACACATCCATCATGGTGGGGCTACTGGCCGTCCAGCAAATGGACGACCCTGATAAAACACTTACCATGTGGGACCCACTGACTGTTAACATCTGTGGGAAGCGTCCAGCTGCTGGCCGTCCCACAGATGGACGACCTAGATGAAAATGGGTGGACGGCATAGGTACTTTCATCATGTGAGTCCTGTACGGGTGGAGACACAGATAAAACACTTACATCAGGTGGGTCCCACTGACCATGCTGACGTCACAGCAGTGGGATCCACAGAGCTGTTGCTGTTCAGTCCCCTGGACGGCCTAGATATAAAACGTATATATCAAGGTGGTCCCCACCGTCCAGACCTCTAGACAGTGTGGATGTAAACCATACATTAAGGTGGCTACTCAAAGCTCCTGCCTGTCCCAGTTAAATGAATGGACGGTGTAGATATAACATACGCATTGTGGCGAGGTCCACACACGTGGCCCACCAAATATTTTATATATATATATATATATGGGTGGGCCCCACACATCTGTTGAATGGACGGGTGGAGAACTACATACATCATGGTGCCACATAGCTAGCTGGTGTCAAAGCAGCAGCTTTGGGCAGTGTGGGATGTACAGATGGAGGGTCTAGATAAAGCACATATATCATGTGAGTCCCACATCACCACGTGGGCCACACACAGAGGGTCCCACGTTACATGGGTGGCATTGATAAAACACATACATCATGGTGAATCAGCACCGTCCAGACATTGTCCATGTAAGTCAGCACCGTCCAGATCTGCCGAATGGTGTGCATACACCACATACATCAAGGTGGTCCCACACCTCCCGTCCAGATGGACGATGTGGGATGAAAACATACATCATGGTGCAGTGGATCTCCACCGTCCAGCATCATGGAGGGCCACACATCAAAATAAAAAAACAAAAAGAGAGAGAGAGAGAGAGAAAGGGAGTGAGAGAGATAGAGAGATGGTGGAAATAGGAGGGACCCCGCCACTATGGGCCCCTCAAGCTTATAATCACACACATCAGATGGGTCCACTTAAAAGTGGGCCTTAAATCTAAAAAAAAAAATGAGATGATGAACACCCACCTTTGATCTCTTCTTCCTTTTTCTGCCAATGCAATCTAGAATTCCAAGGAAAGAGTTTCAACAGTGGAGATGAAACTTGGATGGTATAAAGGTAGGCCACACTAGCTTCCTTTCTTTCCTTGAAAGCCATGGACGGTTCTCCTTTGGGGTTGCTTAGGAGAATGAGAGAGAGAGAGAGAGAGAGAGGATGGGATGTAAAGAGAGAGTGATGTGTAAGACCCGTATTCTAGTCCGTACTGTTCCGTCGCTTCCCGCGATCCTTCTCGTCAAATTCTGGCAATCCGCGACCTGTAGTCGATGTTGCGCACGACCGTAAGTCGTATCCTATACATTTGAGTCGGCTTAATCCGAGACTTGTATCATTGCGACAGCACTGTGGCCGCGGTTCCAACACCGTGACTCATATACCGATCCGATACCCTGACTAAGAGATGAGGGTCGGTGTTTATTTCGAGAAAACACCGCGCGTTTATATTCTCAAGAGAATCTCTACAAAGTGTCAAATCAATCGCATCAATCAATCACCCATCAATCACTTTATGTCAAGTACACATCACCTTTCACCCCATCCCCAAGCAACCACCAAAGTCAACTCTTTCTCACCCTCTCTCTTACACCACCTTATATGTCAAGTACCACATCCATCACTCACCTCACCCTCTCACCCATCACACTCATCCATCATCTCTCTTACAACTCTCTCTCTCCCTCATTTCCCAACACCAATTCCAAGCAACCAAGAGATCCCACGTCCAAGGCTTCCCATGAGAGAAATGTGATTTTGGTGGCCCACTTCCCATCCTAAAACCTCTCATCTTAGCCATTCATTTTTCATCTCCACCATCAAAGTGAAGCTCAAGGAGACCGGCATCCCATCGGACCAAGAAGATCAAGTGGTGGGTGCCTCCATAGCCTACTTTTTCATGTTTTTAAGATGGGCCAAGTGAGGTCAACCGATCAATGGTCTGGATCTCACTTAGGACCCTAAGATGTGGCCGATGGCCCATCTTGATCATCAAATCATTCCATGATGGGGCCATTCTCCATGGACCCCATCATGATGTTTACTTTTCTTGCATTAAGAGGTCATATAGACCGTTCATTTTGGATGGAGAGGGATCTCCACCGTTGATCTTTTATTTAAATGACCCATATGCAATGGGACCCGCTTGATGTATGATTGGATGTATGGAAGGGAGGGCTCATAGTGGCGGAGCCCTCCATGCACGTGTGTCACTCAATCTCTCTCCCTTCTCCTTTTGTTATGTTTTTTTTTTGTGATGATATGGCTCTATGGCCCACTTGGATGGACTCCACAATGGGGCATGTATTGGATCCAAACCATCTAAAGGTGGGGTCCACTTTACATATGTATTGAACCACACCACCTCACTATGTGGTGGCCCACCTATGAAGGGCTCACCTTAACACACGTGCTGGCCTAATAAAAAAAAGAAAGAGAGAGAGTCCAGATACGTCTCTGGACGTGAATGTGAAGGCCTTGGTTAAGGCAATTGAGGTGACCCACTTATATAGGCCCCACCTTGAGGTATGTATTCAATCCAAGCCGTCCATCCTTTTCCCCATCCCATTTTGGGCGTTGAGCCAGAAAATGAGGTTGATCGGGGTATCTAGTGGGCCATAGTATTGAAAACAATATCGGTACCATTGAAATCTACCTAGATCCTTTTTACACGTTGAAAATGGTCTGATATTGGTCTTGATGGGTTTGTTTTGGGCTTGGGAATGCAATGGATGGAGTGAATGCACTTGAAGCGGGCCCCGCATATGAAAAACCGCAGAAAAATAGTTTTCCAAAAAAAAAATAATAAAGGATTTGAAGCAGCAAAGGCTGCTGCCTCTCTGACGTCAGACGTCCTAGAGCGGGCGGACGCCAGGGGCCCATGGCTCCTCATGTGGGCTCCACTTTGATGTTTATTTGTCGATCCAACCCACCCATATGGTGGGTCCCTACCTTAAGTAGGCCCCACCCAAAAATGGGCTTAATCCAGATTTCAGGTGGCGCACACCACTCGAAACAGCAGCGAGTGAATTCCACCTTTAAAAATTTCTTTGGGGCCCACAAGAGTTTTGAATGAAGCTGAAATTTGTTTTTACCCTTCATTCAGGTCTGCATGACCTAATGGATGGACTGGATGGCATGTGAACATTATGGTGGGCCCCACATGGGACCCACAGTGATGTATGTGTTTCTCCCCCACCGTCCAGGTGGACGGTGGAGCCCATCTTGATGTACGTGGTCTCTTCACACCATCCAGCGGACGGTGTGGAAGCCCACCACGGTGTTTGTACTTTATTCACATCATCCAGGTGTGGATGGTGGGACCCACCATGATACATGAGTTGTATCCTAACCGTCCATCCATTTTAAGAGCTAAAAATGAGGTAGATCTATGGTTCAAATGGGCCCACTTTGGTATGTGTTTAGGGCCCATGATTGACTTAATTGTGGCCATCCATTGAGGCCACCTTGGTATATACCTAAAGCCCAAATGATTAGGCCCACCTTGGTGCACATCTAAGGCCATGGGATTAAGCCCATTTGGCATATGTAATGCCCATGGGTTTAGGCCCATTTGACATATATAATGCCCATGGGATCCGGCCCATTTAATATATATAAGGCCTATGGGAATTAGGCTCATTTGATAAGGCCATAAGATTAAGCCCATTTGATACATATACGGCCCAAGTTGTGAGGTCCACTTTAATGTATTTCAAGGCTCATGGGTCATGGACCATTGCAATGTACATAAGGCTCATTGGTGAGGCCCATTAATGCAACTCATTTGATGAATGTAAGGCCCATGTGATACGACCCATTTGATGTATCTAAGGCCCATGGGTCGAGGCCCAATGGGATGTCCTTAGGGTCCATTACAATGTGTGATTTCCCATGGTTCATGTAATGATATATATGGCGGGCCGTGCCTAGGGAACAATGTTGGTTTGACGTCCACATTGTATGTACAATGTTAGTTAAATGTCCGCATTGTAACTCCCCTTAGGGCCCATTGATAGGCCCATACTCGTTGTTATCCATTGCCTTATAACATGCTTAGTATAATCTCATGACTCATGCCCATACGCATCATATGTATGCTTGATATGAATAGTGACTGATCATAGCATACGCCATTGGGCAGACCATTTAAGGGACTCGTTATGAGATAGAGTGCCCTACATGATCGTGCAGTACGCGCTGGATTTCTGCATGATTTGACGTGTGATTCATGCATCTCGCATATGTATGACCTGATCACTGCACGCCCTAGCGACATCAGGGCCGTGGCTCCAAAGGTATATCATGGATGGCCGTATCAGACACCGAAAATACTTGGTTCTAGCACTGTGGGCACTTTGGATGTCCTTGGGTGAGAGTCTCAGAACCTTTTTGGTACCAGGAGATGCTCCAACGTCTAGACCGAGTGGATACACGAGCGCCCGAGTGTCAAATACCAGTAGGCCGCGTCTCCCACTGTGTCGTGGTTGGTTGGAAAGGGGTGTGGCCTTATCCGCCTGAGTGAGGGGGCTATAAGCTAGGCTAAGTTTGACCAACTCGCAAATGAGTCCGCTATCGACGGGCCGGGTAGATATTGACAGACTACTGGTCAGGTGGATAGTGAGGTCTATTCCACTTGCTTGACTGTGCAGCTAGGGAGGTGGTACTCACTGCGAAGTGTATTAGACCCCGGTGATATCCAGAGGGGAACTGTACTGATATGTGTACATGATGAGTACCGACTTGCTTGGATTACATTTCGCATATGACATTCGACTATGTAGGCCTTGCATTGCATCGGTGTGGTCGTTGGCACTCATATCTCGCATTACATGGCCTTGGTATGGCCGATAGCATTTGTGCCTTACATTACATAGCCTCGGTATGGTTGATTGTGTTCATGGACTTACCGCATACTTCCGCATTACCTGATACTGTACACTCGGCGTTTGCCTTGCGCACACACTTACACCACCCTCTAAGCTTTTGTAAGCTTATGCACGACAGTTGCGTGCAGGTAGCGTTGGACAGCAGCAGCACTGAGACAGGAGCACGTATCAGACCATTTTGGAGCTTTTTGATCATCTTGTATTTCCCCTTCCGCATTGTACTTAAAGTTTTTGATATAGTGTATATGTGGTGATGTTGTTTTATGACTTGGTTATGCTTGTGATTATACTCCATTACAAAAAAAAAATCATTCTGAAAATCCT
Organism: Magnolia kwangsiensis; assembly: GCA_037074715.1. Classification (NCBI taxonomy): domain Eukaryota; kingdom Viridiplantae; phylum Streptophyta; class Magnoliopsida; order Magnoliales; family Magnoliaceae; genus Magnolia; species Magnolia kwangsiensis. Next base: position 72,337,089 of record CM073584.1, read on the forward strand.
CCTTGTAGGATCACAGGATCGGAATCTGGCATTTGATTATCAGGAGCTGAGAATGGAGCACTATGGAGGCTGTCGGTACCGGATTCAACAATCGGGATTCATGTGAAACCAATTTTCGGGTTTGGGGCGTAACATGATGGGTGATGTGTACTTAACATGTAAGGGATGAGTTGTAAGAGAGAGTTCACTTTAGGGGAGGGGTGGTTGTACTTGGGGATGGGATGGTTGTACTTGACACTTGATGTGATTGATGGGACATTCTCTTGGGTTTGAAATGTGCAGCATTTTCCTTGAACTAAACACGGGCCCACATCTCCTGTCCTGGGTATCGTCTCGGCGCGTGAGACACGACATCAAAACCGTGGCGACGGCGCGATCGCTAGGGTACAAGTCTCGGGTCAAGCTGACTCTGGAATACAAGATACAACTCAAAGTCGCGTGTAACTACTATCTACGCATCGCGAGTCACCGGAATTCGATCGAGAGAACCGTGGAAGCCTATAGAATGGTACGGTCTAGGATATGAGTCTTACACATACCATCCAAGTCATGCATCAAACCTGCATGTACAACACGATCATGTGGGGCAACCCTATCTCATATGGATGCCTCCTAAGTATCTCAGCCCAATGGCATATGATATGATCAATTATCATCCACAATATGCATACAAATGATGTGTATGGGCATATGTCTGGACATGATGTTATTATACTAAGCATATTCTTAGTGTGTCCTACTAGGCCAAGTACATTAATATGTTATTAGACATATCAGACAATAATCGGCCTTAATTGACACATCATATACAGAGAATGGAAACTAAATGACATGCCCCACTAGAAATATAGAAGTTTATGTAATATGGCCTACGTTAGACTAACATTAGCTTCTCATGTAGCCTATAAGGCATGAATAGAAATATATATATATATATATATATATATATATATATATATATATATATATATATATATATATATATATATATATATATAACAAGGGGGGGTCCATTGGGAATGACCTGGATGGACATGCATATGTACAGCACGTGTGTCACTAGGCTACTAATCCATTTGGGCGTATGGCCCACTAATGATGTCCCAAAATAATTATTTTATCAATGACATCACTATAATTACTTTAGTAGAATGATCTGTACCATCTAATCATTACTAATGTAAATTGAAGATTACAGATCATTGGTTAGTCACTAGGATGTGATCATATGTTCATGGCCCATCTGAGTCTTGGGACTTCATCAGTTCAAGCAAAGTATATGCTTAAATGGATTAAATAAAAACATAGTTTCAACATTCACACGTCAACTAATTTAAGGATTTGAATTCAAGATGCCAAATATAACCAAAGACCTACGGGATCTCGATTCTAGAGATTCTCCAGTCCAAGGGATCCCAAAACTAGGGATTCCAAAGTCAAAGGGATCTCAAAACCATGAAATTCCAAGTCCAATAGGTTCCTACCACCACATTGGTATGACCCACCTGAGATTTGGATCAACCCAAGTTTTCCTATGGGAGACCCGATACGTACATAAGGTGGGCCTCAAGATTCTAGCTAAGCCTTATTTAATGGATTCCATACATCTAAGACTATGTGACCTTTCAAACGGGTTGGGTAGCTAGCTCGACATCAAAGTGGATCATTCTAATAGGCTGGTTGGCAATTTAAACATTACCAAGGGCCCACAGAAAGGTTTCAATGATAGATACTTAATGGTTGTTGTTGGCTATGGTCCACTAAGCTTGGATCTGACTCACATGGGGCAAACACAAGTATCTAGGTGGGCCACACAATAGTCAAATGGCCAAGCTAAAACACGCACCAAGCTAGCCACCCAGCAAGATAAGACACAATCATCATGTTGGGTCCATACCTAGATAGCATGGATACAAACTATGTACTATGTACATCTAAGTGGGTCCAAAGCGTGGATGGTTTGGATCAAGCCTAAAATCAAGATGGTCCCAATGGACGACTAGAACATGCACAAACATCATGGTGGCCCATGGCCAACCTGGATAACACACGTATGACAAGGTAGACCCCAAGGTTCAGAATGACCCTACAAGGTATGGTAGAAAGCACCATCATTAATGGGGACCCAACGGTTTGGGATTAGCCCAATATTTGTGCTTTCCCTCTAAACAGATGGGATGGTAAACCAACATCATGGTGAGGTCCATACACCACACGTGTGGGACCCTACCCACAGCTGGGTGACTATAGAAAGGATGGTAAATAAACATTACAGTGAGCCCTTAGATGGTTTCCAACGGTAGGCATTCAATCATTACTATCTCCATGGTGTGGTAAACTTGAGACTTGGTTTTGCCTCACAATGGGGCCCACGGCCCTACAATGGCTGGGAAATGGATGAACATTGTGAATATAACACACACATCATGGTGGGCCTCACAAGGCAGCCCCACAGTGGGCACCCTAATCCAACTATTTTATGTTGTGCGTCAACCTGAGATTTGGATTTGCTTCATTTCTTTTTCTTTGGGCCCCTACTATAAAATGAGCCGAGGAAAACTGATGGACGGTGTGGGAGCCCCACACATCACTAGTGGACCCCACAAATGATGGTCAGCATGGATATACAAGACATACAATAAGGTGGACCATCTTGTTAGACGATCGGCCCACCAGCGTTGCTAGGTCTGTTTGGCGTCGAAACATATGAACGGCTTGGATAAAACACATATTCATGGTGTACCCCACCTGGAGATGGTCCACCAGGGGGTGGGACCTATCCCAGGTGGGCCCTGAAATGCATGGGTGGAGTGGATAAAATATAGACATCAAGGTAGGCCCAATAGTTGCTAGAAACCGGTCCAGCTGAGGGTGGATCTGCATGAGTTTTGGGCTAGCCCCATGGGCAACGTGGGAGAAAACCATACATCACGGTAGGTCCCACTTGGGCGTGGGCCACCTAGGAGGTGGGTCGACCCAAAGTGCCCACTCAACCAGATAGACGGGGTAGATAAAACACAAGCATCGCAGGGGTGTCTGCAGCCGAACAGACCCTTGCCCATTGGATCTATCTCATTTTTGGACTCACGTCCTAGATGATCTTACAAAATGGGTGGTGTGGATACAATACACATACATCTAGGTGGGGTCCCATCCTCATGTGGGCCCTCGAATCATAATCAAGGGTGGGAATCCCATCCCCACCAAAACAAAGGTCTACGTGACCTTCTACAAATTGGATATCAAATAAACATCATGGTGGGGTCCATGGTTAATGGCCCCTCATGGATGAAGCATACATCATGGTGGACCATCGGCCACACCTTGGGTCCCAAGTAGGATCCGTACCATCAACCGATGGGCCCCACTTAAGCCCTTGCTCAATTCTAACAACTAATTCATATGGGACATGTGCACCCACCTTTCCTTCTCTTCTTTGGCTCCCTGGACTCCTCGCCTCCTAAGCTAGCTCTTTATGGGAGAACGATGAGGTTTGGACGGTTGGATGGAGAGTTTTGTTGGTGGGAAGATGGTTCCTCTCCTTAGTTTCCTTTCTCTCCTTTATCTCTCTCTCTCTTTTTTTTCTTTTTTTTTTTTCCTTTTTTGTTGCTTAAAAGAGAGAGGGAACGAGAGAGGGATGGAAGTTGTAAGGATGGAAGGCATGGGGTTTATGGATGAGGAATGTGGCTTGTTAACTTTATATGCATGGGGTGATATGGGGCATGAGTAACATTACATTGTTAGCATAAAAGGTATGAGAAAGGTATGGGCTTTGTCGACTAGGTGGAAAGAGAGGTATGGGTTAAAGGCATGGTATAGATTCCATTTTCTCAACTAGGAATCTTCTCGGAATCGTTGCATACGTTGCGCGCGATGTTTCCTCGATTCACTCTTGGGCCCACAACTCCTATTCTAGATATCGCATTGGGGTGCAAGATATGGAGTTAGAACCGCGGCGATGGTGCGGTCGTGAGGGTATAGCTTTCGGGCTGAGTCGACTCGAGTTTTCGAGGTATGCACTAAGGTCACACGCATTCACTTTCTTCAAGTCGTGGGTCACCGGAATTCGATGGAAGGATACTCAACAAGAATACGGGTTTTACACTGACTTCCATGTCCTTGGGTTTGATGAGGAAGCCTATTTAATAACACGTTTCAAGAGTTTCCTTATAGTCCTTAAAAAAAAAAAAAAAATGGTTATACTTTATCAGGCACAAAGTCGAAGAGACCAAGAGAAACGAGGAAAAAACAAGAAACAGACAAAAACAAAAACAAAAGAAAAACCTGCAAAGCCTAAAAACAGAAAAAATAAGAAAAGTAAAAGGTATAACGCCACCGTCCCTATCATTAAGCCTTGACAGAAAGAATCAACTAAGCTTTGCATGCTGATTTTTCACAAAATAGAAATGTTGATTTTTACCATATTGATTCATATGAATCATAAAAATTTAGAGGTCAAAGACAAAGCTAAGCTTAGGAAGACTTTAAAAGATGGAATGATGTGCCTGCAGGAATTTAGATGCCACAGAGATTTTTCCCTAAGAAGGAAACGTATATCCATTTTAGATGATTCTTTAGGGAATGCTTGGATGTATCTCAAGGTACCATTGGATTGGCAATCCATGGTGATTTGGAAGGATATCGAAATGGGAAAGCAGTTGGTGTCGTTCCCTTTTTTTTCTGGAAATTGCGTCTGTTTTTGCATTTGTTTGATCTTTCTTGGTTTTATCTTTATTCGCCATTTTCTTCATCAAAAGAAAAACTCTTAGCAAAAAAAAGTGAGTGGGTACCCTTATAATCAGCAAGAATGACATGGATTTTTTATTTTAGAATATATATTTTTTTTTTTTTTGTTTTTTTGCCATTACAGCCCTAGTTCTTGTTCTGAACTTGATTTTCATGCAGGAAAAGGCCAATGACAGCTATTGTATTTTCATCTGATTCCCTTTTTGCTTTCCATATACTGGGAATTGATGCACTTGTGGGCAATCAAAGTTCCATCTATAATTTATCTACCATATACAAAAACTCCCTGCACCTTGGAGATACATTTCCTAGCACCTTTTGTAAGTGGATGGTAGTATTTTAGAATGGATTTATTAAAAGTATTTAAGGACCCACTCCTTTTTTCTTTGGAATGAGCGTAATAAGTGATGTTCCCAACTCCAATGAAAATACAACTTTCAGAAGCTTACATGAGGAATGGAGAGAAATCACAAATCTAATTTCTCGGTCTCTAAAATGGAAATTATACTTTCTTAAATTTTCTTTATCTTTATATATATATATATATATATATATATATATATATATATATTCCATTGATATCAAACCTTTCTTTATATGTACAAGACAGTCTGTGAACCTCTTTTGGCAGGTGAACTGAAGAAGGGAAGAGAAAAATACAAGATTTTTTGTTTCTTAGATGTACAAGAATGTCCATGAACCTTTGAACTTGTTTACCAGAATCTCATCCATTCCACAATGTTCTCAGTGGAACTTAAATGTTAACTATGACCTCTGATGTTTCTCACTTGACAGTTGATTTTGATCATTCAAAAAGGAGAAAGTTCAAGGCATCTAATGGTTTCGAGATGCGAAAAAAGTTGAGAAATGAGAGAATTGAAGGAAAAAAGAAAAAATAACCTCAAATAAGTGTAAATGATAAGAAGAAACAGTGCATGCATTTCATTCATCTCGCTTTGTACTAGTACATTGAGATAATTCCAACTTGCTAACAGGCAACCAACTCATTAAAGTGCTCACAAGATATGAGCGCAAGGCAAATGCAGGTGATGTAGAGCTATGGTTTAATTGCCGCATGCAGGTCCCCATTTCAAAGAGTCGGGCTCTGCAAGGTTGCATCAAGTCCATGATTCCTGCCACACATTTTTGTCAGTTTTGCATGTCTGAAACAGATAGATGTATCTGTGCTCATGTCTGTCCCTCTTTAAATCCTAGATTGTTTAAAATGTGTAAGATCTGTTCTAATGGAATGCTTTACTCTTTTAGGTTTGTCTTCTTTCAGTGATTAGGTCCTTGAAAGATATTCAGGGATAAGTCCTTGAGAATAAAGAAAAAAGGTGATATGTTTTTCTGTTTGCAACAAGCAACATGATTACTCCGTTTGCCAAGATAGTCACTCGTATTTAATTCGGTTTTAGTCCTTGTTCTGAATGATTATCCAGACTCCAATCAACAAAAACAACCCAGAAATTCAAATTTTGAACATGGAGTGGGCATGGATTTAAGGTTAGAGAGAGAGAGAGAGAGAGAGAGAGAGAGAGCCTTGCACTTGCGCTATGAAGTGAGTCCCCACTTTCTTTTCTTCATTCATTTATTTATTTATTATGTTATTTGCATCCTTTACAACTGATGTTGCTGAAGCATATACATTACAATATATCTTATTTTCTTTTGTTTTGATACTGTTAAGATGTCAATTTTGAATTGATAAAAAGGTGGACAGCTGATTGGATGTCCTCATCATCCGGAACGTTGATTTGAGGTCCAAACATGCCCATAACCTAACATTATTTAGGTGTTAATTTAACGCTGTCCAGTTGTCCCAAGTTTGGACGCCAAAACTGTCCTAAATCAAACGCTTAAACGGACACTGTCAATCATGCACACCGACCATCCAAATATAAATAAATGAGACCATTGGTTGGACTATAAAACATCCCCAAGTGGACCACAAATCAACTCTAAGATCCGTGACAGACCAAGTTTCCACTCTTCTGAAGAAACTAGAAAATGCTGATAATGAAACATTGGGTGTGGCCAATGGTTTAATGCTACAGGTAAATGATCTGAAACTGGAGCTGGACCTGTTTCCTACTCAGAAAAGTGAACTGGTAGAGCATGTCCAAAGGAAAAACAGTGAGTTGAGATGGTGGTTCAATCCCAGTGATGGAAAAGAAGAGAAATGAAGGTGGTGGTGTTTGTCAATGTAAAGAAGGCTATGAGCTTTTTAGAGTTTTGGTTTCCAAATGGGACCAAGTAATTTCTAAATGCCTAGTTTCATCCATCACACCCTACCAGAATATCAAAATTTTCTCCCCGTAAATTAGAATCCTTGCTCACTGAATTGATGGCAGCTCATGTTTCTCTCTTAAAATATTTGGAAGCTCATTCAGGAATCATGAGCATAAATCTCACTACCTTATGCATCACTAGTTAAGCACAAAGTTGATTCATTTCTTTTGCTTTTCAGGAGCATGCTCCTAAAAAAAAACTGCTAGTGGCTATTTGGATACATGAACAATTTTCTCTACTCCCTTTTTCTCTAGTTATTTGACAGGTCGATGATTTTCAAGCCCTGTTTGCATAAAAATAATAATCCCTGTTCGATCCATTCCACTTTATGCGTTGCAAATTTGAACCAATGGAGCTTCCAAATGCAGCAGCATAAAAGAGTGACATCATGAGCATCATATGTTTCTCCAGCTACCTGGCAAAAGAGCATAACCTCACGTATGTTTGAAATTGACAACCAGACAGTGGCATGGGTGACAAGTTGGTCGGGGTGAACCTTTAGGCATGCAGTCACGGCTGGGTGGGAGTTTATATGCCTAAAAAGTAATTGGGCCATGCTTAAAGGGTTCAGGTCAGGCCTGAGTGTGGATTTTAGCTCATGACCCTCTTTACTGGGGATTATTTCTCTCCATGCATATATAACATAGTTGCATTGTAGGGGTCCAGCCTGTGATCTCTATGTCCTGATACTGTTTGTTCATATATATCCAAGTGTTTTGATCATAGACTTGGTGGTTTTTGCAAGCGGTCATTTGTCTCCATATAGTCCAATAGGATAAAGAGGTACGACGGGGAGTTTTTGGATAAAATAGGAGCTGGAAGGATGAGATTGTGAGATTTGTCTCCTGCATGACCATCAAATGCCACTGAAATTCATATGCTCTTTTGAAAGAGCTAGCAATCAATTCATACCTCTCTCTCTCTCTCTCTCTCTCTCTCTCTCTCTCTCTCTCTCTCTCTCTCTCTCATCTTTTTTTAACACACGCACCCGCCATACACCCACTCATGCCGTAGTGGGATTTCACCACCTATGGGTTTCGAACCCAAGACCTCGTGTTGAAACTCCTCGGAGTCTACCACTCGGGCCAGGACTGGAACCCCGAGGTCGCTTCATCTATTAATGCTAATGTGGCATCTTCTTTGACAGGTGGCAAAGGGAAACTAGACGACTCTCCCTCCAACCACACTCTTCATCATAAGATTCCATTTCTTGTATGTATACTTTTAAACTTCTAGCAAGTAGAATTCAGGTGTGAAAAAAAAGCCCGAATTTTAATTGGTTTCGGTATATTTGGTGTAGGCTATGCATATGGATATTACATTCATGTGTATGCATGATATGTATATTTTTGGATGGCCATTGTTGTTGTATCTTATTAGGTATAAGTAGCATTTTTTTTGGGTTTTGTGATATGAGTTTTCAGGTTTTTGGAAGCAATGTTTCTATTCCTTGGGACTTGTTTTTCCTTTTTGTTAACTGATTTTGGAAAGAAGTGATGCTTCATTTTAACTTATCAACTTTAGCTGAACAAATGTTGCGAATTTTTCTGAGGTTTTCCCTCTGTTAACCCTCTGCTTTAATTCTATTCGATTCCTCACCTGGAATTGATTGTGTGGATAGGACTTGGCATGCATCTTGCTAAATCCATTTAAAAAAAAAAAAAAAGGAAACAAATACAGAAATGATTTAAACAGACTAGAGTGACTATTTGAATTATATCCTTGCCATGTGCAGTTAATGAGTAGCAGCAGCCTATTAAGGTTTACATTCTAGATTTCAACTCTTCGTATTTAACAAAAATTTTAACAGCTTACTGGAATGCAGTATAGAAGACGTCATTCCCAGCTTACTGGATAGTTGGTGCTGAGCCCTGCAAGAGAGAGAGAGAGAGAGAGAGAGAGAGAGAGAGAGAGAGAGAGCTGCAATGTGGCCTAGTCACTAAAATACCAGGGCAAGTCGTGCAACGTGTTGTGCCTCAGGCCTGGATATTGAAGTAGAAAACCGAATGACAGCTGAGTTCTGTTGACATGAGCCAGCCAAGTAATACCAAGTCAATGCAAATGAAAGTTAACTCAGAATATGGCTGTTCTGAGTTGATTTGGATGAGTCACAAGTCAAACAACTGAGTTCACAACGATGACTCAAACCATATAAAATGCAATCCTACAAAAATCAGAATGCGAACAAACAGTTGAAAGAGTGATTCTGTAGATGTACAAAGCTAATGAGAAAATGAGAAATGAGCTTGCCTGTGTTAACGTTGTTGCATCTGCAATGACAACTGGCACATTCACAAAGCGAGCTAATGTTTTTGCAAGTAATGTCTTCCATGTCCTTACAATTAATATTGCAGTATGTAAGCAAGTAATGTCTTCCTGTACATCTTACTAGTGATTTGGCAAGGAAAAGCCAGAGAAATGGAATCCCACTTAATATGGGTTCCTTTCTCCATGCAACCATGCATTGCTTGCTCTGAAGTCACCCTTATCTGCAATTTAGCAGTGCATCCAAACGGCACGTAAATTTCTTAAAAGGATCCAATTTTTGTTTGCCAAATTCAAATTGCCGTTACCCTCCACAACCAAAATCACAAAACCCAAATAAAACAGCAAACCAAACCGACATGTGCCAAAGGAAATTTCGCAGGAATTAATACAGTCACAAGCTTCAAACAAGACCATCGGAATTTAAGAATCAAAAGCATAATTCAACAGAGCCAAACAAAACTCCAACCATTCATCTCATCTGCATAATCAGGATCCTACAAACCCAAATTCCACCCAAAAAAAAAAAAAAAATCTTTAAAAAAATAAATAAATAAAGCGAAAGACTTACCACCAAACTACCATTCTTGAACCTCTGTGCATAATCCAAAATAAGAAGAGACTGATGAATACTGAACGTATCAGATTTCATATGCAAAATCCCTCTGACAACTCCACGTTATAAGCAAAAATATCAAAAGAAGGGATTGTTGAAAGGCTTTCGATGTCTTCTAGGCATTATACCACTGGAAAGCAGAGAATCTCTCTTCTAAGATATTCCAACCACTTGAAGAAGAAACTTCCGAAATTCTGTTGAAAAAATGTCTCCAGTCTCATACAACATATGGCTCATATATAGGGCTTTCACCAACTACTTTCCTATTTTAACCATGCGTCCATAACATTAATTGTCTCTTAAAGAAAACATCTACAAATGGAAACAAAGGAACTAGCTTGCTAATTATGTGAATGCTTGCATGTGTTTGGACAAACACTACAAAGGTGCAATGCAAAGGTGTGGGCCCACCAATCAAACCAGACCTAGAATCAGGCCCCATCAAAAAGATTTTGGGGACTAGATTTTAACCAAAGAGGTTGTGGTGCCCTGGCTAGATCCTGCAATAGTATGCTTTGCTAGGATGTGTTGGCCTGCCTCAGAAAATCACTCCAAAAATCCTAGCAATCTGAGCAATAGACTTCTCGTTTATGAATATAGACCATTGACCCTCTTGATTGCAAATATACAGCTAAAGGCAGTGCCTGGGTCATTTTTCTACCATGTGGCACCAATAGTAGATCCCACCAAATCAACAGTCTATCTTTACCAACAAAGCTGTGTGGTTGAACCCAGACTGTCAATTTTGTAAGCCTTTTGCCAGATGGCCCAAGTTACAAAAGCTGCACAAGGTAAGAATCCTAGTTATTTGATTAATAGACTGTTCACTTCTGAACCAAGACCAGTTGCCGCAATATTGTCTTCCACCATCTATCTGAAGGCTACAAATGCAGAGTTTGGAATGTGTGTTCCATGTGGTTTCCCTAGTGCACGCCCAACATTGGGGCCACCAAGATGAGTGGTCCTGATTCATCGACTGAATGATCACACATACCATTTATTGGTAAAGAACAATGACCAGTTCATCACACAGCTGGCTAGAGTAACCTCACCCAACACATTATCATCAAATGAGTGTAATCTTTCATTATTATGGAACTAAACTGGAAACCATAATTTAGATGCTTTAATTTGTATACCACATATACAATTTCCAAGTAATTTCTAACAGCCTGCTTATTAGCCTTCCCACTCCGCCAGAGTATCAAAGTTTTTCCCTTCCTTATTTCCCATTTCTCATGAAGCCCAGATAAAAAATTTTAAGGATAACTAAAACCCTAGCAAGAACTGCAACATCAGAATCTCGTCGAAGGAAATTTAAAAATAATAAACATCAGATAAAATACAAGAATTCTGAAATCTTTAAAAGGTGTCTAAAGATCTAGATCAGAGTCCAAGAATTCAAAAAAGAAAGGAAGAAAGAAAAAACTGAAAGGGAGATTAGGGTTTGATGGGATCTTTCCTTGTAGCCGACTAACGGTGATCGATCTGCTTCATCTCTACAGATTGCAGGCTATCGTCGTAATCGATATTCAACCATTCGTCATCAAATGCGGGCAGCTGCTGAGTGACATCGTCGCAGTTGGAAGTCAACCATTTCTCAACGAGTACAATTCCCTGCGGCATGGCATCTTTGCCTTTGAGATTCAACCATTCATCAGCTAGGGTTGCACGGATGGTGGACTGCAGCTGCTGCGTGGCAACATTGTATCCGAGATTCGGCAATCTGCCATAGATGCCAACGAAGGTTATGGACGGATGATCCTTGGTGTCATCGTCCTTGAGATTCGACAATTCGATGTGGGTGGACGGGCCAGGAGGTGAGACGCAGATGAACCAGATAATCCTCGGCCGCCAGCGACGCCACGACTGCCCTCCTCTACATCGCAGCCCGTTTCATTTGCGCTGAGAGAATCCCATCCCCATCCATACCATCTCCAGCTCTGAATCCATCCACCACAACCGCCCCCACAGCAGGAACCGTAATCCAAGGTACAACGACCTGCACGGTGCTCCTCCCTCCAGCCCTAACGGACCCCGGATCCTTAAAGAACTCCTCAACCCTAGAAATATCCTCCAAGAAATCCCTCCTCCCTCTCTCGCTCTGAAGCTTCCCTGGAAACCCTAGCGTACAAGAGCAGATTCATCGACTGCCAAAGACATTAAAAGAGAAGGCAATGAGAAAGAGAGAAGAAATAGAGAGAGAGAGAGAGAGTAGCGATTAGACATGAAGAGAGGGAAATCTCCAGTAGAGTTAGACGCAGGTTATGGTGAGACGAACCATGTGATCAACGGGAAGAAGTGAGAAGAAAAACAAAAGAGAGGAAATCGGCCATGACCAAATGGGCAGAAAAACAAATGAGAGAGAGAAAAAATCGGCAATGACGAAATGAGAGAGAATAGGGATTGCAGTTTTAGTACCACCTAGGAGCGGTTTCAAACAGTTTTAAATTAAAAACGGTCTTAGCGTTCACTCGTAAGTATAGAGTTTGATGCAGTAATAAACTCAGTGACACCGAAGTGGAATTCCATGGGATTAAAATATATATGTAATCTCAGGGCTTATTTGATTTCTAAGGGAACTGGGAAATAGCCCGAAATAAGTAATAATTACATAACAGGGACTACCCCATCGTTCTTACGCCCACGTTGACTGCTCAACTTTTGGGCTTTAAAATCGAGGATGGCTGCCAAGTGAATATAAGACTTATTGTGATGTACATGATGTATCAACACCGTTCATCCTATACGTCAGCCTCATTTAAGCCATGGACTCAAAAATGAGCCTGATCCAAAGCTCCAGTGGACCACACCACAGGAAACAGTGGAAATTGAATGCTTACCGTATAAAAATTAATGGGGCTCTTAGAAGTTTTGGCTGAAGCTTATATTTGTGTTTACCCCCTTATCAATGTTTTTATTACCTCATGAATGGCCTAGATGACAAATAGACATTAATGTGGGCCCAATAAATAAATTAACTTTTAATGGCAAACGTTTAAGGCCATTGTTTCCTTCGATATGGGCCACTTGAGCATTGCATTTGTCTCAATTTTGGATTTAGATTCTTAAATCTTATGATAAAATAGATGGACGGTGTAGATATGTCATGCACATCACAGCGGGGTTCACAAATGCAAGTAACCTTTTTCAAACCAATTTTCGAGATAGAAATGCGTATAAAATTTCAAACAGTGGAAAAGGTAATAATGACCTTTTTCCCAAGGATTTCCCTATTCCCTCGAAATCAAACAAGCTCTAAAATTAAGTAGAACTACAACTAGACTAAGGGGTTGTTTGACTTTCAAATTCCCCGTGTAAATATACGGAATTACCTGATTATTACTTACTACACCTGTTTGGAAGTTGTCGGAAATTGCATTTCGAAAATCGGTCCATATGAACATTTTTATTACTAATTTAAATATGTGGGCCCCACCATGATATATGTGAGTTATCCATACCATCCATCCTTTTAAAAAATACATTTTAAGACATGAGCCCAAAAATGAAGAAAATCAAAAGCTCAAGTGGACCATACCTTAAGAAATAAGGATCATTAAAACGTCAATGGTTGAAAGTTGTTTTCTCCCTAGGGCCCACAGTGATGTTTATTTGTCAACCAACCCGTTAATAAGGTCACACGGTCATTGATAAAGTAGAAAAAAAAAATATATCAGTTTGATCCAAAACTTTCAAGGTCTTCAAGAAGCTTTCAATGGTAGGAGTTCAATTCTCATTGTTTCCAGTAGTGTGTTCCACTTGATCTTTGTATCTACCTCTTTTTTTAGCTCATGCCCGAAAATGAGTTGGCTAAAGGGATGGACGGTGTGGATAATACACAAACATCAAAGTGGGCCCCACAATTTAACTTTTTCCTCCTCAGGTGACATGAGGAGTGCTATAAATGAAAGGTGGCGGGTCAAATCACCTTGGAAATTCAATTGGAAACACAAAAGTAAATAGTTATTACCCATTTACCTGGAATTACCCCTGTAATTAGAAAATCAAACATGCCCTAAGATGAAATCTAAATCGAATAAAATTTAGGGAATATTGGTGAAATAATTATCTAAAACTTAAAGAAATTAGAGGTAGAAAACTAGGAATTCAGAGGATCCACTTGTAAAGATTAGGGAGATCTTATGCTTGCTTTAAGAAGTCAACTAAACTTAGAGTCTCATCTTCATCAGTTGAAGAGTGTAACCATATAAATCAAGACTGAACTTCCTTTGATATAATTTTCAAGAGATGAAAGGTATATAAATTAGAATGGATTCCATCACCAAACCATGCTCAGGAGACAAAGTAAACAACAGAATTAAACTAATTACCAACCAATCAACAATATATGAAGTTAGGAAGGGTATCATCATCCGACCATGCCCAGGAGACGATGGTGAACAACAGAGCTTCCTGACGTCATAAACATAAAAAGGAAAGGAACATGCTTAAAGCTATTGCAGACCCATTGTAATTTTAGTCACAACAGACCATTAAAAACTAAAAATATTCCCTTAATTAAACTAAAATCAACATCGGTTAAGTCTAAACAAAAAGCACAAGCAAAAAGTCTCCTCATCATGTTACAAGCTTCACCTCTTAGCCATAACTAAGCGATTTAGCCCAACATGATTGGACTAGATCTCTTTAATAATAAAAAAAAAAAACAGTAATCAAAACAAATAAAAAAACTCTAAAATACTCTCTCTTGAATTATGCCTCCACGGCTGCTCCACACCAAGATTTGGATGCTCTCTCTCTCTCTCTCTCTCTCTCTCTCTCTCTCTCTCTCTCTCTCTCTCTCTCTCTCTCTCCTTTTATAAGAGTGGTGAAGTCGGCTGGGAGTGCATAAGAGGTGCTGGAGTCGGTGAAAATCGGACGTCGTGTGAAGCTTTTACGCAGATAGGCCGTGCACGCAACACCTCTCGTAGCGAAAGGCAGCGCAGAAGACTCCTTTTCCCTGTTTTCTTTCCAAAGGATTTCTAAAGAATTAACATCCCCTATGACAGTTTTTTACGGCCTACACGATGAATGGATCAAATCTTTTCATCGGCCAGCCGTGGTGGCCCACCTGGGTCGACAAATCAAGTCACAAAACAGAGCTTACGCAGCTCTGTTCGCACTGGTAAGATGGTGGGGCCCATTATTGGTGTCATCGGAGAAATCCACCACGTCCATTGCGCTCTCCTCAAAAAATCGGTTGGAAAAAACTATTTTTGGACGTCCTTTGATGTGGCCCCTTGAATCTTTGCTTCCACCGTTCATTCTTCATTTGACGGTGCTCTTACACGTTTACATTCATATGAGTCCAAAGAAAAAGCTCGGCGATGGTCACGCCCCCTTCTGGAGCAGATGGATGGCTCAGACATCCAAAGGAGTGAGGGGTGGGCCCCACTGAGCGAAACTAGCGGACCCACGTCCGCCTGTTGTCCCTGTGCAAGAAGAAAGATGGGTCAGCCTGTCTTTGACCGGGCTGACCATCTGGTGCGCATCCAGTGCGTGTACATAATGTACACGTACTGTACATGTAGGGTTCCTTGTGATGCTTGTGAGAAATCTACTCCATCCATCCTCTCTCTCATCCTTTTTAAGGGGTTGAGACCAAGTTAAAAGTATATTCAGTATCAAGTGGGCCCCAAATCGACAATTCATGGGCTGATCTGACCGTTGGACCACTTTCACAAGGATCCAATGGCTGAAATTTGACATGTATGGTTAATTTATGGTTCTCATGCCATGTATGAAGTTTTGAGCCGAACGGATCGTGGAAACCCTATGATCTTGCATTCTGGCTGACTTTCAGGCCACTGAAGCTTCAGTTTCTCGATTTTCTCAAATCTCTGGCATGTAAATCCATTGATCTTGATCCCCTGGGGTCCGTCTCTTGCCTTTGGTGTCATCAGAGCGTTAAATCCATGCTTTAAGCACCATTTTTCAGTCCAAGCTTGTAAATACACCTTGCAACACAAACACAGTTAAATTAGGCCGTTAAACAGTACCATGTTTGTAAATCCAGACAATAACTGGGGTCTGATATACAATATTTGACCCTTAACACAACCCCCAACCAACATCTTACTAGTCCCGAGCAAAGTATGCAAAAATACGTTGAGAATGATAAGAAAATTTCTGTAAACCTGAGTGATTCTTGAAAAGCAATCCAGATCCTAGAATTCTAAGATTCATGAATGTTGGGCATTACTTTCTCCTAGACTCAAGCGCACAGTAAATTCCATAGTCAAGTTCAAAGTATTAATCCATCAATTAGAAAAATTTTAAACATTGAGTTCCATGGTGTATAGTGTAATCCCAGCTTATCATCATTAAGATATTCAATCGTCAATTTTCATGATAACATTGATGATCAAAGAGCATTAAGGACAACCAAAACCTAAATCAGAACTTGGCTTATAGTTCTTCTTTTCATTCTTTCAGCTTTTGATTTTTCCATCGATAGCTTTTACTCTATGTCACCCTTTTACAAGTAATTCTAAGGAGAGGAATTGAATCTTCACCTATAGGGAGCAAACCTATGGTGAAGATCATTCGCCCAACCTTTTCTGAATGTCAGACGAGAAGAGGAAACGAATCCTCACCTATAGGGAGCAAACCTATGATGAAAACCGTTCGCCCAACCCTTTTCAATGACAATTGTTTTTTAACTGGGTATTCTTTTTCTTTATTTTTTTCTCATATTCTTCTTATTAAACATGATAGACAAATTCCTCAGGTTGGATCCTTCCATGCTTAATGATTACAAAGTTAACAATTCAATATCAAACCGAAACCTTATTGTGTAAGCAAGATGTCCCTTGTGAATTCATGGCTCAATCAATGTTTAAAACTTCTAATAATGGATTTACTATTTGAACATACTATGAAATCTAAAAGATACTGAATCCAAGAGTCATAAATTACCAACATCACGTATCTTATACATCTAAATCAAAGATGGCCGCCAAAATCACTTCGAATTCACAAGAATTTCCAAAAAAAATTTAAAAAATTTTCACAAGACCGAGAAAACAATGATTAAGTAACCTAATCTCTCACCCCCAACCTAAAATCTACATTGTCCTCAATGTAAAAGATGTAAACATGCAATGCACATGAGACAACGAAAGTAAAGGAAAGTGATGGGAAGATAGTACCTGGATGAAGGAATCGAGAAAGACGTTTCCACAATGATCATAGCATGAAAGCCGGTCAGCACAAGAATGAAGACACGAAAGCAAACTATCATAAAACAATGCAGGAAATAAACTAATGTAATGGCATAAAATCGTCTATCCTAGAACAACATAAAACAAACTACCCTAGTCCTATAAAAGTAGGGAAAAACTACTCGATCATGCCGCAAGGTTCCTCTTCTGGTCAATATCTTGATAAGTTTCTCAGTAAGTTCCTCAATAGGATCATCCAAAAGCATTTTTGTAATAGGCTTGGACGCCCTAGAGCATGACTTTCCAGAAAAACTTATATACCTCATAAGAAATTTTTCATTAAATTGTTTAAGGTATCCAGAGTATATATGATTCACCTGTGACAGAAGAAGTTTCAACGTTAGTATCCCATGGTGAATCAGAGACTACAAGTAGATAAAATTCAGAAAACTTCGTACGAAGTGATGTAGTCTCAACGCATTCCGAAGTGTCAGACTTCGGTTCAATTTTTAGCTCCTCCTCCCTTAATTGTAAACAGTGAGGATCTGGGGAGAGGCCGGCTTTAAAGTAAGGGTTCTCTCGGTCAGTGATGACTATCGAGATGTTGTCTTGCAAGGCATTCACTATGTCTCTTATTATGGAATCTTTTGAATCTGTAAAGTGTGCCAAGCAATCATCCAAAGTGTTGAGAAATTCATCTGAGAGTAATTCATTCTTCACATTGAAGTTTGTGATGTGCTGCCTAAGGAGTCCATCGTCTTTAAAAGTAAATGGAGGTATGCTCTCTTGCTCTAGCCTTGCACAGACAGATTAAGGGTCAGTAAACGAAGCATTGATGTGCGGACTCTACTCATTGATACTACTCAGAAGAGGCATTGAATCATTAAAATTCAACAGTTCAGATGATGGCCTCAACTGGGTGGTTTCAAATTCTAGAGTCATATCGAGTAACTCGTCCATCTTCTAAATCATATCATTATTCAATTCAGGGGAGTGGTCCAAACATATCTTACAAGAGACAGAGGGGTCGATTATAAGGAGCTCATCCACTTTTAGATCAGACATGTCAGGTGAGTGGAGTAGCTCATTATGACCGTTCACTTTGTGTACTTCTTGATCATTGACCTGAACCAAACTCGAGATTAATTCTAGAGGAACTGGGGCGCACATTCATGATCGTCATCCCAATCCTCATCATATTCTACTTCAGTGCAGTGCACACTTGGGATGGGATCACCTTCCTCACATTGTACACCTAGAATGGGTTGAGGTTCGCATAAACTAACCTCTTCTTCATCATTGAAATCTAGTATGTCATGTGAGTGAAGTATGTATCATCATTATATTTGAAAGACACCCACTTATCTTGACCATTCTTTTGAACAGCCCGATCGAATCATTACTAAGATGTAACGGCCCATTTGGATGGGAGTGGATTAGGTGAGAGCCCAGCTTCACATAAGTCTGTGCGGCCGTTAACGTGGGGCCGACCTTCATGTATCTATTCTATATCCATGCCGTCCATCCTTCTTTTCAGATCATTTTAGGCCATGAACGAAAAAAAATGAATAAAATCCAAATCTCAGCTCCCATAAAAGAGGGGGAGGCGGTTTATGTGGTGTGCCACAAACCACCAACTACAGTGGTGTGTTTACATCACCAAATGTTGTGGGCCCACCATGATGTATGTATTATATCGACACCGTCCATGCATTTCGTGACATGATTTTAGGCTATAAAAAAAGGCATATCCAAATAAAAAATGTGGATAAATCAATGACACATACGTAATTAAAAGATCAGAAAATGGACAAAAAATTCTATCAAAGGCCTTTGCTAACATTCCATGCAGCAACAACATGAAAATACATGAGTTAATACTAGTCAAAATCAAAATATATTCATGAAATTAAATAAAAATAAAATAAAATCTAATTGACTTGTTCTTCGGACTACTGTCTTGACACATTAACAAAGATTATCTGCTTCTGCGGTGTCTGGTAATATATTCTCTTGTCCCTTGTTCTATATAATAATTACTGCCCAAATTGTTGAAAGCAGAAGTGAGACGACCAATATTGATAATCCTGTTTTTACATGGTTAACTAGCATTGCATAAATGATTGTTATTGCACTTGCAATGTACCCAATTAGAAAAATACTATTCGCCAAGAAAATTCGGCCTACATTTTTTGCTGCATAAACAGAAATATATATATATATATATATATATATATATATATATATATATATATATATATATATATATATATATATTTATATATATATAAACATTACTCAGATTTCATTCTTATCATAAAGGGGGTCGGCCCATCTTTTTTTTTAAAATCTTCTCCGAAATAATAAAATAAAATTACAGATTAATAATACCTCTCAGAAACCTGTTTGCTAGCGCCGTCGCCGGTTTTACTTATACTCAGGAACTGTCCTGAGAAGAATCTCCTCTTTCATTGTTATTTGCAGGATCTTCATGAGAAGAATCTTCGGCAGAGACGATTTCTCCTCCGGAAGAAGAAGAATCTTCGGCGAAGAAGAAGAATCTTCGGCAGGAATGATTTCTCCTTCGGAAGAAGAAGAATCTTCGGCAGGGATGATTTCTCCTCGGAAGAAGAAGAATCTTCGGCAGGGACAATTTCTCCTCCTCCGGTGACATTTTCTAGTCCCAGTCCTCCTCCGGTGAGAGAACCGACGTTTGTTGGTCCCAGTATTCCTCTGGCGAAACCGACATTCGGTGGTTCTTCTACTACTTCGGCGAAAGAACGTTCTACTCCTCTAGCAGAAGAACGGAGTTCTTCTACTCCTCTCATGGCAAAATGGCTGGTACTTCATGACAAGAGTGCATTTACAAATATTCCTTTTAGGTTTTCTTTGTCTGAAATTCCCCATCTCATTTTTTTGTCTGAAATTCCTATCTTAAATCACACACCGTGCTATGAGAGGAGTAGAAGAACTCGATTCTGCCGCTCGAGGAGTAGAACGTTCTCTCGTTGGAGTAGTAGAAGAGCCACCAAATGTCGGTTCCACCGAAGGAGTACTGGGACCAGCAAACGTCGGTTCTCTCATCGGAGGAGGACTAGGACTAGCAAACGTCGTCGGAGGAGGAGAAATCGTCCTTACCGAAGATTCTTCTTCCGAGGAGAAATTGTCCCTGCCGAAGATTTTTCTTCTTCCGAAGGAGAAATCGTCTCTGCCGAAGATTCTTCTTCTTCTAGAGGAAAAATCGTCACTGCCGAAGATTCTTCTCATAAAGATCCGATAAATAACAATGAAGGAAGAGATTCTTCACAACACTTACCGAGTAGAAGTAAAACCGACGATGACACCGACAAACAGGTTTTTGAGAGGTATTATTAATCTTTAATTTTATTTTATTTTATTATTTTGAGGAAGATAAAAAAAAAGATGGGCCGACCCCCTCATACACACATATATATACATATATACTTCTATTTATGCAACTAAAAATGCAGGCTGAAATTTCTTTGCGAAGAGTGCTTTTCTAATTGGGTACATTGCAAGTGCAATCACAATCATATATGCAATGCCAGTTAACCATGTAAAAATAAGATTATCAATATCGGTCGTCTCACTTCTGCTTTCGGTGATTTGGGTAGTAATTACTATATGAAACAAGAGACAAGGGGATGTAGTATCAGACACCGCGTAAGCAGATAGTCTTTGTTAATATGTCAAGACAGTAGTCCGAAGAACAGGCCAATTAAATTTTATTTTATTTTTATCTAATTTCATGGATATATTTTGATTTTGACTAGTATTAACTCATGTATTTTCATACAGTTGCTTCATGGAATGTTAGTAAAACTCTTTGATAGATCTTTTTGTCCATTTTCTAATCTTTTAATTACTTAAGTGTCATTGATCTATTCACATTTTTTAATTAGATATGCCTCATTTTTTTTCATAGCCTAAAATCATGTCACGAAATGCATGGACAGTGTGGATATAATACATACATCATGGTGGGCCCACAACATTTGGTGATGTAAACACACCACTGTAGTTGGTGGTTTGTGGCACACCACATAAACCGCCTCCCCCTCTTTCATGGGAGTTAAGATTTGGATTTTATTCATGTTATTCATTCGTGGCATAAAATGATCTCAAAAGAAGGATGGACGGCGTGGATATAGAATAGATACATGAAGGTGGGCCCCACGTTAACGGCCGCAAAGGCTTGGGTGAGGCCGGGGTCTCACCTAATCTACTCCTGTCCAAATTGGCCATTACATCCTGACAATGATTTGATCGAGCTGTGCTGGTACTTATTTGTGCCAAACTTGCCTATGGCCCTCTTTATTTGATAGAGTAGCCCTCTATTTCTACTTACTCGTCAAAAGATTTGGTGAGATCATGACAGTGGGGCCCACCTTATGTATTGATATATCCACATTGTCTTTTAGTTATGCAATCTTGCTTTAAGGCTTGGGCTAAAAAATGAGGAAAATTCAGATCTCAAGTGGGTCACATAACAGGAAACAGTGATGATTGAATGTCCAACATTAAAGACTATGTAGGGCCATTGTTATGTTTATCTACCATCCAACCTATTAATAAGTTCACACATTTGTAGAGAGATTCCTCAGCTTAGGAATGGCTTGAAAGAGCTAGTTACCTGTCATCTCTCATTTTAAATGGCCCAAAGGCAGTTTCGTCTTTTTATCGTGTGAGCAATATGACACTCTGGGGCACACGTGTGCAATATTCGACCCATGTAAGATGTGCGGCTCCTTGTGTGCCTGTATCGAAAGCCATTCTGGTCCACTCACCAGGTGTTCCATACCCACTAATCTGAACAGACCTTGATGTTCAAATCAAATAATATGATTTTAGCTTTGAAGCATATACAATGGCTGGGCTAAAGCATCCTTGTCATTGGCCATGGTTTATCGTCCTGGTTTCACCCATTGTTTTCTAGGTTTGAATAGTTAATCAGTACTTTTGGTTTTCTATTTCTCAATTGATTTATTTGAAGAGTGTTGCAAAATTATTGTAAGTCTCAAGCTAACAAGTAATAATCTTGGTTTTGTGACCAAAGAAATGTTGATTCTTACCTTTGTCATTTACGTGTATGGTTCTCCATCAAATTACCAATCCCGCTGGAGGAATAGTTCTCTCGCTGGAGTAGCAGAAGAACCACCAAATGTCGGTTCCGCAGGAGGAGTACTGGACCAGCAAACGTTGGTTCTCTCGCCAGACTGGTAGCAACAAACATCGTTGGAGGAGGACTGGGACCGTCGGTTCTCTCACCGGAGGAGTGAACCAGCCAACGTCGCTGGCTGGTATTTCATGAGAAGCGGATTTGCTGGTTTACCAAACACCTAGCTGGTATAGGTAAGTATAGTGCGAAGACGAGCGCTCTCGGTCTTGGAGCTCGAGTCGTACGATCGGTTCAAAGGAAATCAAAGTTACATGGCCCTACAACGATGTATTTATTATATCGACATCGTTAATCCATTTTTCACGATCATTTTAGAGCATTATTCAAAAAATGAATCATATTTAAAGATCAACTGGACCACACCAAAAATAGTAGTGGGACAATGATTTTCACCGTTAAAATATTCCTAGGGCCCACCATAACGTTTATTTTCCATCCAATCTATTCATAAGGTCACAAAGACCTGGATGAAGAGGAAAAACAAATTTCATATTGATCCAAAACTTCTGTGACCCTAAAAGGGTTTCAATGCTTGACGTTCAATCCCTACTTCTATTTTCATTGTGGTCCACTTGATAGTTAGATTTGTCTTACTTTCCTCCCAAGCCTTAAGATGAGCGCGCCAAATGGATGGACGGTTTGGATATAACACACACTTCACGATTAGACCCACAGAACCTGCAGTGTGGTAGACCGGCCAATCCGCTTCCATCTCATATCTCAACCGTCCTTTCAGTTTGTGAACTGCAACAATCGTCTTCACATGACACCTACCCACACAAGCCATATCGCTGCCGGGGTACAGTAAATCGGACAATCCACTTCTCTTAGACTCGATGCAAGTGTCCACTCAACATCGCACATGTGTCAGTGATAATGATGAATCAGAACCGTTCATCCAATGGGATGTAACGTGGATTGCTTAAATTAAGAAATTGTACCAATCAAATGAGTTATCCATCCATTTTTTATGATTCTGTGTAAATGAATGGCCAGGATCGTTTGATCATGGGATTTCACCGTTCCCTGCATTTCTACAATAAAAAGACCGATCGCCCATAATCAGTAGCAACCATCTAATCGTCCGCGTGTCCAACTGGTAAATTTACTAAAATTAAAAATAAAATAAATTGGAAAAAGCTGCAAAACTTACCGCCGATGCCAATAATAACAAGAATGCCACCAGAGTGACTGGCTTATGCAGCACATGCGCAATTTAACAAACACTGTAATTAGGAGAAAGGAGAAAAACACACATACGAAAATACGATCCAACGTGCATACGCTACAGCACCATCTCATCAAGATATGTTAGCGCTCACGTTCCCGAGCGTCACATGTGGCACATGTCCCAGAGCTTCCACTTATGTACCTCACAGGACTGCTCTAAAGCACTCTAGTCAGCCCAGCTTGGCTCAGGGTAGGCCCAAGCAACAGCTCAACTTGGTGAAGTTGGGCAAAAGCTCATCAAAGACAGATGAGGTTGACTAGAAGACTGATCCAACCTTCAGTTTGAAAAGTCGATAGCCCAAACGACCAAGGAAAAACTTCTAAGTCCTCTTTAGTTCGGCTCAGGTCAATTCGACTCAAATCAGGTTACCTCAGCCCATCTTCGGTTGACCGAAAGAATTCAACTCAGATCAGTTTGGCTTAGCCCATCTCCTGTCAAGCAAAGAGGGATTCATACTGTGCCAATCTATCTCCTCGGTTGAGTACACGACCCTCTTCAGCTACACGATTCAAAAATAACCATTAGTGTCCACCTCTCGTGTAATCGTTCGCGTTATTTAAGGGTAATTGTCCACATTTATCACTCACACATCCCGCCCAATGGCTAAGATCGTTCTTAAATTGATGGACTGTCCTATCCTACAAATATTATAAATAAGTGGACCATCCACATAAAGAGCTACATAGAATCTCTCGCCCTAAACCTTTCAACACAACCAGACCCAGATTATTAGGCTGACTTTGGCATCGGAGGGTCCCCTGTTCTAGCCAGGATCTCCTTTGTCTTCTTCCAGTGTAGGTGTTCGGAGGTCAAAGGAGGGTGGTTGTAACACCCCATACATTTCAGTACTCGGGAATTACCATAAGAACTTAGCTTAATATAGTCATGAAGTCAATTCATTTAAATATCCGCCTCCATTCAACTTGAATCCAACCATTAGGGGGATCTACATCCATAGATTGAGCCATCCAAACCTCTAAGCATTGATAAACGATTTAATTTCTACTTATATGGTTTTTAGGGCACGTAAAATTAGTGACCCGTGGGAGTGGTTTGGGACCACATGTCAATTCATCCATTTGGCAATTTTTAAGGACCATCACATCAAAAGAGAGGATTACTTTAGAGTTTAGCCCCCTCGATAAGTAGGTTAGGTCATCCATTATCAATGATAGACCATGAATCATAAGGTTCATTGTCTATTATATTCTTAACAATCAATCCATATAAACTAACTAATCAATGCGTAAATCCAACTGTTAATGATGATCTTCATTCGTAGACCAACCCATTCATTTGTTGAGTTCTAAAAATGAGTCATTGCGCCATTCTCAAACTACACCACGTGCCACAAATCAAATATCTCTAGCCGCACCATCCACCATTCATTGCAACCCCAATAGCATGGAGGATGAATCACACTTAAAATGTATAAACTAACTAATCAACCCTTAAACCACCATTAAGTTCACTACAGAATTAACTAGGAATCCATGTGGGATTTGGGTATCAGATCTATAGACGATCTGACCGTCCAATCAGCATAAATCCGTAACAAAATCCAAAAGGACAAACATTTGTGTGGCCCATGCATGGAAAATGATACCAGTATAAATTGGCAGTGGACCTGATCGAATCACCAGCTGGATGAACGGTTCTGATCGTGGTTTTGGGCCATCAGATCAGTGGAAATCCTTGATTAAAGTCTAAAATTTTAAAGTGTGGCCCACCTGAGCATTTGATCTTCCTGGTTTTGGTCAGGGGTAATACATGGACCCATGGAATCTGATGAACGGGCCAGATTCGAAATACAAACCATCGTGGACCCCATTTTTACCTGGCGTGTGTGCACGTATCGTGCACAGCTGTCGTGCACTGGACCAACGAATCCAGTCAAATCGGGTCTGACCGATACAACCAAAATCTCCCTCCTTTTTGAATTCTCTCCCGCCGAAACATACGGACGGACAGAGTCCATTCTCGGCAAATTCTGGCCCACCAGTAGCATCCAAATGGATGATCCAAACCATCCATATTGTAGGGGAATAGAAACCTACTAGAACCATGTTTGGAACGCCCGTAGGATCACATGAATGCGTTCACAAACACAGGTGAAAGAGAGCTGTGCACAACCACATTCCAAAAACGGAAAGAAATCCGTTCTCTGCTTTCCACGCTGGCGATCCGCATGAAAACTTCTCTTGGGATCTCAGCCGTCCGTTGTAAATCAATCCCAGCCCTCCAAAATAGGGCCCCCCTAGCGGTAACTTGAGATTTTCCGCTGTTCAAGCCAAACCTTTAAGAAGTGCTAATAGGCGTCCATTTTGTGGGTCCCATAAGTCCTTAGGGACCAATCCGGTCCTTCCAAAGGGTTCAGATTGGGAAATAAGCCGTCCAACGAGAAACCGCCATGGATCAACCTATCATCTCCCCTGTCCGTTCGAAAAACCCACCACCATTGCGTGGGCCCCATTGTCTGATCTATGACGATCATTCAGTGGGCCATGGCGTCAGAAATCCGTCTATGGATCCGGATTTCATCCATACATGTAGGATCGATTGTGCCATCAAGATCTTTTGCTGTTGAAGCCGTTAATATGCAACTGATCCTTTGGATTAGTTGCATCCAAATCCCGTGTAAACTGCCTATGAGAGCCCTATTTAAGCTCTCTTTTAGTTAGGGCAACCCACCCAAATAGGAAGGAAAAATAAAAACGTGAGAGGGAGCCGTTTCTTTTCTCCCTTTCTTCTTGCTGTCTGCACATTGCCGCACCGAGTCACAGACTCAGTCGAGCCACGGTTCGAGCCTCCCCTATCCAAGAGAGAAAAGAAAATAGAGGAGAGAAAGAGGGTCGAGTGGTGGCAGCTGCACCAACCCATCTCAGTGGGGTCAAGCGCGACTCAGGCGCTGGCTCGGTTCAAGTGTTGATCGGTCGTTGTAGTAGGAGAAGAAAGAAGCTGGGAGAGGGAAGAAAATCTTCCATTTGCTGCCTCATCACCGTCCAGCTGAACTCCATCTCGGTTTAGGCGTTGCTGGACATTTTCAGCAATAGGGGCAAAAAGAAGGAAAAAAAAACAGAGGAAGAGGAAAATCAAGGGAGAAAGAGAGGGAGACGGAACTGCTGCTACACTAAACTCGGTTGATCCAGTAGCTGAGTTCGGGCTGAACTTTATGCCGAGTCTCAACCGAGTTGGGAGCTGAGTCTGGTGCGTTAGGCACCTTGATCAGAAAATCTACCACCAGCAACCAGGTCCCTGTTGAGAAGTAGCGCCGCTTCTGCCAGGTAACGAGTTTAAAACGGGTTTTAGTTTACCTGTTATGCCAACTCTGTAAGTTGCTAAGTAGGTTCAGTTAGAACCCGGCCACTAGTTCGATAAATAACCCCTCAGAAATCTGTTAGAATCCAACTGTTGTAATCAGCTTTTAAGGCTACACGGCAGTTGGGTCTAACTAGATTATGGTTGCAATGAGTTGACTCGGCGGTTGTTTACAAAGCCAGGTTATAAACTCACTCAGCTGCTGAGGAAGGCGTGCTCGGGCTTAAATCTTAACACTAATAGAAAGTAGTCTCTACCCAGGTAGAAAGCTAAACTCACTACCTTAAACTGATATTTCTCCCAACTCAATCATGAGTTGACTCGTCCAGTTCCTAACCGAGCCAGACTAAACCACCACCAACTGATGTTAGGGATCACTAAGGAGAATACTGGCAGATTCAACAGACCATGAGATCAATGATTTTGTGCTACAACAGGTAGTCCCAAAACTCTAAATTCCACTAACTCACTATTTGGGAATCCGAACTGAGTTAACTCAGTAATGACCCATTAAAGGCTTGTAATAATATGTTTAGGTAACATCTACTGTCACGCCCCAAACTCGAAAATCGGGCTCACAAAATTTTCAATCGTCGAATTCGGCACCGATAGCCTCCGTAGAACCCCATTCTCAGCTCTTAGCGCCCATTCGCCAGTTTCCGATCCTGGGATGCTACGAGGAGGATTTTCAACGTCAGTTTGATTCATAATAAGCATAACCAAAGGCATAACTCACAAACACCAACCAAGAATTCCATTACATTTCCACTATGATAAAAAACTTTACAAGTACAATGAGCATAAAGGGAAATATAATGGTAAAGAACAAAAAACTCCAAAACGATCTGCAACGTGCTCCTGCATCAGCGCTGCTGCGAACCAATGTCACCTGCACGCAACAGTCGTGCATAAGCTTATAGAAAGCTTAGAGGGTGGTGGAAGTGTGTGCGCAAGGTAGTAATATGAACATGCAATGTCAGAGTAATGCGGAATATGCAGATGGATCCATAATATCATGAGCCGTACCAAGGCTATGCGATGCAAGACATGAATGGTATCGGCCATCCTAAGGCCATGCGATGTGCAATGCAACTCAAGCATACAGATCTTTATCTATGTCTACACATTAATACAGCTCAAATATGGGATATCACCGGGGTCTAGTATACTCTAAACCAGATTACCTCCACATCGCGCGCAATAAGGTAAGTGGAAAAGACCTCACTATCTGTCTGTCAATATCGGGCGCGACTCGTCGATAGCGGACCCATTTCTCGAGCTGGTCAGACTCAGCCTAGCATTGCCCCCTACTCTCGGACGGGTAAGGCCGCACTCTCTTCCAACCGACCACGACACAGTGGAAAGCGCAACCATCTGGTAATCGGCACTCAACGCTCATCTACCCACTTGGTCTAGACGCTAGAGCAACCTCTTGGTACCATAAGGGTTTAGGGACTTTCACCCGAGGATATCTATAGCACCTCATGTAGAATAAGATTTTCGGTATCCACTCCTGCCAACCACGATGGGTATGTGGTGGCCACGACCCCGATGTTGCTAGGGCGTACAGTAACCATATCACACGATGCGAGATGCATGAATCACACTATCCAATCATGCAGCAAATCCTTGCACGTATCGTGCGCTCATGCAGGACAACACCGCCTAATCGGGGTCCCATAAACAATCTGCCCGAAGGCATATGCTATGATCAGTCACTCTCATATCAAGCATACATATGATGCGTATGATCATGAGTCATAGAACTATACTAAACATGTAATAATGATATGAACTATCCTTACAATGCAGATGGGCCTGGACGGCCTATACACAATAAGTACGGGTCTAACAATGGACCCTAAGGAGAGTCGTAATGTGGACATCCAACCAACATTACACTCGCAATGTGGACGTCAAACCAACATTGCTCCCAAGGCACGATCTTTGTAAACATCGCTACATAACCCGTGTTGGGATTACACATTGCAATGGACCTTAGGTACATCCCATTGGGCCTTAAATATACAAATGCGGCATATCATATGGGCCTTCTATTCATCAAATGGGCCACACCAATGGGCCTTCTATTCATCAAATGGGCCACATAAATGGGCCATACCAATGGGCCTTATGTGCATTGCAATGGGTCATAACCCGTGGGCCTTATACAAATCAAATGGGCCTACTCCCATGGACCTTATATGAATCAAATGGGCCTAAACCGACCCATAGGCCTTATATGTCAAACGGGTCACACCCAAACACAAATGGTCCACTTGATCATAAACCTGCATCATTCTTAAACTCATGCCATGAAATGATCCTTCCAAGTGGGTGGATGGTTTGGATGTTACACACGCATCATGGTGGGTCCCACTAAAATGTTTATTTTCTATCTAAAATGGTAAAGGGCCCACTGCAATGTTTGTTTACCATAAAAAATGGCAAGGGCCCACTGAAATGTTTGTTTGCCGTCCAAAATGGCAAAGGCCCACTGCAATGTTTATTTGCCATCTGTCCAATGTGTGAGCCAGAGGGGGAGGGGGGGGCATTGAAATGTTTATTTGTCATGCAGTCAGGAGGTGGCGTGAAGAAGCCACATGCATTAGGTGGGCTCCACCGTCCAGCGGACGGTGGAGGCAAACAAAATACATCACTGTGGGTCCCATGTGGGGCCCACCATAATATTTGTCTTCCATCCAACCGGTCCATACGGTCACAGGGACCTGGACGAAGAGGAAAAACAAATTTAAACTTGATCCGAAACTTCTGTGGGCCCAAAAAGAATTCCAAGGGCAGCCATTAAATCACCACTATTTCCTGTGTTGTGGGCCACCTAAGCTTTGGATCGGATTGAAATTTGGAGGGGGCCCACTTGAGGAGGGGACCCACCTCATGAACGGTTTAGATGGCATATAAAAATCAAGGTGGGGCCCACGGCTGGAGGCCGTGGGTCTCGGTCGTCCGCCCGCACGACGCGCTGCAGGCAGCGCCTGCTGCCTGACGGGCGCTGGCAGAGGCAGAGGCAGAGGCAATGCCTCTTGCTTATGTTTTTTTTTTTTTTTTTTTGAAAAACTGCTGGTTCGAGAATTTTACGGTGTGGGGCCCACATCGTATAAATCCACTCCGTCCATTAGTTTTCCTGGCTCAAGACGAGCCCAAAGAGTCTAGAGTTTGAATTTTTTTGATGATTAGCAAATGAAATAAAATAAGAAAAATATCCTTGAATGGTAATGATGCATTCTTCGATCCTACGGCCCACCAGATCTTCCAATCAACCCCAACTCGTGACTCAACGCCTAAAATGGTCCAAGGAATAGGATGGATGGTATGGATCGGATACAAACATTAAGGTGGGGCCTATACATGCGGTCCACCCAAAAATGAAATTCTCTTTTCTTTCTTTTTTTTTTTTTTTTTTTAAATTTTCTTCCTGTGTCCAAGGAACGTCCAGCGTCCCTGGACCATGTCACGTACATTGAGTGGGCCTTGATGAGGTGGGCCACTACTGATGGAAGATGTGGTACAACATATGAGGTGGGCCCCTCTTGAAGAACACTTGGACAAAATACCTCAAGGTGGGGTCCATTCAAGTGGGCCACACAAACCTATTACATAAAATAAAATTAAATTAAAATAAAAAGAAATAAAAAGGGAGAGACATGGAGAGTGGGACACGCTTTGTGATGTAGGGCTCCTCCACTATGAGCCTTCCCTTGAAGAAAGTATACAATCGGATGGGTCCTTTAACACGTGGGGCCACCAAAAATTTAAAATCAACGGTGGGGATCCTTTCCCCACCAATATGGACGGTCTAGATGACCTTTTCTAAGAAATAAACATCATAATGGGGTCCATGGAGAATGGCCCCATCATGGAATGATCATGATGATCCTAGTGGGTCATCGGCCACATTTTAGGGTCCCAAGTGAGATCCACACCATTGATCGGTGGGCCTCACTTGGCCCATCATAAAAATAAGAAAAACTACCCTATGGAGGCACCCACCGTCCGATCTTCTTGCTCCTATGGGCTTCTTAGCACCTTAGCTTCAATCCTAATGGATGAGATGAGGAATGGAGGGTTGAGATGGGAGATGATGGGGTAGGAAAGTGGGCCACCTTGGAGTTTTGGAAAGGGAGGGAGAGGCTTGGAAAATGCTCATACGTATGGGGCTTTGTTGCTTGGAATTGAGATAAGAAATGAGAAAGAGAGAGAGTGTTGTAGAGAGAGATGGATGGATGGATGAATGATGGTTGTGTAAGAAAGTCTTGACTTTTGTGGCCTTTTGTGTAAGAGAGGTATGAGAGGTGTAAGAAATCCTTGACTTTTAAGGCCTTTTGTGTAAGAGAGGTATGAGTTTGGAAGACTTTTGTGGTTGCTTGGGAAAAGGGGTGAAAGTGATGTGTACTTGACATGTGATGGATTGATGGGATTGATGTGATTGATGTGACACATCGTAGAGATTCTCTTGGGTTTCGCAACGCGCGACGTTTTCCTCGCACCGAACGTTGGCCCACATCTCTTGACCAGGGTATCACCTCGGCGAGCGAGTCGCGGCATTAGATCAGCGGCGACTGCGCGGTCGCTATGGTACAGAACTCAGGTCGAGTCGAAACAGGTTGACGTCATATGAATCAGGGTCGCGCGTCGATATCGGTTAAGGGTCGAAGGTTGCCGAAATTCGACCGGTGAGACCGCGGAAGTCTATGGAATGGTACGGAATAAGATACGGGTCTTACAGCTCTCCCCTCCTTATAAAAATTTCGTCCTCGAAATTTACACAATCATCGCAAGTGGGCATAACTCATGAAGAAGAAGAGACATAACATCACTATATAAAATCAGAGATAAGATATAAAATGCATCACATGATCAATCATCAAAGAGATGAGGATAACGCTCTCGAATCTCAGCCTCACGATCCCAAGAAGCCTCCTCTACAGAATGGTGACCCCATTGAACCTTCACCAACGGAATGACCTTGGTTCTGAGGACCTGCTCCTTCCGATCAAGGATACGGACTGATTGCTCAATGTAAGAAGCGTCCTCACGAACCTCCAACGGCTGCCAATCAATAACGGGAACTATGTCTGATCCACACTTCTTTAACATTGAGACGTGGAAAACGTTGTGGAAGCCAGAGAACTGAGATGGCAAGGCAAGCCAATAGGCCATGGTGCCAACGCGCCCAGTGATATCAAAAGGTCTTATGAATCTCGGGGCAAGCTTGTCCTTCGTACCGAATCGAACTATGCCCTTCATGGGCGAGACCTTGAGATACACATGGTCCCCTACATCAAACTCCAAGGGACGACGCCGACGATCAGCAAAACTCTTTTGTCAGCTCTGAGCTGTGCGCATCCTCTGCCTGATGATATCTATAGCCTCTGACGTCTCCTACACAAGGTCGGGACCTAGGAGACGACGCTCTCCAACCTCGGTCCAGCAACTCGGTGATCTGCATGGTCTGCCATATAGTGCCTCAAAAGGAGCCATACCGATGGTCGCCTGATAGCTGTTATTGTACGCGAACTCAGCTAATCGCAGATGCTCATCCCGTCTACCCCCGAAATCAATCGCGCAGGCCCGAAGCATATCCTCTAGTATCTGATTGACCCTCTCGATCTGGCCATCGGTCTGCGGATGGTACGCGGTGCTGAGCTGTAAATCAGTCCCCATCGCTCGCTGAAAGCTCCTCCAAAACTGAGACGTGAACCTTGAGTCTCGGTCAGAAATGATCGAGACCGGAATGCCATGCAGTCTCACGATCTCCTCAATGAATAATCTCGCAAGCCGGTCCATAGACCAAGTCGCACGCATCGCAAGAAAATGTGCCGACTTCGCCAGACGATCCACAACAACCCAAATGGCGTCATGACCGCGCTGAGTCCTTGGCAAATCCATAATGAAATCAGTCGACATGTGCTCCCACTTCCACATCGGGATGCTCAACGGCTGCAATAGACCAGGAGGTCTCTGATGATCGGCCTTGACACGCTGGCATGTGTCACACTCGACCAAAAAACTGACGATCTGACGCTTCATTCCTGCCTAAAAATACTGTCGCCTCATGTCATGGTACATCTTCGTCGAGCCCGGGTGGATAGAAAATCGAGATCGATGTGCCTCGGTCATAAGATCTCTGCGCAACTCTGGAATATCTGGGACACATAATCGGCCTCTAAAGCGAAGTCTACCGTCTGTACCAATCTGCCAATCTGCCTGACCCTCAGATGCCGCCTCAGCCATATAACTTTGCAACGACTCATCAGCCTGCTGAGCCTCGGTCACCCTAGCGACAAGAAAGGGTTGAATTGACAAGCTCGATAACTGCACGATAGAAGACTGCAGGCCGAACTCAAAGTTATACTCTGCAATATCCTCAAACATCCGCTACTCCTGAATCATCATATGGGCCACTAGGCCTCGTGGCTGACGGCCGAGGGCATCTGCCACCACGTTCGCCTTGCCCGGGTGGTACTGGAGATCGAAATCATAGTCCTTCAGAAGCTCCATCCAGCGCCTCTGTCTCATATTCAACTCAGACTATAAGAAGAGGTACTTCAAGCTCTTATGATCAGAGAAGAGTTCGAACCTAACCCCATAAAGATAGTGCTTCCACACCTTCAGTGCGAAGACAACTGCAGCCAGCTCCAGATCATGTGTAGGATAGTTCAGCTCATGGACCTTGAGCTGACGAGACGCAAAGGCCACTGGTCTCCCGTGCTGCATCAGGACAGCACCCAAACCAATATGCGAGGCATCAGTGAATACAATAAATCCATCACTCCCAGAGGGAAGAGTGAGGACAGGAGCGGACGTTAAATGGTCCTTCAACTCTATAAATGCTCGCTCGCAGGCATCACTTCAAATAAACTCTGCGCCCTTCCGGGTCAACCTGGTCAGCGGGGCTGCAATACGAGAGAAGCCCTCAATTAAACGTCGATAATAGCCCGCTAAACCAAGGAAACTACGGATCTTTGTCGCAGTCGTGGGCTGGCCCCACTGACGCACTGCCTCGACCTTTGAGGGGTCCACTGTGATGCCCTCCCTCGTCACCATAAGAACAAGAAAAACTACCCTATAGAGGCACCCACCGTCCGATCTTCTTGCTCCTAGAGGTTCCTTGGCACCTTAGCTTCAACTTCAATGGTTAAGATGAAGAATGGAGGGTTGAGATGGGAGATTTTGGGGTAGGAAGGTGGGCCACTTGGAGTTTAGGGAAGCTTGAGAATTTCCATACGTATGGAGTTGGAATTTGCTTGGAGTTTTGAAATGAGAAAGAGAGAAAGAGAGAGAGTGATGTAAGGGAGAGAGAGAGAGAGTGATGGATGGATAGGTGAGTGATGGTTGTGTAAGAAATCTTTGACTTTTGTGGCTTTTATGTAAGGGAGGTATGGGTGGTGAAGACTTTTGTGGCTTGCTTGGGAAAAGAGATGGAAGTGATGTGTACTTGACATGTGATGGATTGATGGGTGATTGATTGATGGGATTGATGTGATTGATGTGACACATCGTAGAGATTTCTTTGGTTTTCGTAACGCGCGGCGTTTTCTCGCACCGAACGTTGGCCCATATCTCTTGACCAGGGTATCGCCTTGGCGCGCGGGTCGCGGTATCGGGCTGAGTCGACTCGGGTTGTCGGCACATGAATCAGGGTCGCGCGTCGATATCGATTAAGGGTCGAAGGTAGCCGGAATTCGACCGGTAAGACCGCGGAAGTGTAGGGAAAGGTACGGACCAAGATACGGGTCTTACAGCTCTCCCCTCCTTATAAAAATTTCATCCTCGAAATTTACACAAGCATCGCAACTAAGCATTACTCATGAAAAAGAAGCGATATAACATCATCATATAGAATCAGAGACAGCGTACAAAATACATCACATGATCAACCATCAAAGACATGAGGATAACGCTCTCGAATCTCAGCCTCACGCTCCCAAGAAGCCTCCTCTACAGAATGGTGACCCCACTGCACCTTCACCAACGGAATGACCTTGGTTCTGAGGACCTGCTCCTTCCGATCAAGGATACGGACTGGCTGCTCAATGTAAGAAGCGTCCTCACGAACCTCCAGCGGCTGCCAATCAATAACGGGAACTATGTCTGACCCACATTTCCTCAACATGGAGACGTGAAAAACGTCGTGGACGCCAGACAACTGAGATGGCAAGGCAAGCCGATAGGCCACGGCGCCAACGCGCCCAGTGATCTCAAAAGGTCCTATGAATCTCGGGGCAAGCTTGCCCTTCGCTCCAAATCGAACTACGCCCTTCATGGGCGAGACCTTGAGATACACATGGTCCCCTACATCAAACTCTAAGGGACGACGCCGACGATCAGCAGAACTCTTCTGTCAGCTCTGAGCTGTGCGCATCCTCTGCCTGATGATGTCAATAGCCTCTGAAGTCTCCTGCACAAGCTCGGGACCCAGGAGACGGTGCTCTCCAACCTCAGTCCACTAACTCGGTGATCTGCATGGTCTGCCATATAGTGCCTCAAAAGGAGCCATGCCGATGGTCGCCTGATAGCTGTTATTGTACGCAAACTCAGCCAATCGCAGATGCTCATCCCAGCTACCCCTGAAGTCAATCGCGCAGGCCCGGAGCATATCCTCAAGTATCTGATTGACCCTCTCGGTCTGGCCATCGGTCTGCGGATGGTACGCGGTGCTGAGCTGCAAATCAGTCCCCATCGCACGTGGAAGCTCCCCCAAAACTGAGACGTGAACCTCGAGTCCCGGTCAGAAACGATCGAGACTGGAACGCCATGCAGTCTCACAATCTCCTCAATAAACAGTCTTGCAAGCCGGTCCATAGATCAAGTCGCACGCATCGCAAGGAAATGTGTCGACTTCGTCAGACGATCCACAACAACCCAAATGACGTCATGACCGCGCTGAGTCCTCGACAAACCCATAATGAAATCGGTCGACACGTGCTCCCACTTCCACATCGGGACCCTCAACGGCTGCAACAGACCAGGAGGTCTCTGATGATCGGCCTTGACACGCTGGCATGTGTCACACTCGGCCATAAAACTGGTGATCTAGCGCTTCATCCTCGCCCAAAAATACTGTCACCTCATGTCGCGGTACATCTTCGTCGAGCCCGGGTGGATAGAAAACCGCGATCGATGTGCCTCGGTCATAAGATCTCTGCGTAACTCTGGAATATCAGGAACACATAATCGGCCTCTGAAGCGAAGTCCACCGTCTGTACCGATCTGCCAATCAGCCTGACCCTCAGTTGCCACCTCAACCATATAATTCTGCAACGACTCATCAGCCTGCTGAGCCTCGATCACCCTAGTGACAAGAGAGGGTTGAATCGACAGGCTCGATAACTGTACGATGGAAGACTGCAGGCCGAACTCAAAGTCATACGCAGCAATATCCTCAAGCATCCGCCACTCCTGAATCATCATGTGCGCCACTAAGCCTCGTGGCTGACGGCTGAGGGCATCTGCCACCATGTTCGCCTTGCTCGGGTGATACTGGAGGTCAAAATCATAGTCTTTCAGGAGCTCCATCTATCGCCTCTGTCTCATATTCAACTCAGACTGTGAGAAGTGGTACTTCAAGCTCTTGTGATTAGAGAAGAGCTTGAACCTAACCCCGTAAAGATAGTGCCTCCACACCTTCAGTGCGAAGACAACTACAGCCAGCTCCAGATCATGTGTAGGATAGTTCAGCTCATGGACCTTGAGCTGACGAGACGCAAAGGCCACTGGTCTCCCGTGCTACATCAGGACAGCACCCAAACTGATATGCGAGGCATCGGTGAATACAATAAAGCCGTCACTCCTAGAGGGAAGAGTGAGGACAGGAGCGGACGTCAGACGGTCCTTCAACTCCTAAATGCTCGCTCGCAGGCGTCACTCCAAATAAACTCAGCGCCCTTCCGAGTCAACCTGGTCAGCGGGGCTGCAATACGAGAGAAGCCCTCAATGAAACGTCGATAATAGCCCGCCAAGCCAAGGAAACTACGGATCTCAGACGCAGTCGTGGGCTGGCCCTATAGACACACTGCCTCGACCTTCGAGGGGTCCACTGCGACACCCTCCCTCGTCACCACGTGACCGAGGAACTTCACCTCCTCCTGCCAGAACTCGCACTTCTCCAGTTTCGCATACAGCTGGTGTGAGCGAAGGGTCTGCAAAGTGATCTCGAAATGCTGCTCATGCTCTTCACGGGTCCTCGAATAAATCAGGATGTCATCGATGAAGATTACAACAAACTGATCGAGATAAGGGCGGAAGACCTCGTTCATCAGCTGCATGAAGACCGCAGGTGCATTGGTCAGTCCGAAGGACATGACCTGAAACTCAAAATGACCGTAACGGGTCCTGAATGCTGTCTTTGGAATGTCCTCATCTCGGACCCGAATCTGATGATAACCGGAACGCAGGTCGATCTTCGAAAAGAACTGTGCACCCTGCAGCTGATCGAAAAAATCATCAATCCTCGGGAGCGGGTACTTGTTCTTGATCGTGACTTTGTTGAGCTCGCGATAATCAACGCAGAGCCTCAACGAGCCATCCTTCTTCTTCACGAAGAGTACCGGTGCTCCCCATGGTGAACTGCTCGGATGGGTAAAACCCAACTCTCGCAACTCGTCCAACTGCTTCTGCAGTTTTCGTAACTCCAACGGTGCCATACGATACGGGGCCTTCGAAACAGGCGCGGTACTAGGCATGAGATCAATCTGGAACTCGGTGAGTCGGCGAGGCGGTAATCTCGGAATCTCTTAGAACACATCGGGAAAATCACAAACCACGGGCAAATGGTCGATGCAGGCGGCAACAGGCTCCTCTATGGCGCATGACATTAAACAAGACAATCGCTCTCCTCTGGCCTCTGTAACGAACTGAAACTGTGGCACGCCGGGTAGCATAGTACTCGGTGAACCAATCCATGCCCAGGATGACGTCGAACTCAGACATCGGCAATGCAAACAGATCGACAGGCAAAAAGATATCCCCAACCAGAATGGGGCAAGAAGAGCAAAATCGGCCCAACACTGCAGTCCTCCCCAAGGGAGTCGATACTGATAGGGTCTCACCAGCAGACTCCAACGGTATGCCGGTCGATCAGTAGAAGCTCTCGGCCACAAAAGAGCACGATGCACCAGAATCAAATAGTACACGTGCAATGCATGCAGAAATTGAAAGTATACCCTCAACAACTCCTCCAGAAGACTGCGGGTCCTGCTGAGCCGCATAAAACCTAGCCTGAGCTGGCTGGGGAGGTGTTTGTCCCCTCTGAACGTGCAGCTGCTGCTGCTGGGGTCGCTGAGGCCGCCGAAACTGCTGCCTCTGCTGCTGCGGCCTCTGAGGCTAGTGCTGATGCTGCTGCTGAGGTGGACTCAGTGGTGGGGGCTGCTGTCGCTGCTGCTGTGGGGGTCTCTGCTGCTGCGGTGGAAGCTGCTGCGGAGCCCTTTGCTGCTGTGGACCTCTCTGCTGCTGCTGGGGGCTGGGACACTCCCATGAACGGTGTCCCGTCGTACCACACCTAAAGCAAGTGCCGGTGAATGGCCTCTGATGTGGTGGTGGAGGTGCTGCTGGTGCTCGGAAGGCTGGGCGACCTGTGCACCTCTGCTGCTGTGGTCGACGCTGCTGGGAATCATTGGAAGAAGCCTGCCTCTTCCGGTCTCTCCTCTGACCACGATCAGACTGAGAACCGGCCCACTCAGTCTCATAAATCTGAGCTCTCCGCACCACTGCCTGAAAAGTCAGGAGCTCATGCCCAATGACACGACCTCGAAGGCCGTAACGTAAGCCGTTCTCGAAACGGCGGGCCTTCCACCCCTCGTCATCAACCATATACGGTGCGAATCTCGATAGTGCTACAAAAATGGCCGCGTACTGCGCCACAGTCATGTCTCCCTGCACCAGAGTCTCGAACTCTAAAGCTCGCTGACGACGGATATGGTCGGGGAAGTATTATTCCTCGAATCGGTCAATAAAGTCCTCTCATGTCCAGACATACTCAGGTCCGACAACACGGGTAACAGAGGTCCACCAATGCTCGGCCTCACCCTGGAAGAGAAATACTGCTAACCGGACTTGCTGCTCGGTCGTACATGACATGGTATCGAAAATCCTCTCCACATCGGAGCGCCATCTCTCTGCTGCAGTCCGATCTGGCTCGCCCTGGAAATGTGGGGGATCAAGCCGTCTGAACTCACAAAGTAAGACGCTCGGGCGCTCCTGCTCTGCCTGAGCTGGTGAAACAACTGGGCGCCTGCCCTGTCCCTGGAGTGCGGCTATCACAGCCTGTAACATCTGCTGTAACTAAGAGGCACTCATAGGCACAGTTGGCTCCGCATCGGCCTCAGGTGGAGGAATGTCATCCTCAGGGAAGGGAGCAGGGATCTCTCGGGGTGGAACGGGAGGCGCAGGTGGTAAAGCTGGAGCTCCAGGTGGTGGAGCGGGATCCTCAGGTGGTGGTGCGGGAGTCGATCGGGTAACTCTCCCACGCGCCATGCCCTACAGGAAAGAGCAAAGGCGCCTATCAACTTCAAAACTCTCGAAGGCACGCACGTTAAGGGTCTGTAACGGAAGGTCGCTAAGCTATCCGAACTTCGAAACTTAGCCATTCCACACTCATAGCAAATATGTAATGTTGTTCTTGATTATTCCTAAGTTATGCTCGGATACCAACTTTTGTCACGCCCCAAACTCGAAAATTGGGCTCATAAAATTTCTGATCGTCGAATCCGGCGCCGACAGCCTCCGTAGAATCCCATTCTCGGCTCCTAGCGCCCATTCGCCAGGTTCCGATCCTGGGATGCTATGAGGAAAATTTTCAATGTCAGTTTGATTCGTAATAAGCATAACCAAAGGCATAACCCACAAACAACAACCAAGAATTCCATTACATTTCCACTATGATCAAAAACTTTACAAGTATAATGAGCATAAAGGGAAATACAATGGTAAAGAACAAAAAACTTAAAAACGATTTGCAACGTGCTCCTACCTTAGCACTACTGCGAACCAACGTCACATGCACGCAACAGTCGTGCATAAGCTTATAGAAAGCTTAGAGGGTGGTGAAAGTGTGTGCGCAAGGTATTAATATGAACATGCAATGTCAGAGTAATGCGGAATATGCAGATGGATCCATAATATCATGAGCCGTACCAAGGCTATGCGATGCAAGACATGAATGGTATCGGCCATCCCAAGGCCATGCGATGTGCAATGCAACTCAAGCATACACATCCTCATCTATGTCCACACATCAATACAGCTCAAATATGGGATATCACCGGGGTCTAGTACACTATAAACTAGATTGCTGCCACATCACGTGCAATAAGGTAAGTGGAAAAGACCTCACTATCCGTCTGCCAATATCGGACGTGACTCGTCGATAGCGGACCCATTCCTCGAGCTGGTCAGACTCAACCTAGCATTGCCCCCTACTCTCGAGCGGATAAGGCCGCACCCCCTTCCAACCGACCACGACACAGTGGATAGTGCAACTGTCTGGTAATCGGCACTCAACGCTCATCTACCCACTTGGTCTAGACGTTGGAGCAACCTCTTGGTACCATAAGGGTTTAGGGACTTTCACCCAGGGATATCTATAGCACCCCATGTAGAACAAGATTTTCGGTATCCACTCCTGCCAACCACGACGCGTTTGTGGTGGCCACACCTCGATGTTGCTAGGGCGTACAATAAACATATCACACGATGCGAGATGTATGAATCACACTATCCAATCACGCAGCAAATCCTTGCACGTATCGTGCGCTCATGCAGGACAACACCGCCTAATCGGGGTCCCATAAACAATCTGCCCGAAGGCATATGCTATGATCAGTCACTCTCATATCAAGCATACATATGATGCGTATGATCATGAGTCATATAACTATACTAAACATGTAATAATGATATGAACTATCCTTACAATTCAGATGGGCCTGGACAGCCTATACACAATAAGTACGGGTCTAACAATGGACCTTAAGGAGAGTCGTAATGTGGACATCCAACCAACATTACACTCGCAATGTGGACGTCAAACCAACATTGCTCCCAAGGCACGATCTTTGTAAACATCGCTACATAACCCATGTTGGGATTACACATTGCAATGGATCTTAGGTAGATCCCATTGGACCTTAAATATACAAATGGGCCATATCATATGGGCCTTCTATTCATCAAATGGGCTACACCAATGGGCCTTCTATTCATCAAATGGGCCACATAAATGGGCCATACCAATGGGCCTTATGTGCATTGCAGTGGGTCATAACCCGTGGGCCTTATACAAATCAAATGGGCCTACTCCCATGGACCTTATATGAATCAAATGGGCCTAAACCGACCCATAAGCCTTATATGTCAAACGGGTCACACCCAAACACAAATGGTCCACTTGATCATAAACCTGCCTCATTCTTAAACTCATGCCATGAAATGATCCTTCCAAGTGGGTGGACGGTTTGGATGTTGCACACGCATCATGGTGGGTCCCACTGAAATGTTTGTTTTCTATCTAAAATGGCAAAGGGCCCACTGCAATGTTTGTTTGCCGTCAAAAATGGCAAGGGCCCACTGAAATGTTTGTTTGCCGGCCAAAATGGCAAAGGCCCACTGCAATGTTTATTTGCCATCTGTCCAATGTGTGGGCCAGGGGGGGGGGCACTGAAATGTTTATTTGTCATGCAGTCAGGAGGTGGCGTGAAGAAGCCACATGCATTAGGTGCTGGACGGTGGAGGCAAACAAAATACATCACTGTGGGTCCCATGTGGGGCCCACCATAATATTTATCTTCCATCCAACCGGTCTATACGGTCACAGGGACCTGGACGAAGAGGAAAAACAAATTTAAACTTGATCCGAAACTTCTGTGGGCCCAAAAAGAATTCCAAGGGCAGCCATTAAATCACCACTATTTCCTGTGTTGTGGGCCACTTAAGCTTTGGATCGGATTGAAATTTGGAGGGGGCCCACCTGAGGAGGGGACCCACCTCATGAACGGTTTAGATGGCATATAAAAATTAAGGTGGGGCCCACGGCTGGAGGCCGTGGGTCTCGGTCGTTCGCCCGCACGACGCGCTGCAGGCAGCGCCTGTTGCTTGACGGGCGCTGGCAGAGGCAGAGGCAATGCCTCTTGCTTATGTTTTTTTCTTTTTTTGAAAAACCGCTGGTTCGAGGATTTTACGGTGTGGGGCCCACATCGTATAAATCCACTCCGTCCATTAGTTTCCCTGGCTCAAGACGAGCCCAAAGAGTTTAGAGTTTGAATTTTTTTGATGATTAACAAATGAAATAAAATAAGAAAAGTATCATTGAATGGTAATGATGTATTCTTCAATGCTACGGCCCACCAGATCTTCCAATCAACCCCAACTCGTGGCTCAACGCCTAAAACGGTCCAAGGAATAGGATGGATGGTATGGATCGGATACAAACATCAAGGTGGGGCCTATACATGCGGTCCGCCCAAAAATGAAATTCTCTTTTATTTCTTTCTTCTTTTTTTTTTTGTTTTCTTCCCGTGTCCAGGGAACGTCCAATGTCCCTGGACCATGTCACGTACATTGAGTGGGCCTTGATGAGGTGGGCCACCACTGATGGAAGATGTGGTACAACATATGAGGTGGGCCCCTCTTGAAGAACACTTGGACAAAATACCTCAAGGTGGGGTCCATTCAAGTAGGCCACACAATCCTATTACATAAAATAAAATAAAATTAAAATAAAAAGAAATAAAAAGGGAGAGAGACATGGAG
Organism: Magnolia kwangsiensis; assembly: GCA_037074715.1. Taxonomy (NCBI): domain Eukaryota; kingdom Viridiplantae; phylum Streptophyta; class Magnoliopsida; order Magnoliales; family Magnoliaceae; genus Magnolia; species Magnolia kwangsiensis. The sequence continues at coordinate 72,379,691 of CM073584.1, forward strand.
AGTGGGACACGCTTTGTGATGGAGGGCTCCGCCACTATGAGCCCTCCCTTGAAGTAAGTATATAATCGGATGGGTCCTTTAACACGTGGGACCACCAAAAATTTAAAATCAATGGTGGGGATCCTTTTTCCACCAATATGGATGGTCTAGATGACCTTTTCTAAGAAATAAACATCATGATGGGGTCCATGGAGAATGGCCCCATCATGGAATGATCATGATGATCCTAGTGGGTCATCGGCCACATTTTAGGGTCCCAAGTGAGATCCACACCATTGATCGGTGGGCCTCACTTGGCCCATCATAAAAATAAGAAAAACTACCCTATGGAGGCACCCACCGTCCGATCTTCTTGCTCCTATGGGCTTCTTAGCACCTTAGCTTCAATCCTAATGGATGAGATGAGGAATGGAGGGTTGAGATGGGAGATGATGGGGTAGGAAAGTGGGCCACCTTGGAGTTTTGAAAAGGGAGGGAGAGGCTTGGAGAATGCTCATACTTATGGGGCTTTGTTGTTTGGAATTGAGATGAGAAAATGAGAAAGAGAGAGTGTTGTAGAGAGAGATGGATGGATGGATGAATGATGGTTGTGTAAGAAAGTCTTGACTTTTGTGTAAGAGAGGTATGGGAGGTGTAAGAAATCCTTGACTTTTGAGACCTTTTGTGTAAGAGAGGTATGAGTTTGGAAGACTTTTGTGGTTTCTTGGGAAAAGGGGTGAAAGTGATGTGTACTTGACATGTGATGGATTGATGGATGATTGATTGATGGGATTGATGTGACACATCGTAGAGATTCTCTTGAGTTTTGCAACGCGCGACATTTTTCTCGCATCGAACGTTGGCCCACATCTCTTGACCAGGGTATCGCCTCGGCGCGCGAGTCGCGGCGTTGGAACCGCAGCGACGGCGCGGTCGCTATGGTACAGAACTCAGGTCGAGTCGAAACAGGTTGACGTCATATGAATCAGCGTCGCGTGTAGATATCGGTTAAGGGTCGAAGGTTGCCGAAATTCGACCGGTAAGACCGCGGAAGTCTATGGAATGGTACGGAATAAGATACGGGTCTTACAGCTACGACTTTTCATCTTTGGAGAATACTCTTTTCTTCAACGAAATCCAAATCAAGATTCTTATACTCATGTTAAAAGAACATTTAAGTCAAGGAAGTGTAACACTCCGTGTTTTCAGGACCCAAGTACATGACCTGTTTCCCAAAAACCAAAGTAGTTAAAGAGGTCATTTCAAGCAATTCAAGCCGTATAACCTATGGATGGTAAAGCCCACATTAATATTTCATGTCTCACATAACCTCCAATTGAGAGTCCATTTCATTCCACACTTCATTATGTTATACCCTAAATATGGGTTCACATACACAAGAGAGCTTACCTACTAATAAGTGTAGTGAATAGAGATTCATAAGCAACTCACACAACCCCTGATGAAGCATATAATTATAGCATGCCAAACGTAAATTGATTCATGATAATCGCAATAAGTCATGGTAAGAACTATCAATTAAATTTAAATAGAAATTGTCATGTAAGCAGTTATTATATGGAATCATGTTCACAACTATCAACTATAATTCAAGTATAGGCCATGCTTTACGAAATTATAAAACATCGCGTGTCATGAGAAAACGTTAGTGATCCTAATAAAGACTATTACTTAAGCTAATTTGGAAATGGAAAGCTTAAAGGGAAGAATCATCACCTTATACTTTGAATCATCTTCTAGTGTTGTTAAGTGTCTGCGCCCTTAGAATTATATCCTACCATAAATCATGAACTTGTACAATTAGGTCTAAGTTCTACGTACTACCTATAGTTTGGATCATTTATTTTCAGGGTTTTAATATATGATTAGGGCTTCGTCCTAGAGTTGGGTCTTGGTTTAGATTTTTTAATTTCAATTTCTAACGGGTGTAATAACAATATTAATAAGGTTACTAATTAAAAATAGTAACCTAACAAAAGCTAATGATGTATAGTCAATCATAAGATCATTAATATTAACAATATGCCTAATATTAGTTAACGAGACACTAATAACTATTGTAATAAAAATAGTTAGTACGCTCTAATCATCCATGATAATATTTAAAGATGGCAAACTAAAACACTAATATTTAATAATGATAATATTTTATTTTATTTAACTTTATTTTTGTCTACCATAACTTAACATTAGTATAGATGCTCTACTAACTACTATTCATATCTAGTATTCGTAGTAGAAATATTAACCAGTGAATACTAAAGTGGTGATCCACAAGATCATATTTAAATATGTCAATATTATGTAATATAAGTAATAATAATAAGATATTTACTAATGATAATATAATAAAGATTAATGCTAATAAATATGATAATCCCGTAAGGAAAATGATAAGTATTGTCTAATGCTAATAGTCATAGTTTGTGTTAGTCACTTATATCCAAGGCCTTATATAATTGACATTGCGTGAGGTTTGTAAGGGCTCAATAATATGGGAAATTGGGCCTACAATTCCTCATCACTAAGGCCCAAACTGGGCCAGGTTTCGACCCAAATGCAACGCCAGAAGCTAGCCCAAACCTGAGGCCCAAACGTGGCCCAGGGAGTTGGATAGCTGGGCTAGGTTCGTTCCCTTTGCTGATACCTAATGTTGGGCCAATTGAAGGAGGTTTTTCAGGCCCAAATCATGGCCTGATGAAGGGCTGGTTCCATGGCCCATTTGAAAGGCCGCTTTGAGCCCAGCTGGAGGCTGGTTTTGCTTTAAACTTTGGCCCAGCTGAGGACCCAAAACAGCCTCAAATCACAGCGCCGTTCAGTCCTGACAACAGCCTATCTGAAGGTGTTTGCGGTCAGCACTGTTCAGTCCTGGTTCAGACCAGTTCGATGGCTGAAACCTAACCCAAACTCGGCCCACTTGCTGTAGCTAGAAGCCTGGTTTTCATGGCTGCACATGGCCAGATTCTGGCCCATACATCAGTCCTCCTTATGGCCTGATCTCAGCCCATTTTTCAGCTCATTCAAGGCCTAAATGAGGGGCATTTTCAGCTCCATGCATGGTCTGATGGAGGCCTGCATCTCAGCCCTACTCCCGGCCTGATCTCGGCCCTGTTAGCATGGTGTGGCCTACTGCGAAACGGTTACCTGACCAGCATCTGGGCCCGGGTGAATGGACGGCTGCCGGGAGGCCCACGTGTTTTGTGTGGTGTGGCCCATCATGTACGTGGTGCGGCCCACTGAAGGCAGCAACAACGGCAGCATCATCCCTCCACCATGCTCTCACGTTCCTTCTTCTTTCTTTCCTTCTCTTTCCATTTTCTCTCTGTTTTTCTTTCTTCTTTCCCTGCTTTCCTTTCCTTCCTCCGTTGCTTCCAACAGCAACAGGACCATCGGATCGGCCTTACGTGGTGCGGCACCACGGCCCGACCGATCTCAGCCCCTATTTTTTCCCTCTCTCTCTCTCTCTGTTTTCTCAAGTGCGTCTGCTATTTCTCCCCGAGTGGCTAGCTTCCAGGGTTGCTAGGGGGAAGGCTCGAATTGAAAACTGGGTTGATAAAGCGAAACCAAAACCCACCGCGGTTTTGGCTTCCTGTGGGCAGAAACTCTCTCCCACACGGAGAGCCATCGGACAGCTGGGATTTTACCTCAATGAACGGCTAAGATTCGAGGGTGAGGGGCGCACTCAGATCGTGACAGCTAGCTGAGCAAACAGTTTCCGTTTTCGAAAACTAGGGTTTGTATGGCCTGTTTGCGCCGAGGATTGTGCCGACACATGTGTGTGCTTCTGTGTGAAACAGATAGGGTTTTGGTCGAGCCTGCTGTAAGAATCCGATGGACAGTTCAGATTGTGAAGGTGGGACCATATGGTGGGCCGTTGATCAAGCGCAGCGTCCATTTTTTTTTTCGAAAACGCCCGTAGGCGGGAGCAACTGGAGAGAGAAATCTCTATTTTGGGCTAGGCACGGACAGAGCTCTTCTAACCGTGCAGGCAGTCTGGTGCACCTCGAGTGTACGCCAGCTTATGCACAGGCGTATCACTAAGTAGGGTCTTCGATGACGTCTGCAATAAATCCACACCGTCCATTTTATTCGGTGGGGCCTTCCATGGCCTTTTACCAAAGGTGGGACAGATCTAAGGTTTTGGGTGGGCCATACATCTTGGTTTAGGGTCCTACTTGGGGATTCCCATAAATCTAGTGATCGGATCCTCTCAATACTAAACATCAACGGTTACTAGGTGTTTAAAATTTATTTAGGTGACTTGGACCACCCATTCTATGATTTTTGAATATTAAATGTTTTTATCAGGGTTAATTCAACATTTATTATTATTATCGTTATTACTATTATTATTATTTATCTATTTCCCTTATATATTTTGTCATATATAATTTATATTATCACAATTTGTTAATATATATAAATTATATGAATATCGGTAAACAAAGATTAGTATGTGTACACACACACACACACACACACACACACACACACACACACACACACACACATATATATTATTTGTATGGTTAAATTTGTGTTAGGTTTTAAATTTTTATATAAGTAATTAAATTATTTGAAATATGTTATTCATTACAGATTTTTTCAGTATATTTTATTTTTATGTATTACAAATTCTATAGTTTGTAATTTATATTAATGATTATATGCATATAATATGGATTATAATTTACATATCATTTTAATGTGAAACTTTAAATATTCATAAAATATATAAATAACATTTCATAGTATGTATATTTAGGTTGTATTTTTTTTTTTTTGTATATTCATTTTAAATTAAATTATATAGTAACACTCGAGTACTGTACTGGAAAGTACGAGGTGTTACAGGAAGATATCCATTAAAGGTGAGGACTCACCCTTTAAGCTTCCCACTTAAATTCTCTAACCTAGACTTAAATGATACTTTAATTCTATGTAGTTAGTAACTCTAAATTATTTAGTTTACTTATTTCATTTCATGAATATGCTAATATGGTGCATGATTGGCTCATGTAACATATGAATGTTGTGTCTCTTTAATGCTAGTAACATGAATGATTTGGTTGCCACATGTTATAGAATTTTTTAATTAATCAAATGTGGTTGTTTGTGATTATCTTATGAATTGAATATAACATGTTAAAGACTTACCATCTTATGGGCCCTATTCGACTTATACGGGCTTGATCACACACCTACCTCATATAGCTTGGACTACACTTTGTCTTACATGGATTGGACCGCATAATTACTTCATGCAGCTTGGACATTTTATTTGCCCTTGGTGGCCTTGATGGAACATTAGTGTGTGGCCAATTGATTCTCCCTTCATTTGCGGTGTTCAATCGTATGATGATTTTCAGGTGGAGCGGGTGTTCGCTTAGCGATTTTCTTGCCATCTTCCGGTGTTCACTTATGATATGATTTTCAGGTGAAGTGAAATTTTGTATGTTAGTTTTCTAGCTATCTTACGGTGTTCAGTCATACCATAATTTTGGGTGGAGCGAGTATTTGCTTAGCGATTTTCTAGCCATCTTGCGGTGTTCACGTACGATTTGATTTTCGAGTGGTCTAGATTTTGTATGTTGCTTGTCTCTTCATCTTGCGGTGTTCAGTCATACCGTGATTTTCGGGTGGAGCGGGTGTTCGCTTAGAAATGTCCTAGCCATCTTGCGGTATTCATGTACGATTTGATTTTTGAGTGGTTTAGAGTTTGTATGTTACTTGTCTCTTCATCTTATGATGTTTAGTCGTACCATGATTTTCAGGTGGATCAGGTGTTCGCTTAGCGATTTTTTAGCCATCTTGCGGTGTTCACGTATGATATGATTTTCGAGTGAAGTAGACGTCGGTATATTGTTCTCTCTTCATCTTGTGGTGTTCAGTTGTACCATGATTTTCAGGTGGAGCAAATGTTCGCTTAGCGATTTCCTAGCCATCTTGCGATATTCGTATACAATTTAATTTCCGGATGAAGTAGAGGTTTAAAGCTTGATTTCTAACAATTTTATGGAATTTGTAAGATTTATTATTCGACTACTTAGATACGGTCACTTGTATTGTGATTGTTATTATGGTTTGCTAATGATGAAATTGTGTTGATTGGCTTAATTCTGAGTATGTGATCATGATCATGCATTGTGCTATTTAATATATTCATTCTTATGACTTGCGATCTAATCTAGATTATGAATTATGAGTGCATAATCTTAGAGGGTGCTCCACACTACGATAGCCATTGGCGCTATCAAATTGTAACAGTTAATGGAGGTATAGGGCGACCCAATGTTGTTCACTAGGTTGCTGGAGCAGATCGAGTAGTTAGGGAGCTAGGCGGGGTCCTTGCGGCCCATATCGAGCCTTACCACTAGCTGATTGATTTTGTTTCTGCTTATATGAACTTCGTTATTTGGGATTGTATAAGTACTGTATGGGCGCTACATTTGGAATTTTTTAATGATCAGAATGTTTTTATTCATTGCATGGTTTACTCTAGCTTCATTGTCGTTAACTCTGATTAATGATAAGCGGTTCAAATGTACACTGTTTTTTTTTTTGGTTAACACTCGAGTTTTGGGAAACGGGTCGTAACTCGGGTCCTGAAAACACAGAGCGTTACAGTGGTCTAGATTTTTGCATCAACATTTTGGCATCGTCTGCGGGAACGACATCAAATTTGTTCTTGCTTTACTAGAGAAAAGACAATGGCGAAAGGAAGAAAGAAAACACTTCCCACCATAGCTGCTACAAGCCCTAAGCCCGTTGGACAACACAACCTTCAAAATTCTTCTTTTCAGCTTCAAGTCGAGTCAGCTCCTATAGGACTGACACAATGATCTCGGATCTAGGGAGACCGCTTTCTTTCTTTGTAAAACCAGGTCAAAATGTTGGCCAAGGAGCTCGGCCAAATGAGACAACTGCTAGAATGGCAACTTCCCCTCCCCAATCAAGAGCCAGTGGCCCCAGTAGCTATTGAAGATCCTACGCCTACTGGTTCTTGAAGAGAAATGTCCCGAGGCATATTTGCCTAAGCACCGTCCCACATTTCAAGGATCTTGGTGCTGGAAGCTTTCGACCTACGTCACGAATTGGAAAAGAAGAGGCATGGAAAAGCCCCCAAGGAGGATCTAGCCCTCGAAATTGTCACCGAAAACAAGGACCCTTGGGAGGCCCAGCTTAACGAGCTACCCGGCCAGATCGGCGTCATGTGCCAAGCGTACCAGGCGCAAGCTCCAGCCAACACAATGATGGAGTAAACAGAATTGCCATTCACTAGCGAGATCATGAGCTTGACCTTACCCTTAAGATTCCAGATGTCGCCCATCACCCCGTATTTGGGTTCTGGGGATCCTACAGAGCACCTGGAATCCTACAAGGCTTAGATGGAACTCCGGTCGACATCCAGGTCGATTATGTGTTGTGCTTTCTCCTTGACCTTGATGGGAGACGTGCGGAGTTGGTACAGACAGCTGAAGCCGAGGTGAATCATCACCTTTGCCGACCTCAGCAAAGCATTCCTAACACAGTTCATTATTGGGAAAGAATGATAAAGTCGTCTACTCTTCTGCTCACCATCAAGCAGAAAGAAGGCTAAACTTTGAAAGATTACATCCTGCGATTCAACGGTGAAGCAGTACAAGTCAAGCACTATTCAAACAAGATAGCTCTGACCGCCATGATAGCTGGTCACAGAGAAGGAAGATTTCTCTTCTCGATAGGGAAAATCCTTTAACAACACTAGGGGAGCTCATGAATTGAGCACAAAAGTATTCTAATGTCAAAGACCTCTTCATCTCTCAAAAGGTTACTCAAAACAACGAGAGCTCAGCAAAAGATAAGAAACGTCGAGAGGCTCCTTCCTAACCGCCCTCAAGCAAGAAGAGGTCAGATGAGAATACAATTAGAGGACAACCACCAAGCAAGCGTCCTGAGAGCTGCTTCACGTCGTACTCCCCCCTCAACGCCTCGTCCGAATAAGTCCTTTTAGAAATATGAGATCAACGGTTGCTAAAATGACAAAATTGCATGAAAACCAGCGCAGACCAAAAAGACAAGTGGAAATATTTCCGCTTCCACTGCAACCAAGGCCATAACACCAGTGACTGCTTTGATCTCCAAGAAGAGATTAAGACCCTCATCCGCAACGGACACTTGTGGGAATATGTCAAAGAAAGACGATTAGGTCGGAAGGATGAGCAACGGGGTAGAATCACCGATGGTAGCCTCAAAATCTGTACCATCTGTGGTGGGCCCGTGGGGGCGGTGATTCAAACCGAGCTCGGAATGCTCATGCTCGGAGCACTGACCCGAGTCGTTATATCCATCTTGCCAGCATGCCATCCAAAGAGCAACGGATGCACCCATGCAGCTTAACGTTCTCTGAGGAGGACACCCGCGGCATCCATCATCCACATGATAAGGCTCTGGTCATAGCCATGACCATAGCTAATCAAAAGGTGTGCCACATTCTCGTGGACACAGGTAGCTCAGCCAGCATACTCTTCTCTAAGGTGTTTGATAAGATGGGAGTTGATAGGTCACGTCTCCGACTTGTTAAAACCCCACTGGACGGCTTTACTAGAGACAAAGTCATCTTCGAAGGTGCTATTCTACTCTCTGTCACTGCTGGGGAAGGAAAGAATTAAATCACCACAATGGTGAACTTCTTAGTGGTAAGTTGCCCCTCGACCTAGGGTGACCATCTCTCAACTCCATGAGAGTTGTGGTATCCACATGCCATCTCATGATGAAGTTTCTTATTAAGGACAAGGTCGGCTATTTCCGAGGAGATCAGTGTGAAGCTCGGCAATGCTACTCAACCACACAGAGGATAAAGACCCCTATGCAGACCCCAGTGATCACTTTGTTCGACCCTAGGGAAGACTCATCAGAGAGAAGTTCTCCGATAGAAGATTTACTGACTATCCCCTTTAATGAGGCCGACCTGACTAGAGCAGTTCAGATTGGGTTATTGCTGACCCCCAACCACTGCGAGCGAATAATGATCCTCCTCTGATGAAATGACGAAGTGTTTGCCTAGTCCAATCAAGATATGTCAGGTATTAGCCCCAAGTGATGGTTCACAAGTTGAATGTAGATCCTGATTGTAGACCAGTCAGGCAAAAAAAGGAGAGCGTTTAAGCTAGAGCGATATGCAGTAATTGTCGAAGAGGTTGGAAAACTCTTGGACGCCAGATTCATTGAGGAAGTCTACTACCCCGACTAGATCGCCAATGTCGTCCTGGTGAGTAAGTCCAATGGGAAATGGTGACTTTGTGTTGATTATACCAATCTAAATAAAGCCTACCCCAAGAACAACTTTCCTCTCCTAAGGATTGACCAGTTAGATGACAGCATGGCCGGGCACAAACTCTTAAGCTTCATGGATGCATACTCGGGATATAATCAAATAGTGATGCACCCGTCTGATAAATAAAAAATGACCTTTGTCATGAACAAGGGCCTCTCCAGCTATAGGGTCATGCCCTTCAGACTGAAGAATGCTGGAGCTACGTATCAATGATTAGTACGTAAAATGTTCATTCATTAGATTGGACAGTCCATGGAGGTCTACGTCAATGACATGTTAGTGAAGAGCGTCAAGACCACCTACCATGTGGCCGACCTCGACGAAACTTTATCAAACCTGAGGCAATATCAAATGAAATTGAATCTGACCAAGTGCGTGTTCAGGGTCAGCTTAGGAAAATTCCTTAGCTTTCAGGTTAGCCAAAGAGGAATAAAAGAGAATCTTAAAAAGATCAAAGCTCTGTTAGACATGGAATCCCCTCAGACTGTGAGAGAGATCAAATACCTCACCGAGATAATTGCCGCCCTCAATCGTTTCGTCTCCAGGGCAACCGACAAGTGCTTCCCTTTCTTTCATCAACTGAAGGGTAACGAGAAAGTGGAATGGACCCCGAAGTAGGCATTCCAACAGTTGAAACAATACTTGGGATCACCCCCGCTACTATCGAAACCAGAATTAGGAGAGCCCTTATTGTTATACTTGGCGGTCTCCTCAATGGCAGTAAGCTCGGCCCTTGTCTAAGAATCTGACGGGAAGCAATGCCCGATGTACTACGTTAGCAAGGCCTTGGTTCCTGCCGAGACACGATATCTGGACCTGGAGAAACTAACTCTGGCCCTGATAGTCTCTTCTTGATGACTCTGTCCTTACTTCTAAGCTCACACGATAGTGGTCCTGACTGACTAGCCTCTCCGCAAATACTTCAAAGGCCTGAAGTATCAAGAAGGCTCACCAAGTGAGCGGTTGAGCTCAATGAGTTCGATATCAAGTACCAGCCCAGGAGTGTCATCAAAGGCCAAACAATGGCTAACTTCATTGCTGAACTCACTGTTCAGGAGAATAAAGTGGCCTCGGATGGCTTAGAAGAATCTTTCGGTCTAACCAAAAGATCCGACCAAGACAACGAAGCTAGACAGTTAGCTATTGAAGCGAATAATATGGGACTCGATCAGTTGGCTGAGAACGCTCAAGTGACGGAAGAAGATCGCAGCCCTCGGACATTGTACATGGATGGATCATCTAACTCTAAATGTGGTGGCCAGAATTTTCCTCCTAGCCCCCGACCTCTCGACCATTCAATATGCTCTAAGGTTTAGTTTTCACACTTCGAATAATGTGGCTGAATATGAAGCACTGCTAGCAGGGCTCAAATTAGCGATCACCATATGGGCTCAAATCCTTAAGGTTCGGTATGACTCTCAACTTGTCGTTAACCGAATCTCCACAGAATATTAGGAAAAAGAGGTACGAATGATCGCATACCCGAATGAGGCTCATGAACTAATGGGAAACTTCAAGAAATATAGTGTCAACTTGATCCCAACAACAGAAAATTCATGGGCAGATGCCCTAGCAAAACTAGCATCGACGATAGAAGGAGACATCTCGAAGACCGTCCCAATAGAGTTCCTTGCTGAGACGAGCATTGATTAGTCCAACCAGGAAACCATCCAGCCCGTGCATACAGCCTCAAGTTGGATGGACTTGTTTGTGCAATACATCAAGGAAGGTGTTGAGATTTAAATATTGTATAATTTTCTCCATTTATATCTTGGTTTTATGAACATGAATCAGCTTAATGTTCTATTTTACTCATGTATGTGTTGCAAGGTGAATTTAAGAGATTAGATTGAAAAAGGGTGTTAAAAAGGATGGATTTAATGCTCAAGAATCACTAAGGTAAGGGATGGATCTTAGGAGACTAAGATTGAAGAATTCACATGCCAAAGATCCAAAAAAACTAAGTGAGAGATGAAGAGAATTGAAGATTTGAAGTGAAGAATCCTGAAATCGTCCTAAAGAGTGTATTCTGAAGCTCTGAAGTTTATTTTAGAAAACTGTGCAGCGTGAAGACTATTTTAACAAAACTGTGTAGCGAGAAGTCTATTTTGAAAAACTGCGTAAATTTAAGGTAGTTTTTAGAGTTTTTCAACTTTGTATGAAAATTGGAGTTTCCCACTTATAAATAGGGCTTCTTAGGGCATTCCTAAGTATGATTGAAAGCATTCAAGAGCAAGATTTAGGGTTTTTAAAGAATTTTTAATTTTATTAATGTTTTATAAGTTATTTTCTCTAGCCCGAGTTAGAAGGGAAGCACATAGGTTTAATAATTCTTTAAGTTATGATGATTGATTGTTTTAATAATGAGAAGAATGGTATATGCATGTTATCTATTGTTTAGGTTTTATTTTTTATCTTCTTGTGAGATCCATATGTTTTCATCATATGAGATCCACATTGATGGATAGGCTTATCCTAGATCAATTAAATTTCCTAGATAGGAGAGGTTCTCAACCTGTTATATTTCTTTGATTTTCATTATCTCATTGATATTAAATTCTTAAAATCACTGACACTTGAGAATATATGTCAATGGTGCAAATCCATTATTTTCTAATCCTTTATATCATGTATTAAAATATTTGAACTATTTTATTTTCTGATTAGGCTGACCATAGGGCTCAGATCCTAGTTGTGTTATCCAAGTCATCATGATTTTGGAACATTAACTTATGTGTGGAACTTTGAAGTTAGGTGTTATTTTAATTTAGTTGAATTACATCCATTTAAAAATTTCAAAATCAAATCATTAGTTTAGTTTTTATTACTTAGTTTGTTTTGCATTTGATTTTCTCCTTCTCGTATTCATCTCCCTGTGGGATCAACCCTGTGTTCACAAGATATTACTTAAGAACCTCTGCATTTGGAGGCAAGCAATCAAGTTTTTGGCGCCGTTGCCGGAGAGAGACTGATGTAGATTAGATCTATACAAGATAGCTAAGGTAAGTTCTCTTCTAAACCCTTTAAATTTTCTGTAGATATTTTTTTTCCTTTGAAAGTAAATTCAGTTGAGTCTTTCAAGCACCAACTATGACATAAGGTTGCCCTGCTTGGGATTTTATCACCCAAGTGCTATGGTTGTCCTACAGTTATTGTTTGATCACAAAGATTATCCGCTGAATCTATTTTCCAGATTAGCATAGTTTAATTTCTGCATTAGCTTTTTTTTTATTGATTTATTTATTTATTTTTTTGTGGACTGAACCCTCATGGTTGGCCCTGCTGCCTGAGTTGTTGATTTATTTTACTTTGTGGACTGAACCCTCATGGTCGGCCTTGTCGCCTGGGTTGTTGATTTATTTTACTTTATGGACTGAACCCTCGTGGTCGGCCATGCCGCCTAGGTTTTTGATTAAGTTTTTATTTTAATTTTAAGTATCATACTTGCTATTTGAATTAGTGGTATTTGTTGTGTGATGTGGATGGTTTATGTCCCGTTGGAGTAGGGATCAAAACAATCGACTCTCTTCCGAAGGTGGACTAGTTCCAGGCCTTGATCATTCACTTAGAAGAGGTACTCAACATCACTTGGATTCTATGCAGACCCAGTTAATAATCCAAATCCAAATCTGCCAGATCCATCTATAAATTAAAATAGAGAAAATCAACCTAATCCTCCTCTTGAGGATGAAAATGAAGTTTATAGGAATATGTTAAACGAACCACGAACTTTACGTGAACATTTACACCATGAGAGATCAACTTTACCATCTTGCATAGTGTTCCCTGCTCACACAAGGAACATTGTTTTTAAACCAGATGTGATTCTATTAATTCCTAAATTGTATAACTTGGATTCTAAAAGCTCCTGCTTACACATCAAGGACTTTGAGGAAGTAATTACAACATTACAAGTAAACAATGACAATATGGATGTATTTAAGCTTAGGTTATTCTCATTTTCTCTAAAGGATCGGGCCAAAGCATGGCTCAACTCTCTAAGACCTAATACCATCACTACATGGCAAGCCTTAAGTAGAAATCACGTCATTCTCCCAAAAGGGGAATGAACTATTTTTTCAAGCTTGGGAGCATTTTAAAGACCTTCTAATTACTTGTCCACATCATGGTTATGAACCATGACACATGATTGATGCATTCCGAAAGGGGCTCACCATGGATTCCCGTCAGTTCATAGAGATGATGTATAGTGGAACCTTTCTTGACAAAGATCATAATAAGTCTTGGGATTTTCTAGATATGTTAGCAGAAAATACGCAGACATGGGATGTCTCTACTAAACCAGACCAAACTAGATCCATTCCTAGAGAGAAAGCGGGGATGGATGTCCTAAGAGAGGAAGATGACTTTAATGCAAAATTCGTTGCATTGGCTAGAAAGGTCGAAGCCTTGGAAATTAGAAAGGTTGATATGGTTAAAGCAAAAACTTCGTTAGGTAATTTTTGTAGCATTTGTGGTGTTACAGACCATGACACAAAGGATTGTTCAATAATCTCAATTGTACAAAATACCACGTATGATCATGAGTAAGCAAATGCTATAAATAACTACCAAAGGTTAGTTATGCAACCAATGAGAAACACGTATAATCCAAATTGGCGTAACCATCTTAATCTTAGTTGGAGGAATAGACCACAAATTAATGTGCCCAATGCACCTCAAATGTCTCCACGAAACAACTTCTTTGAGACACCTAACAATGCACCATATGTGCCCCCACTAAAGTGATCATCTGTGGAGGATGCATTGATCGCATTTATAAACTCTCAAGCTCAAATAAATCAGTCTCTAATCCAATAAAATCAGGAATTAAAGACGGCCGTGGCTAGGATTGAGACTCAACTAAATTCTAGGGAAAAAGACACACTTCCTTATCAACCTATGCCAAATCCTAAAAACACACATTTCATTGGAGACTCAAATCCAAGTGAGTTACATTATGAACAAGCTAAGGCCATCATTACCTTGAGAAGTGAAAAAGAGGTCCATAACAAGATAATGCAACCGGTAGAAATACCGGAGGATGAGCCACTATCTTAAGAGAATGATGAACCGGCTATGGTTCAAGAGTCGCAACAAAAAAAGGATAAAGAAACTAAGTCATATGAGCCTCCAGTTCCATTCCCATCTAAACTTCAAAATCTAGCTGTCCCCATGAAAGATCAAGAGGTGTTGGATGTGTTCCAAAAGGTTACTGTTAATATTCCTTTGTTTGATGCCATTAGAAAAATTCCATCATATGTTAAATATCTCAAGGACTTGTGCACTATAAAGAGGAAATTAAATGTGTACAAGAAGGCCTTCCTTACTGAAAAAGTGAGCGCTATTATGCAACAAAGGGTCGTACCCAAATACAAAGACCCGGGAAGTCCCACTATTCCATGTATTATTGGGAATTTTCAAATTGAACAAACTTTGCTAGATTTGGGTGCAAGTGTTAACTTAGTACCTTATTCGGTTTACAAACAAATGGGGTTAGACGAGCTTAAATCAACTACGATTACACTCTAACTAGCTGATTGCTCCATTAAGGTACCAAGGGGAATTTTCGAGGACGTGCTAATCCAAGTGGGGAAATTCTACTTCCTCATGGATTTTATTGTACTAGACATTGAACCATGTGTAAATGCTAGCACTCAAGTTCCCATCATTTTAGGCCACCCATTCCTAACAACTTCAAAAGCAATCATAAATTGCAGGAACGGAATGATGAACTTGTCTTTTGGTAACATGACTCTAGAGCTAAATATTTTCAATCTATGTAAGTAGCCCATTGATAATAATGAGATCTATGAGCTGAATTTCATGGACTGTTTGATAGAAGAAGAGGAATTGGAACCTAGTCTGACTGAAGAATTGATTCAAGTCATTGGGGACTTGAAAAATTCTGGTTTAGAAAAAGTGCTTGCTCAAATTTGTGATGATAATGAGAGCATTACCACTCAAGACATTGGTATGTACCAATGAAGACCACGCACTCAAATCCTATCTATCGAGGACTCGCGACCTCTGCCATCACCAACTAATGTTTCAAAGCTTGATTTAAAACCACTACCAAATGAGTTTAAGTATGTATACTTAGGTGAAAATAAAATTTATCTTGTGGTGATCTCTTTATTTTTAAACAAGGATCAAGAGATTAAATTGTTGAATGTTCTAAGGGACTATAAAGGAGCCTTGGGCTAGACCATTTCTGACATCAAGGGTATAAGCCCTTCTATATTCACCTATCAGATCCACTTTGATGAGGACGTCAAACCAATTAGACAACCTCAAAGGCGTCTCAATCTAAACATGATAGAAGTTGTAAAAAATGAAGTGAACAAATTATTGGATGTAGGAATCATCTACCCAATATCCGATAGTTTTTGGATGAGTCCAACTCAAGTAGTCCCAAAGAAATCTGGAATAACTATCGTGTAGAATTCTAATAATGAACTCATACCAACACGTATCACCACAGGTTGACGTGTTTGCATTGACTATAGAAAATTGAACCAGGTCATAAAGAAGGACCATTTCCCTCTATCATTCATGTAACATCCCAAAAATCGGGGGGTCGAGTAAAAACTCCACTCCCGAGTTTCAAAATATTATTTATGCAACATAAATGTGTATGATTGAATGTTGTCTGTGTTAATGCATTAAACATGAGTGGGATTACGCCAGAACAGCATATCATACTCCAGAGACAGTTAAATTAACAAGCGGAAGACTGTGATAGTATGTATAACATATATAAACTGTTGTATGTCTCAAGAGTGTGAACATGTTACCAAGTTATATACATACATATATACTCCAAAAGTAGACAAAACGAATATACATGAGTGTTCTAAAAATATAAAATGACAAGTGTCAAGGTATCTAATCAACCTCCCTGTAATCCTGTCAATCAGAACACGCATAAAGGAGGAATCCTCCTCATCATCATCAAGTCCAGCTCCGCCTCGCAGGCCGCGCCATCATCTGCAATCACAATAGGGACTGGTGGGTATCCGGAAACACCATCCCGTAATGTGGGAGTGAGTGATCAACTCAGTGGGATAAGAGAGCAAAGATTAACATGTTCTCAAATCAATCATGCAATAATAGTAAAGCAGTAAATCAGACAATCCTAATATTGTTGTTAATGCAATATGACATGACGTGATGTATGCGCTCACCGATGATCTCCCTCATACGGCACCATCTTACGACCGCGGCATGCAATCGACCCTCAAGTGCTCCACATCTTCCAGGCACATGCAATGTTATGGTGATATGATTTTCGAGTTGTTATTAGTCCATTTAAACAGCAGGATTGAGAAACTAAGGTACTTTTCTTATATCAATCCCAACACAGATCCTGTCTAGGGTCGTCACTCCTAGTAATCTCATACGAGGTATATTTTGTAGGTCGCTGCAAGGGCTGCCAGGGCTGTTGCATACACTCGTTGCTCTGCTCCCCCATCACCTTATCAATACAGGCCTACTGTACTCTACTGCTACTGAAGGGTCGTCGCCTCCCGTAGACTCAGAATACGCTCGCGGTCACTACAAAGGACTCGTCGCCTGATCAGTGTAGGCCGACAACAAGAATATAGTGTCCCATACCACCATAATCTGCTCACGAGACTAGGTGCTCACTGGTCAGTACGGGGAGGTTTGTGGCCCCAGCGTAGGCCGACAGCTCGACCACGGTGTCCCATACCACCATGCCCGGCTCATGAGTCTTCGTGGATCGAGGTACCATGGTTAACAGGGTTTATAATGGTAAGTTCAGTACCCTAGGTTCAAGCAGTTATAACTCATGCAGGGTGAACATACAACGGCCAGTCGGGTTACTTGACGGGCTCGACTAGCACGAGCGCCTCGCAAGTTGAACGACATGAAGTGCGTGAAACACTTCGCGTGGCCTAACCACTGCCGCCAACTCCAAACACGACTCGCGTTCATCGACGCGTCCTTTGTGGCAAATACCAGCTAGCCATGAATTTTCTCTGTTACCGACTGCCTGGACTAAGTATAGTCCCAAACACATATGAATCCACATCAGCAATCATGTGAGAGTATTGGAAATGAAACATAACCATGTGAGCATGTTAACACATGTTATATCGTACAACTTAAGTAAATCATCTGACACATGCCTTTCATACATATAATGAAATTATGCATATCGCCAACATATAGGAAATCATTTCCATCAGCATATTAATTGAGAATTCAATCTCAAACTAAATCATAATGAAATCATTAAGCACATGTTATAACATACAACTTAAGCGAATCATCAAGCACATGCATTTCATTCATATAATGAAATCATGCATATGGCTAACATGTAGGAAACCATTTACACCAGCATATTAATTAAGAAATCAATCTCAAACTAATTCATAACACCATTTAATTCAATACATACTAATACAAGCATTTATACAAACACTTACACTACACTCTTAAGTCTACATATAGTATGTCGACCCGAAGTGCGCATTTAGGCGAATTTCTTTGCCAAACTAATTATGCACGTATTCCTAACATTCTAATGTGACAATAAACCATGTCAATCACATCAGCAAAATATGAATGAAAACAGTACTTCCTACAAATGACTAAAATGCCCTAAATCTCATATTCTTCGTCGGTTTACGAAACAGGAAACGGACAGCATGTTTTACATGTCAAACGGCGTTGCCGTCGATAATCTACTATTAAACGACATTGAAAGCGTTGAAAACAGTCAATCAAAGCGTCTAAAATTTGCACCTTATCTCTTACAGGTATGTGAATTCGAACGGAGCATATACGCTTCGTCTACGGCGAATAGGGAACCTGATTTACGAGATGCATCAGCTATCTCGCTACGGAAACAAAGGAACACTAAATCAGCAACTTCTAAGGTATTTTCTTACCTTAAAATGCAGAGAAATCACTGGCCAGATGATTGAAGTGTGTTGCTAAAGTACGTGCAACAGGTAGCATAAGCGGCAAAGAATTCTCCTCTAATCTCTCTCACAAACTCTCACCTTTTCTTTCTCCCAATCTAGGATTTTTCTCAAATTCGGATGGGAGAGAGGAGTGAGGGTTTCAACCCCTTTTATAACTCAAAAATGCCCGGAATAGGCTCGGGAACAAAGTTTACTTAGGTTATATCCAATTCGGGGCTGTTTCGGTCCAAAAGTACAGTTCTGGTGGTCCCCTGGCCAAATGCGGTCGGACTTAAGCTCATGCATACTGGATCTAGCATACATCAAGTTTTCAGTCTGGCAGGGTTCATAGATCGCACGTGGCAGTCCAGTTTCAGTTCAGCAGTCACCGCACGTAGATCAGGCCTGCAAGTCTCATGATATGAAATAGAAATTTTTTCTGATCTGAGGGTGTAATTTGGCTGAATTCTGACGGTCAGAACGCTTAATACTGACGCGTCAAGTCGTGTGCCAGATTTAAATTTTAAATTCCAAATCTGTCCCTATTCGCACTCTCTTCAGTCCGGGCTCAATGAAATAGCCTGTGATTATCGGTTGGACTTGATTTTCGAAATAATTGTCAAGTCCACTAGGCGGTTCTAACGGTCTAAGATAGCAGGTATCGGACTTTCGACGCGCGGTCTAGATCCAATACAAAGTTTTAAAGTGATTCAGAGAACAAACCTGCTTAGAGTTTGATCCGAGATTTTAGAGTATTATAAAGTCATTGGTTCTACTCGATTTGGGTCTTGTAGAACGTATTTAAAGTGATCAGGGACTATTTCTCAGCTACTCTAGCATTGCGCTAGCTAACTTATGCTTAGTTTCTAAAGGAATTAACCCTAAGTGATTTCTTTGGCTATGGAATTGGGTTTTGAGCGATTTCCCAGGTGTTTTAGTTAACCCATTGCCTAAGGATGTCTAGTCCCAGGTTGGCCAAAATCTGGGGTGTTACAATTCATTGATCAAGTTTTAGAGAGGGTAGCAGGTCACTCCTTCTATAGTTTTCTTGATGGATATTCCGGATATAACCAAATAGAGATATCCCTAGAAGATCAAGAGAAAACCACGTTCACTTGTCCATTTGGCACGTTTACTTTCAGAAGGATGTCATTTGGATTGTATGACGCCCCAACAACTTTTCAATGGTGTATTTTAAGTATTTTTTCAAATATGGTTGAGAAATTTCTTGAGGTTTTCATGGATGACTTTTCTGTATTTGGGAGTAATTTTGAGGAATGCCTCAACAATTTATCTCTTGTCTTATTTAGGTGTGAAGAGAATCACCTTGTCTTAAATTGGGAGAAATATTATTTCATGGTTCAAAAAAGAATTGTTTTGGGCCATGTTATCTTCAAAAATAGAATCAAGGTAAATCGCTCAAAACTCGACATTATTGCTAATCTACCTATCTCCCGAACTGTTAGAGATATTAGATCACTTCTAGGGCATGCTGGTTTTTATAAAAGATTCATCATGGACTTTAGTGCCATTACTCGACCCTTGACTAATCTTTTCAAAAGGATGTCCCATTTAAGTGGACAAATGAGTGTGTAAGTGCCTTTAATAAAATTAAATCATTCATTACCATTGCACCTATCATGCATCCACTAAATTAGACATTTCCTTTTGAACTAATGTGCGATGCAAGTGATTATGCCATATGGGCTGTTTTGGGTCAAAGAAAAGATAAACGGCCCTACGTTATTCACTATGCGAGTAGAATTCTAAACTCGGCCCAAGTGAACTACTCAACAACTGAAAAAGAGTTACTTATAGTAGTTTTTGCTTTGGATAAGTTTAAATCCTACTTGCTAAAGTGGTCATTTTCATGGACCACTCGGCTTTAAAATATTTACCATCTAAGAAGGATGCAAAGCTGAGACTTTTGAGATGGATCTTCTTACTCTAAGAATTTGACTTAACGATAAAAGATAAGAAAAAAGTAGAAAACGTAGTGGCCGATCACCTTTCCAGATTGGTGTTAGATGATTCCACCGAGGAGATGCATATCCAGGATACTTTTCTTGATGAACAATTATTTGTGATCTCAAAATTGCCTTGGTATGTGGATATAGTGAACTATCTTGTAACAGAAAAAATGTCATATCATTGGAAGTCACAAGATAGGAATCGTTTTGAGATCGAGGTTAAGAACTTCTTCTGGAATGATCCGTATTTTATATAAATATGGGACCGATCAGATTTTTAGACATTGTGTTCTAGAGGATGAAGTTCAGAGTGTTATTTCTTTTTGTCACATGGAAGCATGTGGTGGTCATTTTTTTGCTAAGAAAACTACTGCTAAAATCTTGCAGTGTGGTTTTTACTAGCCCACCATGTTTAGAGACACTCATACTTTTTGTGTTGCTTATGATAAATGTCAAAGGTTGGGAAGAGTGTCCCAACGCAACATGATGTCTTTATCCCCAATTTTACCATTGAAGATATTTGATTATTGAGGTATTAATTTTATGGGCCTATTTTCATCTTCTTTTGGATTTCTTTATATATTGGTTGGTGTGGACTATGTTTCAAAGTGGATTGAGGCAGTTCTGAGTAGGACCAATGACAATAAAGTGGTCATACAATTCCTCAAGGAAAGTATTTCTTCTAGATTTGGAACTCCAAAGGCCATCATTAGTGATGGCGGGTCTCACTTTTGCAATAGGACATTTGAGGCTTTGATGAAGAAATATAACATCAAGCATAAAGTGAGCACCCCATACCACCCACAAACGAGTGGGCAAACTGAGATTTCTAATCGAAAAATCAAACACATTTTAGAAAAAATTATAAGGCCAGATAGGAAGGATTGGTCCCTCAGACTATCCAACGCTTTATGAGCTTTTAGAACTGCTTCTAAGACCCCAATTGGAATGTCAACATACATCTTGGTGTATAAGAAGGCTTGCCACTTACCTATGGAATTGGAATATAGAGCCTGCTGGGCAATAAAGAAATTAAACTTTGATATGGACTAAGCTAGTGGACAAAGGAAATTAGAGTTGAATGAATTAGAGGAGCTTAGGAAAGACTCCTAAGAAAATTCTAAAATCTACAAAGAGATGACTAAAGTTTTTCATGACAAAAACATCTTAAGAAAAAATTTTGAATCTCAGCAAAAGGTCCTATTATATAATTTTCGTCTCCAGCTCTTTAAGGGAAAGTTAAGATTAAAATGTACATGACTCTTCATTGTGAAGAATGCTTATACTCATGGGGCTATTGAAATTGAGAATCCACATAATGGCAATGTGTACAAGGTTAATGGTCAGAAATTGAAGTCTTATGTGGAAAAATTTTATTTAGGAGAGAAGTCTGTCCCTCTTCATGAGCCGGAATATTCAAATTGATGCTTCTAGTCTGATGGAGCATTTGTGTAGGATTTGTATCATATTCAATTTTTTTAGTATCACATAGTAGGTGAGTTCTTCATGGTAGGTACTATTCACCCTTTCTTTTATTTTTATTATTCTCTATATTACATTATCATTACATTGGGGATAATGTAGATTTTAGGTTGGGGGTGTGGATAGTCATCCATGTGAGTTTTTTTTTTTAGATTTCAGTTTATTTATTAGGTTTAAGTTCTTTTTTTTTTAAAGGTTTATAGGAATTTTTTTTTCAACATTTTCAAATTAATATGTTTATATACAGGAATGTGAACATGATATTATGCGAATTCCAAAGGTAAAGTTAATACTTAGTCTAGGTCGATAGTAGTCAGAAATCTGATAATTGAAAATTATAGACTTGAGTTCAATTATCTAATCACTAGTTTAAAGTGAGTTGTAATTTGATGTACTGAATTCACAATACACCCTAGCTAACTAAGTGAGAAATATAATATGTGAACTAGAATAACAACTTTTGATTCAAACAAGGTTGAATGAACTAGTACCATTGATATATGCTTAAAAGAGAGAATATTTAAGGAAAAAAAGTGACGAATTTTTATATATTATAAAGCATGAATGCAATGACCATAACAATTGTGTCAGTAATCCAGAGTAAGGATACCTAAGCATCCATTACTGTTACCATTACAAGTACGATACCTTAGGTTATGAAGCAAACCCGGTGGGAATCTTCATCTAAGGGTGATTTATAATAATAAAGATATAATGATAAAAGAAGAAATGATATGAAGAAAATGAAATAACTAGAGATTTCATATTCTTGGAATGATTGAAAGGAATTAGGATAAGAACATGCATATTTCTCAAAGTTAGACTAGTGTCATGGAGCACCTAAGGATATTGGATCATAACTATTCTAAATTTTGATTAGGTCTTAGAACTCAAGGATGTAATGGATTAAGAAATTGAGATTCTAAATAACTTTAGACTTAGGGTAAGTATTGTTTTGTTTTGAAATTCATATGATGAATGGAGGCATAATTGTATAAATGTCTGGGTGTTGAACTATTTTTCATGTTTTCAATGTTTGTGGGTAACATTTTTAAAAACCTTCACAAGACTATAACTCGTCTACTAGAGGTAATCTAGGAGTTTAAAGGCTTGTTGCATATACTAAATACAATCGAGATTATCTGTGAAAGCAGTGTAGTTAGAATTTTTTTTGTTTTAATTTTGTTTCTAAAATTAGTTTTTATTTTTCTTCACTTATTTTGCTCGGGACTAGCAAAATGCTGGTCAGGGGTTGTGTTGAAACTTAAATATTGCATAATTTTCCCCATTTATATATTGGTTTTATGAATATGAATCAGCTTAATGTTCTATTTTACTCATGTATGTGTTGCAAGGTGCATTTAAGATCTTGGATTGAAAAAAAGGTGCTAAAAAGCATGAATTTGATGCTTAAGAATCACTAAGGCAAGGGATAGATCTTAGGAGACCAAGATTGAAGAATTCACATGCCAAAGATCCAAGAAAACCAAGTGAGAGATAAAGAGAATTGAAGATTTGAAGTGAAGAATCTTGAAATCGTCCTGAAAAGTGTATTCTGAAGCTCTGAAGTCTATTTTGAAAAACTATGCAGCGTGAAGACTATTTTAATGAAATTATGCAGTGAGAAGTCTATTTTGAAAAACTGCATAAATTTGAGGCAGTTTCTAGAGTTTTCTAACTTTGTATGAAAGTTGGAGTTCCCCACTTATAAATAGGGCTTCCTAAGGTATTCTTAAGCATCATTAAAAGCATTTAAGAGAAAGATTTAAGATTTTTAAAGAGTTTTTAATTTTATTAAAGTTTTATGAGTTATTTTTTTCCCTTTAGATCTTTTCTATTTGTATTTATTTCTTTCTTGTTGCTTTTTATTTCTAAAATTTAATTATATTTTACTAGTTCCTCTAGCCCAAGCTAGAAAAGAAGTACATGGGTTTAATAATTCTTTAAGTTATGATAATTGATTATTTTAATGATGAGAAGAATAGTATATGCATGTTATCTATTATTTAAGTTTTATTTTTTATCCTCTTGTGAGATCCATAGGTTTCCATCATATGAGATCCACATTGATGGATGGGCTTACTCTAGATCAATTAGATTTCCTAGATAGGAGAGGTTCTCAACCTGTTATATTTCTTCGATTTTCATTATCTCATTGATATTGAATTTTTAAAATCACTGATGCTTAAAAATATATGTCAATGGTGCAAATTCATGATTTTCTAATCTTTTATATCATTTATTAAAATATTTAAACTATTTTATTTTTCGATTAGGCTGACCATAGTGCTCAGATCCTAGTTGTGTTATCCAAGTCATCATGATTTTGAAACATTAACCTATGTGTGGAACTTTGAAGCTTAAGTATTATTTTAATTCAGTTGAATTACATCCATTTAGAAATTTAAAATTCAAATCATTAGTTTAGTTTTTATTACTTAGTTTGTTTTACATTTGATTTTTTCCTTCTTACAATTCATCTCCTTGTGGGATCGACCCTATATTCACAGGATATTACTTACGAACCTTTGCACTTGGAGGCAAGAAATCAGAAGGAAAGCTTCCCGAAGATAAATTGGAAGCATGACGATTCAAACTCAGGTTAGCACGGTATGCGATAATCGAAGGCACCCTGTACAAAAAATGATTCTCCCTGCCTATCTCAGGTATCTCTGACAAAAAGAATCTGATTACTTTCTACGGGAGATTCATGAAGGAATCTGCGGCGATCATTCTAGCGATCGAGCTTTAGCCCACAAGATCATTCGTGTAACACCCGTATCCTAGTCCGTATTGTTCCGTCGACTGCCGCGATCCTTCCCGTTGAATTCTGATAATTCGTGACATGTAATCGATATTGCGCCCGAACCAAAGCCGTATCCTGTAGAATTGAGTCAGCTTGATCGGAGACTTGTACCATTGCGACCGCACAGTCGCTGCGGTTCCAACGCCGCGACTCATGTACCGATTCGATACCCTGACTAAGAGATGAGAGCCGGCGTTTATTTCAAGAAAACGCCGTGCATTTGTAATCCTAAGAGAATCTCTACAACATGTCCCATCAATCGCATCAATCAATCCCATCAATCACCTCTCATGTCAAGTATAAAATACCCATGCTTTCTTTCTCCACAAGTTAAGCAAATCTAAGGTCAACCAATCCATCACTCACCTCACATCCATCACTCACATCTCTCCTTACATCTCACCTCTCTCTCTCATTTCTCATCACAATTCCAAACAACCAAGAGAGGCTCTCACGTCCATGCATTCTAAGTGAGAGAGTGCATGTTGGTGGCCCACTTTTCCATCCCAAAACCTCCATCCTAGCCATCCAAATCTCATCATCCACCATTAAAGTGAAGCTCTAGGAGAGTAACTTTCCAACGGACCAAGAAGATGAAGTGGTGGGTGCTTCCATAGCCTAGTTTTTCATGTTTTTAAGATGGGCCAAGTGAGGCCAACCGATGAATGATTTGGATCTCACTTGGGACCCTAATATGTGGCCGATGACCCATCTTGATCATCAATATCATTCCATGATGGGGCCATTCTCCATGGACCCCATCATGATGTTACTTTCCTTGCATTAAGAGGTCATCTAGACCGTCCATTTTTAGTGGAGAAAGATCTCCACCGTTGATCTTTGAATTAGTGGGCCCACTTGTATTAGGGCTCATTCGATGTACGATTGAATGCAAGGGAGGGCTCATAGTGTCAGAGCCCTCCATCACGCGTGTCCCACTCTATCTCTCCCTCCCTCTCTTTTCATTTACTTTATTTCTTTGTGTGTGATGAAACGGCCGTATGGCCCACTTGGATGGACCCCACCTTGAAGTATTTTATCCAAGCCGTCCATGAGTGGGCCCACCTTATATACATTGTACCCACACCACCTATCATGTGGTGGTCTACCTAAGTAGGGCCCACCTTAATGTATTTTTTTAAGCCTAAAAGAGTCCAGCGTCTCTGGACGTCGCTGGAACGAAAACACAAATATGAGCTTGTTTCAAGCTATTGGGAAGGGCCATTTGTACAGGACCCACCTTGATGTATGTATTCAATCAAAGCCATCCATCCTCTTCCCCAACTCATTTTAGGCGTTGAGCCGAAAAATGAGGATGATCCGAGTATCTGGTGGGCCACAGTGTTGAAAATAGTATCATTACCATTGAAATCCACCCAGATTTTTCTTACACGCTGAAAAAGGCCCAATATTGGTCTTGATAAACTTGTCTAGGGCCATGGAAGCCAGTGGATGGGGTGGATCTACCTGATGTGGGCCCCACATGAGAAAAACCCCAGAAAAATGGGTTTTCAAATATAAATAAAAATAAAAATAAGCAGCAACAACTGCTACTGTGTTAGAAGGCTGGCCGTGCTAGCGGCTGGCGGGGGGGCGGACAGAGGCAGATCCACGGCTCCAGATGTGGGCCCCACCTTGATGTTTATTTGTCATCCAATCCAGTCATATGGTGGGTCCTCAACTCAGTGGGCCACCCTCCAAAAATCAGACCCATTCAATGCTCAGGTGGTCCACGTGAGAGGAAACAGTGTGAATTGAACTCTACCATTGAAACCTTTTTGGGGTCCACAGGAGTTTTGAATCATGCTGAAATTTGTATTTTCTCTTCACCCAGGTCTCTGTGACCATATCAACAGGTTGGATGGTAATTAAACATTGTGGTGGGCCCCCCACGTGGGACCCACAATGATGTATGTGCCTTATTTCCACCGTCCACCCGGACGGTGGAGGCCCCTGTAATGTATGTATTATCCATACCGTCCAGTCCTTTTTTTTGGGCTGCTGGAAGGTCAGTGGACCCCATCCGTGGTGCATGTGTTGCATCCCAACCATCCAACCTTTAGGTGGACCCCCACCATGGCGCATGTGTTGCATCCAAACTGTCCATTTATTTTTTAAAATCATTTTATGGTTTGAGCTAAAAATGAGTCAGATCTATGGTTCAAGTGGGCCCACCTTGGTATGTGTATAGGGCCCATATTGATTTAATTGTGGCCTCATTGAGGCCTATCTTGATGTACATATAAGGCCCGTGGGATTAGGCCATTTGATATATATTAAAGCCCATGGGATCAAGCCCATTTGATATATATATATATATATATATATATATATATATATATATATATATATATATATATATATATATATATATATATATATATAAGGCCTATGGGATTAAGCCCATTTGGCATATATAAGGCCCATGGGTTTAGGCCCATTTGATATATATAATGCCCATGGGATCCGGCCCATTTAATATATATAAGGCCTATGGGAATTAGGCCCATTTGATAAGGCCATAAGATTAAGCCCATTTGATACATATAAGGCCCAAGTTGTGAGGCCCATTCTGATGTATTTCAAGGCTCATGGGTCACAGGCCATTGCAATGTACATAATAAGGCTTATTGGTGAGGCCCATTAATGCAACCAATTTGATGAATGTAAGGTCCATGTGATACGGCCCATTTGATGTATCTAAGCCCCATGGGTCGAGGCCCAACGGGATGTCCTTAGGGTCCATTGCAATGTGCATTTCCCCATGGTTCATGTAATGATATTTATGGCGGGCCATGCCGTTGGAGCAATGATGGTTTGATGTCCACATTGTAAGTACAATATTGGTTAAATGTCCGCATTGTAACTCTCCTTAGGGCCCATTGAAAGGCCCATACTCGTTACTATTCATCACTTTATAACATGCTTAGTATAATCCCATGACTCATGCCCATACGCATCATATGTATGCTTGATATGAGTAGTGACTGATCATAGCATACGCCATTGGGCAGACCATTTACGGGACTCGTTATGAGACAGAGTGCCCCACATGATCGTGTAGTACGCGCTGGATTTCTGCATGATTTGACGTGTGATTCATGCATCTCGCATATGTGTGACTTGATCACTGTACGCCCTAGCGACATCAGGGCCGTGGCTCCACAGGTACATCGTGGATGGCCGTATCGGATACCGAAAATACTTAGTTCTACACTGTGGGTACTTAGAATGTCCTTGGGTGAAAGTCTCAGAACCTTTTTGGTACCAGGAGATGCTCCAATGTCTAGACCGAGTGGATACATAAGTGCCCGAGTGCCGAATACAAGTAGGCCGCTTCTCTCACTGTGTCGTGGTCGATTGGAAGGGGGTGTGACCTTATCTGCCTGAGAGAGGGGGCTATAAGCTAGGCTGAGTTTGACCAGCTCATAAATGAGTCCGCTATCGATGAGCTGGGTAGGTATTGGCAGACTACTGGTCAGGCGGATAGTGAGGTCTATTCCACTTGCGTGACTGTGCAGCTAGGGAGGTGGCAGTCACTGCAAAGTGTATTAGACCCCAGTGATATCCAGAGAGGAACTGTACTGATATGTGTACTTGATGAGTACCGACTTGCTTGGATTGCATTTCGCATATGACACTCAGCTATGTAAGCCCCGCATTTGCATCGGTGTGGCTGATAGCATTCATGTCTTGCATCGCATGGCCTTGGTATGGCCGATGACATTCATGCCTTACACACATTGCGTTGGTATGGTTGGTTTTATTCATGGACTTACTGCATACTTTCGCATTACCCTGATAATGTACACTCGACGTTTGCCCTGCACACACACTTACACCACCCTCTAAGCTTTTATAAGCTTATGCACGATAGTTGCATGCAGGTAGCGTTGGACAGCAGCAACGCTGAGGCAGGAGTGCGTATCAGGACCTTTTGGAGCTTTTTGATCACCTTGTATTTCTCTTTCCTCATTGTACTTAAAGTTTTTGATATAGTGGATATATAGTGATGTTGTTTTATGACTTGGTTATGCTTCATTACAAAAAAAAATCATTCTGAAAATCCTCCTTGTAAGATCCCAGGATCGAAATCTGGCATTTGATTGTCAGGAGCCGAGAATGGGGCACTACGGAGGCTGTCGACACCGGATTCGACAATCGGGATTCATGTGAATCTGATTTTTGGGTTTGGGGCATGACAATACGGCAGAGTTACTTCTGGCCAACTCTCCAAGAAGGTGCCAAACGCTTTGCTCGAGAGTGTGATAAGTGTCAAAGAGTTATAGTCATCCCCAGGCAGTTCTTTAAAGAACTGACCCTGGCCGTTTCCTCAGTGGGGCATCAACATCATTCGGCCATTGCCTCCGGGCAAAGGACAAACTCGATATGCAATTGTCGCTGTTGATTACTTCAAATGTAGTTGGAAGTCAAGCGCATAGCTAGGATCACTGAGCAAAAAATCACCGACTTCATATGGAAGAATATCATATGTTGATTTAGGATCTCGCACACCATTGTCTCGGACAATGGGAGGCAGTTCGATAACAATAAATTTCATGGCATGTGTCAAAGGCTCGACATCTAGAATGCCTATTCATGTAATGCCCTAGTTTTTGGAACCCGAGTATATGACTTGTCCTCCAAAAATTTGAGTTTTAGCCTATAAAATTTAGTGTAAATTTGAACCGCTTATCATTCATCAGAGTTAACAGCAATGAAGCTAGAGTAAACCATGCATTGAATAAAAATATTCTGATCACTACAAAATTCTAAATGTAGCACCCATACAGGACTTATACAATCTCAAATACAAAGTTCATATAAGTAAAAACAGGAATTGATCTACTAGTGATGGAGCTCAACTTAGGCTGCAAGGACCCCGTCTAGCTCCTCAGCTACCTGATCAGCTCTAGCAATCCAGTGAACAACATCGGCTCACTCTAAACCTGCATCAACTGTTACGGGTTGATAGCGTCAATGGCTATCGCAGTGAGGAGCACCCTCTTAGATTGCACACTCATAATTTATAATTCAATATAAATCGTAAGTAATGAAAATAGATATATTAAACAGGGCATTTCATAATCATGAACATATACTCAAAAATTAAGCCAATCAACAGAATCCAATCATAAGTAAAATATAATAGCAATCGCAATATAAAGGAATATGTCCAGATAACCAAATAACCTATCATAAGACTTTTTATTACACCCAAAAATTACATTGTACGTGAACTCTGCAAGATGGATAGAAAATCGATAAACAAACTTCAGCTCCACCCGAAAATCATAGTATAAGAAAAATCCATGAGGTGAATAGAAAATCAATCTTTAAATCTCTGCTTCACCTGGGAATCATATCATACGTAAACTCCACAAGATAACTAGAAAATCGATAAGCGAACTTCAGCTCCACCCGAAAATCATGGTACGACTGAACTCCATAAAATGAAGAGATAATCAACATACAAACTCTAGACTACCCAGAAATCATATCATATGTGAACACTGCAAGCTGGCTAGAAAATTAATAAGCGAACTTTAGCTCCATCTGGCTGAACACCGCAAGATGGCTAGGAAATCAACGTACAACCCTCTACTTCACCCAAAAATCATATCGTATGTGAACTCCACAAGATGGCTAGAAAATTGATAAGTAAACTTCAGCTCCACCCGGAAATCACCATACGACTGAACACCGTAAGATGAAGAGAGTACTGACTTAGGAACTTAGGCGTCATTCGAAAATTGTATGAACTCCGCGAGGTGGCTAGAAAATTGACAAGCGAACTTCAGCTCCACTAGGAAATCATAATGAACTCCACATAATGACCCGTAAATTAATAAGATGTGCAATATAACCAATAAGCCACGAAGGGCACCAATAACCCATCAAGGCTATAAGGGTAAATATGTGATTTGCGCCGTGTAAGGAAAATGTGGATTGCAAGATAATAAGTCCAAGGTAGGTTTCATTGAATTCATCATTTAAGCGCAAGTGGTAGCATATAATTAATTTCTACAGGTACAGAAAAAGATAACATGTTATCATCAAATCATTTATGCATGTTACAATTAAAGAGAGATGTCTATCGTCTAATATATGAATTAATTATACAACAAGTTAGCATATTCAATAGTAAGGTAAGTAACTCAGTTAAGGAAATCATGCCATCATCTATATCTAGATTGATGAAATCAAGTGGGAAGCTCAAAGGGTGAGTCCTCACCTTGGTCAGTTCAAGACGACATCAACTTGAACCACTCCAATATGCACAAACTCTACTCAGCACCCACACTAAACTGTCTTGGACTTGAGTCAGTTTAAGCAAAGAGGATCTATGCATATGAGATTTGAATCGTTACTAATTAAATAGAGATTTAGTAAATAATAACATAGTTAGACATGATTTGGCATGAAATTTAAATGAAGTTGGCTCAACTAGTTGAGCTTGACCCAATTTAACTTGATTCGGCCCCTAACGATCCCAACGACGAGGATCTTGATGAAGCTTGTCGAGTTGACTTGGTGGCGACTTAGGCAACACTTCCACTCTCTCTTTCTCCCTCATTCCTCTTTCACTCCTCTTCTTTCCTACTTAACCAACAACTGGCCAACTCAACCCGAATTGGGTCAATTAGCTCCATATCAATAAATTTGCCGAGTCGGCCCAACAGCTCAACCGAGTTAACTCAGTAAGAACACAACCACCTAAACCATTTTCTCTCCATCTTCTCCCTTTTCCTCTCCTTCTCTTTTTCTTTCTTCTTTCCTTCATGCTGGAATGCCCAACAATGGCATGGACAAAACAAACTCGGACTAGGTCCAATCCCAACTTCCCAGCCAAACTCGGTTTTGACCGAGTTGACTCGACAACCAACAAAACTCAAGGTTCTCTCTCTCTCCTCCTCTTTCTCTCTCACTTTTCTTCCCTTTTCCTTCTTCCTTTCTTCCTCTCCTATTTCTGGAAAATCCCAGCAAGGAGGCTGACCAGTTAGAGCAGTGATTCAAACCGAGTCGAGTCCGATTGACTCGGTAGCAACCAAACCGACTCAACTCCCTCACTCTCTCTTTCTCTCATCTTTCATCTCTTATTTTTCTCTCTCTTTCCCTTTCTCCCTAACTATCAGAGGTGCAGGACTCACCTGGATGCTACCCAACTTGGCGGACTCGGTACTGAGTCATGGTGTAGCGCAGGCGCACCTTCTCTCTCTCCCTCTTTCTCTGTTTCTTCTTCCATTTCTCTCCTTCTTCTCTTTTCTTTTTCTTTTTCTTTCTTCTCTCTTTTCTTTCTTTCTCTCCTTCCCTCCTTCTGCTACTAGAAACGTCCAGTAGTGGGCATCAAGCTCGGATAGACGGTGCGGTTCGAACGGGGAAGAAACTCGAGCTTCAATGGCAGATTCACCATCCCTTCAATCCGACTCTTGCACGAGGTTTGTGAGGACCCTTGGAAACTTGTAGATAAGCTCCATTGAAGCTTGGAAGAGGATGAATCGGTGGGTTCGAATGGAGAAAGGAAACGATCATTTTCTCTTTCTTTCTTGAGTGCAGCTACAAGGAATGGAGGATCCAATCCACATGGAGGGTTAGGATTTCAGGGAATGGAGGGTTAAGATCATAAGGGAGAGGTTTCACACGGATTGCCCTCGTGACAAGCAACAGAGTGAAGTTTTCCATTTCTGGAAACATGGTTTTCCCTAGTCCGATTACATCTGGGTTTGTGTCCATATCTGCATGCAGCAACATGTAAAATTGCCTAGGGTTTGGTCAGAAGGAATGTTCGCACCAGATGGACGGTCTGGATTATGGGTGTGGACCCTAATTCATGGGCCACCATAAAAAACACGGACGTACATCCGTCCGCTGCCGAAAATAGGGAGAGAGAGAAATCTCTCTATTTAGAGAAATTTCAGGTCAAAGTGATTTGACCGAGCTTCCTAGCTCAGTGCATTGCGAGTGCATGCCCTCTTGTGCACTTGCAACTTCGAAAATGGGGTCCACCACATTGATCAGTGGAATTTGTACCATCCATGCTTCTAGGGGGGCTAAGTCAAGGCTTATAACCACATATCCAGCAGATCCATGGCTTAAGTGGGCCCTACATCTTGATTTTGGGTCATGTTGGTGGATTCTTGCCGATCTGACGGTCGGATCACTCCAAATTCAAATATAAGCGGTTAAAATGGTCCTAGGAATTCATTTAGATGACCGGAACCCCCATTCCATGAATTTAGAACATTAAATGTTATTATTAGAATAATTTCAATGTTTATTATTATTATTATTATTATTTTAAAATTAAAATTGTAGGGCCTTATTTTAAGGTGGTCATGTAGATATGTGGGCCACAAAATGATTTAATTAAAATCCCTAATAGTTAATTACATGTCTTTGAAATCCATATGAATCCAATGGTTAGATTGATCCTGATTCGACTATCAATGTCCAAAAGGGCACTAAGGGTTTGTTTGGGTGGTTAGGACACCCATTGGTTGACCGTTATGTGGGCCATCCCACACGAATGACACATTAGCCATTCACGATCTTTTACTTAAATGATCTGATGGTTGGATCGACTAACATTTGACTATCAATGGTCCTAAGATCCTGACGGGTGTTTAGGTGTGATGTGGGGACTGAATATGGACTAGAATAAGCTGATTGTATCTTTGAATGATGGGCCTTACAATGGTAACCCTGATGGTCGGTTAGGTTTCCTTGAGCTGCCATTGAGGATGGAACCTACTATTCCAATTGGTATGGGATTTAATTCATACGTTGATCCAACAAGCGGATGAATGATTTGGATTTGTGATGAACCGATGTTGGTGTATAAATTTTGATATGCCGGTCGAGAACGATGAAACAGTCTAATCCTGCTTCCTCATTTGTTATTTGTAATAGGTTCAATTGGGCAGTCAGACCACCCTATAGATATGACTCGAGTCCTCTTGGATCTTTTAGCTACTATGTGGCAGATGAATGGTTTTATTCTTCATATTAATAGTTAATTCTACTGAAAGTACTCCACTCATGGCTATTTACCACTAAATCGTCTAATTTCGTTTTGACGTAAGAGTAGCGGTTTGAGGTCCCTAAAATTTTGATCTAATTGAAGCACGGGTTCCCCTAACCTTCTTGAGTGAAGATCAACGGTTATTTCCAATCAACAATTGGGTGACTTGATCTATAGATGAAGATTACTCTCAATGGTTAGATTTAGGCTAGCAAGCCTGTGAATGTTCATTCAAGTTTGTTCACGTTTATGCTAAGCTAGCTTACACGGTAACACCTGAGTACTGAAAAGTACGGGGTGTTAAAATCTACTCCCCTTAAAGAGAATGTCGTCCTCAAAATTCAATGCTTCTATTATGATTAGGGATAATGATAATATTCATTATTTTCCTATATGTACAAACATATGCCACTAGACGCCCAAAACTGAGGTTGTTACAATTCATCACCTTGGCACCCTCAATCTAATGGTTAGGTCGAAACAATCAATATGATAATAAAGAATCATCTCAAAACCAAGCTCAAGAAGACAAAAGGTGCCTGGGCCTAAGAGTTCCCTTTCATACTCTGGGCTTATAGGACTACGGCTCGGTCCTTAACCGGAGAAATGCAGTTCTTTTTCTCCTTCAGAGCCGAGGTAATCATCTCGGTCAAAGTAGGGCTCCCTATAACATGTGTATAGTCTTACGGCGAGGACCAAAATATTGAGCAAATGACTATCAACCTCCTCAAAGAAACAAGGGAGTTAGCCAAGCTTAGAATCGCAACTCGGTAACAACAGGTCGCACGATTCTACAACTCCAGGGTCAAGGTCATACAATTCTGACTAGGGGACCTCGTCCTCCCCAAGATGTTCCAGAACACTGCAGAACCTGGAGTAGGAACCCTAGGACCAAATTGGGAAGGACCTTATCGGATAGTTAGCGTGGCTCAGCTTGGTTCCTATCGACTAGAAGATATGGAAAATCAACCTGTACCTCATCCATGGAATGCCGAGTACTTAAAAATCTACTATCCATAAAGCAAATTGTAAAGAAAAGCGATTGAGGTTAGGAACTACCAGTGCCTTATGTAAAGCTCTTCCCAGAGTTCTTAATAAGATGAAAAGAAACTCCTCGGCATGAAAATTTCTACCTCAATTCATCATCCGCCTACTCACGCTATAAAAGATCTCCAATATTAGGAGAAAAGTTCCTCTAATGGCCTAACCCTTAAAGAAGTGTTCCTCTCATGACTTGACCCCTTAAAGAAGTGGTTGGTTCATTAACCATGTCAATAGATAGGCTAAGCTAAACAACGCAACCAATCACACTACCACTAGATGTGAGTACATGGCTTGGCATATCGACCAAATAAGAATGTAAGGGTGACAGAATAAAGTCAAAACGTTCTCTATTTATTAACAAAAAAAATTCTTGCAAAGTTTCTTAACTATAAGAAAAGGAGAAATTATATTTAGTCCACCTGAGGAAGAGCCTATTTAGATGGTGGGACTTGCTCGGAGGGTCCTTCTGCAGCTTCATTGCTAACAAGAACGTCCAGGTTCAGGTCAGGGTGTAAAAGCTTGACGTCCTAGACACAACTATTGTAGCTGCAGTTGCAGATGATGCCAACCTCGTCGGATTGTTCCTCTGAGGCCTTGTATTCTTCAACGGCATCGGCCTTGATCGATGGAAGAGACACCTTGAACTTAGCTTGTTGATCAGCCAAGGCCTTCTCAACCTCAACTACAGAACCGAACTTAACCCTCTTCAATTCAGCCATCAAACCGAACAGATGAAAGATGATCCTTCACCCTCTCTAGCTTGACCTTCGCGGAGTCAAGGTGGGATTTTGTCCCACTGAGCTCAGTCATCACCAGGCCCTCCTTCTCCTGGGCCTCCACCAACAGGATCTTCAGAGCTTCTAACTCCTCTCCAACAGACTTCAGCCCCTTCCTCAGGGCCTCAACCTCGACCATCTTCTCCTCAAGAGCCTTATTCAAGGCCTCGATCTTAGTCATCCTCTCTTTAAGAGTCGCCTCGGACATGTCCTTCTCATTAGCCACCTGCATTACTTTCTCCCAAGTAGATTGGAATGTAAGGACAATCTGAGTAAGAAGTAACGAATAAGTAATTTTAGAGATGCTGAGAAGAGTCAGCAACAAAGGAAGAGGGAAAACCTTATAGCAGAGGCATATGATGACTTGACGAATACGTCCTCACCCCTTCGAAAACCTGAGGAGTTGGGCCAGCGGCCCTAATAGCTTTATTGACAGCTGGAGGATTAGACTCGGCCACTGCTGGCTCGCCCCTCATTCGGTTGGGCGGCCTCATCCAAGATGAGGTACGCAATCTCCTCGGCCGTTAGACCGAGTGGGGCCTCTTCTGTCATTGGAGCGTTAGGGTCAGGAGATATCCCCTCTACATTTGCCTCGACAAATACCTCGACTCTTGGCCGAGAAGGGACAACCGGCTTGGGGACCTCTCCTCTTTTTACCCCGGCTGAGGATGGCTACCCAGCCTCAGCCCCTAACTTCACCTCCACAGCAGAGGTGAGCAAATGGATGACAGAGGGAGTCATTCTTTTTTGAGCAGTTGTGTCACACCCCAAACTCAGAAATTGGGCTCATAGAATTCTCAATCACCAAATTCGGTTCCGACAGCCTTCATAGTGCCCCATTCTCGGCTCCCGGCACCCATATGCTAGATTTCGATCCTGAGATCCTATAAGGAGGATTTTCAATATAATTTTTTTTTTTTGTAATGGAGCATAAGCACAAGCATAACTAAGTCACAAAACAACATCACCACATATTCACTATAATGAAAAATTTGAGTACAAAGCAGAAAGGAAAATACAAGATGATTAAAAAGCTCCAAAATAATCTGCCACACGCTCCTGCCCCAGCGCTGTTGGGATCCAACGTCACCTGCACGTAACGGTTGTACATAAGCTTACGAAAAGCTTAGAGGGTGATATAAGTGTGTGCGCAAGGCAAGTGCCAAGTATGCAATATCAGAGTAATACAAAAATATGTTGGTAAGTCCATGAATACTATCAGTCGTACTAAGGCTATGCGATGTATGACATGAATGTTATCGGTCATACCAAAGCTATACGATGTAAGACATGAGTGCTATCGGCCATAACAAGGTCATGCGATGTGAGGCCTACGTAACCAAATGTCATATGCAAGATACAACGCAAGCATGCCAGTCCTCATTAAGTACATATATCAGTACAGTTCCCCTCTGGAATATCATCGGAGTTTAGTACACTCCACACTGACTGTCACCTCCTTAGCCACATAGCCCAGCGAGTGGAAGAGACCACACTATCTGCCTAACTAATAGTCTGTCAATACCTAGAGGCTCATCGATAGCGGACCCATTTATGAGCTGATCAAAATCAGCCTAGCTTACAACCCCCTCACAAGGGTGGATAAGGCCACACCCCTCCCAACTGACCATGACATAGTGGGAGACATGGCCTACTGATATTCGGCACTCGTACGCTTATGTATCCACTCGCTATAGACATTGAAGCATCTCCTGGTACCAAAAAAGTTCTGAAACTTTTACCCAAGGACATCATATGTGCTCACAGTGCTAGAGCCAATATTTTTGATATCCAATCGGGTCATCCACGATGTGTCTATGGAGGCCACGACCCTGATATCGCTAGGGCGTATAGTGAATCACATCACAAGGAATGCGAAATGCATGAGTCACACTATCCAGTCATGCATTAAACCTACGCGTATCGCGCTATCATGTGGGGCACTCCATCTCATAAGGAGTCCCATAAATGTCTCAGCCCAACGACATATGCTATGATCAAACACTCATAACAGACATACAAATGATGCGTATCGGTATATATTATGTTGTTATACTAAGCATATTCTCAGTGTGTCTTACTGACTAAGTAAACTAGCATGATTATCAAATCTAGTAGGCGATGATCGGCCTTAACTGGTATATCACATACAAGGAGTAGGAGCGGAATGATACTCCCCATTAGGCACGAAGTAGTCTTTATGGTACGACCCATGTTAGACTGTTATAACTTATATCAATGTACTAGCATATCATATATCCTAAGGCGGGGTCCCTGCAAGGGTGGTGGAAGGTATCATTATCAACGGGGGCCCAACAGTTTGGGTTAGCCCAATGGGTAAGGGTGTAAATGGGCTTAACAATGGGCCCTATGAAAGCTTACAATGGTAGACATTTAACCACCATTATCCTAAGGTGCGGTCCGTTTAAAAATCAAAATCAGAATTATAACAAGGCTCTCAGCCCTCCAATTATCTAGGAAAAGGATGGACAGCGCGTGTATATAACACATACATCATGGGCAAGCCTCATCCCTCTCAATGGGCCTCATGTACATCATATTGGGCCTCATACAAGGGTCTTACATACATCTCCATGGGCCTCGATCAAAGGACCTCATACATCACATTGGGCCTCACTCATGGGCCTCATATACGTCGCATTGGGCCTCACTCATGGGCCTCATATACATCGCATTAGGCCTCACTCGTGGGCCTCCAATACATCAAGTGGGCCACATCACATAGGCCTCATATACATCAAGTGGGCCTCATATACATGGGCCTCATACATTCTTAAAAAAAGAATCATATTAAAAGATCATCTGGACCGAACCACAAATAGCAATGGAGATAATGATTTCCACTGCTAACAATGCGCAGGGCCCACCATAACATTTATTTTCTGTAACGCCCCGAGTTTTTGATACTTGAGTATCAAAAGTTCATGTGCGTCGTAATAAGATACGAGGTAACATATACATGTGAGTGACGCGAATCCAACTATTCTAACCTTACACCCTTGCTCTGCACTAACTTAACCAATTAGAAATGATCTCCACCTATAAACCAATTCATCCGACCACTAGTCACATGAATTAGTACATGTAGACTTCCTTGAACTAAATCAAAGTATGATCCGTCATCTATAGGGTCCTAGACATGGGTTCTTTTATAGGAAAAACTTAGAATCATAACTATTAACTTGAAGACACACAAAATTAGTATATTAACCCCAACGCCATTAACATTGATTCGTGATTCTAAATCGCAGGGTTCCCACCATCCGTTGGAAGTAGAATTCTACATCATGGCCTTATATCACATATTTCGATCCCTAAAACATCGTAAAAGTAATCCAATGAGTAAGATCAGCTAACAACCATCGATTTAGACCACATGACCTTCGGATATACCTCCATTTTAGTCCAAACCCTTAAGACTTGGTGGGAAACCGGACAGACAGAGCGGATTTCCCTAAACCATCGAGGTGGGCCCCACATCACATGGCTAATGTACACAGCAGGAGTACACCCGCTGTGTACCAAACCAACACCGTCTGTCAATCTGCACTGACCAGTAAAATCCTGAAGGGATTCAAATTCAGAAACTCCCACCACAGTAGGGAGCTGTGGACCACATCAGTGGGCCACCATCTCGATCCGGAAGCTCCATCTGGATTGTCCATTTGAACCGGACGGGGGGCTCAACCAAGACCTAGGTAATCTTGTCCTAGACTGGGTCAAAAATTGGCTTCTAAGATCACCGAACGACGAAAGCAGCACCGCATGATCGATCGAGTGGGCCACATCGACGAGAAGCCAAAAATCGTCCATCCAAATCAAAATTTTGACGCTAGGCTGATGGATGGAATGGATTCCTCCAAATATAAAAGGTACAGGGCCCACCAGAAATGAGCAGTAATCTTTAAGCAAGAGGAGGAACGTTCGAGTAATCCAGACATTTCGGTAAGTTGATCAAACAGATGATAGATCAGAAGGACGATGCAAATGGTCCGGCCTCTGGTGAGGGAAGTTTTGACCCTTTCCACGAATCCTGATTGAACGAGCTAGACGGCACATTCGCTCACATTAGAATGACCACAAGTCTATTTCACAGCTTGCGTAAGATCATTACGCAACCAGTTCTCGTAAGAAACTTCCAGAACAGATCTGCGCAAGAAATTCCCAGTCTGGATCGGCTATAAAAGCCTTGTTCGCTACACAAGGAAGAAATAAGAAAGGGAGCAAGATCGATCGTGGAGAGAAGAGAGAGAGAGAGTGTGTAAGTTGTCATCCTTACTACTGTCCAGCAAGGAAGAAAGAAAAGAAAGAAAAGAAAAGAGAGAGAAAGAGAAGGAAGGCAAGAAAGAAAGAAAGAAAGAGAGGAAGAGAACCGAGTCGACTCACCGACTTCGAGTTGAGGTTGGGTGAGGGTTTTATCTTTTAGGCTTATGCTAATTTGATTGAATGTTTTTACCTCACTTTTTCATGCCTTGATGTATATGATTTTACCTTTTTATGCCTTTATTTAATTTGGCCTTTTCATGCCTTCATATATTTATTTCACCTTTTATGTCTTCATGATATTTTCCTTTTATCTTAATTAAGTTGATGCATTTTATCTTGCCTTTACCTTTGCCTTTACATGCCTTTCATCTATGATCAGATTTCTATTACTTTCCCTTTGGTTTCATTTTAATTTGTTATCATCAACTATTGGCCTTTTTGAGATTTTACATGACATCCATTATAAAAGGCTTTCTAGGATTCATGGGAGGCTAGGGATACAAGCCATGCCTTTGCCCTACCATTGATTTAGCTCTACCACTCTCCATTATCAAGAATCGACGATGGTCGTTCTTCTAATTATGGAGTTGGCCGTTGCCACCCTTATTAAAGAATCGGCCGTTACCGCTCTTTTATTTATTGAGTTGGCTTTAACCTCTCTCCTCATCTTTGAGTTAACCCTCGTCACTCGCCTATTGTTCGAGCTGGTTATTGTCACTCGCCCTTTTTCCTTAAGGGCTTGGCAGGTGTCCTGTTATTCTTAACTGACCATGGATAAATTAACTCTCACTTGATCAAGTACTATGTTAGGAATCCCTCCTCTGGCGATCGATTAAATACCGTAGACGTAATGCATTTTTGGTAGTGACCTCTGGGGTGACACATAAATCCATCTTTCATGGGTAGTGGTGCACAAATTGGTGTATGTAATCCGCATTGCATGTTGCATCATTTTTAAAATTGGATGTCGCAAATAGTTACTCCATGAACAAATCGTGTCAAATAATTCTTCTAGGCATGTGTTGTGTTTGTCTTGGGGTAACCGCGTAAAACTATGTTAAACGTGGGACACGATGACGAATATCCGTAGTATGGGATGCGGGTCGAGTCGGATAACTCTAATCATATTTCACATTGTGGCGATCACTAAGAGTGATAGACTGCATACACTTTGCTAGGCTTGCATCTCATATAGATTACTTGTGCATAGATACCTCTTGTAGTGTGGAATACTTGATGTATCAGAATCTTTATGTATTTTATGAATCTCTTGAATTACTGTTAATCTTAAAGGATAACCATCATTATGAGTAGGGCATTAACTTTCTCCCAATTATTCAGATGATGTAGATGACGTACAGGTTGAAGACCGAGAAGACCTGACCTTGGTAGAAGACATTGTTAATTAGATTAAAAGATTTAGTTTATAGTTTATTTCTTTATAATTCCGCCACGCAACTCTGAAATTGTAATAAGCTCCCATTGTGTGAGCATTTAACTATTAGTGAATTATGGAATAATGAATATAGTTATGTTTAGTTTTTTGAATGCTACCTTCTTGAATGTATTTTGGATATGATTTATAATGATGGTGGGACGTGACTCCTAAAATATCCAAGTTTGTACATTATTAACACTCGATTTTCGCCGGCATGAGTATAAACTCTGGTCGTGAAATTTCAGGATATTATAGTTGGTATCAGAGCATAAAAAATGAGACTAACCGGGCCTGAGGGATAAAGTGATGTCATAGAGATAAATATTTAAATCGTGCCTTAAAGACATAAAGTGATGTCATAGAGATAAATATTTAGGATCGTGCATTAAAGATACCTGAAGAAGTATAGGAATTAGGAACTATAAGTAACCAAAGTTACGAGAATACGTGTCTAAGGGCATTATACCTCTTTTATACTAAAATGAATTCTAACCATGTTCAAGTCCTTGTACAAGAATCATGGCCCCTAAGAAGAAGACCACACAAAGTAACGCCATTGAGAATGGGACCTCACGAAGAGCATCCAGGGGAGAATCCTTGACTTCCCCGCCCACACCTAACCAAGAAGCCGCATTCGTAGGGCTGTTTGTCAGAGCCGCATCCCTTGATACGTCAGCTTGGGCCCCATTCCATGCCATCCTAGAAGGATGGAAGCTGTCATGCAAGGGACACAAAGGGCGGTAGAAGACCTTCAACAACAAGGCCACCGTACCTTCCCTAGATCTGTGACGACTCCTATGACACCCGCCCGGGACACGTCACCAGACTTCCCTCGATTCGAATGACACGATGAGTCCCTTATGCTGGAAAAGTTTTTAAAGCTGCGACCCTCAAAATTCTCAGGCACCCCAAATCCAGTAATGGTCGAACATTGGGTGAAACAAATTAAGAAAACATTTAATGCCATGGGGTGCCTTGAGCTGTCAAAGGTTCCATTAGCCACTTTCAAATTAGAAGGAGAAGCAGCAGTTTAGTGGGAAACAATGGAGAAGACCATCCCCGAGGGTCAAGCTTGGACTTGGGACAGATTCCAAGAGAAGTTTTTCGAAAAGTATTTCCCAAAGTCATATCGAGATGAGAAGATGATGAAAATTTTAAAGCTCACTCAAGGCAACATGACCATGGCTCAATACAAGGCCAAATTCTTAGGATTATCCCGATATGTGCCGAAATTGATTGAAGATGAGGGCTTCAGGGTCAAACGGTTCAAGGATGGGTTAAGACCCTCGATTCACTCCAAGATATGTTGCTTCGACCTAGTCACTTACGCTGACGTAGTTGATAAGGCTACCTGAGCTGAAAACGATGACGACCGAAGGATCTAGGCTCGATTACAACAACATGAGGTAGAAAAAAGGCCCAGGACCAATTTTGGCACATTTACGATACCAGATAAAAAGCCCAAAGTGATCCAATCGACAAGATCCATTCCAGAACAAAGAAAGAAAGGGGGTAGCTCTGTAGGTTACAGTTACTGCAAGAAAATGGGTCATGAGATGAAAAATTGCTTCAAGAAAATGAGAGATGACGGCCGTCCCGTTCTTACCCAAGTATAACAATATAACTTGACCACACCTCAGAAACCACACCATGATGTCATCCGAAGACTTGGATGCGAACCCCAATCTAATCGAAGGTATGTCTTTCATTAAAATTATACCGATTATTCTATTGATTGACTGTGGGGGGGCGACCCTATCCTTCATCTCAAGTTCCCTAGTGGAACGAGCAAATCTAGAGCTAAAACTCACAAAAGAACCAATCACCATAGCTTCACCCATGGGGAAAATAGTAGAACTAAACAAGTATTGTGAGAACTGCCCCATTACTATAGCAAACCATGAGATAAAGGTCGACCTAATGAAAATGAACATGAAGGGATTCGATGTAATCTTAGGGATGGACTTCCTCAATAAGACAAGCGCCATTATAGAAAGCTGAGCCCGACAAGTTACTTTCACCCCACCTGGGTGTTCCCTGATTACAATAAGGGGTAAGGGAAGAAGGGAACCCATAGAGCAAATACTATGCCTGAAAGAAATTTTGGAAGACCAAATACCAGTAGTCAAAGATTATCCGAAAGTATTTAGAGAAATACCATGTTTACCACCCAGAAGAGAGGATGAGTTTGGTATAGACCTAGTCCCCGGGACTGCTCCAATCGCTCTGCCCACCTTTTGTATGGCACTAGTTGAACTGGTAGAACTCAAAAAGAAGATCGAAAAACTCCTAACTCAAGGGTTCATTTGGCCAAGTGTATCCCCATGTGGCGCACCTGTTTTATTCATAAAAAAGAAGGATGGGTCGTTACGACTATGCATCGACTACCATCACTTGAATCAGGCAACGATAAAGAACAAGTATCCCCTCCCCCACATCGATGACCTATTCGATCAACTTGAGGGAGCTAAATTCTTCTCAAAGATTGATCTGAGATCCGAGTACCATCAATTATGGATCAAAGAAGAAGATGTATACAAGACAGCGTTCAGAACAAGGTATGGACACTACGAGTTCCTAGTAATGCTCTTTGGCTTCACCAATGCGCCAGCCATCTTTATGGACCTCATGAATCATGTGTTCAATCCATACTTAGACAAATTTGTCATAGTCTTTATTGATGATATTCTAATATACTTATGTAGTAAGGAAGAACACGAAGTTCATCTGAGAATGGTCCTAGATCTTTTCAAAAAAAATCAGTTGTTCGCCAAATCTTTGAAGTGTGAGTTTTGGAAGGAAGAAGTAAAATTTTTAGGACATGTGGTGAACCGATAGGGAAGAGCATTTGACCCCACTAAGGTCGAAGCCATACTTCAATGGGCCAGGCCCGATACCATCACCGAGGTCAGGAGCTTCCTAGGACTGGCAGGATACTATCTGCATTTTATCAAGGAGTTCTACAAGATAGCCTGATCGCTAACCAACTTAACGAAGAAGAACGTACGATTTTAATGGAATGAATAGTCGAGGAAGCTTTCCAAGAACTTAAAAAATAAATTAACTTCTTCGCCTATACTCACATTGCCCGAGGAAGGAGTGGAATTTACAATTTACATAGATGCCTCACGGGAAGGATTAGGCTGTGTGCTCATGCAACATAATAAAGTGATAACATATCCATCTCGCAAGCTACGGGTTCATGAACAAAATTATCCGACCCATGACTTAGAGTTAACAGCCGTGATATTC
The DNA here is from genome assembly GCA_037074715.1 of Magnolia kwangsiensis. Taxonomy (NCBI): domain Eukaryota; kingdom Viridiplantae; phylum Streptophyta; class Magnoliopsida; order Magnoliales; family Magnoliaceae; genus Magnolia; species Magnolia kwangsiensis. The sequence continues at coordinate 72,424,020 of CM073584.1, forward strand.
GCCCTCAAGATGTGGAGGCACTACCTATATGGAGAACAATTCAAATTCCACACAAACCATAAGAGCCTCAAGTACATATTTAGGCAGAAGGACCTTAACATGCGACAACGTTGATGGATGGAAACCCTCAAGGACTAAAAGTTTAAGATACAATATCACCCAAGGAAGGCAAACGTAGTCGCCAATGCACTCAGCTGCAAGAGGCCACATATTTCAGCGGCATTGCTTGCTATGGAAGAATGGGAAATGATGGACTTTATAAAGGATTTTAACATTCAGCCAGACACAAAAACAGGGAAGACGCTCTTAGGAAATCTGTCAGTAAAACCCTGACTACTACGCCAAATCATCGAAGTCCAAGACAAGATGAGGAACTGCAGGAGCACTATAAGAAAGCCCAATAAAACAAGGACCTACAATGGCACATAGGCTCGGATGAAGGAATTAGATACCGTGATAGATTATGTGTACCAAACTACCCCTGCTCAAGTAAGCAATATTAGACGAAGTGCACCGATCCAAACCAACCATCCATCCCGGTAGCACTAAGATGTATCAAGCTGTAAAGCACCATTACTGGTGGAACAATATGAAACAAGAAATAGCCACGCATGTGGCCAAATGCCTCACCTATCAACAAGTAAAGACAGAGCATCAAAGACCCGTGGGACTCTTACAGCCTCTCGAAATTCTCACATGGAAGTGGGACTCCATATCCATGGATTTCATAGTGGGACTTTCCAAAACAAGGAGGAATCACGATTCAATATGGATAATTATAGATCGACTGACTAAGTCTGCCCACTTCATACCTATACGAATCACGACTTCAATAAATGAATTGGCAGAAACTTACATAAGAAACTTGGTTCGACTACATGGGGTCCCGGCTACAATTATATCTGATAGAGACTCTCGCTTCACATCGAGCCTTTGGAAAAAGCTCCAGGTCGCATTAGGGACCACCTTGCATTGACATGGCCCTGTTTGAAGCCCTTTACAGACGACCTTGCCAAACACCACAATGCTAGGCCGAAGTGGGGGAGAAAGGTGTTCTGGTGCCCAAAGTGGTCTAGGTGACCTCCAAAAAAATTGAGATAATAACTAAACACCTTAAGGCAGCATGAGATAGACAGAAAAGTTATGTAGACATTCGACGCTATGCACTAGAGTTTACAAAAGGAGACCATATATTTATGAAAGTATCCCCTATGAAAGGCATGATGCATTTTGAAAAAAAGGAAAGCTTGCACCTTGGTATATCGGGCCCTTCGAAGTGTTGGGAAGATTAGGAGAGGTAGCCTACCGCCTAGCATTGCCCCCCCAGTTGGCCAATGTTCATAATGTCTTCAAAATCTCCATACTAAAAAAGTATGAACAAGATCCATCTCATGTTATCAATTGGGAACAAATAGAGTTAAGAGAAAATGCCACCTACGTAGAAGAACCTGTACAAATTCTTGATCACAAGGAACAAATCCTCTGGACAAAGGTAATTCCACTGGTGAACGTCTTATGGTCACATCACTACCAGGAATCAGATACATGGGAGCGCGAGGATGAAATGAAGGAAAAATATCCCAATATCTTCGCGAAAGACTAAAGGTATGATAAGACTCCCACTTCCGATCTTAATGTCAAGTACTAAATTTTGGGGATGAAGTTATGTTTAAGGGGGGTAGATTGTAATGCCCCGAGTTTTTGATACTCAAGTATCAAAATTTCACGTGCGTTGCAATAAGATACGAGGTAACATATATGTGTGAGTGACGTGAATCCAACTATTCTAACCTTACACCCTTGCTTTGCACTAACTTAACCAATTGGAAATGATCTCCACCCATAAACCAATTCATCCGACCACTAGTCACATGAATTAGTACACGTAAACTTCCTTGGACCAAATCAAAGTATGATCTGTCATCTATAGGGACCTAGACATAGGTTCTTTTATAGGAACAACTTAGAATCATAACTATTAACTTGAAGACACATAAAATTAGTAGATTGGCTCCAAGGCCATTAACATTGATCCCGTGATTCTAAATCACAGGGTTCATACCATCCGTTGGAAGCAGAATTCTACACCATGGCCTTATATCACATATTTTGATCCCTAGAACATCTTAAAAGTAACCCAATGAGTAAGATCAGCTAACAACCATCAATTTGGACCACATGACCTTTGGATATACCTCCATTTTAGTCCAAACCCTTAAGACTTGGTGGGAAATCGGATAGACAGAGCAGATTTCCCGAAACCATCGAGGTGGGCCCCACATCACATGGCCAGTGTACACAGCAGGAGCGCACCCATTGTGTACCAGACTAACACCTTCAGTCAATTTGTGCTGACTCATAGAATCCTGAAGGGATTCAAATTCAAAAACTCCCACCGTAGTAGGGAGCTGCGGACCTCCTTAGTGGGCCACCATCTCAGTCCAGAAGCTCCATCCAGATCATCCATTCAAACCGAATGGTGGGGCCGACCAAGACTTAGGTAATCTTGGCCCAGACTGGGTCAAAAATAGGTTTCTAAGATCATCGAATGGCGAAAGCAGCACCGCACTATCGATCGGGTGGGCCGCATCGACGAGAAGCCAAAAATCGTCCATCTAAACTGAAATTTCAACGTGAGGTTGATGGACGGAACGGATTCCTCCAAATACAGAGGTACGGGGCCCACCAGCAATGCGTATAATCTTTACACAAGAGGAGGAACGTCTGAGTAATCCGGACGTTTCGGTAAGTTGATTAAACAGATGATGGACCGGAAGGGCAATCCAAACCGTCCAGCCTCTGATGAAGGAAGTTTCAACCTGTCTCACTAATCCTGATTGAACGAGCTGGATGACACATTCGCTCAAATTAGAATGACCGCAAGCTTGTTTCGCAACTTGTTTAAGATCATTACGCCATCAGTTCTCGCAAGAAACTTCCAGAACATATCTGCACAAGTAATTCCTAGTCCGGATTGGATATAAAAGCCTTGTCTGCTGCAGAAGGAAGAAATAAGAAAGGGTGTCAGATCGATCGTGGAGAGAAGAGAGAGAGTGTGTGTAAGCCGCTAGCCTTGCTGCTGTCCAACATGGAAGAAAGAAAAGAAAGAAAAGAAGAGAGAGAGAGAGAGAAAGAGAGAGAGAGAGAGAGAGAGAGAGAGAGAAGGAAAGAAAGAAAGAAAGAAAGAAAGAAAGAGAGGAAGAGAACCGAGTCGACTCGCCAAGTTCGAGTTAAGGTTGGGTGAGGGTTTTATCCTTTAGGCTTATGCTAATTTGATTGAATGTTTTTACCCCACTTTTTCATGCCTTGATGTATATGATTTTGCCTTTTTATGCCCTTATTTGATTTGGCCTTTTCATGCCTTCATGTATTTAGTTCACCTTTTATGCCTTCATGATATTTTCCTTTTGTCTTAATTGAGTTGATACATTTTATCTTGCCTTTACATGTCTTTCGCCTATAATCAGATTTCTATTACTTTTTTTTTGGTTTCATTTTAATTTGTTATCATCAACTATTGGCCTTTTTGAGATTTTACATGAAATTCATTATAAGAGGCTTTCCTGGATTCATGAGAGGCTAGGGATACGAGCCCTGCCTTTGTCTACCGTTGATTTGGCTTTTCCACTCTCCATTACCAAGAATCGACGGTGGTCGCTCTTCTAATTATGAAGTTGGCCGTTGCCACCCTTATTAAATAATCAGTTGTTGCCGCTCTTCTATTTATTGAGTTGGCTTTAATCTCTCTTCTCATCTTCGAGTTAACCCTCGTCACTCGCCTCTTGTTCGAGCTGGTTATTGTCACTCGCCCTTTTTCCTTAAGTGTTCGACAGGTGTCTTATTATTCATAACCGACCATGAATAAAGGAACTCTCTCTTGATGCGAGTACTATATTGGGAATCTCTCCTCTAGCGATCAATTAAATATCGTGGACGTAATGCATTTTCGGTAGCGGCCCCTAGAGCGACACGTAAATCCATGTTTCACGGGTAGTGGTGCACAATTGGTGCATGTAATCTGCATTGCGTGTTACATCATTTTCGGGATTGAATGTTGTAAATAGTTGCTCCATGAACAAATCGTGTCACGTAATTCTTCCAGGCATTGTTGTGTTTGTCTTAGGGTAACTGCGTAAAACCATGTTAAACGTGGGACACGCCGGCAAATATCCATAGTATGGGATGCAAGTCGAGTCGAATAACTCTAATCATATTCCACATTGTGGCGATCACTAAGAGTGATACACTGTATATACTTTGCTATGCATGCATCTCATATACATTGTTTGTGTATAGATACCTCTTGCAGTGTGGAGTACTTGATGTATCAGAATCTTTATGTATTTTATGAATTTCTTGAATTATTGTTAATCTTAAAGGATAATCATCACTATGAGTAGGACATTGAACCTCTCCCAACCATTCAGATGATGTAGATGGCGTACAGGTTGAGGACCCAGAAGACCAGACCTTGGCAGAAGACATTGCTGATTAGATTAGAAGATTTACTTTATAGTTTATTTCTTTATAATTCCGCCACGCAACTCTGAAATTGTAATAAGCTCCTATTGTGTGAGCATTTGACTATTAGTGAATTATGGAATAATGAATATAGTTATGTTTAGTTTTGTGAATGCTACCTTCTTGAATGTATTTTGGATATGATTTATAATGATGGTGGGATGTGACTCCCGAAATATCCAAGTTTGTACACTATTAACACCCAGTTTTCGCGGGCATGAGTATAAACTCAGGTCGTAATATTTCGGGATGTTGCATTTTCCATCCAATCTGTTGATAAGGTCACAAAGGCCTGAATTAAGAGGGAAAAAAATTTCATATTGAATCAGAACTTCTATGACCCCAAACAGTTTCACTGGTGGACGTTCAACGTCCACTGATTTTTACAGTGTGGTCCACCTGATAGACGTTCAATGGCGTGGATAGACGGTATGGATGTGAAACAAATGAACGGCGTGGATGTAAAATCCATACATCATGGTAGGCCGCACGGGTGGCTGTGTGGTTGCAACCTGCACAACAAGTGGGGTTCATGTCCAACTGAACTGGGCAGCAGTGATACATCATGTGTGGCCCACCGTCCAGCCATCTGTACGATGTAGATTACAACATATACACCATGACGTGGCCTACCGTCCATCCATCTAGACAGTGTGGACCAAAGCACATACATCACAGTGAGGATAAACAAATACATCAAGCTGGGGGTCCCATGTACGTGGCCCACTAGAGATTTGAATCTGCCTCAGGATGGGTGGTGTGAATGAAACACGTGTGTCATGTGGCTCCACATCCAGGCCATGGACGATGTGGATAAATCATACGCAGGTGGGTCCCACGACCTGGACGATCTGAAAATTCCACATATACCATGGCAGGCCCCATGTCCCATATATGGATAGTGGGAATGAAGCAGATACATCTTTCATGGGCCCCACCGTCCTTGTACGGCGTGGATAAAACACCTACAACATTGATGTGGATGAAGCATTTGCATCAGGTGGTTCCATGTGGTGGCCCACCAGAGATTTAGATAAATATGATATTTGTATAGTCCTTCTGTAACACCCCGGATTTTTGCCAACCTGGGGTTAGACGTCTTAGGCAATGGGTCAACTAAAACACCTGGAAAATTGCTCAGAACCCAATTCCATAGCCAAAGAAATCACTTAGGATTAATACCTTTAGAAACTAAGCATAAGTTAGCTAGCGCTACGCTAGAGTAGCAGTGAAATAGTCCTTGACCACTTTAAATACGTTCTACAAGACCCAAAACTTGTAGAATCAATGGTGCTATAATACTCTAAAACCTCGGATCAAACTCTAAACCGGTTTGTTCTCAGGACCTCTTTGAAACTTTGTATTGGATCTAGACCGCACGTCGAAAGTCCGATACCTACAATCTTAGACCGTTATAACTGCCTAGCTGGACCTGACAATCATTTCGAAAATCAAGTCCAACCGACGTTCAGAGGCTATTTCATTGAGCCTGGAGTGAAGAGAGTGAGAATAGGGTTAGATTTGTAATTTGAAATTCAAATCTGACACATGACTTGACGCGTCAGTATTAAGCGTTCTGACTGTCAGAATTCAGCCAAATTACACCCTCTAATTAGGAAAAATTTCTATTTCATATCACGAGACTTGTAGACCTGATCTAGGTGCGATGACCGCTGAACTGAAACTGGACCACCACGTGTGATCTGGAAACTAATGTGTGTTAGATCCAGTATGCATGAGCTTAAGTCCGATCGCGTTCGGCCAGGGGACCACCAGAAATATCTTCTTGGACCGAAACAGCCCCGATTTGGTTAGGCATCAAGTAAACATTGTTTCCAAGCCTAATCTGGGAAGTTTTTAGGTTATAAAAGGGGTTTAAACCCTCACTTCTCTCACACATCCGAATTTGCTAGAAACCCTAGCTGGTGTGAGAGAAAAAGTGAGAGATTGTGAGAGAAGGTGGGAGAGATTTTCCTGTCACCTGCTGCTGCTGCTGTACGTGCTTAAGCGACGTATTCCAATCACTTTCCCGGTGATTTCGACACTTTTTTGGGTAAGGAAAACCCTGTCCACTTGCTGATTTAGCATTCCGTTAAATCAAATAGCAAAGTAGCTGATATAACTTGTGAAATAGGTTACCTGTTCGCCGTAGACGAAGCGTATACGCTCCGTTCGAAATGATACACATATAAAGCGAAAGGTGCGGATTTTAGATGCTTTGATTGACTGTTTTCAATGCTTTCAATGTCGTTTAATAGTAGATTATCGACGGCAACGCTGTTTGACATGTACAACATGCTGTCCGTTTCTTGTTTCGTAAGTAGACGAAAAATATGAGATTTAGGGCATTTTAGTCATTTGTAGGAAATACTGTTTTCATCCATATTTTACTGATGTGATTGATATGGCTTCTTGTCGCATTAGGATATTAGGAATGCGTGCATAATCAGTTTGACGAAGAGATTCTCCTAAATGCGCACTTTGAGTCGACATACTATATGTAGACTTAAGTGTGTAGTCTAAGTGTTTGTATAAATGTTTGTATTAGTATGTATTGAATTAAATGGTATTATGAATTAGTTTGAGATTGAATTCTCAAATGATATGCTGATGTAAATGATTTCCTACATGTTAGCTATATGCATGATTTCATTATATATATGAGATGCATGTGTTAGATGTTTTACTTAAGTTGTATGTTATAACACGTGTTAACATGCTCACGTTGTTGTATTTCATTTTCATTGCTCTTATATGATTGCTGATGTGAATTCATAAATGTTTGGGACTATACCTAGTCCAGGCAGTTGGCAACCGAGTGAATTCGTGGTTGGCGTATCTTTGCCACGAACGACGCGTCGATGAACGCGAGCCGTGTTTTGGAGTTGGCGGCAGTGGTTAGGCCACACGAGGTATTTTATGCACTTCATGTCGTTCGACTTGAGATGTGCTCGTGCTAGTCGAGCCCGTCAAGTAACCCAACTGGCCATTGTATGTTCACCCTGTATGAGTCATAACTGCTTGAACCTAGGGTACTGAACTTACCATTGTAAACCCTTTCAACCATGGTACCTTGATCCATAAAGACTCATGAGCTGGGCATGGTGGTATGGGACACCGTGGTCGAGCTGTCGGCCTACGCTGGGGCCACAAACCTCCCCGTAGTGACCAGTGAGCACCTATGACTCGTGAGCAGATTATGGTGGTATGGGATACTATATTCTTGCTGTCGGCCTACACTGATCAGGCGACGAGTCCTTTGTAGTGACCGCGAGTGTATTCTGAGTCTACGGGAGGCGACGACCCTTCCGTAGCAGTGAGAGTACAGTAGGCCTGTATTGATAAGGTGATGGGGGAGTTGTGCAACGAGTGCGAGCAACAGCCTTGGCAGCCCTTGCAGCGACCTACAAAATATACATCGTATGAGATTACTAGGAGTGACGACCCTAGACAGGATCTGTGTTGGGATTGATATAAGGGAAGTACCTTAGTTTCTTAATATTGCTGTATGAAAAGGACTAATAATAACTCGGTAATCATATCCCCATCGCATTGCATGTGCTTGGAAGATGTGGAGCACTGAGCGGTACACAAGCATGCCGTGGATGCAGATGGTGCCGTATGAGGGAGAATGTCGGTGAGGGCATCTATCATGTCATGTCATATTGCATTAACAACAGTATTAGGAATGTTTGATTTATTACTTTACTATTATCGCATGATTGATTTGAGAACATGCTAATCTTTACTCTATTATTCCACTGAGTTAGCTACTCACTCCCACGTTACGGGATGGTATTTCCGGACACCCACCAGTCCCTATTTTGGTTACAAATGATGGCGCTGCTTGAGAAGCGGAGCTGGACTTGATGATGATGAGGAAGATCCCTCCTTTATGCGTGTTCGGATTGACGGGATTACAGGGAGGTTGATTAGATACCTTGACACTTGTCATTTTATATTTTTAGAGCACTCATGTATATTCTTTTTGTTTACTTTTGAAGTATACATATATGTATATAACCTGGTAACATGTTCACACTCTGGAGACATACAACAGTTTATATATGTTATACATACTATCACAGTCTTCCGCTTGTAAATTTAACTGTCTCTGGAGTATGATATGCTGTTCTGGCTTAATCTCACTCATGTTTAATACATTAACACAGACAACATTCAATCATACACATTTATGTTACATAAGTGATGTTCTGGAACTCGGGAGTGGAGTTCTTACTCGACCCCCGATTTTCGGGATGTTACACCTTCCATCCAGCATCCAGGGATTGGACCATGTGGATGAAACTTTGCATCAGATGGGTCCACGTGGTGTGGCCCACTTGTTTGGATCAAGTTGATATTCATGTTTTCCCGTCATCTAAGCCGTCCAGCTGGACAACAGTCCAGCAGGGTGGACAACAGTCCAGCAGGGTGGACAACATGGTCGTCCCACCTACTGGATGGTCTAAATTGCCCATACATGGGCCAACAAACCAGAGAGAGAGAGAGAGAGAGAGAGAGAGAGAGAGAGAGAGAGAGAGAGAGAGAGAGAGAGAGATGGAGGGACCCCGGCACTATGGGCCCTCCCTTCTATGCATTACAACATACATCCAATGGGTCCCATTACATGTGGGTCCACCAATCAAAATCAATGGTGAAGATCCCTTTTCCACCAAAATACAAGATCTAGATGACCATTCTCAATGGAAAAAAATAACATCATGATGGGGTCTATGGAGAATGGCCCCATCATGGGATGATCATATGAATCATGGTGCGCCATTGGCCACACCTAGGGTCTAAAGTGAGATCCATACCATCAATTGGTAGGCCCCACTTGGCCCATCACTAAAACATAAATCTAAGCCTATGAAACACCCACCGTTGGATCTTCTTGGTTCCTTGAAAAGCTAAGCCCCTTGACTTCTTCTTTGATGGAGGTTGATGAAGGTTGGAGGGTTAGGATGAGAGATGAGAGGGGTAGGAAGTGGGCCACACCTAGCCTTTTTTTCCTTTTCTCTTGCTTAGACGGTCGCCTCTCTTGGTGCTTGGGAAAATGAATAGAGAGAGAGAGAGAGAGAGAGAGAGAGAGAGAGAGAGGGTGGTTGTAAGAGAGAAGTGATAGGTGGGTGATGGATGTGAGTGATAGATGTACTTGACTAGAGAGTTGATTTAGGTGGGTTGATTGTCTTAGGAAGAAAGAAAGCATGGGCTAGGGATGGGATGTGTACTTGGCTTGATTGATTGATGGGATGAGTTGTAGAGATTCTCTCGAGATTGCAAATGCATGACGTTTCTTCAAGATAAATGCGGGCCCACATCTCTTGGCATGGGTATGACATCGGTGCACAAGACATAGCATTGGAGCTATGACGACGATGCAGTCGCAATGCTATAAGTCTCGGGTCAAGTCGACTCAAATCTACGAGATACAACTTAGGGTCGCGTGTAAACGCTGATTACAAGTCGTAGGTTGCTAGAATTCGATGGGGAGGATCGCGAGAGTCTATGGAACGATACTAGGATACAGGACTTACAAGTTATCTTCATCTGAAGCATCTCCTTGACAGAAGGATGCTTCCTCTTCCTAGATTTGTGGGGCTCGGCCATACCTACACAACATCACTCAAGTCATCCAAATACAGGTAAGGGAAAATTTTAACTGATAGGCGAGCACTTAATAAGGGAGGAGAGAGAAAGAACCAATCTACAGAGCCAGGATCAGTGTAATAGATCGAGAGTAATGAGCTTGTTTCAGATGTGGAGCTCCTCCTTTAACACCCTCGCTTTGTGCACCTGGCCACGGAGGAAAGCAGATAGGCTGGGTGAACCCTTTGAAAAAATTACAAAAGTTCAAAAGAAAATAAATCAGTAGAAAATTCAGTGATTGAGAGAATACATACATGCCGCACTAAAATCTGACCTGGGATGGCAAATTTAGTAGGCACTCTGACTCGAAGACTAGCAAGCTTGGCAGCAGGCGCCTCTCACTCCCCTGATACACAAAACTACTTATTCTTCCATTCTTTGTTGGAAGAAGGGAGTTTGGCTACAAGGCTTCGACCTCAGTTTGTCCTTGACGAGAAATAATACTAGCTCAACTCCATGAGATTGTACTTAGTCTGGTACAAGTAAATGAATTCATCTGACATCAGCTCTTTGTTCCTGAGCTGGAACTAGAGGTGTATACGAGTCGATCTGAGCCGAGCTTTACCCAGCTCGGCTCGACTCGGCCAGCTAGAGTCCTCAGCTCAAGCTCGGCTTGGCTCAGCCTTCGAGCTTGGATCAGCAGCTTAGCTCAACTCGGTCAATAACTCAGTCTAGTTCGAGCCGAGTTCTAGCCGACGATGAAAAAATGGAGAGAGGATAGGAGATTCACTTTCAGTTGCTGGTCGTCTGGACAAATGCTGGAAGGAGAGTAATCGTCGGGCACTGTAGAATGACAAGAAGTTTGGTTTGGATTTGGGCGAACGGTTGACCGAGAGGATTTAGGCGAATGGGTTAAGGTTGAGCGAATGGGCCAGAGTCGACTCAAGACGATTTGGGCGCTGTCCACTAGGGTTAGGGTTGGGTGAATGGGTAAGTTTTTTTTAAAAAATAAAATAAAATCTACATGTACTTAACTCAAAAATCGAGTCGAGTCGAGGTCAATACCGAGTCGAGGCTTGAACACAATTTCGATCTAAGTTGAGTCGAACTTTTTCGAGTCGATTCAAGCGAGCTAATGAGCTAACTCGACTCGTGTACGCCTCTAGCTGGAACCAGATAATATGTGTCCTAAATAGCGCCCTCTAAGCATTCGGTATGAGCTGCCCTGGAGCTAGCCTCAAGCATGCGGTGATTACCCTCACGAATGGATGGAGCAGGAACCGAAGTCTACATTGGAAGAGCAAATGAATATTGCAACCTCCCCTTCATTCGGATCCCCAGGAACGTCAAAGGGGGCTAGTGGTCGGATACGAATCGGGTCCAAGATCTGATACTCAGAGCGGACTTCGACCATATCGGCTTTGGTCAAGACTGACCCCCCGGGGATAACCTTGGAGGGTCACTCAGCATGTGGTTAGACAATCATCCTAACAGACCGCAGAGGAACGGGAGAAGGTGGCTCTGCCGGGGCCTCCTAAAGTTTGCACTCCCCGGGTCAATATCACCCTCGAAGGCGTAGACTTCACGCACATCATCTGAACTGTCTAACATTGGATCCTTGATAGAAGGAGGGAATAAAACAAGAAAAAAGACTAGAAAAAGGCCGGAGAGTAAAAAGCACTCACCAGAAATTGTCCGCTCCGAGAGTTTATCAGCAGTGAAAATTCTTTCACAGAAGCAAATAACCAAGATGATGCAGGGGGTAGTCGCTTTTATAAGCTTGTTCGATTAGAAGCAATCATGACTGACATTAAATGGTGAAGGAGAAGAGTTGCCCTCCTGAGCACCGCCTCATATGTGGTAAAGCCCAATTAGTCTTGCCGATGCGAATTCCCGAGACATGTCGAATCGTTGATAAGCGACATTAAATGTTGCAGGCGAAGGGTTACTTCCTTTCCCACCACTTTACACATGGTAACTCCCCATTCGCAGCGTCAGTTCCTGCTCTCAGCCTGCGTCACGCGTCCGCTCCCCACAGGCCCGCAGTAAAATTGCTGCCACAACAGAGTATGACGCCTCGAGTACAACAGGGCATCATTGCTGATTTTCTTCGATCTTGCTGCCTCTGCTAGCTGGAATTCTCCGCGTAATAGTTTGTTCTCCTGACCTCTTTCCATTGACTTACTTCCCAAGCTCACGTCATAAAGCTCAAGAAGTAGGGGGCTTCATTTGTGGGAAAATATGATTCGACCACTCTCAAGGTTGACTCAGGCTAATGAGCATACATTTTTACACTATCTCACCCAAAAATTTTAGAGCTCGCGTCCCCAAGCACCATCTGCAGCACATGTCCCAAAGCTTCCACTTATGTACCTCTCAAGGACTACCCTAAAGCACTCTGATTAGTCCAACTTGGCTCAGGGTAGGCCTAAGCAGTGGTTCAGCTTGGTGAAGTTGAGCGAAAGCTCATTAAGGACAAATGAGGTCGACTATAAGACCGATCCAACCTTCAGTTCGGAAAGCCGATAGCCCAAACAACCAAGGAAAAACTTCTGAGTCCCTTTTAGTTCGGCTTAGATCAGGTCGGTTTGGCCCATCTCCGCTCGACCGATAGAATTCAGCTTGGATCAGTTTATCTTAGCCCATCTCCAGTCAAGCGAAAAGGAATTCAAATTGTGCTGACTCATCTCCTCAACTGAGTATGCGACCCTCTTCGGCAGCACACGATTCAAAAATAATCACTCGCGTCCACCTCTCACGTAACCATCCGCGTGATTCAAGGGTAATTGTCCACATTCATCACTCACGCACATCCTGCCCAATGGTTAAAATTGTGTTGTGGACCATCCACATAAAGAGGTATGTGGAATCTCTCATGTTGAACCTTTCAACATGACCAGACCTAGATTCCTAACCTGACTTTGGCATTGAATGCCCTAGTCTAGGCAGGGTCTCCCTTGTCTTCTTCTTGTGAAAGCACTAGGAGGTCAGAGGACAGGGTCTTGATTCTTACATCAACAATATCAATTTATTTTCTTCTATCTTTTTTCTAAAGCCTCCTATATATATATATATATATATATATATATATATATATATATATATATATATATATATATAGGCATGCTCACCTATGCACTTACGCACGTGCACACCTTTGCACATGTGTCATGGGTGTCGAATCTGAACGATCCATAAGAAGCGAAATCCTATGAAACCTCAGGGGGTGAATTTTCACCATGATCTAAGATTCTGGTGGGCCATAGCAAAGAGAAATTCAAATCAAGGGAAGAAACTGTTTGCATATTTCATGGCCCACCGAAGTCTTGGTTCAAAGTAAAAATTAGTACCAGGGGTTTTCATAAGGTTCTGCTTCATGTGGACCATTCAAATTTTTTAGACTCATCATATATGGTGAGTTCTCAAAAAAGTTTGTATGTAGTCCATACGAACTGGTCCGCAGGTGAGCATTCCGCTATATGTATATATATAATTTTAAAAATAAAAAAAAGGAGGAAAATAAAAGAAGAAGAAAAACTCATATAAAAATATCCCTCGTAATATTGAAAATAACCCATTCCTTAATCCAGAAAGGAGGAAACCCTCCTTTTTGTCTATCACAAAGAGTCTCTTACCCTTTTGGTTCGTTGGTTTTTACTATCATGCCACTTGAGCTAAAAGCACCAGCTTCCATGAGCTTTGGGACCAAGGTGTCGTTGATATGAGAGGCCTCCGTGGCTCCCACGAGCCTCCCGCCAATGAAAACGAGGCCGAGGAGCTAACGAGGAGGCGCATCAGGGTCTTCTCCAACTCCTTCCATCTGGGGTCCTCATCCAGCTCGTAGACGGTCGAATGGACCCCCATCTCGCATAAGAGCCGCTTGATTGCGTGGCACATGCAGCCTGTGCTGACGCTGAAGATGACCACCATGTTCTCGGAGGCCAGGCGCTCGACTTGCTCTAGCGGATCAGATATGTTGTATTTTAAATTCTTTTAAAATAATTTATTAATTCAAAATCTTAGGACGATTTCAGCGGTGGATACCCAATCACTATTGTTTTCCTGTAGAGTGGCCCACATAAGATTTATATCCCTCTCATTTTTGGGATCAAGCCTAAAATGATCTATAAAAGTGGATGAATGGCATGGATAAAAGACATACTTCATATTGGGCCCGCAGAGCACCGACCACTAGCCAATGTGCTAGTGCCAGGGGAATAGCCCATCCGTTTTCAGTTATTTAAAACTCTGCCATTCTACGGGCCATACGCATGCACATCACTGGGTTACGATTCCAAAATCAGATTGTCAGCCTCACCTCTAATTCATAGAAGCATGCGTCTGACAAGGAATGATCATGTACGTTGGAGGAATATACTGTAGTTGACGTACACCTAAGTCGCATGGAGCCCACTTTCAACCAAACGGTCCATATGCCTAGATACCAAATTCCAATCTTTTTAAAAATTAAGCGAACCGCTTAAAAAGAACAATGGGTACGCACATTGCCGCCAAGCCCACCATAGAAACTTTCAGATTGAACGTGGGTCCATCAAGTATGCCCCACGAGGATAAAAACATAAACGAAGATTTAGGACATTCCTAAACAGTGGGCTACACCCCTTGAATATATGTGGGGTTTTTGACGTGATTGTATAATGATCTTGCGGTGTTCCACTTAAGTTTTGGATCAGTATGATTACAGGTGTGTACGTTGAACAAAGGAAGCGCGGTAGATGACTGAATGCACTGTTTGGATTCCATAATACACACCATGGATGGTCCCCACGCAACTTAATTCAAAGTAGACCGACGTCTATAATGTTTCCGTGAAATCGATCCCGTCCATCTATTTTTTCAACTCAGCTTAGGATACAAGTCCAAAAATAAAGTAGATCCAAAATTTGAACGGACTACACTACAAAAACAGTGGGGATTGAATGTCCACCGTTGCAACACTTGCAGGCCACAAAAGTTTTAGATCTGGCTAATAATTTTTTATGTTTTCAGTTTATCCAAGTGAGAATGACCTGATGAACGGTTCATCCGACTGTTTCCTATAGTATGGTCCACCTAATACTTGGATATTTTTTTTCCCGTTTACGGCTCATGCCTTAAAATGATATGCCAGAACATACGTACGACATAGATATAAAATACATACATCAATGTGGGCCTGGGAACACACCTAATCCATCCCTCAATTATAATACCAAAAGTGGACAGAAGGGCTGTATTTGACATTTGCCATAAACATAAACGACTATCCTAGTTGATAAATGCGCTCCCCTTTCTACGCTCCTTATTACCAAAAGCAAAAATACAAAAGAAAGATGCATCTAACAAGTCCAGGTAAGAAAAATCTCAATAGGGACGGCAGAGATGTTTGTGCGACATCCACTCCGTTCATCATTTGGTACGGATCACGTTAGGAGGTGAATCCAAAAAATCAGACCGATCAAAAACTCAAGTGGGTCACACCATGATGATCACAAGGTGGGCTCCACCCTGATGTTTATATGTCATACAACCAGTTGGCAAGCTGACCACTACCCGGAGGAAGGAAAAGCACGAATAGCAAGTAATTCAGAACTTCCATGGGCCCCAGAATGTTTCAATGGTCGGCGTTCCTATGCCCCCGTTTTCCCATGGTGTGTACCATTTGAATTTTGGATTGGCTGATTTTTTGTCTAATGCCCCAACATGAGCCGGTGGAGCTGATGGACGGAGGGGATGTCATACAAGCATTATGTGGACCCCACATAGCTTTATGCTGCACAGGCTCTTCCAAGAGAGCCACCTGCACGCCATCCGATGTGAAAATGTGGCACACTTGCATATTATCCAAGCTGTCCACCAGGTGGGCCCTAAGGAGCAAATGCACCTATCAAATAGTCAGACTTGTCACTCATTAAACAGCCACGGTGCTACTAAGAAAAGGATGGCTCAGAAAAGGCAGGCTAAATTTTCTTTGCCATCCATTGGTTTCGTAAAATGCAGTCCGGCTGGTGAATAGACAGAGTCAACTATCTGTGAAGGGCATCTTCACGGTGGGATGTATCTGATGGACGGATTGGATCTTGCACAAACGTGTGAGCTTATGAACAAGTTCGGTGGCAAATAAACATCACGGTAGGCCCAGGAAAGCTTCAACGGTGGCTGTTTCCTTTTTATGGTCATCGGCAAAGCAACGAATAGCATGGATAAAACGCATCCAATGTGGTAGGCACCATAGAGTTGGGTTACCTTCGTAGTTGACATTGTCATTGTCATCATTTGTATCTTATTTCAATTAAATGAGATCAGCCACATGAATCGTGCTTGAAGGGTTTGTCTGGTGAGGCAGCCATCAGGGAAATCCCTGGTGATTATGTGGGTGCTTATTGGGGCCACCATTGAAAACTTCCCGATGGCCGCGTTTTGCCTTTATTTTAGCTTGTGGGACCGGAGGGCCGCGAATAAACAATACGGTAGGCTTAGGGCCAATTTGGCTGGGCAGATTGAGGGGGATTAGGAGGGATGGGATCCTAATATTCCATCCCGTCGGTCCGCTCGACAGTTTGGCATGCATATATCCCACGGGATGACTGATATTTTGAAAGAAGTAGTCTTCAAGTTAAGGGATTGTGAAATCCTTCTTGGATACACCGCTATCTCTTGCTATCATCCTCGAGCCCATCCCATGATATTTCTCCCATCCAGTCGTACGGAACAGTGGGATGGTTATTTTCAAGCGGACATGGCCACTCGAGTTGATGAGAGTAAAATTCTTGGCACGAACAAGTATGTCTACAAATACATGTTAATTTGTGAGATGGTGGACGTCTTCGTCCCTGTGACATCGATTTCAGGTAAGCAGAACTTTTGATTCAGACCCATTTCGGTCGAGGTACGCTTCCCTCTCCGTTTAAATTGAAGCATCATTGTATTGATCTGTTGATTTCTTCAATTCGATTTCGTAGTTTGATTTCACTGTTGAGGCTTTCCTAATGGGGGTTTCGCTTTCTACATGTTGTGATACCTTGTTCCTTTCATTACAATGTCGCATGGATTTTTTTATTGGGGGATTTTTGGGGGTTTGCTGTCTATGGATTGTGCATGGTACCTGAGATGGGGCCCTGCATGTTCTGATTTGTGGGCCCTTTGATTTGAATGTTGAATGGATTTTTCAAGGGGGGATTTTTGGGGTTTTGCTGTCTACAGACTGTGCATGGTACCTGAGTTGGTTTTCTGCATGTTGTGATGCGTTGTTCCTTTGATTTCAATGTCGAATGACTGTTTTTTTTTTTTTTTGGATTTTTGGGGGTTTGCTGTCTCCGAACCGTGCATGGTAGCCGAGATGGTTTCCTGCATGCTGTAATGCGTTGGTCCTTTGATTTTAATGTCAAATGGATATTTTTTTGGGAGGAATTTTTCCTTTTCAAACCATGGAAGTGTCTTAGTTACTGTTATAGTTCCTATGTGCTGGGAGTTTAAAATATTAGTGGGCGGTCTCGATGGGGAAGAACATATATTGCATACTGCTTTTTCTATTTCATTTTTTTTATTGCGGCAGATATGTAGTTTACATCAATAATTTACCACTATTTTTTATGCTATTGGTGACATATTTGGAGTGGTTACGTTTCCTTATACTATTGGTGATGCATTTGTGGCCCACATGTAGTTTACATCAGTAATTCACCACTATTTCTTATGCTATTGGTGATGTATTTGGAGTGGTTACGTTTTCTTATGCTATTGATGATGTATTTGTGGCGCATATGTTATTTACATTAGTAATTCATCATTGTTTCTTATGCTATTGGTGTTATATTTGGAATGGTTACGTTTTCTTATGCTATTGGTGATGTATTTGTGGCTCATATGTAGTTTATATTAGTAAGTCACCCCTACAAAGGGTACATTTCCAGCTACATGTCCGTCATTCATCATAGGACATGTAATGATTGGCTTGGAATGTCATTGCTTTCACGAATACTACATTTTGCCCATGCCAGTAATGGCATTCCCCTCATTTAGGATAAAGCAACAGGTTACAATATGTTATTAGCCCAATCAAAATGGTTCATTCCTAACTCCATGTCTTTCACTCCTCCTGAGACAGGAACTGGTTGGCTTGGAATGACTTTGCCTTTATAAATGCTATAAGAAACTCATGCCAGTAATGGCATTGCCCTCATTTTAGGCAAAGCAACAGGCTACCGTTACGAGTGTACGAAGGACATGAGGACTTCCTTCCCTGACCTTGATATCTCTACTTTCGACGAGGCAGAGCTGAGCTCTGATGGGTCAGGTGATGATGTAGCCCTTAATGCAGCTCCCGAGTTGGCGCCGAGTCTTGAAGTTAATTTTGTAGAGAAGTATTTTCTTCCTTTTTTAACGTCGGGCACTTCAAGCACACCAGGTGCCCAGGCTTCAAGCACGTCAAGCACACCCAACATCGCCTTCTTATATATTTTCCTTTTTCAAGATTATGTTATCGTTCGACATAGAAACCTGACTTTACAGTCGATGTAAATCCGATGTAATCAGACCATTTTGGGTTTAATCAATGAGAAACATTCATTTTTTGTCGATCTTCATTTATTTGAGTCTAACGATTAGAATTGTCTCTTTAACTTTGTTGCTGTTGATTGTATTAAAGCCGAGTTATTGCTCAAACATCAATCTAGCATTGATTGGAATTTTATCGAAGTTCCTACGGCCGTGTAGCTCAGATCTGGGTCGGATCTGGGTATGATCTTTGTCGGATCCTAATCAGATGTAGGTTAGATCTTGGTTAGGTAGAGAATCGGTCATTTTATTAATGTAACTTTAACTCGTACAAAAATTGAGTATCACTCCAGTCAATCTACGGGTAGTAGATCTTTAGATGTTCGGTGTTCCATGTGTGCGTGAGCAATTGGTCGCCGAGGTTTTTCAGTCGGTACAATCTAGGTCGGCTTGTATGTGATACCATATAGGGTCCCTCCCAGTTCTGGTCAAGGGCTCCTATTCCTGCTTCTTTGGTATTTTGGAACACTTTTCGGAGAACCAGATCCCCAACTCGAAACCTTCTGATCTTGACTTGTGCATTGTAAAACCACGATACTTGCTGCTAATGGACAACAGATCGAAGTCGAGCTTGCCCCCTTTACTCTTCTAGGAGGTTGAGACTGAGGGACATAAGCTCACTATTGGTCTGTTCGTCGAACGAGCTCGTTCGGGTCGTAGGTAATCCGATCTCTATAGGGGTAACCGCCTCCGCCTCGTATGCTAGGGAGAACAGGGTCTCTCCAGTAGCCATCTCTAGGCAGAGTTCGGTAAGCCCATAGAACTTTGGGAAGTTCCTCGGCTCATGCTCCTCTCGCATTCTCGAGCTTGGTCCGAAGATGATGTTTAATGATCTTGTTGATTGCCTTTACTTGCCCGTTTTCCTGTGGATGTCGTGGCGACAAGTAAACATTGTAGATCCCGAGGTTCTTGCACATCTCTTGATATTTCTTGTTGTCGAACTGTTTCCTATTATCTAAGACAATAGTCCGAGGAATTCTGAACCTACATATGATATTTTTGCAAATGAATTTCGTAATCTTTTGTTCGCTAATCTTAATTAATGGTTCAACTTCTACCCACTTGGTGACGTAATCGACCACCACTACGGCAAACTTGGTCTGGCCTTTGCCTATAGGGAGTGGGCTGATGATGTTGATCCCCCATTGAGAAAACAGCCAAGGTCCGGCCATGGGTGTGAGCTCCTTCGACGGCTGCCGAGGAATATTCGCAAACCTCTAGCACTGCTCACATTTTTGGACGAGCTTTCGGGCATCATTTTGGATGGTCGGCTAGTAATATCCTTGTCGGATAACTTTGTGGGCCAGTGAGAGTCCTCTCGAGTGATTTTCACAAATTACTTCACGAATTTCCTTTAGGGTATATTCTGCTTCTTCTGGTCAAACACACCTTAAGTAAGGGAGGTAAAATCCTTTCTTATAGAGCACAACGTTAAGTGCGATATATCGGGCGGCCTTGACTTTCATTCATCGTGCTTCCACTCAGTCCTTAGGGAGTTCGTTGCTCTCAAGGTATTGGATAATCGGATCCATCCACATTGGTTCCGAACTAACCGAAAGGACGGGCGTAGGGTTGACCTCATCGATGCTTGGTGTGGCCAAGAACTCGATCGGAATGGATCTTGGGATTTCGTCCTTATTTGCTATAACGAGCTTTGCCAACCTATCAGCTTTAGAATTCTCTGTTCATGGAATCAAGGCAATGTTGCACTTTTAGAAACTTTCGATCAATTTCCTGGCTTTTTGGAGATAGGCTTTCAGACGTTCTTTCTTAGCTTGATAAATGTCGACTATTTAGTTAATAATCAACTGTGAGTCACTGAAGACTTCTAGATGCTGATAAATGCTAGTTTGAGTTCGGCGATCAAGGCTTTGCATTCTGTTGTATTGTTGGAGGCTTGAAATCCAAATCACAAGGCATACTGCATGCACGTATGTCAGGAGTCTCTAGGACTACCCCAGTCGCGCTTGCCTTAGAGTTGGAGGAGTCATCAACGTAAAGCGTCTATAGAGGAGGGTTAGGAAGAACTTAGGCACTGGATGGTCCTACCAATCTCTCTAGGAGGAACCTTAACCTGGGTAGGTCGGCCGTGGGTCGACTGTCGGTCAGCTCTTGTTCTAGAGATTGTGTTAGTTCGACGATGAAGTCGGCCACCACTTGGCCTTTGATTGGGACTCGTAGCTGGTATTTGATGTTGAAATTTCTTAGCTCAATTGCCCACTTGGTCAGCCAGCCCGAGGCTTCGGATTTCTGCAGAACTTGGCGTAGTGAGTGATTGTTTAGAATGACGATCAAGTGTGCTTGGAAATATGACCGTAAGCATCGGGAAGATATGACTAAAGTCAGAGCCAACTTTTTCAAAGTCGGATACCTCGTTTCTACATGAACTGACGCTTTGCTGACGTAATAGATCGGTAACTGCTTTCTCTCAGATTTTCTTATCAATACCGAGCTAACCGTTGCATCAGATACAACTAGATACAACATCAGAGATTCACCCAACTCGGGTTTGGAGAGTAAAGGCGACGATCGGTATTCCTTTAGCCGCTGAAAAGCTGTTTCACATTCTTCAGTCCATTCTATTATTTGTCTCCCCTCTAGCTGTTTGAAGAAGGGGAGGCATTTATCGGTGGCTCTAAACACAAAGTGGTTGAGAGCAACTATTCTTTCAGTTAACTTTTGTATATCTTTGATCATCTTTAGAGACTGCATGTTAAGGAGGGCTTTAATTTTCTTGGGATTTGCCTTGATCCCTTGCTGGCTAACCAAAAACCTGAGGAACTTTTTCGAGCTTACGTCGAAAGTGCATTTGCTCAGATTTAGTTTAATCTGATATTTTTGAAGAATGAGAAACATCTCCTCTAGGTCAGCAATGTGATATGTGACTTTTATGCACTTAATGAGCATGTCATCAATATAGACCTCCATGGTTCGTCCTATTTGGCGGGCGAACATCTCGTTGACTAACTTCTGATAGGTCACTCCTGCATTCTTTAAATCGAAAGGCATCACACGGTAACAATAAAAACCTTTGTCAGTGACAAAGGTGGTTTAGATTTATCTATTGAGTGCATTACGTTCTGATTATATCCTGAATATACATACATAAAACTAAGCAGTTTGTGGCTTGCGGTACTGTCGACCAGCTGATCGATCCTGGGAAGAGGAAAGTTATTTTTACGCCAGGCTTTGTTCAAGTCTGTGTAATCTACGCAAACACATCACTTTCTATTAGCTTTCTTGACCAGTACTACATTGACCACCTAGTCCGAGTTGTAGACTTCTTCGATGAAGTTGGCTTTGAGGAGCTTGCGAACCCCTTCTCCAAACACTGTATCTTTCCGGTCCGAGGGCGCGTCGCTTCTGTCGAATTGGCCGGTAGGACGGGTCGATGTTTAGTCAATGCGTGATGATGGCGAGATCAATGCCTGGCATTTCCTCGTGGGACCACGCAAAAACGTCGGCAAAGTGTCGAAGAAGGGCTACCAATTTATCTTGCAATGGCGGTATTAGGGACAACCCAATTTGCACGATCTTAGAGGGATCAGACTCATCCAGAAGGATCAGAATAAGGTCCTCCATAGGTCAGCCTCGTTCCTGTAACACCTCAAATTTTTTGTCAACCTGGAGTTAGACGTCCTTAGGAAATGGGTTAACCATAACACCTTTGTAACTTCTCAAAACTCAATTCCAAAGCCAAAGAAATCATTTAGAATCAAATTCTTTAGAAATTTAACGTGTATTAACTAGCACTACACTAGATTTCCTGTAAAATTAACACCAACCTCTTTAAATCCGATCTGTAAGACCCAAAACCTATAAATTCGTTGACGCTATATTACCCTGAAATCTAGGATCCAACTCTAAACCCAATTGCTCCTAGGAATGCTTTGTAATTTGGTATTGGATTTAAACCGCACATCGAAAGTCTGATAGCTATGAACTTAGACCATTATGACCACTTAGTTGGACTTGACAATCACCTCGAAAATCAAGCCCAAACGATGTCCTGAGACTATTTTCTTGAGTCCGGAGTAAAGAGAGTGAGAAAATGAAGATTTTTAGAAAATTAAATATAATTTTAAGTAATCTAGATAGTTTCGCTTGCGCGTTATTTCTAAGCGTTCTGACCGTTAGATTTCGACCCAAATTCACCCTCGGATCAGGATAGGTGGTCCATACATGTCATAGTACTTGTAGCCCTGATCGAATTTCGGTAACCGTTGAATTGAAGCTGGTCCGCCACGGATGATCTGGAAACCCGACCGGACTGAAAACTTAGCTTGACCTCAATCCAATATTAGAGAGCTTAAGCCCGACTGCATTTAGTAACAAGACCTCTAGAAATGTTTCGTTGGATCGGAACAGAGCCCGATTTGGTTATAACCTAAGTATACCTTAGCTCTAAGTCTGTTTTCGTCGACTTTAGGCTTATAAAAAGGCCTTAAACTCTTATTCCCAAATCCCATATGAATTTCCAAACCCTAGCTAAGAAAGAGAGAGAAAAAAAAGAGAGTGAGAGAGAAGTTGGTGATTCTTCCTGAGATTCTTCCTAGCTTTACTACGTGCATAATCCACCAATCCGTATCGCTATTCCGGCGTTTCTGGTTCCATTCTTGGGTAAGAAATCCTAACCCTAACCTGTTTTGAAGCCTAGAATAGTTCCAATAACGTTATAACTAACCTGTTTCATGCCATAGGTAGCGTATCCGCCGTTGACGAAGACATATCGTCTGAATCATATCCATTTCATGTTTTTTGATTTAAGGTGCAGACTATATATGTTTAGGTTATGGTTTTCAAGACTTTCAATATCGGTTAATGATATATTACTAACATGGATGCTATTTTACATGTATAAAGTGTTGTTCGTTTTATTTTTCAGTTATACGTTAACTATGTTGAATATACTGTATTCCTCGTATTTGTAGAAAATACCGTATATGTATGAAATATGAATTTGATTTTGCCATGATTAACTGCCGTCTATGTATGCTAGATGTATGTGTAGCAACTCCTGGGCTAAAGATTTAGTCCAAATACATGATATGCCACCATATGATATGTATTTAGTATGTGTAGCCTAAGTGTATGTGGAAATGATTGAATGAGTATAAACTTTGTATTCGTGCTTGCCATGACAATCTGTTGTGGATATATGATTGTTGTATGGGCAACTACCCTTTGACGAAAGGACTTGCCCTAATACGTATGCTAATGAATACATACTATGTATGATGTGATGCAAGGTGTAGACTAAGTGTATGTAAAAGTGTCTGAATGAGTTAGTAGTTAGTAAGATGTACCTGTAGGTAGGTTGAGATATGAGTCTCAACTATATCAATGATGTGTATGATTTCCTCCATATATGACTTATTCTGATGTCTGCTTGATTATGAATTGAATGTGTGTGAATTCATATTTACAATGCACTTCAGAACATGTTCATATGATTGTATGAGTTGTAATATTGATCAATTACTGCTTTGATTATCTCATAGGACATCATGTTGTAATTGAATGTGATTGGGGCTATTGTATAGTCCAGATAATCGGTAACAGTCTTTAAACTGGTGGTTGAGATTATTTTCTCCACGCAAGATGTGTTCGACGAACCCGAGTCGTACTTGGGATGTTCGGCAGTGGTTAGGCCACACAGAGTGCTTATGCATTATATGTCGTTCAACTCAATGTGCGCTTGGCCTAGTTGAGCTTATCAACTAACCCGATTGACCGATGTTTGTTCACCATGTTTGGTCGCTACTGTTTAAATCTAAGACACCGAGCTTACTAGTGAAACTTTCGTTAACCGTGGTACCGTGATCCCCTAAGACTCATGAGCCGGACATGGTAGTATGGGACACCGTGGTCAAGCTGTCGGCCTACGCTGGGACGACGAGTCTCCTCGTAGTGACCAGTGAGCACCTTATTTTCATGAGCTGAATATGGTGGTATGGGACACTGTATTCGAGCTGTCAGCGTACATTGATTGGTGATGGGGGAGTGGTGTAACGATTGTATGTAACAGCCCTGGCAGCCCTTGTAGTGACCACAAGCGTATTCTGAGTTTACGTGGAGGTGACGACCCTTCTGTAGCAACAAGAGTACAAACTAGGCCTGTATTGATTTGGTGATGGGGGAGTGGTATAACGATTGCGTTTAACAGCCCTGACAGCCCTTGCAGCGACCTAGAACCGTAACATCGTATGAGAATTTCTAGGATTCACGACCCTAGAATGGATCAATGTTAGGGAATTGATATAAGGGAGGTGTCATAGCTTCCCAATCCTTCTGTGTAAAAAGGACTAATAAGAACTTGGTAAGCATGCTCATATCATCGCATTGCATGTGCTATTGGTATTGGTGTAAGAGCACTAAGGAAGTGACTGACATGCGCGAACGCTAGATGATGTCGCATGAGAGAGTTTGTGGTGAGGGCATGCATCATTCCCTCATATCATTTTTTGCATTAATAAAAGTATCTAGGACATGTTTGATTGTACTACTTTATCATTACTGCTTGATTGAATTGATAACATGTTAACCTTTGCTGTATAATTACCATTGAGTTGATCACTCACTCCCACATTATGGGATGGTGTTTGCAACACCAACTAGTCCCTATTTTAGTTTCAGATGGTGGCGATGCTTGCGAGGCAGAGCCGGTCTTTTATGCCGATGAGGAGGGCTTCTCCTAAATGCAGATCTCAGACGGGTTCATGTGAACAATGCTCTGATTGACGGAGATTTAGGGCTATGTTGGTAGTGATTTATCACTTTTGATATAGGTATTATGAGACACGACTTGTAATTATGACTTGACAGAGCATACATAGCCTGGGGACTTATGTTGATTTATATATGTATTTCAATCTTCCGCTCGTGCTTTCAGACTGTCCCTGAACTATGTTTGCTATTTTGGTTTAATCTACCTCATGTTTTATGCCCTAATGCCGATAACATTCATTCATCATCAAAAATGTTGCATAAGTAATGTTCTGGAACTCGGGAACTGAACTTCTGCTTGACCCCCAATTTTCAAGGCGTTACAGTTCCTGATATTCCTCTCGCGGGTCCAAGGACTCGATCGTCATCATTTCACACGAAACCCTCAATGCCATTGTGTAACACTGTCGAGCATCCTGCTAGTTGCCCTTGATGATTTCCACACTATGTTTAGTTGGGAACTTCATGGCAAGGTGGTAGGTAAATACTGTTGCTCGGAGGAGGTATAGCGATGGTCGACCAAAGATAGCGTTGTAGACAGATAATTGGTCGACTCCAAGAAAGTCGACCATCACGGTGGTCTGATTTTGATCATCTCTGGCCATGAGAGGGAGCTGAATAGCTCCTTCTGGCATAACTTGTCCCCTTGAAAACCCGATCAGGAGAGTCTTCATGGATCGGAGTGAAGCCCGACTAATGCCCATCTTATTGAAGGCTTGGAGGAAAAGCTCGTCCGCGGACGACCCTGTATCGACGAGAATTCGAAAGACTTTCCGATTAGCTATGGTAACAATAACCACCAATGCATCGTCGTGAGGGTGGTGAACGCCTCGGGTGTCTTTGTCGGGCTAGTCTGTGACCGGTCTATGATTGATCTGTGATCGAGCTATGTTCGATCTGTAATTGACACGTGGCTAATTTATAAGCGATCCATAATGGTCCTTTAACCAACTTACAAATTAGGTCAGTCTTTAAGCCATTGTGTGAGCTTGGGAGCTCTTTGTGTGTCTTTACAATTGCATCGCTCTTCCTTGGAAATTGCTCTATTTCAAACGTAGAGGCCTTATCAGGCTCAGGTTTCTATGGACCCATGTTGGTTCAGTAGAGTTGGTCCATTCCATAAACTGACTTGTGAACTTATAGATTTTTCCCTAACAATTATTATTATAAATATTTTAATAATAATATTGAAATATATAAACATATAATAGGGTGGGTCTGATTAGATTATCAGAATTGGCCCCACAAAATTTTTTAAAAAAAACTGTATATACACACACTTTGCTGACCGAGCTTTATCTTAGTTTGACCGAAGACCTAGAGAAGACCCGAGGTCTTCTTTTCCTTCCCCGTTTTCGAACGGAGAAATGATTTTACTAGTCGACCCAATGTTTGATCACTGTGATCAGTGGGGTCCACAGTGACTCAATCCAAATCATTCATAAAAATCCAGCCTGTCGATCTGATCTTGGGCCACACTTTTCGCATTAGAACACATGCTTGTGCGTGCGGATACATCAGCGTGAATCCTGTCAAATGCGCGCCACATCACGTTTCGTAATCGGAAGGATGAAATCCAATTTGAGAGGACTGACCCTCTCAATCTCAGCCATCCTTTCAAGCAATCCCATTTGTATGTTAACATCTCACCTTGATAACAAGAATTCTCTAGAAAAAGACGCCGTTGCTAGGGACTAAGGTTAAAGTTTGTTAGAAATTATTTTGATTCCGAACCCGTTTGAACCGTTCGTTTTGTCGTTCTCGGAGCTTTTAGAGGCCTCCGCTGACAGTCCCGTAACATATTAGATTCCTGTTGTGAGATATTTCGTTTCTGTGCGAAAACTGTGCGTAAGAGGATTTTTCGAAATGTACATCGTAAATGCATTTGGACCCTTTCTTTTATGACCCTTTAGAGCTTCAACTGACCAATATGGACCGTCCGGAAGAATCAGATCGAAGAATGATGGCATATGTGTAAATTTTCCGTGATTTGTAATAGCAGAACGGACATGGATGATGTGGATTTCTAACAAGCCACATGTGGCCCCACTTAGAAGCCCAGTGCGTACGGTCCTGACAGTGACTTTTACAGCACGCTTCTCTTGTCTTGTATGGCTTTTTTTTTTTTTTTTTCCTTTTTTTTTTTCTTTCTTAAAAATATTTTATAACGTCTTTAAAAATATTTTATAACGTCTTCTTGAAACTTCGGAAACAGGAGATTCCTACCAGAGAACAAGAAAAGGCTTTGCAGGATTTTGAGTCGGGATTAGGTATATGGCTGGGTGAGACGAAAAGTCGAAAATACCCCTGATGATAAACTCTGTACACGTGGCAGGTGACTTGGGTGCTGGGTGGACCGTGTTTCGGTACGTCCATCTCTCTATGTAGTATGCAATTACATCCGCCTATGGACGCGGATTGCGTACTACCCCGCCCGTCCTAAGCTCCGAATGGGCAGTTCTGTAGGTGGGCCCACCGTGATGTATCTGTACATCCAAACCGTCTATCACTTTTTTCAGATTATTTTAAGGCATCAAAACAAAAATGAGGCAGATCCAACGATCAAATGGACCACACCACAGATGACTCTAGCATTTAATGCAACTGACATTTAATGCTTGTGCATTTTAACGCAACCAAGCATATTATTTGGTGTGATCCACTCAAGCGTTGGATATGTCTCATTTTTGTGTTTATGCCTTAAAATAATATGATAAAAAGAATTGACGGTTTGGATGTACAGATACATCACGGTGGGCCTGCTCACAGAACTGCCCGTTGGGAGCCGGGGACAGGCGGGGGTGGTACGCAATCCGCCTCCTCCGCCCATACGCTGGGCCTCTTTTCAAAAATAACACCTATTTCACGGTCCTATACATGTGAACTGTTACCATTTTAAACGGCATGGAAAATTGAAAAGCATACCGTCGAATGTGCAGTGGGATAAGCTATAGAAAATTAATGGATGGGATTGTCTCATGGATTTATATGGTGTGGATTGGGTACTACCCCTACCAATACCTAGAGGTCCTGGAAGGGCATTGTGGGACCCACCCTTTTTATCCACTCCGTCCGTCAATCTTAACAGATCATTTTTAAAAAAAAATTATTTAGGTAGCCAAAAAAGAAGCATATCTCAGTGGACCACACTACAGGAACGGGATTGAATGTTCACATTCCAACACCTCTTAGAGCCACAAAAGTTTTGAATCAAGCTTATATTTATTTTCAGCCTTCGTTCTGTTCCGTGGGACCCCATGAACATGTAAGATAGCAAATAAACGTAACCGTGGGCCTAGGAAGGTTTCAACGGTGAGCGTCATTGTCACTGTTGCTTCCAACGGTGTGGTTCACTCAAGCTTTTGATATGACTCCTTTTTTGAACTATCCACTAGAATGATATGTGATATTGGATGGACGGTGTAGATAAAATACATAGATCACAGTGGGTCGGCTGTCTCTGGCTAGATCCTGGTCGGAGTTGACGCGCGTAGTGCCCAATCTACACCTGATTTATGTATCCGTGTGGTGGACCGATTGATAGTAACAGTTACACGTATACTTTGGAGATAGGGCTCCGCGAGGGTAAGATTTTTCCGAGTTGTGTCACTTGTCATGTGCATATAGCCGGTGCCCCAAACATCCATAGTGACCGGATTCTGTGGGGCCCATGAGGTGAATATTTAGAACTGATTAATAAAACACATGTAGTGGGCCCCACAGCACCAACGTGGCAACACCACCCATTCTGCTTCCGGATAGGAGGGGTTATGACTCTCTTTATATATATATATATATATATATATATATATATATATATATATATATATATATATATATATATATATATATATATATATTTGTACTGAACAAGTGGTAGTGTAGGTTTATCTCAATCATTCACTTCATTGAGCCGCTAGAGATTGTGAATAGGTCATCCAACTAAACTCACATTGACCACAAATAATAACCATTCATAATATACTGAACCAGAATCATTAAAATCTACTTCGCCCTGTGGTCATTGTAATTCCTACTATTGCTCGTTTATGGAAATCTACAATGAATGAACAATTCAGATCTTCATATACATGCGCTGCATGCACAATACAAAGAGAAGGACGAAATCACATCCTTCACGGGACATTGTATCTCATCCGTTGATTTAATATTGCAATATCCAACTTTCCATTGAGATTAGGCTAGTTTTGGATGCGACTGCAAATGCACATTTGGTTAGGTACTATACCTACTATACGTGGCAAGAGATGTCAATCGAGGCCGTCCTTCTAGTGATCTCTATCATGGACGGCTCACGTTCGATCCTCCTCTATACGTGAATTCCACGCAATCTGAAACCATGCAAAATAGGATTATCAAGTGGGTCACTGATGTACGCAGATTTGGAATCAATGGTCCGGTTTGACCTACATGAGATACCGCGTCCACACTGTTAGGTGGCTTGATGAGCGATTTTGATCTCTAACATGTGCCTCTCTCAAATGTGATACAAATGCAATTAGCATTCCTCTTGTAGAGTTATCACTTTCAATCATATATAACTGAAAATCGAAACTAAAGTCCTTTTGCACTTGCTACCTACACTAGGATGTGCAATCTTAGGATTGTAGTAGTAATTGATAAAAGCCATGAAGTATCATTTACTACTTTAAATTAGTACCACCTTGACATTACATATGTTACTATGTAGCAACCTTAAAAGCTTAAATTCTCTTTCCACACCTTCAATTTTATTTTATTTTTTAATAACTTTACATTTTCAGTAAATTTCATTGCTTTTGAGATCATTATTACTTTATTGATAAAATTTAGATTTGACATCCACTTTATAAATTTGAGATTCGCGTGTCCTAATTTATCCGGTCAAATATTCATCATATCAACAACATATGCAAAAAGGACATTATTTATGTCATTAGTAATATTTAGTTTAAACATTCTATTACAAGCATCTTATTTTCTAACAAAAGTCCTCTTATCCAACATAACGAACTTGTAGAATTCAAACACCATTTTGAAACCATTCACTAATTTTTATTTTATTTTTATTTTTTATATGGCATGGTTCTTGTAAGAATTGAATCTACTTCATTTTTGGGGTCACATCTTGAAACAGTTGGATGGTGTAGGTTTAATTTAAGGGACATACATTACTGTGAGCCCCAAAGTCAGGGGTCCCACCCACCTAGGTGGATCTGGGTCTCACCTAAGGGCCTGTTTGGCTGACCAGATTGGAAGGGATTGGAAGTTAAATCCCGGGATTGGAAGTTAAATCTCAGGATTGGCTGAGCGTGCTAAACAAACTGGGTGACCTAATCCCGGGATATAGGATCTTAAGACAATCCACTGACAACACATCATTACCTTTAAATCCCATCCAATCCACCCTAATTCAAATTTACCTTGAATGTGTTTGGTTGAGGGATTGGAAGGGATGAGAAGGTTTAATCCTGGGATTGGTCAGGCGTGCCAAACAGACTCGATATAGTTATCCCAAGTTATAGCAATCTCATGGATCTTAAGACAATCTGCTGACAATACCATCATTACCTTGAAATCCATGCCATCCACCCTAATACCATTTAATCCCTTCCAATCCACCCGGTCAAACAGGCCCAATCCTCTCCCATTGATTGCAAAAATATGTGGCCTACTTGACCATCGGATGGTTTTGATTTTTAGTTTAGACT
Organism: Magnolia kwangsiensis; assembly: GCA_037074715.1. Taxonomy (NCBI): domain Eukaryota; kingdom Viridiplantae; phylum Streptophyta; class Magnoliopsida; order Magnoliales; family Magnoliaceae; genus Magnolia; species Magnolia kwangsiensis. The sequence goes on from CM073584.1 coordinate 72,455,126, forward strand.
TTCCACAAGTGGGGCCCACTTTCCACAAGTGGGGCCCATTTTCCGCAGTCTAGACCATTTGGTCGATCCCCAGTGGACCATACCCAATATATCCTATTTGCAGAATATAGCCCCTACATTTGGCCTTTCATTTTTTTTTTTCTTATCTTTTTTTTTTTGTCTAGTTGAATTTGGACATTTTCTATTTCTGTTTCAGTCGTTGATTACCAGGCTAAAAGATTAAAAGGTTACATTGTCCTATTGAGGAGATTGTAGGAGCATGGTTCATTCAAAAGGGGACCAAATAGATCAACAATCTCTATCACTGAAATCATAGGACAAAGGTTGAGTATAATATTGCAATATCCAACTTTCCATTGAGATTCAACTAGTTTTAGATGCAAGTGCAAATGCACATTTGGTTAGTACTATACCTACCATACGTGGCAAGAGATATGTCAATCTAGGCCATCCCTCTAGTGATCTCTATCATGGATGGCTCACGTTCGATCCTCTATGCGTGAATTCCAAGCAATTTGAAACCATGCAAAATAGGATTATCAAGTGGGTTACTGATGTACGCAAATTTGGAATCAATGGTCTGGTGTGACCTACATGAGATACCGCCTCCACATTGTAGGGTGGCCTGATGAACGATTCTAATCTCTAACATGTGCCTCTCTCACATGTGATACAAATGCAATTAGCATTCCTCTTGTAGAGTGATCACTTTCAATCATATATAACTGAAAATCGAAACTAAAGTCCTTTTACACTTCACTACGTACGCTTGGGTGTGCAATCTTACGATTGTAGTAGTAATTGATAAAAGTGATGATGTATCATTTACTACTTCAAATTAGTACGACATTGGCATTACATATGTTACTATGTAGCAACCTTAGAAGCTTAAATTCTCTTTCCACACCCTCAAGTTTATTTTATTTTTTGATAATTTTACATTTTTAGTAAATTTCAAATTGTTTATGTGATCATTATTAACTTTATCGGTAAAATCTAGATTTGATATCCACTTTATAAATTTGAGATTCGCGTGTCCTAATTTATCTGGTCAAATATTCATCATATCAACAATATACGCGAAAAGGACATTATTTATTTCATTAATAATATTTAGTTTAAACATTTTATTACAAGCATTTTATTTTTTAACAAAAGTCCTATTATCTAACAAAACGAACTTGTAGAATTCAAACACCATTTTGAAACGATTCACTAATTTTTATTTTATTTTTATTTTTTATGTGGCATGGTCCTTGTAAGATTTGAATCTACTTCGTTTTTGGGGTCATGTCTTGAAACAGTTGGACGGTGTAGATTTAATTTAATGGACATACATTATTGTGAGCCCCAAAGTTAGGGGTCCCACCCACCTAAGTGGATCCAGGTCTCACCTAGGGGCACGTTTGGCCGGCCAAATTGGAAGAGATTAGATGGTATTGAAAGGGATTGGAAGTTAAATCCCAAGATTGGCAGGGCATGCTAAACAGACCGGGTGATTTGATCCCGAGATATTGGATCTTAAGACAATCCACTAACAACACCATCATTACCTTTAAATCCCATCCAATCCACCCTAATTCAAATTTGCCTTGAATGTGTTCGGTTGAGGGATTGGAAGGGATGGGAAGGTTTAATCCTGAGATTGGCCGGTCATACCAAACAGACTCGATATAGTTATCCCAGGTTATAGCAATCCCATGGATCTTAAGACAATCGGCTGACAACACCATAATTACTTTGAAATCCATGTCATCTACCCTAATACTATTCAATCCCTTCCAATCCACCCGGCCAAACGGGCTCAATCTTCTTCCATTGATTGCAAACATATGTGGCCTACCTGACCATCGGATGGTTTTGATTTTTAGTTTAAACTTTCCACATGTGGGGCCCATTTTCCGCAGTCTAGACCATTTGGTCGATCCCCAGTGGACCATACCCAATATATCCTATTTGAAGAATATAGCCCTTTGGCCTTTCGTTTTTTTTTTATCTAGTTGAATTTGGACATTTTCTATTTCTGTTTCAGCCGTTGATTCCCAGGCTAAAAGATTAAAAGGTTACATTGTCCTATTAAGGAGATTGTTGGAGCATGGTTCATCCAAAAGGGGACCAAACAAATCAACGGTCTCTATCACTGAAATCACGGGACAAAGGTCGACTATAATGTCATGCTACATACTCTCCACTTAGAAATTATACACAAGGATTATCCACAAGAGGTTTGTTAATTTCACACGCGTGTAGAAACCATACACATCCACCCGGGGGCACTTGTATCATATTGTCATGAGTATGTGAGATTGAGCTCTTCATCTAGAAATCAACATTGTTTAGTTCTTCTGGCATAAAAATCAGGCATTTCCTCTTCAGATGGGCCACAACATACAGGAAAATAGATGCATGTCTACCAAAAACCAAAAAAAAAACGTCACCGTACTCTGCAAGTTGTGGCCCACCCGAAGAGTCAAAGTTTATGATGTTTTAGAGAGAACATCTTAGCATTATTTTCAACCGTATGGAAAGCTCAGATCTTACATAAGTTTTTCATTTTGCACGTGCTTAGGTGTGGATGATCAATCTCGGGTGCAAGTGCACCCCAAAATCGGCATAGTATGTTGCGTTAACATTTAACAATGACCTTGGCTCAATTGGTACTCTGATCACACGTGTTAATGTTTTACACCAAGTGCCAGATGCAGGCAGTTCATCAGGGGACCAGAAGCCATCATTTCAGATATGAACTGTCAATCAATGGTACGAGAGCAACTTGGCTGCGACTGAGAACCAGAGATGGGGAGATATCCTGACAGTAAGGCCCACCTCGATGTGTTCCTTGTATATCCACGCCAACGATCTACATTTCTAAATTATTTTAGGATATAGTCCCCAAAACGAAGCAGATAAAAATTTCAGGTGGACCATACCACAGGAAACACTGGTCACTGAACGCTCACCATTAAAAACTTCCTACCTCACGCAAAGATGTTTTTTGACCCTCCAACCTTTTGATAAGGTTATTAGGACATTGATGAAAGTTTTTTTTTCTTGTTTTTTCTTTTAAATAATAACAACAACAACAATAAACAAAAAAACATCAGATTAATCCAAAACTTTTGTGGCCCATAAAAGTTTTTAATGGTCCATAGCCACTGTTTCCTATGATGTGTTCCACCTGAAATTTGCATCTACTTCAGTTTTGGGACCATGGCCTAAAATAAGATTTAAAAATAGATGAACTGTGTGTATATATAATTCATACATCGAGATGGGCTTGCTCCGGGGTCGTACGTACTTGGTCATTCATGTCACGCCCTAGACTCGGTAACCGGACTCACAAGGAACCTGATGGCCGATTCTAGTTGCAACAGCCTCCGTAGTACCCCATTCTCGGCTCTCGAGGCAAGTTCCGATCTTGGGATCCTACAAGGAGAATTTTCATAACAGTATAATCAATTCTAATTCAAGCATACCCAAGTCACAACAAGTATATCTGAAAATAACAAAGGCACACATCGTAAAATTCACTATAAATTTGAACTTTTACAATCATCCATAAGATCCAAAAGGACATAAATAGGAAAAGAAAGAAAGGTCAGCAACACTGGAGTCCTCAAATGCTCACCTCTACTCCACGCTCTGCTGCTACGATGCCTGTCTAGAATCTCCTGCACGCATCAATCATGCATAAGCTTATAGAAGCTTAGAGGGTGGTGTAAGTGTGTGACATGGTGCACAAAAGAATAGTATGAGATGCAAGAAGGGAAACATGCTCAATGAAAATATCACTAGTCTTACCAAGACTTATCATGAATACGATGCGATGAGTACTGGGAGCTATACCAAGGCAATGCATGAAGGGGCTTACATAGCCAATGCTAATACAATACAAGTAATGCCAGTGCTCATAACCAAACCATATGTCAAGTACATTTCCAATCATAAGGAAATCACCAGGGTCCATTACACTGCTGAATGACTGCCACTCTAAAGATTCCGCACAGTCAAACGAGCGTAAGAGACCTCACTACCCGCCTGTATATAGCCAATCACCAGCAAGGCTTGACGGTAGTGGACCCACTTACGAGCTGGTCAGACTCAGCCTAGTAATGCCCCCTACACACCAGGCAGGTAAGGCCACACCCCTATCCAACCGACTACACGACAGTGGGAGTCACAACCTAATGGTATAGGGCCCTTGTGCGCTCATATATTCCACCTGGTCACGGCGTTGGAGCAGATCCTTGGTACCATGAAAGTTTTAAGAATTTCACCCATAGGCATCTAATGCACCCAATATGCTCAACTAATATTTCCTGTGTCCACACATACGGCCATCCACGAATACCCTTGTAGAGGTAAGGTCCTGATGAAGTAAGGGCGGATATCCATAAGCTATGCAATGCCAGATGCATGAATCATACAATCACTCATGCATCAATACGAAGCATTCACCTCTCAGGGAGATACCAACATGTCCTACACAATGACACAACCATGATCAATTATACCTCAACCAAGCATGCATATGATGTGTATGGGAGTGGGCCATGAAGATGAATAGAGGTGCCAATAAGGTGAAGATGAACTCTCTACCTAACCATGAAGGGTCTAGGTACTTAACCAATTCTTCATAAGAAATACAACCTCTAGTGGGGGCCCATATACCTGGGGTAGTCCACAAGACTAAGGAGAATAATGGTATGGGCCTAAATAGTAAAATCGCTTAGCAAGGGTCTATGGTGGGCCTTTAACCACCCATAGAAGCCCATGAGCCTACCTTAGGGCCACCAATGTGAACATCCAACCACAATTGGTCCCCAAGAGGTAGACCATTTCTAATTGATCATGGATCAAGGCCCAAGGCCCATGCAACATCAGAAATAAGAAATGAGCAGCCATAATTATACCACAAATACTCATGTTGGGCTTCAGAAAAGGCGGCCCAAGGCCTACCTAAAATATGGGTCCAATGGGAACACACATAACCCAACCCATATATACCACTATGGGCTTATAGGGGAAAGGTTATGGCCCAACATAAAGGCCACTAATCCCATATATTATGGTGGCCTAATGGGCAGCCCATTGTTCAAACCACATGGGCAAATGTCATGCTCTTAGTTAAGTGAGTTGGGCCTACAACCCGACCCAAGTATAAAGTTGATTTGGTGGGCAACTAAGGGCCCATATACTTATGTAATTTGGCCCACTAACCCAACACAATAGTATGGTAAAAATGGCCCAAGAGTTCAATGAGCCTATCTGGAAAGTTCCAGCTCAATTGAGCCTAAAGAGTTCAACAACTAGCTACATTCATGGACCCAATTAAATTCAACTGTAGTTGGCCTCAAAAGTGCATTTATTAAGCCCAATATTTAAGGAACTAAAGGTATAAATCACTTCCTCTAAGATCTTTATAATGTGGTGGGCCCCACTCCTCAAAATTTCAGCCCAAGGCCAAGCATAATTGTAACATGTTGCTGTCCTAAATTTGGGCACTCCATTGGAGTAGGTTCAGGGCTTCTAAAACTCCAAAAATTAAGGGCCAAGGTCCCTCATCATGCATACAATGAGAGGAAATACAAAAAGGTGGTCCCACCATTAGAAGAAATATTTTTGAATTATGGTTTTTATCAAGGCATATTGCTGGACTGCACAACAGAAAAATCTGGGAGTCCAACCATCTTTGCCTATTCTTTTGGATGACCAAATGGGGTCATTTGGAGCTGAAAGTTTACAGAGTGATACGTCCATAGGTGGGCCATGCCCCCACAAAATTTCAGAATTTTTAAATATTTCTAAGTATTTTAATTAATTTAAACATAACAGACTGTCCAGAAAATCGGACAGACCTAGACGTCCCAACGTGGTGGGTCAGTTCATCCCTCGCCACGGTATGTATAGGGGTCCATTGGCCCTGAAATTTGGTAGGTGGGTCTTAACATGAGAGGAACACACCCTTAAAAAATTTCAGAATTTTTGGACATCTATAAATATTTTAATTCATTTAAAGAAATCAATCTGTCCTGAAAATCGGACTGATCTGGACACCATATTGTAATGGGCCGGTCCAGCCACCACCATGGTGTGTACAGTCATCCATTGGCCCCAAAATTTTGTAGGTGGGTCCTAACATGAGTGAGCCACCCTCTTATAAATTTTTATAATTTTTAAACACTCATAGGTATTTTAATAAATTTCAGAAATCCAACCTGTCTGGGGTGGAATGTTGATAGAATAGTGCAGAAAATTCAGATTGTCTACCTCACTTGGACCACACCTTTGGGACCCCAATGAAGGTCAGTTGGGGCTGAAATTTAGCATGATTATAGGTGGGGTCCACACTTCTAAGAAACATACATTACATGGGACTAAACAACCCTCCAAATGACGAAAAATCTAGCCTCAAAATGACCCAAAAATCTGTCCAGATGGTTATGGACAACAATATATAACAGAAAATAAATAAATATAAACACTATTTAAAAGGAGATTTAATCCAAGAAAATCATGGTATGGACCACACTGATGGGCCCTACAAACATCCAAACCCTTCCCATTACAAAATACCCCTTGCATGTGCCCCATATAGGTGGATTAGGGGCTCCAACGTCCAAGGGTGGACTGTCATAGACGTCCACCCTCCATGGATGGTCTGGATATTTTTGGTCCACAAGGTGGGCCACACACTCATGATCAGAAGATTATTAACAAAGGAAAATAAATATTCATCCACAAGGGAAGGGTCTCCCCCACATTGAGGCCCTTTCCCTCATCACTTATGCATACACATTCCACTATATTGATGGGATTACAAGATCTACCCATGCATGCATCTTCAAATCAAAATTCAATGGTGGAGATGTCATCTCCACCAAGGATCAAGGGTCTAGATGACCTAAGGATCCCTCAAACTAAGAAAAGAAATTATGGTGGGGTCCATGGAGAATGGCCCCACCCATGAGTAATGCATGCACAAAAGGATGGGCCAATGGCCACATCCAAGAAGACATGAGGCCTCTACCATCATTTGGTATACCCCACATGCTTCAAGCATGAGGTGAAGAAGAGAAATAAGAGGAGGGAATGGAGATCCTAAGGTTTTAAGTACAAGCACACCCACCAACAAGGTCTTTAAGTAAACATTTCCAAAATGGTCTTCAAGCTCCAAGGTACATGGATCTATGGTTAAGATCTTGTTTTAATGGTTAGATGGGGGATATATGAGGGAAAGTGGGCTGAAAAAATGGAAGAAAGTTGCTGGAGAAGAAGAGAAGAGAGAGGGAGAGAGAGAGAGAAAGGAAGAGAAATGAGAGGAAAAAAGAGAGGAGGGAGATTTCAAGGCAAGCAATCATCTCTCTCTTGGCTTGAATAGAGAAAAGTAATCATTGTAGTAGGGAGTTAGAAATAATGTTGTAGGGTAAGTTAGGTATGGGTGGTGTGTGAGGTCTTAGTAGTGTGAGTTATGGAGATTTAGGTGGTGTGTGTAGTGTGTGTTGGAACTTGTACAAAAGAGGGAGTGTGGGCCACATGCACCACTCCAAGGTGGGCCACATGATTAAAATTAAGGGCGATAAAATAAAACGTAAACAACTTATGATCCACACATCGGATGGACGCACAAGAAGCGGCATCGAAACCGCAATGACGAAGCGGTCGTAATGGCATAGGTCTCAGCTCGATCCGAGTCAGGTCTACGTGACCGGACTCAAGAATGACCGTAAGCACAATCCGAAGGTCGCGGGTTGCCAAAATTTGACTGGTAGGACCGCGGGACCAGAAGAAATGAAATGCACACTCACACACACTCATGCACACATGCAAACTCAGGTCAGGTCGCACAATTCACTAGCACATGGTTCAACAGGCCTGGCTATTGGACCACACCTTGTACATGGCAAGGCTCACCTGGTCTGTTAACTACCAGTAGACAGGTGAAAATAAAAAAAATGAAAAGTAAGAACGCATGGCACATAAATATACGGTACATGTATTTTCCACTACATGTCATTCCATACCATACCTTTTCAGTATGCATACACAAGGAGAGGCCAAAAAATTAAAAGAGTGCAAATCATCCGTGTTGAACGCATAGGAGAATTCAGTATGGTAGCTTCTCATTACTCGACGTCATCACTGACGACCATGACTAACATGATACGCCGGATTTCTATGTGCCGAATGGACCGGGGAAACGGATTGGCTACTCCCCTTGCTACCAGCTAATGGCTGGTGGTCGGTGCTCTGTGGGCCCCATCATGATGCATGTGTTTCATCATGTTGAGGCCAAAAAAGAAGCATATCCCAATCTCAAGTGGACCACATTACAAGAAAATAATGTTGAATGAATGTTGGCCATTAAAAACTTTTTGGGGCCCATAAAAGTTTTGAATCAAGCTAATCTTTTTTTTCCCATCACCTGTGTTGGTAGGACATAATCAACAGATTGGATGTCAAATAAACAGTACGGTAGGCCTAAGGAGGACTTTAATGGTAGATATCCAAGCACTCTTGTTTTCCTGTGGCGTGGTCCACTTGAGATATATATCCCTCTTATATTTCGCATAAAATCCTAAAATGATCGTTAAAAATAGATGAAAGGAATGGATGAAACACATACATCATGGTGGTGCCCATAGAGCACCAACCACCAACCACCGGCTGGTGGCAGGGGAGTAGCCAATCCGTTTCCATGGATTGGGTGCTACACAACTGGACTTTTAACGAGTGTAACTTTTATGGCCTATAATGATTTATATTTTAGGTCCATACCGTCCATCAATTTTTACCGTTCATTATAGATCATCAGCCCAAAAATGAGACACATCTAAAACTTAAGTGGACCAATCATCACAGAAGACAGCAAAGCCCATTGTAAGGTTTATTTTTCATCTAACCTTTTTCATAAGGTAAAAAAGACGTAGATGAAGGGAAAACTCAAATATGAGCTTGATCAAGACCTTCTGTAGCCTTGAGAAATTTTCAACACCAGGCATTCAAGTCCTGGTCTTTCATAGTATGGCCCACTTAAGCCTTGGATATGCTCCTTTTTGTCTCATTCCGTAAAATAGCATGGAAAAATGGATGAATGGTGCAGATGTGATACATACATCGTGATGGGACCAAAATAGTTCTACATGTCAACGCTTTCAATTTTTCTTCCCTCGACTATTATGTGCTGCACTACAGGTGCGGATTAGGGAGACCCCAGTCCCACTCAAGGTGTTGTGGCCCTTTACACCATGGTGCTCACCCCACCCTATGCATCAGTTTTTCCGATACGGCATGATCCAAAAAATTAAGAAGATCTAATCATCAAGTTGACCATACTTTAGAAATCAGTGGTGATTGAACACCCTATTATTAAAAACTTATTAAAGACCATGTTAAATCCGGAATGAAGGGAAAAAACAAATATGAGCTTCTTAAACTTTCACGACTAATTAAAATTAATCACCCCTTTTTTAATGGTAGGGTCCACATCTGCTTCAGTTTTTGGATACTGGCCTTAAAGTAACATGGAGAAACAGATGGAAAAGGTGGATATAAATTACATACATGAAAGTGAGCCTGCGGTAACGGTTGCACTGTCTTGGCTAAAGGCCGCGACTTACCTAACCCGTTCACATGCCCCACAAAAAAAAAGCATCAGTATTTCTTGGCGTATGAAATTTATATGAGGCCCATGATAATGTATTTCTTAGAACTGCGATGCACTTCTATTTTTCCATATTGTTATGGGAAAATGCAGTCTGACCACTTTTGAAGTCAGCTCGGCTCGATGAGCACCCGACCCGTTCCCGCGTCACCTCGTGAATGGAAGTTGGCATCCGCTCTCATGGGTACAGTCTTCGGCATGGTGTGATTTCAAGTTTTTGCCTGCTTGTGTCCACCAAAGACTGGATAACTCGGTAAAGCCAAGAGAACATCGAGAACTGATAGACCTGGCGAAGGATCAGTTCTGAACTACAACTCGGATTGATTTAGTCATGATTAGCTCAACTCGGGTCATCTTCGGTCGACTGGTAGAGCTCAACTCGGATTAGTTCGACAATGACAAGTTCCACGTCATGTGTCAAAGGCTCAGCACTCTCAATCGAATGGACAGGTCGAAACAAACAATAAGATAATTAAGAATCATCTTAAAACCAAGCTCGAGAAGGCAAAAGGTACATGGGCCAAAGAGCTCCCTTTCGTACTCTAGGCTTACAGTACTATGACTTAGTCCTCAACAGGAGAGACTTTGTTCTCTCTCATTTGGAGCCGAAGTAGTCATACCGGTCGAAGTAGGGCTCTCTACAGCACGCCTATAGTCTTACGTCGAGGACCAGAATATCGAGCAAATGACTATATGCCTTGATGTAACGCCCGTGAAAAATCCGTACTTGGAATCGAGTACCGATTTGACCCGAAATCGCGTATAAATAATTTCCATGGAAATTAAACGTAAGTTAGCTAGTGCAACGCTAGAGTAGCTGGGAAATAGTCCCTGATCACTTTAAATACGTTCTACAAGACCCAAATCGAGTAGAACAGACAACTCTACAATACTCTATAACCTTGGATCAAACTCTAAGCAGGTTTGTTCTCCGGACCATATTGAACTTTTGTATTGGATTTAGACCGTGCGTCGAAGGTCCGATACCTCCTATCGTAGACCGTTAGAACCGCCCCGCTGGACTTGACAATCATCTCGAAAATCAAGTCAATCCGATAATCACAGAGTATTTCGTTGAACCCGGACTGAAGCGACCGCGAATAGGGACGAATTGGGAATTTCAAATTTAGATCTGGCACACGACTTGATGCGTCAGTATTAAGCGTTCTGACCGTCAGAATTCATCCAGATTACACCCTCGGATCAGGAAAAATATCTATTTATTATCATGGGACTTTCAGCCCTGATCTATGTGCGGTGACCGCTGAACTGAAACTGGTCCGCCACGTGCGATCTGCGAACCCTGCCAGACTAAAAACTTAATACGAGGTACATCTGGTACCCATGAGCTTAAGTCTGATCGCAATCGACCAGGGGACCACCAGAAATCAGTTTTTGGACCGAAACAGCCCCGAAATGGATAGGCAATAAGTAAACTTCGTCCCGGAGCCTATTTTCGGCGTTTCCAAGCTTATAAAAAAGGGGTTGAAACCCTCATTCCTTCCTTGCATACGAATTTCACAAACCCTAGAAAAGAGAGAGAGAGAGTTTGAGAGAAAGGGAAGAGGAGATTTTTCCCGCATCCGAGCCCCTGACAGTGCTGCTTCAACACTTCATTCCAATCACCTGGCTGGTGATTTTTCCACTTTTTCAGGTATAGAAAAACTCCAAAAACTTGCTGATTTAGGATTTATGTAGATTCTGAATATGTTAGCTAACGTAATCCATGAATCAGGTTCTCCTACTGTCGTAGACGAAGCGTACACGCTCCGTTCAAAATCCCGCGACCGTAAGAGATTAGGTGAGGATTTTACACGCTTTGATTGACGGTTTACAACGCTTTCAATGTCGTTTAATAGTAGATTATCGACGGCATCGCCGTTTGACATGTACAACATGCTCTCCGTTTCCTGTTTCGCAAATTAACGAAGAATATGAGATTTAGGGCATTTTAGTCATATGTAGGAAGTACGGTCTACATGCATAATTTGCTGACGTGATTGACATGATTTGTCGCCGCATTAGAGAGTTAGGAATGCTTGCATAATCAGTTTGGCGAAGAGATTCGCCAAGTTGCGCACTTTGGGTCGACATACTATATGTGGACTTAAGTGTGTAGTGTATGTGTTTGTATAAATGCTTGTATTAGTATGTATCGCATTGAATGATGTTATGTAGTAGTTTTAGATTGATTTCATGATTAATATGCTGACCTAAATGATTTCCTATATGTTGACCTTATGCATGATTGCATCACATGCATAGAAATGATGCCTTAAAGATTTGCCTAAGCTGAATATGCACGGAAAGCATGCCTTGAAGATTTGCCTAAGTTGAATGTTATAACATGTGCTAACATGCTCACATGATGTGTTTCAATTCCAATACCCTGATATATAGCGTTAATGTAATTCAATAGATGTGTGGGACTTGACTTAGTCCAGGCAGTCGGTAACCGAACGAATTCGTGGCTGACTGGTCATAGCCACGAACGACGCGTCGATGAATGTGATTCGTGTTGAGAGTTGGCGGCAGTGGTTAGGCCACGTGAAGTGTTTTACGCACTTCATGTCGTTCAATTCGAGATGCGATCGCGCTAGTCGAGCCCGTCAAGTAACCCGACTGGCCGCTGTTTGTTCACCTTGTATGTATCATAACTGCTTGAACCTAGGGTACTGAACTTACCATTGTAAACCCTGTTAACCGTGGTACCTTGATCCACGAAGACTCATGAGCCGGACATGGTGGTATGGGACACCGTGGTCGAGCTGTCGGCCTACGCTGGGGCCACAAACCTCCCCGTAGTGACCAGTGAGCACCTTGACTAGTGAGCAGATTATGGTGGTATGGGACACTATATTCTAGCTGTCGGCCGACACTGATCAGGCGACGAGCCCTTTGTAGTGACCGCGAGCGTATTCTGAGTCCACGGGAGGCGACGACCCTTCCGTGCAGTAGAGTACAGTAGGCCTGTATTGATAAGGTGATGGGGGAGCGGTGCAACGAGTGTGAGCAACAGCCCTGGCAGACCTTGCAGTGACCTACGAAATGTACATCGTATGAGATTACTAGGAGTGACGACCCTAGACAGGATCCGTGTTGGGATTGATACAAGGGAAGTACCTTAGTTTCCCAATCCTGCTGTTTGAATGGACTAATAACAACTTGGTAATCATATCACCATAGCATTGCATGTGCCTGGAAGATGTGGAGCACTCTAGGGAGTGTGGCATGCCGCGGTCGTAAGATGTTGCCGCATGAGGGTGATCGTCGGTGAGGGCATACATCACGTCATATCATCTTGCATTAAACAACAGTATTAGGATTGTCTGATTTACTGCTTTACTATTATCGCGTGATTGAATTGTGAACATGCTAATCTTTGCTCTATGATTCCACTGAGTTGATCACTCATTCCCACGTTACGGGATGGTGTTTGCAACACCCACCAGACCCTGTTGTAGCTGCAGGTGAGGACGAGATCCAGGAGGTGGAGCCGGAGATTGACGAGGACCAGGATGAGTTCTCGTATATGCAGTATCACGACGGCTTTCCGTAGGTGACCTGTATCGAGGGGGACTTCAGTGGGACTATTTTGAACTTATTCTTTTGTTTATTTACATGTATATGAGACTCAGAGTTGTAGTCATACTTTGGAGACAGATGAGATTACTTTGTTTTTCCATACAGTGATATATATACATTGTTTAGTCTTCCGCTTGCTTTTATCACTGGATCTGAACTATGAATTGCAGTTTTGGTATACTTTTACTCATGTGAATGCTTTAAATCAGACAACATTGAATCATAACCATTTTTGTTGCATAAGTGACGGTCTGGAACTCGGGAGTTGAGTTTATACACGACCCCCGATTTTCAGGGTGTTACACTTGACCTCCTCGAAGAAACAAGGGAGATAGCGAAGCTTAGAATCGCAGCTCGGTAACAACAGGTCACTTGATTCTACAACTATAGGGTTAAGGTCAGACGGTTCCGGATAGGGAACCTTGTCCTCTGCAAGACATTCTAGAACACTATAGAACCTGGAGCGGGAACCCTAGGACCAAATTGGGAAGGACCTTATCGGATAGTTAGCGTAGCTCAGCCTAGTTCCTATTGACTAGAAGATATGGATAATCAACTTGTACCTCATCCATGGAACTTCAGACACTTAAAAATCTACTATTCGTAATGTAATTTGCGAGGAAAACCGATTGAGGTTAGGAAGTGCCTGTGCTTTATGTAAAGCTCTTCCTAGCGTTATTAATAAGATGAAAAGAAACTCCTTGACACGGAAATTTCCGCCTCAATACATCATCCGCTTACTCACACTATAGAGGATCTCCAATGTTAGGAGAAAAGATCCTCTAATGGCCCAATCCTTAAAGAAATAGTCAGACCATTAACTATAACTATACGTTCCAAAAAAATAAAAAATAAAATAATAAAATAATAAATAAAAATAAAATGTAGGGGAAGTGTTCCTTTGATCACCTGACCCTTAAAGAAGTAGTCGGTTCATTAACCATGTCGACGGACATGCTAAACCAAACAACGTAACTAATCACACTACTATTACATGTGAGTACACGGCTCGGCATATCAACCAGATAAGAACGTAAGGACGACAAAATAAAGCAAGAACGTTCTCTATCCATTAACAAAAAATTTTACAAAGTTTCTTCACTATAATAAAAAGGGAAATTATATTTAGTCTGCCTAAGGAGGAGGATGGAGGGGCTTGCTCGAAGGGGCCTTCTGTGGCTTCATCGCCGATGAGAGCGTCGAGGTTTAGGTTGGGGTATAAACGTTTGATGTCCTCAACACAACTATCGTAGTTGCAGTTGTAGATGACATCAACCTCGCTGGATCATTCCTTTGAAGTCTTATATTCTTCAACAACAACGGCCTTGATCGACGGAAGAGATGCCTTAAACTCTACTTGTTGATTATCTAAGGCCTTCTCAACCTTAGCTGCAAAACTAGCCTTCACCCTCTTTAGCTTGGCCATTAAACCGATGGCGTCAGCTACGATAGACGAAAGACGAGCCTTCACCCTCTCTAGCTAGGCCTTCATGGAGTCGAGGTGGGATTTTGTCCCACTAAGCTCAGCTATCACCAGGCCCTCCTCCCAGGCCTCCACCAACAAGATTTCAGAGCATCCTGCTCCTCCCCAGAGGACTTCAGCCCCTCCCTCAAGGCCTCAGCCTCGACCGTCTTCTCCTCAAGAGCCTTATTCAAGGCCTCGAGCTTATCCGTCCTCTCTTTAAGAGTTGCCTCAGTCATGTCCCGCTCGCTAATCACCTACATTACTTTCTCCCGAGTAGATAACAGTGTATGGACTATCTAAGCAAGAAGTAACGAATAAGTAAGTCCAAAGATGTAGAGAAGAGTCAACAACAAAGGAAGAGAGCAAACCTTATAACAAAGTGTGTCAACATCAGTGAGAAGCACTCTGGGCGCGAGGTCATGAGGTCGGCGATATTTGCCTCCGGAACATGTCTTGCTTCCCAACTGGTCAAGCAAGACATATGATGACTTGGAGAATACGTCCTCGCCCCTTTGGAAACTTGAGGAGTTGGGCTAGTGGCCCCAACAACTTCACCGAAAACTGGAGGATTAGATTCAGCCACCACCGACTCGTCCCCCTCAGCCGGTTGGGCGGCCTCATCCGAGATGAGGTACGCGACCTCCTCGGTCATTAAACTAGGTGGGGCCTCTTCAGTCATTGGAGCCTCAGGGGTAGGAGATATCCCCTTCGCATCCACCTCGACAACTACCTCGGCTCTTGGCCGAGAAGGGACGACCAGCTTGGGGAACTCTCCTCTTTTTACTCGACAGAGGATGGCTGCTCGGCCTCAGCCCCCGACCTCACCTCCACAGTGGAGGAGAGCAATTGGACGACGGAGGGAGTCATCCTTTTCTAAGCAGTTGTCTTTGTCTGAAGCATCTCCATGACAGAAGGACGCTTCCTCTACCCAGATTAGTGAGGCTCAGCCACACTTGCACAACATTACTCAAGTAAGCCAAATAAAAGCAAGGGAAAATTTTAAGAATTAGGCGACCACTTACCAAGGGAGGAGAGAGAAGGAACTGATCTACAGAGCCTAAATTGGTGTAATAGAGCAGGAGTAATGAGCTTGCTCCAGATGCGGAGCTCCTCTTTCAACACCCTTGCTTTATCTACCTAGCCACGGAGGAAGGGAGAGAAGTCAGGTGAACCTTTTGGAAAAATTACAAAAGTTTAAAAGAAAACAGATTAGTGAAAAATCCAACAACAGAGAAAGAATACCTACCTGTCGCACTGAAATCTGAGCTAAGATGACAAATTTAGTGAGCACTCTGACCCGAAGACTAGCAAGCTCAGCAGTGGGTGCCTTCCACTTCCCTGATGCCTAAAACCACTTGTTCTTCCATTCTTTGTTGGAAGAAGGGAGTCTGGCAACAAGGCTCCAACCTCGGTTTGTCCTTAACAAGAAATAATACCAACTCAGCTCTATGGGATTGTACTTAGTCTGGTACAAGTAAATGAATTCATTTGGCGTCAGCTCTTTGTTCCTGAGCTGGAACTAGATGATATATGTCCCGAACAGCGCCCTCTAAGCATTCTGTATGAGCTACCCTGGAGCTAGCCTCAAGCGTGCGGTCATTGCCCTCATAAATGGATGGAGTAGGAATTGAAGTCCACATTAGAGAGAGTAGATGAATATGGCATCCTCCCCTTCAGCTAGATCCCGGGGAAGGACAAAGCTGGCTGGTGCTCGGATATGAATGGAGTTTGAGATCTAATACATAGAGCAGACTTCAACCATATTAGCTTCGGTTAAGACCGACCCCCCTGGGACAACCTCGGAGGGTAGCTTGACCTGTGGTTGGGAAGTCATCCTAACAGACCACAGAGGAATGGGAGGAGGTGGCTCTGCCGATGCCTCTATCCTGAAGTTTGCACTTCTCAGGTCAATATCGCCCTCGAAGGCGTAGACTTTGCGCACATCATCTGAACTACCCAACATTGAATCCTTGATATAAAGAGGGAATGAAACAAGTAAAAAGACTGAAAAAAGGCCAGAGAGTAAGAAGTACTCACCAAAAATCTCTTGCTCTGAGAGTCTATCAGCAGTGAAAATTCTCTCTCAGAAGCAAATAGCCAAGCTAATGTAGGGGGTGGTTTCTTTTATAAGCTTGCTCGGTTGGGAGCAATCATGATTGACATTAAATGCTAAAGGCGAAGAGTTGCCCTCTCGAGCATCGCCTCATACATGGAAACACCTAATTAGTCTTGTCAATGTGAATCCCCGAGCCATGCCGAATCGTTGATGAGCGGCATTAAATGTCACATGCGAAGGGTCACTTCCTCGCCCACCACTTTACACATGGTAACTCCCCATTCGCCACGCTGGTTCATGCTCTCGACTTGCTTCACGTGTTCGCTCGCCATAGTTCCACAGTCGAAAAGTTGCCGCCACAGAGTACGATCCCTCGATGGTGTCAGGCCATCATTACAGATTTTCCTTGATTCTGTTGCCCTCGCTAGCTATCAGTTAAAGCGTAATGGCCCATCCATCCATCTCCATTTCACTAGTTTGCTCCCTGAGCTCACACTGCAAATTCGTGAAGTAAGGGGCTTCTTATAACACCCTGAAAATCGGGGGTCATTTATAAACTCAACTCCCGAGTTCCAGACCGTCACTTATGCAACAAAAATGATTATGATTAAATGTTGTCTGATTTAAAGCATTCACATGAGTAAAAGTATACCAAAACTGCAATTCATACTCCAGATCTAGTGATAAAAGCAAGCGGAAGACTAAAGAATATATATATCACTGTATAGAAAATAAAGTAGATCTCAACTGTCTCCAAAGTATGAATACATCTCTGAGTCTCATATACATGAAAATAATAGAAATCAAATGTCAAAATAGTCCCACCGAGAAGTCCCATCAATCCAGGCCACCTAAGCAAAGCCATCGTGGTACTGCATATATGAAACTCGTCCTGGTCCTCATCATAGTCCGGCTCTGCCTCTTGAATCGCTACCTCACTTGCATCTAAGACAGGGTCTGGTGGGTGTTGTAAACACCATCCCGTAACGTGGGAGTGAGTAGCTAACTCAGTGGAATAATAGAGCAAGGATTAGCATGTTCTCAAATCAATCATGCGATAATAGTAAAGCAGTAAATCAAACAATCCTAATACTGTTGTTAATGTAATATGACATGACATGATGGATGCCCTCACCGACGATCCCTCATACGGCACCATCTTACGCCCGCAACATGCATTCATCCTATAGTGCTCCACATCTTCCAGGCACATGCAATGTGATGGTGATATGATTACCGAGTTATTATTAGTCCTTTTCATACAGTAATATTGAAAAACTAAGGTACTTCCCTTATATCAATCCCAACACAGATCCTGTCTAGGGTCGTCACTCCTAGCAATCTCATACGATGTATATTTTGTAGGTCGCTGTAAGGGCTGCCAGGGCTGTTGCTCGCACTCATTGCATCGCTCCCCCATCACCTTATCAATATAGGCTTACTATACTCTCACTGCTACAGAAGGGTCGTCGCCTCCCGTAGACTTAGAATACGCTCGCGGTCACTACAAAGGACTCGTCGCCTGATCAGTGTAGGCCGACAGCAAGAATATAGTGTCCCATACCACCATAATCTGCTCACGAGTCATAGGTGCTCACTGGTCACTACGGGGAGGTTTGTGGCCCCAGCGTAGGCCGACAGATCGACCACGGTGTCCCATACCACCATACCCAGCTCATGAGTCTTTATGGATCAAGGTACCATGGTTGACAGGGTTTTCAATGGTAAGTTCAGTACCCTAGGTTCAAGCAGTTATGACTCATATAGGGTGAACATACAACGGCCAGTCGGATTACTTGACGGGCTCGACTAGCACGAGCGCATCTCAACTCGAACGATATGAAGTGCATAAAACACCTTGTGTGGCCTAACCACTGCCGCCAACTCCAAAACACGGCTCGCGTTCATCGACTCGTCGTTCGTGGCAAAGATAGGCCAACCACGAACTTACTCGGTTGCCGACTGCCTGGACTAAGTATAGTCCCAAACATTTATGAATTCACATTAGCAATCATGTAAGAGTATTGGAAATGAAATACAACAATGTGAGCATGTTAACACATGTTATAACATACGACTTAAGTAAATCATCCAGCACATGCATTTCATATATATAATGAAATCATGCATATAGCTAACATGTAGGAAATCATTTACATCAGTATATAAATTGAGAATTCAATCTCAAACTAATTCATAACACCATTTAATTCAATACATACTAATACAACCATTTATACAAACACTTACACTACACACTTAAGTCTACATATAGTATGTCGACTCAAAGTGCGCATTTAGGCGAATCTCTTTGCCAAACTATATATGCACGTATTCCTAATATCCTAATGCGATAAGAAGCCATGTCAATCACATCAGCAAATTATGGATGAAAACAGTATTTCCTACAAATGACTAAAATGCCCTAAATCTCATATTCTTTGTCTGTTTACGAAACAGGAAACGGACAGCATGTTGTACATGTCAAACGGCGTTGCCGTCGATAATCTACTATTAAATGACATTGAAATGGTTGGAAACAGTCAATCAAAGCGTCTAAAATCCGCACCTTTTCTCCTAGAAGCGTATCAATTCGAACGGAGCGTATACGCTTCGTATACGGCGAATAGGCAACCTAATTTAAAAGATGCATAAGCTACTTCACTATGGAAACAAAGGAACCTCAAATCAGCAAGTATTTAGGGTATTTGCTTACCTAGAATCGCGGCGAAATCGCCGAGAAAGTGATTGAGGCGCGTTGCTTAATCACGTGCAACAGGTAGTACAAGAAGTAGGAAAAACTCTCCCACCTTCTCTCACAAACTCTCACTTTCTCTCTCACTCTTGCTAGGGTTTCTAGCAAATTCGGATGGGTGAGAGGAGTGAGGGTTTAAGCCCCTTTTATAACCTAAATCTTGCTCGAAACAGGCTTGGGAACAATGTTTACTTGATACCTAACCAAATCTGGGCTATTTCGGTCCAAAAAGGCATTTCTGGTGGTCCCTTGGCCGAACACGATCGGACTTAAGTTCATGCATGTCGGATGTCGCTCACATCCCATTTTCAGACCAGCAGCGTTCATAGATCGCACGTGGCGGTCCAGTTTCAGTTCAGCGGTCACCGCACGTAGATCAGGTCTACAAGTCTCATGATATGAAATAGAAATTTTTCCTGATCCAAGGGTGTAATTTGGCTGAATTCTGATGGTCAGAACGCTTAATACTGATGCGTTAAGTCGTGTGCCAGATTTGAATTTCAAATTCCAAATCTAACCTTATTCTCACTCTCTTCACTCCAGGCTTAATGAAATAGCTTGTGAATGTCGGTTGGACTTGATTTTCGAAATGATTGTCAAGTCCAGCTAGGCGGTTTTAACGGTCTAAGATTGTAGGTATCGGACTTTCGACGCGCGGTCGAGATCCAATACAAAGTTTCAAAAAGGTCCAGAGAACAAACCGGTTTAGAGTTTGATTCGAGGTTTTAGAGTATTATAGTGTCATTGGTTCTACTCACTTTGGATCTTGTAGAACGTATTTAAAGTGATCAGGGACTATTTCCCAGCTACTCTAGCGTTGCGCTAGCTAACTTACACTTATTTTCTAAAGGAATTAATCCTACGCGATTTCCGGTCGAGTTGGTACTCGAGTCCAAGTACCGATTTTTTCAGGGCGTTACAATCTACCCCCCTTAACAAAAAATTTTATCCTCGAAATTTGTACCTTTTCGTACTCCTTGAGAAGCTGTGGGTAGTTCTTTCTAATCTCGGCTTCTGTCTCCCAGGTAGCCTCTTCCTCAGAGTGATGCATCCACAATACCTTCACAAGGGGAATCACCTTGCTACGCAGTACCTGCTCCTTCCTGTCTAGGATATGCGTCGATCACAGGATATATGTAACATCCTCTCCTAACTGCACCTGCTCCCATCTGATGATATGGGAAGGATCAGAAACGTATTTCTTCAGCATAGAAACATGAAATACGTTGTGAACGCTCGCGAGAGGCGTGGGTAAAGCCAAACGGTATGTCACTTCTCCCACACGATCGAGGATCTGGAATGGACCAATGAATCGCGGTGCTAGCTTCCCCTTCTTCCCGAACCGAAGGACTCCCTTCATAGGAAAAACTCGTAAAAATACATGATCCCCGACTGTGAACTCTAGCGGCCGCCGTCTCGTATCGGCATAACTCTTTTGTCTGCTCTGCGCTGTGAGAAGCCGACGTCTAATAATATCAATCTTCTCCGACGTCGCCTGCACTAACTCTGGGCCAATCAAGCTACCCTCACCGACCTCTGCCCAGCAATGGGGTGCGCGACAAGGTCGCCCATATAATGTCTCGTAAGGTGCCATACCGATACTCACCTGCAAACTGTTGTTATACGCAAACTCCGCATAAGCCAGACAATCATCCCAACTGTCCTTGAAGTCCAATGCGCAAGCTCGCAACATATCCTCTAAGATCTGGTTCACCCGCTCTGTCTGTCCGTCTGTCTGTGGGTGGAAGGCAGTACTGAACTTCAACTTCACACCCATAGCCTCCTGAATGCGAGTCCAGAAAATAGAAGTGAACCACGTGTCTCTGTTCGACACGATCTCCAACAGAACTCCATGCAGATGCACGATCTCTCTGATGTATAGTCTAGCCAGCTCGTCTACAGAGTTCGTGACTCTGATCAGTAGGAAGTGCGCCGACTTCGTCAGACGGTCGATGATCACCCATATGGAATCATGTCCCTTCCTCGTCTTCGGCAGCCCTGAAACGAAATCCATGAAAATGAAGTCCCACTTCCACTCTACGATCGGCATAGGCTGCAAGAGTCCAGGTGGTCGGTGATGCTCTGCCTTCACCTGCTGGCAAGTGAGACAACGAGACACGAACTCTACTATGTGGGTCTTCATACCTTCCCACCAATAAGTCCTCTTCACGTCGCGATACATCTTCGTACTTCCTGGATGCATCGCGAGTCTGGTACAATGCGCAGTCTCGAGAATCTCTCGTCTCAAGTCAGGGATATTTGGGACGCATAGGCGGCCACGATAACGTAAGCCCCCATCCATGCCAACTCGCCACTCGGCGTCTGCATCATCACTGGCCTGCTCTCGAAGCTCAGTCAGATGCGCATCATCCCTCTGCTCCTCGATGATCCGGTCATCGATCTGAGATCGCACCTGCACATGTGCGATGAACTCATACGGCTCCTCTACAGTGAGTTTCTGCTCAAAGTCTCGTAAAAACTCAACCATATCCCACTCAACAACCATCAGCGGAGCCGCAAACTCTATCGCCTTCTTGCGACTCAACGCGTCAGCCACAAGGTTCGCCTTCCTAGGATGGTAAGAGACTTCGAACTTGAAGTCCTTCAAAGTCTCCATCCATCGCCGCTGCCTCATATTTAAGTCTCGCTGCGTGAATATGTACTTGAGGCTCTTGTGGTTGCAAAAGAACTCGAACTCCTCTCTATAGAGGTAATGTCTCCAGAGTCTCAGTGCGAATATGACGGCTGCCAACTCCAAGTCGTGTGTAGGGTAATTCTCCTCGTGCTTCCTTAATTATCTCGAGGCATACGAAATTACCCTGTCCTTCTGCATAAGGACACAACCCAGACCAACGCTAGACGAGTCAGTGTATATAGTGTATCTAACCCCTTGCTCTAGCAATACTAGCACAGGGGCGGACGTAAGTCTGTCCTTCAGCTCCTGAAAAGCTGACTTCGCCTTGTCATTCCAGGCGAACTTCACGTCCTTCCGTGTCAACTGAGATAAAGGTCTCGCGATCTTTGAGAAATCCTGAATGAAGTGTCGATAATAGCCAGCGAGACCCAAGAAACTCCTCACCTCAGTGACAGAATCAGGCTGCTCCCAGTCCTGAACTGCAGCTATCTTAGACAGGTCAACTGCCATGCCATCCTTAGACACCACGTGTCCCAGAAACTTCACTTCCTACTTCCAGAAGTCGCACTTCTTGTACCGTGAGAACAACCGATGCTGTCTGAGTGTATCCAGGACCAAGCGCAAGTGCTCCTCATGCTCCTCTCGACTCCTGGAGTATACCAAAATGTCGTCAATGAACACAACGACGAATCGATAGAGGAAAGGCCGAAATACCCAGTTCATCAGATTTATGAATACGGCTGGTGCGTTCGTGAGACCGAACGACATCACAAGGAACTCATAGTGGTCAAAGCTGGTCCTGAATGCTGTCTTCTGCACGTCCTCATCCCTGACGCGCAACTGATGATATCCTGACTGAAGATCAATCTTCGAGAAGTACTGCACTCCTCTCAACTGATCAAACAAGTCATCGATCCTGGATAAAGGGTACTTGTTCTTCACCGTGATCTGGTTCAGTCTGCGATAATCAATACACAATCGCATCGAACCATCCTTCTTCCTTACAAACAGGACTGGTGCTCCCCAAGGAGACACACTAGGCCGTATAAGGCCAAGCTCCAACAGACCATCAATCTGCATCCTCAACTCCTCCATCTCACACGGTGTCATGCGATACATCGGCAGTGAGACGGGCGTGGAACCAGGCACCAGATCGATAGTGAAATCAATCTCTCGTCGAGGTGACAAACCAGAGATCTTCCTGAACAGATCCCCAAAATCACAAACGACTGGCGTATGCTCAAGCATCTGGGCACCAGCATCCCGTAGTAAAGTAGCGTAGCTAAGTCTGGGGAAGGGGAGATTTACCCGCACTGGGAATGTAAAGGACGCGCCCTCTGGCTCGTAGGGAGTCACTATACGAGTCTCGCAGTCAATCTCGGCCCTCGCTACAGTCAACCAGTCCATGCTAAGAATGACGTCGAGATAAACAAGAGAGGAGTCGACGACAAGATCAAGAGCCATCGTCTTGCCCCCCAGATCCACCAAATAGCCCTCACACATCAGGGTGGCATCTGTAAAGGACCCGTGAGCTGTATAAACTCGCACCCCATCCATCCTAATAGTCGGTAGCCCAATGCGCCTGACATGGCATGTGATATTAATGAAATCGTGGACCCTGTGTCCACCATCACAAGAATAGGAATACCTCCGATGTGGGCAGTGACCTCAAAGGCTGAATGCTGAGAAGTCTCTGTCGCAGTTGCCTCAGCTGTCAAGGCATGCAACGGTGCCTGCTGTGGCCGGTTCAGCCGCTGTGCCATGGGCCGTAGAGGTGGCCTGAACTGAGATACCGGAGGTCTGAAGGAAGGGTGTGTAGGAGCCAACCGTAAAGACGGTGCTGATATAGCTTGTGGGCGTGTATGGTCGATCTTCTGCTGTGGCGAGAACCCACTGTCACGCATCCGAGCAAAATAACTCTGTGCTAAATGGCCCGACCTCCCACAATAAGTACATGATAACTCGGGGCGCCGTAACGGTGGTACTGGCGCGGTAGCCCTAGAAGGAGGTTCGGCGAGGCCTCTTGCCCGCAAAGGGCCTATCCTGCAACTCTGGTCGTGGCCTAAGAGCAATAGGGCCAAGAGATCATGTAAGTCGATCCACATCCTGCTCTGCCCTCATGGACATGTGAATCGGCTCTATATAGGAGGAAATGCTCACGCAGCACATCTTCGACCGAATATCAGGTCGTAAACCCTCAGAAAAGAGCCATATGCGCATCTGCTCATCTGTCAGTATAGTCGGGACGTATCTGCCCAACTCAGTGAACCGGTGCTCATACTCAATCACTGTTATGCCTCCCTGTCTGAGGCGTAGAAACTCGTTCTCCCGATCATGCCTATACGTCTGGGGATAGTATTTCTCATAGAAGCGGAACTCGAACGCTGCCCAGGTCCATATGTAATCGGCGGCAACGGTCCGTAAAACACTGTCCCACCATAAGCTGGCCTCCCGCTCGAACAAGAATGTAGCCAACTCGACCTGCTCAACCTCTGAACAATGCAGCATCCGCAGTATCTTCGACACACGGTCCAGCCAATACTCGGCCTCCTCGGGTCTATGAGAACCTGTAAAAGTGGGAGGCCGTAAGCGCTGGAATCGCTCTAGTAAGCCCCGTGTGTCTGCGGCATTTCCCGCAGGACAAGCAGGTGGTACAGGATGAACCATGCCCTCATCCTGAGCATATGTATCGGCATCCTCAGCTGGATGCGCAGGTGGTGCAGGTGGAGGCACACTCCCACCCTGGGCTAGAGCCCCCACTATAGTAGTCAGGAGCTGCTGCTGCTGCTGTATCATAGCCATCATCTGCTCAAATCTATCTGGAGGTGGAGTAGGCTGTGGCATGTACTGCGTTGAAGAAGACGCGTGGTACTGCTCTCTGACGGGCGGTGTGAAAGGTGGTGGTCCAACTGCAGGACCAGTAGGAGGCTGAGACGCACGCGCTGTCTCAGGAATTGGGCCCACAGCAGGGTCCGCATGAGCATCAGACTGCGAAGGAGCCTGATCCATAGGCTCACCCAATGTAAGCCGAGCTGTGCTCCGTGTAACCTTCGACGGCATTCCCTATTCAAAATAGGGTGCAACCTTGTCAGTCTCAATAGCACAAACACACCGCAATCATTCACATAAAGAGTCAAAGGCATTCCATGCATTTCATTTAATCAAAATTGTCACAATATAAGGGATATCTCCTTACAAGCATCATGACAAGAAGTACATGGGAACTAAGACAGTTAAAGTTACAACAACAACATAAGTAAACTACTAGCCTTAATAGGCTTACAAAAAATAAAGCAGAAAATGACTAACTGCTACCAACAACATCTAAGATCTCATCGCTAGTCTGAGTCGGCTGACGGAGGAGGAGCACCCTTATCCTGCAAGTAGCATAGGATCGCCTTCAAGGTGTGAGTCACCTTACCGAATTTCCTCTTCATAACGGCCTTGGTATCCTCGACCTCAGCCCGAAGTTCCTGAACTTCCCCTCGCAAGGTGACCTGGCTCTCCTCAATTCGGGCAATGCGATCATCACTAGTAGCCTGAGCAGAAGGAAGAGGGCTCTCATCTGTATCTTGAGCCTTCTCTTCTACCTCTTCCTGGACTTCTTCCTCAACTTCTGCTCCAAGTTCTCCCTCACTTGGATCCTCTTCATCATCAAAATCATCATCGCTATCCTCCTTAAGCTGAGTCTCACGGTACTGAGACCCGATTTTCATCTTGATCATGGTAGACTCATCAATGCAGTGAATCGGAACTGGTAACTCCGGCCCAAGTCTGTAAGCAAACTCAAGCGCGATCTTGCATATAAGTCGGCCAAAAGGAAGCGACTCAGACGTTCTTCTTGATTTCACTATGAGGATTATCTATCACAACACGAAAGTGGCCATACACACATTTTCTCCCTGGGTCACCTGGTACAAAAAATCAACCATAAGGCGCGTACACTCAATGCGATTTATCGACCTGGGATACACATTGAACGTGCAAATGTGGTGCAAGAAGTGCAAATCATCAGACATATGAGACACCTTGAGACTATTGTTAGGCTGCCATGGAACCAGTCTACCACATAGGAACCTGGTACGATGATCTCGGTCACGCCTACTCCTCAAATTCTTCGCACTGGGATGAACATCACCAAGGGACACGTTCAGAAGTCGCGCTATCAACCGAACATCAATCGTAGCCATCCGGTCTCTACCAAAAGGAATCTTAAACTGCAATGGCTCCAATGTAGGATTCTAGATACGAGCGAAGAAGACACGAACGGTGCTCACATTAGCACGAGAACGGGCTTCAAAGAGCGGACCCCAATGTGCAGCTTCAATGCGCTCGAACAATAGGAATTCGTCGAAGAGTCGCCCTTCCACGTCTGCCTCAAACAACACCTTACGGTCAGTGTATTCACCGTGAGGCATCTCTGCTAATATCACTCGCCCAAGTTGAGTATGGGGATCCAAATCCCGCTTTGTATGGAACTCTCGGGCTGTGCTTGGACTTGCGGCGGTGCTTGAGCTAGCGGCGCCACCCCTCGGTCTTCTTGATTGTGCAGGGCGACTAGGCCTAGCCTCATCCGCTGTGGTCTTTCTCTTTCTCATCAAAGAGAGGATGGGGGAGAGAGAGAAAAAAACCCAAAATGGTTTCAACAAAAGTCAAGAAAAATGTGAGAAATGTGGAGAAATGGCTGTCCAAACAGAAAAAAAGAGATCTAGGTGTTGTAGAGGGATGCTTCAAGCTCCCTTAGGATGGATTTTCAAAAAGAAAAGAGAAGAAAAAAGGGGAATGGAGCTCCACACGATTTCAGCACATTTTAGGGGTTGTAGGAGCTCCAACGGACGAGATTTGCAAGAGGAGGAGTTACAAACTACAATGGAGTAATGGAGTGGATTCAGTTTCAGCAAGAAATGGGTTTGGAAAGGATTTGGAGCAACGATTTGAGAGAGGGCAGCAAGAAAATATGAGAAGGAGCTTTGGAAGGGAGCTGTTGTGAAGGAAGTACCCTTTTTAGGGATTTTCTACAGGTGGACCACACGTGAGAGGGGTGTACTACCCAAAATAACCCGTGCGCCTGAGTTTCACATCAAGTGGGCCCCACCGGACGGCGATGCATCGCCGGCCATCTAGCAAGGTGGCCGGTGGGACCACATGGGTCGGGTCCCCCCTAGCCTAGGGACCTCAAAAATATATGGGCCCCGCCTTAGTTCATTCTAGATTGGCCTAGGGAGGCCCAAACATCCATTCGGGGCTTTCTAGGGCCAATCTGTAAACCTGAATGCATTTTCCTATCATGCAGCATATTCTTTTGGGGTAGAAGGAGCTAATACATCCATATATCCCATTAGTTGCTAAATATTACAAACTTAGAATGGCCTAATGGCCAGTTTTCATAAAATTTTACTATTCACTGTAAAATTTTATCGAAGTATAATTTTATATCATTTTCACATTAGGATCAATGCCTAACATGAAAAGAATAATAAAGAATTGAAGAATGAAGTGGTGAGAGGAAGAATTTTGAAGAATTTAGGTGAAACGAGGTTTTTAAGCCCTAGCGATTGATTATAAGGGTTGTGGTTGTCTCACAGCCCAAGGATTTATATTTACGGGTTTAGAACCGTTTAAAGAACATCTCAACCCACCTACCTACAACCTAGAAGCTACTTAGGTCGTTTCACGCGACCCTAGATGCATTACGGACTCGATCGCGCGATCGATACGAATAGACTTTGCATATTGGCGAATCTGCGATCCTATAAGTGTTCGTAGACCTTTCTCACACCCACCTAAGTCAAAGGAAGCGACAGCGTATGTCGCGTGACCATAACCCATGCCCGGTATAATCTTATTTATGCTCTGATACCAACTTGTAACACCCTGAAAATCGGGGGTCGTGTATAAACTCAACTCCTGAGTTCCAGACCATCACTTATGCAACAAAAATGATTATGATTGAATGTTGTCTGAGTTAAAGCATTCACATGAGTAAAATTATACCAAAACTGCAATTCATACTCCAGATCCAGTGATAAAAGCAAGCGGAAGACTAAAGAATATATATATCACTGTATGGAAAACAAAGTAGATCTCAACTGTCTCCAAAGTATGAATACATCTCTGAGTCTCATATACATGAAAATAATAGAAATCAAATGTCAAAATAGTCCCACTGAGAAGTCCCGTCAATCCAGGCCACCTAATCAAAGCTGTCGTGGTACTGCATGTATGAGAACTCGTCCTGGTCCTCATCATAGTTTGGCTCTGCCTCCTGAATCGCTGCCTCACCTGCATCTAAGACAGGGTCTGGTGGGTATTACAAACATCATCCCGTAACATGGGAGTGAGTAGCTAACTCAGTAAAATAATAGAGCAAGGATTAGCATGTTCTCAAATCAATCATGCGATAATAGTAAAGCAGTAAATCAAACAATCCTAATACTGTTGTTAATGCAATATGACATGACATGATGGATGCCCTCACCGACGATCTCCCTCATACGGCACCATCTTACGCCCGCGGCATGCATTCATCCCACAATGCTCCACATCTTCCAGGCACATGCAATGTGATGGTGATATGATTACCGAGTTATTATTAGTCCTTTTCATACAGCAATATTGAGAAACTAAGGTACTTCCCTTATATCAATCCCAACACAGATCCTGTCTAGGGTTGTCACTCCTAGCAATCTCATACGATGTATATTTTGTAGGTCGCTGCAAGGGCTGCCAGGGTTGTTGCTCACACTTGTTGCACCGCTCCCCCATCACTTTATCAATACAGGCCTACTGTACTCTCACTGCTACGGAAGGGTCGTCGCCTCCCGTAGACTCAGAATACGCTCGCGGTCACTACGAAGGACTCGTCGCCTGATCAGTGTAGGCTGACAGCAAGAATATAGTGTCCCATACCACCATAATCTTCTCACGAGTCATAGGTGCTCACTGGTCACTTCGGAGAGGTTTGTGGCCCTAGCCTAGGCCGACAGCTCGACCACGGTGTCCCATACCACCATGCCCGGCTCATGAGTCTTTATAGATCAAGGTACTATGGTTGACAGGGTTTTCAATGGTAAGTTCAGTACCCTAGGTTCAAGCAGTTATGACTCATACAGGGTGAACATACAACGGCCAGTCGGGTTACTTGACGGGCTCGACTAGCACGAGCGCATCTCAAGTCGAACGACATGAAGTGCATAAAACACCTCGTGTGGCCTAACCACTGCCACCAACTCCAAAACACGGCTCGCGTTCATCGACGCGTCGTTCGTGGCAAAGATAGGCCGACCACGAACTTGCTCGATTGCCGACTGCCTGGACTAAGTATAGTCCCAAACATTTATGAATTCGCATTAGCAATCATGTAAGAGTATTGGAAATGAAATACAACAATGTGAGCATGTTAACACATGTTATAATATACCACTTAAGTAAATCATCAAGCACATGCATTTCATACATATAATGAAATCATGCATATAGCTAACATGTAGGAAATCATTTACATCAGCATATAAATTGAGAATTCAATCTCAAACTAATTCATAACACCATTTAATTCAATACATACTAATACAAGCATTTATACAAACACTTACACTACACACTTAAGTCTACATATAGTATGTCGACTCAAAGTGCGCATTTAGGCAAATCTCTTCGCCAAACTAATTATGCACGTATTCCTAATATCCTAATGCAATAAGAAGTCATGTCAATTATATCAGCAAATTATGGATGAAAACAGTATTTCCTACAAATGACTAAAATGCCCTAAATCTCATATTCTTCATCTGTTTACGAAACAGGAAACGGACAGCATGTTGTACATGTCAAACGGCGTTGCCGTCGATAATCTACTATTAAACGACATTGAAAGCGTTGGAAACAGTCAATCAAAGCGTCTAAAATCCGCACCTTTTCTCCTAGAAGCATATCAATTCGATCGGAGCGTATACGCTTCGTATACGGCGAATAGGCAACCTAATTTACAAGATGCATAAGCTACTTCGCTATGGAAACAAAGGAACCTCAAATCAGCAAGTATTTAGGGTATTTGCTTACCTAGAATCGCAGTGAAATCGCCGGGAAAGTGATTGAGGCGCATTGCTTAATCACATGCAACAGGTAGTACAAGCAGCAGGAAAAACTCTCCCACCTTCTCTCACAAACTCTCACTTTCTCTCTCACTCTTGCTAGGGTTTCTAGCAAATTCGGATGGGTGAGAGGAGTGAGGGTTTAAGCCCCTTTTATAACCTAAATCTTGCCCGAAACAGGCTTAGGAACAATGTTTACTTGATACCTAACCAAATCGGGGCTGTTTCGGTCCAAAAAGGCATTTTTGTTGGTCTCCTGGCCGAACGCGATCGGACTTAAGTTCATGCATGTCGGATGTCGCTCACATCCCATTTTCAGACCAGCAGCGTTCGTAGATCGCACGTGGCGGTCCAGTTTCAGTTCAGCAGTCACCGCACGTAGATCAGGTCTACAAGTCTCATGATATGAAATAGAAATTTTTCCTGATCCAAGGGTGTAATTTGGCTGAATTCTGATGGTCAGAACGCTTAATACTGATGCATCAAGTCGTGTGCCAGATTTAAATTTCAAATTCCAAATCTAACCCTATTCTCACTCTCTTCACTCCAGGCTCAATGAAATAGCCTGTGAATGTCGGTTGGACTTGATTTTCAAAATGATTGTCAAGTCCAGCTAGGCGATTTTAACGGTCTAAGATTGTAGGTATCGAACTTTCGACGCGCGGTCTAGATCCAATACAAAGTTTCAAAAAGGTCCAGAGAACAAACCGGTTTAGAGTTTGATCCGAGGTTTTAAAGTATTATAGCGTCATTGGTTCTACTCGCTTTGGGTCTTGTAGAACGTGTTTAAAGTGATCAGGGACTATTTCTCAGCTACTCTTACGTTGCGCTAGCTAACTTACACTTATTTTCTAAAGGAATTAATCCTACGCGATTTCCGGTCGAGTTGGTACTCGAGTCCAAGTACGGATTTTTCCAGGACGTTACACTTCTGTTATGGGAAAATGTAGTTCGACCACTTTTGAAGTCAGCTCGATTTGATGAACACCCAACCCACTCCCGCGTCACCTCTGGAATGGACATTGACATTCGCTCCCGTACGTATAGTCTTCGGCAAGGCATGATCCCAAGTTTCTGCCCGCTTATGCCCACCAAGGAATGGATAACTCGGTAAAGCCAAGGGACCATCAAGAATAGATAGACATGGTGAAGGATTAGTTCCTAGCTACAGATCGAATTGATTTAGTCCTAATTAGCTTAGCTCGGGTCGTCTTTGGTCGACCGGTAGAGATCGACTCGGATTAGCTTGACTCGGATCATCTCCTGTCCATCGATAGAGCTCGGATCAGGATCCCCCTCAGGAGCGCATGATCCAAAAGTAACCACCAACCCCCACCACTTACACGTAACTGTGCATAACATGATTTTAGGATAACTATTCACATTCACCACTCGCACACATCTCGTCTAACGGTTGAGATCGTGCCTAAGTGTAACGCCCTAAAAATTGGGGGTCAAACAAAACTCATCTCTCGAGTTTTAAAATATCACTCGTGTAACATTTTTAATGATGGATTAAGTTGTCTATATTAGTGCATAAAACATGAATGAGATTAAGCCAAATCAGCATAACATAATTCAGGGATAGTTGTAATACGCAAGCAGAAGACTGAAATGAATATGTATAACTGTATAAACTAGTATGGGTCTCCAAAGTATGTATACATTGTCAGGTCAATATTTAAAAGTATTGTTTTCAAAATACAGAATGTCAAAAATGTGATAGTCCACTACAAGTATAACCCCGAAGCCCCGTCGATCAGAATGATCTATAGAAACCCGCCTGATAACTGCATATAGGAGAAAGCTTCCTCATTGTCCTCGAAATCTGGCTCTGCCTCGTGGG
This sequence comes from Magnolia kwangsiensis, assembly GCA_037074715.1. Classification (NCBI taxonomy): domain Eukaryota; kingdom Viridiplantae; phylum Streptophyta; class Magnoliopsida; order Magnoliales; family Magnoliaceae; genus Magnolia; species Magnolia kwangsiensis. The sequence goes on from CM073584.1 coordinate 72,487,225, forward strand.
TCGCATCGTCATCTGCAACTAAGATAGAGTCTGGTTGGTGTTTAAAATACCGTCCCAGAATGTGGGAGTAAGTGATCAACTTAGTGGAACTATACAACAAAGGTTAACATATTATCAATTCAGTTAAGTAGTAATGATAAAGTAGTACGACAATAAAGTCCTAAGTACTCTTGTTAATACAATAATGATATGCGATAATGATGTATGCCCTCGCCTACACTCCCTTAGCGTCTTCATCTCATGGTGCGCATGACATCCTCCAGAAAGTGCTCTTCCTTGCCAAAGCACATGCAATGCGGTGCATGCACATATTTAGCCAGGTTCTTACTTAAGTTTATTCATACAGCAGGATTGGAAAGATAAGTTACCTTCCTTATATCAATCCCCAAACAATGATCCATTCTAGGGTTATCAGTCCTAGTAAATCTCATACGATGTTGCGGTTCTAGGTCGCTGCAAAGGGCTTGTCACCTGATCAATGCAAGCTTAGTTTATACCCTAGTTGCTACGAAAAGACTCGTCACCTCAACGCAGTCTCAGGGTATGCTCAAGGTCACTACAAAGAGCTCGTCACCTGATCAATGTACGTCAACAGCTCGAATACAGTGTCCCATACCACCGTATTCGGCTCACAAGTCTGGGTTGCTCACTGGTCACTACGGGTGGGCTCATCACCTCAGCGTAGGCTGACAGCTCGACCACGATGTCCCATACCACCATGTCTAGCTCATGAGTCTTAGCGGATCGAGGTACCAAGGTTCAAGGGTTTTCATTGGTGAGTTTGATACCTTAGATTCAAGCACTAGCATCCAAACATGGTGAACAAACATCGGGCCAATTAGGTTACTTGACGAGCTCGACTAGTACGAGTGCACGTTAAGTTGATCGACATGAAGTGCATAAACACTCCGTGTGGCTTGACCACTGTCGACATCCTAAGTACAGCTTGGATTCATCGGACAAGTCCTGTGTGGCGAAAATAACCTCAGCCACCAGATCAGGGCCTATTACCGATTACTTGGACTATAATATAGTCCCAACCACATGCAATTACAACAAGTAAGCATATGAGATTGTCAAAATAGTAATGAATAAATAAGTCCATCCTACAATCATTTGAGCATACTATGGAAACATGAATATACATTACATGAAAGAAGTCATACACACAGTTAAACATGACTAAACAGACACTGAAATATATAGTACATGAAGGAAACTATACACATAGCTAAGGTAGTTGGGAATCATATCTCAACTCCCCTATAAATTACAATTTACTAACTACTAACTCATTTAGACATTTTTACAAATACTTAGACTACACATTCCAACATACATGATGTATGTTGGTTATATTACTTATTAGGGCAACTCTTTTCGCCAAGGAATTTTCGCAAATGCCATAAGCTTATATGCATGACAGATAATCATGTCAACCACAAATCTAAAATCCATACGTATTCAATTGTTTCAACAAATACATAGAATACACTATACTTGACATAATTCATACATATTCGTAAAGAAAAAAAAACATCACGTTTGGTATGTGAAATGACACCCACGTTAGTAATAAATCATTAACCGACATTGAAAGCCTTGAAAATCATAACCTAAACGTATATAGTCCGCACCTTACGCCGGTAAACGCGTAACGAATTTGTTTTAGACGCCTAGCCTTTGTCAATAACAGAATGACAACCTATAACACGAATTAGGTTAGCTATATCATCACTTATGCTATCTGAAATTCTAAAACAGATTAGGGTTAGGTTTTCTTACCCAAATACGGAATCGGGATCGCCCGTATAGCGATACAAATGGTCGGATTTGGCACGTAGAGCAACAGGGAAGAATCCCAGGAATATTCCAAGTCTCTCTTACACTTTTTCACTCTTTCCTTTCTTTCTTCTCTTCTCTCTCATAAGGTTTTAGTAAAATCGTATGGCAAGAGAGAGAGAGAGGGTTTAAGACCCTTATATAAGCCCAGAACTGACGGAATGGCCCCAAGGCCATGGTATACTTAGGTTTTAGCCAAATCGGGTCTGTTCTGATCTAACGGAGCATTTTTGGAGGCCCCTTTGCTGAATGCGGTCGGACTTAAGCTCCCTGACATTGGATCCAGGTCAAGCTAAGTTTTTAGTCCGATCAAATTTACAGATCGCCCGTGGTGGACCAGTTTCGGTTCGATGGTTACCGGTATTCGATCAAGGCCACAAGTGCACTGCCATGTATGGAAAATTTCTCCTGATCCGAGGATGTAATTAGGTCAAATTATGACAGTCTAAATCCTTATATTTGGCTCGTAAGTGACACGACTCAGATTACTTAAATTCAAATTTTATTTTTAAAGAAATTCACGTTTCTCACACACTTCATTCCAGGCTCAAGTAAATAGTTCTGGGATACCTTCTAGACTTGATTTCTAAGATGGTTGTCAAGTCCAACTAGGCGGTCATAATCGTATAGTTTCATCGCTATCAGACTTTCGACGTGCGGTCCAGGTTCGATACAAAATTTCACTATGCTCCCGAGAGCAACTGGGTTTAGAGATTGATCCTAGGTTTTAAGATAGTGTAGCATTAACGATTTCACAAGTTTTGGATTTTACAGATCATATTTAAAGTGATTAGTGCTAATTTTACAGGGAATCTTCTTTAGCGCTAGTTAATTCTTGCTTAATTTCTAAAAGATTTAGTCCTTAGTAATTTCTGCTTGAGATGGTACTCGGGTCTTTGTATGAATTTTTTCAGGATGTTACACTAGGTTTACAAACCATCCCTGCGAATACTATAAATAAGGGAACCACTTACATGAACAGGTATGTTGAATCTCTCAACCTAAACCTCTCAACACGACTAGACCTAGATTCCTAACTTGACTTTAACATTGAAGGGTTCCCTACTCTAGCCAAAGTCTCCTTTGTCTTCTTCCTGTGTAACTGCTTAGAGTTCGAAGGAGGGCTATCCAGATTCTTGCATCGGCACATATCATTCTAAGATAAAGTCCGAAACCAAAGAATATCCAAAGCTAAAATGAACCGCAATGCTAAAAAAAATAATAAGTATTGATGGCAGTGTAGAAAAATTTTTGAGTGATAGAAGGCTTTGATAGAGTTGATATTTGTAATTTAACTTCATCTAGGTACGTGTGATCTTACGAAGAGATCAGATGGAAAATAAGCCTCGTTTGGCATTAGGAAAGTTTCAACGGTAGTTTGTTTACCCAATGCTTTTTTGTGGTGTGATCCATTTAAGCTTTGGATGTGTTTCATTTTTGGGATCATGCTTTAGAATTATCTAGATAATTTGATGGGCACTGTAGATCTAACACAAAAATTACATCGTTACTATGAAAAGCGTCACACATTAAAAATTATGTCGTGTAGCGAGCAATATATTTCAAAGAGAGAAATCCGGCCTATTTTGTTGGATAGAGTAATTAGAAATGACATGGACCTATGAGAAGTGAGGGCACTTGCCTATGCCTTCAACACAGACCATTCGCACTTAAAATGAAAATAGTCAACTTTATACGACGAGAAAATGGATATTCTGGACCATCCATCCATTATCCCCACCATATAAGAACAACATGTAATAAATCTATTATTATAAAATCTTGTCCGTTGGATTGTAACTTTCATACAGAGGTTAGAATTTCAAGGTTCGATATTAAGTTGACCTGATCTTATACTCTAGAGATTTGAGACACCTCATTTTAAAGGGAGTGAAATTTCTCGTGTAAAAAAGACAGAGAATTGTACTTTGACAATTGGATAACAGTAGTGGGAGGAGTACAAGATCTGAAGCGTTCAACTAGTAGGGCCCACATGAATCACCACTCGATCAGGTGAGAGTTTCTCCATTTCCACATGTCACTCCAACCGTGCTCTGGGTCCCACCGGCTGAACGGCGAAGATTCGAGCTGACCCATCAGGACCATCAAAAGATATTATCATACATGCATGACAATACCATCAACATGCAGATACCATTGCTTAAGAAAACCAGCATCATTCTAATAATAAATTTTAAGAAATGTAAAAGAAAATATCATATTTCTCTAAAATAAACGCAAGTGTGTAAGAGTCTTAGCCCTCACCTTCTAGTGTAGTCAATCCATTCAAAGCATGAAATTAGGAAATAAAATAAAATAAAATGCTTGTTGCTAACTTAAATAAGGGATGCAAACCTGTTAACCTACGCACCCCTCCCATAACTATCTATGATATCAACATGTTAGAAAAGACACATCCCATTTCTTTCTTTTTCCCCCTATTTTAGCCCTAGCAAAACCCCAAAATAATAGCCGAAACCAAAGCGGAGAGAAGCCTGATTACAGATGGAGCGAGAGGTCGAGTTAGTGATGGTCGTCCTGAGCAGGATCAGAAGTGGGGCCCACTGCAGCAGGAGAAGAGGCTGTTGTATTTTAAAATAATTTAGTGTTTTAATAATTTCCATCGGAACGGGCAGTGGCTGTAGCCATAGGTGAGCATGTGCCTTACAGATGTGTCTTTTCATACAAGTTCGAAAGATTGCATCCTTTCATATTTTATTTTGAGAAGTTGTCTTTTTAAGCCTAAGAGTCGCACCAATTGAGTTTAAACCTAATAGTCACAACCCTTTTTGAAAGGGTGTCTTCTCAAAGTCTATAAATATACTTCTCCTTTTCGGTTTTGAGATGGATTAGAAAATCAGGTTTTATTTTCAAAAATGTGTTTAAGCATTTCTGATTCGGGTTAAGACTGTAAGTGGTTCGAGATCGCGGAAAGTGAGTGCACCACTAGGACCGGGTCATAGTCGTTATATCTTGGAGGTCGATTGCCCGTTGAATCCTATTGCACATGGGACATGGTCCAAGGAGGCCAAATTTGATTTCAAGCCGAGTGACTCACATCATGTTTCAACTTCTACAAACCTATAAGTTTTCTATTTTTTCAGTTTAATTTTAATTTTATTTTTTCTAAATAGTTTTCCAAACTCCGTATACCAACATGCTTGAAATCGAATTTGTAGTTTGAAAAACCATTTGGACTAATGGATTCGGGTTGTTACAATCATTAATAGCCATAATAGAGATTATCTACAACAAATATCATTATATAACATCCCAACTAAAGGCATTTTCAGTCACATTAAAGTTCCATGCAAGAGGGGTTATTCTTGAGCGTTTCAAACCATTCATATGGTGGATGATACACTAGAGATAAATAAGTTAAGAATTGCATCCATCTAAATTTTTTTCTAAAAAATCCCTTTGGTCCAGTGGAACCATTCCTGTTACATGAGGACCATTTGCTATCAATTTTTAGGCCAATGATTAGAAGGCAATGATTGTGTGTTTGGTCATTATGACACCACCTACTGAAGGGTGATAATACAACGACGTAAAGTTGAACATCCATGTTTTGTGATCCATGGCCCTTATCCGTGTACAGTGTTTTTAATTCTGAAAAATGGGCCTCATGATTAAGTAATTCGTCCCATTAATCTATTGACTGTAACCATTGATGAAACATGCTCCAGTACTTCACAAAACGGCATTTCTCATTCTGCTCTTTCTCCTTCATCACTTGCATGTTCCTTGGGCCTCTATTATCTACCTTCCTCATCGGGAAATCGATGCTTCCCATAGGATCAGGCACACACCGCCTACGAAGCCCTACACTCGAATCTTATCATACGCTCCAGTAATCTGTATAAAGGCCTATGGATGTGAGGGTAGTGAAGGAACCAGTGTGAGTGGGGAAAATGAAAGATAAATTGTTGTTTTGTGGGGATAGGAAATGTTTGTTGATCGTATCTGATGTCGATAGGTGTTTTCGTAAGGAGTAAGATTCATGAGGAATGAGATTGCCAAACTGGTATTTTGAAAGATATGATACCACATAGATTTCAGGTGGTGTTTTGTGATTTTGATGGGTATTTCGGTCATTTCCAATGGATACTTTATAACCTTCTAGTTGATCGAAAAAATGTTTGGTCTAGCTTGATGGGTAACTAGACTAACAAAATACGTAGTTTCCCATTTGTTATTGGAATCATTGAAGGAAACCTAATCTCTATGGTCTGTTGGCTATTATTGTGCATTCATGGTATGTAAATTGCGTCATCTATATAGATGATCGAAACAATTCAAGATGTGAATCTCATAATGAGTGGATCATTGAAAAAGTATGATATTTCCACAAATAATGCTAGCAATTTGATCAGTGGACGGGTATCATTGTAGAATAATGGGCATCATCATTAAAGGACCATCTATGATCTATTCTTTGTGGGGCCGACATCCTACATTGAACCATGTGATCATCTGGTGATCCCTACTGAATGTATGCTTTGATGGTGGTTAAGAAAACATGTCATTTTTCTCTATTGTGTATTTTGATTTTGCCTTTTTGATGGACCTAGAGGTTTAAAAAAGTGGTTAAGAAAGCACCTAGATGCATGAGTGCGCACCAAGGAGTCACCCAACACATTTTCTAGGTACCAAATATTAATTTGGTGGGATTTCTTCGTATTCATGGTACCTAAAAAAAAGTTCTTTAAGTTATAAAGTAGACCAATCATGGATGTGGCTGACATTTATGATAATGATTGCACGTAAGGAATATAGGGGTATGTTATATTGAACTTGATTAGATCAATAGCTAAGTCTATCGAACCATAGGCCCACTTATCATTGTGTATCTATAAACAACTCACATTATTCCTTTTGTATCATTGCATGTATCTTATGTCTTTTGATCCATTTTACGTGCATTGATGGTTGATCTATTTGAATCTTATATTCATGTGTTACATATATAAAATATAGTATTCCCTTTATAACATGAAACATTAGACAATGTATGACTCTTGATACATAAACACTACATGTGGAAAAGATTACATTCTTATTTATAAAGATTTTAAATTATGAGGTTATGTACTTAGATGCATTGATAAAAATAAAATTAGCTCATAGATGCACTTATAGATGAATGTACAATGGTATAAAATTATAATCCATACAGATATTATATTGACCTATGTGGGATGACTGAACTGGTGTATTTTTAAAATATTACCTTTTGTTGGCCTAATAGATGAAAGGTCTACATCTTGCATGTATGCTACTTTTTTTTTTTTAATATTAAGTACTTGATAACTCACGTTATATGAATGCTTGTCTCTCTCGAGTTTCACTTGCCATAAAGCAAATGTTGGTTTGAGTTTTTTAAAAGTAGTAGTGAATGTGCATTAATTCAATGCTAATTATTATTACATTTTATTATGTAGAGAGTGATATTATAGAATATTGGATTCAATGACAGATGGACCGTCAGCATATATCACTTAACCTTCTGATACACTTATCGTTGCTTTTCTATAAATGGTTCATATTATTGATCTTATACATAAAGTTATGGATAGAGTGACGAGTGCACATGCCTAATTTATGAGACATGTTACCCTCACATTTGGCATCATTCATCATACTTTCTAGACAATATTACCTACTTAGAAGGGCAGATGAAATATTATTTTCATCCGATCATGTGCCAACCTAGGATACGTATTACATCCAATTAATTCAGATGATAATTCCTATGAAAGATTTTTTTAAAAAAACTTAAGGTTTGATTAATAGGTTTATCAGGTGGATCATAGATATATCTATCGAGGATAAATTTAAAATTATGCGCACTTGGATGCACTTAGATAAACTATGAGACCCGTATCCTAGACCGTATCGTTCCGTAGGCTTCCGCGGTTCTCCCGGTCGAATTTCGACGACCTTCGACCTGTATCCAACGTTTGCACGTGACTCTAAGCCAAGTCCTGCATATTAGAGTCAGCTCAATTCAAAACTTGTACCCTAGTGACCACGGCATCACCTCAGTTCCAACGCCATGTCTCGTGTGTCAATGCAATGCTTAGATTATAAGTTGTGGCCCGCGCATTGTAATGACTATAAACTGCACGTTGTGGGACCCACCAATTGCAATGACATAATTTTCTAAGCCACATGGGGTGATGTGCTAGGTAATCATTTTCTCACCTTATTTTCAAAAGTCAACACCCTCCCTTACCAAGAAATTAATGATGGCCTTACATCATTATTTCAAGGCAAGACCTTTTCCTCTCTCTCTCTCTCTCTCTCTCTCTCTCTCTCTCTCTCTCTCTCTCCTATCTCTCCCTCCCTCTTTCCTTTTCATTCTCTATTACAAGAGCCTTATACGTCCAACCCATTCCAAAATAAAAAATAAAAAATCCAACCCTCTCATACCTTAGATCCCCACTAATCCAACCTCTGGATCATCATCTTCACCATTGAACGAGCTTCATTGAAGCATTGGAGTATATGAGATGAAGAAGAAGAGTAATGTGGGTTCTTTTTCTCTCTCTCCTTCTCTCTTTCATCTTTTTTTTCATGTGATGATGTGGCTGTGTGGCCCACTCGAATGGACCTCACCTCGATGTGTGTCTTATCTACACCATCCAACCATTTGGTGGCCCACCTATAGTACATCTGTAGGTGGGGCCCGCCTTACATATAAATGTGTTACCCAGACCGTCCAGCGTCCAAGGACGCTGGACATGGCTGCTTAGTGAAGTGTGAACTGACGGTTTGGCCAGCAACTGAAAATAAAAATATCAGTTTGATTCAAAGCTTTAGGGTGGGTTGCTCATGCAGGCCCCACCTTGATGTATGAATTAAATCCACGCCATTCATCCCATTCCCCTACTCAATTTAGGCGTTGAGCCAAAAAAATGAGGCCAATCCGAGTATCTGGTGGGCCATAGCATAGAAAGCAGTGTTTCATACCGTTAAAATCCACTTTGAGGTTTCTATACACCAAAACACATCGAATATTGGGCTTAATGGGTCTATCTTAAGACATAGAAACTAATTGTTGGGGTGAATTCTCCTGATGCAGGCCCATCTATGAAAAACCTTAGAAAAATAAAAATAAATATACATACATATATATATATATATATATATATATATATATATATATATATATATATATATATATATAGGCAGCAGCACCTACTGCTGCTAACATCCTCTGGACGTGTAGCAGGTGTTGTTACGCCGTGCGTCGTGGATGGAATGGGCAAGACTGTTGGGTCCTAGCCGTGGGCCCTACCATGATGTGTGTCAATCATCAACACCGTGCATTTGTTGGGGTCCCTCTGACCAGTGAGCCACCCCAAAAATCAGCCATATGTGGGACTCAGGTGGCCCACACGGTAGGAAACAGTGGGATAGAACGTCTGCCATTGAAACCTGTTGAGGTTGTCACAAACAATTTGGATCATTATGAAATTTGTTTCTCCTTTTTATCTGGGTCCCTATGACATTTTGTACAGGTGGGATGGAAAATAAACGTTGTGGTGGACCCCACGTGGGGCCCACTTACATGAGTGAAGTGGAGTGGCTGGTGAGTCTCACAACAACTCTTCAGCTGTTGTTTGATGTCACCAAGATCCGTGGACCCACTCTATATGTATGGGTCTTATCCACCATCCATTTGTCCATATGGTGGGACCCACTTCAACGCATGGCCCTCCATCACCACCGTTGGGCTGATCATGAGGTATGCATTATAGCTAAACCGTCCATCCATTTAATAAGCTCGTCTTAAGGTTTGAGGAAAAAATAATAAATAAATAAATAACAATCATAAAGCAGAATCAAATCTCTAGTGCCCACGCACGTGGACCCCACCATGTTGCATGTGTGGAGCCTGTCATGTTGCACGTGGGGCCCATGTGATATTTATCTACACCATCCTTTCTGGACAGGTCGGCTGCCATGATATTTGTGTTTTATACACAGTGTTCACCCGTTTGGAAGGAGGGCCCACCCACACATGTGGCATGTGTGGGGGTGGGACCCACCTTGATGTAAGTGTCTTATATCCACACTGGTGTAGGGCGCACTGTGATGTATGTGTCTCTCCACCCCGTCCCTTCACCTGGCAGCTTGTGGGGCCCACCCGCATGTGTTGCACGTGTGGGGTGGGATCCATCTGGATATATATATATATATATATATATATATATATATATATATATATATATATATATATATATATATATATATATATATATATATATATATATATATATTCTATATCCACACCATCAATTGCTGGACGGTGTGTTACATGGGGTCCTGACGTATGTGTTATATACATGCTGTTCATCCATTTTAGGGCCTTGGGCTATCCATGAGGCTCACCATGATATGTATGTTTTATCCTTGCCGATCATCAGTTTTCAGGCCCACTATGATGTATATCTTGTATTCAGGCCGTTCATCTTAGGCCCATTGTGTAGGACCACCTTGATATACATATATGCTGCCTTCCATTTGGGTTGGACCATGGGCTGTCATATGTTGAAGCCTATGTGATGAGGCCCAGTGTGATGTATGTGATGCCCACCTACTGTGTGGATGCAAGACCCACCATGCTGTATGTGTTCCATTTATGCCGTCCACTTGTGCAGCCATTGTGATATCTTTGAGGCCTATAGAAGTGGCCTATTGTGATGTATTTGAGGCCCATTTGGGGTGTGTAGGGCCACCTTATGGTGATGTATTTGTGGCCCATTTAGTGAGGACCATTGTGATGTATATTTAGCACATCTGTGAGGCCCACCTTGATGTATTTTGTGGCCCATTCGAGAGGCCCACTTTGATATACTTGTGGCCCATCAAAATCCATCTGTGAGACCTACCTTGATATATTTGTAGCCCATCTATGAGGCCCATTAGTGCAACCCATTGATGTAGCCCACTTGATGTGTATGAGGGCCATTAGTGCGGCTCACGTGATGTGGCCCATTATGACGTGTATGAGGCTTGATGTGTTGTATATGAGACCCATATGATGAGGTCCATTAGTAACCCGATTTAATATATATGAAGCCCATTGGTGCGACCCATCATGATGTATTTTGGCCCATGAGTGGGGCCCGTCCGTTTGTATTGTTAAGCCCATGTAATGAGGCCCACTCGATATATGAGGCCTAGTATTGAGGCCAGTGCAATGAGGCTCATATGATATACTTGAGGCCAAGGTCAAGGCCCACCTGTTATGTATTCGAGGCTCGATGTGATGTATGTTGGCCCATATGACGAGGTTGATATGACGTAAATGAGGCCCATCATGATTGTATGTGAGGCCATGGGCACACCATATATTTGGCCCTATGTAGGTCACTCCTTAGGAGCAATGTTGTTAGACGTCCACATTGATGGGCAATGACGGTTAAATGTCCTCATTGTAACCTTCCCTTAGGCCTTTTTAGACCCATTCTCTTCATGGGTTAATCCAAATAAGTGGGCCTCATTCGCCATAGACGGAGGGCTCTGTGATATCAGATTTGATATAACTACGACTGAGGGTCGATCTTTATATTATAGTTTAATTAGCCATTTATATATGGATCCTGCCGTGTATATAGGCCGATTATCGATGTTGATTATCGATACTGATTTCGATTTTCGATTAACAATCGTACCAATTCCAATTGTTGTGGCTGATTATCAATTCCGATTGTTGTGGCTGATTATCAATCGATTTCGATTGTCGTGGCCGATTGTCGATTAGCGATTGAGGCTGATTATCGATTTCGATTGTTGTGACCGATTGCTGATTCCGAGTATCGAGGACGAGGCCGATTGTATAGGCTGATTGTTGTGGCCAGATATTGAGGCTGATTGTCGACGCTCATTGTGATGTATATGTGGCCCGTATTTGAGGCCCATTGTGATGTACATTCGGTTCATGCTTGAGGCCCAATGCGATGTATGTGCGGCCCGTATTTAAGGTTCGTTGTGATGTGTATTTAGCTCGTGTTTGAGGCTCAATGTGATGTATATGAAGCCTATGTGATAAGGCATATTGTGATGCATTGAGAGCCAGGTGATGGAGCCCATCGTAATGTATGTTAGGCCCATGTGAAAGGCCCATTGTGATGCATTAAGCTCTTGAGTGAGGCCCATGGTGTTGTATATTTGGCCCTTGTGTGGGGCCATGGGTCCACTATATATTAGGCTCTATGTGGGTCATTCCTTGGCGGCAATGTTGGTTAAATGTCTGCATTGTTGAGGTCGATTGTTGATACTGATTATGAGTATGTGACTGCATAACATTATGATACATGCCCATATGCATCATCTGCATGTTTGTTATGAGATGTGGTTAAACATCGCATATGTCATTGGGCAGATTGTTATGAGACTCCCTGATAGGCGGAGGTCATCTTACATGAGCGCACAGATGCGTAGGATTGATGCACGACTGGATTGTATGACTCATGTATCTTGCATTGTGTGCCTTAGCAACATCAGGGTCGTAGCCTCTATAGGCATATCATGAATGGCCAGAAGGGATACAAAAATTTATTCTAAAATCGGGCTGCCATAGATGACCTTGGATGAAAATTCTTAAACCCTCTTGGTACCAGAGGACACTCCAATGTCGAGACCAAGTGGATATATATGAGCGCATAAGGGCTAAATATCAGGAGGCCGCGTCTCCCACTGTGTCGTGGTCGATTGGGAGGGGGTGTGGCCTTACCTGCCTGAGGGAGTAGGCATAGCTAGGATGAGTTTGACCAGCTCGTGAATGGGTCCGCTATTGACGTGCCGGGTAAATATTGGCTAACTATTGGCTAGGCGGATAGTGAAGTCTCTTCCACTTACCCAGATGTGCACTTGATGGGGCAGCATGCTGGTGTAGAGTGTACTAAACCCAGGTGATGATCCCAGAGATGAACAGTACTGATATGAGGACTTATTGGGCAGAAGTTGCATACTCATTCATTCATTCATTCACTATCCACTCGGGTTGGTGGTGGCAACTATTTATTACATGTGCCTTCGCAATGGACAGGATTTCAATTGGGACATGTGACTAACCTGAGATCAGGAGTTTACCACATTGAGTTTGACTATCTAAATTAGGCATGAGACCAGTTTGGATAGAAATCCCTTATGATGGACCCCATAGCCTGCGATACTACGTACTATCATCCCGACTTCACACTCCAGCATGGTCATCCTATTCGCACCGCATGTTGCATTACATCCGTAGCATATGACATTTTAGGTTACTGTGTTTCTGCATTTATATGGTCTAGGTATGGTTGACGCTTTCGTGTTACTCATCAGGAATGTATATTACATTGCATCCTCAGCATCTAATATTTGGCTCTTTATGACTCCTCATTTGCATAGTTGATCTATATTGCGTACTCTGATATTGTATGACTCATGAACTTATCAGTATTTTTGCTTACTCTGTTATCATATGATTATGATCTCGTCAGTATTTCTGCTTACTCTGATAATTCCTGATCTCGTCAATATTTCTGCTTACTCTGATAATTCATAATCTTGTCAGTATTTCTGCTTATTTCGATATTGTATGATTTATGGATTACCAGTATTTTCAGTATTGTATGATTATAACATTGAATTGAATACTTGACACTTACCTTATACACACACTTGCACTACCCTCTAAACTTTTTATAAGCTTATGCACGATAGATGTGTGCAGGTGATTTAGGTTATAGCAACGACGTTGAGCATGGAGTGTGCAGTTATCTTTTGGAGTTTTGATTTTATTTTGACATATATATTTCCTTTTCAGCATTGTATTCAAGGTTTATATTAGTGGATATGTGATGATGATTGTTGCTTTTGTGATTTGGGTAAACTTGTGGTTATGCTTCTTATAAGATAAATGTACGTTGAAAAATCCTCATTGTAGGATCCTAGGATCGGAACATGGAATATGGGCACCGGGAGCCGAGAATGGGTATTATGGAGGCTGTCGGCATAGGATTCGGCGACCAGAATTCCTGTGAATCCGATTTCTGAGTTTGGGGCATGACATAAACCACTTAACCCATAGAGTACAAGTTTAGTCAATAAGTATTTCATAAATGGGTTGACATAAAAAATTAACGGTTTATACTAAGAAAAGTATATGATGAATGTTATGGATCAATATGTACATGTGTTACATTGACATTATGTAAGTCTTGGAGATAAGGTGTTTGTAATTAAACTAATTGCATGTTTTAATGATATAATTGGTGGTCATCAAATGAATGGTTAGAAAGAAAATGGTCAATGGTCCAAATTCAACGGATGATTATTCAATTAATGAAATTTTCAGGCTGAACTCTATTCTCATTGGAGGTCAGGTTTGGTGTTCATGTGTGCGACGATAAGTTTATTTGATGAACTATAATATTTTTCTTATCAACAAATGCAATTTTATGTTTAGTAGACTTCTGCACTTGTGGGGGACTATGTTTTATAAACAAATCATTGGTCAATATACTTGATCATAGATCGAGAGGTCTTAACTCTTTATGATTTTGGACTTTTTTTCCTTTATTTGCCAAAATTTCATTGATTATATTGAATCAAATTTATTAATTGATAAATTGACCAGTCTTTCATGTGTTAGGGAACATATGATAACATGATAACGTTACAATATGATTACATGAAGGTTACACTCTATTTCAGTTTGTATATGTATATGAATGACAAATTACTTCAGCCTCTTTGTATTGTAGATACAATAAGCTCAATTAATTTCACCACCAGTTTGTTGAATGGTGGGCTAGTGAAGTTCGTTGAATGATAGGAATTCATTCATGACTAAGAAAATTAGTTGTATTCAGAGCTAGTGATACGCCAATTATCATAATAAAAGTAATGCTTAGTATCTATTGCATGATGGAGTCATAATTGTTGACTCTTGGTATGTGTTGGCTTAAGATATGAATAGTTAAAGAGGTTGAGTAATAGGAGGAATCCGCATAAGCAGAGGCTCATTTCTGTATAGCTAGTTGGTGAGCAATAGATTATCAAGGTGATGAGTAAGAGGGATTAACTCATTTTTCTGTTTATTGGTATGGCTACACATCACATGATATTATATTAGTAGTGAAAATGTGGCATGAGTGTATGATTATCTAAACCATTCATTTCATTGAGCCATTGGAAATTAT
Source organism: Magnolia kwangsiensis (assembly GCA_037074715.1). NCBI lineage: Eukaryota > Viridiplantae > Streptophyta > Magnoliopsida > Magnoliales > Magnoliaceae > Magnolia > Magnolia kwangsiensis. Next base: position 72,502,269 of record CM073584.1, read on the forward strand.
TAATGGGTCATTGAACTAAAGTCACATTGATAAGATATTATAACCATTCATAATATGCTGAACAAGAATCATTAAAATCTTTTATAAGCCATAATCTTTCATATTATCATACACATGTGCCACATACACAATATAAAGAGAAGGACATGAAAATAGTATCCTTTAAGGGAATTTGCACTCTCATCCCTCGATCCAAGATTGCAATATTCAACTTTCAATGGAACTTCCTTGAAACATTACGGTCAGTTTGGATGTGACTGCATATGCATATTTGGTTAAGGTACTCTACCTAGTACATGTGGCGGGGAGATTTGTCAATCAAGGCCATATATCTAGTGGACTATCATGGACAACTCATGTTTCAAAAAAACACTTAGCATTTTATAATCTTTTTCATCACATTGTTTGCAATTTGGGGTATATGTTGATGGGAAACTAGATTGATGGCTCGATTAATACATCATATTGCCATGTGTTCTATGCAGGAGTTACCTTATCTTATGCCTATATGCACCTTTAACTAAAGTAATATTTGGCTTCTCATCAGAATCATCGTTTTGTATCAAGTACATTTTTGGGCATGGTTAAGTGATCCACACTATCATTCCGAAGGGCCCCTATGTGGATGTTGGATGCCCCAATAATCTATGTGCAGGAGATACTAATCCTTCAACATTTGGCTCTAGGAAGGTTTCGACAGTGAACGTGATTATCCCCCACTATTTCCTGTGGTGTGGTCCACTCAAGCTTTGGATATGCTTCAATTTTGAGATTATGACCTAAACTGAGTTGGCAAAACAGATGGATGGCATGGATAAAACATAGAATTCACAGTGGGCCCCACAGTCCTAACACCACATACTATGTGGTGTTGGGGTCACCACACAATCTGCATCCCACCAATCGATCATGTATACATGGATTCCATGCAATCTAAAATCATGCAAAATAGGATCATCAAGTGGGCCACCGGTGTGAAGTTCTTACATATGGCCTCTGCATTGTTGGATGGCATGATGACCGGTTTTGTTCTGACATGTGCCCCTCTCATGTGTGCGACATATGCAATTAACATTCCTTTTTATCAGGATGAGATGATGAAGGGAGAAAAATTAATGATCTTTCAAAGCGTGATGAGTTATACACGAACACTTACAAATTGCCTAGGAAATGTATAAACAAGTAATCTATATTATTTATATCATAGATTATAGCATTCAACCAATTTTATTTTTGGACCGTAATTTATAAATATTGCATTTCACAATTTTCTCAATTTAATTTGAATTAAGATATTCAAAATATAACGTTTCCATCTAATGCGTATTAAGTATAGTAGGCAGCATGAGTATTAAATAACTCCCTCCTTTAGCATCAGGGCACGAATTGCGTCCTACTCCTGCCCGTCTCTAGCTAGGAAAGGGCAAGAGCTTTGAGTGGCTAGCGTGATGTATGGGTCTTGTCCACACCATCTATCCATTTTTTTCATATCATTTTAGAGTATAAGCCCAAAAATGGAGCAGATCCAAGTCTAAAGTGGACTACAAGATGAGGATTAAACTCTTACTTTTGGAAACTTCTTAAGGCTACATAAGTTTTGGATGGAGCTGAGATTTGTTTTTTCTCTTCATCCAGGTCTACATAACTTATGAATAGGTTGGATGGAAAATCATGTTTGGTGGACCATGGAAATGTAATCAATGGACCAAATTCAAAACGGATGTCGTTCACTTGTACAAGTATATAACCAAAATGTCATGTGTAAATGGTGTATATGAATGGATGGTATGGATAAACACATGCATCAATGTGGGGCCACATGTATAATGGATTTCAAAATCCATAGAATTCATGCATAGGACTAAATGCAATTCCATTCCACTTAATCCCAACAATTCCCATCCTCTCAAATTGTCGAGGGCGTGTTTGGCTGGACGGATTGGAAGGGATTAGGAGGGATGGGATGGTAAAATCTCGGGATATGCCAAACAAGCCAAACCGACCCGATGAACTTGTCTCGGGATATAGCAAACCAATGTAACTTAAACCAATCCACTAACACCACCATCATTACCTTAAAATTGATCCCATCCCTCCCGATCCCATTCAATCGTGTCTGGGGCGTGTTTGGTTGAACGGATTGGAAGGTAAAATCCCAGGATATGCCGGGCGTGCCAAACAAACTCGGTTAACTTGTCCCGAGATATAACAATCCCATGGATCTTAGACCAATCCACTGACACCACCATCATTACCTTAAAATCCATCCCATCCCTCCTAATCCCATGGGATCCGTCCGACCAAACAGGCCCTGATGGAATTACATGCAACCAAATGCAATTTTGTACCACTTAGTCCCATGTAATACTCAAACGTCCCCTTACCCATTTCAGCAAAGCACAATTTCATCATTTCACACCCCAAGACCCAAAAAAAAAAAGAGAAAAGGGATATTTTGGTCATTTCATAACCCTGCATTTCCGCCTCCTTTTGTAATGGATGCGCATTGCGTCCTACCCCTGCCTTTATCCGTCCTAACCCAAGATCTCAACATAAGCCCGACCCAACTTTATCGGGTTGGAGTCTGTTATAGGAAGATCTGAGCCCCAAACAGATCTAAGGATAAGTAACATACTGATTCAATTAGGCATACGAATTTTTAAGGAAATACACACCCAACATGATGCGCATGGCACTAAGGAAGCCATGAAGGCGGTCCTGCTCTGAGGTCGCTGATCAGAGTAATTTGCAATCTGAAGTCGAGATAAGAGTCGCACTTCGATTGGATGTGTCGGGCCGTTAAACATCCATTTGACAGAAAATGAATCACGTCGTATTGCAGGAAACCCGATCCGACAAGATAATTTTGACACCCCATCTCGGACCACAAAAAGAAGGCTCTCAGGGCACTTGACAAGTATAAGTGAAGAGCCAAGTTCGATAGTATGGGCTGGGGCTCGGCTTGGACTAAAAATGTTGTCTCTGTTCAATCAGTCAACAATGAAAGCTGATAAGTGTCCTGACAGTTAGAGGAATTATACCAAGCCGAGACGACACATTAAGATGGACTTCCAGGCTGCTAGATTCGAAAACTACTATAACCAAACGTGGTCGATTGCTTCGTTCACAGATAGGCATTATCCGCATATATGCTACACGATCCTTGGATTGTGTACAATATCTTCACGATCTCGGTATCCCGCTAATTGATTAAATCGTGCCGACAATAACGAATCCAGACCATTCGACAGTCAGGTATAAATACAATAAAACTCTATTGATACAGGTACGCGATATCTTTCATTCTCCCTCTACTCTTCAACTTTAGACCCAGATTCCCTTATCCTAACTTAGGCATCAAAGGGTCCCCCGGCTTAGCTAGGGTTTCCTCTGCCATTCTCATTGTGCAGGACTAGGACATTAAAGCGATCCAAGGTTCGAGAGACTGAGGGGAGGGCCATCCAGATTTTGACCTCAACATTTTTTGGCACCGTCTGTGGGAATCTGATACTAAAGGTCAAGTTCTTATGTTCAAATGCAATGACAAAAGGAAAGAAGAAAGCGGTAGCTGTGGAACCAGAACCAAATGAGAAAACTCGCTCTTCTTCGCTACTTCATGCCGAGTTAGCCTCGGGGCCTTCCCAGTGTTCTTGCAATCGGGCGAGTAAGTATCGAGCTATGTAAAATGAGATACAGGGCCTGCGCGATGAGGTAAACAGGATCAAACAACGACAGGAGCCACAACCACATCCGACTCAGGAGAATCCTGTTCCTAAGTCGGTCGGTCTATTCATGGAGGCTCATTCTGGGCCGAGGAGTATGAGGCCCGAAGTACCCCAGCATTCACGGGTGCCGGTTTCGGTTCAGAATCCTCCTCTGGTTCAAGTTAGAATCTCGGCACGAAATACAGCCACCCGGGCTTAAACCAACACCTCGACTACCTCAGCCCTGACACCTACCAACCTCCGTCATCAGCTAAAGTGGAGGAGAGAAAGGAGGACTCCAGAAATAGAGAATGCCCCTGAGATAGTTGAAGAAAATAAAGATCCCTAGGAAGCACGGTTCGCGGAACTCAACGATAAATTCTGAACCTTGGAAGAAAAGTAGCAGTTGTCAACAATTTCAGCCATGGTTCAAGCGATAATGGAAGAGACCGAACCTCCCTTCACTTCCACAATCATAAATGAGGTGATGCCGCAGAGGTTTCGGATACCTCCCGTCATTCAATACTCTGGGTCTGGTGACTCATCCAAGCATGTAGAAGCTTATTGCTCGTGGATACAAATTCAGAAAGCAACGGATGCAATGATGTGTAGGGGGTTCTCCATCACCATTATGGGATCCGCTTGGAGTGGTATCATCAGTTCAAACCCAATTCAATCAGTTCCTTTGCGGAGTTGAGTCGATTATTCCTTACCCAATTCAGAAGTGGTAAGAGAAGTCAAAAACTCAACACTCACCTGCTCACCATCAAGCAAGGGCCTAAAGAGTCATTGAAGGACTACATTGCTCGCTTCAATGAGGAGGCGTTGCAGGTAGAGGACTACGATGACAAAATGGCTCTCGCTGTAGTGTTCAGTGGTCTAAAAGAAGGAAGGTTCACTTTCTCCATTGGGAAGAACCCACCGAAGATATTAGTAGACTTTGTCGCAAGAGCTCAAAAATACACTAATGCCGAGGAATTTATAAATGCCCATAAAAGTGTACAAGTAACCGAATCGACTGGCAAAGGGAAGAGGCCTAGGAACGAAGAATCTCAGCCGACCGGTAAAGGGTCGGATGACAACGCCCCTCGCGATCGTCGGCCGAGCTAAAAAATGAAAGGAAAGTTTCGTTTCTACACCCCTCTCAATATGTCGATCGAGCAAATCTTGTTAGATATCCGAGGAGAGAAACTTTTGAATTAGCCTGTCTATATGAAGGCCAACTTAGAGCATTAGGACAAATGGAAGTTTTGCCGATTTCACAAGGACCACGGCCACAATATGGACGATTACGTGGATCTCAAGGATGAAATCGAGTCCCTTATCTGCAAAGGACATCTCCATCGATACACTAAAAGAGAGAGATCCACTTAGAAGAAAGAAAGAGAGCAAGAGCGATCGAATAACCCCACGGAAGAGCCAGCTGAAATTCACACCATTTTCAGGGGCTCGGCCTGTGGAGGAGATTCAAATAGGGCACGGAAGAGTTGCTCTCGGAAGTTCGATTCGGAACACAAAGTCCATTTAGTCGAGCAACCTAGTAAGGAACTCCGGATCAGCCCATGTAGTCTGACCTTCACAGAAGATGACGCACGCGAAATCCAGCATTCGTACTACAATACCCTAGTGGTCACGATGACCATAACAAACCACAAGGTATTCGCATCTTGGTCGAAACTGGAAGCTCTGCCGATGTGATCTATTCCGAGGCCTTTGAAAGAATGAAGGTTCTACGATCATGCCTCTGACCTTTGAAGACCCCCCTGCACGGCTTTGCCGGAGAGAGAGAGTGATCTCTGAAGGAGCCATCTCCCTCCCAGTAACTGCAGGAGAAGGGCAATATCAAGTCACCCTTATGGTAGACTTCCTTGTTTTCAATGTGCCGTCGGCGCACAATGTCATCTGGGCAGCCCCTCCCTCAATGCAATGAGGGCAGTTGTCTCTACTTACCACCTAATGATGAAGTTCCCAGCCGAGGGCGGAATAGGATACCTCCAAGGCAATCAGCGTGAGGCTCGGAGATGTTACGCGATAGCGATCAAAAAAAGGATCCGTCAAGCAAGCACTCACTATTAATGTTTTGGATCCTCGAGGACTCGCAAGAGACTCATTTATAGAAGACCTAAAAAAAGTGCCACTTGACGAAGTGGACACAAGCAAAACCATTCAGCTCGAAACGTCATTAGGTCCCAAGCAACGGTCTGAAATGCTGACCTTTTTAAGGCAACACAGGGACGTCTACGCATGGTCACATGCAGATATGCTAGGAATTTTTCCTGATGTTTTGGTCTATAGGCTGAACATGGATCCAGACCACAAACCGGTAAAATAAAAGAGGAGACCTTTTGATGTCGAACTTTATAAGGCCATTACCGATGAGGTCTCCACCCTGCTCGATGCCGGTTTCATAGAGGAAGTATATTACCCTAACTGGATTGTAAATGTGTTGCTTGTTAGAAAATCCAACAGAAAGTGGCGTGTCTACGTAGACTACTTAGATCTAAACAAGGCATGTCCCAAGGATAGTTTCGCATTGCCTCAGATCGATCAATTGGTGGATAGTACGGCCGGTTATGAGTTACTCTCCTTCCTCGATGCCTACTCTGGGTACAACCAGATCACGATGCACCCCCAGGTAGGCAAAAGACTACCTTTGTCATAGACAAGGGACTTTACTGCTACCAGGTGATGCCATTTGGCCTAAAAAATGCCGGGGCGACATATCAGAGGTTGGTAAACCAGATGTTCGCCAAGCAGATCGGACAAACTATGGAAGTGTATGTCGACAACATGTTGGTGAAGAGTATTAAGGCGCCCGACCACTTGACAGACATCGGAGAGATATTTAATGTCCTCTGAGAATACAAGATGAAGCTGAACCCTACAAAGTGTGTGTTCGGGGTTGAATCAGGGAAGTTCCTCGGGTTACAGGTTAGACAGTGGGGCATTGAGGCAAATCCCGACAAGATCAAAGCGCTCCTCGATATGAGTTCACCTCAGACCGTTAAGGAGATACAATGCCTCACAAGAAGAGTTAACACGCTTGGACGGTTCATATCCAGAGCGACAGATAAATGCCTCCCCTTCTTTCAACAATTGAAGGGTCATGAGAAGGCAGAATGGACGTCAGACTGTGAGCAAGCCTTCTAGCAGCTAAATCAGTATCTGGACTCACCCCCTCCTATCCAAGCCTGAAGAAGGTGAGCCTCTATTCTTATACCTCACGGTCTCGGCCTCAGCCATCAGCTCGGCCTTGATCAGAGAAGTAGAGAGCAAGAAATACCCCGTATATTATATTAGCAAGGCAAAGGTACCCACAGAAACGAGATACCCGTCCTAAGATCAGTTAGCACTCAGCCTTATTGTTTCATCCCGAGGATTACGTCCGTACTTCCAAGCTCATTTCATCGTTGTGCTGATTGACTCTCCGTTGAGACAGGTTCTCCAAAGACTCGATGTTTCAGGACGGATGACCAAGTGGGCCATCGAGCTCGGTGTGTTTGATATCCAGTTCTGCCCGAGGACTTCAATCAAGGGCCAAGCTATGGCAGACTTCATTGCTGAATTCACCACCCCGAGTGTGGAAGAGATCAGCACTGAGGTCGCACTGACTTCGCCTGTCCCCCTGGATGACCAAAAAGTAGTATCGGGCCAGGGATGGGTTCTCTACATTAATGGGTCGTCCAATAATAAAGGAGTCGGAGCTGGAATCGTCCTAGTCACAAAGGATTCTATGACTATCCAATATGTGATCACGCTCGGGTTTAAAGCCTCAAAAAATGAGGCAAAATATGAGGCTCTGCCAGCCAGACTCATGTTGGCAGTAAGCCTAGGCGTTCAGTCTCTCCAAGTTTGATGCGATTCACAACTAGTGGTAAATCAAATTTCCACTGAATACGAAGCCAAAGAGATAAAGATGATCACTTATCTAGATGAGGCAAGGAAATTGATTGAAAAATTTTGGAGTTGCATTATCCAGCAAATTTCAAGAGCAGAAAATTCATGGGACGACGCCCTAGTTAGGCTCGCATCAGTCGCAGAAGGGAAGATCCCACGATTGATACCCATTGAATTCATAAAACATCCGAGCATCAGCCAACCAGAGAAAGTCAACCCAGTGCACACTACTCCGAGCTGGATGGATCTGATCTTTAACCATCTCGTGACTGGTGAAGTCCCCTCGGATAAGTTGGAAGCCAGACGACTGAGAGTCCGAGCGGCTCGATACGTTATCCTGGATAACATCCTATATAAGAAAGGGCATTCCCAGCCCTATCTCAGATGCCTCTGACCCAATGAAGCCGACTACGTGATTTGGAAAATTCATGAAAGAATCTGTGGAAACCATTTTGGTAGCCAAGCCCTTGCCCTGAAGATACTTCGTCAAGGATACTTCTGGCCAACCCTCAAGCAAGACTTGAAGGATTATGTTAAAAAATATGACAAATGCCAACGTTATTCAACTGTGCCAAAGCAACTGGTAGAAGAAATGATTACTATGAGCGGACCGTGGCCATTTGTCCAGTGGAGGATCGATATTATCGGCCCCCTACATACAGGAAAGGGACAAGTCAAGTTCGTCATCGTCATAGTCGACTACTTTACCAAGTGAGCTAAGGCCAACCCCGTCGCGAAGATCACCAAGTAGAAAGTGATTGACTTTGTCTGAAAAAATATTATCTGCCGGTTCGGGATCTCGTACACCATCGTATCAGACAATGGCTGACAGTTCAACAATGAAAAATTTCAAAACATATGTCAAGGGCTCGACATCACAAATGCATATTCTTCGCCTCGGCACCCACAGTCCAACGGACAGGTGAAAGCAGTTAACAAGGTCATCAAACGCCATATCAAAATAAAATTAGAAAAGTCAAAAGGTAACTGGGTCGAGGAGCTTCCATTCATCTTCTGGGCCTACAGGACCACGACTCAGTTATCTACTGGGAAAACTCTATTCTCGCTCTCCTACTGCTCGGAAGCAATGGTGTCAATAGCAATTGGCCTTCCGACTGCGCGGGTAAGAAGTTACCAAGAGGGCTAGAACTCCGAACAGATCGCAGCTAGTTTGGACCTGATCGAGGAGGTTAGAGATACCTCAAGGCTCCGAGTTGCCACTCGACATCAGGAGGTGGCGCGCTTCTACAACTCCAAAGTTAAGATCAGGTGATTCCGCCTAGGGGACTTAGTCCTCTGCTGGGTCTTCCCGAACACTGCTGAGCCAGGGGTTGGAGCACTTGGACCGAACTGGGAAGGGTCATACTGCGTAGTCCGATCGACTAAACCAGACTCCTACCACCTAGAAGACCTTGAGAGCCATCAACTCTCTCACCCCTGGAATGCTGAACATATGAAGATCTACTACCCCTAATGTACTGGCCTTTAAGGCCCCCAATAAAGTGTACGCCTCCAAGCGACTAGCCTTTAAGGCTTTCAATAAACTTAATTATTCGACTTCTACACGATGGGTTATGTATTAAGTAAAAGTTACCTCTTAAATGTCAAGGCGAGCTGGACGAGCTGATCCCTTAAAGAAGGGGTCAGAGCGTAATCCCACGAAAACTTGACATGGCATCCCCTCCAAGTCAGGGAAAAAACCAAAAAATGACCCGACTCCTCATCAGAGTAATCGGCTCATCATCTGACTAACGAACGGAGCAGAGGTTCCTCGCCAATCGTGGGACGAGCCGACTCCAAGGGAGTACGGGCTCAAGCCGTAGAGGCTCAAAAATTCTATTAGACGGCATTGGAAGGAGCCAACCCATTCAAGGGTCGGCTCGACCATGCCTTGAAATAAGCCAACCTGTTGACGAATCAGTTCAACAATTAACACTCAGCAATCAGCATCCAAAAAGTAACTAGAAATTATATAAAGAAAAATTCATCATCCAAGTGCCCTTCTCAAATGGTCAAAAATCATCATCCATATGCCCTCTTCAGAGGGTAAAAAAGACATTATCCAAAAAAAAAAGGCTATGCAGTCGGAGGTGCTTGGGAATCTAGGGCTAGGTCCGGGCAGACATCTTTAGTGGGCTTCTCTCCAGTATCATCGGACAGCAAGGGCTCAAGGTTAAGGTCTGGATATAAACCCTAGACCACTTCAATACAAGCATCGAAGCCACAGTTGTAAAACTTGGTGGCTTCGACATCCCTTTCCTTTGAAGCCTTGAAGGTATCAATAGTAGCAACCACGGATCCTGTCAGGGAAGCTTCATCTTCGGCCCACTGAGCCTTCATTACTTGAGAGACAGCTCAGCTCTGCTCCTTTTCCACCTTTGCCTTAGTCCACTCTAGGGCTTCTCCCAGTCGGGTAACCTCCCTGGCCAAGGAATCCGCATGAGCCCTAGCTAGTGTCAGCTCGGCCTCTGTCGACCCGCATCGGACCTCGAGGTCACCGGCGACCTTCTGCAGCTGTAGCTCTCTGGCCTTCCCATCCTCGAGCTGCAGACACAGTTCGCCCAGCTCGAGTTGAAAAAGATTAGCCTCATACCTACGAATCCCCACCTCGTTCCGGAGCGCCTCCACCTCAGCATCCCTCCTCTCAAGCTCCCGTATTCTCCCTATTCGAAAGGAGCTTCGGGATGGTATGAACGAGAATAGAAAAATGAGTATGCGGATGAGAAAGAAATAAAGAGAAGTAGAAAAGTAAAAAATATCGTGTAAAAAATGGAAGTCATGTCATTCAAAAAAGAGTTTTCCGACTTAGTGAGAAGCTTGGCTGTCTCCCTCCTTGGGGGCATGTTTGGCAACCCAAGTTGCCAGGCAAGACAAGTGATAGCCCGGCTCAAACCTCCCGTCGCTCGTCCCCACTTGAATCGAGCCCACTGCCTCCCCAACCCCAGTCCAGCTGCCTGTCGAGGTTTGAGCCTCAGCCCCTAAATCCTTCCCAGTATCAAGAGGAGAAAGCATGTCATCAGTCATTCTAATAACCTCCTCCCGTTCGGAGGAAGAGGGGACAACAATACAGGGCTCGGGGTCTACGAGAGGAGCCTCCGTGGTGGAGAGAATGGCGGTAGGTGGAAGGGAAGGAGTTATGGTTGTAGGAGTCGGAACAATGATTGTGGGGACCCGAGTCTCGATAGGTGCCACAACTGGAGTAGCAGCAACCAAAACTGGACCAGAAGGGTCCTCCCCACGAGGGGCGACCTGCCTCCTCCGAACCATGGTCTTTGTCCGAAGCTTAGCCCTCAGCATTTCCTCTGTCGTTGGAGCAGCTTTCCTTTTTCGAGAACCAGATGCCTCGGTAATGCCTGCACCAAAAAAAAATAAAATCAGCAACTAAATGAATGAGTTTGATCTCGCCAAAAGTAACGAGAAAGCTACTTACTAAAGGAGGTAGGAGGAGACTGGGACTTGCAAAGCCCGGACCAATGAAGGTTGGCTGCAGTGATCAGGTCCGTCCAGGAGCAAAGCTCCCCTGATCGCGCCCTAGCCTTGGCGATGCGGTTCTTTTGGACCGAGTTGAGGAGTGGCATGCCCTTCGAAAAATCTACAAGGATAAGAAAAACTCCATTCCGATTGAAATAGAAAGATGTTAAAAAAAATGGGAAAGAAAAATAAGTTTAAGGGCTTACCTGGTTTTGAAAATTGGGTGGGGACCCGAGTCGACAGAGTCCCAAGCTCCGTCGCTGGCGCCTCCCACTCGCCTGTAGCCCAGAACCATTTATTCTTTCAATCCTTGTTAGAAGACGTAAGGTTCATCACCAACCCCGACCCTTTGATACCTCGGGTCGTGAAGTAGTACCATGGTTCTTGGCTATCGTGCTTAACCGGGTACAAGCTCATCAACTCCTCCGATGTCAGATCTGAATTCCTGACTTGACGCCAGATGATGAAAGAAGAAATTAACACCCTTCAAGCATTGGGGGTGAATTGTCTCGGGGTAAATCTGAGGTAAGCAATTATGGCTCAGACGAAGGGATGTAGAGGGAGCTGAAGCCCACATTGCAGCGCACAGAGAAAGATAAACAACTTCCCCCTCAGTAGGGGCGCTAACGGTATGGAGGGGCTCCTAGGCCCTTATCTGAACGGAGTTTAGGATTTAGAACTCCAAACTGATCCATTTTATTTGAGACTCCGACAACACGGAGCCTCTGGGAAGTACTTCCGAGGCTCGCCCACTCGTGGGCATTTCAGCAGCCTTGGCAGTGAAAGTCTGGGGGGTTCAGGCGGCTTTCTTCTTGCCCGCCCGTTGAGTCCGAGCTCCTTCCTCCTTCTGTCTCTGAGGCAAAGGGAATAGGGATACAGCTTCAAAGGGGCTTTCAAAGGCCCCTCTCCCACCATCAGAGCTCTCTGACTCGGAGTCATCACCATACTCCCAAACGGTCTTGAGATCGGATGACATTAGAAACAAAAGTAAGAGGAGCGATGAGAGGGACTCACCGGACGACCACCGGAAATCACCTTAACCGAAATAACTCAATTGGTCGGAATCGCCTGCCAGAAACTTCAAAGTCGAAAGGAATCGACTTCACCGGAAATCACCTCCTCCAATACTTGTTCGAATTTTGAACCTAAGTGAGGAGAACAGGTTCGAAAGTAGCTTAAATAAGCCACTGAGAATTTGTGCATTAATGGCGAGGAATGATAGTCATAGCCGAATCGTCGCGAGCCGATTCCTGAGCACACGTGGTTGTCTATCATTGGACGAGCCCCTGCGGATAGTATGGTTCTGACATTGAATAGCATGCTCCGATATACGAAACGACACCCGAGCAGGAGAAGTCATCACATGGATGCTTCCCCAGGTATACGTGGCGACCTACCATAAGCTCGGTAATTATTCGGAATCGTAACCAATGCCACACGTCCGCCGAAGAACAACCCGCAGGCACGAAATACTGAGGATATGACGCTTTGAATTCAAAAACCATGATAATTTCAACATGCGTAGGAGATTCAACAGAAGAGGCGATTAATCTTCTACATAATTACTCTCTGAGTCCTTAGTGGACTTCAAAGAGTAGGGGGCTTGTCATGCCCCAAACTCGAAAATCGGGGCTCACAAAATTCTCGATCATAGAATCTGGTGTCGATAGCCTCTGTAGAGCCCCATTCTCGGCTCCCAACGGCCATTCGCCAGGTTCCGATCCTGGGATGCTACGAGAACGATTTTCGACGTCAATTTGATTCGTAATAAGCATAACCAAAGGCATAACCCACAAACAACAACCAAAAATTTCATTACATTTCCACTATGATAAAAAACTTTACAAGTACAATTAGCATAAAGGGAAATACAATGATGATAGGCCAAAAGCTCCAAAGTAATCTGTCTCGCTCTTAGGCCTCAGCGCTGCTGTGATCCAACGTCACCTGCACGCAATGGTCGTGCATAAGCTTATAGAAAGCTTAGAGGGTGGTGAAAGTGTGTGTGCAAGGTAGTAATATGATCATGTAATATCAGAGTAATGCGGAATATACAGATGGATCCATAAATATCATGAGTCGTACCAAGGCTATGCGATGCAAGATGCAAGTCAAGCATACAATCCTCATATAAGTCTACATATCAATACAGCTCAAATCTGGGATATCACCGGGGTCTAGTACACTCTAAACCAGATCACCGCCCCATCGCGCGTAATAAGGTAAGTGGAAGAGACCTCACTATCCACCTGCCAATATCGGGCTCGGCTCGTTGATAGCGGACCCATTCCTTGAGCTGGTCAAACTCAGCCTAGCTTTGCCCCATACTCTCGGGCGGGTAAGGCCGCACCCCCTTCCAACTGACCACGACACAATGGAAAGTGCGACCGTCTGGTAATCGGCACTCGGCACTCCTGTACCCACTCGGTCTAGACGTTGGATCAACCTCTTAGTACCCCATGTAAAAACTTTCACCCAGGGATATCTATAGCACCCCATGTAGAATAAAATTTTTGATATCCAATCCTGCCAACCACGATACACCTGTGGAGGCTACAGCCTCGATGTCGCTAGGGCGTACAGTAATCATGTCATACAATGCGAAATGCATGAATCACACTATCCAATCATGCGGCAAATCCTGCGCGTATCATGCGCTCATGTGGGGCAACACCGCCTAACCGGGAGCCCCGAAACAATCTGCCCGAAAGCATATGCTATGATCAGTCACTTCTCATATCAAACATACATATGATGCGTATGATCGTGAGTCATGGAACTATACTAAACATATAATAAAGTAATGAACTATCCTTACAATGTAGATGGGCCTAGACGGCCTATACACGACAAGTACGAGCTATCAATGGGCCCTATGGAGAGTCATAATGCGGACATTTAACCAATACTATACTTGCAATGTGGACGTCAAACCAACATTGCTCCCAAGGCACGACCGTCATATACATTATGACATAATCCGTACTGAGATTACACATTGCAATGGGCCTTAGGCACATCCCATTGGGCTTTAAATACATCAAATGGGCCATATCATATGGGCCTTTCATTCATCAAATGGGCCACATCAATGGGCTGCACCAATGGACCTTATGTGCATTGCAATAGGTCATAACCCGTGGGCCTTAGATTGCATCAAATGGGCCTAATCTCACGGGTCTTATGCGTATCAAAGTGGGCCTCAACCACGGGCCACAAATACATCGAATGGGCCACACTGATGGGTCTCATATGGGCCCAACCTCATGTATATTTGAGATCCGACCTATGCATAAGTTAACATATAGATAAATGAAGTGAAAATAATATCAGTTTATTTAGATACCACCATGGCCCTATAAGTTTGAACGGTAGATGTCACTGTCTACTATTTAAATGGTAGGGTCCACTTGAACTTTAGATATGATTCACCACTATTTTCCCATGCTATAAAATGATCTTACAAACGGTTGGATGGCATGGATACGACACTTGCATCATGGTAGGCCCCACCATTCAAATAGGGAACGGTGCAGATAAAGTCTACACATAGGGAGTGGGTCCCATCGTCGGACAGACGACGTGTGCAAAAACACATACACCACGCAGGCATCCACGTGCAGCTCGCTGCCCATTTTGTAAAGCAGAGGTGGGTCCCACGTAGGGCCCAATTTCTTAAATAATATAATATTATAACATAATATAATATATTATCTACATCATATGAGGTGTCCTTAGTAGGGGGACCCACAGAACTGGCTGTCGCCAGATGGCAGTGGGCCCCACCATCAAGACAGATGGATGGCGTTGCCAAAACACAAGTATCATGTGGGGCCTACATTCTACTAGTGTTACAGGGGGAGAGAGAGAGAGAGAGAGAGAGAGAGAGAGAGAGAGAGTAGCACGTGGCTGCCTTTTACCTTTTTCTTTCTTTTTCTTTTCTTTTCTTTTTCTTCTCTGACAAAACAGAGGTGGGTCCCACGTAGGGCCCACCACCAAAGCATATTATATATATTAGTATATATTATTTACATAATATATATAAATATATATATATATATATATATATATATATATATATATATATATATATATATATATATATATATATATATATATATATATATATATAAGAGACGTCCAGGCCGTGGCCTGGACGGTCACGTACATCAAGATTGGGCCCCACACATGGGGTGTGTCCCACCGTCAGATGGACGGTGGACCCAATACATGCATCACGCTGGGACTATCTTAAACGGATGGATGGCGTGGATGGGTCCCACGGACCCCACAGCCGTACACACTTCACTGTAAGCCACTCCCTGTTAGGAATCCAAGACCTCAACGTTGCAAGGAGGTGTCTCCATTCAGTCTGCCAGTTGAACGGTGGCGCTGGGTGTGTGATCACGCCAAGGTGGGCCCCACACGTGGGCTGGAGGGTGGGGATGGGTCCCATGGACCCCACGGTCAGCATACACACCCCATGTCAGTGCACCCATGTTAGTGCACACACATGTTAGCCACCAACACAAGGACCGGTACCAAGGCCTCAAGTGTTGAAACGAGGCATCTTTCACTCAGTCTACCCGTTGAGTTATGGAGCTGGGTGTAGAAGTGGGCCCCTCAGGGACATGGCCCACCGTCCAAAATGGTGGACGGTTTGGATAAGGCACATACATCAGGATGTGGCCCATTAGGATGGGTGGAGGACGGGAGTAAGTCCCATGGACCCCACTGTTAGTTTACACCCATTGTAGCGCACCTACTCCAGTTCACACTCCACTGTTAGCACGTCCAGCATCCTAGGGACGCTAGACAGGGTGGATATAACACAAGCCTCGTAGTGGGTTCCACGGGGGCGTGGCCCACCTAACCTTTAGATCCGGCTAATATTTGTGCTTCCCTTTCATCCGGGTGGCGCACTATTTGGATGGCCCATACCAAAAACAACAATAAAGAAATCAAGGTGGCCCACCATTGGTATGGATGGGATACATACATCAAGTGGTCCACGAGTCATCATACACAAAGGAAAAGGGAGAGAGAGAGAAAGATCGGTGAGGATGGAGGGGCCCCGCCACTATGGGACCCTCTTGCTTACGAATATACATCAAGGTGGGTCTCACATATATGGACCCTTAATCATACAAAATGAATAAAAAAAATAAAGATCTAAGATCACCCACCGTTGATCTTCTTGCTCCCTTGGATTCCTTAGCTCCTTAGCTTCGATTCCAACGGATGAGATGAGGTATGGATGACTAGGATGGGAGATCAAGGGGTAGGAAAGGTGGACCACACTTGGAGTTTTGGAAGAGAGGGAGAGGCTCATACGTATGGGATTTTTGGTTGCTTGGAATGAAGCTTGAGAAATGAGAGAGAGTTATAAAGGGAGAGAGAGTGATGGGTGATGGATGTGGTGAGTGATGGGTGTGTAAGAAATTCTTAACTTTTGCGGCCATTTGTGTAAGAAAGGCATGAGTGGTGTAAGAACTTTTTGACTTTTAAGGCATTTTGTGTAAGAAAAGTATGGGCTTGTAAGAACTTTTGGACTTTTATTGCTTGCTTGGGAAAGGATGAAAAATGATGTGTACTTGCCATGAGATGTGATGGGATTTGATTGATTGATGGGATTGATGTGACAAGTTGTAAAGATTTCCTTGGATTTCGCAACGCGCGGCGTTTTCCTCGCACCGAACGTTGTCCCACATCTCCTGACCAGGGTATTGCCTCGGCGCGCGAGTCGCGGCATCGGAACCGCATCGACGGCGCGGTCGCTATGGTAATGGTCTTGGGTTGAGTCGACTCGGGTTGATGGCATACGAATCAGGGTCGCTGTAAATATCAGTTAAGGGTCGAAGGTTGCCGGAATTCAACCGGTAAGACCACGGAAGTTTATGGAACGGTACGGACTAAGATACAGGTCTTACATGGCTTCTGTTATAGGAAGATCTGAGCCCCAAATAGATCCAAGGATAAGTAACGTATTGATCAATCAGGCGTACAAATGTCCGAGGAAATACACACCCGACATGTGCGCATAGCACTGAGGAAGCCATGCGTAAGCTATGAGGGCGCTCCTGCTCCGAGGCTGCTGATTAGAGTAATTTGTAATTTGAAGTCGAGATAAGAGTCGCACTTTGATTGGATGCGTTGGGCCATTAAACATCCGTTTGACAAAAACAAATCCCATCGTATTGCAGGAAACCCGATCCGATGAGATAATTTCGACATCCCACCTCGAACCACAAAAAGAAGGCTCTCGGAGCACTTGATAAGTATAAGTGAAGAGCCAGGTTCGGTAGTATGGGCCGGGGCTCAGCTCGGACTAAAAATGTCGTCCCTATTCAATCAGTCAACAGAAAAAGCTGATAAGTGTCCTGACGGCTAGAGGAACTGTACCGAGCCGAGACGGCACATTAAGACGGACTTCCAGGCTGTTAGATTCGGAAACTAACATAACCAAACGTGGCCGATTGTTTCATTCACAGATACGCATTATGTGAATGATACGATAAACGATCCTTGGATTGTGTACAATATCTTCACGATCTTGGTATCCCGCTGATTGATTAAATTGTGCCGACGATAACAAATCCAAATCATCCAACCGCCAGGTATAAATACAATGAAACCCCATTGCTACAGGTATGCGATATCTTGCACTCTCTCTATACTTTTCAACTTTAGACCCAGATTTTCTTATCCTAACTTAGGCATCGGAGGATTCCCTGACTTAGTAAGAGTTTTCTTTACCGTTCTCATTGTGCAAGACTAGAACGTTAAAGTGATCCAAGGTTTGAGAGACAGGGAAGAGCTATTTAAATTTTGACTTCAATAATGTCTAAGTTCAAGATCAAACCTGGCACATCCTATCCGAGCCCAACCCACCGTTGGGTCGGTCACGGGTCGGTCGGGTTGACTGCGCCCGACTTTCAGTCTTAATAAGAACCCTGCCCGAACGGATTGGAGTAGGACGCAATCCACGTCCGTTTGCAACCCTGCTATGTTAAATTTATTACGCCATCATCCCTCCCCTCACTGTCGAATAATAAGTGGGGATCTGGTACGAAACGTGGCGGTTTTCAATTGAAGGAAAGAGCTCAGCCAATCCCCGAGTGAGCTCCAAACGGAAAAGGTATTCGTTTCGAATCCACGATGCAGGGGAGGCAGTTTCACGGAAAAGGAAAACACACCGAATTGATAATGGGTCGGACAGGGACACAGCGAATCGCTCCAAACGGCAGGTATTCATTTCGAATCCGGCGATGCATCGGAGGCAGTTTCACGGAAAAGTAAAAAGCACCGAATTGAAAATGGGTCGGACAGGGCACACATCAAATCACTAACTCTGCAAGGGTCAGGTGGCAGGTTCTTTGTTTTTTTTATTTGCTTTGGCTGGGTTTGTGGTTTCGGACAGGATCATGGTCCAATGATCCTAGCCGTTGATGATGGCCAGGGGTTCGTATTTTTCAGATTCCAGTAGTCGCCGGTTTCATTACCCATGTCATCAATTGTTTTGATCATGGAATCATAGCCCACTTTGCAATCCAAACCGTTGCAGTATGGGAACCGAACTGTGCAGAAATGATCACCTACACCGTCTCGTCCACCAGGAAGCGGATTGACTGGTGCACTACACATCAGCTATACATATATGTAGTGGCGTCACCAAGTTTCGTGAGTCACGCCATGAAGTTGAGGTTTGTGTTATATCTAAGCCGATGTGATAGTCTTATGGCCTGTTTGGGAGCGTGGATTTAGCACTCCCTGGATTCGCAACCCCTAAGATTGGAAACCCTCTGGATTGGTAATCTTCTCGGTGTGTTTGGCACCTTGAAGTGTAAATCAACTTTAATTCAAAAATACCTATACACGGTATATTTACAGAAATTTGAATTTAATTACTAAATCAACTTTAATATTTTCAATTAGTGAGATATATAATTTTTGACATTATGGTTGTGATAAGCCCGCTAAAATATATGTTTTGTCTACAAATGATGAAATTTCAAGTTTTGGATGGACTGCAAGTACAAGATCATGTTTGAGTGACTAACAAACGATTTTTAATCGTTGATTAACATGGACAATGTTTGGACGGTGCTGAACAATATTTGGACAGTGCTCATTTACATGAACACTGTTTGGATGGTGCTGATCATCGTTAGTGGGCCACATGCCCAGTAAAATGATAGTGTACAGTGATATACATTTATACCTACAACTATTGAAATCATTTTAGGTGTAATCTAAGCTCTTACTGTAGATTACAAACCCCCTCAAAGAGGGGATTGAGAACCCCCTGGATTGACAATCCCCAGTTGCTTTATGCTGCCAAACAACCGAGGGGGTTTCAAACCCCCTCTAATCCCCTCCAATCCAAGGTGTCAAATGACCCCTTAAGTTTTGAATTGAAAAATAACACAAATCTAAATATCAAGTGGACCACAATGCATAAGCAATGAGGGATTGGACGTCTACCATTGAAATCCTTTTACGTGACAAAAGTATAAAATTTATTTTTCCTCTCTATCCATCTATTTTTTACCTAAATAACATATTGGATGGAAAATATACGTCGTGATGGCCTACGAATTTTTCAACGGTGAAAATCATTATTCTCAATGCTATTTTTGGGGTGGCCTATTTAAGCTTTGGATATGTTTTTTTTTTTTCGGTTTTTTGTCCTAATGCTTTAAAATGATTTAGAAAAACATAAGCGATCAGTATGGATATAATAAATACATCATTGTTTGGAGCTCATGTAACTTTGATCTCCTTTTAACCGTCCGTACAACTGGGAGCTCGAGGAGCGTCGGCGCTCGCCTTGGCATGAGGCGTATCCACCGCAGCTGGTGTGTGGTACACCAGCTAATCCGCTTCTCCCCACCAGCATCCCACTTGCTTAAGAAATCAATACCGTTGAAAATACAGGTTCCACCATCAAGACCGTACTTGGGGAAAATCAGATGGGCCACACACGTTCTGTCAGAGGATCACTTGCACGTTGGCCTATGCGTGGCCCAAATGATTAGTGTGCCGGCCTAATTTTCATTTCAGGCCATACTCATGGTGGGTCCCACCGTTTCCATGGCTACAATGTACTGCACAAGTTTCGTATCGGCAAAAAAAAAGGTAGGGCATGATGCCTTGCCTGCAAGGTGATGAGGCGGACTGGGTTCTATACCGCCGGGACCTAGCTAGAGACGAAAGATGGACGGTCCTAGCAGGAGATCCGTGGGACCCACCGTTATATACATACATGTTTTTATCAATACCGTCTGTGGGACCTACCGTTTTCATAAATTATTTTACGACCTTACTAAAGCTTCTTGTCATGTTACCACACGGTCACATGAACCTTCCAACCTTTCACACGGTTACAGGGACCTGAACGAATAGAAATCATAAAAAGTGGGAACCATCTATGCTGAAGGCACGTGAAACTCTAGTGTCTTCGTTTCTCATTGGTCCACGTCATTTCCAATGAATCATAGGCCCGATTTTACTCTCCAAGTAGATTGTTAACTACTAGACAAATATTTTAACCGAACTTTTCTAGGTCCCATTATGATTTTTACGTTAGATTAATTATTTTTCAAAATAATTTCAAAGCATGATCCCAAAAAATAAGGCACATCCAAATTTAATTGGATCACACCATTGAATGGGATTGAACAAATTACCATTAAAAATTTTCAAAGGTCCACCATGAGGTTTATTTTCCATCATGTTCATAAGATCACACGTACCTTAATAAAGAAATTAAGATACAGGCATCAGCCTGATGATGGCCTTTTGTGATTTGAGAAATTTTAAATGGGAGCATCAATTCCAACTATCTTCAGTGGTGTGTTGTACTTTAATTTTGGAGTTGCACTGTTTTTGAGTTTGTATCCTTATGATCATATGAAAAAAAATGGATGAACAATGTTAATCTGATAAATACATCATTACAAGCCACATAAATTTCAGAAATTAGGTTCCTTGCATGTAGGAGTGGATTAGGTGAGACCATGACCTCACCCAAGACGGTGCAATCTTTTAGCGTGGGCCAGCTTGCCGTGTGTATTCTATATCTACTCTGTTCATCCAGTTTTTCAGACCATTTTAGACAATGGTACCAAAAATTAAGAAGATTCAATTATCAAGCTATGGACTATATTCTAGGAAACAGTGGTGATTGAACATCATACCGTTAAAAACATCTTAGGGCTCATCTTAGTGTTTTCTTAACTTTTATTTTCCATCCAATTTGTTGATAAGTTCACATAAGCCAATAGGAAGAGAAAAAAGAAGGCATATCAGTGTCATCGAAAACTTTTATGTGTCATTAATGACCAATCACCACTATTTCCTATGATGTTGTCCATCAAATAATTGTATCTGCTTCATTTTGTGGATAATGTCTTAAAATGACCTAGAAAAATAGAAAGAGAGTGAATACAGAATGTATAGGGGTGTACATCGAGTCGAACCGAGTCGAGCTGGCCTCAGCTCGACTCGGCTCATCTTGGTCCTCAAGCCTGAATGGCTAGCTCGGCTTGGTTCGGTCAATAACTTGGGCCAGTTCGAGCCGAGTTCAAGCCGATATAAAGCCGAGTTTGCCTGTGTAACATTTTCACAAACACCTGGGCTGCACCTTTAAAATCTCACTGTATGTGTAACAACAACAATGTTTTTACAAGTATTTTATCAAACACCTTTTAAGCAACATAAAAATCAAGAAAAAAAAGTATTTGTTTCTTATATATATCTTCTTTAAGTCATTTCATTAAACATTTGGTGAGCAACATTAATATCAAAGTAACTGAGTCACCAAACTGGTTTGATCCAAGTTCAATTCAAGCTAGGTACGATCTGAGTTGAGTTGAACTAGGGCCAACTCGAACTCATTTTCAAGCTAAAAAAATTAGCTCGACTTGGCTCGAACCTAGCTTCGAACCGAGCTTTTTCGAGTCAAGTCAAGTGAGCTAATCGAGCTGGCTCGGTTTGTGTACACCTCTGAGAATACACATGTTAAGGTGGGCACCACGGTAAGGGCCGCACTGTATTAGTGAGGCCAGTGTTTCACCAGATCCACTCCCTCCTGTGGTGCGGCACATTTCAATGGGGCCTTATCATGATAGATGTATTAGATCCACATTGTCCATCCATTTTTCTAAACCATTTTAAAATGAGACATAAAATGAGGAAGATCCCGTGCTCAAGTGAACTACACTAATTACATAGTCGGAACTGGACGCCTACATTTGAAAACTCCCAGGGATGGCTCTATTTAAGCTAATATGTCTTTTCCTGATCTAGGTTTGTGTTACATTACGATGATATTAGATGGTAAACAAACCTCAAAGTAGACCTTACGAAGGTTTCAATGAGAGTTGTTCAATTCCCGCTATTTTCTCTTGTGTGGTCTATTTAAGCGTTGAATATGTCTCATTTTTTGGCACATACTATAGAATGATATGTTAAAATTGATGAATGGCATGGATCTAAAGCATAAATAATTGTGGTGGGCGTTTAGCTCTTGAAATTAGATAGGATTAAGTGAAATGAAAGTGATTTTTTACAATGATAACATGATGTTAGAGTTAGTATATAAAGTTTATTTTTCTGTGTACATTAAATGCCGTGTTTGGAATGTAAATATTTAAACGGTAAATCCTAAAGTTTATTTGAAATCACATTTGTATTAACAGTGGAATCTGCAAAACCCACCATTCACGACTAATATTGTTTGGAAATATCACATACTTTTTTATTGTGTTGATGTCAATAAGATATTTCGACCTACTGCGGTGTATGTGTTAGGCAGATAATCCCATAAATCACAGTGGCCTATCAGCGCTCCTGCCTGTGCCCAGCTTGGGACAGGTGGGGTATTACAATCCGTACCGATGACTTACTACTCAACAGCGAGTTCAAGAGCATGAGGGGTGTTATTTGAGGAAACGGATTGGCTACTCCCCTGCCACCAGCCCGGTGGCTGATGGTCGGTGCTCTGTGGGCCCCACCATGATGTATGTGTTTCATCCATTCCGTTCATCCATTTTTACAGATCATTTTAGCACTAATGCTGAAAATGAGAGGGATATAAATATCAGGTGCGCCACACCATAGGAAAACAGTAGTGATTGGATATCCACCATTAAAATCCTCCTAAGGCCCACTGTACTGTTTATTTGACATCCAATCTTTTGATTAGGTCATACAGACCCATTTGAAGTGAAAAAACAAATATAAGCTTGATTCGAAACTTTTATGTCCCCAAAAAGTTTTTAATGGTCAACATTCATTCAACACTGTTTCCTGTAATGTGGTCCACTTGAGATTGGGATATACCTCATTTTTTTGTTTCATATCATAAAATGATCTAGAAAACTAGATGGACAGCATGGATGAAACACATACATCATAGTGGGGCCCACAGAGCACCAACCATCAGCCATTGGCTGGTGGCAGGGGTGCAGCCAGTCCGTTTCCGTTATTTGATTAGTTGGTATTAAAGCGGAAAACATCCAAAGTACACGTGTCATGCATACATCTCATTCCAAACCAATCAGATCTGGGCCACACTACAAGATAGTTTATATCACAACTACATCCGGGGCCCGATTCCCGCCGTGGGATGGCACATGTGTGATTGATCTGAGCAGCTCATTGGGTAGGGGGCGCTATGAACATTCAATGTACCTAGAGTTTTGAAAAAAGAGCTTTCAAGGCACGTGTTGGACTTCCTACTCGCTCATCAGGTGGGGTCCACCGGATAGATCAAGATGTTCAACTCATCATATGGCCATACAGAAGAAAAGTCCGCATTCGACCCTTCCTAACCAAACATGCTAAACAGACAATCTAGACCGTCCATTTACAGAAGAAAACTTCACTTCTCCCCACCTGGACATCAACCCCCTTGTACAGCGATGGAAATACACCGTACATGCAGTTTCCACAACATGCGTTCCAAAATGATTGAGGACAGTCGTTTCTTTATGGTAGAAAAACATACAATCTGGACCGTCCATTTATTCTCCCTACCATTTAAGAATAACATGTAATAAATCGGAAAATCCAGTCCGTTGAATGTTAGCTTTCGATGTTTGTATTAAGTGCGCCTGATCTTATACTCAAAATACTTTCCATTTGATAGGGAGGGTAGTTCCCCGTATAAACGCTACCAGAAAAGGGGAAGAAGCTACGGTTGTTATCCGTACAAAAACCACAGACATAGGAGCCTAAGGTTCAAAGATTTGGCTACGGTTTTAATTCGTAGCTATAGTCTCTAAATAGCCGTACAAAGAATTTCTGCAGTGGAAAGTACATACAGCTACAGAGTATTTGTAGCTAAAAGTAGGGTTGGATCCGTAGCAATATGCTGAATTTAACAATAGCTACGGTTGTCAGATTAGGAACTACGGTCAATATGCGTAGCTACTGCATACATTAAAATAATTTTTTAAAAAATAATGGTGTTTGTGCATAATCATTCATTCATTCATTCAATAATGAATCAATTACAATTACAATGATGTTGAAAATACAAAGACAAACATCGAATGAGGCCTTCCACATATGAATTGCTCTTTTCACGGATGGACGTCCATGAATAACGGCCCTGCAAGTATGACACTGTTAAGGATTTATTTATTTATTATTATTTTTTTTTGTGATGTATTATTGCAGAATTGGTTAACTGCTTTTTGTAATGTATTATTGCAGAATTGGTTAACTGCTTTAGCACAATAATAAAAAGGAAACAAAACAAATTGTTGACTGCTTACAACAATTCAAAAAAGGAAACTGCACTTACGTTATAGGGGTTCTCATCTTGCAAAAAAATGCGGAGAGAACTGCTTCACAGCTAAAGAGAACAGAAGACCTTATCAGCCTCCAAGGTAAAAGATCATCTGAAGGTTCACATGCATCATAAAAATGTAATTTTCATGTTTCTATTTTTTAATTTTTTTGGTCAGCCATAGTGCACAATTTCCCAATCATATGTAATGGTGTGTGTTTAGATGTGCTATAAAATTGTATTTACTTGTAAAATTCTTTAAATTCAGAAAGAAGTTTGAAATCCATGATTTATGTATTTGGTCTTCAAATGTTGGATTCAGAAAATGGAGATGCTAGAGCTGTGAATTATGAATTCAGAAACTGTTCTGTCAAACCTGCGAAGGGGCATGCTCAAACACGTGTGAGCTCCAAAAATGCCAGGGGAGTATGTGACTGGGTGGTTCATGGATTGAGGTTATGAGGAATGAGATGAATAGACCGCTATAAAAAAGATAAGTGGTAGACCTTGCTTTTAAACCAGGGTTTAGGGCAACCACATTTTAAAGGGTGGCCTGGATCTTGCTAGCTGGAATTGCCTCTTTAATCTCTCAAATCAATCTTTTTTTTTTCCCCAAGTATTTCTCTATTTGGGTATTGTACAACCATCCCAACCACCATTTTTTCAACTCCGTCACAAATACAGTCATCAACCATCTCAACTTCTCTAGCATGCACAATACTCATGAATAAATGAAGGGAAAATCCTCCCTTTGATTATAAACAAAGCAAATATTGAAACTAAAGACTGCGATATTGACTTGAGGGCAAAATAAAGCATACCTTGATGCTGAGGAGTTCAGATAGCCTAGGCACAAGAGGCTTCAAGCTGTACTGGACAAGCATTTATCTGCAATGATTACATCACTTAGAAAGTAGAGAATTTATAGTTTCATTCATACAACCCATACCACACAATGTTCCTAATATCCAAGCTCCATTCCAAATAAAATCTTTAAAACAATCAATGCAATGCTATAAAGAATAAACAGAATTTATAACAGAAGCAAAGGAAATAAGCACTATAAAAGAAAGGAGCAAAGGTTATAACTGGCCAACTAAAATTCCTGTACCGTAGAGAAAAAAGGATCCACACAATTCAGGAGCTCTATACCATCTTGTTGCAATTGCAACATAATCCTGTAAGTAAGAGAAATGAAAAACCATGAATATGCATGATACCATATGGGCCACTGTCTCTAAATTATCATAATACACATTATTAGCAAAAATTTAAACTATTTCTTTATTATAAAAATGAAAATCTCGCTTGGGGTAGCAAACTGAAACCCTTACCAGGCACCCATGAGAAACATTAATACATATTTGATCTGCTGCATCTCCTCCACAAATGATTCCCAACGCTGGATCAATGGGGTACAAATGAGCAGTTAGGTAAGAAACACAACAAATGTCTGAAATAACAGTCATAGATGGGATGGATGGAATCATCTGATCCGCAAGAAAATTTGGGCCATATTCCATCAATGCCAGGGCACATCATGTCCTTGGTGCGAATCAATGAAACATGGGGACCACTTGTACAAAAATAGATGTATCAGAATAGTACTCACCCTCATGGACTAATAATGTAGGGGCATTTTCACACTGGGCTCGAGTGGGGTCACCTGTGGGATGTAAGGGCACACTCGGGGTGGGTGACCCGTGTGATTAGGGGCCCACGGGGGAGGTCTCGTGTTCGAGACTCCTCACCAGGGGTGATTATTGCACATTTCATACTGGGCTCGAGTGGGGTAGCTCGTTGGATGCGGGGACACGCTCGGGGTGGGCGGCCCATGTGATTTGGGGCCCACGAAGGGGGTTCGGCCGAGGACCTAACCCATGCGATGTGGGGCTTGGGCTATGAGATAAAGGGATTAATTTGCCATACTCTAATAGTTCGAGCTTTTAGAACAAGTGGTTAATTGTCCTGCATCACTTTCCCATGGGCCTTCTAGATCCTTCGACTTGTACCAACTCACTCCCAACTGGGGTGGTTCTTGGTCTCCTTTACACATGATAAAGTCTACTTTCCCTCGTCTTTTACCAGCTCACTCCCAACTGGTGCGGTTCTTGATCTCCGTTGCACATGACCAAACCATCCAACTCTACTTCCCCTCACCTTATTACCAACTGGTGTTACTCTTAATTTCCCACGAATGCATTCATTTCTAATTCTATCGTTCCTCGTCTTTCCACTCATCCAACTCAACATCTTATTTCAGCTACACTCATCGTCTGAACATGTTGTTCTTTAACTACCCAAAATTCGATCCCATAAAGTATGGCTGGTCTTATACTTCAATATACAAATATGATAAACATAATCACACAAGAAGTACAGTTGTTATGACCTGGTCATTTATTTCATTGTACTTTCTCTCAGCTTCATCCTTCAGTTCCTGTAAATCTGATTTCTCTTCTTCCCATGTCGCCTTTAAGAAATCCTGGAGAAAGTACAAAAGTAATTACATAAAAGCAAATCGGACATTTAAACTACCAGAATAGGTGTATTTTCATGAAGACCATAAATAATGAGTGCATCAGACACCAAATATGTTTGAACTGAATGCATCAAGAGACAACATGTCTGAACTAGTCTATTGTGTTCATTAACGTACTGGAAAGAAATGAAGCTCACAAAGCATCATTTTGTAAAATAACGACTATGAAAAGCATTTCTGTTACCAGTCTCTATTGGGGGACTACTTTACCAATAAGAGCAATTTATAAACATCAATTGACCTTGCTGGCACACTTGTCTTAAATTAAATGTAACAGCTTTCAGTTTCAAGGATGATAGATCACTGAGGTCTTCTTAAGTTGTTACAATTAATTTTTCCTTTAGCACTGTCTATTGGGGAACTATTTAAACAATAAGAGCAAGTAATAAGCACACCTTGCTAGCACACTCTGCAGCCTGATATTAAATGTAACGTCTTTTAGTTTCTAGGATGATAAGTCATTGAGGTCTTCTCAAGTTTTTACATGTAATCAGTGATGATTGTGCGTGGAGTTTCCATTAATTATCAATATCTCCGTATATTCCAAATTCTCCATTTGAGTATTTTGAATCTCTACCATATATAACACTAGTAGGTCTTGGACATTTTTGCCCTCGCAATTAATTTCCCTAGATGAAAAATCACCAATATTTTTAGAATTTGAAAATGTCATCGTTGTCCATCGCGAACGCTGACTTTCACCCTTCCCAAACTCTAGATAATATTTCCTGCACCTATTTCTCTCTAACTTCCTTTCACTTCACATGCATTGCACTTGCAACACCCCCTAGTGAAAACAGCATCAGCAAGAATTGCTTGATAACAGCATTATCAAAATCATATAATTCATAGTTCGGACCGTACAATTCAAATTGAATCATGCCCAAATGATTAAAATTGCAAATATCAAGAGGTGATTTGTACGATTTAAATTTAGATTTTTATTGTTTATTTGATTTGATTTGATTTGATTTTTTTGTTTTATTTTTTTTAATTTTTTAATTTTAATTTTTATTTTTTTATGATTCAAATGGAAAAGGTAAGTCATGGTTTGTGATGTGAGCCTTGGCATAAGAAAAGAACTCAATTTTTTACTACTTTTAAGGGTCAATTTGGACTAAGGGCCCGTTTTGATTGCAAATTACATCAATAATGTATTGTAGAAGTACAATGATTACAAATTACAATACCTATCTCCTTAAAACGGGTCTGACAATTCCCACGTTTGGATAGGCATGGTAAAATCATAATGATGATTTCAATGTCTACTCATAGAGAAAAATATACTAATGTGCATGTTTGGATAGGAGATTTTCAATGCAATAAATGTAAAACTATAATGATTACAAATTCCTTAACCGACTCCTATTACATTTGCACTTGACCGCCAAATTACATGTTTTAAAAAACGTTGTAAAATCGTAATAATGGTGCTTTTACAATACAGATACTGCTGTAATTCGCAATCCAAACAGACTTCATGTTTCCTTCTTTTCCTAATCAAAAGGTTAGATTTTTTCTTTTTTCGAAAGATGGTTAGATATTTCTTTCTTCACTAAAGAGAACAAATACATTTTCATCTTTTACAAATTTGTGGGGGATGTTGAAGCATTGTTGGTAGTCATTTTAATTTCTATTTTGTAATTGATGCTTTGAGTCTACATTAAGTAGGAGAGTTCTATTTCTCTTCATGCAAGTTTTGGTTTAGG
Source organism: Magnolia kwangsiensis (assembly GCA_037074715.1). Taxonomy (NCBI): domain Eukaryota; kingdom Viridiplantae; phylum Streptophyta; class Magnoliopsida; order Magnoliales; family Magnoliaceae; genus Magnolia; species Magnolia kwangsiensis. The sequence continues at coordinate 72,531,390 of CM073584.1, forward strand.
TGGAAGATGCTTGAATTTCACAAGTTTCCTATTCTGAAAACATTAAGGAGGATTTTTATTGCCAGTTTCACAGTGGTTGTACAATGGAGGATGGAAATTATAACATCAAGATATTTTTGCATTTATTTTTATTTTATTAAAAAAATAATTGAAAGGTGAGAAACACACACACTACCACCTCAGACGCATGGGTTCTCGAACCCTTGACCTCAGAGATGAGACACACAATGTCTACCACTGAGCCAAGACAAGAGACCCTTGATATTTTTGCATTTATGGATTGTTCTTTTATTTGAAACCATGGTTGAAGCAGATGGTTCGATTGGGTCGAATATTATTAGTTATAGAGTTTTTTTTGTATACATAAGACAATATTCAGAATTATGAATGTGGACGGAAAATGGGTAGCTAATATTTTTTTTCTATATTATTTTCTAAATTTTCCACAAGTTGCAATTTATATTTTGATTTATGATAGATTTTGTTCCCTAAAGCAACTTACAATGCGCTTCAATTTTGAAAACATTTCTTGAGAATAGATACACAATAATTTCCTGAGAAATCGCTACGAAGCTCTGTAACGTTAAATCAGCAGTCAATCTTTCAGAAGCAAGCATTTACATAAAGGGTTGATCGCCTATGGGGATTGTATGCTTACTCATCATGCTCCCCATCTTGCAGCCAACATGCCACTTGCGTAGAACATCCATACAATGCAAAAGGTAGATTGCACCGTGAGGATAATCTGGAACGAAAATCAGGCCAATCTGCAGGTGTGGCCAACCTAATCAGTGGGTCTACCTGATTTTTGAGGCAGGTGATCCTCATGGTGAGGCCTGCAGTTTGCATGATACAGATGTCCTACATAAGTGGCATGTTGGCAGGAAAGATGGGGCTGCATGACAAGTTAGGACACAACCAGTTGTAAGTGGTCAGTTCTCTGTAAAACTTATGCAAATCCAAATCAACCTAAAACTACAATAACCTCAACCATCTATCATGTTAATTTTAACTTAAATACCACATGTAAGCTCAATTAAAACATACTGTTTAATCCCTTCTCTATGGCCATGTTTGGCTTGGATGATTACTATGCAATTCCATGGAAAAATTCATGATTACCTAACGGTCATTTACACTCTCACTATGCTAAGAAGGATGCTTTGGAATTTGGATGCTTTTTTTTCTTTTTTTTTTTTCTTACTTTTGAAAGATTAACGAGTTCCATTAAAAACCAAAGGAAGAGGAAAAGAATTCACAATACTCGAAAATACAATCTAGATTCCAGGGATGATCCTTAACCACTTCGACCCAGCAACAAACAGATCTGTTGGGCACCTCCACACTGATGACTGAACCAATAGTGAATAATGCGGACTGCCTCCCTTATGGCAATCACAATTGCTCCAATCCAGGAGAAGTATTGGCTGGAGCAGAAATTGCGGACATCATGTCAGCAGCTTCAAGAAGGCCCCCTGCAACCACCCACATTGCTGTCATTTGTAGGATCTATTGCTTCCAGGACAAATCTGCGACCTTTTCCAATTAAAATAGTTGTTGCTAATCGATCTGTCTGTAGGATAGACACATCTCCCACAGGAAGATCCCCAAATGAGGAAAAGTCCAGCGACGCACGTATTCAAGACCATGCAATCAGGATGCATTTTTATGGGTTGTGTTTGGAAATCATGTTGAAATTTAGATATTTTAGAATCATATCTCATGGCTAAATTCCAAGGGAATCGTGTATATCCTGAATGAGTGAAATCTTTGGGGTTAATTCTCATGATTCCACACTATCAATATATGCCAAGATAATCGAATCAGGTGAATCTGGTTTCTATTTTCATCGAGTTATCAGGAATCCAGCCAATGTGATAAATATTGCTGAGAGTTTGAAAATCTCGAGATAATCCCACGAAAAATACACTAACTGATGTTATCCCGATATTATCACGAGACTTTCAAATTGTTGGCAGATTTTCAAATATCAAATTTCTATCGCCATATCATTGTGAAAAATACTAATAACCTTGAAAATTTTGTACACTAAGCATATATTTTTCTAATACATTAATTAATTTTGGAGCAAATTTTTTATTATTTTTTATTTTTTTAACTTTTTGAGAGATTTTCCCAATAATATCCAGAGAAACAACCCTAAAATATTTTAGTCACAAAATTTGTGCAACTGATGGCGACCATAGATATCCTCCCCTGTTATCACAGCCTATCAGGAATATAATAGCAAAAAGTATCCAACAGAGCAATGGCAGTTTACATTTTCACTTTTTCGAGCATCCGTTAATTTACGTAACTCCGACGCTTCATCTTGCAGTAGAGCTAATGCCTGAGAAGTTCTCGTCAACTCCTGAATTGTCTCAGATTGGAGGATAACCTGCACAATACCAAAAAAGAAAAAGGATAATTAAAAAAATACATTTGTGCCATTTTTCAAAAAACACATCATCTTTATATTTAACTATTGTGCATCGGCCGAGACCATCATCAACTAGGTGACTTTCAATTCTAGTTGTACATAGAGCGCAGACTTTTACCAATGTTATACTTCAGTATGGAGCAAAATGATATACTTAGCAATTGGCTGAATCCTCGTAAGCGTGTTGAGTCTCTTAACACAAGTTGCATCGGTTATAAATATTAAGAATAAGGATAGAAGAAGCCACGGAATTCAGGAGATACACTGCAGATGCCTCTTTCTTTACACCACACAGCAGAACCCACAAACATTACTGTTAAGTTGTTTCAGTTTCTTTTGGATAGGTCCAGCCATACAGCATCAATCAGGATGTGTCTCGTCAGTATCAATGGAGCTTATGTGTAATTTGTTACCCTTAAAATAACAAACAACGTTGTTCAAGGAATATAATAAATTGTGTAAATAAAAAATGAAAAAAAAATAAATAAATAAATAAATAAATAAATAAATATATATATATATATATATGTGAGGTGTATAATTTCTAAAGATGGACGAGTTGGTGATTTTTGAAAGACCCCGGAGGCAGAAAACTCTGACTTTATAATTGTAATGAGGATCCCCATCTAGATGTAACTGAATTCCAAAAACACACAAACCAATGGCTAGAATTTTACCTTAGATTTGTGTCCTGTGATCGATGTAGAAGTCTGACATTGATCCTCCAATGTAAGACTCTCCCCAATCTATCCTAAAAGAGTGAGGAGAAGAGATGATGGCACACACCCTACAATTGGGCTCGTGTGTACACAGATGAGAGAAGCTCACAAGGTGGATCCCACACACGTGTAATGGAAGGGAAATGACAGAAAAAGAGCTCCCTCCCTCGCTCACAAGGTGGATCCCACACACACACAGCGATACGAAAACCCACTAGAGTATAAAATATCCCAGGTATCACACTATGTATCGCTGAGTATCGCGAGATATTGCAGATGTCGTGATATATCGCACAATATTGTCACACTCTCCTTTGTATCTTTCTTACGTATTGACGATATCTGTTGATATCAACAGACACCATCAATACGATTAGAGAAACCACGGATGTGTAGAGAAAAACAGCAAAAAAAAAAAAAAAAAAAACCTCCGCTTTTCATATTTTTCCTTCTTTCTTCCCTTTTCTGAACACCTCTAGAGTGAATGATTTCAGTCCATCCCCTTGAATCCTTTGCAAGAGCAAAAAAGTTTTCAAGTAGGAATCAAGATTAAAGTGGATTTGGGCTCAATTACGATTCAATTAATATTTTTGCATTTTGGTCATTTTTATTTATTTATTTAAATTATACCAAATCAGTGCCAACAGGTTAGAAAGTGGATTTGGGCTCAATTACGATTCAATTACTATTTGAAGGTTGGTGGTTCGATTTGAGGTAAATTGGGGAAATATTGAAAATTCTGTAATTTCTCCCACATTAATTGCAATCTTACTATTCAAACATAAAATCAAACATATATGAGGCCTAATCTACTAATTCATCTAGCTTTGGAGATTTTCAAAAAAAAAAAAAAAAAAATTAATTAAAAAATATTTTTATTTTCAAAATTCCACTTCTATTAGCGGTCAATTGGGCCCAATTCAGAGCATGTAAGAGTGTTTGATGAAATCATCATCACATACACTCTAATTTTGGGATTTGGGTTAGGTGGTTCGATTTAGAGACAATTGAAAAAAATCTTTCTTTTTTTTTTTTGCAATTTCTCCCAAATTGGTTGCATTCTTATTATCCAAACAAGAAATCAAACATGTATAAGGCCTGATCTACTGATTCATATAGTTTTAGAGATTTTTTGTAAAAAAACAAAAAATACTTAAATATATGAAATTTCTTTTATATCAATGGTCAATTGACCGCATTTGCATTTTTAGAGCATTCAAGAGTGTTCGATGATTTTTTAAGATATAATTAATAATTTATTTAAAAAAAAATTAATAAATGTTAAAATTATAAATGTAGTACACTGCATCTATTAACATGATGTTCTTTTGCAGGTAAAACATGTGAGTAAAAGGCAGATAGCTGGACATTGTATGGAAGTATGGGACCCCTCTTCATCATAATTGATTCGGGTCCCAATGCAATTTGTGTGGCAATGTTTTGAAGAGTGGAGGGGTAACCAGCTTGAAGAAACATTTAGTGGGAGGGTATCAAAATGTTATATATTGCCCTAAATGCCCAATGGATGTGAAAGCACAAATGAAGACTTTGTTAAAAAAAAATAAATGCGAAGATTAGACACAACCATATTGCACGAGAGAGGGAGATTAGGGAGAAGTGAGGGCAGGTACCATGCAAAGTTGAAGATATAGTGAATTTGGATAAGGAGGAAGATCCTTATTGTAGATGCATTTTTGAGGAGTCTTTACAAGATCAGTGGGAGTGATCAGCAAAGGGGGTGGGAGGCAAGTATGCCCACATTTAAGGGCTCTACGCATGAGCGTGGTGGAGGAAGTGGAGCAGGGGGTAATGGAGCAAACCGGGGGGGGGGGGGGGGGGGGGGGGGATGGATATGGGCCGCAACAGTAGCAAGCGGTTATTGAATGTACCTTCAGATCCAACTATGTACAATAAAGCGGGGAAACATATGAAACAAAAGGAAATGTTTAGTAAATGGGATGTAAGGAAGAAGGTAGGGAAGTTCATTGCAAAGTTTTTTTTTTTTTTTTTATGAGAAAATCTCCGCAAATGCAACAGCGAGCTTGCACTTCAAGAATATGATCTATTAAGTGCAGTGTGGCAGTGAAGGTGTGGTGCCTCCCATGCCACATGAGATAATGGAGAGATTTAGATGACGAGTACACAAAGACGTCGCGTCATGTGGATGGGTATCGCCAGTCTTGGGAGGTGTACGGTTGCACAATGATGTATGACAGGTGGATTGGACCGACAAAGATATCAATAATAAATTTTATGGTCTATTGTAAGGCGGATGCATGATGTCATGAAAGACGTTGGGGGGAAGAACGTCATATAGTTTGTTAAGACAATGGGAGTACATTTGTGAAGGCAGACAAGGAGATAACGAAGGACCATATGTATTGGGCCCCTACACAGCCCATTAGACAGACTTCATGTTAGATACAATAGGTGATGGGCCTTCAATGAAGACTGTTATTACTGATGCATGGTTGATCACTACATTTATATACAACCACACCTTGTTAATATCCAAGATGTGAGTGAGGTAAGGTGTGGACATAATGCGTCCTGAGGGAACACGATTCGCTATAAATTTTATCATCCTAAATAACTTCTTAAAACACAAGTTGAGGCTATAAGAGCTTTTTAGCACTAGGGAGTACGCGGATTGGAATAAGAGTGGGAAGAGAGAAGCTTGGAGAATTGAGGAGCTTGTATTAAGAAATGCATTCTAGGAACACATGCATGATGTGGTGAATATTCTGGAGCCCACATACGTAATACTAAGGACGATCGATAATGAGACATCCGTCGATGCAATCCTTGTATGCGTCCATTTAATTGATGAAATACACCATCCATATATATGGGTGCATGCAATAATCGATGACTGTTGGGAAAAGACCCTCTTGCACCAACTTCATCAGGCTGGTAAGTAATTACATGAATCCAAAATACAACTACAGTTATAAACTCTATGAAGACAGTACCTCGAAGAGAGCTATGCATGAGGTGCATGATAAGTTATTCCCCAACTGTTCGGGGAAAGGTAGCTTTGGTAATGAGGTAAATATGTTCTACACTTACCTTCTCTCTAACGTCATCTAAACCTTCATATTCAAACTTAATGCTAAATACTATTAGCAGATTGTTAGATTCCGCAATGTTGTTGGAATGTTTGAGTGTGAGGCTACAGTGAGGGCGAGGGGCCAGATGATAGCATGCGAGTTATTGCATTAATTACCTCTTACTAAGGGCGGGAGGCTCTTACAACTTAAAGATAATTTTCATATTTTAGCAGTAAATGTGAAATGAAGGAAAAATTTATCTATTTTGCAAGCGAATGGTGGGCCATGTATGGAAGTGATTGCGAGACTTTGCAATGACTGGTTGGTTATGTGCTCGCACAAACAATGTCCTCCTCTCCCTGTGAAAGAAATTGGAGCACATTCTCTCTAATTCATACAAATAAGCACAACAAATTAGGGTACAAAAGGCTTCAGAAGCTAGTGTACTTTAAGTACAACATGAAGCTATAAGAGAGGCTGCTATGCATGGAAGAAAGAAGAAAACCACAGGACCTATTGCACATGATGACGATCAATTAGCATGCAAATTGGGAAGATGATATAGAGGACCCACTTTAGGAGTGAGTTAGGTCAGATGACTAGTACAGTTTAGAAGGGTGACCAGAGCCACATGTAGCATAGGAGGCAGTGTCATAGGGGATTGATGTTAACGCTCATCTAAAGTAGGGTAGATCTCCTTCTGAAGCTTTCTACCCATTGATGAGAAATCCATATGGTAGCCCACAATAGTCACTATCATGAGAGACACGTGATGCCAAGACTTTATTCGACACTAAGAGCGAGACAGAGTTATGCGGGTGATGGGTCTGCTAATGATGATAATGGTGAGTCCCGAGATAATAGCGACAATAGTGATGGGGATGGTGGTGACAATAGAGAGGCTCAATCTACGATTCAGTCTCAGTGACCTCAACCCTTTCACCGGGGAGGGGGATTTTGATAATGCCAGGCTGGACACTAACCATGGTTCTTGTTAAACTGTTAGATTTTGAGAAAGATCTATTGGCACGGTGCATGAGGGACACGGGCGTTCGTGACAAGTGAGGTGGCTCTAAATCTAGATCATGAGGGGGGGGGGGGGGGGCAAGCGACTCCAACAGTTACGACACATCATTTTTCTGTTACGGTGGGGAGTTCACTTCCCAATACGAGCAGGGATATCCACAGCCAATATATGGCCAGAAGTATAGATACTTAGGAGTTACATACGTGCCCATTCCATATTCATATCAGCCACAAATTGTGGCGATTACGGAGTATCCATAGATGGGCATACTAGTTCAATTCGAAGAGGATGAGTACAAGTGTTATGTCACAGAGTATCTTCACTAGTATCATTCTATTATAACATGTAAATAGTATTGTCGATTTGTGGAGCACCAATACTATTCACACACTGTCGAGATGGAGGTGATGATTTTGAGCCACCGCGCAACTCTATGTGGTTCTAAGCCACAACTAGACACATAGTTCACATGTATATTTCTAAATTTCTATTTCCATAAATGTCTTCTTACACTTATAAATTTTATGAATTTGGTTTGAATATAGTTGCATCAATTCATAGATATAAGAGGGTAACTTAAGTTTTATGCCACAAAGTGTGTATTAATGTCTTTTTTAACAATCCATGAAGTTTCATTGAAAAATTCGACCAATTTCCTAGTTTTTCCCCATGTTACACAAAAGGTGAGATAAATTACTCGATACAAACGATATATCTCGTGCAATAACCAATACGTATTTGTATCCCAAGGGTGTGATATGTAACGCGATACCAATATGGTAAACATTGTGCCCTGCTACATCAAAAGTTTATAATATTTACTTATCCAAGCACCCAATTGATTAAATCCCTCTACTCTCCATAGCTACCATTCTTAACCATAAATCCCATGCTAGGCTACAAGATGGATCAGCAGATCTCAACCATTGAATGTCCCATCAGGCGCAATTAAAAACATCGAATGGCTCAAACAAAGAATCGACATTTAAAATCGGCCGATTTAACTTTTAAGACATTTAAAATGTGTTGGCTAGCTATAAAACAACTTGCTTTTCCATGCCCACAATTTCCACTCAAACACTATCATTGAGTCCTATAACCTGTTGGCAAGTTTGCCAATAAATAGAGGAAAACTGAAATATTTTCATGGTAGCCTTCTAGGCTTTAGCTTTACTGTTGCTAGTATTAGCCATTTCCTCCAGCCCCTCATTTAAACAAATTCTCAACATTTTGCTTTTCTACAAATTAACCTTCTATCTCGATATAATTCAAACCATCTTATTGCCATTTATACATTGGCAACCTGACACTTGGCCTCATAAAATAGAAGTGAATCATTGGCATTCTAGAGGGAGATACCTGAAAATTAATTTCTTCCAACCCTAAAACTACCTACCTCACCAACCCCCTTTGCCTACCTAATCATTATACTTAATGCTTCAGTAACAACCACCAAACAAGACAGTGGCACTTTTACCAAACCAACCTCCTCACCTTCTGATTTATTCTACTTAATGCTTCGGCAACAACCACAAACAGGAAAGGGAAGAAAGGATTCCCTTGGAAGATTGACGCTAGACCCCTAAAATAAGAAAATTAACTCTATACCCCTGGGCATAGTACTATCGATTTGTGGAGCACCAATACTATTCACAGCCTTGTTGAGATGGAGGGGGTGACTTTGAGCCATCGCGCAATTCTATGGGTTTGAGCCACAACCAGACACTTCATTCGCATGTATATTTCTAAATTTATATATCTTTCTCTTTTGAATGTCTTGGTTGTGTTTCCATAAATGTCTTCTTACACTTATAAATTTTATGAATTCACTTTGAACATAGTTGCATCAGTTCATAGATACAAGAGGGTAACTTAAGTTTTATGCCCTAGAGTGTGTATTAATGTCTTTTTTAACAATCCATGAAGTTTCATTGAAAAATTCAACCAATTTCCTAATGTTTCCCCATGTTTCCCAAAAGGCACAATAAATTACTCGATACAAATGATATATCTCGTGCAATAACCAATACATATCCGTATCCCAAGGGTGTGATATGTAACGCGATACCGATATGGTAAACATTGTGCCCTGCTACATCAAAAGTTTATAATATTTACTTATCCAAGCACCCAATTGATTAAATCCCTCTACTCTCCATAGCTACCATTCTTAACCATAAATCCCATGCTAGGCTACAAGATGGATCATCAGATCTCAACCACTGAATGTCCCATCAGGCGCAATTAAAAACATCAAATGGCTCAAACAAAGCATCGACATTTAAAATTGGCCGATTAAACTTTTAAGACATTTAAAAAGTGCTGGCTAGCTATAAAACAACTTGCTTTTCCATGCCCACAATTTCCACTAAAACACTATCACTGAGTCCTATAACCTGTTGGCAAGTTTGCCAATAAATAGAGGAAAACTGAAATATTTTCATGGTAGCCTTCTAGGCTCTAGCTTTACTGCTGCTAGTATTAGCCATTTCCTCCAGCCCCTCATTTAAACAAATTCTCAACATTTTGCTTTTCCTACAAATTAACCTTCTATCTCGATATAATTCAAACCATCTTATGGCCATTTATACATTGGCAACCTGACCCTTGGCCTCATAGAATAGAAGTGAATCATTGGCATTCTAGAGGGAGATACCTGAAAATTAATTTCTTCCAACTACTTACCACACCAAACAAATGCTTCGCTAACAACCACCAAACAAGATAGTGGCACTTTTACCAAACCAACCTCCTCACCTTCTGAATTATTCTACTTAATGCTTCGGCAACAACCACAAACAGGAAAGAGAAGAAAGGATTCCCTTGGCAGATTGCCTCTAAACCCTTGAAATAAGAAAATTTTAAAAAAACAACTTTAAGAGTTCTATTCCCCAAAATCGAATAATTCACAAATGGAATGCAGGTCATTATATAATAATTCACAAACTTTAAGAGTTCTATCTCCAATTCACTCGAAACCCCATTCTGCACAATGAGTATAGAAGTCCCAAGTTACATGATTCTATGACTTTTCCATGTCAAGTTTGCATAAGATTCCAAGCTAACCTTCTCTATATTTCAAGTCAATACATTCATGTGGTATCAAAGTCTTGTAAATGATTTGTCTCCCAAATAGAAAGGAACCTTTTGATCTAGAAGTTACTCCCACAGCATTCCTAAGTTCGCACGTTATGATCTTGGCCACAATTTAATAGGCTACCTAGCAAACTAATCAGCCCAAAAGATTTCATGTCACACCCCAAATCTGGTTCCCAACACCCATTTGTTGTAACCCGAATCTAGAGCTGACAATGTCCGTAGAACCCCGATTCCGGTACTCAACGCCCATACACCAAATCCCAAAGGCGATGTTACACAAGGATGATTTAGGAAAAACTATGAAACCGAGCATAACCCAAAGAACTCCACAAGTAACATAGATCTCCACTATACAAAAGGTCATATATAATTATGAAAATGGAAGTAGAGGTCTCGGGTCAAACTAACACAAATCATGGGGCGCGAACGGCGATCCGGTCGATCCCGACGTCGAAAACAGGCGTACGAAAGGTTCCAGTTGAACACAGGTCTCACAACTCTCCCCTCCTAAAAGAAAATTTCGTCCTCGGAATTTCTCAACAACCAAACCTTACTCAAAGCACGCTAGCCAAGGTGTTATGTTCAGAAGTTTCTAAGTCCTCAAATGGGAATGTTGATTTAGACTAAGTTTGAAAGTCTAAAGGTAATTCTCTAGGTTCTTTCAAACCAGGGATTTTAAGTTCGCAACCATCTACGATGAAAGATTTTAAGGGACAATGGCAGAAATGTGGAGTCGTCTGTAGGTCTTTCCAGGTTATGATCTGATATAAACTTCTGTCACGCCCCAAATCTGGTTCTTAACGCCCATTCATTGTAACCCGAATTCGGAGTTGATAGCCTCCATAGAACCCTGAATCCGGTACTCAGTACCGATACACCAAGCCCCGAAAGTGGCGTTCCACAAAAATGATTTAGGAAAAACTATGAAACCAAGAATAACCCAAAGAACTCCACAAGAAACATACATCTCCACTATACAATAGGTTATATACAATACTGGAAAAGTAGAGGTCTCAGGTCAAAACTAACACAAACGACGGGGTGCGATAGGCGATCGACAATCCTATTTATCCCGGTGTCCAAAAAAAGCATATGGAAGGTTCCAGCGAAATATGGGTCTCACATTTCATGTGCATTCTTTTTTAGAATCAACAACATGAAGGAAATCCCTATTTATTTTGATATCCTCCCCCTATCATAGAGGTAATTTCTAGTAGGTCTCCCTTAACCACCTCCTGAAAGACTTCAAACAAGGCCACTCTAAAGCCATTTGAGCCAGGAGCCCTATCCCCACACAGAACAACAACACTTCTTTCACCTCGTCCTCCTCTATGGGTCATTCCACAAATTTTGCCTCATCACTAATCAGACCAAACTCTAGAATATCAAGTTTTGGCCTACTTCTCGAATTGACTGTTAGAAAATTGGACTAGAAGTATGCAATGGCTATAAAGAATTCCAATTTGTTTTCAACCCTGTTTACATTCACCTCAATGCTTGATATTTTGTTTTTTCAACACCTGGCAAAAGAATTGTGTTCTTGTCATCTTCCTTAAGCCAAACTGCACGAGAGGGTTGCCGCCACATAATTCCTCATCTTGTACTTTCCTTTGATATTCGCAAGAATCTGAATCTATATCAACAATTTATGAAATTCTTAAAACACCAGGAAAGGGAAAAAATCTCAAATCAAGCTTTGGATGACCTATCATATGTTTTCGCCATCGAGTCTTCATCAGAAGTTTAGGTTTGCCATACAACTTTCATGTGGCATTATAGTGCACCTCCGAAAGCTCTGGCTTGATTCGAGGGAAGGAATAAGGTGCTCGGTGTTAATCTCTGTAAGAGGATGATGGTGCTCCCGAATGTATGTGTGATGTGCATGAAAAACGAGGACTTTGTGGATCATCTATTCATCCATTTCTCTTTCGCCAAACGAGTTTGGATAGCTTCTTAGATTTGTTCAGTGTGACGTGGGTGATGTTGGGCTAAATTGAGAATTTCCTTTTAGCTTGGCATAGGAGAGGTGTGGTAAAATAGTGGCTCAATTGTTTGGTCTCCTCCTTGTCCTAGAGATATGACCGATAAGGAAATTGCGGAATTATCTGAATTAGTAAACCAGCTGAAGAACATCACTCCATTAGTTTAAGAAGAAGATTCAATGCTTTAGCATGTTCATAGCTCAAGTCGTTCTTCTATCCACTCTTGCTACAAGATGATAAGTGGTTTGCCTCATATTCATTTATTTCCATATCATTTATGATTTTATGGTGCTCCTCCAAGGGTGGCGGCATTGGTTTGGCTAGTGGGAAGAGACTGTTGACTATCAATATAGGTCTAATGTGTATGGAAGATGCAAAATCGATTCATTCATTGTGTGTTTTGCTCGAAAGGTGTAAGACCATTTCCTAGATACTTTTCATACAGCTTGGGTGATGCCAAAGTCTATTTTGGATCTTTTGTGGGCTTGGCATGGAGGGGTGGAAGAAGGGGGGAAAGTAATGTTGAGATTGATTGTTTTGGCTTCTTTTTTGTTTTTGTCCTTTTGGGGGGATTGTAATGGGTGTTGTTTTCAAAACAGGAGTTCTTCACATGAGGAGGTCATTAGAAAAATTAAATTCAATATTTTGGGCTATGCTATTGCTACTAATGTAAAGGCATATAGTTCTGTCAATCTCTCCTCTTTTTTAGAGTCGTAGAGTCGGGTTGTATTCTTTTGCGTTTTTGTGCACTTCTAATAAAATTCAATTACCTATAAAAAAAATAAAAATTTGGAAACTTTCTTTGTTGGCTGCCATTTGGTTCTTTGGAGGGAAAGGTACAAACGTTGTCTTAAGAACCGTTGTGGACAAAGATCGGAGGTGTTTAATAGGGATCAATTGAATGTAATGGGGTGGGCCTTAGCTTAAAGGTTTTAGGCTAGATTTTTTTTTTATTTTTTTTTTCTTTCCTAGACTAATTTGTAATTGTTTTGGCTTCAACCTTGTTTAATAAAATTGTCACTATCAAAGAAAAAAATAATAATCATCATATAGTTTTGCAACTTATCTTGTGCTCAACTATGATCATCATTTCGTGTTTTTCCATTAACCCCAATCCAAATCTCAAGAGAAGCACACTGGAGGTCCACCCACTGTCTTTCAAGCTTTTATGAGGTCTATATAAAAGCACGTTCTGAACTACAAGGTATTCAATAACAGTAACGGTGGCGATGACAGCTACTGCCACTATCATTATGGGCTTTTTTCTATAATAATAATAATAATTAAAAAAAAAAAAAAACCATTTTCCATTACAGCTATTCACAGCCATTACAACCCCGTAACACGTAACGGCTCCCACCCTTACTGTTAAGTAACGGCCATTATATAACCATTTCTTAATACCTTCATTGCTAATGAAATTCTATAATCCATAAGCATGTTCTATTTGAAATGTCATATCATTATTCATTAATATAACAGCATGGTTTCTGTCAAATTATACTAGAAAGATATACACAAATCATGGAAAAGCAAACATAAAACATTACTTATATTTAGCTAGTAGTGTTCTCTCATATAGAATTTGGAACATCAAACCTTTTAGATTTCATTCTACAAAATATCAAAGGCCAACGACATACATCATCTAAGGAATATACCTCACACTCTTATAATTTCAAGATTTTGGAGATAAATGTTGAAGGTAAACCTGTCTTTGATAATTGTTCTGTGCTGTGCGCCACCGCTGCTGCTCCTTCTCCAGATCTTCCTTCAAAGAAGGCATCTGAACTTCCAAAGCCACCATCCGGGCACTACGGCAAGAAAAGCAGTTGGAAACTCCTTATGCTCACTGTCACGTGCAGAAAAGAAAATAATTTGTAAACTAGAAATGATATATGAAGCAAGTTCTCTCACATTTTTCCATAATTGTTTTCATTGAGACGCTTTATTTCTGCTAATGCAGAAGATAGAGCCTCTTCTTTCTCTGCAACAGCAGAGGCAGCTTTGGTGGTCTTCAATAGAACGTCACTTTCAAGTTCTGAAACCATTGATCTGAGTGAAAGGATTTCAGCTTCTAGTGACTTCTTCAATTTGTCCGCCTGCACAAAATGGGTTTTGAAGACCCAATGCAAAAACACATGCTTATAAACAGTTCCAGAAAAGAAAAAACCTGAATTGTAAATCATCATCATCATCATGTCCTTGTCCCACCTGTGGGGTCAGCAAAAAAAAAAAACATGAGAAGGAAAAGAAAAGCCTATTGTAAAGATGGATTGCAATGTAATCTTTCATACAAAAGGGGTTCAGAAAATACCTAAGCTGAATCTTTCATGAGCAGATTCCATCTGTTTCAATGACACCTCATTCACTTGTGCTATTTCTTTGTACTGCCAGTGCACACTAAGATTCTATCACTATTCCAATTCTTACTCCTTGGAGCACTAAAAAGTATAATTCACTTCGATTGCTAAGCACCTGTAACATATGATCCTTGTAAGCTTGTGCTTCATCCTTCAGTTTCAAAATCTCCTCATTTGCTTTCTGCAAGTTCCCAATAGCCTGGTACATGTTAAAACTAAGTAACTAACAACATCATGGCAAGAATGAGACACCAGGTCATAAATCTCAAAACTTTGGATTTGAAGCAATCCAGAACTCCGGTTGCACTATAAATCTAACATCAAATAAAAGTAACCAATGCACAATCCATCGACCTGCTTAGATAAACCATAACAAGAAGTAACAAAACAGAAACTTTGTCCATAATAAAATTGGCATTTTTTAATTTGAAAACTCGTAACCATGTTACAAAGATATCAACAAGTGAAGTAGCACAGTACAATATTTCATGGGACGAGATGAATGAAGACAAATGTGATTCCGGCTAAGGTGGAGTCATTATGAAACATAAATAAATAAACACATTTGCTCCACCACTATGGTTCTACTTGAACTCTTTCTTTAGAGTCATGTTGGAATAAAATAATCAACTCTGTTGGCTACGATGATTTTCATATTATTTGTAACCCTTCTAATTCAGAAACATGATATTGCCAAAAACTAAATTGTTACCATAAATAACTAAAATATAACAACTTCCTAGTGTGAAGGAACTTCTTAAATGCACCAAAACAATTTAAAGGCCCATTTCCTTAACATCTTTGCTTTGAAACAGAAAAGCAAACACTGGTAAAGAGAAAATAACCTAAAAAGTGAAAACAAGAATTGACCTCATTAGTAGAGCAAACAGAACGCTCAAATCCACTGTCCTCAACAGTCTGCTACCAAAACAAGCTGTCAGAAATCAACACCCAATACTTGACGAAACAATCAGATAAGAAAGAACACATCAGCATTGAAGCACAAAATATAAGCATTAAAAAGCAATAAAAGGAGGAATGAAGATACCTCATCCCACCAAATTTGTCATGACCCCATTTAAAACTATACACAGCCCAAGTGTGATGATGGGAATGAGAGCACGCCACAGACGGGGCAAATTGGTAAAAACTATCTTCAATTGGAAGGCCATGTTAATAGTCTACCTAGCTATGGTTTTTTTTTTTTGTTTTAATGATTTTTTCTGTTTAAACAATAAATTTGCTGCAAACCAATTGGGCTGTTATGTTTGCCAGATTATTGTGTACATTTCAGCAGTACAGCTTGAAACAACAACACCCATCTTTTTGCTGGAGAATCGTTGCTATCGTTTTCTGTTTAAACTATCCACTAGCACACCAGGTGGATTGTTCATCCATCACCACCCAATGAGCATGGCGGACGATGGGCAGGATTTACTTATCAATAATGCACAAGATAAAAGTTAGTTATATTGGGGCATGAAAGCTAGCCAATACAAGACTAATGAGAAGAAAAGCATAATCAGTAGATGCATAAATTTGATACATCGAAAAAATAAAATAAAATTTGCGACCAACCTTGATATACCAAAGTATCAGTATAAGATACTTGGTGCATGGCAAAACCATTGTTCAGTGTGTTCATCGAAGTACCGGCTCGTTCTAGAAAAAGAGGTGAAGGTCGAACGGTGTCTTCAGAGTGAGGTACCAGGTGGTTTTAACCCACCTTAAGTAGGAATTTAAGAATTGATGACACAGAAAAGCAATGGACCTCTTACAAGTGCTTGAGAGTGTTTGTCACTAAGTCGGGTAAAGGTTGAAGAGTTTGGGGTCCATAAACAGATGGAATCATGTGAATCAGATGATTCTACAACATGCTTTTCCAAGTGATGGTTTGACCAAAAGCCTGAAAATAAGGGTTTGGTCCTTTTAGGGGCTCACCACGGGCTTTGCTTTCTATTGGTAGGTTACACTTCACAAAGTCATACTACTGACCAGGTCAATAATAAATGCATGCCATTAGAGGTCTTCGTCTTCATTGTTGCATCTTTTTTAGATCATAGGCTGATAGTGTAAGGCCCGTAACCGTGTGAGATCGACCGTACGCTTTTTTTTCAATGTCAGCACGTCCCAGACGAACCAGATCAGCGAGCTTCGATCATAACCCTATTTTAGTATCGCAATGACCCGAGACTTGTACTTTGGCGACCACGCAGACGCTGCGATTCCAACACCACGTGGCACACCCCATTGCAACACCCAAATTAGAAGTTGTAGTATCTAAGGTGGACCACGCAATGCACGTGTGGCGTGAGCCCCACTTGCACAAATCCCGAAGTAGTCCAATCAATCAATCAACCCATCAATCACACCCCATTCTCTCTCTCCCCATTAGACAAACAAGCTCATGCTAACCATGCCCTTGCCCATGCTAAGCCACTCCCCTCTCTCTTTCCTTCTACCCATTCTACCCCTCCATCTTTTCTTATTTCCTTCTCTATCCAAAAATTTCTACTACAAAGCCCCCAAAACCCCTCTCATTTCCTCAATTTTCCTAGCAAGGGAGAGTGAGAAGAAAAGATTAGAGAAAATTAGAGAGAGATTAGAGAGAGGAGAGTGCTTGAGAGAAAGAGGTGTTTAAGAGAGAGAGATTAAAGAGAGAGCTTGAGGGGAAGTTTGAGAGTTAGAAGAGTGTAGGAGGAGCTAGGACCATCCAAGCCGTCTGATCGCCAATCCAACAACCTAATCCAACCGTTCAACTTCATTGTGAGTGCAAGGGAGGACAAGCTCTCCCTTTTTCCCTTGTTTTCTTTCATTTTGGTGGGGCCACAAGGGTGGAACCTACCTTGTGTTTATATGAAGTGTATGGTGGACCCCATAATGGCGAGGGCCACTCCGATGGTTGGAATCCCCTCTTTCCTTCTCTTTTCCTTCCATTCTCATTTCCTTTATCATTTTGGGTTATTATGGGACCCACAAATGGGCCACGCTGTGAGACAGTGTGCCCCGCATGCCACGCTATGAGACAGCGTGCCCCGCACGTCATAGCGTGGACCACCTTGTGTGGCCCACTGTGATATTTATTTTTTCCCTTAATCTCTTGATTAAATCATACAAATCTGGATGAAGGAAGACTCGAATCAACTTGATCCAAGACTCTTTAGGCCCACCATATGGTGGCAAAAATGATGGACGGATCAGATTGTCCAAAATGGACCCCATCCAGCCAAATATATATGTGTGTGTGTGTGTACGTCACAACGTTTGGGACGCTATAACTCATAGCGTAAACATTGGAAGTCACTAGTGTCCAGGGATGTTGGACTTGATGGTTGTGCAAGGTGGTCCACTCGTGGGACCCACCAAGATGCCTATTTATGATCCACGCCACCCATATATTTTTCCATATCATTTTAGGATTAGGGCCCAAATCTAAGCTAGATCCAAATCTCGGGTGGGCCACACCATGGAAAACAGTGGTGATGATGACACCCACTGTTGAAACTTTCTAAGGCCCACTGTGATGTGTGTATACGATGAAACCTGCCCAAGTCTGGGCTCTTTGGGTCCAAGGTGAGCTAGCCAACCCGATGAATGGATTGGATCTTTCAAGTGGACCCCACATAGTTTGAGAAAACAAAAAAGAAAGATTAAAAAAATCACATGGATGTTGGAATAGCAGACACTGCTACCCAGTGCTCGTGAGAAAGGTGTCCCATATCTAGGGTTGTACACGAGCCAAGCTAGCTCGAAAAAGCTCGCTCAGCTTGGCTCGATCTAGCTCGACTCGAGTGATGAATCAAGGCGAGCCAAGCTTTATATGACCCAACTCGTTTTGAAAACAAGCCAAGTTCAAACATAATGAAGTTTGACTCAACTCGACTCGAACTCGGCTTGGCTCGAAGCTCGAGCTCGAGCTCCGCTCGACTCGAATATATATATATATATATATATATATATATATATATATATATATATATATATATATATATATATATATATATATATATATATATATATATATATATATATATTATATTTAAAAATTTAAAAAAATTAAAACATAAACTCTATCATACCCGTCCGTCTCTCTTATACCATTTATTTCCCTTCCTTACCTAACCTGCCACGCTCGAGCTCCTCTCTCTCTCTCTCTCTCTCTCTCTCTCTCTCTCTCTCTCTCTCTCTTTCTCTCTCTCTCCACTCGATCACTCGCCTGATCTTGACTCAACATCTACCCGGCTTGTCTCAGTCGTACGACCTACACTCACCTGAGCTCTCCTCTCTCTCTCTCTCTCTCTCAATATCAACAACAAAGTACCATCTATGGTTTTATCTAATAATATATGTGTGTGTAGTATTAATTAAATATTTGATTTGGGGGTTGGGTCAGTTGGGTCAGATTGCTGGGTTAAGTTAGGTGCGGGTTGCGGGTTAGGTCAGGTTGGGAGCAAGCTCGCCTCGACTCAATCCATTAGCTCACCTTGAGCTCGACTCAAAAGTTTTGGCAAACAAGCCAAGCTTCAATAGTAAGCTCGAGGCCGAGCTCGAGCTCGAGCTCGAACTCGAACTCAAGAAGAGCACGGACAAGCCAAGCCAAGCTTGGCCCACCTCGACTCGGCTCAATGCACAACCCTACCCATATCGATTACGTATCGAGCGTATCGGCCGATACATAACGGTGCACCCCCAGATTTTGTAACAGTAACGGACCCGTAATGGCCGTTACTGCCCCATAACGGTCAGGGCATAACAATCATATTTTTTTGGCTTTTTAAGGTCTGTTTGTTCACTTTTATTTAAACTTCTTTCTTCCAAACTCTTCCTAAATCATTCTATTGTTATTTTCGACCACTCTTAGCTTGATATTACAGATGAAAATAACTTATATTAAGGATTTTCTTGATTCGAAGCCCCAGGGGCCATTTTTCATAAATTCCTCAAAAATAGGTATTTGTACTTTTTATTGAATGTTTTGTTGTTTTAATGGTAGAATATGATGTGTTAATCATGAAACAAGATATTAATTTCCATTTTACAGATTATTGTTGTCATTTTATATTTTTTTATAATTTTTTTCTATTTACGCACTATTTTTGGCCCTTTTAAAAAAAAAAAAAAATCGAAAAATCATTTTTTATAGAATGTTTTATTATTTTAATAGTAGAATATGATGTGTTAATCATAGTAGAACATTTTAATGTCCATTTTACAGATTATTGTTGTCATTTTATATTTTTTAATAATTTTTTTCTATTTATGCACTATTTTCAGCCATTTTTTTTTAAAATTCAAAAAATCATTTTTTATTTAATGTTTTACTGTTTCAATAGTAGAATATGATGTGTTAATCATAGTAGAACATGTTAATATCCATTTTACAGATTATTTTTGTCAGTTTATATTTTTTTATAATTTTTTTATTTACGCACTATTTTCGGCTATTTTTTTTAAATTCAAAAAATCATTTTTTATTGAATGTTTTGCTGTTTTAATGGTAGAATATGATGTGTTAATTATAGTAGAACATGTTAATGTCCATTTTACAGATTGTTGTTGTCATTTTATATTTTTTTATAATTTTTTTCTATTTACGCACTATTTTCAGCCTTTTAAAAAAAAAATTTGAAAAATCATTTTTTATTGAATGTTTTGTTGTTTTAATGATAGAATATGGTGTTAATCATAGTAGAACATGTTAATGTCTATTTTACAGATTGTTGTGGTCATTTTATATTTTTTTATAATTGTTTTCTATTTACGCACTATTTTTTGCCATTTTTTTTTAAAAATTCGAAAAATCATTTTTTTATTGAACATTTTGTTGTTTTAATGGTAGAATATGATGTGTTAATCATAGTAGAGCATGTTAATGTCCATTTTACAGATTGTTGTTGTCATTTTACATTTTTTTATAATTTTTTCTATTTACACACTATTTTCGGCCTCCTTTTTTTAAAAAAAAATTCGAAAAATCATTTTTTATTAAATGTTTTGTTGTTTTAATGGTACAATATGATGTGTTAATCATAGTAGAACATGTTAATGTCCATTTTACAGATTGTTGTTGTTATTCTATTTTTTAGTTTTATAATTATTTTCTATTTACGTACTATTTTCGATCTTTTTTATAAAAAAATTCAAAAATTCATTTTTTTTAATGTTTTGTTGTTTTAATAGTAGAATATGATGTGTTAATCATAGTAGAACATGTTAATCTTCATTTTACAGATTGTTGTTGTCATTTTATATTTTTTTCTATTTTCGAATTAGTGACTATATATTTATATTTTCTTATATTGGACAGGTTTTGGAGCTTCTTAAGGTTTAGAACATAAAATTATCTTTATTGATTACATTCTAAAAACTATATATAAATTTAGAATAGCAAGTAGAATCACAATCTCACATAGACATAGGTCACATCTAATCTATATCTAGTATCTACCTAAGGAAATGTCTGAGTCTGGCCAACAAGTAAGTGAGGATATTGGATGACAACATTGTCAGAGGGTTGGTGGTACTCGGCACTAAATGAAGTGCAACTATTGTGATAGACTAGTAACTGGTGGAATTACCTGTCTCAAACAAGGCGCATCGAACGGGTCAAGTTGCGGGATGTACTAGAATACCGAAAGAGATAATGACTTTAATGCAAGCTAGTTTGGATGAGTCGAAGGGTAAACATGTTGTTGGACAAAAGAAGAAAGATGAAATTTTGGATGCAACTCGACAAGATGTATTTGATCCTGAATATATGGACATTCGTGACGAAGATTCAGATCGGGAATTAACTATAACTAGGAGAGAGAGCTTCCGTCTAGCTCGTGAAGAGGAAGAACGTCGCCTCATGTTTGGCGTGAGTAGGTCAATATGTGATTTGGGAGGGGGGGTTACGACGTGTGTTTGGGAGTCGACAACAGACATCTTCGCGTGATGCCCCCTATACATTTAAATGAATAACTAAATGAGCCTAAGAGACCCTCTATTGATCTAATCCTGTTATTGATAAAACAAATGTAGAGTAGAACTTCTATTGAGAAGCTAGGTAGGGCAGCAGCAAAGTTATTTATACATGCTAACATACCTCCTAACGCGGCCAATTCTCCATATTGGCAGGTGGTAATTGATGTAGCAGCAAAAGCAAGTGAAGGAATAAAAGCTCTCACGGCTAAAGAGATTAGGGGAAAATAGACAGATGCAGAGTATGTGGATGTAAAAGCATACGTGGCTACCTTTAAACCCATATGGCAAGCCAGAGGATGCACGATCATGTGTGATGGTTGGACTAGCCCAACCAGACGCAACATTATCAGCTTCATTGTGTACTGTCACTTAGGAACTATATACCACAAGTCAATTGATGCCTCAGAGGTAACAAAAGATTCCAATTATATTACTGGACTAATGGATAAAGTTGTGGAAGAGATTGGAGATGAGAATGTAATGCAGATTGTACAAGTAATGAAACATCATATAAGCTTGCAGGACATAAGTTGATGAAGAAGAGAACACATCTTTTTTGGTCACCATGTGCAACCCATTGTATTGATCTTATATTAGAAGATATTGGAAAGAAGAAGAATGTAAAGGAAATGGTCGAAAGGGCAAGAGAAGTGACGACGTTTATTTACAACCATAATTAAGTAGTCGCAATAATGAAGAAGTTCATGGAAGGACGAAAGTTGTTGAGGCCTACGGCAACTAGATTCGCAACAAACTTTATAGCATTAGAGAGTTTATT
The DNA here is from genome assembly GCA_037074715.1 of Magnolia kwangsiensis. Lineage (NCBI taxonomy): Eukaryota > Viridiplantae > Streptophyta > Magnoliopsida > Magnoliales > Magnoliaceae > Magnolia > Magnolia kwangsiensis. Next base: position 72,553,814 of record CM073584.1, read on the forward strand.
CCAGCATAGGGGGAGAGTTGAGTGAGATGTTCGCTTCCCGAGATTGGCTCAACACAAAACATGGGCAGAAGACATCAGGGACACCGGTTGAACTTGCGAACACCATACGGGACAATAAGTATTGGAAGTGATGGAGCCACTAATGAGGGTACTCCGTCTTGTTGAAACCAACGAAGCACCTACTATGAGCTTCCTATACGATGCCATGGATAACGTAAAGTTGGTAATTCAACGTGACTATGGAAGTTGGGAGTCTTATTGGAAGATGATCAATAGGAGATGGACAAGAAAACTCCATCACGATCTTCATGCAGCAGGTTACTACCTAAATCCTAGGTACAGATATGCCCAATCATTTGTTGCGGATGATGAAGTTCATGTCAGGCTAAAGAATGTGATAAGGAGATTAGAGTCTAACTTAGATATGCAAATAAAGGCGTTAAATGAATTAGATACATTTGAAAATCGTCTGGGTAGCTTTAGAGATGCTCTTGCATAGCATGCAGTATCTAGGTTGCAACCGGCTGAATGGTGGATTAATTTCTGAGAGAGTACGAAGGCTCTCCAAAAAATTGCAGTAAAATTTTTGAGCCAGACAGCATCTTCCTCTAGCTGCGAAAGGAATTGGAGTTGTTTTGCGCTTATTCATTCAAAGAATATGGATAGATTGCAAACTAGGACATTGGATAGACTTGTCTTCATGTACTATAATATAAAACTAAGAATGCGACGACATTATAGGAGCATTACAGCTGCCGATGACACAGACTACTGCCCAATAAACTTGGACAATATTTATAATGAGGATGACCCGCTTCTACCTTTGTTGGAAACAAGGGAAGAGCAAATTGAAGAGGATAATGAAGAATTGGAAATTGATGACCTAGTAATACGCACAGCGCAAAGAGAGAGTCGTGCAGATGCGTTGGACCCAGTAAGAGAGGCAGCTTTTATGCCAAGTACGGCTTAAGATCAATAAAAGAGGACGAGCAGTGGTAGCGTGACCGTGTCGGATGATGGTGATAACCCCCTGCCCCATCAACACCTAGAGGTCGATCATGTCTCTCAATCCTACTTTTAAGAAAGGCATATCATTCTCTATTGGTGACGGAACTCGAGTCAGATTTTGGGTCGATGTGGGATGCAGGGAAGCTCCACTAGATCAAGTCTTTCCCAATCTAGCACATCTTGCTCTTCCAAACATTACAGTGACAGAGTGTTTTTCCAAGAATGATTCAAACATTTATCGGACCCCTCCTTGCCGAAGGGACTTACTAGATCATGAGGTGGAAGAGCTTTTACGCCTTTTCGACTTGCTACATCTTGTTTCTTTGTCGGGTGGTAGGGATGAGATGGTTTGGACTACTAGCAGTTCTAGGCGGCTCTCAGTGAGCTCATTCTACGAGATGATCCGGCTCAAGCTACGGGAGGAAGTGTTGGCCATGCTTACCACTTCTGGCACTATGCCATCCCTTCCATAGTGGCGATGTTCACGTAGCTAATGGGAAGAAAATCCTCACGATAAATAATCTCCAAAAGCAGGTGTTTATTATTCCCAATAGATGTTATCTTTGCAACCAAGAAGAAGATACTATTGATCATCTATTCATATCGTACCCCTTTTATGTCCAAGCTTTGGTTGCATATCCCTTCCTCTTTCAACCCGTCATGGACAATGCCGAGCAACGTTGGGGATTTTCTATGGACCTAGCATATAGGAGACTCCATATTAAAGATGGGGCCTGATGGCCAATGTTGTTATGTGCGACCGCACATTCGCATATGCGCACAATGGAGTAGAAATTGCATATGCGACAATGGCATATGAGATCTCCGCACATATGCGATCGCATATGTCATGCATGCAAGAATATGCAATCGCATATGCAATGTATGTGATTGTATACAGCATATACAATCGCACATTGGCCAACGGTTAGAAATCTGACTGTTTTCTGATCGTTGAAATTTTTTTAAAAAAAATAAAAAATAAAAAATAAAAAAAATCTGCCTTTTTTCCCTATAGAAAGGCATTCAAACCCTCCTATTTACATACTACTCGCACTCAAACTCTCTCTACTCTCCTACACTTTCAAACTCTCAAATCTCTTACTCTCTCTTACATAATTCCAAGGCCCAAGCTCCATATTTCTTTGAAGTTTCAATCAAGGATTCAAGTTTTAAGAGAAGTAAATCAAGCAAGAATACATCGAAATTGAATTCAAGTCAACTCAAGTCTCACATTTCATTTTCTAATTCCACTTTTATCCCTTTTTAGTTTCTTCTAGATATTATTTCATTTTCTACATCTGATATTTCTCATTCATTTCATTTTCCACATTCTCTTATTTATTAATATTCATTCTCTAGTTACATAATATTCATTCATAAATAAACCATAATCATACACCCACTCTCTCTTTTTATCTCTCTTTCTTTACATTCAAGAGTCAAGAGAATCGAAACATTTTTTTATTTTAGTTTACAAGAATCAAGTAAGAGTTCAAACTCGAAGGCAAGAATTTACGTTCTATAAGAGCAACAAGAGTAGAAGACTACAAGTCTACAACATTCAAGAGTCAGGACTTAAGGGTGAAGACAAGAAGTGAAGAAAATATTTCCGAATTTTAGATTGTGCGATTTGTGTTTATGTAATTGTGTAACTCTCTCTCCCCCCGCCTCTTCTACTACAAGTGTATCTCTCTCTCTCTCTCTCTCTCTCTCTCTCTCTCTCTCTCTCTCTCTCATCTCCTTACTCTTGACTCTTTAGTCATTACTCTTTACTTTAGTTTTACTAGTTTACAACTTACAAGATATAACAAGAAGAATCAATACACGCACCACACCCAATGTTTAAAATATTGACAATATCATATGATACATCCCATGATATATCTTGTATCCCACCTATGCGATACAAAACGCACAGGTAATGTCGATATATCCCACATGTTCGATCCGCGGAGCATTTTTAATTTTCAATCCCTTTTTTGTTGAAATTATGTAAAATCGATGTCAAATGGTTACAAATCTATTGGTTCTTCATGTTTCGATCATGGAGTTGGAGCTTTGATTTCAATATCCATTGGTTTTTCAAGTTGTCCATGTATTTATGTATTTTTCAAAAAATTTCCTTCAACTAGCTATTAATTAAGATTAATTTTGAAGTATTTAGAAGAATTTGATGAAATGATCATCACATAAAATCTAATTTTGAAATTTGAGTGCAAGTGTGCTGATTTCGGGAAATTTGGGGAAAATTCAAAATTTTCCCAATTTCCCCCAAATTGCTTGCAATGTTGTATGTACAAGGGTTGATCTATTGATTTGTTAATTTTCAAAAAATAAAAATCATATTTTAATTAAAAATTATTAAAAAATTAATTTTTTTCTCGAAATTTTTCTTCAACCAGTTGCCAATTGAGACTAGTTTCGAAGTATTTAAGAGTGTTTGATTAAATGATCATCACATAATTCTAAATGTTATGCATTCAATTTGAATATAGTTGCGCTAGTTCAGTCAGACAACGCATAGCTCAGGACCCTATCCAAAGGAAACCTATTATGCACACTTTTTTTAGATGTTATGATTTAAAAATATGTATTAAAGTCTTTTTTAACAATCTTAGAAGTTTCATTGAAAAATTCAACCATTTTCCTAATGTTTCCTCATGTTTTCCAAAAAGTGCGATAAATTATCTGATACAACCGATATATGTCATGCGATAACCGATACATATCTATATCCTGAAAGTGCCCTTGTTTGTCAATATACATGAGTGTTGAGTCAGTGAGCCCCAAGTTGAAGACTATAAGATCAAAGACTCATCAATTAAAGAAGTTCGAGTGCTCTACATAGGTAAATCAAAGCCTCACTTCCCTAACCAAACCCTTGAGATATATGATCCCATCCATAAGAACCTAAACTTACCCACAAATATATTTGAAAAACCCTTGCTAAGCTTAGTTTAAAATATTTTAGGTATTGGAGGAAATGTGAACAATACAGGTAAACTTAATGTCTTAGTGATTGCATCGATATGCAATCGAGGACAGTTTCGATGGAATCAAACCTGGTTCGATTGCCTCGATTCCATCAAAACCAAGGCCAAATAGTCCAGCAACAAATTGAATATATGTTGGGGATTGACGATTGCATCAAGTGATGTTCGATGGAATTGAAACATAAATTTCGATGACATTGAACCCACTTCAGTAGCATCGACATTGGCCTCTTACCTCCACTATACCTGAAATACTAAGTGTTCTTCGATGCAATCGAACTTCTGTCGATGTAACACCCCGGATTTTTACCAACCTAGAGTTAGGCGTCCTTAGGCAATGGGTCAACCATAGCACCTTGGTAACTTCTCAAAACCCGAGTCCAAAGCCAAAGAAATCATTTAGAACCTAATTCTTTAGAAATTAACGTGAATTAGCCAGCGCTTCACTAGATTTCCTGCAAAATTAGCACCAACCACTTTAAATACGATCTGTAAGACCCAAAACCTCTAGAATTGTTAACGCTACGTTACCCTGAAATCTAGGATCCAACTCTAAACCCAGTTGCTCTCGGGAATATTTTGTAACTTTGTATTGATTCTAGACCGCGCATCGAGAGTTCGATAGCTATGAATTTAGACCATTACGACCGCCTAGTTGGACTTAACAATCACCTATAAAATCAAGCCCAAACGATGTCCTGAGACCATTTTATTGAGCCCGGAGTGAAGAGAGTAAGAAAATGAAGATTTTTAGAAAATTAATTATATTTTTAAAGAAATCTGGAACGTTTCACTTGCGCGTTATTTTTAAGCGTTCTTACCATTAGAATTCGACCCAAATTCACCCTCGGATCAGGATAGGTGGCCCTTACATGTCATAGTACTTGTAGCTCTAATCGAGTTCCCGTAACCGTTGAACTGAAACTGGTCCGCCACGGTCGATCTGGAAACCCGACCGGAATGAAAACTTAGCTTGACCTAGATCTGATATTAGAGAGCTTAAGTCCGACCGCATTTAGTAGTAAGACCTCCAGAAATGCTTCGTTGGATCAGAACAGACCCGATTTGGTTATAACCTAAGTATACCTTGGCCTTATGTCTATTTTCGTCAAGTTTAGGCTTATAAATAGGGCTTAAAACCCTCATTCCAAATCCCATACGAATTTCCAAACCCTAGCTTTCCAAGAGGGAGAAAAGAGAGAGAAAGTGAGGGAGAAGTTGGTGCTGCTTCCTAGGATTCTTCTCAGCTTTGCTACGTGCCTAATCCACCTATCCGTATAGCTATTCCGGCGTTTCTGATCCCGTTCTTAGGTAAGAAATCCTAACCCTAACCTGTTTTGAAGCTTAGACAAGCTGTAGGAAAGTTGTACCTAACCTGTTTCATGCCATAGGTAGCGTATCCGCCGTTGACAAAGACACAACGTCTGAATCATATTGAATACGCATTTTCGGGTTTAAGGTGCGGACTATATACATTTAGGTTATGGTTTTCAACACTTTCAATGTTAAGTAATGATTTATTCTTGCCTAGGATGCTATTTCACATGTACAAAGTGTTGTCCGTTTCGATTTTCAGTTATACGTTAATTATATTGAATATACTGTATTCCTCATATTTGTAGAAAATACCGTATACGTATGAAATTTAGATTTGTGCTTAACATGATTATTTGCCGTGAATATATGCTTGTTACAGGTGTGACAACTCCTTAGCGAAAGGACTTGCCCTAAATCACGCCACGGCCAATATACGCTATATATGTAAAAGTGTGTAGCTCACGTGTTTGTGAAAATGTTTAAATGAATACGGAACCCGGATTTATGCATGCCATGATTATCCATCGTGGGTATATGCAAGTGATATATGGGGCAACTCCCTAGTGAAAGGATTTGGTCAAATACATGATATATCAACATACGATATGTAGTTAGTATGTGTAGCCTAAGTGTTTGTGAAAATGAATGAATGAGTATGGAATTTGCTTTCGTGCTCGCCATGACTAATTGTCATGGATATATGATTATTGTATGGGCGATGACCCTTTGACAAAAGGATTTGTCCTAATACGTGTACTAATGAATACACAATATGTATGATGTAATGTGTACACTAAGTGTATGTAAAAGTGTCTGAATGAGTTAGTAGTTAGTAAAAATGTGATTGCTAAGGTCGTTGAGATATGAATCTCAATCACAATACTTGAGTATATGACTTCCTCCATGCATTGTGTAACTTAGATTACTTGTATTAACTGTGCATATGATTTCCTCCATGAATTGATTAACTTAGATAAATCATGTTAAAGGTGTATATGATTTCTTCCATTTACTGTATTTACATTTAAGTTATACTTTATGAATGTCCACATGATTGTAGGATATGCTTCATATGCCTGTTATGGAATTTGTATGTGATTGGGGCTGTACTACAGTCCAGGTAATCGGTAAGCGTACTCCAAATGGTGGTTGAGGTTGTTCGCCACGTATGATGAGTTTAACGAATCTGAGTCGTGCTTGGGATGTTCGGTACCGGTTAGGCCACACGGAATGCTTATGCATTCCATGTCGTTCAACTCAATGTACGCTTGGCCTAGTTGAGCTTATCAACTAACCCGATTGACCGATGTTTGTTCACCATGTTTGGTCGCTACTGCTTGAACCTAAGGTACCAAACTTACCAGTGAAAAGCCCCTCTAACCTTGGTACCTCGATCCGCTAAGACTCATGAGCCGATTATGGTGGTATGGGACACTATATTCGTATTTTCGGCTTACTCTGATTGGTGATGAGCCCTTTGTAGTGACCAGTGAGCACCTATACTCGTGAGCAGATTATGGTGGTATGGGACACTATATTCTTGCTGTCGGCCTACATTGATTGGTGACGAGCCCTCTGTAGTGACCTCGAGTATATCCTGATAGTGCATAAGGGCGACGAGTCTTGTTGCAGTATGTGGGATATAACTAGGCCTGTATTGATAGGGTGATGGGGGAGAGGAGCAACGATTGCGCACAACAGCCCTTGCAGTGACCTAGAACTGTAACATCGTATGAGATTATCTCGGACTGACGACCCGAGAATGGATCACCATTTGGGTAATGATACAAGGGAGGTACCTTAGCTTCCTAATCCTGCTGTATGAAAAGGACTAATAAGAACTTGGTAAGCATATTCATAACACCGCATTGCATGTGCTAACGGTGTTGGCGATAGAGCATTGAGGAAGTGAGTCATGCCGCGATCGTTAGATGATGTTGCAGAGGGGATTGTGGTGAGGACATGCATCATTCTTCATATCATCCTTACATTAACAAGAGTATCTAGGACCTGTTTGATTGTACTACCTTATCATTACTGCTTGATTGGATTGATAACATGTTAACCTTTACTGTATATAGCTTCCACTGAGTTGATCACTCACTCCCATGTTACGGGACGGTGTTGGCCACACCAACCAGTCCCTGTTTTAGTTACAGATGGTGAAGATGCTTGCGAGGCAGAGTCGGTCTTTCTTGATGATGTTGAGGAGGATTTCTCCTATATGCAGGTTTTGATCGACGGGTTTACAGGGTTACTGATTAGATGCCAATACACTTGGTATTTCGTTTTTTATTTAAACACTCATGTATATTCTTTTCTTTCCATTTTTGGAGTATACATGTATTTAGTTAACCTGGTAACATGTTCACACTCTAAAGACTTACAATCAACTATACATTTTATATATTTATCACAGTCTTCCGCTTGAGAAATTTAACTGTCTCTGGAGTATGATATGTTGTTTGGTTTAATCTACCTCATGTTTTGTACCCTAATGCTGATAACATTCATTCATCATCAAAAATGCTGCATAAGTGATGTTCTGGAACTCGAGATTTGAGTTTATGCTCGACCCCTGATTTTCGGGATGTTACAGTCGATGGCATCGATGTAAGTTATCGATGGTATCGAAGACAGTTCGATAGCATCAAAATATAGACCAGTTTGTCCAGCAAGCTTTCAAAGAAAATCTTTTATTTTCGATTATATTGACGACCATTCGATGCAATCGAAATTCAAATTCTGATGACATCGAAGGTCTGATCGATGGCATCAAAATATGGGACAAACGGTCCAGAGAGCTTTTATAGGTAAAATCTCGATGGCATCGAAGTGCACGTCGATGACATCGAAGGTTGCTCGATGAGATCAGACATAATCTGTCCTGCACCCAACTTCATATCTTGGTGCAAGAAGTTGATGCAATTGGAGTAGGTTCGATGACATTGAATACCCTTCGATGGCATCGACAATGTCAAATTTTTGTCCTTTTTTTTACCGTTGAGATTTTTCTTTATAAATCACATGGGTTGCTTCTTGGACTTTTGAGCTTGTATTGAAGAGAGTTTTAAGAGAGTTATTGTAATAGTTAATACCCTCATCCTCAAGCTCTCTTTCCTATAAGAGTTCATCATTCAATCCATTGCTCAAGCATTTATTGACATCTTTAATAGCTTGGATTGAACTATGAACTCCAGCATTCATTGATCTCCCAGCAACACTCCTTATTGACAAATCATTGTGTTGGGATCCTTAAATGCTAAGCTCATGGGAATCTTCTCTAGATCTTAATTGCATATCATCCATTAGAGAAGATTAGAAATGAACTTGAAACCCAACAACCTCGCATCGTCAATTGGAGCATCTACAAGTCGTTGCAGTTCATGGGAGTTAAAGACTTTTCATTAGCAAGAAGATCTTCAACAACAAGTGCTACAACGGTGCTCACTCACTTATCAGTAAGTATATAAAGTCCATTGAGTCTGAAGCCCTTTCCTAGTGTAGGATTGGGATTCAGTGTTTGAGTTTCAAACTCGCTAAGACCTTTCGTAAGCCCTCGACGGGAGAATATGTGTAAGCCCTTGTGTAGGACCTTGACCTGTGTGGCATAAACCTTAGGTTCTTGTATAGGACCTTTTGTCCTTGTGTAAGACATAAATCTAGAGTCGTGTGGGGCTGTGAAGGTTCATGGTTAACTTGATTTGAAACCATTGCATAGTGAAATTCGGTACACTCTAGGAGAGAGTGCGTCTGCCGGGAGTAGAGTAGGCAAGTAGCCGAACCACTATATATCGTTGTGTTTGTGATGCTTGCCTTTTTCTCATGTGTCTTGATTTATAATATGCTTACTTCATACACACTACATGTTTAACACAACACAACACATTTATATGTTTTCCTATACTTTTGAGGGTGAATGGTTTTATGTTAATCCTGCTTTATTTCTTGTAACTCAATTAGATTAATTTTTAAGTAAGATTAAAAGTTAAAAAGTCCTATTCACCCCCCTCTAGGACACTTGGATGTAACTTCATAATTCTACTATAGCGTTTTACCACAATTTCATATCTCAAGGATGCAATACGTAACACGATACCGATATTTTGAACACTAACCACACCATGTCCTCTTCCAAATCTTCCTCTTTGAAACCCAAGTTGAATGACCCGCGTTGGAAGTATAGGTACTATCATAGTGGTACGGATAAGACTCACATAGTATGAGAGTTATGTGGGTATGTAGGCATTGCGTAGCACAAACAACACCTTGCACATTTACTAAGGTCAAATGCAAAAGCATGCGACAAAATTACTCCAGAAATCCAAAGGGAGATCGTTGAGTATATGGATAAATAATCAAGAAAGAGATGTGATAGTGCTCTACATCACGAGGAATATATAGAATAAGACATGTATGAAGATATAAACGTAGTTTATGTAGATGAAGCTAGTCATACTCCTCTTCGATTGGCCGGTCTAGACCACAACCAATGGCCTCGAAAAGAGCTCGAGGTAATGGCCCATAGATAAATGGTGTAGACCATACCCCGAGAATGTGGTCAACCAAAGGGGTCGGGGCAAAGGGTCAGTTCAAACAACTTTAGAAAACTGGTATAAACAAAAAGATAGGAAAACCACTATTCAATATATTACTAAGTGGTTTTACCAAACCGACATTGCTTTCAACGCAGTTAAATCGAGAAGCTTCAAAGTTATGGTTGAGGATATAGGTCAATTTGGACCTGGGCTTAAACCAACTTCATATCATGAAATGAGGGAGACGTGCCTCGAAGTCGAAATTGATTATACATGATCCTTTATAACCAAATATAAGGAAACGTGGAAAACGTATGGGTGTTTGCTCATGGCCGATGGATGGACCAATAGATCCGGTCAGTCTCTCATTAACTTTCTGGTAAATTGTCCAACTGAGGCAATGTTCTTGCATCTCGTGGATGCATCGGGTCATTTGCATACTGAATAATACTTGTTTAGCTTACTAGATAATGTAGTTGAGGAAATAGGTGAGGAATACGTTATACAGGTAATTATAGACAACACTGCCTTATATGTATTGGCCGGACATCTTCTTATGAAGAAGAGGTGTCGTTTATTTTGGACCCCTTGCGTGACCCATTGTGTTGATCCGATGTTAGAAGATATAGATAGGTTATTTTTAAATTCGATTGCAACAGCTAGAAGAATCACAGTTTTTATGTACAAACATGTCCTTCTTAATCGAATGAGAAAACACTTTGGAGGTAACTTGCTAGGTCCAGCAGCCACCCATTTTGCAACAACCTTCTTAACACTACAAAGATTACATGCAAAAAAAATCAGAACGTAGAAGCTTTGTAGTGTCGGCCGATTTTACAAGTGGACCTTGGTCAAAGAAGGTTGAAGGGAAATGGGTTCAACAAATAATCATTTCGCAAAGTTTTTGGACAGAAGTGGTAAAGGCGTTAAAAGCGCCCAAGCCCTTAGTCATTGTGTTGCGATTGGTTGACGAGGATAAGAAGTCTCCAATAGGTTACATATATAATGCGATGGAGAGGGCAAGAAATAAAATCATGGACCATTTTAACTATAGAGAGCGTGATTACAAGCCAATTATAGAATTATAAATAAAAGATGGGGTAGCCAAATGTCATCTTCATTGTAATAGACTACTTAAATCCTTAATACATATGGTTGAATTTATTGATGTGTTGGAAAGAATGATTCTAAATAGAGAAGAACAGGACAAGATCTCAATTTTATTGAACTTCTATACAAATAGTGAGGGCATATTCTCAAGGGATATCGTCATAAAGCATCGGACAATTAAATTGCCTAGTAAGTAGTATGAATGTCTCAACTCTTTTACAAATAAATTTTTTACAATGCAATCTACAAAGTCTAACCTACTTAAATTATTTTTCTCAGCTGACTAGTGGGCTGCCTATGGAGTGGACCCGAACAAGAAGGATCCAGCTTTAAAGAAGCTGGCAATGAAGATTCTTGGACTCATGTGTTCTACCAGTGGTTGCGAGCGCAACTGGAGCACGTTTGAGGCGATAAGTTTAGTAATTGTAACTTCAATTTATACTGTGTAAAATAATTAACTAAATAGTTAATGCCAAATGTGCTTTCTTTCATGCAGATTCACTCCAAGAAAAGGAATTGCCCTGACGTTTCGACGAAGCACCACGCACAGACCGCGGATCCGATTGACACGCAACTTTGGGGTTTTGAAGTCCTCCCCTCGCCAACCAGAGCCAAGGAGGCGCTTACCGCGCTCGGCGCCCCCTCGCACATGCGGCCAGGCCCCTGCGCAGGTGCGACAGGCCTGGCCCGCTGTCCGCACGGGGACTATCTCTAGGTTCTAACTTCCTGGTATTTCACTCCTCTCATACCTCTTTCCCCTAACCCTAACCCTAGATTGCAATACTTTCAGTTTATTTGCCCCTTTTTCTAATCTTAGGGTTTTCTGAATTGAAATTGGTGAATCCCTTGGATTAGGGACTGATTGTTGTGCATGTGTGGATGATTTTCACTTTTCTTTGAATATCATTTGGCTAATAATTTTATTGATCTCGCCCTAGCATGTGTAGGCCTGGACCCGCACAAATTTTCCTTGTTTGAATGTTTGAACTTTTGTGTGGGATGTGAAAATTTTATGTGCAAGTTTCTTAATTAGTTTGGTCTAAAGCCTAAGATCTTGCATATCATAGTTAATTTTCATATCGTGCATCAAATTTGGTATCAGAGCTTAGGGTTCTTATAGGGGAATGCATTACATGTTTAGGGTTTAGTTGTTTATGTCCATTACGCATCAATTCTCATCATATATAACAGTTTAGAGGTCCATAAACCCGGAAATAAGCTACTGAAATTTTCCGTTATCCCCTTATTTGAATTATTTTAGACATTAACTTAGCTTTCTATTTCTAGGTTTAGAAACTTTCCTTTTCTGTTTTTAAAAACTATTTTTTTAGAAACTTTCTTAATCTGTTTTTAGAAACTAGTTTCCTTTCCTTTTTCTTTTTTAGAAACTAACTTACTTTCTATTTTTAGAAACTTTCCTTTTTCTCTTTTTTAGAAACTAGGTTGTTTTTTTAGAAACTTTCCTAATTTGTTTTTAAAAACTTTCTTTTTTCATTTTTAGAAATTAGGTTGTTTTTTTAAGAAACTTTCCTAATTTGTTTTTAGAAACTTTCCTTTTTCATTTTTAGAAACTAGGTTGCTTTTTTTTTAGAAACTATCCTAATTTTTTTTATTTTTTTTATTTTTAGAAACTTTCCTAATTTGGTTTTTTAGAAACTTTCCTAATTTGTTTTTAGAAACATTCCTTTTTTGTTTTTAGAAACTACGTTGTTTCTTAAAAATAAATAAATTTCTTTTTTTGACAACTGTATTGTTGGATTTTTGGTAGCATTGTGTAGTTTCACTCATATAGTCTCATAGGATTATTTTAATCTCATTTAATTGCATATAGTCGAAGTAAAAGGTTCTTAGGTGGATTTAGCAGTTGTATGCCCACACGTACGAGTCGTGGTTTTAGTTTGCACCCTACACTAAACATGGAGCAATTGCAAGATTCATTAAACAAGCCGACAAAGAAATTTGAGTCTTTGGATAAGCGATGGGAACAACGTATAGACCAATGCTTTAAACAATTTGATGTGTGCATTACCTAACTAGAGGCCTCCGCCGGGACAAACCCCGCCATTGAGAAAGATGTCCAATCTCGGACAGGTGGCCAGGAGGATAGACCAATGAATGGAGGTGGCCAAGGAATCAATCATGGGTGTGCACCCGTGCACCCACCCCATGAGGGACATCAAGACCACTATTTTGAGTGGTATAACATGTACGGTCTTGTGGCTAGAGAGAGTGCACCAGAGGCTAGTGCAGAGTTACCCATTGAGGCCATTCTAGTAGTGGATGAGTTTCATAATGTCTTTTCGGATGATCTATCGAATAAGTTTTCCCCTATGAGGGATATAGAGCACACCAGAACATGGGACACCATACTACCTATAGCCGAGTTTGCGTTTAATATTTCTGTAGATCCTTGTGAAGTCGCTACTAGTTATAAACTTAGGAAACCTATTATCTTATCCCTATGTCGCTGTCTCATAAGCCGTCAGAGTCTACGGAGTCTTTTGCGCATCACGTTCATTCATGGCATCAAGAAATCAGGCAGAAGATCATGACTTGTAATGAACATTACACACTTTCTGCAAACCAACATAAACGCTTCAAGGAATTCAATGTAAGGGACTTTGTGATGGTCCGCATCAAGCCAGAGCAGTACCCTCAGGGAGTCGTTCTTAAATTACACGCACGTAGTACTGGACCATTCAAAATTATAAAATGAAACGGTCTCAATGCGTATGTGGTAGATCTTCCACCTTCCATGGGAATTAGTTCCACATTCAATGTGGAAGATCTAGTTGTCTTTCAGTGGACCACTGATACATTGTCCAGCCTATCACCTAACCATCCTGATTTCCCAGATCTTTCCCTTGATCCATGACCCCCTCCCGACCCATCTTCCCAGCCTCTACGTCCCATACCTACCCCTCCTGACCCATCTTTCCAGCCTCTACGTCCCATACCTACCCGTCCCGACCCATTTTCTCAGCCTTAACTTCCCATACCTACCCCTCCCGACCCATCTTCCCAACCTCTACGTCTCATACCTACCCCTCCCAACTTATCTTCCCAACCTCTACGTCTCATACCTACCCATCCCGACCCATTTTCTCAGCCTCTACCTCCCATATCTGCCCTTCCCGACCCATTTTTCCAGCCTCTACTTCTCATACTTCCCATCCCGACCAATTCCCCACTTCAACCTCCCATACTTACCCGTCTCGACCCATCTTCCCAGCCTCTACCTCTCATACCTACTCTTCCCACACCCATAGAGGAAATAGAGGATATTCTGGACCATCAGATAGTTTCAATGTTGGACGGCGGGTTTCAGAAGTATGTGGTTAAATGGAAGTCACGCCCAACTTCAGACAGCACGTGGCTCACTGAGGAAGAGCTTCAGATACTTAATCCTGACATCTTGGAGTGGTTCAGGAGTTTTGTTTCGCCAGGGAAAAAATCTTTGCAGCTGGGAAGAGTTGATGGGGACATCACGCGCGCTCGCACACGCACGCCGTCCCCTACATACGTACGCAAGGAGGGCCCCATCATCGATCTGGATCAATGACGACATATAGGGAGGGCCTCCTAGCTAGAAGATTGGGTTTTGGTTCATTGGAGTGGGCCCAGTAGTCAAGTAAAGTCCATAATGGGATCTCATGACCGTGGCCCACTAGTCGGATTAATCTCATATTTTAGGTTTTGCTTATTAATGTTATTTACAGTATCATGGACGCTTTAGATTTATTTGATCAGTTTTTATTTTGGTTTACTTCATCGCCAAGTAATAAGTTGCGCACATGGCGCGAGTTTTGGGGTATGGGGTTTTCTTATAATTAGGCACCCATTGTAGTTCTTTTATTGATTGAAGATTAATAAAAATTTTGTGTTTTCCTCTCCTTTCCGAGTTGTGAAGCCTAATTGGGTGCGAAGTCACATCTATCCCGATTCGCCCCTATCTTTTATCATCCATACTTCTCACCTTCTACATCCATCCTCACTTCGAATCCGTCAGTTTTTGCAGCAATTCTTCTTCCTACAGCTAGTTTCCAGAATCTAACCCTGCAGAAGGGCTGAAATTTCAGCGAAGCACCACGCACAGACCGTGGATCTGATTTACAAGCAACTTTGGGGTTTTGAAGTCTTCCCCTGGCCAACCAGAGCTAAAGAGGCGCTTTCCGCGCTCGGCGCCCCCTCGCACATGCGGCCAGGCCCCTTTGCACATGGGACAGGCTTGGCCCGCTGTGCGCGCAGGGACTATCTGTAGGTTCTAACTTCCTGCTATTTCACTCCTCTCATACCTCTTTCCACTAACCTTAATCCTAGATTGCAATACTTTCAATTTATTTGCCCCTTTTCTAATCCTAGGGTTTTCTGAATTGAAATTGGTGAATCCCTTGGATTAGGGACTGATTGCTGTGCATATATGGATGATTTTCACTTTCCTTTGAACATCGTTTGGCTAATAATATTATTGATCTCGCCCTAGCATGTGTAGGCCTGGACCCGCACAAATTCCCCTTGTTTGAATGTTTGAACTTTTGTGTGGAATGTGAAAATTCTATATGCATGTTTCTAAATTAGTTTGATCTAAAGCCTGAGATCTTGCATATCATAGTTAATTTTCATGTCCTGCATCAATATTTGTTAACTATATTATCGAATGTTAATGACTTAATGTTTAATTCATTATTTAATTGGTTTTATTTTATTCAAATGTGTTGCAAGGGCATATAAAATTATTTATCTATTAACTTAGGAAAGTTCCCCATACTTTCTTATATTTTTTTTCATTTTGTTCTTATTTTCCCCCTATTTTTTCTGATTTTAATTTTTTTTTCGATATATATATATATATATATATATATATATATATATATATATATATATCCACATCAATGATTGTGCGATCGCATATGCTTGTGCACACAATCGCATATGCGCTATGACAACATTGCTGACGGCACATCTCTCTTCCAGCGGTGTGGAGGGCAATTTTGGTTGAGAGGACTAGAGTGTGTTTTCAAAACACATCCCTCTCAATCGAGACACTGATGACCAACGTCTCGGCAATTATCTTTGAGTGGAGCACTCTTATTAAGTCCCCAAGATGATTTCTATGTTGTTGTCCCTTTCTTTTTTCTTTGTATTCTTTTCTCGCTAGTTGCTAATGAGCCTTATAATAAAATTCAGGTCTAATCTTCAAAAAAAAAAAAAAAAAAAAAAGTTTTTCAATTTATAATATCTTTCATTCTCCATTGTTAGTAAGTAATAACATATTATTAATATGTTATATGGTATCTTTATATTACATCTATCATTGTCTCATTGATGCCAATATTATCTTTTTTATATTGAACCATTAATAAAATATATTCAGGAAATGAAATACAGGAGTTTTGCAGCCAATCCAATCCTGTCAGGTTCATTAAATTAACAGACAGGCTGAGGTAGCATTGTTACCAAAGAATGGACTGTTACACCATCATAAACATGTTCAAAACTAGAAAAGAATATATATTTGCAATCCTCTAATCAAATCGGATTTTTAAGCCAAAAACAAAATCACCTATTACGAGGGGCGTAAGGACTGTTTCACCCCCATAACAGTAACAGCAGTGACTGTTAAAGTC
The DNA here is from genome assembly GCA_037074715.1 of Magnolia kwangsiensis. Taxonomy (NCBI): domain Eukaryota; kingdom Viridiplantae; phylum Streptophyta; class Magnoliopsida; order Magnoliales; family Magnoliaceae; genus Magnolia; species Magnolia kwangsiensis. The sequence goes on from CM073584.1 coordinate 72,570,410, forward strand.
AACGTTACCGTTATGGACAACCTTGGCGCTATCTCAGCGTTCTTTTAATGAAATCTTGTTGCTTTATAAAAATTAATAAATAAATAAAAATAAAGATTTTAGGTTTATATTGTAAAATCAAAAAGTGTAATGTAGAAAGAAGCAAAAAGAATGGAAGAAACTTTGTCAAAGAATCTCTATGATCTAATATCATTTTATTATGAGCCCTAAACATAAAAAGATGTGGAACCTTGAAGGACCGCCAAAGGAAAATACATGCACCAACAATCATACCAACTACTACACAAATACAAGTATGAAGATACACACGACACCCAAACATAAGATCCTACACTCCCTCTCATGCTGGAACATGGATGTCACACATGCTTAGCTCGCATAATCGCCTGATGTTGAGAAGTAGAGATACCCTTGGTGAGAATATATGCTAATTAATTGTTGGACCGCACATTGAGTACAGAACAGCTAGGAAAAGATTTTCACGAAGAAAATGACAATCAACTTCTATGTACTTTGCTCACTCATTAAAAACAGGATTAGACACAATACAAATAGCTACTTGATTCACAATACAATGGAGCTGGATTTGAAACCATGATTCCCATGTCCTAGACATGCGATCTACACCATATATTCTCACAGGTACCATGAACCATATGATATTCTGCCTCCACAGATCGGCAAATGACGACTATCAGCTTCTTCCCTTTCCAAGAGAAGATTACCTCCCACAAACATGTAATAGCTAGTTGTCAGCTTCTGATCATTAAAGTATCCTGCCCAATATGGATCACAGCACCCCCAAACTTGAAGATGACCACAATTAGCATACCAAAAACCCTTGCCCAGGGCAACCTTCACGTATCCAGGCTCATGTAGACTGCTTCAAGGTGGTGAGAAGAGAGAGATTGCATAAATTGACTCATAACATTCACAGCATATGAATGTCAAGCCAAGTTATTGTTGGGTAAATCAACTTTCCCACCAAGTAACAATAAATGTGGAGATTGCTTTTTCTCTAACTCCTTTGGATGAAGATGATGGTTCACCTCTATATAGAGGTGGGCATCGAGTCGAGTCGGACTGAGTTAGGTCCAACTCAACTCGATCCGGTATTCTAAAAGCCTTGACGCGAAGTCGATCCGACTCGGGACCGAGTCCAGCAAGCCTCACTCGATCCGAACCGATTCTTGGCTGGGCTGACCCAAACCAAGTGGGTACGATTCGGATCGGCCTGGATGCAACACAGTGGGCTAGGTCGATCAGAGCCATCAATTTTAATTCAAATAATAAAAAATAAATAAATACCGGGAAAATCGAGCTCGAGAATGGGATGGGTGGTCGGACCGATGCTGCTGTGTAGACGAGTGGAGGAGAGAGAGAGGAGGAGGAGCTCGAAGCTAAACGGGTGCCGAAGTAGGGGGACATTGAAATCGGGTTGGGTGTGGTGGCCGGCTGCTAGGATCAGGGTAGAGAGGGGAATGGGTATTTTTATTTTTATTTTTGTTTTGTATATATAGTACCCGATTCTAGTCCGAGTCGGGTTTCGGATTGGATTTCGGATCTGGTCAGATCGGATTATGTAGTAATCAGAACTCGACTCGATCGGGATTCGGATCAGGGTGGGTCTACTTGATCCGAACCTGACCCCGGCATTTGGTTCGGGTCGAGTTGGATCCGCCAGATCGAGTCGGGTCTTGCCCAGCTCTACCTCTATATGAGTCTGCAGGATAAGGGCCCAACATCCCAATTTCTAAAAGAAAATCTATGGCATATTTCTGTTGAGAGAGGAAAATTCCTTTCTTATACTAGGCAACCTCAATAGCCAGAAAATATTTCAGCAGACCCTTGGCTAGGAATGATTAAAACGTCACTAACTCAACTTCATTATTAGTAATGATGACAATATCATAAACATAGACCAGAACGATAGTTGTAGTTGCACCTGAGAACTTTATAAACATGGAATGATCAATATAAGATGTGAAAAGATTGATACCGGATTATGAAGATGAACAAGATAAATAAATAATTCACATAATTATAAGAATCATGGAACTATAAAAATCACTAGTATTCGAAAGTTAAGAAAACCAGAATGGCAACAAATAACTGGTATGACAATTACCTTTTCTTCGGGAGATGTAAGCTTCGCCTCCAATTCAGAGCACTGGGCCTGAAAAGAATATTTTGCATAAAACTATTAGATAAAATATTAACAGAAATTAACTTTCACATTCCAGAAAGAAGCAGACCTCAGCAATTGCAGCTCTTGCCTCACTAGCTGCAACTGCACGTAAAGCATCTGCTAATTCTTTTGCTGCTGCTTCACCTTTTCTCATGGTGTTCTTTAGTGTTTCTTCGCAATCAAGTGTAAGAGTTCGGACATAACCACATTCTTCTTGAAGCTCTTTCTTAGCTTCAGCCCACTCCCTCTGCAAGAAACAACGATTAGATCACTGTACACAGTGAAATGCTCAAGCAAAACACACAAAAAAGTAAAGAAACATTGCATAAACATTATTTAAACATATTCCTCCCTCGATATTCAAACAAACAAACAGACAGTTGTTGACATCGACTCCAAAAGTATCATTTCCTTTTTTTACTATAACAGGAGACTAAAGGAAGGCAGTTTAGAAGTCAAACAACGTTTACAAGCTGTCCCCAACGTGCAAGAAAGGTATGTTGGTTTAGGCTACGCAGAGAATTCATGGACCCTAACCCACCATGGATGACATATCATCATCTAAGCTTTATTGCAACTAGTTGGGATAAGCTACACGAATCCTGTTCTGCCATTCCACTATCATGGACAATATCCTCAGTTAAACAGTGAATGGCATACACCTGAAAAATCTCGTCAATGGGGCAATATCCTGTTCTGCAGCATAGAGAGACGATTAAAAAAATATACAACAGATGGTCCACATCTTTTTATCAATAACAAAGGTCCAAATTCGGCTGGAGAAGGTCATAATATTGGTTGTTGGGACCTTCCATACAATTTATCTGTGAACAGCCTATGCCACAGAAATCTCCTCAAAAGGGTGATCTTAACCTTTGGATTACGTGCCAACAGAGATGGTTACGAAGAGATGACATAACGGCCAATATTCAATTGAAAAAGGTCCAGATATTGGCTATTGGGATCTTCCAATCTGGGATATTTGGAGCATTCTCCATCCACGGTGATACTCAACGGACCAATGGTATGGATTACCAAATTGCAGGCCCCATTCTCCACCTCGGACCCCATCTCCTCTGCTGCCACCACCATCATGATCATCATCATATCCCCTCCCAACACTTCAGGATAGGCAAAAGTGTTGTGATTGGCTGCCCACCCAGCATCAACCTTCCTCCTTTACCCAGAACTGTTGAAACTGGCCACGGAAGAGGTTTGCAATGACATCACTCACATGTGAGAACAGTCCAACCAAATAATGAACCCCAGCCCAATTATTACATGTAGGCCTCATAGGGCAAGGAAGAAAGGTAGGGCAATGGAGGAATAGTTGCTAAACAAAACATAAACCATGAAGCCTAAAAAATATACCACCATAAAGTCAAAGCTGGAAAGTGCATGTTCAAGCAGTTAGCTACAAAGAGAAGTGGGGAGCCAACGGATACATGTTTACCAAACACTGTCAAACGCCAACAAAGTCATGCCCAAAACCGCAATTCAGTCCAAATTATTTTGCATTATCCGAAAAGAGAAATTTGCAAACAGTTGAAGTTGATAACATGTGATTGCAGATAAGTGTGTTCAATATGATTATTTTAGGTCTATATTTTTCCAATTTTTGGCATTTTTCTTTCTTTTTTTACTTTTTTATGCTTGCAGTAATATTATGCACCTATATTATGTTAGATGTATATAACTACATTAAAAATAATAAAAAAATAAAATAAAATAAAAATTAGATTACAAAGAATTCAGTAAGTATTGCTTCCAATGTTGTCGAATCGCATATGCGATCATGTGCAATCACATATGCCTATGTGCATATGCGATCATGTGCAATCGCAAATGCCTATGTGCATATGTGATCGCATATTTTTTTATTTTTATTTTTAAAAAATTAATATATATATATATATATATATATATATATATATATATATATATATATATATATATATATATTTGGAAAAAAAATTTGAAAATTTAAAAAAATATAAGAAATTGAGGAGAACTTTTCTAAATTAATAGATAACTAATTTACATATTTAAAATACATTTGAGAGAGATAAAATCAATTAAACAATGAATTAAACATCAAGTCATCCACATTTAACAATATAGTTAACAAGAAGTAACAACAAAATCAACAAGCTATTTATTTATTATGGTAGAAAATCAACAAGCTATCTTCCTTGAATCCTAAAAGTGCTTGAATCTTGATCTTCCAACTTCCAAGAGAGAAAGGGAATGTCAGAGAGAGATTAAGATCACTTGGAAGTAGGAAATACAAGAGAGGGAGATTAAGACCACTTGTAATTAAGAAATGTAAGAGAAAAATAGAGTAAGAGAGTTTTGGAGTGAAAATATTGCAAATGGAGGAGATTTGGAAGCATTTTTATAGGCAAAATGTTATTTTTTTGCAAAAAAATAAAAATAAAAATTCAATGTGCCATGGCCAAGATGCAATCGCATATTTTCGCATATGCAACATATGCGATCGCATATGTGCCAAATCGCATTTGCCATGATCGCATATGCGATCGCACATGACAACAATGATTGCTTCTAACAAAAAATGTATTGGTACATCCATTCCAAATATGTTCAATAGAGTGAGTTCCAACGACTGCCTATATTTCCTCTTAGCCACTCCATTTTGTTGTGGGATGTAGGACATTTTTGAAACTCAACACACTAACCTAGGACATAATCCCATTGGAGTCTTACCAGCTAATGTAAGGTGTCATACCTTATTCAAGAACATTTCATTCATTTCAAATCTGAATTGAATTACATTGACATAGGATCCACTATTTATAAAGTTTGTAGAACCTTATTCCATAAATGCTGGAACCATTTTTCATAAAAGCCGAGACTTGGGAATTTTAAGTAACTTCCACTTCCTAGGACTAACTTATAAATGATAACAAATTTCAACGTGCTAGGACTTTTCAGAACATGATCAATGATAGACATGTTCCCACAGTACTCTTGGTCTTACTAGAAGACCCATACGGACAGCCAGAGTTTTCTTGGGCCTACTGTCCTACACTTTGAGGCCCATGGGCCTGTCTTCATCAATTCCCCCTGGTTTGCAAAAATTCGGCTCTGACAAGTGCATAGCTCATCAAAGGGGTAAGCACTATTGACAAAGGCATTCAATACCAGTCGGTGTTCAAAGTATCAGTGTCGCTACAAGCTTTTGCTGGCTAGGTATACGGAAACAATATCAATATCGTTGATAACTGAAAATGTAGGGAAACATAGGAAAAACTGTGGAATTTTCAGCTAAACTTTGGAATATGTTAAAATGTATATTTTTGCATATTTAGAAAAAAAAAAAAATTGCAAAAAGAATGCATACATAACAAGTTTCCATTTAATGGGGCCTTAAAAAGCATGTGTTGTTGTAAGAAACCAACCATCCCCTCCGGCCTATTAAACATCCAACCTTCCATCCAAACATCCATCGATATTGCAAAATATCAACAACACATGATATTTCACTAAGAAATCATCAACAATTAAAAAGGAAACAAAAGATTGTGGTCTCAATATCTCTCGTGGTGCGATATTGATAATATTGAGATATTATCAATATTATCAATGACAAATTGAAGACTACATACAACCATGTGCCCATGAAATAAAAAAATTGAAATAAAAATTTTGATGATATCAATACGTTGGCAATATTATTGAAATATATCAATACACTTATGATACAAGCATAACCAAGAATTTACATAGTAAAAAATATTGGCGATACATTGGTGATATTAAGGCATTGGCAATACAAGCGACACCTAGAATTTACATAGTTGAAAATATTGACAATTACATTAGCTATATTGATACGTTGCCGATACATTGCTAATACCTAAAATTTCTGATACTACCAGTGTTATCTATATCGCTATCAGTGTTATCGGTATCGCTGAGCTGGAGATAATCAAAGATAATTCGAAAAATGGTGGTCGTAATCAATGTTCGAAGTATCGGTATCGCTACAAGTTTCACTGGTCAAGGATATAGAAACAAAATAGATATCATCAATAATATCATTGATAACCGGAAATGCAGGGAAACATGGAAAAAACGGTGGAATTTTCAGTGAAACATCAAGAGATGTTAAAATGTACATATTTGCATATTTAGAAATAAAAAAATTACAAAAAGAATGCATATATAACAAGTTTCCATTTAATAGAGCCTTAAAAGTATGTGTTGTTGTAAGAAATTAATCCAACCATCCCATCTAACCACCCAACCTTCTATCTAAACATCCATCAATATTACAAAATATTAACAACATATGATATTTCACCAAGAAATCACCAACAATTGGAAAGGAAATGAAAAATTGTGGTCTCAATATCGCGCATGTTGGGATATCAATAATATCGAGATATTATCAATATTATCAATGACGAATTGAATACTACATACAACCATGTGCCCATGAAAAAAAAAAAAATTTGAAATACAATTTTTTTCTAATAAACAAAATTTTGATGATATCAATACGTTGGTGATATTATTGAAATATCATCGATACACTTATGATACAAGCATTACCTAGAATTTACATAGTTGAAAATATTGGTGATACATCAATGATATTGATGCATTGTACAATCAAACACCAAGAATTTACATAGTTGAAAATATTGGCGATTACATTAGCGATATTAATACGTTGGCGATACTTAGCGATACATTGCTAATACCTGAAATTTCTAATACTACTAGCGTTATCGTTGTTGCTACCTGTAACGCCCCGGATTTTTGTCAACCTGGAGTTAGACGTCCTTAGGTAATAGGTTGATCTTAACACCTTATTAACTTCTCATAACTCAATTCCAAAGTCTAAAATCCCTTTTTAACCTATTTCCTTCAAAATCTCACCTTTCAACACCTTATTCTTCAAATTTTTCTAATTACTTTCATATTAGACACTAATCCTAAAGTTTAAATGATGAAGAACAATACTTGAACAAAAATTTACTATAAATAGGAAATAAATAATAAAATGGGTTTTTGATCATTAACCTTATGGAATCTCATAAAAAAAATAGGTTATTTGAATAGATCAGCTTTTCCTACCCCAAAATCATATATTGCACGTCGAATAACTCATTCCGGGTTGCAAAATACACCCGTTTCAAAAAACTCCGGGTGGTAGGCCCCACAGAGGGGCATAGCGCCCCCGCGCTGACGGCGGCGCACCGTGCCCGACTGAACAGCGGACCGCGGCGCCGTCGATGCACCAAGTTTTGGTGGACCCTTGATGCAGATTTTCTGCACTTTTCGACCAACTTCAAAAAGTCATATCTCCCTTGTTATAACTCCGATTTAGGTGATTCAAACGCCAGATTGAAGCTTGATAAGTCTAGTTTCGTATAAAAATAAGTGAAAAATTAATATAATTTAATCCAGGTTGATGTGACAACTGTCCGAAAATTATTGGTTCAGACAGCTGTTGCTTATAAAATTTTTAGAATTTTTCTACAACACGAAATCTAATGAAATTTAGTAAAGACGAAGTGAACTTGACGACGAACTACTAGAAAAATAATTAAAATAATATACTAACTAAAAGTGCCTAAAAGGGGCATGGAACTGCCCTAGGACCTTATTCTGTCGTAATAAGGGCGGAATTTAGTTAAGTATTAAACTAAACAATTGATGAATTTGGCTTGAACCACTTTCTATACGAACTGCAAGACCCAAAACCATTGAAATCACTAACCCAACATTACCTAGAAATCTAGGATCAATCTCAAAGCCCAGTTGCTCTCGAGAGCATCTTGAAACTCCATATTGGACCTGGACCGCGCGTCGAAAGTCCGATTACCGCAAAACTATATGGTTATGACCGCCTTACTGGGCTTAACTGCCATCTCGAAAATCAAATCCAGATAGTGTCCAGAAACACACAACTTGAGCCCAGAGCGAAGTGTGTGAGAAACGAGAATATCTTTAGGAAATGAACTGAAACTTAAATGAATTGAGTTATTCGCTTGCATGCCAATTTTAAGGTTTTAGACCGTCAGATTCTGACCCAATTACACCATCGGATTAGAGAAAATTTTCAACACATGTCAGTATACTTATGGCCCTGATCGAGTACCGGTGACCGTTGAACTGAAACTGGTCCTTCACGGTCGATCCACTGATCCGATCGGACCGAGATCTTAACCTAGCATAGATCCAATGTCAGGGAACTTTCCCCCGACTGTACGTTGGAAATGGGCCTCCAGATGAGGCTCGTTGGCCCGAAACAGCTGACTTTTGGCTATAAGCTAAGTATACCATAGTCTTGGGGCTATTACCATCAGTTCTGGGCCTATATAAGGGCCTAAACCCACTCCATTTCTATTCCACACGATTTTCTCCAAACTCTAGGAGAGAGAAGAGAGAAAAGAGGAGAAAGAAGTGGAGATTGAAGGGACGTCCTCAGAGTTTGCGGCCGTGGTTCCTTCTCGCTACTCCACGCGTTGAATCGCCTCTACATCTAGCTACACCGTCGAATCCAACATCGATTTGGATAAGAAATCCTAACCATAATCTGATTTAGGGATTCCAATAGAGAAATTGATGAAATAGCTAACCTATTTCATGCTATAGGTAGCCGTTGTGTCGTAGACAAAGGTGTAATATTCAAACTGAGCTTGGTACGGATTTACCGGCCAAAGGTGCGGACTATAAACGTTTTGGTTATAGTTTTCAAGGCTTTCAATGTGAGCTAATGATTTATGTCTGACTTGATTGCTACCATATGATCTTAGTTACAACGTATTCGACAGTTTATACATGTGTGTGAACTATGTGAATATATAATGCATTCCATGTGTTTGTGGAAATGTTCGAATGAATATGAAATTATGATTTGTGCTTGCCATGACTATTAACCTATAATACATGATTGTTATGTGTACGACAACTCCTTCGTGAAAGGATTTGCCATAATATATACTATAACTAATTTAATTTATGTATAATACAAAATGCATTCCATGTGTTTGTTGAAATGTTTGAATGAATATGGAATTATGATTTGTGTTTGCCATGATTTTTTGGTTGAGAATACATGATTGTTGTACGTGTGGCAACTCCCTTAAAAAAGGATTTGCTATAATATACGTTATAGCTAATATATTATATGAATGTTGGTACGTGTAGTCTGAGTGTTTGATAAAATGCCTGAATGAGAAAATGCTTGTTGAACTGTATTTAATGAGGGAATTGAGATAGGATTCCCAATCCCCTTATCTATAGTCATAGTTTTCTTTATGTAACCTATCTTACTACTATATGATTTAGGGATGAAATGCATGTGTATTATAGCATGTGTACTATTTGTTTGTCGAAATGCTCAATTGAGATTTATATTTTAGATTGGTTGTCACATGCCGGCTTTGACTATCACATGTGAATGCTATTGTTTGAAGTGTGATTGGGACTACAATGTAGTCCAGGAATCGGTAATGGTTTACGGTCGGTGGCCGAATTGTTTAGCCACGACGGATACGTTCGAGGAATTCGAGTCGTACGGTGATTATCGATAGTGGTTAGGCCACGAGGAGTGCGTATGCGCTCCATGTTGAATAATTCAACGTACGCTCGTACTAGTCGAGCTTGTCAAGTAACTTGATTGGCCCAATGTATGTTCACCATGTATGGACGCTACTGCTTGAATCTAAGATACCAAACTTACCAGTGAAAAGCCCGTTTAACCTTGGTACCTCGATCTGCTAAGACTCATGAGCCGAGAATGGTGGCATGGGACACCATGGTCGAGCTGTCGGCCTACGCTGGGGCGACGAGCCTCCCTGTAGTGACCAGTGAGCAACCCAAACTCTTGAGCCAAATACGGTGGTATGGGACACTATATTCGAGCTGTCGGCCTACGCTAAGGTGACGAGCCTTTCCCGTAGTGACCTCGAGTATACACTAGGACTACGCTAAGGTGACGAGCCTTACCATAGTGACCTTGAGTATAAATAAGCCTACCCCGGCGCAGCCTGGCTGTGGTCTCCGGTCGGGTTGGTGACGAGCCTTCGAAAATAGACTGTCAGTTGGTAGGGCGTTGGTGGTGTGACCTCGAGTATGAATTAAGCCTACGCTGAGGTGATGAGCTTCCCGTAGCAACCACTAGTATAAACTTGCGAACTTGCCTATCGTATGTGACTAACTAGGATTGTCGACCCTAAATGGATCATTGTTTGGGTAGTGATATAAAGGGAGGTGCCTGCGCTTCTTGAACCTGCTGTGTGAATAGACCTAATTAAGAACTTGGCTAACACGATCATGCATCGCATTGCAAGGTGCTTTGGCGAGGAAGTGCACATGTCCGAAGTGGTGCATGCCGCGATCGTGAAATGATGTCGCTGAGGGAGTGTAGGCGAGGGCATGCATCATTATAGCATATCATTCCTGCATTAACAAGAATACTTAGGACTTGATTGTTATACTGCTTTATCATTACTGCTTGACTAAATTTATAACATGTTAACATTTGCTTTATAATTCCACTGAATTAGCTACTCATTCCCACCTGGGATGGTGTTTTAAAACACCACCCAGACTCTGGTTTAGATGCAAGTGATAGCGAGGTCTATACAGCAAAGTTGGACTTCGTAGGCGAGAAGGATTCTCCTACATTCAACTATCGGGCGGATCTATGTAGATCTTATACCGATGCGCAGGGACTACTAGGATACTTGTTTAGTTGAACATATTTACTTCCTGCATTTGATATGTTTAGAAACAACACATGTATATATTTAGCTCGGTTTCATACTCATACTCCAAAATTTGTGAAACGTTTTTATAATTAAATGCATATATTTTAGTCTTCCACTTGCCAAATTACATTAACTCTGGAGTATAATATGATGTTTTGGTGTAATCTCACTCATGTTTAATACACTAATACAAATAACATTCAATTATCATCATCTATGTTGCATAAGTGATGCGTTGGAACTCAAGAGCTAAGTTTCTGCTCGACACTCGATTTTCAGGGCATTACACTACCGGTATTGCTGAGCTAGAGATGAAGATAATATCGGAGATATTTCGATAATATCGAAGAAAATTTGAACACTGGCCGTAATGACTAGCCATACTGTCGTTATGATCATGGTTCTGAATAACGGTAATGGGGGGCGTATAAGCCCGACAAAAAAAAATGATACAATACAACCATCGCTTATCCAAAGCAGTTCGTATCGAACAATATCATCTGTATCAGTCGGAAAAAGAAATTAAGATAGAAAAGGAAAATATTTTTAAAAAAAATGAATAATAAGATATTCAAGAATCAATTATTTTTTGTATTTTGGACATGCATATGATGGTGTATCGGACTATTCTTTGATGAGAATGTTGTCTGTCAATTTGGCTCGTTGAAGGTCAACTAAATGAGCCCTAATTGAACACAAATTAAGCATGATTTGATGAACTAGGGGCTAGCACATTGAAATACAACAAAAAGAAAGATGAAAACATAAAAAAGAAGGTAAAGGTTTACCTAGTCCTATTTTTCCCATAATGGTCAACTTCGCTTTGATTTGTCGAATCCCATTCAAATCATTAGTTTTTATCCCAAAATAGGTATAGATCTAGCCAAAAATGTGTTTTAAAGCTTCTTCCATGGTTTAAATGAACATAGGAAGAGGAGACGAGTGAAATTTTGAAAAAAAAAAAAAGAATTGGGGATTTACGGGTATATTGGCCGATACAAGCAATGTTTTCAATATCGTTATCGCATAATGTATCCCACCCTTGAGACATGGATAAATATATGTTATTGCATGGGATATATCAGTTGTATCGTGTAATGTATCGTTGTTGTTGAGAAACATGGGAACATTGGGAAATTGGTCGAATTTTTAAATAAAACTTCAGGGATTGTTGAAAAAAACATCAATACACACTCAGAAATCAAAACGTTATTTTTTTTATTTTTTATTTTTTAAAAAAAAAAAATGCTTATAATAGCATTTTCGTTTGTATGGGGTTCTAATATGTGTGTTTTCCAACTGAACTAATGCAAGTATATTCAAAGTCTATTCATATAATTTATAAACATAAGAATACATTTATGGAAACAAAAGCGATACATTCAAAAGCAAAAGAAGAATCACCAAATCAGGTTACATACATGTTTAATTTTGTTTTTGGATACTAAGATTGTAGCTGATTTGTGAGAAATTGAGAAATTTGGTTTTTTTTTTCTCAGTTTTCCGCAACCCAAATCTCGAAATCGAAGTTCCGATTTCACAATTTTTCATAGAAAACATGAAGAATCATAGATTTTTAACCATTTGACACTGGTTTAGTGCGATTTAAAATAAAAACATGAATCAAAAATTGAAAATGCTCACTGGATCGAATAGGTGGGATATATGGGCACTACCTGTGCGTTTGGTATCGCATAGGTGGTATACAAGATATATCATGGGATATATCGGCTGATATCGTCAACATTTAAAACACAAGATACAGGCCGATATAGTTAGTTTTCGTGTTGATACGTATACAATATGGTTGTATCGGCTGATACGATACCGATATTCGTATCTATAGTTATGATACGGCCCTATAGTGGTTTTTAAAAAAAAAAAAAAAAAGAGAGAGAGAGAGAGAAGAATATGTATCGGTTGCATATTGGACCCGTTATGGCCCTATATTGGCACGTTACATCCATTATTAGCCCATTATAGTCATCTTTTTTTAGAACAACCATTACAGCCCTGCATTGTCGGTGCCACCATTACCATTACCTAATAGTTGTCAGAGCCATTGCGTAACCATTTTTTAATACTATGCTATAGATTCACAATATATATTCAAGAAATAGCAGAGCTAATCAAATCATTTGACTTCTCCGTATGCATTTGGCAAACCAGATGGCCATGGCCACATTTATGCATATGCAAATTACAAAATGAGATGGTGGACAAAAGTGAACATAAAAACTTAGTGGTATCAAGTGAAAGTGTAGGACAAATAGAACTGAAAGTGAGGCTAGGGCTGATAGGCAAATCAAAGGAAAGGGATAACCCAAGAAAATAAGTTCATAACCTTACAACAGAACAACATCTAAGAAGTACTGGAAAGGTTAATTTTAGTTAACTTGGAGTGTTAAACAATATACACCTTAAGAAGAACTGTTTCAATGGAACACATGCACAACTATATACATGAGAAATTATTGCATGTATTAACTCTTAAACAAATTATCCTCTCTAAGTTTCTAATCAAAACACCCCATCATGAGTACAAAGAGCACCCCATGACTAATAGAAACTATAACATGACCAAACTATATTAGAAAACGAAAAAGGAAAAGTAGAAACAGCAAAATATATCATCAGCAGATAAAAGAAAGCTTACTTCAACTCGTTTTAGATGCTCCTCATGTTCTCTCCTTTCCATAGCTCTAGCTTCCTGCAATAGGCATGAAAAGAGCCAATTTACTATGAAATTAATGGAGATGGTATGTTCTAGATAAAGACACCAACAAATAAATAAAGAGTAGCATAACTCGCTTCTTAGCGATGACAAATGTGCCTAGCCGAAGTCTGGTTATGACAACTTGTCCTTCAGTTCTTGAAAGGCTACTTCTGCCTTCTCATTCCAGGCAAACTTAAGGTCCTTTCGAGTAAGCTGAGACAACGGTCTGGATATCTTGGAAAAGTCCCTAATGAATCAGCGATAGTAGCCAGCAAGTCCTAAAAAAATCTTCACCTCTGTAACTGAACCAGGCTACTCCCAGTCCTGAACTGCAGTCACCTTAGCAAGGTCCATAACTATTCCTTGGACACCACATGTCCAAGGAACTTAACCTCTTCTTTTCAGAAGTCACACTTCTTATACTGGGCAAACAACAGGTTCTTTCTGAGCGTATCAAAGACTGCTCGCACGTGCTCCTCGTGATCTGCCCGACTCTTAGAGTATATCAGGATGTCATCTATAAATATGATGACGAATCGGTACAGATACGGCTGAAACACCCGGTTCATAAGGTCCATGAACACGGCGGGTGCGTTGCGTTTGTGAGTCCAAATGACATCACAAAGAACTCGTAGTGCCCAAAGCTGGTTCTGAACACCGTCTTCTGCACGTCCTCATCCCTGACGCACAACTGGTGATACCCTGACTATAAGTCGATCTTTGAGAAATACTGTGCCCCTTTCAACTGATCGAATAGATCATCTATCCTGGGCAAAGGATACTTGTTCTTCACTGTCACTTGGTTCAATCTGCGATAATCAATACACAATCGCAGTGATCCATCCTTCTTCTTCACGAACAATATGGGTGCTCCCCAAGGAGATACACTCGGTTGTATAAAGTCTGCATCCAACAGATCATCGATCTGTTTCCTCAGTTCCTCCATCTCACACGGAGGCATGCGATACGTCGGTAAAGATATAGGTGTCACACCTGAAACTAGGTCAATGGTAAAATTGATCTCGAGCCGAGGAGGTAGTCCAGGTATTGTCCTGAACACATCCGTGAAGTCTCGGACTACAGGTGTGCTCCCAAGTGTCGGACCATCAACATGCTCTAACAAGGTAGCATAGCAACTAATGCGGTAGTACCAACTGACCTGAATTGGGAAAGTAAAGGTCGTGCCCTCAGGTCCATGGGTTGTCACCACTCTAGTATCGCAATCGATCTCTACCTTCATCTCAGTGAGCCAATCCATACCGAGTATGATGTCATAGTGACATAATAGGGCGACCATCGGGTCAACGAGCACTTTTCTGCTCCCTAGGTCTATCGAGCAACCTCTACAAGTCTTGGTAGAGTCTGAGAAGGTCCCTATGGCGGTAAGGAGTCTCACCCCAACCATAAGAGTAGTTTCCAACACTAGTCGCTTGACCTCTGCGCATGATATGATCGAGATAGTGGACCTAGTGTCCACCAATAAGAAGACTGGTGTACCTTGAATGTGTCATGACTTTGAAAGCCAGTGGTGCTGCAGTTGCTGTCTCGGATGCCTCAGCTACAAGTGAGTGCACACAAGCTCGTTGAGGACGATTTGGCTGCGGTACCATAATTCGTTGAGGCGGCCTACTACGAGGTACATTCGGCCTATAGAAAGGCTGTGCTAGTGGTACTGAAAGTAGAGGTGGGGCTGAGATAGCTTGAGGAAGCTGGCGATTGATCTTCTGAGGCAGCGGGAAGTTGTTATCCCTCATCTTGATGAAACAGTAAGTATCTGTATGGCCCGACCTCTTGCGGTAGGTGCACCACAGGTCTGTTCGCATCTACTGGGTCTGTGAAGTCATAAGCCATGGAGGCGAATCTGCACGTGGCCTCTTGTCGAGGAACGGCCTGCTCGGCAAATCTAGTCAAGGCGTCAGACCCATGGGTACACGTGTATGGGATAGCCCATCCCCATCCTGCTCAGCACGCAGGGACATGCTCACTAGCTCAGCTTAGTTGTTAATGCTAGCGCAACACATCTTCGAGCGGATCTCAGGTCGCAAACCCTCATAAAATCGTCGTTTCTTCATCGGCTCATTCGTTAAGATCAAAGAAGCGTATCTGGCCAGCTCCGTAAACCTGTTCTCATACTCCGCCACCGTCATTCCTCCCTGTCGAAGGCGAATAAACTCTCCCTCATTACGGTAGGTGAGAGGGAAATACTTTCCGTGGAAACGTGTTTCAAAAGCCTCTCATGCCCACACATAACCAGGAGCAAAGGTCTGAAGGATGTTGTCCCACTAGAGACTGGCCTCCTTCTAGAACATGCAGGTGACCAGCTCAACCTGCTCTGCCTAAGTGCAGTGCAGCGGCTTCAGCATCTTAGAAATGTGGTTAAGCTAGTACTCGGCCTTCTCGGGTCTGTGAGTACCCGCAAAAGTAAGGGGGTCGAAAGCGATGGAATCGCTTAAATAAACCGTTGGTACTCATGTTCCCAGCAGGGTGCACAGGTGGTGCAGATGGGGCCACACTCATGTTCTGGGCAAGGGCCCCTGCTATGGTGGTCCAAATCTGTTGTTGCTACTGCATAAGGAGCATCATCTGCTCCAGCCTATCAGGAGGAGAAGCCGCCTGAGGCATGTGTGGCATCGAGGTAGACGCACAGTTCTGTTCTGGAACCGGTGGTGCAAAAGTTGCTAGCCCATTAGTGGGGCCAGTGGCTGGTAGAGAATCCGGCATAGTCTCATGATCCAGGCCCAAACTGGGGTCCGTACGGCTATCGCCGAGGGGAGGTGCCCCGTCACTCGATTCGCTAAGTGTAATACGTGCCATACTTAAGTGGCCTTAGGTGGCATTCCCTATATACAACATAGGGTACAACCCGTGTAAGATTTGGCATGAGAACATACACGCATCCATCATCATTCACATTCTAAATAAAAAGAGGCTTCATGCATTTCATTTACCAAAATTGTCACAATACGTAAGATATAGTCTTACATGGATCATGACAGAAGATGCATGTGAGCTAATCTAACAAAGCTTTAAACATTAAGCAAACCAACAACTCTACCCTACTACTAAGCCTATCAAGGCTGCAACATAGAAAGCAAGGAAAACAAGGAAAGAAAAGACTCAGTGACGACTACAACATAGGACTAGTCGTCTGAATTTAGTGATGGTGGGGGAGCACCCTTGTCCTGCAGATAGCACATGAGAGCCTTCTAGGTGCGAGACACCTTCTTAAATTCATGTTTCATGAAGGCCCTATTCTCTTCAAGCTTGGCCTGGGTCTCTCTGACCTCCTGTCTCAGGGCAACTTAGCCCTCCTCAATCTGAGCCAAGTGGGCTCCTAAAGCAGCCCGATCATGGTGGTGCTCATGCGTAGCAGGAGGAGAGCCCTCATCGGAGTCTTGGGCCTCCTCTTCTTCCTCTTCCTGCTCACTTCCTTCTTCATCGCTTCCTTCCTCACCTTCCTCATCTTCGTTTCCCTCTTCCTCTTCACTTTCTTCCTCTATCTCGTCACCATATTCATCACAACGGGCTTGTCGTGGTCGTGGCCCAATACCCATGTTGTTGAGCGTAGAGTCATTGATAAAGTAAATTGACACAAGCTCATCAGTAAGCCTATAGCCGCACTCACGAGCAATCTTACATATCAGTCAGCCGAAGGGGAGTGAAATATCTGTCCTAACAAAGCGTACAGTCTGGACTATCTAAAGCACGATGAATGTGGGCAAACATATCCTATCTACCTGTCCCTCTCTGTATAGTAAGTTCACCATCAAACACGTGCATTCGGTGCAATTGTTCCACCTGGGATACACATTGTATGTGAATGTGTACTGGAGTATGCGGAAGTCAGGAGTCATCTTTGTCGCTAGGAGGCAATTGCCTAGACTCCAATGGATCAATCGACCGCAAAGAAATCGTGTGTGGCGATCTCTTTCACTCACACTCCTGAGGTTCTTCTCTCTAGCAAGAACCTCACCACGCTCCATCCCCATGATTTGAACTATCACACCAACATCAATTGTGGCTTCCCGCCTCCCCACGGAAAAAAAATGAACTGTAGGGGCTCTAGCGATGGGTCCCGTATGTGGGCGTAGAAGGCTCGGACACTGCTTTCACACGCACGTGACTTGCCTTCAAATATGGGACCCCACCTGGCATCCAACAGGAGGTCCATCACCGGATAAAGCCCAAATAGCTTCTCGTCCACGTGTGCTTCAAAGAGGACTCTACGACCCTGTAATCTACCATGTGCAATGCCCGGCTGTAGGGCTCTTTCGAGTGGAACTTGTGGATCGAGATCCCGCTTCGTCCTCTACTCTCGTGCAACGCTTGTACTTGCTTCAGCGCCTGATTTCAGCTTTCTTGGGCGGGTAAGGCGACTAGGCCCAGCTTCATCTGTGGAAGCCCTCTTCTTTCCCATGAGGGAAAGAAGTGTGGAGAGAGAAAATAGCAGCCACGAGTTCGAAAAGAGCCATGAGAGTGAAACAAGATGGAGGGATAGGATGGATTGTTGGACCTTGAGATTTTTGAGACAAAGGAGGATTTGTGTACTCAAATGAGAGGAAATAAGGGAGATAGGAGATGGGTTTGAAAGGAATAGTGGGAGGTGTGTATGTAGTGATGAAGACGAAGATTTGAGAATGGTAGGGAGATTTGAGAGAGAAAAATGAGATTTTTAGAAGTTTGGAGAGCTTGGAAGGGTGGAAATGGAAGAAATGAAGCAAATGGGGAAGATATAAGCGGTCTTACACGATTTTCGTGGGCCCCACATACATGTACAACCATTGGCCCGACCGGCCCGCTGCGGCCCAATCAGCTCATTGACCGTGGACCGCAATACATCGCGGTAGGGGCAATGCCATCGTGGTCCGCTGGACCTCTGAGTGATGGATCGCTCCAAGGGCGATGGCATACCCCTCCCGGGGCGCCAAAAATGTGCGAGACCCACCTCGGGTCCCACTGTTTCATGTGGTTTAGGCCCCTGAGCTCATTTAGTGCGGTTTTGGATTCCATCTCACGTATATTCACGCTTTCTGGTTTATTTAAGAGTGGAATATGCTGAATCATTGTCTACACCCATCAATTGATGGTCTAGAAAGGAATTGGGATCATCTCACATGATCACGGATGCATACAGGTCATATTTCTTCGTTTCATCGCGCCCTCCTAAATCCAAGTACGCCAATGTGCGTCGTGTTACCATAACCCAGGTCCAGTTTAATCCAAATCATGCTCTTATACCAACTTGTAACGCCCTGAAAATCGGGGGTCGAACAAAAGCTCGGCTCCCGAGTTCCAACTATCACTTATGCAACATAGATAATGATGATTAAATGTTGTCCGCATTAGTGCATTAAACATGAATGGGATTACACCAAATCAGCATATCATACTCCAGAGACAATTAGATTATGCAAGCAGAAGACTGTGATAGATATATAAAGCATATGAGTGATTGTAAGTCCCCAGAGTGTGAACATGTCGCCAGGTTAAATAATTACATGTATAGTTCCAAAATTCACAAAATAATTCAATGTAATGACATCTAATCCATATCCCTGTAACCCTGTCGACGCAACTCCAGATCTACATAGACCCGCCAGAGAGTTGCATGTAGGAAAACTCCTCGTCATCATAAAAGTCAGGCTCCGCTTCGTAAGCATCGCCATCATCTGCGGCTAAAACAGAGTTTGATTAGTGTTTTAAAACATCGTCCTAGAGTGGGAGTGAGTGATCAACTCAGTGGAGCTATAAGCAAAGGTTAACATGTCATTAATTCAGTCAAACAGTAATCATAAGACAATACAGCAATCATATCCTAAGTACTCTTATTAATGCAGGAATGGTATGTTGTAATGATGCATGCCCTCGCCTGCACTCCCTCGGCGACATTGTCTCACGATCGCGCATGGCAAACTCCCTAAATGTGCGTTTCCTCGCCAAAGCACATGCAATGCGGTGCATGGTCGTGTTAGCCAAGTAATTTATTTAGGCTTATTAATACAACAGATTCAGGAAGCTAAGGTACCTCCATTTATATCATTTACCCAAATGATGATCCATCTAGGGTCGTTAATCCTAGTTAATTACATACGATAGGCGGGTTATAGGGCGACGTCACCCCTGATTTAAAAGCAGTGGACAGGCAACTTTAGGTCACTACGAGAGGCTCGTCACCTCAGTGTAGGCCTAGTTTATACTCGAGGTCACTACAGGAAAGGCTCGTCACCTTAGCGTAGGCCGACAGCTCGAATATAGTGTCTCATACCACCGTATTCGGCTCATGAGTTTGGTTTGCTCACTGGATACTGCGGGGAGGCTCGTCACACTAGCATAAGCCGACAACTCGACCACGGTGTCCCATACCACCATGCCCGACTTATGAGTCTTAGCAGATCGTGGTACTAAGGTTGAAATGGGCTTTACATTGGTAAAATGTAAAGTGGTACCTTAGATTCAAGCAGTAGCGTCCATACATGGTAAATACACATTAGGCCAATCGGGTTACTTGACAAGCTCGACTAGTACGAGCGCACGTTGAATTAATCGACATGGAGTGCGTAAGTACTCCGCGTGGCCTAACTACTGTCGACAACCAGCGTGCGACTCGGATTCATCGAACGCGTCTTGTGTGGCGAAACGACCTCGACCACTAATTCGGAAACCATTACCGATTGTCTAGACTACGTAGTAGTCATCATACTCAACACAATAGGCATTCATATGTGATAGTCCAAAACAGCATGTGACAACCAATTCAAATATAAAACTCATTTAAACATTTTAACAAACACAGTGCACATGTTATCATACATAGGCATTTCATCCATAAAGCACATAGTAGCGAGATAAGTTACATGAAGGATACTGTAACTATAGATATGGTAATTGAGAATCCTATCTCAACACCCTTATTAAATACATTTCAACAAGCAATTTCTAAATCAGACATTTTATCAAACACTTACACTACACATATCAACATACATGTAATAAATTAATTATAACCTATATTATAGCAAATCCTTTCACAAAGGAATTGCCACACATACAACAATCATGTATTCTCAACCAATAATCATGGCAAGTACAAATCATAATTCCATATTCATTCAGACATTTCAACAAACACATGGAATGCATTATATTCAACATAGTTCATATATATGTATAATACACGGAAAACATTGCATCCAAGCACAAGTGATAGCAATCAAGCCAATCATAAATCATTAACTAACATTGAAAGCCTTGAAAACCGTAACCTAAACGTTTATAGTCCGCACCTTTCGTCGGTATACTCGTATCGAAATCAGTTTGAATCCTACAATCCCAAATACGGAATAACGGGTACCTTTACGTTGAAATAGGTTAGCTATTTCATCAATTCCTTTATTTGGATCCTTAAAACAGATTAGGGTTAGGACTTCTTACCCAAAAATGGATTTAGATTTGACGGTGTAGCGATACAGGAGGGAGGATTCAACACACGTAGTAGGAACGAATCCCAGCAACAAGCAATTAGATCTGTCTTACTTTTAGTCTCAAGACTTAATAGGAGCTCGCCAAATGGATGGACGGTTTGGATATAACACATACCTCGTGATCAGACCCATAGAACTTGTTGACGTCAATACACCAGCTATATAATTGGTGTGAGGTACACCAACCAATCCCCTTCGTGAACGGAACTCTCTCGACCCCTCCCATCACTTAAGAGAGTTGATTTGGTGCGACTCAGGCTGCAGTGAAATGGTGTGACCCTTACGGTAGGGCCCAATTTGATGCATGTATTGCATATCCATTCCGTCCATCCGTTTTTCCAGATCATTCTATGGCACGAGGAAAAATTTGAATTGGATCAAAATCTCATTTAGACCATACTCTAAGAAAGAGTGCTACTTGAACCTCTACCGTTAAAAACTTCCTAAGGTCCACCGTAATGTTTTTAATGGGCAATAACCACTGTTTCCTACGGCATGACCCACTTGAGATTTAAATCTAATTTATTTTGGTATCATGCCCTAAAATGATTTTTAAAAACGTATGGATGGTGTGGATATAAATAAATACACCAAGGTGGGCCCCACCATAAGTGTTGCACCGTCTTAGGTCAGGCCAAGCCGCACCTAATCCTCTACTTTTAAAAGTAAACGAATTATGGGGGAGTCTGTAGGGCCCACATCGATGTATGTATTGATATCCACATCGTCCATCTTCTTTTACAGCTTATGTTAGGGCATGGTCCAAAAAATGAAATTGATACAAGATTCAAGTGGATCATGCCACAAGAAACAGTGGTCATTGATCTCCTACCATTAAAAACTTCCTAGGGTTCACTATAATGTTTATTGACCATCCAACCTATTGATAAGTTCATACAGACTTGGATGGACGAAAAAAAAAAAAAAAAAAAAACAAATTTCAGCTTGATTCATAATGTTTGTGGCAAACAATTTTTATTGGTCAATAACAACTATTTTGTGTTGAGTGGTACACCATCTACCTAAAATTTTTATCTACTTTCTTTTTATGAAAATCCCTAAAATCAGGTGGCAAAACAAATGGACAGCATGGATATACCATGCATACATCGAGGTGGGCCCTACTATCGGCGTTCCACTCACATGGCTGGTTCTCTGTCGCAGTTGGGCATGGGTAGTATCCCCGCCCAGACCTAGCTAGAGACAGATTGTCCTGTCAAGGGCACTGTGTAGCCCACCGTGATGATGTGTTTCATCCGCACCGTCCATCCATTCTTTTTAGTTGATGAGCCCACAAATGAGGCAAATCAAATCCTCTAATGGACTACACCACAAGAAACAGTAGGGATTGAATGCCTACAGCTGAAAACCTCTTGGGGGCCACAAAAGTTTTGGATCAATATGATATTTATGTATTTATGTTTTCCCATTAAATGAAAACTTATTATGTAATGCAGTCTTTTTTGTAGTTTTTTATTCCTAAATATACAAAAATATGTATTTAGGCATGTCCTGAAGTTTCACTGAGAAATTCCACTGTTTTCCCCATGTTTCTTCCATTTTCCCCAAATTTCCGGTTATCGGCGATATTATTGACAACAACGATATTATATCTTTATCTCCAGCCAGTGAAACTTGTAGTGATACCAACAACTCGAACACTGCCGGTGTGTGATGCAGATAGTATCAATACTATCGATATTTAAGTCGCATTGAACCACTATAACATTATACTTAGGAATGAATTCTCTTCCACACGATTCAATTGGGATCAAAAGAGAAACAGACGTTATGATCATGTAACGACATGCTCAGCACATCACCGATCGGCTTACTAAAATTCAGATGATAAAACTCACAAACGATTCATTCTAATAATGCATGAAAGAGATATGGGACTACCTCTCAGCAATAGCATTGACAAGGTCTGGCTTTAGTCAGCAATCAACAAATTCCAAGCTTCACCACCTTCTCCCGAAGACTGTCCATATCAGCTGTTGAGAATAGAAGCCCTTGAGTAAAAATTTTGCTACAGTTACACATCCAAGAGGCAAAATAAAACTCTGAAATGATGTCAAATTCAAGATAGAAACAGCAATCCTCATAATTCCTGTGAGCTGTGAAAATGGAAATCTCCAAAACCCCGATTTCTACTCAAAAAGGAAGAAGAATTTCCAGAACCTCACTTTCTGCTCAAAACAGACTTGCTCACTTGCATTTTCAAACTTAGAAAAGACGAAGAATGTGAAAAGAGAGTAATGCTACTGTGATTTGAGCAAATCACCACTTCTTACTTTCAATGCATGAAGGGATGCAGGCTATTCCACAGGTCATGCCCGGCCTGCCCTAGAACACATGCTGTTTGATTAGTATCAGGCTGTCTGAATAGGCAATGGGAAGCCCGGTCTATCAATGGCATATGCCCTTGTCGCTGGTCTTTCTCATGCCTATAGCTCTGCTGCTCCTTTGTTTCCCTCTGCTCCAGTGGGTGCCTCTTTCCCCACCCCTTCTGCCGCTGGTCGTCCCACTGCTACTGGATAAACCACTAAGCTAGAAATGGTTCTACACCGCTTATCATACAACTTTATTTCCCCACTAAAATGCCACTCGCATCAGAAATCCATACCATGAAAATTGTAGGCCCCACATGAATATCACTTTTCACCAAATAAGGCCGGTAGTTTCATTCAGTAGGCCACACATTTGGACAATGGAAAACTAAGTCTGACTAAACTTATGTGTGGCCTATCTGGTAATCAGATCAGCCTCATTTTCAAGATGAGTTATCCTCATTGTGGTTCCTACTGTTTCCATGGTACGGATGCCTTGTGTTAGCAAAAAATATTGTGGTTTATGAAGACTTGTGTACAGCCCCCGGTATGTAATCAATTATCCCCTGAAAGAGATTTTGGTAGCTCGCATGCATGTACAAGGGAGCCCATCTACATGTCGCCCCATGTGCTATCGTGGTACATGTTTTAGATCCAATGAATTCATCATATGGGACCATCAGTATGGATTACTGACCCAAAAAATTAGCTGGTCAACTTGTCAAATGTCAATTAAGAGCATTGGTCAAAACTTGTGGTTCGCCTAATGAAATTACCAGCCTGAGGAAATGAAATTCTGTTTTCAGAGATACGTAAACACCAGTTACCCAAAGTAATGTAGTAAACACAAAATAAACACAGAATGTATAAATGCCCTGTATAAGGATGTGAACAGTGCAAATACCGTGTAATTATCAAACACTAGGAAAGCATTTTATGTAACAAGGAAAAGAAGTAAACATTAGTGCATAAAGCTACAGAATCAGCACAATTAAATCTTCGAATTTTAGAGTCATTTAAAATTGCTTTTTTAAATCGGAAGAGTAATTTTATCTAGAAAACCCACAAAGGTAAAGAATGCACCCAAGCAAAACACATACCCACCACTACATTACAGGTGGATAGTCCAACACACCCAAGCATAAGGATGTGAACAGTGCAAATACTGTGTAATTATCAAACACTAGGAAAGCATTTTATGTAACAAGGAAAAGAAGTAAACATTAGTACATAAAGCTACATAATCAGCGCAATTAAATCTTCAAATTTTAGAGTCGTTTAAAATTGCTTTTTTAAATCGGAAGAGTAATTTTATCTAGAAAACCCACAAAAGTAAAGAATACACCCAAGCAAAACACATACCCACTACTAAATTACAGGTGGATAGTCCAACACATTCCTTTGACAGTATCACATCCCCTAAATTCTGGGGAAGAGAAGATTCAAGAGGCATGTAACAATCAACATAAAGACAGATGAGCCAACTTGATATTTTGGCATTATCATCACAAAGAAGAGACTCCAGATTTTGGTTCCTTTGCTTCGTATCTTCAGGGACTGCACTTGCCCAAAAAGAAACATCGCATCTTACATTATCCACCACCCTGGATATTGAGTGCAAGTGCAACCTATTTTAAAAAGTTCTATTGTTTCTTCTTTCCAAATGTGCCAGAGAACAACTAAGAAACAAAGATTCCAAAACCTCCCTCTTACCCTCTATGGGTACATATTTCCACACTTCTAGTAGAAGCTGATAATTCAAAATGCAACGCCAAAGTGGATGAAACACCATTGCCACATAACAGTCACGAAAGAACAATGTATGATAATGATCCACTGATTAACTGTCCCTAAGGCACACATAGCACCCTAAAACTGTGATTTTGTCTGTTTCTCATGATGTTCGGCATCCTGTCTACCCACAGATGAAGAAAAAGCAACCAACCACTATGCAGTGCTTTTACTTCCCACAACCACAGTAATGGAGCCCTTGTCCCCCCTCCCCTCTTCTTACCTTGTATGATCAAAGAAGGGTCTGACTGAAGGAATTTTTCTTCGGTGAGGGGCTGAGAATAAAAATAAGTTCCACCTAGTTAGTTGGAAGGAGGCATTTAAGCTGAAGGAGAATGCAAGGTTTAAGCATTGGAAGCCTAATTACAGTAACTTGGCCCTCCTAGAAAACTGGTTGTGGAAATTTGGGAAGGAGTAAGACAGCTTATGAAAAACGTGATAGCATGTAAATATGGGGTGGAAGATGGTGAATGGTTTTCTCAACAGTCCCCTCAGTATAGGACCTCCATTCTTCACAAAGCTCATTCAAAGTTGGGTCCCTCTTTCGCAGGGAGGTTTCTATCCAGGAGATGGTACTCAAATCCAATTCTGGATCGACAAGTGGCATGGGCACAATGTTTCTTTCCCAAGCATTTTCAGACTTAGTCGCTCAGGAAGATGATTTGTCTCCCAACATGTCTCGAAGGGCTCATTTGGGAGCTTGTATTTGGAATGCATTGGATTCCAAATCACAAATCAAGGATTCCAAATCTTTAATTTGTGTTTGGAAGCTTGTAATTGGAATGCACTGGAATCCAAAAGTAGGAATGCATTGAAATTATGTAGTATATTTACATGAATTTGAATTTGATTGCTAAATCAACTTTAATATCCCAAATTAGTTTAGATAGTTGATATTTGACAGAATGATTGTGATAAACCCATTGAAATATATACTTTGCCCAAAAATGATGAAATTCCGAGCCTCGGGTGGGCCACAAGCATAGGATCACAAACAAGATACTCACCAACATTTTTTTAACTATTGATTTATATGGCCAATGTTTGGGATGTTCGGATCATTCTATTAATGTATTTTTAGTGATGCAGCCAATAATTTGATTGTTTTGGAGTATCATCAATGTGCCACGTATACACGTGAGACTCCTACCATTAAAAATGAGCCAAAAAAGGCATATTGCTCCAAATCATAGCAAAAGGGAGAGATTTCAAAACACGGCAAAACTGTGTAATTCAAATACCTCCGGTTCCAAATACTGACCAAATCCACACAACCAAATGACTTTTGGATTCCGAATGCACACAAAACCATGCTGCCAAACGACCCTGAAGGTGGGAGACCATGGGGTTTGTGCGACTCACTTCCAAAGGAACATGAACTGAAGAGGAGATTGTCAAACTTGTGGCTCTCATGCAATGTTTATAGTATCAGTACGTTACATGTATCGATGATCAGAGAGACGGAAATATGTATCATTGTTGCCGATATCATCGTCAATACTAGGAAAAAAATCACTGTATGAGGGAAACATTGGGGAAAATGTGGAATTTTTCAATGAAAAATTTACTTGAGATGTTAAAAGATATGTTTATACATGTTAGAAACAAAATATTGCAAAAAACAACTATACATAATAAGTTTCCATTTTAGAAGGGCCTAACCATGTGTTGTTGAAAAATCAGTATAAAATAAATATATAAAATTTGTAGCCAATCAATAGATTGGCCAACACTCATTGATATGCAAAATTTCCATATTAATTAATAGTGATTAGCGAAACGCACATAATTTTTCAATATCAAAATAGAAACATTAGGATTTCACCAATTTTCCCCTTGTCACTTGAATGTTAATTTATTTGCCACAAATTCATGTCAATGCATGAGAGCCCTGCTTAAACATGGATTTTCATTGCAATCCATGCTAACATTTGGTTGGGGGGGGAACTATGGATTTTCATCACCTTCGAGTTATGGCCAATCTTCATTTCGAGTCAATATTTCTCCCCAAATCTGAACTTCGATTCAATAAACACCAAGAGTGATCAAAATCATCTAAGGAACAAATTCTTTCCCCCCCCCCCCCCCCCCCAAAAAAAAAAAAAAAAGAAAAAAAGTAGAAATTTTTAGATTTTTGGCAAATTTCCAATTTTCTATCAAATTTTGCCTAATTATGAATGTTTCCTTTGTATTGGGGATATCATCAATTGTATCACAAATACCAAGGAACTTTTATAAGAAATTCTTCTCAAAATATTGTTGATATTGATAATATCGCTAAATATTGCAAATATTATCGAAAATATTCGCAATATTTAGAAATTTTTAAACTACAAATAGTTTTGGCATCACTAACTCGACAATACAAATAGTATCGGAGATCAAGGTATTAATAATAGTAACTATGGATGTTATGTCATTATCGTTATGATATGGGCCGTAACGACCATTACGGTAGCCCAAAAAAATTGCAACAAACCCCATAACGGACAATTATGGAGCTAAAACGACCGTGACGGAGCCGTAAAGATGTTACGAGCCATTTTTATGTAACGAACGTTATGGCCCTGTAACATGTAACGATACCCACTGTTACCGTTACATAATAACCATTACAACCGTTATGTAACCATTTTTGGATGCCATGTTGATGAACACCGGTCTCATGGACATGTTGCATGCGGGATAGGTGGGTATGGAATGTTGACAACTTGGGACACATTCTATCAAATCGTTCTATTCAGCCATCTACATCTCTCCATCTTTTTACCATAATCTTTATTAATGCAGGGGCATTTTCACACTGGCCATGAGTGGGGTGGCCTGTGGGATGCTGGGGGCACACTTAGAGTGGGCGACCCGTAAAACCCGTGGATTTGGGGCCCGTGTGAAGCGGGTGGCTCGTGTGAAGCGAAACCCATGGATTTGGGGCCTACGAGGAGGGTTCAGTCGAGGACCTAACCCATGGATTTGGGGCCCGAGCTATGAGATAAATGGATTAATTCGCCATACTCTATCAATTCAAGCTTTTAGAGCAAGTGGTTAATTGTCTTGCATCAAATTAGTATCAGAGCGGGAGGTTTCGTGTTTGATACTCCTCACCGGGGGTGACTAATGCAGGGGCATTTTCACACCGGGCTCGAGTGGGGTGGCCTATGGGATGCAGGGGCACACTCGAGGTGGGCGGCCCACGGAACCCATGGATTTGGAGCCCGTGTGAGGCGGGTGGCTTGTATGAGGCAAAACCCATAGATTTGGGGCCCACGAGGAGGGTTCGTCTGAGGACCTAACCCATGGATTTGGGGCCTGGGCTATGAGCTAAAGGGATTAGTTCGTCATGCTTTATCAGTCCGAGCTTTTAGAGCAAGTGCTTAATTGTTCTGCATCAAATTGGTATCAGAGCGGGAGGTCTCGTTTTCAAGACTCCTCACTGGGGGTGATTAATACAGGGGCATTTTCACATCGGGCTCGAGTGGGGTGGCCTGTGGGATGTAGGGGCACACTCGGGGTGGGTGGCCCGTGGAACCCATGGATTTGGGGCCCATGATAAGGGAGCCGAGGACCTAACCCATGGATTTGGGGCCTGGGCTATATGAGATAAAGGGATTAATTCGTCATGCTCTATCAATTCGAGCTTTTAGAACAAGTGGTTAAGTGTCCTGCATCATTTATCCATCAAATATGGAAGTATTTGGGGGCCACTTCGTCTTTTGGCTTTGCATGGCTAGCTTTATTCTCAATGAATGCATTTGTTGGGGTCACTTCATCTTCTAACTTTGCATGGCTAGTATTATTCTAAATGAGTCAATTTGTCTCAAGGATGCAGAAAAGGTGGATTATGCCTTCACTAGTTAGATGTGAAAAATGCTCTTCACAGGGAACTTCATGAAGAGGAATAAATGTCACCCATCAAGCATAGAAGGAAAATGTGTGTAAATTGACGAAAGTATTTTACGCTCTCAAACAAACACTAGAAGCATGGTTTGAGAAATTCAGCATTGTCAATTCCCGTATTGGCTCTCTGCAAGGTTCCTCCAATCATTTGGCGTTTATAAAGGATAGTGGTGATTTTATGACTATTATGACCATCTACGTTGATAATATTGTTCCTATGGGCAACAATGATATGGAGATAGATGATGTAAAATCATTCTTTGATTGGTGTGTTCAACATTAAGGATTCAGAGATATTTACGTGGGATAAATGTTGTTAAATCCGCTAAAGACATTAGTTCCCAAAGAAAATAAGTTCTTAACCTGCTCAGAGATATCGGTTTGTTGGGTGCTTGGCCTGCTGATACACCCATCAAAATAAATCATCACCTTCATCATAAGGCATCTAAAACCCTTTTGGGATCCGGGCATGTATCAACATTTGGTGGGAAGCTCGGATGATAAAACCATTCGAACATTGTTTATGCTATCAGCTATGCATTTGTCATGTTCTCATCATCATGATGTTGTTTATCAGATCCTATGCTAACTAAAGACTACATCAGGAAAGGGCCTGCTCTGTTCCAATCGTTGACACTTAAAACTTAGTGGGTATTGTGATGCCAATTGAGCTACCTCCTTCTATTAAGAAGATGTCAACAAGCGGAAACAATATGTTTGTTGGGTGCAGCTTGGTATCTTAAAAGTGTAGGAAGCAACGTGTAGTAGCCCACTCCTCTACTAAGGCAAAGTATCACTTAATGGCTCATGTTGCATGTGAAATCATATGGCCCTATTCTCTCCCACTAGAAATGGACTTAGAGTTCCCACTCTCATCCGATTACATCGTTATAACCAAGAAGCAATTACATAGTCTATAATCCAGTGTTTCATGAAAGAACCAAGCATATGAAAGTTAACTACCACTTTCTTAGAGTGAAGATATCATCCAAGTTGCTCTATACATCATTTATCCAGTTGAATAGTTAGTTAGCAAAGTTCTAACAAGAGTTTTCCCAGTGCCTTCAAGAGATTGTGTGAAAGCTAGGCATGTGCAACATCTATGCATCAACTTGACTGAGTGTAAGACACTATGCATATGTGGTTTTTATGTATGCATGTGAATCGTAATAAGTGATCTTATGGAGTACCGTACCTTTTTTCCTTAGGTTTCACATTAATAAGAGTAATATGGTTGGACAGCAATTTACTTCTCTCTACTCCTTTTTCCTTCTTCCTTTCTTTCCACCATGAGAATCTACAAAATTACAAGGGTCTGTCACGAGTTATTAATTAAGGTACTTACAATGGAGCACGTAAGGAGCAAACACAGAGGGAGAGAGAGACAGAGACAGAGATAGAGACAGACTGACAGAGACTAACAAACATGTGTGTAACAGTTTCTCATCACAAATTTGGTTGAAATTCTGGCTTCTTTAAGATTGCATGAGTGTTGCCTTGTTCTACTTCCTCTTTAGGCTACAGCATGTAAGCTGCGAAGATTGTAACTCATAAGAGGAAAATCCTGTGGAGGCTTGTTGGTCTTTGGTCGATTTGTTTAGAATGAAATAACAAAACATCACAATGTCTTGTTCCCTAGTTGAGGTTCTTGAAAATACTAAATGTTAGATGGTTGATGGGGTTAACACTTTGTTTGTCCTTGCTAGCTTCCGTTTGATTTCTAGTAGAGTAGTTGGGAGGATTCTGCAAAGATTCCTTTTTGTATTGAACGGGTGATTTCTCATCATCAGATCCATAGTTTCCTTCCTATTGTTTCTTTTTGCCAAATTTAATAAAAAATTATATGGTTGTAAAAATAAATAATAAATAAATAATCACTGCCTTTACATAATGGTCTCGATTCATCCCATGCATGTAGCTATTGAGAATTCATACCAGTCCCAACATCTTGAATAAAAATCAATTATTAGATACCTTCTCATTTGAGTAGATTCTCATTCAAGTTAGATAATAGAGGGGCATTTTCACACCGGGCTTAAGTGGGGTGGCCTGTGGGATGTAGGAGCACACTTAAGGTGGGTGGCCTGTGTGAGGGCGGGTGGCTCATTTAAGGCAGAACCCATGTGATTTGGGGCCCACAAGGAGGGTTCGGCTGAGGACCTAACCTATGGATGTGGGGCCTAGGCTATGAGATAAAGAGATTAATTCACCAAGCTCTATCAGTTCAAGCTTTTAGAGCAAGTGGTTAATTATCCTGCATCAAATTGATATCAGAGCGGGAGGTCTAGTGTTCGAGGATCCTCACCGGGGGTGATTAACGCAAGGGCATTTTCACACCGGGCTTGAGTAGGATGGCCTGTGGGATGTGGGGGTACACTCGGACTGGGCGGCCCATGTGAGGCGGGTGGCTCATGAAAGGCAAAACCCATGTGATTTGAGGCCCACAAGGGGGCAGAACCCATGTAATTCGAGGCCCACGAGGAAGGTTCAGCCGAGGACCTAACCCATGGATGTAGGGCCTGGGATATAAGATAAAGGGATTAATTCACCATGCTCTATCAGTTCAAGCTTTTAGAGAAAGTGGTTAATTGTCCTACATCATTAGATCTTACAAATCTACATCTCTTCATCTTCCCTCTGTTGATGTTTGTCCTTACCTGCTTTTTTGGCCAAGCTAACATTACTAAGACTGTACTCATCTCCCAACTAAATGGCTCAAAAGGCTTTAAAATTGAGAATAGAGAATCAATATCTCATTCACTTACCTTCGAAACAATGTCGGAGTAGCTCCCAAACCAAAATTCTTTTTTCCTTATCAACTGCTTCTAAATCGGATGGCCACTTTAATATACATAATTCATGAAACAAGATTTAAATGAATTGAATTTTTCAGAATAAATTCAAGAGGTTGAAATTCTAGTCGCTTAGTCCCCAATAAATTTGAGAACATCTAGCTAGCTACCATATCCACTGCTTGTCCCTGTTAGAGTATAGGATACCTATGTACAGCTTTATATGAACAATTGTACATACTAAAGATAGATATATGGGTGGATTCATCTATCTGTTAAGATCTCCCATCTTTTCTATATAGTCCTATCATTCTCAAAGAATTAAACACAATATGCAACTTCCATAGTATAGTCTCTTGGGGAGTGATATGGTATCAGAGACATGATTTGGCCCTATTCTTAACCATCCATCTACTTTGATCCTCACCATTCACCAATCAACACTGTTGTCATTGTTGGACGACCCTAGCCATTGCCAAATCTGGGCTATCTTCCGTGACCTATTACCCTAAGAACCATCATTGTCGGCTACCATCATCACCACTCTATCATTGGTCTCATTCAAATCATTGTTGCTACCGCTTAAGACCCATTGGCCATCCAAATTGTTAGAGCGGGGCAACAATCCCTCAAACTCATCTCTCCCCCCCCCCCCCCCCCCCCCCCCCCCCCAATGTTAGTCCCAACTCTTGTCACTTGTATAAAACCCAACCTAGCTCAGATCCGACAGCAACCATCCCACAATCATTGCCATCTTCAACCATCATCTTCCCTGTCACAGCCACAATATATGCAGCATCTTCATCATCTGATTATCAGCTTGAACTTACTATCCATCACTGAACAGGATTGATCCAGATTTGACGCTCAAAATCCAGCTTAGATCTAGTGCCCAGAAGCCATTACAACCGCCATCTCTGCCCCCGAACCACCTATTTGTGCTTGTGCTCGCACCCAAACCTAGCTCCATCCCCTCTAAACTCAACATCCAACTTCGTTGTCAATCTTTGTGTTTTCGATACAAACCAGTCCCCCTTTTCTCTATCATGTTGTCTCTGGTTGAAAAATAATAATAATAATACTAATAATAATAATAATAATAAAGAGCCTTTTTATGGTTTGCCACATGGTATTAGTGTGTTTTGGGTAAGTGTTTAACAGACATTTATAGGTGGCATCACAAGTGTCTATATCTTTTAATCCAATCCATCTAATTATTCTCAGTTGTTATCCTACAACTCAATCCATCTGGTCGAGATCCAGAGTCCTGACATCATCTTCTACATCAAATTTGGTGAGCATGAACCCACCAAATCCAACGCCAACCCACACTATCGAACAAGTCTAAGTCGTTCATCTTTTACGATCTGAATTGGTTACTCGACTCCATCAATAACCTCATGCCCAAACCTCTCACCTGCAAACGATCCACAAATGTTTTAGCATTGTCTGAAGTCATCTATTCCAACAAGATTCCAGTAGTCACCGGATACTTCGGCAACATCTTTCCCCACACCATCACCCCAAGCCACTTGAACCCATCTTCCTTAAGCAACACCATCTTTGCCACCATCACCTTCATTTTACAGTGTTCTCGAAATAGCACTCAAGCTTTCCTCTTTCCATCAATCGTTTCATTATTTTTATTAGCTGTGAGTGTAGTTTACTCACATAAAGTGCAATGTTGCACATGTGCCTTCACATGCCATCATGGGTGTTCCCTCAACCGTTGTGGGTGTAGTTCACTCGCTTGTTGTGTAGTGTTGCACGCGTATTTCGAAGGATTTTGCATGCAAATAGTCATTTGGTGGCTCTATCAAGTTTGGATGGCCTACTATGCGAAGAGAAGATTTGACAGACAAGCAGCACTTGAAGATCGTGTATTTAAAGATTCTAAACATGTTATGTGTGAGAATGGCAGTGATACGTGTTAATCATCTTCATCTATGTCCCAAGATGGGTATGATTGATATTCATGATCTAGCTATAAGGGGTGTGTTAGAGTACAAAATACGTTATGTACAGTTTTACATGTACGACTGTACATGCTATATATGATGAGGACATCCGAGCCCATAGAGTATACCAGAGGAGGAAAGCCCCAGCCAAGGTATTCTGTATCGGTAACGGTGGTTGAAACGGTCATAGCCGTTACCAATACAAGTATCGGTCATAACGGCTAATATGGAGGCATAACGACCGCTACGACTCCTGTAACGGTCAAAAAAAAATTGCCCGAAAAATTCTGAAATAATAGCTAGAAAATCTAGAATAATGTAAATATTTTAAATCTACATTCATTTTTTTTAACATGTTTATAGTAACTTAACGATCAACTCTTTGGTGAGAGTGTTGTGTAAAGTTGTTTAGTGAATTTATGAACATGGTTATGCGTCTCTAATGTTTACACATCACAATCAAGCATTAGAATTAGAAATCAGATAAAAATGCATATATATACCACTTTTTCTGATTTTTTGAAAAAATGGCTTTGGGAGCTTCTTTTATTCGCCTAAATTGCTTCAATCTACTATTTTAATCATAAAGACTATAGTGAGTGTTTGAAATTTGTTGAAGAATGATGTAGGAAAGCTTTTAGAATGAGAAAAGTAGAAAAATGAGAAAAAAATGGATTTACACAATTAAAATAAAATTTTAAAAAAATGATTGTTTTTCAACCGTTACGGGGGTAACGGTCGTTATGTCCCATTACGGCCGTTACGGCCCCTATAATGGCTGATACGGTCCCAAAAAACCAATTGTCCATTTTCCCCCCCATATCACATAACAATCACGGCCGTAACCTACACGTATCAGCCTTAACAGTCGTAACCTATACGTATCAGCCTTTACGGTCGTATCGTAACAGATACGGAATACCTTGGCCACAGCGCCTTCGTCGTGGCTAGGTAATTTTCATGTGGGACCCACAAGCTAGCCCAAATTGAGTTTCTAGCCATCGTAGAAACCCCCACATGCATGTACGTGCATCTTCGAAAGCCCCACACTGTGAAGATGCATGTGGGTTGCTTAGTTGACAGATCTGGACTGTTGGATCGCAACGACACGATGATTGGACTGTTGGATCGCATGGATAGCTTGATCAAACTGTTGATCGTGGGTCATCGTCGTCATCGGACATCATCAGATATTTCATAGTTTAAAATTTCATTTTTCAACTTAGATTAGGCGTTATTTCAGTTTATTTCATATGTGGTAAACTTATTTTATGTTTTTAGATATTTGGGACAAAATAAAAAATAAAAAATTGTGAGGACAAAATTATAATTTAGCTGCACAAAAGCCTATTTAAGGCTTGGATTTCCAACCCTTAGTGTTTTTCTATGATATACTTTGTGAAAAAAAAATAAAAAGTTTTCTCTTTCCCATGTGTGATTCATGAAAAATCTCTTGTGATTAGAGATCTCTTGGTATGATTCCAAGGTGATGTGAAGCCACAAACTATCCTTTTGTCTCTTTTTCTTGAACAACAAGGTATTTACCATCTTCTCTTTGCCTCTTCTACTTCTTATCCCATCCCATACCCAATCCATTAAGACCGACCCTAACCCATACCTAATCCATTAAGACCAACCCTAACCCATCTCAGAGCCCTAACTCTCTCCAACCCAAACCAACCTTAGGCTTGACTGTACAATCAACCCATATCATATAGACTAGTCCGTACGTCCATCCTTGCTCTTCTCTTTTGTGATTCTTCATTCCCCTTCTCCCCTCATCTAACTTTCTTGTGGAAACCCAAATTTCCTAAATTAGAACCCTAATTCCAATTTTCCCCAAATTGAAAAAGCCTCAATTCCCCAATTGAGCCCTAAGTCCCAAATTGATCAAATCTACATTCAATTGGCACTAATACCCTATGCTAGATGGTAGTCCTAACTGCCATAGGTCCTTGTTGAGCTTTATTTTATAGTTTCGAACTACGGGATTGTCCCTGAGCCCCGACTTTAGGCATAGTTACTGTTTGGGATTACTTCGATTTGTGATTGCACTGCTTTCATTTTATACTTTAATTGTTTACATAATTAATTGGTTAAGTTCAGCAATTCATCATAGTAGATCTCAAGTCCTGCATCAATAGATAGATATATGGGTGGATTCATGTTATCTGTTAAGACCTCCTACAAATCTCCATAAATCTCCTACCTTTTCTATATATTCCTGTCATTCTCAATGAAATAAACAAAACATGCAGTTTCCATAATGTAGTCTCTCAAAGAATAACGATCTCCGACAAGAAACATGTCCTACTTAAGAGCTAAGCCATCAAACACAATCACAGTATCCTACAATGAACCAACAGTTAGTCCAAAGAAACATCCATGTGGCCCCATGTGGCAATACAGATCCCTATGCAATGGCTTCTCCCCTCCATCTATATTCCCAACCCTACCAGCCCCCCTTCCATCTCATCATCTTCTTCATAAGCATTGACCTCACGATGGCTATGGAACTTAGTTCAAGAACCTCACCAATCTGTGTATCACCTTTGGCTGGGGCCAATCAGCACCAAATACTGCTTTTAGGTTGTGAATCCTTGACATAGAATGGAGAAGCTTGTCTTTCCATGACTATCTTCTTTTCTTGAAATCTTGTGGAGAACTTTTAGAGTCTTAATAAAACATTCGGATCATCAACAAAAAAAATTCAGTTGGCAGTCCAAATCTCTGGACCCCCGATGGAATGGTGGTCAATCTCGAACACATGACCATAGCCAAACCCATCGCCATAGTTGGTCAACCCCAAGCTTACACTCCACCATTATCAAGGCATTTTGAAGGAAACCCTGGCCTGGCTAGAAACATCCTATCGTTTCTCTTTTTCTTCCTTAAAAGACAGCCAAATTCATTCCAAATCAGAGGGGAAGGGACTTCCTACTATAGAGGTAAGAATGTGAAATCCCCGCAGCAGCAAGATAAGCCAAAGGAATAAAAACCCTGGTTGAGAAGGCAAACGAAACTTTTAGCCCTCCAACCAGGGACCTAATCTCCTTAAATAACCTAAAACACCAAGGGATGTCTCCTTCCCCTGTAGCCCAAGAAAATGCATCTCTGTGCTACATTTTGATCGGAATTGATTTGTTGCTAGAACTGATTATGAATGATGCAAATGTCTTCCCATCAATTTAGAGACCACAAGGGAACTATGGACTCCTGAAGGTTACAGGAATCCTATCTACATCCCTGCTGAAAGGACAGTTAAAAATCACACTATAGCTAGCTATGCTTTTAACTGAAGTCTTCTCATCAACACCACACAGGACATTGACCCATCATTTTAGTTCACTGAGGCTGATTTTTCCAAATCAACACAATCCACAAATGCTCTTTAGAGCTCGTTAAGTTGAGAGAAGATGAAGCTATACTCCCCTGGAACCATTTGTTAATCTTTTTTACCACTCAAATAATTGTTGGGGTGGTTTTCCATGGCTATTAGACCTATCAAACTAGGGACCTGCACTAGAGCATCTTCAGATGAAGTCTTTGTAGCCACTGAGGTTTGGATCAATACCCATTCTAGGAATCTCTAAGATATACAGGTTTCCACTTCCAATGTTAAGATGGGCTCAGACTTCAGAATCATTCATGGATATATGGGGAGTTTTGAGACTTTGTTTCTCAAAGGGAAAGGGTGTCACGAGCTGAAGAAACTCCACAATGTATTGTGCTAAGTGAACAGCCATCCTCTTCCTTCTCATTCAGTTTCCACTATGATCCTTCTACAGCACCCAAATCCATTGTTGCATCAATTCACTCTATGCGCAGTGCAACTGTACTAGAGATTGCAGCCTCTACTTCATCCTTTGAGTTATAGCAAACAAAAAAGCAAAGCCTTTGTTCTCCACCAACCGTCTACGACAAGGGACGACTGCCTCTATTACCTTGTCCATCCTCCCAAAGAACCAGAGAAACTCCACCATCTCCATTCTACTGGGAAATTGTTCAATGAAAAGAGAGAACCTCCCATAACAAACGAATTCCTCCCCATCATTGCCTTCTATCCAATTTTGAACACAGTGATCTGATCTCCCACTTGCAACTTTCAAACTCTTTGCTCCTGATAAATGCCTGCATAGAAACTAGAGAAGAAGCTGGATAGCTGTTGGGGAAATGTTGGATAGCAACTAGAGAAAGCTAAATATCCTCCCAAGAAGTGGGAGACCTCAACCCAGCCTTCCAAATATTGGCAAATTAAAGATAATACCAAAACTGTTTGTATGTTAAAATTTTCCAAATATCACTAATATTTTCAATAATATAGGCAATATTTTGAAAAGAAGCCCTTATAGTTTATTGGTCTTGGAGATATCAGCACTAATAATATCCCCAATACAAGGGAAACATTGATAAATAGGCTAAAATCAATGGAAATTTAGGAAAAATCCAAAAAAAAAAAAAAAAAATCTTCATTTTTTGTGGTATTTTTTGGGGTATTTTGTTCCTTAGGGTGATTTTGATCACTCCTATTGGTTCCTTTTGAATCAAAGCTTCAATTTGGGAGAGAAATCCAACTCAAAGCAAAGATGGGATGAAACTCAAAGCAACGAAAAATCCATAAAATTTTCACTTTTTTTCAAATGTTAAGCATGGATTGCAATGAAAACCCATGTCTCTGCATGATTCCTGTGCATTAACATGGATTTGTGGAGAAAACTGTCATTGATTAGAAAATGCAGGAAATTTTCCTCCATTTTTGACCCGTAAACTGAGAACAAATGTGTCCAAATTCAATATGGTCATTGGTGAGGGGCAACCTATAGATTAGCCATAATCTTTCCTTCTTTCAAAATTATTTTTTTCCGAAGATTGATAACTTTACTAAAGAAAAAGAGCTTAAGACACAGAAAATAGAAAAATACATACAGGAAAAATGCCAAAGGAGAAAAAACCAAAAATACATCAAGAAGAGAAAAAGCTAAAAAAACAAGCCAGCAAACACAACTCCAAAGCCCACGACCGAACAAGCCTTGAATATTACAACCCAAAGGTAGAAGAGAGGATGCTACAATCCGCCATCAAAAGGCAAAACGACTACTTTGTAACGTCCCAAGAGAACGAAGCCACCACCCTAAGAATGGTTGAGGAAGAATTGTGGAAATAGTGACCATTCCTCTCTCTCTAGAAGCCCTGGAGAACCGCCATTATCATTAAGCGCCAGATCGCTTTGAGGTCCTTCTCGACACCTCCACCGTGCTAAGAAAAAAGCGGACCTTACTTTTAGAGAGATTATTTTTAAGGCCAGAGACAACCTCAAAGCAGCGGTTAATTTTCCGAAAGTTATCAACTAATTCCTCAATCTCGCAAAAGAAGAGTATCATCCGCAAATTGAATGTGGGAAACAAAAGGGCCAAAATTCACCACCTTAAACCCACTAAAGAGGCGAGTCGACTCTTGTTTTCTCAACATCCTACTAAGACCTTCAACAACAATGATGAAAAGAAAGGGGGGCAGTGGATCACCCTGCCTCAAACCTTTGGAGTGAAGGAAAAATAGAGAACTTAAAAGAGGAGATGTGAATGTTAATCCAACTGCGCCATCTAGACCCGAAGCCAAGGCCTAGCATGTAATCCAAATAGGTCCAGTCAACATGCTCAAAGCCTTCCTCCAAATCAAGCTTACAAACAAGTCCACTCCTCCCCAACCGATGGCAAGGGCCGATGCATTCGTGAGCAATAAGAGCACAATCAAGAATTTCACAATTGGCCTTGAACACACCTTGAGCTTCGGAGACAACCCTTGAGAGGGTAGGGTGAGTCTGGAAATCAAAACTTTAGCAAGGATTTTGTAAGGAACCCCTAACAACTTTATGAGCCAATTTTTGGAATGAGAGCTATGAAGGAAGTGTCATGACAAGAGGCAGCCAGTCAATGGAGAAAAAATCTATTAAGTCCAACTAAATCACATCCCAAAAAACTTGAAAGAATGCTAGAGGAAACCCATCTAGACCTACAGGTTTGTCTTTGCTGAGAGAGAAAATAGTAGCCTTGATTTCCACCTCAAAGAAAAGGGATTCAAGGGCCATTAAGTCCTTGGCAGAGATATGAGGAAAATCGAGGGTATCCAACTTGGGATGAATCCAACTTTCTGAGGATGGCAAGTTGGTGTAGAAAGACTGTGATGACAAACCTGTTGTTTTTCCTCCACTCTAGAGTCATTGATGGAAACAAAACTCATCTTATTACAACGAGCCCTTGATGTAGCTATGGGGTGGAAGATTGATACCAAGCATCTCACTCATAGAGTGATTAATTTTAAAGCCAAAGATGGCCTTAAAGTAGTGGATAATTTTTCAGAGTTATCAATGGACTTCTCCTCATTCTCGCAAAAGAGTATCATCCGCAAATTGAATGTGGGAATTGAAGGGTCGGAATTTGCCACCTTGAACCCACGGAAGAGGTGATTTGACTCTCTTTTTCTCATTATCCCACTAAGACCTACAACAACAATGATGAAAAGAGAAGGGGACAGCGAATCACCCTTCCTCGAACCTCTGGAGGGAAGGAAAATCCTTTGGGAGAACCATAAACCAAAACAAAGAACTTAAAAGAGGAGACGCGAACAATAATCCAGTTGCGTCATCTAGACCCAAAGCCAAGAAGACCTAACATGTAATCCAAATAGGTCCAATCAACATGGTCAAAGGCTTTCTCCAACTCAAGATTACAAACAACTCCACTCCTCCCCGGCCGATGGTAAGGGTCTATGCATTCGTAAGCAATAAAAGCACAATCACGAAGTTGACAATTGGCCATGAACGCTCCATGAGCTTCGAAGACAACCACCAAGAGGGTAGGGCAAAGTTTGCAAACCAAAACTTTAGCAAGGATTTTGTAAGAAACCCCCAACAAACTTATGGGCCAAAAATCCTTGAGATGGAACTCTTCGTCAATTTTTTGAATAAGAGCTATGAAGGGAACTCCCATACCACGAGGCAGTTAGTCAATGGAGAAAAAATCAACGAAAAAATATATTAAGTCCAGCTTAATCACATCCCGAAAGATTTGAAAGAATGCTAGAGGGAACCAATTTGGACTCGAAGCTTTGTCTCTGCCGATAGAGAAAACAGCAACGTTGATTTCTAATTCAGAGAAAGGGGATTCAAGGGCTATTGATTCCTCGACAGAGATCAAAGGAAAATCGAGGTTATCCAACTTATGATGGATCCAAATTTCTAAGGATGGCAAGTTGGTGTAGAAAGAGAATGTGATCACAAACCTGTTGTTTTTCCTCCACTCTAGAGCCATTGATGGAAACAGAACTTAACTTATTATAAAAAACCGTCGCATTGGCTCTACAGTGGAAGATTGTTACCAAGCACCTCACTCACACAGAGCTTAGTTTTAAGGCCAGAGACAGTATAAAAGAAGTGGATTATTTTCCGAAGGTTATCAACAAACTCCTCAATCTTGCAAAAGAAAAGAATATTATCTGTGAATTGAATGTGGGAAATAGAAGGGTTGGAATTCACCACCTTGGGCCCACTAAAGAGGCCATCCAACTCTCCTTTTCTCAACATCCTACTAAGACCTTCAGCAATGATGACAAAATGAAAAGGGGACAGCAGATAACCTTGCCTCAAACCTCCAGAGGGAAGGAAACATATGTTGGCAGCACCATTAACCAAAACAGAGAACTTAAAAGTAGAGATGCAAACGTCAATCTAGCTGTGTCGTCTTGACCCGAAGCCAAGACAACCGAGCATGTAATCCAAATAGGTCTAATCAGCATGGTCAAAGGCTTTCTCCAAGTCGAACTTATAGACAACTCCACTCCTCCCCGACCGATGGCGAGAGTCAAATGTATTCATGGGCAATAAGAGCATAGTCAAGAATTTGACGATTGGCCAAATTGGCCAAAACTTTAGCAAGGATTTTGTAACAAACCCCTAACAAACTTACTGGCCGAAAAACCTTAAGGTGGAACGCTTCATCAATTTTTGAAATGAGGGTCATGAAGGAAGCTTGCATAGCACGAGGCAACCAATCATTGGCGAAAAAAAAAAAATCTATTAAGCCAGTCTTAATAAAATCCCAAAAAAACCTAAAAGAAGGCTAGAGGGAACCCATCCGAACCTGGATCTTTGTCTCTGCCAAGAGCAATGTTTTAAATAGCTACGCTATGTAGCATGTAGCATAGGTTACGTAGCGTAGCTTAGCCTTAACGCTACATAACATAACTTAGCCTTAACACTACGTAGCGTAGCCTAACTTGAAGGCTACATAGGTCATGAAAATAGCTTAAGTCACATGTAACCTACACTACATGATAATTTTCATACGC
Organism: Magnolia kwangsiensis; assembly: GCA_037074715.1. NCBI lineage: Eukaryota > Viridiplantae > Streptophyta > Magnoliopsida > Magnoliales > Magnoliaceae > Magnolia > Magnolia kwangsiensis. The sequence continues at coordinate 72,612,653 of CM073584.1, forward strand.
TACATAGACTACGCTACACGCTATGTAGCTCACATCACAAGTTATTTTTCACTACAACATTAGAATCAATTAACGTTTTTAATGATTGTTACATTTTTCCCTTTTCAATAAAAAATTGTTAAATCTTTACAATGCTTTTAGTAAAATGACACAAGTAATAATATTAAATCAGTTTTGTTGCTCTTTTTTTACCTTTATACTTAATTATAACCTTTTCCTATTATTTTAGGTTGTGTTTGGTTCCACCAAATATTATGAAATTTTGTTAAACTTCATTATTAAGTAGTCTAATTTGGTGACTATCATGAAATTGATGCAACCAAGTGTAACCTTGATTAAAAATCTAGAAATAGCGTGTAGCTTACACTATACACTTCAGAGGGATGAACGCTACACTACACGCTATTCGCCATTTAAAACATTGGCCGAGAGAGAAAACAGCAGCCTTGATTTCTAAGAGAATGGGGATTCAAGGGCTACTGATTCCTCAGCAGATCTCTGAGGAAAATCAAGGTTATCCAACTCGGGACAGATCCAACCCTCCAAGGATGGCTAGTTGGTGTAGAAAGAGAATACGATCACAGACCTAATGTTTCCACCACTAGCCATTGATGGAAACAAAACCTATCTTAGTACAACGAGCCCTCGCATTGGCTATGCGGTCGAAGAATTGAGTGTTCTTGTCTCCTTCCTTGAGCCAAAGAGCACGAGACCTCTACCTCCATTCGATCTCTTCTTGCTTGGCTTTGCTAAAGTAGACGGAGTAAAGAGCCTCTCATGTCGTTGTCCTCATTAGAGAGCCACCTTCTTCCTCTTCTTCAGCATCCAAGGTGTTATTCGTCTTGACCTCAATGAGTCCATAGACTCCTTCCTCCAAAGGACCAACTTAATTTTTAACAGCTTGAGCTTCTGGCTGAAGGCAAAACCAGGAAGACCTAAAACAGAGAGGGAGGATCAATTATTGACCGTGAAGGGGAACCCTTCAATTTCAAGCCAAGAGAGCTCAAATCTAAAGGGCTTAAGGCCCTAGCAAGAGGATTGGACAATGATCAGAGATGGGTTGCAAAACTGTTGGAAAGGAATTCAACCAATCAGGAGATATGAGGTATCTATCAAGACGATAGAGGATTCGGGGGGATGGGGGGTGGGGTAGCTACTCAAGGACTATAGACTGCTGAAAAGATCCATTTGAAACTAGAGGAAGGGCATTTCATAACCAAAGAGACAAAGAAGTCTCTGATAAAAACATCCCCTTTAACCCAAGACCCGATATCCCAGGCCACTAAAATACCAAGCAAAGCCTTTCGCATCAAGCATCAAGCATCACGCAATCCTATTGAGGGTATCCCCAAATAGAATCCATCAACGAATGATTGATAAAATAAGCCGCAGCTTGATTCAGCAACAAATATCCTTATGGGCTCTTTTCTACCCACACCCAAGGTCACGAACATTCTAGGAGATCATCTTCATTAGGAAACCTAAACCAACCTTGTTCCTTTCTTCACACTTCTAGAGTTGGAGCCAACTTCATTGTTGATCGAAGATTCAAGGTTGATGAGTTCCCTTCAACCTTTAAGGGGTTTATGAGTTTTTTTTTTTTCTATTGAGCAATCAAAGCTCATCTTACCTCGATAACCTGAAAGAGGACAATGTAGTCATCATCTTGATTGCCAAAGGAAACGCCCACTAATTTCTCAAACTCGATAAAGGCCTCCTTGATACATTGAGGATTCTTACATTTCAAAAAAAAAAAAAAAAAAAATGGCGTTAACCTAAGAATGGGGCAAGGAGTCTCTGGGGAGTGGAGGTTTAGGAGGAAATTCCAACGCCAAAGGCTCCACCCTAACTGGACCTAAAGGTGGAGGGGATGCCAAGAATAATCGTGGGTAGGGAATCCATACTGAGAGTGACCTCATGGGAGCAGCGGGGAACTTACGAGGGATGAAAGGCAAAAGGGGGGAGGGGAGCATTGGGAGGGAGAGGAAGGGATTGAAGAAAGGGACGATTCGGAATTTAAGGGCAAAGGCCAAAGATTGGAGGAGGCTAGGGAAATGAGAGGGTTAGGGATGAGGGCAAGGGCAAACAAGGTGTGGTGACTAGTGAATGGACTGACTGGTAGCTAGGGGGAAGGTGACAGGAAGAAGGATGGTATTTTTTAATTACTTAAATAAATATACATGTTTTTACTTATATATCGACGAGTGTTGGTTGATTTATTGATTGGCTACAAAGTTTATATATTTATTTTGTACCGATTTTTCTGACAACACATGGTTTAGGCCCCTATAAAATGGAAACTTATTACATATAGTTGTTTTTTGCAATATTTTGATTCCTAAATGTTTAAACGTCTTAACATATCCTGAAGTTTCACTGAAAGTTCCACCTTTCCTAGTATTTTCCCCAGGCAACGTTATTTTTTCCAAATATCAGTGATACCAATACAAGTTTCAAGAAAAGAAAAAGAAAAATAAAAATAAAACACAAAGGTCAATCTAAACCCAAAGCAATATGCATAAGTTCCAACAAATGGGGAGCCATGCAACATATCCCCAATGTCCGCAAAATGATAATGGTTACCAACAATGTTCACAGTATCAGTATTGATGCATGAATCATACCATAGGTACAGAAACATTTTGGCATTGCAAGGGAAATATCACATGTATTGAGGAATGTATCATTGTCTAAGGAAGTATTGGGGCAAGATGGGGACATGATGGAATTTTTCATCTAAGCGTTGATGACACGTGGTCTAACTGAAGTTATGGCCCTTGATTGAGTGGAATGGTGGAACAGGATTCATGTAGCTGGCCTCAATTAGTTTGGATAAGGCAATGATGATGATGATGATGATGATGACGACGACGATGATAGAATTTTTCAATGCAACTCGAGGAGATGTTAAAAGACACATTATTACACACTTAGAACTCAAAATATTACAAAAAACAAGTATCCACAATAAGTTTCCAAATAATATGGTCCTAAACATTGCGTTTCCTGATAATGCAGTTAATCCAAAGCAAGTTCATATCCTTCAAATAAATATCCTACGACTAATTTAGGCTAAACCATCTAAACAGTGGGTTCCGATTTAGATGTACGATGAACCAAAAATTACACTTAATTATCTGTCTATTAGATTCATCATCATCATCTCCATTAATTGGGGTTGCTATTAGATTCGTAAACATTTATTGGATGGCTAAAAATTAACAATATCCAATACTCCTATTCTAACAAACAAGTAATCAGCAGTTAAGCCACCAAAATGATAAATATCTAACAATTCCTATCCTCACCTGTGGAATTAATGTACAACTATCTAGACCATCCAAATTGTTATGCCCATCGTGGATGGAGCATATCTCTAAAATCACAATAATCAAGTAATCCTAACCAACCTATTAATGGCTATTAAATGGATGGTTAAAAGTAAAGTAGCGAGTGCCAGAATTTGAATGGACAAACCAAATTGAGTAATATTATCTTTACAGCACACATTTTTGGGTTATGCTCCATCAACAATTGGATTAGTGATTTGGATGGTCTAGATTGTCATACAACTATGCCATCCATACAATCAAGAATCAGACTCACCACCATTTTTTATATGGTGCTAAAGTCCAAGGTGTCCCGTATTGGTATCGGTTGGCGTAACAGTGCCCTCCGAAACCGATACGGATACAGGGGCATAACAACCCGTAACGGCACAATTTTTATTTTTATTTTTGCCAAAAAAATATGAAAAAATATGGATTAAATCCGGAATATTCTAAGCATTCCAAATATGCATTCATTTATAAATTGGAACATGTTTATGGTGGTGTAACGGTCCACTCTTTGGTGAGAAGTTGTATCGGACTGTCTGATGAATTTATAAACCAAATAACCTAAATTTGACTACAAATTTCATATATTTAATTTTCTAAATATCTAATTTATATACTTAACAATTTGATATCATTTCTCCTAATAGTTCTTTTAAAAATTGAAATTAAATTCAAGTAGATCGCGTTGCCAATTTGGGGCTGATTTGGAGGACCAATCCATGCCCCAAATCAGCCTCAAATTCATGCAATTTATTGGCATTATCCCACTTGTGAATTGGTGGACATTTATTGGATAGTGAATCATGAAAAAAAATCAAAAGGCCCTATTTTAAAAAATAAGCGTCCACAAATTAACAATTAAAACTATTCAAACAATTTGATTTTGGCATTTTGAGTTAGCAATTACAGTCCATAATTTAATTGGTAAATTTTAAGTTAATACATGTCTCGTGCACAATTTTTTAAGGGCCCGAATTAGGTAAGACTCAGATTGTGAAGTGTAGCACACGAGTGTCAAAGTTTTTTGGACCCCACTCATGATGAATGTGTTATATCCACACCATCCATCCATTTTGCCAAATAATTTTAGGGCATGAGCCCAAAAATGAGGCAGATCCAAAGCTCAGGTGGACCACACCATAAGAAACAATAATAATTAAACGACTATCATTAAAAATTTATCGGGGCTACAAAAGTTTTAGATCAAGCTGACATGTGTGTTTTCCCTTCATCCACGTTAGTGTGACCCTATTAACAGGATAGATGGAAAATAGACATTACAGTGGACCCTAAGAAATTTTTAATGGTGAGCATTCTATAACCACTGTTTCCTATGCTGTGGTCCACTTGAGATTTGGACTTACTAATTTTTTGAATCATAACCTAAAATGATGTGGCAAAATGGATGGACAGCATGGATAAAATACATACAGCATGGATAAAATACATATAGCATGGAGGCGGCCCATGTGACACGTGTACATTTTATTAAATTGTGCAATGTGCTATGTAACGCGTACCAGTCCATTCATTTGACGTAAGCAAGTCCCGTGGGTCTGATCATGAGGTATGTGCTATATCTAAACCATCCATTCATTTGACGAGCTCGTCTTAAGGCTTGACACTAAAAATAATACAGATCTAATTATCAAGTGGACCACACTGCAAAAAGTAGTGGGGGATTGAAGGTCTATCATTGAAACCCTTTTTGGGATCACAGAACTTTTGGATCAATATGAAATTTGTTTTTCCTCTTCATTCAGGTCTTTTTGACCTTTTAAACAGATTGGATGGGAAATAAACGTTATGGTGGGCCTACGAATTTTTTAACGATGAAAATCATCATCTCGCTGCTATTTTTGGTGTGTTCCAGACGATCTTTGGATACGATTCATTTTTTGGCTAATGCTCTAAAATGATATTTAAAAATAGATGAACGGTGTAGATATAATAAATACATCACTGTGGAGCCCACGTAACTTTGATCTCCTTTGAACTGTTCGTACAACTCGGAGCTCGAGGACTGTCAGCGCTCGTCCTAGCATGACACGTACCTCCAGCTGGTGCGCAATACACCTCCGAAAGAAGAAAAAAAAGAAGAAGAAGAAGAAGAAGGGAGAGAGGGAAACCAAAAAGAAAAAAGAGGGAAAGAAGAGAGAAGAAAAAAGGGGGGGAGAGAGAGAGAGTGAGAGAGAGAGAGGAAGAAGAAGAAGCAGCAGGCCACCGCGGCCGCAGCCGCGGAGCCACAAGCCGCAGCCGCAACTTCCCAAGAAGAAGAAGAAGAGGAAGAGGAAGAAGAAGAAGAAGAAGAAGAAAAGAAAGAAAGAAAAAGGGTAAGTATTTGTTTTTTTTTCCTATTTTTTAAGGCCCGTAACAGCCGTTACGGGTAAATAACGGCCGTTACAGTAGCAAAATCGGGGCATCGCCCATTACGCCCCCGTATCACATAACGGACCCCATCGTTACCGTTACGTATGGGCCGTTACGGCCGATACGTAACCGATATGGGACACCCTGTGCTAAACTAACACTACGGTGTGGGCATTTTTTTCTCCTTGGCAAGGTGTTCCACAACGGTAATGGTGGCCGTAGCGGCCACCACTGTTTTTGTTATGATACGCCCCATAACAACTGGTACAACCTTTAAAAATTAAAAAATAATAATAATAAATAAATCTGTTTCAGGACCATTATGGGTCACTTTTTCTGTAATGGCCATTACGTAACCGTTTTGGCATACCATGCTCCCTGTCTCGGGGTGTAGGTTTTTTTTTCTCCTTAGCCTAGGGTGTGAGCTTTTTCTTCTTTCTTCTTTCTTTTTTGTTTCCTTGTCCTCTTTTTCTTCTTTTGGTTAGAGGTTTTCACCTCTTTCTTTCTTTGTAATTCTTGGGCTTTTGCCATAAGTTAGTAATAAAAGAGATTTTCATGCTTGCCCTCCCCAAAAAAACAAACAGATTGGTGGACGTTTATTGGATGGTGAAAAATGAAAAGTAATCAATGGTCCTATTTCAACAAACAAGTGTCCACAAATCAGCAGTTAGGATTGTTTAAACAATCTGATTTTGGGGCTATGATTTGGCAACTATGGGTCCCACAATTATTTTTTGTTAATATATGCCATGTGTACTATTTCTAAGTGCAAGTGTATCAACTGTTATATGCCACCAAAGTATCATATAATTTCTCTTTATAAAACATGGCTGTTATGAATCCACATAGGAGAGCCTTTTTAGGCTCTTTTATTTGAAAAGTCTATAGTAAAGAGAGAGAGAGGAGAGGAAATAGGAAAGAAGAGAAGAAAAACAAAGACTTTGTTTGTAGGGGAAGAGGAGGCAAGGAAGAGGAAGAAGAAGAAGAAGAAAGACGAAGATTTTTAAAGAAAAAGTTTTTGACGGATGAGCAACTTTTTTAGTATTCCCAAGAAAAAAAATATATTTTTTATTTTTTTCCAAAAATTTTGGAGGGTACCAAAGATGTCTGAATATCGTTGATGCGTACCACAAGTATCAACAATGCAAGGAAACTTTATAAAGGCCTCTAGACAAAACATCGCAATATATTGTTGATATTGCGACATACAATTTGATGTTGTTAATACAACGTGCGACACCGGAATTTTATAATTTCCTTGTTTCTTGTATCAGAGACGTGATATAGTATCCGGCCGATATTATAGATATTGTAAACACTGGTCACCAGTTAGACTCACCAAAGGGCACAAAAGATTGCAAAGGATCACTAGGGACAAATGGTTGGAGATGGATCATCGAAGAATAAGGGTCACAAGCAACCATAGTTCCCCTTCATCAAATACACCACAAATTATCATCATAAAGTCTATAATATTCCAACCTTGAGTCACTAATAGTTCATCTTTGGAGACTATGCATCCCAATCCTAGTTGCCCAAACCTTCCACCTAGGTGTAACTCTTGCTTCAAGTCAAGCTTCAAACTCGCACTCCTAACTTGACTTCCTAATTATTTATACTCGCTAAAATTTTGACATAACTACATCCCCACCCTGCACCCAATTTGTTATTGCTTCCCTTCATGCTTTATGTAATACTATCCAAATCCTGACATATTAATGCCTATTTGCAAGGAGAGAAATATAAATGTGGATTTTACATTGATTGAAATGAAATATGTTGTTCCATTGTGAAAAGCTTTAGGAGCATTCTCCATCCATGGATGGGCCTAACAGGTGGATAGTTTGGATTAGCTAATCATTGGCGTACCAATGAGTTAGACGAGAAAATAGACATTGTAAGGGCAAGAACTTCCAAACTAGATTAAAGAGTTTTTTTATTTAAATATTTGATGAGGCAGTGATGGCCCCACTGTTACTAACTCATTGCAATGGTTCACGCCAAATATTTAAGAGCATCAATCTTCCAAACTAAATTTTAAACACATTTACTGACCTTGAAGAGGCCTTTCCACTATCTATTTTGCAAACAAGAGACCAGGTATGGGATGGATCATGCCATTCACAATACACCATGAATGGATCAGGTCAAAAAATATCCACCAATTAGCAATCACAACTGTCAAGTGGACGGCCTAAAAATGGATAATTAACCTGATAGCATTCAATTGCAACAAAAACATAATAATAATAATAACGACAACAACAACAATACCAATTGTAGGCTAAGATTTTCCAAATGCTAACACTTTTGGGGCATGGACCATTCAACGTAGGGCCTACTAGAGGAATGGATGACTAGTAACATTTGAATACATTTCAGCCCATATTTGATGTATTTTCATGAATCATGGGAAGATCATGCTACATCAGCCATCATCTTTGCAGCGGGTTTGTTGCTACGCACCATGATTTTTATGCACAAGTCACAATTTTCATTGTTTAAAACTACACGTGTAAAAAATTTAGTATTATATTATCATACTTGTGAGCTTATTGTATAAAACTTATTCAACTACATGTATAGTTATTCAACTGCAAATTAAAAACTTAATCAACCACGTCTGCAAGTTATTCAACTACCTGTGTGGGGTCCACCTTGTCGCATGTACGCCATCCAAGCCATGCATTAAGTGATCCCCACCATGATAATAGGATGCAAAAATCAGGCATATCCAATCATCAGGTGAGCCGCACCATAGAAAACAATGGACTACTACCCAAAAACCTCCAAATTCATGTGGTGGACCCAACGACGGTTGGATCGTCCTGATTTTTGGGGCATCCCACTTTCATGTTGAGGAGACCCTTTTGTAACAGGTTGGATACCATACACACACCATTGCAGGCTACACATGCAAAGTGTTGTAGATGAGCTTATTCCATAATGTTGTAAAGGAACCAACTAAAGACTATAGCAATATGTAGGATGATGGTTCCATTATGGAAATAAGAGAAATGATTCACACAATGCATGCTTCAAAACATAACAACAGATAATTCACACAACACGTTTCAAAACATAACACATCTATCATAAATTGTCATTAACTCCGTGTTCGCAAAAAATTGAGTTCGTTACGAAGGCCATTAAAGCTGAATTTAATCAACCACATATAAGAGATTAAGTAAAATCAAGAGTCTATGGGATGAGGTTGACAATGGATATCATTCCACATCCTCTCCGCTACATCATCCCTCTTCATTATCCAATCATTGAATTCCGTTTGGGATACTCCTAGCAGTTGGGACTGTGCCACATCATCTACCTCAACCAAGTCAATCTCCTCATCTATTTCAGCATTGTGCGCCTCCACCTCAAGATCATCACCTCCCACTCCTTGAATAAAGTTGTGTAGGATACAACAAGCTAAGACCACCTTAACTTGCGTTTCAATCTTGTATAATGGTGATGTCTTCAAGATAGGGAAGCGTGCCTTTAACATCCCAAAAGCCCGTTTTACAACATTGTGTAGCAAGGAATGTTGATAATTAAACAGCTCCTTTTTATCTTGAGGTGATCGCTCGGTTCCATACTCATTTAAGTGGTAGTCAACCCCTTGATAGGGAGCAAGAAAACCAGGGACATTGGCGTAGCCAGCATCGACAACATAGTATTTCCCTACAATGGAAGATGTCATTATTTAGCATGGATGCATTATCTTTATATTAATATCTAAAATAATAGCATTTCAAGTTATTCATTACCATTAGGGATAAAAAGTTTATCTTCCCTAGTGAGTGCTGATTGTAATACCCGTGCATCAGATGCTGAACCTTCCCAACCAGCAAGGACATACTGAAACTTCAAATCAAATGAGCATGCAACCATGACATTTTGTGAGACATTGCCCTTTCTATCACGAAATTTTGCTTGCTCATGCGAAGGAACAAATGCTGGGATGTGTGTCCCGTCAATGGCACCAATACAATCCTATTAAAAGTCATACAAAAGTCAGGTTCATTCAAAAACAACCCAAAATTATAAGTATAAAATTGATACATTTCTAATTAAGTACCTTGAAATATGCACTCCAACAATTATTAGAAAGAATTTCTGGAGGTGTGACAGTGCTAGCAGGTTTGACAAGATCTGGATACAAGCCCACCACTGCATTTAATACTCTCTGAAAATGTCGACTAACCGTCTCACCAGAATGGCTAAAGCGGCTCCCAATCGCTCGGTTTGTAGCATTGTGCCCTAAAGTATGCAAGAACATTGCCAATTGCTCTTCCATACAGATCATCCTCGTATCATTCAGTAGGCCTTTCTTTCGCATAAGATTGCATAAACGAAAAAACGTGTTCCTACGCATCCTTAGTTGACTGATACAGCTTGTATCATCTCCCCGAATTATCTCGTCTACATATTGCAGTCTTTCCATGCCTTTATATTGTCGAGGTTCTTTGGCTATGTATCTTTCATAATAGCATGCCGCATCCATTGAACATGGAGTTGCATCTGTAGTCACAACCCCACCTACCTCTATGTTGTGGTCACTTTCATTGGCCATCTACCTTGCCCTCGTCGTGATTATCCCGTCAACAAGGCGAAGCCTATTAATCAAAAACCCAAATGGCTAAATATGAACAAGTAACATTCTACGAATCATTTTGCTAAATAATACTCAAGGCAAAAAGTCTAATGGAATATATATATATATATATATATATATATATATATATATATATATATATATATATATATATATAGAATGTATAGGAATGCAAACTATAATTCAACTCACTTGCTAACTAAAAGAGATGCTTGTTCATTCAGATTGAAAAGACCATACCTGGAGAGCATAAGTATAATAAACTGTGGACGTTAGATCGTGCTGTGTATTTAGTGCCTACTAATACAGTAACTGAAGCTCATATATAATGAAGTGTCTACATTGGTGCTGATCCTAATTTCTATTCCACAAGAGAGAGAGAGAGAGAGAGAGAGAGAGAGAGAGACCCATGAACTTAAGAAGAGATTTTTAACAACTAAATACCATGAGATGTCATTATAATATGAACTTGTACATCAGATATTGAAGAAAGAAAGCAATGGACTACAAAAGAAGTAATGAACAGAAAACTGAAATCATGCACATCATAAGCAGTATGAAACTACGACCAGAAGAGAAATCATTATAGCATGCATGGGTTACAAACAGACAAGACTGACCAATGAAGTTAAAGAGTAAAATTTATAAAAGCTTCACATCATGAGTTTTGCTACAGAAACAGAACTCATACATCAGATATCAAAGAAGGAATGCAATGGGCTATGAAAGAAGTACTTAACAGCAAACCGATGAATTGCACAGACAAAACAAAGAGATATGAAAATTGAAAGGCATTAACATGACAGTCTTGGGGGATCACATGCAGTGTTTGAAGTATTGGTATCGCTACAAGTTTCGTTGGCTAGGGATACGGAAACAATATCAATATCACCAATAATATCGCTAATAACCGGAAATGCATGGAAACATGGAAAAAAACAGTGGAATTTTCAGCGAAACTTCAGGAGATGTTAAAATGTACATATTTGCATATTTAGAAATTAAAAAATTGCAAAAAAAAAATGTATACATAATAAGTTTCCATTTAATGGGGCCTTAAAAGCAAGTGATGTTGTAAGAAATAAGTCCAACCATCCCATCCGGCCTATTTAAACATCCAACCTTCCATCCAAACATCCATCGATATGGCAAAATATCAACAACATGTGATATTTCACCAAGAAATCATCAACAATTGGAAAGGAAATGAAAGATTGTGGTTTCAATATCGTGTATGTTGCGATATCAATAATATTAAGATATTATCAATGACAAATTGAACGCTACATAGAACCATGTGCCCATGAAAAAAAAAATTGAAATAAAAAATTTTCTAATAAACAAAATTTTGACGATATCAATACGTTGGCAATACTATTGAAATATCGTCGATACACTTATGATACAAGCATTACCTAGAATTTACATAGTCAAAACTATCAGCAATACATTGGCGATATTGATGCATTGGCAATACAAGCAACACCTAGAATTTACATAATTGAAAATATTGGCGATTACATTAGCAATATTAATACGTTGGCAATACCTAGTGAAACATTGCTAATACTTGGAATTTCTGATACTACCAGCGTTATCAGTATCGCTACCAGTGTTATTGGTATTGCTGAGCTGGAGATAAAGATAATATCGGAGATAATTCAAACACTGATCACATGTATGCGAAAAGTCCCAAAATTCGAAGGAAATAAAAAAAAAGACATTTGAACATCCCCTTTTGCTCCAGAACATAACCATTCCCTGTCACGGAAAATTTGAAATCGAACATCCCATTTCCTTACGTAATTGAGATTTCACGTATACAAGAACCCAAAAAAGAAAGAACTGTAGAACGCACAGACAACCGTTACACAGCTTTCATGCCAGCAGAAAGAGAAATACGGGTAAGCATTTGTAAATGCATGAATGGCCAATCAGGGATGGATTCTGGAGTCAGAAAGGATCTTTTAGGAACGCAAATGGAATCCGAAAACCCATTACAATCAAGAAACTAGCATTGGTGAAAAGAACGAACATCCATATATATGCTTGCATGTAAGCGAAAGGGCATGCGTATAGAAATCAATCGACAGTCGGAGTAACTAACCTGAAGGAGTTCCAGAGATGCAAAGGAAGAGGAGAAATGTCGTGGATATGACAGAGAGATCAGATTACAAAGAGTAAGGGAGGCTATGTTGCAGAATAGCCATGGCTGTGGGAATGGGACTGAGGTCGAGTGAGCAGGGACGACGAAAAGAAGGCGTTCCGTTGTAGGGTACGAAATATAAAAATAAGCTACTCTGCTCCGGCCGCCCATTTGTGTACTGAGTAAATTATGTGAAGCCCACCGTGATGTATTTTCTCATCCACGCCGTCCATCCATTATATCATATCATTTTATGCCACAGACCCAAACTTGAAGCATATCTAAAGGTTAAGTGGACCACACCACAGGAAACAGAGGTAATAATGACTTCCACGGCTGAAAACAGGCCTGATGTATATTTGTCATCGACTAGCACTTGGATGAAGGGAAAATACAAATATCAGCTTTATACGAAACTTGTGGCTTCAAGAAGTTCTCAAGTGCTTTCAGTTCCCATGGTCTCCCAATGTGTGTTCCACTTACTGCTTTGGAAATGCTTTAATTGCGGCTCATATTCTAAAATGAGTTGTAACAACGGTGAACCGCTTATATAAGACATACATCACGGTGGGCCCCAGAAAGTCTACACAATATGCAGCAGGGTTTCCTCGTCAGAAGCGGATTGGCTGGTGCACCACACACCAGCGATATAGCTGACACGGGTACGTGTCGTGCGAAGACGAGCGATGACGCTCCTCGGGCTCCAGTTATATGAACGGCTCAAAGTAGATCAAAGTTACATGGGCACCAAAATAATCTATTTATTATATCTACACCTTTCATCTATTTTTCAAAATCATTTTAAAGTATACGCAAAAAAAATTAATCATATCCAAAGCTCAAATGTACCACACCATAAATAGCAGTAGGATAATGGTTTTAACCGTTAAAACATTCATAAGGACCACCATAATGTTTATTTTTCATCCAATCTGTTTATAAGGTCACAAAGACATAGATGAATAGGAAAAGAAAATATCATATTAATTCAAAACTTTTGTTATCTCTATAGTCATTTCAATGGTAGACATTCAATCCCCCACTGACTTTTTCAGTGTCATTTGCTTGATCTTTCTATATATCTTATTTTTTGGTTTAAATCTTGGGATGAGCTCGCCAAATAGATGAACAGATTAAATATAACACATACCTCATGATTGGATCACAGAATTTGCTGACGTCAACACATCAGCTATATAGCTGGTGTGTGGTACACCAGCCAATCCGCTTCCTTCCTCATCCTGGGGCGTGAAAATGGGTCCCACCCGGTCAAGTCAGGTTAATGGGGTTCAGGCCTGGCCATTATGAATCAGTTCGGGCCTGGTTCAGGCCGAAGTCAAAAGATGCTCATGTTCCTGAGTTTGGCTCAGGTCTCTAAGTCCAGTTTGGATCTTATCACCTTAGTTGACAACAGGGCTCATGATTTGCAATGCAAACTTGTAACAAGTGGTGAATTAGTAACCCTTGTTTAGATAAAAGGTGGTGAACACTGTAACCCTTGTTTAGATAAAAGGTGGTGAACACTGCTAAAGTCTAGCCTGTAGGACAACAAAACCAGCTTTTCTTCTATCTATGTTAGCAAGTTCATTTTAGTATTTAAGCAAATTGGATCTATTAAAAATTAGGTCCGAGCCAGGTCTGGTCAGATTATTTTGAGAGGATCTAGTCTCAATTTTTTTATAAGTTCGGATGAAACTATTGGACCCACACCTCTCATGAGTCTAAAATTTATATCCAAACCCACTAGTTGTTGGAACCAGACCTCCCCATGAATCTAAATTTTAGATCCAACCCCTTACACAAGGCGGTGCGGCCCTTACTGTGGGCCCAACTTGATATATTTATACTATATTTACGTTGTCTATACATTTTTTTCATCATTTTTGGGCTTATACAAATCTCAGGTGGGCCATAATATAGGAAATGTTGGTGATGGACGCCATACCATTAAAACTTCCTATAACCTACCACAATGTTTATTTTTTATCCAACCGGTTGATAAGAGGGACGAAACAAATATCAGCTTGATACAAAACTTTTGTGCCTCATTAATGGTCAATCACCATTGTTTCCTATAGTATTGTCCACTTGAGAATTGGATCTGGTTTGTTTTTGGGCTCATATCCTAAAATGATGGGGCAAAATGGATGGATGGCTTGGATATAGAATGAATACATCAAGGTCAACCTCGCAGTAACAGCCCCACCGTCTTGGGTGAGGTCGGGCCGTACTTAGAAGAATCCTTTATCTATTTCACTGTGATGTAAAGGCCCATATTGAAAGTGGACGGTTGAATAGCTTGATCTATTCATATAGAGTCTTCTCATTGGTTGGATTGCAGTTTAATTAAGTGTTATGATATATAAGCTCATGATGTATAAAAGTATTCACAGTACTTAGAAGAATCCTTTATCTATTTCACTGTGATGTAAAGGCCCATATTGAAAGTGGACGGTTGAATAGCTTGATCTATTCATATAGAGTCTTCTCATTGGTTGGATTGCAGTTTAATTAAGTGTTATGATATATAATCTCATGATGTATATAAGTATTCACATGTAACTGTATACATGAGTAAGGATCTTAGAACGTGATTCTGATGGTAGGTTAAGATCATACACGGGTAATGAATAAGATAAATAGATCAAAATCTCAACTAAATATGCATATGAACGGATATGATGATCTCATAGTTGATTTACTAGGATCAAATGGTCCAAAAATGAAATGGACAGTCGGATAGCTTAACTTAGCAGTGAATTGTTATTTTAATAGTTGATTTCATGAATGGTTGAAGATAATAAGATATCTGAGGGCTTGATGGTCATTATGAGGTGTGCATACGTATAAGTGTATATGTACATGTGCGTTCATTTATACATCTTTACTTTTCAAAAAATCTAAGAGGGGATTAGATACTGAACGCTTCTGTAGCCAAAAGTCTACTGAAGTGACGTGGCCAAATAGTGTTGATGGATACCAATCAACTACTTCCTTCCAATAAATGCTCTTCCAACGGAGATCCGTTAGCGGATGTTTTTCCGTTTAGGCAGTGAAGGCACCCGGCCATGCATAGGTAATTGTTTATCTTGATAACAAAAAAAGGACGCGTATTTGCTGCGAAAAGTTCCTGTGCTGGGAACCCAAGTGGGGTCCACTACGATGTTTGTGAGAAATCCTACCCGTCCATCTGTTTTTTGAGTTCAATTCAGGACATGAAGCCAAAAATCAACCGTTTCCAAAGCTCAAGTGGGCCAAAAACATGATAATTGAACGTCCACAGTTGAAATATTCATGGGCCACAAAAGTTTTAAGTCCTGCTAATATTTGTGATTTCAATTCATCCCAACAGGAATGAAGTTATTAACGGTATGGATGGCTTGTAAACATCACTGTCAAACCCAAGTAGATTTTAACGGTAGGAATTTCCCTAACCACATTTTCCTTTAGTACGGCCCACTTGAGCTTTGGATACAGCATCATGTCCTAAAATGAACACAAAAAACAGATAGAAGGAGAGGATTTCTTACAATCATCACAGTGTGCCCCACCTGGGTTACCAGCGAAGGATCTACTGCGTAGTAAATCCGCGTCCAGAAAAAACGTACGTGGAGTTTACTGGTATGTAGCCAAGGGAAGGGGACTGTGTATTGAGTAAACTCTGTGGGATCCACTGTGTTTTATGTATTTTATACAGTCTGTCCATCCATTTTATAAGATAATTTCAGGCCTTAGCTCAAAACCTAAGCATATAAAAGGCTAAGATCGGCCACACCAAAGGAAACAACATGAATTGAATTTACACCGTTGAAAAATTCTTGGGGGTACAGAAGTTTTGGATCAAGATAATATTTGTTTCTTACTTTCGTCCATGTTTTTTGATCCTTTGAACAATTTGGATGAAAAATAAGTATCACTGGGCCGGAAAGGTTTCAATGGTATGGTACACTTGAGATTTTTATAAGCTTCAATTTTGGGTTCAACGCCTAAAAGTAGATGGAAAAACAGATGGAAGGTGTGGATAAATCACATAAATTCACAGTGGGCTCAACTAAATTTTCTTAGTATGACAATCCAATTTCATGGCCGAGTGAGTGCACGGCGGAAACGGAGAAAGATTCGTTAACAGATCTAACGAAGTAGCATTTATACCACAGGAACATACCATTGGTATCTAATCAATGGCATTTTGCCACATCACTTCAGTAGCCTTTTGGCTACTGAAGCGATCAGTATCCAATCCGCTCCCTTGCTGAAATACACGAGTGGATGAGCACTCATGTACCAGCTCGTACGTACAAATTTTCAAATTATTACATCGCTAAACCACCATTTTGATCCCGACTGCTTCTAAGATGTCATTGGATTTGTGTAGGATCGCATCAACCCATAAGGCATTACCCATCATACAATATTGAAAGTCGTGGATGCAAAAATCCTATCCCCGGAGTGCCTTATGCTCCTCCTATTTTTGCTTCTGCCTCATATCGTCTAGAAATAGTGAGGCGCGTACAACTTGCAAGGGTCAAAGCACAACTCCAATAAGATCATATCCCTGTTGATGGAATCCATAAAATGTTAACCTAGGGAAGGAGGGTCCAGTTACAAACCTACTGTCTTGCACTCCCTCAAAGCCCAACTTGCCCCGATGCCTCTCATCAGAGGAGCCAAGTGATCACTGATGGCAATATCACACATGATCCCGAAAATCAATTACTTGATACTGTAGACGCCCTACCCATGGTGAAATAGGTTATATGTATTCTATTAAACATTGAAATCTAGTCCAAAACAAAACCCAAACCAATGCCCAGTCCAAGCCCAAGCTCATTTAGCTTTAGGACCCTACTAAAGCAAGAGGAAGTAACCGATCTCGACTCGACTCAACTTGGTTCGGTTCAACTTGACTCGACTCAACCTATATACATTTAAAATTAAATATAAATAATATAGCCCTAAATCCACTTTCCTTTTTTCACCCTAGCCGACCTGACCCACCCTCTCAGTGTCAAATCTCAATTTCTCAATTTCTCTCTCTCTCTCTCTCTCTCTCTCTCTCTCTCTCTCTCTGAGACTGGCCTTCCCTGTCTGAGCACTCGGTCGTCCTTCCTTATCTGAGAACTCAGTCATCCCCCCCCCCCCTCTCTCTCTCTATTTGGGCGTTCAAACTCGACTCGAACTTGGCTTAAGCTGGTCCGAGTTGCTAACCGAACTAAGCCAAGCTGGCTAGTTAGGCTCAAGGACTAAGCCAAGTCGAACTCGAGCTAAGGTAGGTTATTGGCCAAAACAAGCCGAGCTATGCCAAGCTCAACTCGGTTCGGCTTGATGTCCAACTCTAAGTGTGTTCACCCACCTTAATTCGAAGGGGGTTTTGGGACAGGTTTTCACGTCTCTCCTTATATGCTTCCAATGTAAAAATGCAGGAAAAAGTAAAATGAAGGGTTATTTCCAACATATACTTGGATAAGACAAAAACAATATAATGGTTTGGATGACTTGCGAAACAAACGACGTAGCAGATTGACTCAGGTACACTTAGACCCACAAGGCTCTAAAACTTAATGCCAATCCTTGTTTTGGACTCTATATCATCCCCACCGCAAGCACACCATACACTAGTCGCATACTGGGCCCATGTGGGGGCACCTATTAGCATCATAATAAATCCTTCTTCGAAGGGACCCTATTTCAAACATGTGGACAGAAGGTTAAATGGGATCGATGAAGCAAGACCATATCAAGTGGAAAAGTTATTAGAATTACTTTCCAAGGAACTTAAAATCACTCCTTTTCAAATATAGGTAAGCCATTTGCGAGTTGAATCCCTAAAATTGTGCAATTCCAAAGATTACCCAAGGACCTCATTGTGCACTCAAAGGAAACGAGCCCAAAATTCCGGATTATGGGTCTAGGACCAAGAATATTATTTTGAAGGTTCAAAAACCTTTTCAAAAAGTCCACAATCAGCCTAATTCAAACTAGAATAAAGAAGTTATGGCTTTCTCTTCACAAGCCTGCGAACTCAACTGAAGAGCTGAGAAGATTCACACCCAGTGATCACTCTGGACATTTTTAGTGGCCCACTTGGGTCCAACAATCCTCATTTTGGATGGTTTGATAGCCCTTCAAGTTATCTTTCCAAAATCTCTAGAATTAATCTAATCAAAGTTATAACAAGGGAAATATGACTATTTTATTAAAGTTGTGTGTTTCTACTCAAGTGTTGGATCCAAGTTAATTATGAGTTGACTTGATTTCAACTCACCCACTACCACGACTACATGACAACTATTTCTTAGCACCACGTTGGCCAATTGTAAGTTGTCATATGGCAGAGATTTCCTACCAAATTTGCTTATAAATACCACCCTCTAATTATGTTAAGGACTTTTGGTGAGATTTGCTTAAGGAGGTAAATTTCAGAGAGAATCTAGGCGAACTTGGGAGAGTGTCACCACACACCCCTGAGTGATGGCACACTCATCGAACAACTCCAAAAGGCGCATCAGTCAACGTGCTTATGCTCTTCTTAAGCATCGGGCACCCTACTAGTGCCCGGGTTGGGCCCCAACCACTCTGTCAGCACCCTTTTAAGAGTGTTGGCGCCCACCTGAAGTGCATTGGTGTAAATGCTATAGTTCAAATCTAGCACCCAAAGAGTTGTCAAATTTTATTGTGCAAACCATTTAGAATTTGTATCATGCATTAAGTTAAAGTGATCAGGTTCATGCATTTTAAAATTGTACGTATCTTCGTCGAACTTGCCTACATCTTCTAGTTGAAGAAAAGATTGATGAAGATCAAGGTTTCAAGCTCAAATTCAGGAACTAAGGTTCAAAAACTCAAGTTCAAGTTTGAAGTTCAATGACTGTATGCTAAAGACTCAAGAACTCAAGCATAATTCAAGCTCAAGTTCAAGAGATCGAACTCAAGCTTCAAGTATCACAAGATATCAAGATTCTGAAGCAAATGATGTTTCAATTGTTCCTACTCACAAATAGGTATGGATGACCCTAGATTGACCATAAGTTGTGTCATATTCATTGCATATTGTATGTGGGTCATTTCATATGTTTATAGGTCATTTTCTCAACTAGTGTTGGTCCTTGTTCGACTAGTCCAAGTACTGACTTAACCAATTTAAGAGTTTTCTCGACCAGTCCAGGGTTTAATGTTATTTTTTAAAATTTTCTGTCAGTCGAGTGAATAGTGCTCAACCGGTCGTGTAGGCTCGACTCAAAGTCTAGCAAGTTTTTCTAGTCTCACTCGACCAATCGAGCAAGCCACTCGACTAGTCGAGTAACGACTTTATCTTATTGCACCAGAAATTTTGAAATTTTGTTGGTCCTTCGACCATTTGAACCAACTCTTAAACCAGTCGAGTGAACAGTATTTTCACCTATAAATAAAGCACGAATTTTAGAGTTTATTCATTCATTTAAAGCGAAATCAAGATACCACTCTGAGAGATAAGTTTATGAATTTATTAAGCTATTTTGTGCTCATTTTAGATTCTCTTTAATTAGCTTTTGTAATTTAATTTTGTGATCTTTATTCTAATCTTACATTAAGAACAGATTTGTGATTTCTCCTTTCTCGAAATCAAAATCAAATTAAGCTAGACTAGGTTGATTTAATTAAAAATCATTTAGAATTAGAACTTTTTCATATGTGAAACTAGACATTGAATATCTTTGTCTATATCAGATTGGTTCTACCGGGCTTCTTCAAAATGAGAATTTTCAGATAAGTATCATTTACAATTCTGTATCATTTTTTGTTTTTAAGGTTATACCAGAAAAATATCTTTTTAGTTTTGTCCGAGGTGATACAAAAAATCTCAGAGTGTGGAGTTTTTATAATTGTGTAAGCCCAATTAAAGACACAATTGTAAAGGTTTTAAGGTGAACCTTGGAAAACTTTTTTCATAGTGAACGTTAATATCCCAAGGGAGTGGATATTAGGAGTGGAGTAGTTGTGTGGCTATTTTCTAACAGTTAGTGTACACACAAACAAACCACTATAATTCCTGAAATTGTGGTGGATGATTAAATGTGCTTATGTGTGTGAATGTTATAATTTATTTTAAGCAGGTGGTGAATGGTGTAATTTATTTTATGCACTTGTGAGAATATTGTAATAACTAAGTTTATTTCCTTTGCTATTTCCTTTACCTCTTTATTAGTTTGGATTTTTGATACATACAAACGTTCTAGTAAGGTTGTCCTACCATAAGCCTTTGGTTTTTAGTGTTAGGTTGTCCTTAGAACTAAGTTTGTATCAACCTCTCAAGACTAGTACATTTGAGGTTGCTATTTACTTATGTTTCTATATTATTTGATTGTGTTATCTTTCTTTCAATTTCACATTTATTTTTTTAATTTGGCATAGTCCTATTCACCCCCCCCCCCCCCCCCCCCCCCCCCCCCCTTACTCTCTCTCCTCTAGGATGTATAGCTCGGCCTTTTCAATTGGTGCCCACCCCAGCTCCCCCATGTGCATGGTTTGTGCCTTAAATTTGGACGTTGGGCCCGGTTCTCACTTGGTTCGCGTGGGTTCTGTGTAGTTCTGTCATTTATGCACTCCACATGCTTTGCATATTGTCAGACATTGCGTTTGGGTGCTAGTGCTCAATGGGGCCTCTGCACATCCTTTATAAAGCGAAGATGCTAGTAAAAATTCTGAATGTCGGTACCTGGTGAAGCCCATGCATGCCCTCGGTGCAAGGAGAGATGACGTCAGAATCTCCAACTCGAACCATCATGAAGATGATCAGACATCACTGTAAGACATAATATGATGTATAATCATGGTCATGCTTGGTCTGTGTATGAATAAGGCTGAGATCAATCCTAAGCTAAACCCAGACATGAGCACAAGCCGAAACGAACGCGAGAATCATTTAAAAAACAAAATGTTGTGTTCTTCCATTAATATTAGCCTTCCATTGCTAAAATCCCAGTCATCCAAATGCTCTTCACTCAGATTAGATGGAAACCAAAAACCAAAACCGTTTTCTTCTCCTACAGAGGTTTCTGTGTCTATTATGGATCAAGGTTAATATGAATCGTTGGATGACTTTTCGGATTGTCTCCAACATTGAAAAAGGAACTTAGGGGAGTGTCGATAGCCTAAAAATATAACCAATGACGCTCCATCATGTGCTCACATCATCGCACAAGAAAAATGTGCGAAAATAGAATTATTTGAAATTGTCAAGTTTTTTCATCTTACTCATCCAAAGGTGGGCCCCACAGGCTCCGTGAGATCAATCCGGACCACCCGAAAAAAATGAAATAAAGAAATAACCATTCGTTTGAGTTTTGCCATTAGAGGTGCGTCATCTTCTCCATCATAAAAGGATTTTTAGCCTAACCTAATAAAGGGTGTGAAGTTGCAATCTATTGATGTAAAATTCAATAATCTAGGGTATGTTTCACTTTTATTATGCATACGGTTCTCTTAAATGATGTTGGATTGAGATACGACTTGAAAGGTGGGGAATTCCCTTTAAGTTTTCCACAGTATTTCATACTTTAAGTCATAGTTCGTAGAATGTTTCCCTTTTTGTTAAAATCCCTTTAACATGTGTTTAGACTCCATGCATAGTGAAATCTATTTGTTACTACCATCCCTAGTATGTTAAATCTCATTCATGTGTGGATTTAAGATTTCATAGTGTAATCTATTTGTTGCTACCTTTTCTAGTATATTTAATCTCATTCATTTATTAAGTTAGAATTGCTTAGTTGAATCTCTATATTATCACATGTCTAGCATGCTTAGATTCATTCATGTTTGAAGTAGAAATTGTGTCAATTAGATTTGTTGTATTATAACCCATCCATGATTGTGTTTACTTTTACAATGGGAGATGGAAATGAATTATAACGAGGATATGATAATGTGGTTTTGATTTGATTTATATACTTTGTGTTGTGGTTTAGATTACCCACCTCAAGGGTTTGATTTGAGGATTATATATGTTTGTTTGATTGCAACACGCCTTAATGGACTACACCTTTGGAGCTTAGTTGGTCTCTATTGATTTGGACTTAATACCATGATGTGTGTAATTTGGACATCACTTTCGATTTCTGGATCATGATGTCGTTGTACGTTACTTTATGATTTTCGGGTCATGATACCATTGTACTTCCCTTTATGACATATTTTGGTACCCAAGGATACGGGTGATGAACCCTCGTTTGTGTCCATGTATGAACTTGTATTTATGGTACTTATCTTTATGGATCATGGTATGATGATTTAAGAGTATAAGGTTTCCATAATAGGTTGTTTTGTAAATCAAACTAGTAAAAGATTGGTTAAATCATTCACTTATAGCACTTATGGCGCTGTTGTACGTCACTTGTGATTTTTGGGTCATGTTACTATTATACCTGTAAGAGCTTGTCCCTTCTGTACCTTTTTTATGCTCGTGTACGCGATGTCTAGTGCCCTTAGGGAGGCCTGAATTGGTGGTGTATAGTGCGCACTTGAGTGATCGAAATCTTGAGAACCCGAGACCCCTGTCATATCAACCACCCAATCACCATGGTCATAGAGGTACCACCCACGCGTCCATGCGATGCTCTGTTTGCGAGATACACTGCGAAGAACCTCTCATCTTTTATGTGCGCATGTCATCACGCCCAACGAACTTACACATGACTCCCATACACATCACCCAAACATGCATCTCTAGCCACACATGTGAAGGACACCACCTACCAGGACATCACCATCCATTGCCATCCCTCTCTCATGTGTACCATAAAGTCAATACTCACCTCTTCCCTTTTCATACCTCTACTCTTTATTTTTCTTCTCTTAACCCAACCAAAGCCCCATCCCTTGGTTAATTCTCTACAAAAACCCAACCCTTAGCCATTTTTTATCCATTTCTATACTAAGAGAGAGAGAGAGAGAGAGAGAGAGAGAGAGAGGGTGGAGTGATCTTGGTGGGGCCATCAACCCCTTCCCTTCCATCTCAACTATTGATCGAAGTCATCATGGTGAGTACACCCCCTCACTTTCTTTTCTCTTTGATTTATTGTTTCTCTTTCTTTGTCTTGAAGTTATGGGACCCACCGATGTAGGCCCCACTTTGGGAATCACATGCCACTTGGACCGTTTATAACATCCAATGGGTTAGATGATGGGAAAACACCAATATAGCTTATTTTGGAGTTTTTGTGGGACCCAATGACCATGGGCCCATGATAATGTTATCAGGCATTCAACCCATTCAACATGTCAACAAGACCTAGATGCAAGGAATACATAAATATTAACTTGATCAAGGGCATGGTCCATTGTAATGTTTACATGCAATCTCAATTGTCCACTCCATGGACCCCATTAGGTAGCTCAAACCCTTGCACACACATCACTTGTGTATATATATGGAAATGGTACTATGCAGTCGAGCGTATGCAATGATACCATGAGGTTGAGTCATGTCTCATCAGCAGCCATTGAATGAGAGATTTTTAAAGTTCAGGGTGTAGATGCCTCCACAATAATAAGGAAGCAAAGCTGGAAAAACCGGCTGTTGTTTTACTTGACAGCTGGCCTGTTTGTTAAATATGAACTTTGAAGCTTGATTATGAAATTTGAACCTGAAGTCTGAATCTAAAGTTTGGAAATTAAGTATTGAATCTGAAACAACTTGTTTGTTAATAAACATTTGAAATGTCTGAATTTGTTAATTTGTCACATTTGCCCTTATCTCCATAGGAAACAATCACGATTGAATTCCTGCCACTAAAAACTTTACGGATTCCACCGGAATGTTTATTTGCCATCTAACCTGTTGATAGGTCATAAAGACCTAGATGAAGAGACCACACAAATATCATCTTGATCCAAATATGTGTGGCCTGTAAGAAATTTTTAATTGTTAATTACCACTGTTTACTATACAATGATCCATCTGAGATTTAGTTCTGCTTCAATTTTTGGATAATACCTTAAAATGAGCTTTCAATGCGGATGGGCAGTATGGATGTAATCACATACATCACGGTGGGCGCCACAATCATGGGTCTCACCCACTTCAGTGGATCGAAGGATGAATATTGCCTGTTGAGGATGTCAAAGTGGGTGTGTGTGGGGTTGTGAGGAAAAAAAAAGAAGTCCATAGCTACTGGATGGTGTTGTGTGGTCCACCATGATGTATGTGTTTTATCCATGTAGTACATCCATTTTTCCAAATCATTTCAAGGAGTGATCCCAAAATTGACGAAGATCCAAATCTCATGTGGACCACACCACAGGAAATAATGGTGATTGAATGCCCACCATTAAAAGCTTCTTGGGGACTTCAAAAGTTTTGGATGAAGCTGATATTTGGGCTTTCCCTTTGTCCTGGTCTATGTGACCTAATCAATAGGTTGGATGGTAAATAAACATCACAGTGGGCCTTATGAAGTTTTTAGTTGTGGGTATTCAATTATCACCATTTTCTTGTGGTGTGGTCCACTTGAGACTTGGATATGTCTCATTTTTAAGCTCATACAATAAAATGATCTATAAAAATAGATGGACAATGTGGATAAAACACATATATCATGGTGGGCCACAGAGCACAATCCATTAGCCATCGCACTCATGACAATGTTAGTGGGCAATTTAAGTCAGATCTGGGATCCAACAATTCCGTGCAGCAAATTCGGGAACCGAATTACATGTGTGCTCGGTGGTGTGTTGACACCATCAAGTTCTGTGGGCCCCATAATGATGTATGTGTTGTATCACACCATACATCCATTTGGCGACATCACTTTAGGTCATGATCTGAAAAATGAGGCGAATCCAAAGATTAAGTGTACCACAAAATATAAAGCAATGGGGACAATGATTTCTAACGTTGAAACCTTCTTAGGGTCCACCATGATGTTTATTTGTCATCTAACGTGTTCATGAGGTCACACAGACATAAATGAAGGGAAAAAAACAAATATCATATATTGATTCAAAACTTCTATGCCCCTAAGAAGTTTTCAATGGTAGACATTCAATCCCCTTTGCGTTATGTGGTGTGGTCCATTTGAACTTCGGATTTGCCTCATTTTTGGGCCCACGCCCTAAAAATATCTCGTAAAATGGGTTAATGGTATGGATATAATACATATATCATGGTGGGGCCCACAAAACTGGGTAACATCAGCACACATGGTAGGTCGGTGGTGTGTAACACGCCCAACTATATTACAACGGGGATTGGGTACTACCCCACCAGGAGCCTGCGAGATGGACGGTCTTATTAGGGGTTATGTGGGGCCTATCCTAATGTATATATTTTATCCACACCTTCCATCCATTTTTTCATACCATTTAAGGCTATAAGATAAAACATGAGGTTATAACACCCCAAAATTTAAATACCTGAGTATTGAAAGTTTTCCAGTGTTACCATGAAATTTAACCTATTATGTATATGTGTATAATATCAATCTAGCTATCCTAACCTTATATCTATTCTCCAACATGAATATGACTATTGAGAATAATTTTCACCCATAGATCAAGCCATCTGACCATTGATTTTGAGATAGGATCATAATATACCTAAGTATTCTCACTTGTCTATCATAATCAACCATTCAGTCAACCATTCACTACTAGGTAAAGATATCTGACAGTCCACTCTGAGTTTAGACCACCTGATCACGGTAAACTAACTACTTGATATCTGTATCTGCTCGTACACATATCAAATTGAGATTTTAATCCGTCCATCCTGTTCACCACCTAGGAATATGTTTAACCCACCATCAGAACTATAATCCGAGAAACTTATAAATGTGAACAAGTCACTTGAATCTAATGGTATACATGTTCTATCTCTTGATCACTCCAAAAACACACTTGTGTTCATCCGTTTACAAAACCGACCATGCTACCACCTACATACATGATTAGATTACTAACCACCAAGTTTTTCTATTTTAAACAGTCATCCGCCCATCCATTATGTGGTTTGATATATGTACATTCTCTAATTAATTTGGTGAATAACTCTTTATTCATAATAATTTAGATATAATTTATTTTGTAAGAATTGCTTAGAAACATGTCTATAACCATGCAAAACCATTAGATTTCCCAAAACTTTCATATCAACAATAATTATGAAAATGTCATTAACCTATACCCTTGAATTCTAGATCACATAGTTTTCATGATTCGTTTCATGTGAAATTTTATACCATACCTATGCATCATAAATTAATTATACAAGTAGAATTTCAGCCATTAAATCATTGTAAAAGTGGCCCAATTGACAAATCAGCCCCTAAGCTGTTGATTTTGGTGTCCATCGAGTAAAAAAAGGTCATGGCTAGTCGTAGTAGGATATTTTCTTTCATATGAATGACTTGAATTACCCATCATATGGACCATGTGTGAAATACAAAGACCCCACTTTGGTAGGCTTTTGCTTATGCGTGAAGTTATTCTTTCGAGACTCATCAACTCCTAAATCTGGATCTTCTAATTTAACCACTTTCTTCTGTCCATCACAACTCAAATTTGGACCATACTTTGGTCTCATATGACTACGAGTTTATGCAAAATTTAGGTCCCGATATATGATCCTACACCATTGAAGGTTGAAGCCAGGTCTTTCCTTTTAGTACAAAAAGTGAAATTTTAGATTTAGACTTTTTCTACCATCAATCAACCACTAAAATTTGTCCAACCGTTTGCCTATCCTGACTACATATTTTTTCTAAAATTGGGCCCTGATCATTAAGTGTAGACTGTTAATTGAGATCAAGTTCATTTTGGCACCCGTTAGGAGAATTTTCAAGATAGGCCAATGTAAATTTTGAATCACCAAGAAAATCATATACCCCAGCTCTATTTGACGACCCTAACACAATAGACAAATTATATTTAAAGAAAAATTGTCAGAAAAGGAAAAATGGAGAAACCCAATCCAAGTTAGATGGGAAATACGCCCCTCACATGCCCACCTCTCAAACATCGAAGGAGAGAGAGAGAGAAAGAGAAAGAGAAGCCTAGACGCGCATTATCTACTTCCTTCTCCATACATCTGGTATTTCTTTCTTGCTTAAGTGATATCATGATTCATGTATAAGCTTTCCTATATGGATATCTACCTAGGGTTTAGATCTAAGGGTAAGGTGAGAGATTCCTTTAAGCTTATATTAACTTAAGTTGATATGAATTATTCTGTTCTTTCATATTCTTTGAATCCTCCATACAAATATTTAATTTACCCCCATCAATTATTTATCCTTTGAGAATAATGGTTAAGGTGTGATGTTAATTATACATGACCTTTCTGAATTTATGTGAGGGGATCCTTTAAGCTTACTTTGATTTAAGTTGATATAATCTTGCCTTTTTACATGCTCTCATGTTACTATGATTCTCTCCCAGCAATTGTTTAATTTACTACCAACCATTATTTACTCATTGAGATTATGGAATGATGTTAACTATGAGTGATCTTTATTATTTTTATGTGGGACGATGGATACAAGCCTTACCCTTACCTTTATCAATTTTGTTAAGTTAGCTCTTACTACTCTTCTCTTTATTGGGTTGGCCATTGTACTTTCCTCTTTGTTGAGTTGGCTATTATCACTCTTCTATTTGTTGAGTTAACCATTACTACTCTCCTCTTTATTGAATTGGTCATTGCCACTCTCCTTTTTATTTGTTAACCATTACTACTCTCTTCCTTACTTTACTAGCCTTGTGATATTTACCTTTTAAGCCGGGAATGCATCTTGATATTCCAAAACTCTTATGATTCAGTTTACAATTTCTTTAATGTAAGTTGTAAGACCCGTATCCTAGACCGTACCGTTCCGTTGACTCTCGCGATCCTTCCCATTGAATTCCAATGACCCGTGACTTGTAATTGGTGTTTGCGTACGACCCTAAGTCGCATCCCGTATATCTGAGTCGACTCGACCCTAGACTGTGTCGTCACCGCGGTTCCAACGCCGCGACTTGCGCACCGATGTGATACCCAGGCCAGGAGTTGTGGGCCCACGTTCATCTCAGGAAAAATGCTGTGCAGTGCGAATTCTGAGAGAATCTCTACCATCTATCACATCAATCCATCAATCAATTAAGTACACATCTCATCACAAGTCAAGTATCAACCCATACCCTACACATCTCTCTCCCATTCCCAAAGTCAACTCTCATATCCCCTCTCTTACATCACCCATCCTTTCCTTACACTCATCCATCCCCTTTCATCCCATCACCTCTCTCTCTCTCTCTCTCTCTCTCTCTCTCTCTCTCTTTCTCAATCCATTTTCCAAGTAAACCAAGACAAAGCAATTGTCCAAGCTCTTCCCAAAGAGAGCCAAGTGTGGCCCACTCCCTACCACCCAATCTCCGATCCTAGCCATCCATACTTCATCAACCATCATCAAAGAGAAAGCTTAGGAGCTTAGCATTCTAAGGAGCCAAGAAGGAGCGAAATCGGTGGGTGATTTTAGGATATCCACCGTTGATTTTCATTTGAGGGCCCACATGTAATGGGACCCACTTGATGTATGTTTTGTAGTGCATGGAAGGGAGGGCCTATAGTGTCGGGGTCCCTCCCATCACACGTCTCTCTCTCTCTATTTGAATGGTCACCCT
This sequence comes from Magnolia kwangsiensis, assembly GCA_037074715.1. Classification (NCBI taxonomy): domain Eukaryota; kingdom Viridiplantae; phylum Streptophyta; class Magnoliopsida; order Magnoliales; family Magnoliaceae; genus Magnolia; species Magnolia kwangsiensis. The sequence goes on from CM073584.1 coordinate 72,641,760, forward strand.
GATGTACGTATTTTATCCATGCCGTCCACCAAGTGGGCCACCTTGTTGCCCGGTTTGGGGCCTGCATGAGCGGTCGGTCACATAGGCCCGAATGAAGGGGAAAGCACAAAATATCAACTTGATTCAGATCTGGAGGCCCACCCACATGGCGCACCTTGATGCATGTATTATATCAGCACTGTCCATCTAGACGGTGCCATGTGGGGCCCTACCTTAATGTATGTATTTTATGCCCGCACCGGCCATCTATGGACGGTGTTGTGGGGCCAGCCATGATGTACGTGTTTCATCCACCATCCACGTGGACGTGTGGACTCCTCCGTGATGTATGAGTGTTATCCTCACCGTCCAGACCTTGGACGGTGGGACCCACCACAATGGATGTGTTGTATCCACACTGTTCAATCCATGGAAGGTGGGAGCTAATTGGCTGGAGTACCTCACACCATCTATATTGCTGCTGTATATGACGTTAACAAGATCTGTGGGTACCGCATGATGTATCTATTTCGTACCATGTCGTCCATTTATTTCATCAATATCGTCCATTTAACGGTGGACCCCACACATGAGGTACGTGTTATATCTAAATAGTCCATCATCTAGACGATGGGCCAATAATCCTCACACCAGCTATATGGCTACTGTATTTAAGTCAGCAAGCTTTTGGGCCTGATCATGAGGCACGCGTTTTTTCCCAACTGCTCGTCTGTTTAAATGTCCGCAATTCTGAGGGTCCAATCATGAGATATGTGTTATATCTAAACCGTCCATCAGTAAGGACATCGGGGGGTTCTGTGGGTCTGATTATGAGGTGTGTTACATCCACACCGTCCATCCTCACCGTAGAACAACCTATCAGGTGGACCACACTTCAAAAATTAGTGGAGGATTGAACGTCCACCATTGAAACCATTTGGGGTCACAGAAGCTCTGGATCAATATGAAATTTGTTTTCCTCTAAATTCAGGTCTTTGTAACCTTATGAGCAGATTAGATGGAAAATAAACGTTATGGTGGGCCCTATGAATTGCTTAATGGTGAAATCATTATCTCCACTACTATTTGTGATGCGGTCCAGAAGATATTTTGATATGATATTTGTGTGGCCCAATGTGATGTATATAAGGCCCCTATATGAGGCTTGATGTGATGTATATGTGGCTCATGAGTGACGCCCGATGTCATGTATAGAAGGCTCATATGATGAAGCCTGATGTGATGTATATGAGGCCCATGAGTGAGGCCCAGTGTGATGTATGTGAGGCCCATATGGTGGGCCCAATGTGATGTATGTGAGGCCCACTAGTGAGGCCCGATGTGATGTATGAGAGGCCCGATGTGATGTGTGTGAGGCCCATGAGTGAGGCCCGATGTGATGTATGAGTGGCCCATGGATGTGGCCCATTGTAATGTATTTGAGGCCCATGGGACGTGGCCCATTGTGATATATTTAAGGCCCATGGGATGTGGCCCAATGCGATGTATATGAGACCCTTGTATGAGGCCCAATGTGATGCATGTGAGGCCTATGAGTGAGGCCCAATGTGATGTATGTGAGGCCCAAAGTGATGTATATAAGGACCAATCTGATGTGTAATTCCACCACGATGTATGTAATGATGTTTATGATGGGCCATGCCTTGGGAGTAATGATGGTTTGATGTCCACATTGTAAGAGCAATGATGGTTTGATGTCTACATTGTAACTCTCCCTAAGGCCAGTGTTAGGCCCATTCTCACCTCCCCTTAGTGGGCTAACCTAAACCGTTGGCCCCTCATGATCGTTAGACCCATTCTTGACATGAGTAGGTCGTCTAAGTCCATCCTTGATATGAGGAGAGTACATCATCATCATATAACATACTTAGTATAGCTTCAAAATCCATACCCATGTGCATCATATGTATGCTTAATATGAGGAGTGATTGATCATCACACATGTCATTGGACGAATTATTACGGGACTCCTTGATAGGAGGAGTTGCCCACATGAACGCGCGGTACAGGTAGGATTGCTGCATAACTGGATGTATGATTCATGCATCTTGCATTTGTGTGATATGATTTCTGTACGCCTTAGTAACATCTGGGCCATAACCTTTACAGGCATATCGTGGATGACAACATTTGACACTGAAAATATTATTACTATCATTGTGGTGTCATAGATGTTCCTGGGTGAAAATCTTTAAACCTGATGGTACCAGAGGATGAATCCAACATCGAGACCAAGTGGAAACATGAGCGCACGAGGGCTGTATACCAATAGACCGCGTCTCTCACTGTGTCATGGTTTGTTGGAAGGGGTGTGACCTTATCCGCTTGAGTGAGGGGGCAATATCTAGGTTGAATTTTACCAGCTTGAGGAATGAGTCCGCTATGGACAAGTCGTGCCCGATATTGGCAGGTGGATAGTGAGGTCTCTTCCACTTACCCAGTTGCATGCTCGGATAGGGGCAACAAGCTAGATAGAGTGTACTAAACCCCAGTGATTGTCTAGAAGGAGATCTGTACTAATATTCGATGCTCTAGCGATGAGCTATATGGTTATGTGGATTCAGATGAGGGCTGGCATGCGTGTGTTGCATCTCACATATAACATTTGACTACATAGGCCTCGCATTGCATGGCCTTCGTATGGTCGACATCATTCATGTCTTGCATTGCATGACCTTGATATGACTGATTGCATTTATGCCTTGTATCGCATAACCTTGGTATGACGGATGACATTCATGGACTTACTAGCATTTCTACATAACTCTGAAATTGCGTATTTGCATTTCTACGGTGTGCACACACTTTCACCACCCTCTAAGCTTTCTATAAGCTTATACATGATCATTGCATGTAGGTGACATTAGGCCGTAGCTGAGTAGGAGCAGAAGCGTGCCACAAAGTTTCTAAACTTTTGTCATTATTATTATTGTATTTCCCTTTATGCGCATTGTACCTTAAAGTTTTTTATTATAGCAGATTTTGTGATGGTGTCTTATTTATTGTTCATGAGTTATGCTTATAGTTATGTTTATTACAAATCAAATTCACATTAAAAATTCTCCTTGTAGGATCCTAGGATTGGAACCTGGTATATGGGTGCCGGGAGCCGAGAATGGGGTACTACAGAGACTGTCAACACCGGATTCAGTGATTGAGAATTTTGTAAGCCCAGTTTTTGAGTTTAGGGCTTGACACAAGTGATGTGTTGAAGATATCATAACTAGTGATTCAATTATTATATCATGGATGTAATGCGCTCTAAGTAGAGACCCTCTTGGTCGACATGTAATTTCATGGGTTTTTGGGTAGTGGTGCACAAATCAGTGTAAGTAATTTACAATACGTGTTACATCACTTCAGGATTAGATGCCGTAAATAGTCATTCCATAAACAAATCATGTTACGTAATTCATCCGACTCATGTGTTGTGCCGCCTCGAGGAGTTCACGTAAATCCATGGTAGCATTGAACATGTCAGCGAATCTCCGTAGTGTGAGAATGCGTGACGAGCTGGGTTTTATATGAATTGTATTCTACATTGTGATTATCACTACTATGATGAGCCGCACATACTTTGTTAGCCATGCATTCGCGTACACACGCACACACGCACACACATATATTGTTTACACATACTGATACCTCTCGTAGTGGTGGAGTACGTGACGTATCAGAACCCTTACCTTACTTTATAAATATCTTGAATTACTGTTAGTCTTAAAGGATAATAATCACTATGAGTAGGGAGTTGACCCTCTCTAACCGTACAGATGATACAGGTGATGTATAGATTGATGACCTAGCATCATCTCCCTATGGAAGATTATACTGAAAGAATAAGAAGATAGTTTAATGATTTAGTTTTATACTTCCACTACAAACTCAATAAATGTAATAAGCTTCCATTAAGAGGGCATTTGATTATTTACTGAATTCTTTTACTTTGATAAAATAATCAATACAGTTGATTTTTATTCTCGTGAATGCTACCTTCATGAATGTATCGAGATGTGATCTAAAAATAAAAAATAAAAAATAAGGCACGATTTTTAAAGTATCCAATTTATACATTATTAACACCTGATTTTCTCAGGCACGAGTATAAACTCTGGTAGTGAAAATTTAAGATGTTACATAGACAAATTTAAGGCTCAAGTGGGCCACACAACAAGAAATAATGGGAATTGGACGCATATCGTTGAAAACTTTTTAGGGCCACAGAAGGCTCTAATCAAGCCGATATTTGTTTTTTTTCCCTTCATCCAGATTTTTGTGACTTATGAAGAGGTTAGATGGCAATTAAACAAACCTCATAGGGGACCCTAGGAAGGTTTCAACAATAGTTGCTTAATTCTCACTGCTTTTTGTAGTGTGGTTCACTTGAGCTTTGGATGTGCCTCATTTTTTGGGCTTATGCTCTAGAATGAACTAGAAAAGTTAATGGATGGTATTGATCTAACATAAATTATGGTGGGGCTAGAGAAGTTTTACACATTAAAAGTTAGGTAGTGTGTTGTAACGCCCTGAAAATCGGGGGTCGAGCAGGAGCCCAATTCCTGAGTTCCAATGCATCACTTATGCAACATAGATAATGATGAGTTAAATGTTGTCGATATTAGTACTTTAAACATGAGTGAACTAGACTAAAACAACATATCATACTCCAGAGACAAATTTAAATTACGCCAGCGGAAGACTGTAATAAATATGTATAAAGTATGTAAGAGGTGGTACGTCTCCAGAGTATAATCATGTTCCAGGTTACACAATTACATGAATCGTTCAATATATAAAATGTCAAAATGTGGTGGTCCATCTATAGTATTTAAACCCTGCAGCCCCATCGATCAGAACGGTCTACATAAACCCACCTGACAACTACATGTAGGAGAACGCCTCCTCGTCATCCTCGAAGTTGGGCTCCGCCTCGTAGGCATCGCCATCACCTGTAGCTAAGACAGGGTCTAGTTGATGTTTAAAATATCGTCACAGAACGTGGGAGTAAGTGATCAACTCAGTGGAGCTATAAGGCAAAGGTTAACATGTTATCAATTTAATCAAGCAGTGATGATAAAGCAATACAATCAAGCATTCTTAAGTACTCTGGTTAATGCAAGGATGATATATATTAATGATGTATGTCCTCGCTTGCACTCTCTATACGAACTTCATCTCACGGTCACGACATGCAATTACTTCCTCAGTGCTCAACTTCAACGCCAAAGGCACATGCAATGTGGTGCATGAGCGTGATTATCAAGTTCTTATTAGTCCTTTTCATGCAGAAAGATTGGGAAACTAAGGTACTTCCCTTATATCATCTCCCAAACAATGATCCATTCTAGGGTCGTCAATCCTAGCAAATCTCATGCGATGTTGTAGTTCCAGGTCGCTGTAAGGGCTCGTCACCTCGATGCAGGCCTAGCTTATACTCTAGTTGCTATGGAAAGGCTTGTCACCTTAGTGCAAACTCAGAGTATGCTCGAGGTCACTACGAATGACTCATCACCTAGTCGTAGGCCAACAGCTCGAATACAACATCTCATACCACCTTATTCGGCTCACGAGCTTGGGTTGCTCACTGGTCATTACGGTTGGGCTCGTCACCCCGGGATAGGCCGACAGCTCGACCACGGTATCCCATACCACCATGTCCGGCTCATGAGTCTTAACGGATCAAGGTACCAAGGTTAATGGGATTTCCATTAGTGAGTTTGGTACCTTAGGTTCAAGTAGTAGTGTCCATACATGGTGAACATACATCGGGTCAATCGGGTTACTTGACGAGCTCAAATGATACGAGCACACATCGAGTTGATCGACATAAAGTGCATAAGCACTTCGTATGGCCTAACCACTGCCGACAACCCAAGTACAGCTTAGATTCATCAAACATGTCCTGTGTGGCGAGACAACCTCAGCCACCTGATTAGAATCTGTTACCGATTGCTTGGACTATATCATAGTCCTAACCACACTTAAACATAAGAAGGAATCATATATGAATAGACACCTCAGCATTGAACTAATACTTCAAGCAATATTAACCATTTGTGCATTTCAAAAAACATAACATAAACATGATTTCACACATATACACTTCATACGTAAAACAGACAATATAGTGTAAGTTGCATGGAGGGATTCATACACACAGTTAAGGTAGTTGAGAATCTTATCTCAACACCCATATAAAGTATAATTTACCAAATACTTACTCATACAAACATTTTTACAAACACTTAGACTACACACTTCGACATACATGACGTATGTCGACTACATCATGTATTAGGGAAATTTCTTTCACCAAGGAGTTGTCACACACGTAACCACCATGTATCCATGACGGATAATTATGGCAAGCACGAATACAAATTCCATACTAATTTAGACATTTCTACAAACACTAAGACTACACACTACAACATACATGACGTATGTTAGCCATAACATGTATTAGGGAAAATTCTTTCGCCAAGGAGTTGTCGCATATACAACAATCCTATATCCACGATGGATAATCATGTCAAACACGAATCCAAATTCTACGCGCATTCAATCATTTCGACAAACACATGGAATACACTATACTTAACATAGTTCATATATATCTGTAAAGCAAAACAAGCATCGCATTTAGCATATGAAATGACACCCACGTCAGTTATAAATCATTAATCGACATTGAAAGCCTTAAAAATCATAACCTAAATGTTTATAGTCCGCACCTGTCGCCGGTGAACGCGCAACGAATTTAGTTTAGACACTAAGTCTTTGTCAACGGTAGAATGACAACCTATAGCATGAATTAGGTTAGCTATTTCATCACTTACACTATCTGAAACCCTAAAATAGATTAGGGTTAGATTTTCTTACCTAAGAGCGGGATCAGAATCACCCGAATAGTGATAAAGGAATGATGGATAAGCACGTGGAACAGTGAGATTGAGTCTCGAGAACAATCTCCCACACACTCTCTCTTTCTCTCTTTCCTTCTCTTTTCTCTCTCTTCTCTCTCTAGGGTTTATAAATTCGTATGTGAAGGGAGAGAGAGGGTTTAAGACCCTTGTATAGGCTCAAACGTGAGCTTAATGGACCTAGGGCCATGGTATACTTAGGTTATAGCCAAAACCCATCTGTTTCGGCTCAACGGAGCACTTCTGGATGCCCTTTTCTGCATGCGGTCAGACTTAAGCTCCTTAACATTAGATCTAGGTCAAGCTAAATTTTCAATTCGATCGGATTTACAGATTGACTGTGGCGGACTAGTTTCAGTTCGATGGTCATCGATAATTGATCAGGGCTACAAGTACACTGATATGTGTTGGAAATTTCTCCTGATCTGATGGCGTAATTGGGTCAGATTTTGACGATCTAAATCCTTATACTTGACCTGCAAGCAAACCGACTCAATTCACTTAAGTTTCAGTTCATTTTCTAAATATATTCGCGTTTCTCACACACTTTGTTCCGGGCTCAAGTTATGCGTTTCTGGATACTTTTAAGACTTGATTTTCGAGATGGTTGTCAAGCCCAGTAAGGCTGTCCTAATCATATAGTTTCGTTGTTATCGGACTTTCGAAGCGTGGTCCAGGTCCAATACGGAGTTTTAGTGTGCTCCTAAGAGCAACTAGGTTTAGAGATTGATCTTAGGTTTTATGGTAATATAACTTTAACGATTCTGCAAGTTTTGGGTCTTGCAGATCGTATTTAAAGTGATTAGAGCTAATTTCACTGGTGATCGAGTTTAACACTTAGTGAATTCTTGTCTAATTTATAAGTGATTTGGTCCTGAGTGATTTCTATCTGAGGTGGTACTCGGGTCTTTGTACGAATTTTTTTTCGAGATGTTACATGTGTTAGGAAGAGAGAAAATCTCCATGGCAATGTGCATAGGGAAAATTTTAGAAGCAAAAAAAATGTTTTAGAATAATCCACGTAGTGCATTCTATATTCACCGTTAAGCTAGACTTCGGTTGCCGAAAAAATTCAGCAAAAATTACGGAGTGCTTTCAACATTCAACGTTGACAAACAACACTTAACGCTAAGCATTTTTCATATTCCACATTATGTAATTTTTTCAGCGTTAACAAAAAGGCCCTGTGACTTTTACGAATGCAGAAGCAGATGGTGTGGTGTGCCCGCAACCTTGGTGATGTGTTGATGTAACGTCTTGAAAAAATTCGTACAAAGACACGAGTATCACCTCAGGCAGAAATCACTAAGGACCAAATCCTTTAGAAATTAGACGAGAATTAACTAAGTGCTAAACTAGATTATCTATGAAATTAGCACTAACTACTTTAAATACGATCTGTAAGACCTAAACTGGGTAGAACCATTAACGCTACATTACCTAAAAACTTAGGATCCATCTCAAAACCCAGTTGCTCTCGGGAGCATCACGAAACTCTGTATCGGACCTGGACAGCGCGTCGAAAGTCCGATTACCTCGAAACTATACAATTATGACCGCTTAGCTGGACTTGACAACCACCTCAGAAATCAAGTCCTAAAAGTATCTAGAAACACACAACTTGAGCTCGGAGCGAAGTATGTGAGAAACACGAATATCTTTATGAAATGAACTAAAACTTAAGTGAATTGAGTTGTTCACTTATAGGCCGAATTTAAGGATTTAGATCATCAGATTCTAACCCAATTACACTCTTAGATCAGGAAAAATTTTCAACACATGTCAGTGCGCTTGGGGCCCTGATTGAGTACCGGTGACCGTTGAACTGAAACTGGTCCCTCGCGGCCGATCCACTGATCCGATCGGATCAAGATTTTAACCTGACCTAGATTCAATGTCAGGAAGCTTAAGTCTAACCGCATGTAAAAAAGGGGCCTCCAGAACAGCTCCGTTGGACCGAAACGGCCAGTCTTTGGCTATAACCTAAGTATACCATGGCCCTGGGGCCATTCCCATCAGTTTTAGGCCTATATAAGGGCCTTAAACCCTCTCTCTCCCTTCACATATAAATTTGCAATCCTAGGAAAGAGAAGAGAGCAAAGGGAGAAGGAAAGAGAGATAAAGTGAGAGAGAAGGCGGGAGTTAGATCCTGGGATTCGATTCCCTCGCTCCACGTGCCGAAACAGTCTGTCTGTATCGCTATCCCGGTGATTCCGAATTCATTCTTGGGTAAGAAATCCTAACCCTAATCTGTTTTAGGGATTGAAATAAAGTAAATGTTAGAGTACCTAACCTATTTCCTACTATAGGTTGCTGTTGTGCCGTAGGCGAGGACTTAGTGTTTAAACTGAATTCGTTACGAGTCTACTGGTGAAAGGTAAATATTTAGGTTATGGTTTTTAAGGCTTTCAATGTCAGTATTGATTTATGACTGACTTGATTGCTGTCACATGTGCATAGATACGATGTTTTCCATATACTATATTTCTATATAGACTATGTTGATTTTTATGCATTCCACGTGTTTGTTGAAATGTTTGAATGAGTATGAAATTATGATTTATGCTTGCCATGTTTATTGACTAAGAATGCATGATTGTTGTACGTATGGTGAACCCTTTATAAAGGGATTTGTTATACCTATTATAACTACTTTATTACATGTATATGATATGTGTAGCCTAAGTGTTTGATAAAAATGCCTGAATATGAAAATACTTGTTTAAATGCATGTAATGAGGGTGTTGAGATAGGATTTTCAATTCTCTTATCTATAGTTACAGTATCCTTTATATAACCTATCTTACTACTATGTGAGTTAAGGATGAAATGCCTATGTATGGTAACACGTGTAGTATGTGTTTTGTCGAATTACTTAAATCAGATTTATATTTGACTTTAGTTGTCACATGCTGTCTTTAGCTGCTACATGCGTATACTATTGCTTAGAGTGTGTTTGAGGCTACAACGTAGTCCAGGTGATCGGTAATGATTTCTGAGTAGTAGCTGAGGTCGTTTCGCCACACCAGATAGGTTCAAGGAATCCGAGTCGTATGCTGCTTGTCAATAGTGGTTAAGCCACGCGGAGTGCTTACACGCTTCATGTCGATCAACTTGACGTACAGTCGTACCAGTCGAGCTTGTCAAGCAACCCGATTGGCCTAATGTATGTTCACCATGTATGGACGGTACTGTTTGAATTTAAGGTACTAACTTACCAATGCAAAGCCCGTTTAACCTTGGTACCTTGATCTGCTAAGACTCATGAGCTAGGTATGGTGGTATGGGACACTGTGGTCGAGCTGGGGTGACGAGCCTCCTTGTAGTGTCCAGTGAGCAACCCAGACTCGTGAGCCGAACACGGTGGTATGAGACACTGTATTCGAGCTGTCAGCCTACGATTAGGTGATGAGCCCGTAGTGACCTCGAGTATACACTAGGTCTACGTTGAGGTGACAAGCCTTCTGTAGTAAACTAGAGTACAAACCAGGCCTGCACTGAGATGACAAGCCTCTCCGTAGCGACCTGAAACTGTTCTTCGTATATGATTAACTAGGATTGATGACCCTAGATGGATCAATGTTTAGGTCAATGATATGAAGGGAGGTACCTTAGCTTCTCAATCCTGCTGTATGAATATGTCTAATTAAGAACTTAGCTAACACGACCATGCATCGCATTATACGGTGCTTTGGTGAGGAAGTGCACAGAGGAAGGGGTGCATGCCATGATCGTAGGATGATGTTACAGAGGGAGTGCAGGCGAGGGCATACATCATTATTACATACCATCCTTGCATTAATAAGAGTACTTATGACCTGATTGTCGTATTGCTTTATCATTACTGCTTGAATGAATTGATAACATGTTAACCTTTGCTTCATAGTTTCACTGAGTTGATCACTCACTCCCACATTTTGGGATGGTATTTTAAACACCAACCAGACTCTGTGTTAGATGAAGATACTGGCGTGACGTATGAGGCCTAGCCAGACTTTTATGATGATGAGTTCTCATACATGCAGTTATCAGGCGAGTTTATGTAGGCCGCTCTGATCGACGGGATTACAGGGACATTCACATTTTGTCCTTTTATATCTTTGGACAAATATGTATTTATTCAGCTCAACAATGCCATCATACTCTGGAGGTTGGGAAGCACGTCTATGTACCTTATATATCTATTACAATCTTCCGCTTACGAAATTTAATTGTATCTGGAGTATGATATGCTGTTTTGGTATAATCTCACTCATATTTAAGGCACTAATACAGACAACATTTAATCATCATTATCTATGTTGCATAAGTGATGCGTTGGAACTCAGGAATTAGGCTCCTGCTCGACCCCCGATTTTCAGGGCGTTACAGTTGACGTAAACATATTATGTGGGCTCACCATGATGTATGTGTTATATTCAAACCATCTATCCATTTGGAGAGATCATTTTAGGGCATGAGCCCAAAAATGAGGCAAATTCAAAGGTTAGGTCAATGTGGGTGGATCCGGAGTAGTTGGAAGGCCGTATGTTTTTCATGCTCGAATTGGCCTTCATATTTGCGGTACACTTACATGACGTGTGAATAGGCCTTGTTGGCCTTATTGGTGAAGTGTCTTGGTTCGTTTTGATGAAGCTGAGGAAGACTACCTTGCCAAAGGGAAGGAGTTGGTTTAAAGCTGTAACATCCAAGATTTTTGGACTCATAAGGCTACATTCAAAGAGGAATGTGTTGGTGGATCAGCTCCCAAATGTTGACTGTAACAACCCAAAGTTTTGGGTGCATGTACACATGCACGCGAAAATGTACACATACATTAGCTTAAGCATGCATGTGGAAATCCATCTTAAAACTCACCTTTTACATGTGTTCATAAAAATGACTGTGCATCACATTATATACGGATTAGAGTCTTGATCATTCGATTAGTTCAATTGTATCTAGTCATCCAGCCGCACATCACACTCATATTCATCAACTGTCTCACGTAATTACCAAAGCAAACAATTTAATTTAAAGCACATAGGGTACATTTCAAATTCACTAATTTAATTTATACATAGGACTTATAAACTTCATTAAGGATCATGGGTAAGTGAGAGCTATTAAAATGCATCTTAGTCATCATTGAAGATCATGGGTTAATATTGAGCTCATTAGATAGAGCACGTCAAATTGAAGTAGGATGTCAAGTTTCGCCTAAATCGAACGGTTTAATCTACGACCATTGACGATTTAAATTTTAAGTATATATTAGGCGTAAAGGAAACTAAAGTCTCTAGACACACTTGTCCAGTGAATGATGTCCTCTCTCTCTAACATATCTCAACCAACTAGAGCTCTCCAGATCTAATGTTTATCATTGTTCTACCGCATCTCCCCATTGCCAACTAATCCTAGTGTTGATAACCCCAAGTGCGGGGTTGCACTATTGTAAGACCCGTATCCTAGCCCGTATTATTCTGTCGACTCCCTTGATCCTTTTCGACTAATTCCGGTGACTTGCGACCTATGATCGATGTTTGCGAATGACCCTAAGTCATATCCCGTAGATTTAAGTCGGCCTTATCCGAGACTTGTACCATTGCGACCGCACCGGCGCCGCGGTTCCAATGCCGGGACTCATGCACCGATCCGATACCCTGGTTAAGAGATGTGAGCTGGTGTTTATTTCAAGAAAATGTCACACATTTACAATTTCAAGAGAATCTCTATAATATGTCAAATCAATCCCATCAATCACCTCTCATGTCAAGTACAAACCCCATCCCCAAGCAACCCTAAAGTCAAAGTAACCCATCCCTCACATGTCAAAGTACACATCACACATCACTCACTCACCCATCCCTCTCTCTCTTTACATCCCATCCTCTCTCACTCTCTCTCATTCCTTCATTTTTTTCAAGTAAACCCCATGGGAGCATCCAACGTCCAAGCTCTCCATAAGAGAAGCCATGTGTGGCCCACCTTCCTATCTCCCATCTTCACCATTCAAGCCTCATCTCAAATGTTGAAATTATTTCCTTGGAGCTCTAGAACCTATAGGCGAAAGAAGGAAGAAGAGATCAAAGGTGGGTGAATCTTCATTGTTTGTGGGTGCTCTATTAGGCCTAGATTTCTTTTTTTTGACAAAGGGTCAAGTGAGGCCTACCGATTGATGGTATGGATCTCACTTTGGACCCTAGGTGTGGCCAATGACCCACCTTGATTCTCATGGTCAATCCATGGTGGGGCCATTCTCCATGGACCCCATCATGATGTTTATTTTTTTTGCACAGATAGATGTCATCTAGACCGTCCATTTTAGTGGAGAAGGAATCTCCACCGTTGAATTTTGATCTAATGAGCCCACATGTATTGGGACCCACTTGATATATGATTAAATGTAAGGGAGGGCCCATAGTGTTGGGTTCCCTCCATCACACGTGTCCCTCTTCTCTCTCTCTCTCTCTCTCTCTCTCTCTCTCCCTCTCTCTTTCATTGTTCCTATTTGTATGTGATGATGTGGCCATGCGGCCCACCCGGATGGACCCCACCATGAAGCATGTATTTTGTCTAAGCCATATGTAGGTAGGGCCTACTTTACATATGTGTTGTATCTACACCATCCATCAATTGGTGGCTCACCGGAGAAGGGCCCACCTTATGTACTTGGTTTACCCAAACTGTCCAGCGTCCAGGGACGCTAGACGTCAAATGAAAAGCACAAATATTAGCTTTGCTTCAAAGCCTTTGGGAAGGGTTGCTCTTGTAGGCCCCACTTTGATATACGGATTCAATCCATGCCATCCATCCTATTTACCAATTCATTTTAGGCATTGAGCCGAAAAATGGAGTCAGTTTGATTTTTCTGGCGGGTCATAGCGTTGAAAACAATTTCATTACCATTGAAATCTACCCTTATTTTTTTATACCCAAAATATATTGAATATTGGGCTTATTTGGTCCATCTTGAGTCCTGGAATCCAGTGGTTGGGATGGATTCATCTGATGCGAGCCCCACATATGAAAAACTACCGATAACTATTTTTTAAAAAATAAATAATATATTAGGCAGCGCCTGCTGCTGCTGCAGCAGGACGCTGCTGCGTCTGGCGGGCAAGAGAGGCAGGGATCACGGGTCCCAGTCGTGGACCCCACCGTGATGCATAAGCACATCAATACCGTGCATTTTGATGGGGCCCCTTAGGGCAGTGGGCCCGCCAAAAATCAACCACATCCAAAGCTCAAGTGGCCCACGTCACAAGAAATAGTGTGATTGCATGTTGCCATTGAAACCCTTTCTGGGTGTCATAGAAGTTTTGGATTAATATGAAATTTATTTTTCCTATTTGTCCGGGTCTGTGTGACCTTATCAACGGATTGGATGGCATATAAACACTATGGTGGGCCCCATGTGGGACCCACAGTGATGTATATATTTTACACCACCGTCTACCCCCTGGACAGTGGAACCCATAGAGATGTATGTGTTTTACACCACCGTCCACCCCTGGACAGTGGAACCCACAGTAATGTATGTGTTTTATTCACACCACCGTCCACACCACTGGATGGTGGGACCCACCATGATACATGTGTTGCATTCAAACCATCTAACCATTTTGGCAAGCTTGTCTTACAGGCTTAAGACTAAAAATGAGAAAGACCTATAGTTCAAGTGGACCCCACCTTGGTATATGTATGAGGCCCATCTTGATTCATTTGTGGTCGTCTATTGAGGCCCACCTTGGTATATATATGAGACCCATGTGATTAGGCCCATCTTGATGTATTTAAGGCCGTTGTTGAGGCCCATGGTGATGTATATAGGGCCCATGGGTTGAGGCCCATTATGTATATGAGGCCCGTTATTGAGGCCCACCTTAATGTGTGTGAGGCCTATTATTGAGGCCCACCTTGATGTGTATGAGGCCCGTTATTGAGGCCCACTGTGGTGTGTATGAGGCTCATTGTTGAGGCCCACCTTGACATATAAGAGGACCATATGATAAGGCCCATTTCATGTATTTGAGGCCCATAGGTTGAGGCCCAATGGGATGTATAGAAGGTCTATTGCATTGTGTGATTCCACCATGGGTTAGTTATGTAATGACATTTATGGCAGGCTATGCCTTGGGAGCAATGTTGGTTTGACATCCACATTATAAGAATAATGTTGGTTAAATGTCTGCATTATAACTCTCCCTAGGGCCCATTGATAGGCCCATACTTGTTATGTGTAGACCGTCTAGGCCCATCTTCGTTGTGAGGATAGTTTATCACTTTATAACATACTTAGTATAATTTCATTATTCATGCCCATACGCATCGTATGTATGCTTGATATGAGGAATGTTTGATCATATCATAAGCCGTTGGGTTGAGACATTTATGGGACACCTTATGAGACGGAGTGCCCCATATGAGCGCAGGTATGTGCGAGATTGTTGCATAATTGTACGGTGTGACTCATGCATCTCGCATATGTGTGGCTTAATCATTATACGCCCTAGCAACATCAGGGCCATGGCCTCCACAGGCACATCATGGATGGCTAGATGAGACATTGAAAAGATTTAGTTCTAGCACTATGGGCACTTAGGATGTCCTTAGGTGAAAATCTCAAAACCTCCGAGGCCAGGAACTGCTCTAATGTCTAGACCGAGTGGAATATGAGCACCTAAGTGTCAAATACCATTAGGTCACGTCTCTCACTGTGTCGTGGTCGGTTGGGAGGGGGTGTGGCCTTATCCGCCCGAGTGAGGGGGCTATAAGCTAGGCTGAGTATGACCAGCTTGTAAATGGGTTCGCTATCAACGAGCCGAGTAGGTATTGATATACTACTGGTTAGGCGGATAGTGAGGTCTCTTCCACTCACTGGGCTGTGCAGCTTAGGAGGAGGCAGTCAGTGTGGAGTGTGATAGACCCCGGTGATTTTTTCAGAGAGTAACCATACTGATTTGTGGACTTATTGAGCAGACATTGCATATTCATTCATTCACTATTCACTCAGTTTGGTGGTACGTAACTATTTGTTACGTGTACCTTCGCATGACTAGGATTTTGGTTGGGCACTTGACTGACCTGAGACCAGGAGTTTACCACATTGTGTCTGACTATCCAAATTTAGGTATGAGACTGGTTTGGATAGAAGTCCCATGTGATGGACCTCATAGCCTGTGATACTTCATACTATCATCCCAACTTCACATTCCAGCATAGTCATTTCATTTGCACCACATATTACATTACATCCGTAGTACTTAACATTTTGAATTACTATGTTTTTACACGTATATTGCCTACATATTGCATTGTACCCTCGACATCTGATATTTGGCTCTCCGTGACTCCTCATTTACATAGTTGATTTGTCTTGCTAGTATTTTCGATATTGTATGATTTATGGGCTTATCATTATTTCCGCTTACTCTGATATCGTATAATTCATGATCTTATCAGTATTTCCATTTATCCTGATGATGTATGATTCATGTGCTTCATTATATACGTGGCACTTACCTTACACACACTTTCACCACCCTTTAAGCTTTTGTAAGCTTATGCACGATAGATGCGTGCAAGTGGCACTAGGTTGCAGTAGTGTTGAGCTTGGAGCATGCAACTATCCTCTGGAGCTTTGATTTCGATATATGTATTTCCCTTTCAGTATTGTATTCAAATGATTATATTAGTGGATATGTGATGATAATGTTGCCTTTATGATTTGAGTATACTTTTGGTTATGCTTCTTATGAGACAAATGTACATTGGAAAATCCTCCTTGTAGGATCCCAGGATCGGAACCTGGCATATGTACGTTGGGGACCGAGAATGGGGTACTACGGAGGCTGTCGGCACCGAGTTCGGCAATCGGGATTCCTGTGAATCCGATTTCTAAGTTTAGGGCGTGACAGCTATGGTAATAACTCAGTGACATCGAGGTCGAATCCACAAGGACTTAACCTTGTATGTATTTTGAAATAAACTAGAACTAGAGATAAAAATGAAATTTAAAATAAAATCCAAAATAAGAGAGATCAATTGTGAATAAACTATCAATAACAAAAGGGACACTAGAGCGCCAATGATCCACTTGTAGCTATTGAGATGCTGCCCTACTTGATTTAATAAACACAACTGGAATCAGAGTCTGTTGAGGCACAAAAATATCTCATTGCAATGGTCAGGGAATCTCATGATGCTATTCTTCTCCAAAGGGTAGTTTAGGTATTTTAGTAAAGTTCAAGCTCCAAGGGTAGTTTAAGTATCTTAGGAAAAATCCAGCTCTAGGGGTATCTGTTGAAGCATGAAAAAGTGATAAAAGGATTGAAGCAGAAGAAGATTGGAAAGCAAAGCACGAGGAAGAAGAATAAAAGAAGAAAGAGAAAGGCTTTACGTGGGACCGCGCAAATGATATCCTTTCCGCGGGTCCGCGCAACCAAAGTTGCGTTGCGCGGGTCTGTGCAACCAAAATCCCATTGTGCAGGTTTGCGCAGTTGGAGAAGATTTTCTTGAATTGATGCAAGATTTGTCCCACATCGCTAAGATCAAAATTTTTACATGTGCGAAGGCCTATAAATACCCCCTCACCTCCTTCATTTGGGGATGATGGATCGAGGATTTCGGAGAGCAAGCGGAACAAGAAGGAAGAATTGAAGGTTAGAGCGATCGTCCAAGATCTTTGCGCGGGACCGCACAAAGCTATATCCTTTGCGCGGGACCGCGCAAACCATGTCCTTTGCGTGGGTTCGCGCAAACCATGTCCTTTGCGTGGAGAGGCTGCTCTGCAGTCTGTAAAGCTGAGGAGTCGTTATGCTGTCGAAATGGCTGATACCTCTAAGTTCTTTTATTCAAATGCAAGAGGAGATAGCCCGCTGAAGTGCACATTCATCCTAAGTTTTAAGAGATGTTTGAAAAGCGCTGGAATGCTGTCTAAATTCCTATCTCCTTGAAGATCGATTGGTCCAATTGACAATTCCTCCTAAGTCCTAGGAGATGATCAAAACAGGCACAAGAATGCTGCCGAAATCTCTATTTCATTGGAAGACTAGTTGATCAAATTCCTCAATTCCTCCTAAGTATCCAGGAGATGACCGGAATAGCATCAGAATGCTGCTGAAATTTTCATCAGCTGCCTTCTCTTTCATTCAGTACATTGCATTAATTGTACTTTATTTTCAGAATCAAGGGAATCAGAGGATGTAAATGAACTCAGATAAATGTGATGAATGTTCTCTCATTCATTCTTTGTTATCATTGAATAAATCTCCCAAATGAAACGCATTTGTTTTCTTGTCGAAACAAAATGGCGACTCTACTGGGGACTTTATAATTCGATGATAACTTGAAAAATATTAAGAGAACATATATCACTTTTTGGCATCTGCAAAGACGCCAAAATAGTGACTCTCAACGGGAACATCCTCCCCTTCATCTCTGAAAATAAAGCACGATTTTATTTAATAAATTAACTAATGCTCTTTCATGTTTTCTCTGAGATAAAATGTCTTATCAATTAGATGCCTAATTGCAATTTCTTATATTACGATTCAAGGTGGACAGAAGCGTCAAAGAAAGCAAAGTCTTTTATGATCAAGAGTAGTGAATTTCTTGCAATGGATGGAACAATCTCTGTTTCGCCAATAGCTCAAGAAGATGAGGGAGAACGGAAGATGGTAACATCCAAAAGTCAGAAAGTTCGATCTACTTCCGCAAGAAGCAGCATCTCGCCAAGTACTAGGTCGATTATGCGAAGTTTCATGAGATATAGTCCTGCTTTGGTTATAGGATCATCTCATTCGAGAAAAATAGAAAGGCTCGTCACTCCAAAAGGTCTTTCAATACCGTCAACTATAACCATGAAGTCATCTTCCATAAAAGCATTGCGGGTTCAGGAAAATAAAGGGAAGGCGACCGTAACCAATGAATGTCCACTTACAGCACCTCCTGCAAAACATTTCAAGAAAACTCATACATTGAGAATGCCAAAATTTGCGTCAGTTAGTCCTTCGGAGCGACGATATGCTGGTTTCAAATCAAATGATAGTTCATCTTCTTCAACAGCGTCAGCAGCACGACGTTCGCTTCCTTCTTCAATATCAAGATAATCGAATTACAAAGAAATAGAAAGCTCATCGATAAATATTAATCAGCCTGATCAATTTCCACTGAATGAGCATGTGGCTGAGGAAGTCCCTAATATTCTGAGAGTGATTGCCGTAGATAACATTGAACCATAAGTAGAAAAGCCACAACAACAAGCAGTTAGATTTCAAGAGTCAATGCCTAATATTACTCAGAATATAACGCAGGAAAAAATCTGGCAGATGGTTATTGAATCTATTCATCTAGAAAATGAACGAAGTCAGAATAAAAAATTTGATATCAGACACCGTATCCCCCTGAAATAGAAGAAATGCCATTTCCCGTTGACTTCGAACACCCAGATTTTCAAAATTTTGATGGGAACGGATCATCAGAAGAGCATATGATGCACTTCATTGAAAAGATGAGAAATTTCTCTAGAGTTCTTCAATATTGTCTAAGATTATTCGGATCTTCTTTGACAGGAAAAGCTTTCAGATGGTATTTAGGTTTAATCCCAGGATCTATTCATACCTGGGAACAGATGCAAGATGTTTTTTTGTCAAACTTTTTCCCTTCGGATCGAGAAGTGGGTTTGACTGAATTAGCCTCTATTCGCCAAGGAAAAAATAAATCAGTTAAAGAATTCATCACTCGATGGATGGGCGTGGCAGCATCATGCCAACATCCTCTGCGGGAATCAGAACAAGTAGAAATATGCTTAGAAGGCATGAGACCAGAGCTGACATGCCACCTGATTAGTAAAGATTAGAAAACTTTTCAAAATTTTGCTACGAAGGCTCATGCTCTTGAAAAGATGATGGGAAGAGTGCCTGCTTGTCAGTCAAAATCAACTCATATTACTCGGAAAGAAGAAACTAAAGAAGATTACCGGGATGTGGAAAAAGACAGCGATGATGAAGATAGAAATGGGCATGCGGCTATAATGACATATAAAAGGTCCAAGCAAAATAAAGATCATATGAAGTATTCATTTACAAGAAAAGATATGCTTCCTATGCTGAATCAATTGTTGGCTATGAAGAGTATTGAATTACCTCGGTTAAGACACCCTGAAGAAGTCAAAAATACAAGAGGAATGGATTATTGCATTTATCATTGTAAATTTGGGCATCATATCGAAGATTGTAATTCCCTTAGGAAAAAACTACAAAAGATGATCGATAAGGGAGGAATTGCGATGAAAAAGCATGACAGAAAGAGGAAAATGAAAGAAACTCGATAAAGAAAATTCTGGGGGGCATCTGCGTTAAAAGACGATGCTTCGTATAGTGAATCGTCAGTAATTGATAAGATCAAGCTGTCATAACCTAAATGCTCAAATAAAAAGAAGTGAGTGAGGCAAAAGATGTAAATCCACGATAAAAAGCATATTCGTTACATATATGCTTTACGATACCTGCCAGTTCAGGAGATGATCGCTATTTTGATTTCAAAAGATATCAGTATGATACTTCCAAAATCAAAAGGGGGCAAGACAGGTAAGACAGGTGAGTAAAAGTTGTGAAATGTATTTCTCACTATAGAATGTATTTCTTCTGTATTTGAATAAAGTGCAGGCTTTTAAGCATATCAAGTCATCGTCAAATAAAAGCATCAATGACAATCGCCAAATAAAAGCGTCAATGATTATCGCCAAATAAAAGCGTCGGTGATTGTTGTCAAAATAAGCAAGTGCCAATGATCGTCGTCAAAATAAACAAATATCGCTGTCATCATCAATGGCTCATGCAAGCTTATTTTATCAAAGTTGTTATCATCACCAAGCTAATAAACTATTTTAAATACAACGTGAATATTCTCAGAATATATCGGCGACGAAGAAGTATTAATTATTGATTCTCAGAATATATCGGCGACGACGAAGTATCAATTATTGATTCTCAGAATGCACATCGGCAACGGTGAAGTGTTAAATATTGATTCTCAAAATATATCAGCAGCTGGCGAAATATCAGCTATGGATTCACCATCATGATAATGAAATAAGTAGTGGAATAAACCTACATGGTCAACCACACAAATCTTACGACAACGATGAAAAATGATTATAAAAAGGCAGCCCAGTCAAGCCAATGGCCAGCTGCGCGTGAGACCTATCAAGATAGCCATTCGGATAACGGTGAGAAACCAGTGGCCCTAAAAAGCCCGTGAAGGCCATCGTACGCATACCCATGCGGGCAGCTGATGGAGTCAAATGACCAAAAGTCAAAAGAGCTAAAAGTCTTCAAATGACCAAAAGCCAAAAGAGCTAAAAGTCTTCAAATGACCAAAATCCAAAAGAGCTAAAAGTCTTTAAATGACTAAAAGTCAAAAGAGCTAAAAGTCTTCAAATGACTAAAAGCCAAAGTGCTAAAAGTCTCCAAAGCCCGAAATCGGTGGTAAACTATATTGCCCGAAATCGACGGTAAACTATATTGCTCGAAATCGGCAGTAAACTATATTGCCCGAAATTGGTGATAAACTATATTGCCCGAAATCGGCAGTAAACTATATTGCCCGAAATCGACGGTAAACTATCTTGCTCTTTGAGCCCAGTATCAAGTCCAGTTCAGTCAAGTTTAATCGTCCAGTTCAGTCAAGTCAAGTTAAGTTTTGTCCAGTCAAAGTATGGTCAGTCAAAGTACACTGGCACCAATGCTCAAAAGCATAAAATTAAAGTTCAGCATTCAAAATGCTGTAGATACATATATCAATTTCAATATGCTCAAATATGCAATTGCCTGCTAAAAATTTTAAACAGATTAGACAAACATACAGAAATGCATTTATCTTGAATCAGGTTCAAATTATATCAACAGTAAATGCCTTCAAGATATTGGCGATTATCTACTCAAAAGCTCAAGTCTCCAAGGTCAATTAATATATTGACAAGAGCTGTAAAATCTTTTCATCTCTCGCCTTCTTCGTGAATAAAGATATATTATCGCACAAGGTTCTCAAAAGGGGACAGAGGATAAACTAGTAAAGAATTATCATTATCTACCGGACAATATAAGGAATCAGATATATTCCTTGGGTTCGTTAAAAGAGTAATAAAGATTATCCATTCTTTAGGAGTATCAGAAAGCTTTACTTCGGAAATATTATCTATTCTTCAGGAGTATCAGAAAGCTCAAGAAATCTTTATGCGACATTGACCTGGAAAGGGGGCAGGATTTAATGTCTTTGAAATAATCTATGCCTTGGTCTTTCTGATAATCTCTTATACATGGCGAAGGGATTCATATGCCGATTCATAACTTCTCGCTATTCTAATAATAATATTGCAAGACTTCATGTATAGGATCTGATGAAGATAAAGAATAGATGAAAGCATTATCATCAAATCAGTAAAGATCCAAGAAAAATCTATGAAGAAATGCTAAAGAGCACAAACTAGAGAAGAATCAGTAAAAAGACTCAGTGATCGAACCTTTGGAGTTAAAGATGAAATCTCCAAGAGTGCAATATAACGAATACGATGTGAAGCACGAGGACAAGCGCAAAGATTGCTTAAATCATATTGCGAATACCACGATTGGCTTAAGAAGAGAAGAAACTCTCAATCTATTTTTATCAATGCTTCATAAAGCTATATTGAAAATTATAATGAATTAAGATACTAATTTCGATTAATCTGGTAGGAGAGACCATTATTCAAAAGCTTGAGTTATACAGATCGTGAGTAAATGAAACAATCAAAAAAGTTGTTGCGGCAGGAGCAGCATTAAAGAAGAGCCCCAGATATAGATCAAAAGAAAAGAATCGCTGGAGCTGATCGAAAGGAAAGAATCGCTGGAGCTGATCAAAAGTAAAGAACCGCTGGAGTTAATCAAAAGGAAAGAATTGCTGGAGTTGATCAAAGAGACCGTTACAGCAGCAACGGTGTTGAAAGAAAGTACTCTGATCAAATCACTCAAAGATGAAGTCGTCACAGCTGCTGCAGAAGCGTGCTTCAATGAAAAGAGAATCTTATCCTCTCTAGTGAAACATCTGCTTGACACTACTGACTGGGGGCATTCCAGTCTTCCACTCAAATGCTAGCATTCTAGTCCTCCACTTGAGCGTCAGCATTCCAGTCTTCCGCTTGAGTGCCAGCATTCAAATCTTCTGTTCGAGAGCCATAATTAAAGTCTTTTGGTCGAATACAATCATGCAAGCCTTCCATTCAAAAAACGATCACCCAGTCTTCCATTTGAATGCGAGCATCCCAGTCTTCCAATCAAACGCGATCGTTCAATCTCTTGGTCAAGCATGATCATCCAGTCTGCCATACAAGCATGATCATCCAGTCTTCCATGTAAGTATGATCATCCAATCATCCTTCAGTTGCACTTCATTCAAGTTCTTCAGGCAGAGGAAGATCGATCCTCCATTTGATTTTAGGAATCAATCAAAGAAGGATCGAGGGGGCATCTGTTGAGGCACAAAAAATATCTCATTGCAGTGGTCAGGGAATCTCATGGTGCTGATCTTCTCCAAAGGGTAGTTTAGGTATTTTAGTAAAGTTCAAGCTCCAAGGGTAGTTTAAGTATTTTGGGAAAAATCCAGCTCTAGGGGTATCTGTTGAAGCATGAAAAAGTGATAAAAGGATTGAGCAGAAGAAGATTGGAAAGCAAAGCACGAGAAAGAAGAATAAAATAAGAAAGAGAAAGGCTTTGCGCGGGACCGCGCAAACAATATCCTTTGCGCGGGTCCGCGCAACCAAAGTTGCGTTGCGTGGGTTTGCGCAACCAAAATCCCATTGTGTGGGTCTGCGCAGTTGGAGAAGATTTTTTTGAATTGATGCAAGATTTGTCTCACATCGCTAAGATCAAAATTTTCACACATGCGAAGGCCTATAAATACCCTCTCACCTCCTTCATTTGGGGATGATGGATCAAGAATTTCAGAGAGCAAGCGGAGTAAGAAGGAAGAATTGAAGGTTAGAGCGATCGTCCAAGATCTTTACGCGGGACCGCACAAAGCTATATCCTTTGCGCGGGACCGCGCAAACCATGTCCTTTGCGTGGGTCCGCGTAAAGAGGCAGCTCTGCAGTCTGTAAAGTTGAGGAGTCGTTATGCTATTGAAATGGCTGAGACCTCTAAGTTCTTCTGTTCAAGTGCAAGAGGAGATATCTCGCTGAAGTGCACATTCCTCCTAAGTTTTAAGAGATGTTTGAAAAGCGCTGGAATGCTGTCTAAATTCCTATCTCCTTGAAGATCGATTGGTCCAATCGGCAATTCCTCCTAAGTCCTAGGAGATGATCAAAACAGGTGCCGGAATGCTGCCGAAATCTCTATTTCATTGGAAGACTGGTTGATCAAATTCCTCAATTCCTCCTAAGTATCTAGGAGATGACCAGAATAACATCAGAATGCTGCCAAAATTTCCAGCAGCTGCCTTCTATTTCATTCAGTACATTGCATTAATTGTACTTTATTTTCAGAATCAAGGGAATCAGAGGATGTAAATGAACTCAGATAAATGTGATGAATGTTCTCTCATTCATTCTTTGTTATCATTGAATAAATCCCCCAAATGAAACATATTTATTTTCTTGTCGAAATAGAGTCCTATCCTATCCAGTTGGATGATAGAGCAGTTAAATCATAATTTGAACTTGCCATTAAATTAGTTTCCACATGAAGCACCAATGTGATGATCGCAGGGAATTCAACCATCTACCATGCCCATGAGATTATGGTGAATCATGAATTTTATAGATCACATAATTACAAAATAAAATAAAAAGATATTAAAAGCCTACTAAGCATCTACTGTAATTGGAGTCATAATTAACCATAAAAAAACTGAAAATATTTCTTAATCGAATTAAGAATCAATAGAAGTTCAACATAAATGTGAATTAAAGTAAGATAAATATCTAAACAAACTACAAGCCTCACCTCTTAGCTCTAGCTAAGAGATTAGCCAACCAAAAATATGATTAAAACTAAAACTCTTAAAGAAAAATAAAAGCTAACTAGAAGAAGAAGATATGAGAAGAAGGAAAGACTCCTTGAAGTTCTCCAAAACCTTGCTCCATTCTTCCAACCCTAATTTGTGCTTAGAAACTCTTAAAAGACCCATATTTACAAGCTTTACTTGGACCGACTTTGAAACCGCCTCAATCTTATGCAAAAAGTTAGACTTCGGTCAGATCGAATTAAGGCTGAAAATCTTAATTTCTCATTGGATTGTTTTGCGAGATGTCAGTCGGACCGAAGTCTTTTTTTTTATAATTATTTCAGGACTTTCTTTTTTAGACTCAAAATTTCAAAATTTGATTTTTATGGCATATTTTTAGGATTCTTTTTCTTCACTTCTCTTCATTCTTTGTTTGGTTTCCTTGGATATTTGCCATATGAATTCTTCATTAGTGACTTTCAACTTTCTAAATCTTTATTTAATAATCTTTTGAGCGTAAATCTTCTCTTTAAACATTTTTTCTCCTTAGCTCTAAAATCACATCGGAAGATAAAACATGTAAAAATTGATCAATTAAGTATATTTATATTCCCAAAAACAATGAATAACAAGAGAAAAATATGTAATATTTAACACTCAATGCCCAACAGTGCCCTACTCGAAAACACCTCGAACACAACCCGGTATGTGTGATAGCCGCACTCTTCCCTTTACGAAACCACTAAGAAAAGCTACCCTAACCATCTGTTCACGGTGTCCACAAGCATCGTTCAACAAATTAGAGTCGTCTAGGAGCTTTAGTTTGAAGAAATACACCTTGTGATGAATTTTTTCTATTAACGACCATTTGTCTTCTTCGATTCACACCACCACCGTCGAAGCTTATTCAACCTTAACTTTAAAACCTAAAATGTGTGTTTTATGAGCCTTGCAATCATCGTTAAATGACTACCTATTTAGATCAGTCGACAACAATGTTTGAAAGTAGGAAGCTACATGTAGGTAGCGTTGTAGCTAAAACATCAAAACTTTAACGTATATTTTGATGCTAACCTCATGCCATTCGAATCTAGAATCCGTTTTAAACTCCAACATTCACAAAAAAATTTCAGAGAGATAGGTAAAGAGAGATGAAAGTACACCTACTAGTGCCCTGGTTTGTCAATTACGGTGTAAGTTGAGTCAATCGGACAACAGCAACTAACAGGAAGATCAATCCAAGTGTCTGCCTCAACTGGATGTGTGGAAGCTCGCCATATGTAAATTATAGCCTCACATCCCATGTCCCAAAAACACCAGGTGATTAAAATACTTTAAACTAAGTAGAACATCTTAGGGTTTTACTGTAAGAAAACTTTTTACCAAACAGAAAAATCTTCAAGTTTTTCTTACCCTTTCGATTATATCGATTAACTTTTCAATATGATCGACCTGCTCTGTCGATGTCCTCAGCATCTCAATCGATACAATCGAGTGAGGACAAAAAGCGTCCAGCAATCAAACATTCATCTGGGCGATTTATCGATATATCTGAATCTCAATCGATATCATCGATACTCAAATATCGATCCCATCGAAAGTGAATCGATAATATCGACAGACAGTTTTTCGGCGCCCCTTGTTTTTCTAAAGAAAACTACTATAATCTTCGATATGTTGATGACTGTCCGATTCAATCTAAACTCAAATATCGATCATATCGGAAGTCTTTCGATTATATCGATAGTGGGCGCATGTTTCCTCCAGCATAAATTTCAGGGTGTTTTAAATCATTGATCGGGGTGCCAGTCGAGAAATCGATATTCATATGTCGATCAAATTGAGACCTAGTCGATTAGATCGAGACCGGACACAAACCGTCCAGCAAGCTTATAGGTAAATCTATATGATTTATCGATCCCATCGACACAGACTCCGATATCATTGGTATACAAATTTCGATGACATCGACTGTTCCCCGATCATATCTTTAAAATCTAAAATTCTTCAAGGCTTGTCTCTCTTGTTTTCACCTGTCTATAGATCGATCCATATATCGATGGAATCGGAGTTCGAAATTCGATAACATTGATGTGTGTCTCAATCCCATCAACCAGTTGGCAAAAGGTTTCCAAAAGTGAAAATGACATTTGAGTTTGTATCATCGAGTGGGTCATCGATACAATTGAGAGTATACACTCGATCATATCAACTCCTGCTCGATGATATCGAACTCTGTTATAAATGTGACCGTTTTATATCCGTTGGAACCTTTTGCCTATATATATAGAGAGGTTAGTGTTTATTGCTGGTAGAGAAAGAAGAGAGTGCTTCTGAGTGATTTAAACTTCACATCATTTATCTTAAGCCCTTTCTCTTAGGGAGTTCATCCTCCAATCCACCCTCATCATTGATATTCAATAGAGTGGATTGGGGAATGAACTTTTACATTCAAGGATCCTCTAGCTACTACCTTAATGGTAAATAATTAAGCTGGGATGCCTTGAATACATAGATGATTGAAATCACTCTATCTTCCTAATAGGAAAATCTTTAGAGAGTGAATTTCATCATAACCTTGACCCGACCTGAAGCCTAGTATAGGTACATCTTTTGTTGCGAATCAAGGGAGATGAAGACTCTTCATCAACAAGAAGGAGATCTTCATCACTGCGTTAAAAGGGACTCATCAACTTATCTATAAGTACTTAGAGTCCAGAGGACACTTGTGATCTTTCCTTTCTAGGATTGGGTCATAGGTGTTGCTCACCCTTTGAAGTCCTCAAAGGAGGCCTCCGACAGGAGTGTACGTGCGGGGTGTGTTATGTGGACCCTCGCTCTGTGTGGGCATAAACATCTGGTTAGGAGTGCGCCAGAAAAACTCCAGGGTTAGAGGTGAACCAAGTAGAAACCTCCGTGTAAAGGTTGAAGGTGAACCTGATTTAAAACCTTAGGTTTGAGGTGAACCATGAGAAACCTCCTTAGTGAAATCTGGTACACTCAAGGGTTGAGTGTGACAGCCGGGAGTGGAGTAGACAAGCAGTCGAACCACTATAAATGACTGTATTTGTGATTGATTCTTGTGCCTGATCATTTGTGTGATTATATTAACTGCATTTATACTTGCTCACACTTCACACACAGTCACATCCATCATAGACTATAACTGCTCCATGTTTATCATTTAAATAGTTCTGTGATTGAATCCTCTACCAGGCTTGGAAGCCAGTAGAGTTAATTTTGAGTAATCCTAATTTGTACTCTGTGATAGGATTTTTAATAATTCATAAAAACTTTAAAAAATCCTATTCACCCCCCTCTAGGACATATTGGCATATTCCTACTTCAATTCAAGCGGTCTTCACCGCTATTTCAATTGGTATTAGAGTGGATCTCTCTTTAAGGGCTTCATCGCCTAGAGAGTGATCTTGACTGAAGTTAAGGAATATGGCCAAAGGAGAGGGCTCATCTGTCACTAGACCTCCAGTAGTTGATGGTTCAAATTATGCTTACTGGAAGGCTAGAATACATTACTTCTTAAGATCTTTGGATTATGAAGTTTGGGATGTAGTTGAAAAGGGATATGTGATACCATCTGAACAAATTGTACTTGAAAATAAAACCACAATCACTAAACCCAAACCTAATGAAAAGTGGACGGCGTTTGACAAAGAACAGCGAAATGCTGAAGTAAAAGCAATGAACGCCATCTACTGTGCCGTATCCCAAGATATTTTCAATCAGATAAGTATCTGTGAGACCTCTAAAGAAGCATGGGACTTATTGGAAATAACCAATGAAGGCACAAGCACTATGAAGAGATCCAAACTACAACTTTTAACTTCACAGTTCAAAAATCTCAGGATGAAAGAGCATGAGACATTTATGAAATTTTTCACCAAATTAAATATCATTTATAACTCCATGGGTGGATTGGGAGAGAAGGTTCCGGTACCTAAAATATGTAGAAAAATCTTAAGATCCTTACCAGAATGGTTTAATCCCAAGGTAACAACAATTGAGGAGTGTAGGAATATTGATTAGATGAAAGTAGAGGAACTAGTAGGTTCCCTACAAACTTTTGAACTACACTTCAACAATTCCAAAAATCCAAAAATACTATTTTAAAAATCTATAAGAAAATAAAACATGAGGACAGTGAGAGTGAAAAAGAAGATGAAGATGAGGAAGTGGCTTTGCTGGCACAAAGATTCAGAAGATTCTTTCAAAGGAATCGTGGCCGCCCCTCTAGAGGTAGAAAGGTGGATGACAAACCTTCTGCAGGTAAATCTGGAAAAAGGACCAAAGCACCACAATGTTATGCCTGTCACGAGTATGGACACCTATCTACCAAATGCCCAAACAGAAAAACCAAGGGTAAGGCGATGGCCGTCACATGGGATGATACCGAAGAGTCAAACTTAGAAAACAGTGACTCAGAGAGTAATGGAGATCAGAAATCATTAAAAATACTTATGATCTCCACTGCTTCAATCATTCGAATAGAATCTGAAGAAGAACAGTAAGCCACTGAATCATTTTCATCTGACAATGAGGAAATTGAAGAAGAAGAAGATAAAGATGCTTATAAACAACTTTATATCCATAACATTAAAATATCTAAATGACTTGGTATATCTTAGAACAAAAAGGAATTATTGAAATTAGATCTGGATAAAGCTTCAAATATTAATACTCATCTAATTACTGATTTGCAGCAATGTCACCTAGATAATGATAGACTTGAAAGAACTAACATTTCTTTGAAATCTGAGTCAGAAAAATTAAAGAAACAAGTCAAAGAACTAAATGACGAAAACTTGATTCTTCAGAATAAAAATTATACACTTCAAAATGAATTAGAAGAATCTTGGAAAATAGCCCAACTAAATTGTAAATTTTTCCTGAGTGGTGAGAGGTTAGAAAAACTTTTGGGTATAAGAAAATCTGGAAACAACAAATATGGCTTGGGGTATGAAAAAGCTAGTACAAGAACTGGATATGGAACACACGAAAAAACTGATATTCACAGTAACAACAAAGATAAAAACCAGGCTCGTTAAACAAGTGGTGATTCTAAGGATATGTTGAACAAAGGATATATACATCTATCACTATCCAAATCATCTGATAGGAAGAAAGACTCAGTGAATCAAGTGGTTGAATCAAATAAGAAGAACAAAACTACCACAAGTAAAACTCCTGTCACGAAGAGGGTGGTTAAGGAAAAGACAAATTGCCTTGTTACTCATTTAGATCATTTATCAGGTAATGGGGCTAAATGGTACCTGGACAGTGGTTGTCCAAGACATGTCACAAGTGACAAGTCCCTCCTTTCAAACTATAAGGATCTTCATAAAGGGATAGTCACCTACGGAGATGGAACCACTGCTGAAGTAATTGGACAGAGAATCATAGAATGAATCAATCTGCTTACAAATGAGAATGCCTTCTGCATAAAAGGTTTAGCACATAATCTCCTAAGTATATCTCAGATCTGTGATAATGGGCATGTGGTAAAATTCAACAAAGAAGAATGCGATAACCTACATCAATCAGAAAAATCAATAATTAAGGGTCGTCGCACAAACAACCACTGCTACATTATTAAAAGAGAAGAAAGGAATGATAGAGAGGAGCATTAAGAGTAAAGGAACTTGTCTAGGTTATGCACCAAAACATTTGCCGAAATGATGCAGTTTTACTAAGCTCCAAAATTAAATACCTAAGATTCTAGACCTTCTTTTGTATACAAACCTTCAAATGTCTTTTGATTTTGTGTGTATATATATTATATTATTTTGCTAAGAATATCATTATTTCTTAGAAATTCTAGGAGTATGCTTGAAAAATCATCTAAATTTTGGAACTAGAAAATCCTTCGCCTTGAATATGACCTTCCGATTACATCGAACAAGTATCGATACAATCAACAACCTTTCAGAATTTGAAAAGCCGCATGATCGTTGATGACATCTGAGACAGAATCGATGGAATCGATCGGTAACTTCTCGATAGTATCGAAACAATGATCGATATGATCGTCAGATGGCGCCCAAATAAAAGGCTGATTAAATTTTTTTTTTTTCATTTTTCAAAAGCTAGTCCCATCTCTCTGCCCTGATCAATTTCTTTGGTTGATCTGCTTGGAGTCCTGATGAAATCTCAACATCCAAATGAAACAAGGAAGATGATTAAAGGAAAAGGTAAGACTCTCTCATCTGTAAAATCTTCCAAGAGTAAGAAAGAGAAATATTCTATACCACCTCAAAACCAATCAGATTGGGAACAAGTCACAATAGTCGATCATACTACTATCATTAGTACTGTCAAACCCTATGGGGTGGATCTCATGATGGAGACTATAGGATGAAAAAATATGTTTAATATGGGCGACCCATATCAGTTTGAAATGATCCAGCAGTTCTTCAACTGTTGTCATGTTGTCTAAGATTACCCACCTTGCATATGTCTGAAATTCATGCAACACACCAAACACATTACTCCATCAGTCCTTGGTCATGTTCTAAATATTGGAGTGACACAAATCCCTGTCACTAGTAGAAATCTATACGAATTGGAAAGATGGGGGGAAATCACACGAGCACTGTGTCAAGGTATGACAATTCCTAAAAATGAGGGCAATATCCTTCCGGTAAAATATCTAGGAATCTTGTTTCGACTCCTTCACAGTATTTTCAGCACGAATGTGTACCCATGTGATGCAAATGACACATACCTGAGTCCCGTTGCACTCAATATTTTATATGATGTCTATCAAGAGGTCCCTGTATGCCCACCAACCTTCATACTAGACCAGATAATAAAAGTAATCAGAACTGACCATCTTAAAATTCTGCCTTTTCCATCCCTTATCTGCAAGCTCACACACTGGGCAGGTCTGCCAGAAACAACTGATAAGGTATATCCTGAAGTATGGTTCGACCATGATGCAGCGCAATAAGTGTATGTCTCTGTCTCATCGCATACTAAGATCCCTCCACCTGTTGAAGATAGTGATCTCATGCCTAATGAAGAAACTCTTTGGGGATCCAATAGAACTCCTGAATATAGTCCTGCTTCTGTCACAAATCGTCAGCGTCATGTGCTTGAGCGTCAATTGTTAAACAATCTCATTGGAATTGATGAGCGCCTTCAACACTGCGAACAACGACTATAAGGAATAGAAAACAGGATGGAAGCTCTCCAACATTCTGTGTATCAAATTCTTAAGTTACTAACAACTGGCGGGCCTTCTATGTGCTAAAAAGGAGACAGTTCTGATGGAGTTGTGTGTCTAGTCATAAATACTTGTTTTTGCATCCATCTCTGTTTACTTGTTTTAGGTATCCCTACATGGGGCTGATATTTCTGTCTAATAATTATGATACTGCTGTCTGGGGCAGTATATATTTTTTTTTGGATAGATGTTTTTGGTTAATGAACCTTTTTGGTTATATGGCTGAATTCAATACTTATTTTCTTGTCATTCTTATTGCTTATACACTGACTGTGCTGATTGCTTCATCTATTTTTTCCTTGCTGGCTTTCATGATGTATGCTTATCACTGATTGAATATCTATATACATCTATCTGTCTGTGGTTCTCCCATATGCTTAAATTCTTCAGTCAATATCACCTGCTATATCTTTGTCAATGACTGACAAAAAGGGGGAGAAAATTACAAACACCCCTGTGGAAATTTGGATATTTGTGCTCTTATATGTTGCAGGTGTTAGGGGGAGCAGCTGCAATAAGAAAGGGGGAGTTTTGAAGATAGGGGGAGCAATTACTGGATGTGTACATGGGTGATTAGAATTTGTAAAATTGTATTAATGCATGTACACACAATTTAGGATGTATCTGTCTAGATCTTTTTATAGGGTTTTTTGGGTATTTTGTCTCGTAATTGACAAAGGGGGAGATTGAAAGTGCACCTACTAGTGCCCTGGTTTGTCAATTACGGTGTAAGTTGAGTCAGTCGGACAACAGCGCCTAACAGGAAGATCAATCCAAGTGTCTGCCTCAACTGGATGTGTGAAAGCTCGCCATAGGTAAATTATAGCCTCACATCCCATGTCACAAAAACACCAGGTGATTAAAATCTTTAAAAACTAAGTAGAACATCTTAGAGTTTTAGTGTAAGAAAACTTTTTACCAAACAGGAAAATCTTCAAGTTTTTCTTACCCTGTCAATTATATCGATTAACTTTTCGATATGATTGACCTGCTCTGTCGATGTCCTCGGCATCTCAATCGATACAATCGAGTGAAGACA
This sequence comes from Magnolia kwangsiensis, assembly GCA_037074715.1. Taxonomy (NCBI): domain Eukaryota; kingdom Viridiplantae; phylum Streptophyta; class Magnoliopsida; order Magnoliales; family Magnoliaceae; genus Magnolia; species Magnolia kwangsiensis. The sequence continues at coordinate 72,674,924 of CM073584.1, forward strand.
AAAAGTGTCCAGCAATCAAACATTCATCTGAACGATTTATCGATATATCGGAATCTTAATTGATATCATCGATATTCGAATATCGATCCCATCAAAAGTGGATCGATACTATCGACAAACAGTTTTCCGGCACTCCCTGTTTTTCTAAAGAAAACTACTATAAGCTTCGATATGTTGATGACTGTCCGATTCAATCTAAACTCAAACATCGATCATATCGGAAGGTTTTCGATCATATCGATAGTGGGCGCATGTTTCCTCCAGCATAAATTTCAGGGTGTTTTAAATCGTTGATCGGGGTGCCAGTCGAGAAATCGATATTCATATGTCGATCATATCGAGACCTGGTCGATTGGATCGAGACCGGACACAAACCGTCCAGCAAGCTTATAGGTAAGTCTATACGATTTATCGATCCCATCGACACGGACTCCGATATCATCAATATATAAATTCTGATGACATCGACTGTTCCCCGATCATATCTTTAGAACTTGAAATTCTTCAAGGCTTGTTTCTCTTATTTTCACCTGTCGATAGATCGATCCATATATCGATGGAATCAGAGTTTGAAATTCGATAACATAGATGTGTGTCTCGATCCCATCGACCAGTTGACAAAAGTTTTCAAAAGCGAAAATGACATTTGAGTTTGTATCATCGAGCAGATCATTGATACAATCGAGAGTATACGCTCGATCATATCGACTCCTGCTCGATGATATCAAACTCTTTCATAAATGTGACCGTTTTATATCTGTTGGAACCTTTTGCCTATATATAGAGATGTTAGTTTTTATTGCTGGTAAAGAAAGAAGAGAGTGCTTCTGAGTGTTTTAAGCTTCACATCATTTATTTTAAGTCCTTTCTCTTAAGGAGTTCATCCTCCAATTCACCCTCATCATTGATATTCAATAGAGTAGATTGGGGAATGAACTTCCGTATTCAAGGATCATCTAGCTACTACTTTAATGGTAAATCATTAAGGTGGGATGCCTTGAATGCATAGATGATTGGAATCACTCTATCTTCCTAATAGGAAAATCTTTAGAGAGTGAATTCCATCATAACCTTAACCCGACCTGAAACCTAGTATAGGTACATCTTTTGTTGTGGATCAAGGGAGCTGAAGACTCTTCATCAATAAGAAGGAGATCTTCATCACTGTGCTAAAAGGGACTCATCAACTTATCTGTAAGTACTTAGAGTCCAGAGGACACTTGTGATAATTCCTTTCTAGGATTGGGTCGTAGGTGTTGCTCACCCTTTGAAGTCCTTAAAGGAGGCCTCCGACGGGAGTGTATGTACAGGGTGCGTTATGTGGACTCTTGCTCTGTGGAGAGCATAAACATCCAGGTGCGTTGTGTGGACCCTTGCTCTATGTGGGCATAAACATTTGGTTAGGAGTGCGCCAACAAAACTCTAGGGTTAGAGGTGAACCGAGTAGAAACCTCCGTATAAAGGTTGAAGGTGAACCTGATTTAAAACCTTAGGTTTGAGGTGAACCATGGGAAACCTCCTTAGTGAAATTCGGTACACTCAAGGGTTGAGTGTGGCAGTCGGGAGTAGAGTAGACAAGCAGTCGAACCACTATAAATGACTGTGTTTGTGATTGATTCTTGTGCCTGATCATTTGTGTGATTATATTAACTGCGTTTATACTTACTCACACTTCACACACAGTCACATCCATCATAGACTATAACTGCTCCATGTTTATCATTTAAATAGTTCTATGATTGGATCCTCTACCAGGCTTGGAAGCCAGTAGAGTTAATTTTGAGTAATCCTAATTTGTACTCTGTGATAGGATTAGTGTGATAGAATTTTTAATAATTCATAAAAACTTTAAAAAGTCCTATTCATCCCCCTCTAGGACATATTGGCATATTCCTACTTCAACTCAAGCGGTCTTCACCGCTATTTCAAGAGAGAGAGAGAGAGAGAGAGAGAGAGTGAGAGAGAGAGAGTTTCCTCCATTCGAGTTCTACATATGACTCAATTGAGTTGAACCAAGCCATAGTAGACCAGCTGCACCTCCTTACCGTATTCTGATAACTCCAGAAATGTGGCCAAGTCCTCTAGATAATCTCCAAGTAAGCCATTTAATTAAACCCAAGCATTTGTTCAAACACAACCTGCTCTCGTGGTATCATTGCACCATATATATGAAACCTCTAACCTCTACGTAGATGTTTATATTTTACTTTTAGCATGGGAATTAGGCCTGGCCCATGTGATGTGTGAGATTCAATCACACCATCCATCTGATTATTGAGGTTGAATTATGTTGAAACCTCAAATATTAGGTCGATCTGACCATTAGGTGGACCGTGTTGATTAGATGGTATTTGTTAAAAAGAGAAATATTAAAAATACCGTGTGAGCTACTAAAGTTTCAAATCAAACTGATTATTTAACCCTACTTAAACCATTCTTTTATAGGTCATTAATCAGTTAGGATCTGATCGATGTATTTAAAGTGTACTCTAGATCTTAAATAAGAAAAATCTCAAAACTTTTATTCATCTCTAAAAAAATGAAGTAAAATTTCAGAATTTGTCAGTTTGACACATAGGATCATCGATCCAAACTGACAAAGAGATCCTAACCAAATTTGACAGAGCATGCACTCTATCAGCTCGACTCGGTCTAACTGACAAAGGATAAAAACATACTACTTATACTTTAAATTTAAGGACTTTGATGAATTGAGTCATTTGATTTATGATCAACTATAATTGTTGGGTTATTTGAAATGTAAATGGAAATGGTAGAGATCACTTTGATTAATCAAGTGGGTCCCGCATGAAATGGTGGTGATTACAAACTCTGTATTAAGGGTTAGATCTGAAGAGATTCAGATTTGAGAATATTATGGACCCTGATCATGTCCTCGGTCAATCAAAGGTGGGCCCTATCATATGAATTCATATAAATAAAGATAATGATTCTATGTATATGTTGTGTTTTAGGAATTTTTAAACTATCATATTTCGATTATTTAAAAAATAATTCAACCTCACCTAATCATTATGTGAGTGATCCCAACATATTTTCTCTCTATTGTAATTAGAATAGCCATCTCATTATTTTGATGATTGTGATCCTTTGTATTGAATGTATGTTGAATTTGTTGATAATTGAAATGTCATATGTTACTATGCATATATGTTATAACTGTTAATACCATATATCGCTTATTCTTATACATGCATTATTATGCATTGCATAACTGCGCTGAATACCTAAGGGCACTCCCTGTATAACCTGTTGGTACTTATAATACTCAGTGACCTAGGACACCATCCCTGAATGCCTACAATATATGTGTGTGTTGTTGGATAAAATGTTGAATTAAATAGACTATAAAAATCGAGAACCAAAAAAGGAAAATAAATTTAGAGAAAGAAAAACTTATTGAATTGAGTCGAGGCGTGACTGAGTCACTCGGCTTGAAATCGAATTTGCTCCCCTTGGACAGCGTCCCAAGTGCAACAAGTTTCCAGAGCAATCGACCTCCAGGATACAACGACTATGACCCGGTCCCAGCGGTGCACTCACTGTACACGGGCTCGAACCACTTGCAGTTTAATTCGAAAGTGCTGAGTTGACTCAGTAATGAACTCAGTAACAAAACCGTATCAGAGAGAGTTTTATAAGGCAGGGAATTTTTCGTATGTTGAAACTGGAATCGGAAGTCTTTATATAGACTTCGAAATGGTGCATAAGCACCCTTTACAAAAGGTTAGGTCCGTTGGGTTTAAACCCAACAGGGGCGACCAACCGGAAGGGAAGCATCTCTCTGGTTTAAAAACGAAAAGGCGCAAGTGCGAGTACACTCTCGCACATACAGTCCTGCGAGTACCCATACACACACACCCATGCGAGTACACTTACACTGCACCCGCACCCGCACCCGCACCCGCACCCGCGCCCAGCCCAGCCCGTCCCGTCCCGTCGCGTCGTGCACGCGGACGCGGACACGGACTCGGACTCGGCTCGGCTCGGCACGGCACGGCTCGGCTCGGCGCGCGCGCGCGCGTGTGTGGTTAATGGCATAGATTAGAGCTATTGGCATAGCCCCCCCACAGGACCAAATTCACATGCCCCCTGAAAGGGGCTCAAGCCCTAGGCAAAAAGTCTATCATATAAACAAGAGAATTTCTCTTGTCAAATCCGATGTGGGACAAAACCAACACCTCAAAAACACCAAAATTTAAATGTGGAGGGAAAACAACGAAATTTGAAAATTCAAATTTTTAATATTATTTTAAAATAAATACAACAATCCCCCACATGTTTTAAAATAAAATGCTTTCGGATTAAAGCGAAATAGTTGTGCAATGGTGCCGGTGTCACCATAGACTTGAACCGACATTAGAGTAAGCAAGACAGGTCTACAGGAAGCAGGTGACACCATAGTCTTGAACCTGAATCCTTTTAATGTAGATCGCAAGTACATGCCACTCACACAACTCTTCCTCTGCAAGTGATTCTGTGGTTCGGTGCGTTTCGGCCATACACCATTACCTGAATTTCATGAGTGCTCTAGAGAATTCGCCTAGATTCTCATAGGAAGCGGCCTCCACCTCCACACCCATATAGGTGAATTCCATCAAGTGTATGCAGCAACTGTATACACCACCAAATATATGGCTATGGATCCATTAAGAGTTCTAAAAACTCATCCTTCTGCGTTACTGCTCGCACTGTACACCATAGAAGGGGCTCATATAACTCAGTGCAATCGTCTACCTCGTGTCTTGTTGTTTACCCATTGAACCTATCTCATGGGATCTCCACTTGTATAGGTTGGGTTACCGACACTGGCAGCTCATATATTAGGCTCAGCCCCATTCCCTTCGATGTATCATTGACTAACTTTTTGGATAGTCCTTTAGTCAGAGGATCTGCTAGATTCTTTTCTGACCTCACAAAGTCAATAGATATGACTCCATCACGCAACATATGTTTCACTATGTTGTGTCTGAGTCTAATATGCCTGCTTTTTCCATTATATATTTTACTTTTTGCTTTCGCTATAGCTGCTTGACAGTCACAATGAATAGATACGGCCGATACAGGCTTTGGCCACAATGGTATATCAGCTAAGAGATTTCTAAGCCATTCAGCTTCTGATCCAGCCTTTTCTAAGGCAATAAACTCGGATTCTATAGTCGACCGAGCAATACATGTCTGCTTGGTGGACTTCCAAGAGACTGCTCCTCCACCCAAAGTGAAGACATATCCACTAGTGGATTTTGTCTCATCTGAATCACTGATCCAGTTAGCATCACTATATCCTTCTAATACAGTAGGATAACCATTATAATGTAAACCATATGTCATATTACCTTTTAGGTATCGCAAAATTTTAGACAATACATTCCAATGTTCTTTTCCAGGGTTATGTGTATATTTACTTAGCCTTCCTACTGCAAAAACTATGTCAGGTCTAGTGCAGTTTGTTAGATACATGAGACTACCAATTATTCTGGAATATTCTAATTGAGACACACTATTTTCTGTATTCTTCATGAGAGTCACACTATAATCATAAGGAGTACTGACAGGTAAACAGTCAAAATGGTTAAACTTTCTCAATATCTTCTCAATGTAATGAGATTGTGATAATATAATAACACCATTTTTCCTGGTTACTTCAATACCCAATATTATACTTGCCTCTCCTAAGTCTTTCATGTCAAACTTAGATGACAAGAATTTCTTAGTTGCATTAACTAATTTAATATTAGTTCCAAAAATAAGCATGTCATCAACATAAAGACATATGATAACATAATCATTTTCAGAAATTTTACTATATACACATCTATCTACATCATTTATATGATAACCATTTGATTTTAAAACACCATCAAATTTTTCATGCCATTATTTAGGAGCCTGTTTTAAACCATATAGTGATTTAATTAGTCTACATACTTTATTTTCTTTACCTAATATCTTATAACCCTCAGGTTGCTCCATATATATTTCTTCTTCTAAGTCTCCATTTAGGAAAGCAGTCTTAATATCCATCTGGTGTACCACTAGTTTATATATGGAGGCTATCGCTATTAAGACTCTAATAGTTGTAATCCTAGTTACAGGGGAATATGTATCAAAATAATCTATTTCTTCCTTTTGTTTAAAGCCTTTCGCTACCAACCTAGCCTTAAACTTATCGATAGTTCCATCTGGTTTTAGTTTCTTTCTAAACACCCATTTGCAGCCTATTGGTTTGTTACCAGGTGGTAGGTCTACAAGTTCCCAAGTATTATTTGATATAATAGATTCTAACTCATCATTTATTGCTTTCTTCCAAAAGGTTGCATCTGGAGAGTTAATAGCTTCTATATAAGTTGTAGGATCATCTTCTACTAAGAATGTGAAAAAACCATCTCCTAGGTTAGTTTCTTTTCTAACTCTAATACTTTTTCTTGGTTGTATCTCTTCTACTACTTTCTCGTAAGCATTTTTACTAGTAGACGCAATATCTGATTCATTAACTTTTTCTATTCCTATAGATTTAGATTTCATAGGGAATACGTTCTCAAAGAACTCTGCATCCCTAGCTTCTATAATTGTATTGGGATCTAGAATATTATCCTTAGTTTTTAAAACTAGAAACCTATAGGCCGCACTGTTTTGTGCATACCCTATAAATACACAATCGGTCGTTTTAGGACCTAATTTTCTTTTCTTAGTTTCAGGCAATCCTACTTTAGCAAGACACCCCCACACTTTAATATATTTATAACTAGGAATATGATTCTTCCAAAGTTCATATGGTGTTTGTTCAGAAGATTTAGATGGAATCCTGTTTAGGATATAACAAGCAGACAGAATTGCTTCTCCCCACATATTTGAGGGTAAGCCTGAACTATTTAACATGGCATTCATCATTTCTTTTAGAGTTCTGTTCTTACGTTCTGCTATTCCATTTTGTTCTGGTGTATAAGGAGCTGTAGTTTCGTGAATTATTTCATTCTTTTCACATAATTCTCTAAATTGAGAAGATTCATATTCACCTCCTCTATCTGTTTTAAGTCTTTTAATTTTTATATTTAATTGATTTTCAACTTCAATTTTGTATTTAGAAAAAGCATCTAAAGCTTCATCTTTGTTCCTTAATAGATATACTCTAGTGAACCTAGAGTAGTCATCTACAAAAGTTATATAATATCTTTTTCCTCCTCTAGACATGTGATTTCTAAAATCACCTAAATCACTATGTATCAACTCTAATAGAACAGATGATCTTTCTATTTGTTTAAAGGGTTTTCTAATAAATTTTGATTCTACACATGTTTCACATTTTTCAAACTCTTCATTAAATATATTAGGTAATAAACCTAATCTTTTCATTTTCTTTAAAGATGCCACATTCACATGACCTAATCTATTATGCCATAGATAAAAAGGTTCAACGATATAAACAGAACTAGATGTTTTCTTATTATCATTGGATACATTTACAATGAATAAACCATCGCTACAGTACCCCTTACCAACAAAGGTTCCATTTTTAGTCATTACAAGCTTATCTGAATCAAATACTAATTTGACACCAGCCTTATTGAGGAGCGAACCAGAGACCAAGTTTCTTCTAATGTCAGGCACATGGAGGACATCATTTAACATTAGAGTCTTTCCAGAAGTGAGTTTCAGAAGTACTTTCCCTTTCCCTACAACTGGAGACGTTCTAGCATTTCCCATGAACACCTGTTCATCATCTCCTGATACTTGGTAGGAGGTAAACATGCTACGATCCTTGCACACGTGTCTAGTTGCACCAGTATCTAGCACCCACTCCAAGTTGTTTACAAGGAAGACTTCTGACACCACAGCCACTACTATGTCAGACTCATTGCCTGTTTCTGTAAGATTAGCTTGCGGCTTATCTTTATTTTTCTTAAGCCTGCAGGTTTTAACATGATGCCCAGGCTTTCCACAGTTGTAGCAGTTTTCCTTTTTCTTGAATTGATTGTTTGCATTCTTCTTTTTGAGCCTGCATTCATTTGCATAATGTCCAGGTTTGCCACAGTTATGACAGTTGCCCTTTTTCTTATTATTTTTCCGACTTGATTCCACAAGATTCGCTTTTGAATCTATCTCATTTTTATTTTCTTTTTGGTCCCTGATTCTATTGGCCTCCTCTATTCGTATGTGTACGATAGTGGTTTCCAAAGAAACACCATTCTTCTTATGTTTCATTCTATTTTTATATTCTTTCCAGGAGGGAGGTAACTTTTCTATTAACGCTCCTGACAGAAACACCTCATCCAACTTAATTCCTTCTGTCGATAGTTCGTGAATTAGACTTTGAAAGTCGTGAATCTGATTTGTGACAGATTTATCGTCTGTCATTTCATAGTGAAGGAAATTAGCAATTGCATGTTTCTTAGCGCCTGCATCTTCTAATATGTATTTCTTTTCTAAAGCAATCCATATATCTTTAGCAGAGGCGTAAGAAGCATACACATCATATAATTTGTTGGATAAAGAATTTAGAATATAATTTTTGCAATTATTTTCATCTGTTATTTCATTTTGATTTGCTGGATCTATAGTAAATGATTCAGATAAAATGTATGAAACTTTCAGGGTGGTAAGAGCGAACATCAATTTCTGTTTCCACCGTTTAAAGGATTGTCCAGCGAACGGTTCGATTTTGGCTAACTCAGTAGAAGCATTTACTGTTACTGTAGCCATAGTCTATGTAATTCAACACAAAAATTCGATTTCAAGATTGTTGGATAAAATGTTGAATTAAATAGACTATAAAAATCGAGAACCAAAAAAGGAAAATAAATTTAGAGAAAGAAAAACTTATTGAATTGAGTCGAGGCGTGACTGAGTCACTCGGCTTGAAATCGAATTTGCTCCCCTTGGACAGCGTCCCAAGTGCAACAGGTTTCCAGAGCAATCGACCTCCAGGATACAACGACTATGACCCGGTCCCAGCGGTGCACTCACTGTACACGGGCTCGAACCACTTGCAGTTTAATTCGAAAGTGCTGAGTTGACTCAGTAATGAACTCAGTAACAAAACCGTATCAGAGAGAGTTTTATAAGGCAGGGAATTTTTCGTATGTTGAAACTGGAATCGGAAGTCTTTATATAGACTTCGAAATGGTGCATAAGCACCCTTTACAAAAGGTTAGGTCCGTTGGGTTTAAACCCAACAGGGGCGACCAACCGGAAGGGAAGCATCTCTCTGGTTTAAAAACGAAAAGGCGCAAGTGCGAGTACACTCTCGCACATACAGTCCTGCGAGTACCCATACACACACACCCATGCGAGTACACTTACACTTACACTTACACTTACACTTACACTTACACTTACACTTACACCGCACCCGCACCCGCGCCCTGCCCAGCCCGTCGCGTCGCGCACGCGGACACGGACACGGACACGGACTCGGACTCGGCTCGGCTCGGCGCGCGCGCGCGTGTGTGGTTAATGGCATAGATTAGAGCTATTGGCATAACCCTCCCATAGGACCAAATTCACATGCCCCCTGAAAGGGGCTCAAGCCCTAGACAAAAAGTCTATCATATAAACAAGAGAATTTCTCTTGTCAAATCCGATGTGGGAAAAAACCAACACTTCAAAAACACCAAAATTTAAATGTGGAGGGAAAACAACGAAATTTGAAAATTCAAATTTTTAATATTATTTTAAAACAAATACAACATGTATATATATATATAATTAAAATATATTTAAAATCAATATATATTAACAACGGCAGCACCCAAAATGCCAAGACCCCAGTGGAGGAGAGATGAAGGAAAAAAAAAAAAAAAAAAGAAAAGAAAGAAAAGAAATGAAAAGAAACGAATGGAAAAGAGATTAAGAGATTGAGAAAAAAGAGAAATAGAGAGAGAGAGATAGAAAAAGCTAAAGAGAAGAGGTTAAGAGCTCGGTGGGCCATCCAATCACACTATCCGTCTGTAAGAGAGTCAGTGCAAGGGAGTATGTAATCTCCATTTCTCCTTGTTTTCCTTTCATTTTGTGGGCCCACAAGGGTGGGACCCACCTTGCTGTATGTTTAGATGTGTATAGTGGGCCTATAATTGCGGGGCCCGTCCAATCTTCAGGACTTCCCTTCCTTCCCTTACTTTAGTGGACTGTTGTGTGCCCTCCAAGTGGACCACGCTGGGAGACGGCGCGGACCAGCATGTGTAGCCCACCGTGATATTATTTTCCATTCAACTTGTTAATCAGATCATATAGATGCGGAGGATGGAAAAAAATCAGATCATATAGATGCCGATGATGGAAAATGCAGGGATCAGATTGATCCAATGCTTTTAGGACTTGCCAGCCAAACAGATGGATGGAGTGGATCATGTCCACACATGAGCCTCACTTGAGAAAAAAAAAAAACAAAAACAAAAAAAAAAAAAGAAAGATAAAACACTGGAACAGACAAACGTCCTTTGGACACTGCAGCGTCAGGAAGTCGGACAAGCCCTTATCGGGCTTTAAACGGGGGCACTCATGGGACCCATCATGATGTATATGTTTAATCCACACCTTCCATCCATTTCTTGAGATCATTTTAAGTCTTGGGCTCAAGAAAGAGATAGATCCAAATCTCAAATGGTCCACACTACAGAAAAGAGTAGAGACAATGATGTCCACCATTGTAATTTCCTAAGGCCCGCGGTGTTGTATGTACCTTGCATCCCTGCCGTCTGTCTTGTGGGTGGGACCCACTGGGCATATGTACCTTTTATTCACATGGCCCATCCAGTAGGTGAGACCCACTATGATATACGTGTCTCACATCTACAGCCACTGTGATGTCACAGTCGGTCCATCTGATGGGCGCAGTCCAAACTAGAGGCAGACCTAAATCTTAGGTGGGTCCCAGCATAGGGTCCACTGTAATTTTATTTGTCACTCACCTCTGATGCTTAAACCCAAAAATGAATTAGATCTGAATCTCAGGTGGACCATGCCATAGGAAACAATAGGATAATAACACCTATCGTTGGAACCATTTTAGAGGCCCACCGTGTTGTTTATCGGCCATTTAATTTGTTGTTTAGATCACACATACCTCAGTTTAAGAAAAATCACGAATATCAACTTGACTCAAAACTGTAGTGGCCCCAATCCTTAAAACAGTGAGGTACGCCCACCGTGCACCTGCTGGGCTGCAGGTCCACTGTGATATATATGTTTTATTTCCATAGGGCCTATCCATCCTTTTATTTTATCATTCAGTTCACTTTGTGTAGGCCCGCTGGTGGTGGGGCCGATTTGATGCACGTGAGCAAACCTATCTCGCCCATCCATTTTTCCAGCCTAGGTACATGCAGCAGACGGAATTTCAGATGGGCCACACCACTGGAATTAGTGGGAAACAACCACATTTAAGAATCTTCCTAAAGCTGGTCGTGATGTTTATTCGCCATCCAACCGGCCATCTGTGGACCACACCATGATGTTTATGTTTTATTCAACCGTCCATCGGTGTATGTGTCTTATCCATGCCGCCCTTGCGAGGTCCACTATGATCTCTGTGATTGGCCACACTGGCAGGTGGCGCACCTTGCTGGTCAGCGTGTGGGAAATGCTGTGGAGCCCCACCTTGGTTGATGTATTAATATCCAGTCGCCCATCTATTTTGACAGCTCATTTTACTGCAACGTCCCAATATTTAAGTGGATCTGATGATCGAGTGGGCTCTACAACTAGAGATTGTGTTGTTGGGAAGTCCACCTTTGACGCCATCCTTGGGGCTGCCGTGACACGCGTTCTAGCCACATCGCCCATCCGTTTTGCCATACCATTTTCACCCTGAGTCCATTTGTGGGGCTGATGATGGCCACCATTGGATCCTTTGTGAAGCCCGCCAAAATGTCTATTAGCCTCCCAACTGTTTGGAACCTAACCTTATGTAGAAGTTATATTCACCATGGGCCCGCTATGATGTTTGTTCGTGATCCAACTTGCCATGTAGAAGTTATATTCACCATGGGCCCTCCTTGCCATGTGTATTTTAGCCATGCCTTTTCTGCCATGGGACCTACTCTGGGGACCTATCGTTTGGGCCTCACATTTTGGCTATGTTAAGCATATTTTTAGCTTGTGCTTGGTTACTTTTAAACCACCCTCTTGGCCCTTGCTCGTGGATGGTTGTATGGTCTCGGGCCCCACCGTGATTGTTTGTAGACCCTAAGATGGATGCCTTGATTGGATGCTGATAGCAGTATTTTTAGGGCCACTTGTGTGCTAGCTAATTGAGTGGGCTCATTGGCTTGAAAGACCAGAGCCTCTTGGGCCTCGATGGACTTGGTTTCCAAGTGGGATCCATCCATTATGAATGATAAATTTCCATTATCATGTAGTGCGATATTTTACATGTGTGTTGGTACAATATTTCATTGATAATTTATGTAGTATAGCTTTTACGTTCGAGTTAATATTGCTTTGTATTGATTTATCATTACTTTATGCTTGATATGGTATTACACACCTCATGTATAGTGTTTATGATTATACGTTATCATATCTCATTCACATCATGCTTGCATGACTTGAATAATTTATAATTTATGATTTTTGACTTGCCTATATGTGGCAAGGCCGCATTAATGACCCTACAACTTGGGACACTTTCAGGAAACTCATAAGAGATGGGGCCCATCCTGCGTGTATGTATGGCTTGCATGGCATAATTGCATGATTTAGATGATGGACTCATGTATTCACGCATTGTATGATGCATTTGTATTACACCCTTGCAATATTAAGGTTGTGACCTCCATAAGCATTTCGTGGATGACCGGACTGGACATCGAAAATATCTGTTCTAGCATTAGGGCGCTACGGATGTCCTTGGGTGAAAGTCCCTAAACCTTGTAGGCTAACATGATGCTTCAATGTCGAGACTGAGTAGATAACATGAGCACCCGAGTGCCAAATACCAGTAGACTACGTCTCCCACTATATCGTGGTCGGTTGGAAAGGGGCGTGACTTTATTTGCCCGAGGGTAAGGGGCTATAAGCTAGGTTGAGTTTGATTATCTCGTAAATGAGTCCGCTATCGACGAGCTAGGTGGGCATTGACATACCACTGGCAAGGTGGATAGTGAGGTCTCTTCCACTCACCTAGGCATGCGCGTAATAGGGCGGCAGCCAGTGTGGAGTATATTAGACTCTGGTGATGATTCCAGTAATGATAACTGTACTGAAATGTGGACTTAACTGAATAAGACTTGTATGTTCAGCATTTGACTCATGCATTTATTCATTCACTATCAACTTAGGTTGGTGGTGCACAACTAAATTATTATGTACACCTTCAAATGACCAGGATTTCGGTTAGGTACTTGACTAACCTGAGATTATGAGTTTACCACGTTAAGTCTAGCTATCCAAATCAAGTATGAGACTGGTTTTGATAGAAGTCTATTGTGATGAACCCTATGGCTTGCGATACCACGTACTATCATCCCGACTACTACACCAGCTTTGTCATTCCTTTTTCATCATATGTTCTATAGTAGAATATGGAATTTGATTCCCTTGTACATGATGATTGGTTATTCGCATGATTCGATTGTTTGTCTAAGTAGTATGCCAAAAATTGATCACATGATTTATGGTGACTCGACAAACTTTAATAATATGCCAGGTTGACTCTGACCAATTCGTGAAATGGGTCTGCTATTAGCAAGTCTAATGGGAATTGACATACATTTGACGAGGTGTATAGTGAGGTCTCTTCCACTTGTTATGTCATGCATGTGATGGGACGGCAGGCCAGTGTCAGAGTGTATTAGACCCTGATGATTCCAGATGAGAATCATACTGAGATATTGATTAGACATTAGGATTTGCATATCGCATTGCATCATCAACATATGATATTTGGCCTAGTATGTCTTTGCATCGCATAGCCTAGATAGGGCTGAAGGTATTTATAGACTTGTTAGAATTTTCATATTACATTGCATCCTCAACATGTGACATTTGGCCCAACATGTCTTTGCATCGCATAGCCTGGATAGAGCTGATGATATTTATGGACTTGCTAGTCTGACATCCACCATTCCGCTTACTCTGATATTTGTATGCCTGACACATGCATTGCACACACACGCACGCACTCTTTAAGCTTCGTAGTAAGCTTATACACGTTCGTTACATACAGGTTATGTTAGACCATAGCATCATTGAGGGAGGAACATGTGTTCGATTCTGGAGTTCTGTTATATCATGTATTTTCCTTTACAGTACTGTACTCAAAGATTATATTAGTGGATATGTGGTGATGATGTTTATGTGATTTAGGTACACTTGTGGTTATGCTCCTTTACAAAAAAAAATTTCACCTTAAAAATCTTCCTTATATGATCTCAGGATTGAAACCCGGCGCATAAGAGCTGGGAGTCAAGAATGGAGTACTAGGAGGTTGTCGACACCAGATTCGAAGACCAATAATTTTATGAATTCGATTCTCGAGTTTGGGGCGTGACATTAAGGCGTAAGTAATTTTTCATTTCGTATTGTACATGTACAGGCATTGTAAAGGGGTTAGCTCTTCTTTTAAAAAAGGGTAGTTGGAACTGACTTGTGGGACTACATTGGTCAGAGGCGATAATCATAGCGTCACCACATGTACCAAAGGACTCCTGCATTAATAAGGGGTCACATGTCGCTTTCACATTTTTCTAAAGGAAAAGTGACATGGATTAATGTTCATCCCTATTGTAGTCAATTCTTGCCAAAGGCAATTAGAATGGGTTGCATGTAATTAAGATGGATTTGTATGGTATATTTGAAGATTTTTAGGGATATACAAAGATGATTCTACGCAATATAGCCGGAGCGTATCGAGCAACACTACGTCATCCACTAAGTGGTCGAGTGAAGAGTGATCATGTTGAAGCGGTTATAAGACAAGTAGTGCTAAAATGGTTATAGCAATTGTCAGAATGTGAGAAACATCTAAATAGCCAAGTTAAGGCTATAAGTAGTAAATGAATTCAATAAATCAAATTGTCTCATACCAACCAAATCAAACCAAATCTATCTTTCAATTATCCTTTTAATTATTTGTCATTTACATTCCTTAATGTAACCCTTTTACTTTTGCCACTCAATTACGTTCCATAGTGCAATCCTTTGCTTTTACTTACTATTTACATTCCTTAGTGTAATTCGTACCGGTAATCATGCAGCTATTAAACCTTAGTTGTAATTCGAGTTTATATTCATACGCTGGATTCAGTTTAAGTACCTAGCAGAGTTCTCCATCCAGGAAGGTGTTTTGCTGCTGTTCTCCTCGACTGACTATAAAAATTCTCTTCTTGTTGTTCTTTTATCTAGATCAAAAGTCATTTTATGCGGAAGGTAAATGTGTAACCCATACTCAGAGGACGGACCCTACCATCTGACTATTGCCCGATTGTTTTAAAATACTAGGCGAGTGGCTGAATAGGCGACTGATCTTATTCGATCTTGGTCACATATTATGTATTTATTATCTTAGCACTGAGGGTCATAATAGTTTAATTTGAATTGAGCCACAAATTCAATTCTAGTACGGTTGCATTTATCATGTGACTGAATCTATAAATCAAACCACAATAGTACCAATACAACTCTAAGCGTAAAATCTAATCCAAACATTAGGCTGGCCCAACTTTCCACATGTCTTCTCAAAAGTTAGATATTGTATAGCAGTCTATGGGTTCCAATATTGGAAACCGTTAGATGAGTTAGGAAACTTCGACCATTTTTTTTTTCTGTGAGTGGGTTAAGAGCCGTACCGACCTCACACAAGACTACGTCCCTGGCCATTAGGACCATCTTGACGTGCCTATTATATAGCCATGCGCCCATATATTTTTCCATCTCATTTTTTGGCATGAATCAAAAAATAAAGCAGATCCAAATCTTAGGTGGACCATAATATAATAAAAACAACAGAGAGAGGTAGCCCTAAAGAAAAAGTGAGAGGAGATTCTAGGAAAGCTTCATCAGGTAAGTTTAAACCCTTAGATTCTTTAAAAATTTTGTTATGTTGCTAATTTCTTCCCGATTTATACAATGGATAGTGTGGATCATCTATACGATCATTGTATAACTGTGTATAGAAATTTTAACAAAGTAATGCTTTATAATTTCAGATCTGGTCAATAATATTTTAGGATTAAATTTAATAGATCGTATCTGACTGTGTTAAGATAGATCTGAACGGGTCATTTGATCCTACACACCAAAAGATATTAATATCTTAAATCTCAGATCAATCTGATCAGTGGATGAGCCATTTTTATCAGACTTAACCTTAAGAACCATTTACGCCTTATATCTATAATGGTGATTGGACAGATCAGATGGGATCCCCACTATGTATGCTTATTCTAGAGCAGATATAAATTATTATTTAGATAATATGGGTAGATTTGACTGGGTAGATTTGACTGCTTGATGGGCTAAAAGGATGAATGGTTAGGATTGTACTTATAATACTTTGAATCAAAATTTTTATTTGAAAAATATAAATGTTCTGGATCTAAGCAATCTATTAACCCATTATCAATTTGAAATTTTGTGATGTCGATGGATGGTTTAGATCTGTCTCATATGATCAGTGGATCATCAGATGTATTAAATCTGAGTCACACTGTCCATTTGATTATTGAGGTTGAATTACTTTGAAACCACAAATATTAGGTCAATCTGACCATCAAGGTGGACCGTGTCGGTTAGAATTTGACTGATGTATTTAAAGTGTATTTTAGATCATAAATAAGAAAAATCTCAAAACTTTTATTCATCTCTAAAACACAGAGTAGAATTTCAGATTTTGTCAGTTTGACACACATGATTATCGATCCAAATTGATAGAGAGATCCTAACCAAATTGACAGAGCATGGACTCTGTCGGTTCGACTCGATCTGACCGACAAAGGGTAAAAATATACTACTTATACTCCGAATTTAAGGACTCTAATAAATTGAGTCATTTGATTTATGATTAACTATAATTGTTGGGTTATTTGAAATGTAATTGAACATGGTAGAGACCACTTTGATTAATCAAGTGGGCCACATGAAATGGTTGTGGTTACAAACCCTGTATCAAGGGTTGAATCTGAAGAGATACAGATTTGAGAATATTGTGAACCTTATCATGTCCTCGATGAATCAAAGGTGGGCCATATCATATGAATTCATATAAATTAGGATAACGATTCTATGTACATGTTGTGTTTTAGGAAATTCTAAACTATCATATTTCAATTATTCGAAAAATAATTCATCTTCTCCAAACCATTAGGAGTGATTCTAACATGTTTCTTATCCATTGTTATTAAAATAGACATCCCATTGTTTTGATGATTATGATATTTTATATTGAATGTTTGTTTAATTTGTTGAGAATTGAAATGTCATATGTTATTATGTATATATAATTGTCAACTGTTAATACCATACACCAGTCATTCTCGTCATGCATTACATAATTGTGTTAAATACTTGGGGGCACTCTTTGAATGACTTGTAGGTACTTACACTGCCGGGTGACCTAGGGAACCATCCTTGGATGCTCATATTATATGAAAGCTTACCAAGATGATGGAAGCCTATCCCAAAAAGGAGAGATGCGGGTTGATGGGATCCAACTCAAGCAAGTGGGCTGATCAACTCACTTGGTGCATTCACGCATCCATGCATCTCATGTCATTCATGTATTATATTTTAATTATGATGTGTATAAACTATGATGGATTCACTCACTAGGCTTGGCCAATTGATGGAAAAACCGTACCGGTGTAGTGGACAATGAAGTCATTGTTTAAGTTTTAGGACATGAAGATGAACCAGTGGACAATGATAAAGATCATAACCTTATCTTGACGAAGATGAGTTGAATATGTTAAATCATTAACATATCTAGTTAAACTCATACTATTCTTTTAATTACGTCTTTGAATAAATTTTAAGTTGAGTAACTGAAAGTTATGACTAGTTAGCTCTTTTAGTTAATGGTTTAATAAAGCCCTAAATGGGAGGGCTATGGTACTATGATTAACTTTTGTGAACGTTATTAATACGTGGATTGAATGCCCACAAATAATTATGATGGTAGATATATGTGTATGTGATTAAATTAAATGAGAGTGAGATGTTTTGTTTAAGTTTTGACTTTGAAAACTTAGTGTACATTTTAACTAAGCTTCTAAAAAACGGTATAAATAAATGGTTTTTGTATACATGGTGTATAAGTCATGTGCTGTAACTCGGATATGAGGGTGCATACTCTGTATCCAAATTTTGTAACGTGACACGCTCCCAATTTTTCATAGCTGTACATTGTTTTGCAAACTTTGGCCCCCTTAATCTAATTCTTGAGCCATGGTATCAATATAGTGATGATGGATAGATCATGGTACATGTGTTGCATGAATTGGAGATTTATTGCACCCGCCTATGGTTTAGCAAATCTCTTTAAATAAATATATTTTATAAATTCTTAAATTCTTATTAATATTTTGCATTAATCCGACCTCATGAGCTATGTGAACCCCACCGTAAGCTATGTCAGCCATCCATGCTATGCATTTGGTGGGTCTTCTTTATGTTACGAAGTAATCCAACAATCAAATCTTATTCGGAATTCAAGTGGGTAATGCCATCTAAGTGACGTGAAATTCTGTCTAAAACGTCTAAAATCACTTGGCAGGGTCAATTTAGTTTTTGATACCCGTGAAACTTAGTGTGGCCCCGTATCCAAGTGGAAGGAATAAAATGGATGAGCTGGATGTGTAATCCATGGGAAGCTTACCATGAGGCCGAGGAAACGGATTGGCTACTCCCCCTCTTAGCAGCCAATGGCCGGTGGCCAGTGCTTTGTGGGCCCCACCATGATGTATGTGTTTCATTCATGTCTTACATCTATTTTTCTAGAGCAAAAATTCAGTACATCCCAATCCCAAGTGGACCACATTATAGGAAACAGTGTTGAATGAAGCGTGGACCATTAAAACTTTTTGGGGCCCGTAAAGGTTTTGAATCAAGTTGATATTTGTTTTTTCCCTTCATCCGGGTCTGTATGACCTAATCAACAGATTGGATGTCAAATAAACAGTACTGTAGGCCTTAGGAGGATTTTAATGGTGGATATCCAGTCACTATTGTTTTCCTGTGGTGTGCTCCACCTGAGATTTATATACATCTTTTGGGAATCAAGTGCTAAGATGGTCTGTAAAAATGGATGAACGGAATGGATGAAACACATGCATCATGATGGGCCCACAGAGCACCGACGACAGCCACCATGCTGGTTCCAGGGGAGTAGCTAATCCGTTTCCTCAGGCCGACCTCACAGCACGTTTTCCCACATCATGATATCTTAAAATGTACTAATATACAAAAAAAAAAAATCTTCAAACATACGTGCTAGCATGAGGAAACGGTTTTATCACGATATTTTGAAGATCTCGGCAATATTTATCGCACTCCCTCAAACATACGTGCTAGCATGTCGTTTTCGTTGAGGGTGCTTGGCACGTTATTCTCTTTGATATCCACATGGAAATCTTCAAAGGCCATATACATACAATACCTATAAAACGATACTCAAAACGCCATATCAATTCAACATCTATCCTTCTTTTATTATCTTCATTGCTCGTTCTCATCTTTGAAGATGATGAGATTTTCCTTCTCCTTTCACACTCTTCTCCTTCTCCTCCTCTCTGCAACTGTTATAGGTGCAGCCAATCATGGAGAGAAGAAAGAAAGCTCATTTCCACCTAAGAAGTTACTCACTTCTCCAAAGAAGCTGTTGCCCATAGATTTAGAGAGCTTGTCGTTTGGGTACTATGCCGAAACATGTCCTGCTCTTGAGGAGATTGTTTATCGCAACGTGAACGGTTGGATCGACAAGGATTACACTCTCGGTGCCAGCCTCATTAGGCTGCACTTCCACGACTGTGCTATTAGGGTACGTTAGCTATTGTTGCATTTTGTATGTTATCATTTTTCTTGGAGATATCTGATCTGCTCATTCGGTGGGCCGCACATGGTCGTTGAATGTGGTCTGTTAGTTGACCTCTCTTGCCTCTCTTTTTGTCCAATCAAATCTGTGTGTTGCACTCAGTAGGCAGATTGGCCTGATTTGTGTGATAAGGCATCTACATTGTGGGGTTTGGGAGACACTGGCAATCGCTCGGGTTGGCCTATGGGCTAGATGGGCCAACCCAAATGGGCATGGCTCGAACTTGAGGAGTTGGGTGTCCTGTTTGGGGTTAGAAAATGTGACCCATTAAGAAAATGGTCAGCCTTGAGGGACGCGGTTTTTGGCTGATGGCCCTTACACCAGCCAGCTAGCCGGTGTCAAAAATCTGTGGGCCCCATCATGATGTATGTGTTTTATCTAAGCCGTCCATCCATTTTTCCATATCATTTTACAGTAGCATCCTCAAAATGAGGTACATCCAAATCTCAGGTGGACCACACCACAGAACGTCCATTATTAAAAACTTCCTAAGGTCTACTGTAATGTTTATTTCCCATCCAACCTGTTGATAAGGTCACACAGACCTGGATGAAGGGAAAAAACAAATATCAGCTTGATCCAAAATTTCTGTGGCCCTCAAGAACTTTTCAACGGTAAGCATTCAATCCTTACTGTTTCCTGTGGTACGGTTCACATGAGCTTTGGATATATCTCATTTTGGACTCATGCCCTAAAATTAGCTGGAAAACTTGTTGGACGTCATTGATAAAACACATACATCATTGTGGGCCCCACAGAGCTTTGACACCAGCTGGCTGGCTGGTGTCGGAGTCACTAGCCAAACCACGTCCGGCCTTAACATATCCGACCCAAGTCGCTTATAGGAAACTTATAAATACATAAATAGTCGTAGAAAGCTTTAATGGTTTAGATTATTGAAGATTGACCTGGATCCAGTAAGTTTCATCATGTACACATGTGATTAGGAACTGATGATATATAAGTGTCTTTAAACCATTCATTCTCTTTATATAATGGTGGCCCACTTGATTATTGGACCTGGCCATTAATCATTTCCTTGGGGCATGCCATTGGGCCACGTTTAGGGGCCCAGTTGAAGCCGTCGACCTACAAGGTTGGCCCTATTGCCACCCCTAATCAGGCTCAGGTTTGAATTCTCAGTGGGCTGGGCCTGGATTGACATGAGTTGAATTGGACCCATTGCTGGTCCCACCTTCTCTACCATCGGGCGTCATTCTAAACACCGGTCGACGTTTTTTCTTGCCAACTGACATAAAAATTCATTATGTATTGATCAAGGGATGTGACGCTTCGATTCTCTTAAACCACACCGGCAGTGAAAGGAGTGCCAAAGTTAGTAAGTCACTGAGAGGTTTTAATGTGATTGATGACATTAAAGCCGAGGTCGAGCGGAAGTGCCCAAAAACCGTCTCTTGCGCTGACATACTCACCGCTGCAGCTAGGGATGCCACTGTTAAGGTTGGTGTTTTCCAAGATTCCTATCTTCTTTCTCTTCCTATCGATTCTTTCTCTTGAAATTGTTCACATGTGATACCGGTAGATCGGAGGCCCATTCTGGGAAGTCCCATATGGTAGGAAAGATGGGCTTGTATCAATTGCGAAAGAAGCTGATATGGTCCCCATGGGCCATGAGAACATCACGTCGCTCATCGAATTTTTCCAGTCCAGAGGACTCAATGTACTTGATCTGGTTGTCCTGTCAGGTAAAGTCTCATTTCATGAACTTGTTATGATATATCAGTTGGGATGTAAATGGGCGACGCATTCACGCTAATGGGCTCTCCTTGGGCCCTACATCGACCCGCAAATAACCAAGGCCTTGGCTTATTTTCGGCCCACATGGCCCAGAGGAAATTTCTTTAAGAAAATAAACGGCGGCACTCAGGCCAGGGAGAGGGAATGCGTCCTGTCCCCGCTGGGATGGAAATTGGTACGGGCAGGGCTATGTGGGGCCCACAATGATGTATGGATTTTATCCACTCAGTTCATTCAGAAATTGTGACTAAAACATCTAAAACCACTAGGTGGGGCCCACCTGATCTTTTAGATATGTCTGAAACTTAAGTCTGACCCCTCATCCAAGTCATCCAAGTGGGACACACACAATGGATGGATTGGATGTTTGAACCACATCTTAGTGGGCCCGATAAATGATCATGAAGTTTCATTGACTGGGTATCTACTCTCAACTGTTGTCTCTGGTGTGGCCCACCTTAAGTCATTGAATGACCTGGTTTTTAAGCCCGTGGCTTACCATGGATGGGTGCATCTAATAGATGGGGTGGATGTATGACATAGACCATGGTGGGGCCACATAGCTCGATCTCACAGTATCATTTCCCTATTTAAAAATTTATGACTGTTCATTAATTGTAATAATAATAATAAATTTTTTATTTGTAATGAGATTTTTCCAATAATATAAAAAAATATATTGAAAATATGAAAATTCCTGAAAATGAGATTTGTGACTATGGTTTTTGAAACTGACTCCATGCAAATATTATAACATGACCTTTAGGATCACATACGATTGGAAGAAGTACTTGTGGTTCGATCCAAGACAGGCTCTACAACTTCAAAGGAACTGGCAAACCAGATCCCTCCATTGATGCAAAATATCTCAACTTCTTGAAAAGAAAATGCAGGTGGGCCTCTGAATATGCAGACCTTGATGCGACCACCCCAAAGACCTTCGATTCAACATACTATAATAACTTGCAAAAGAATATGGGATTGTTGTCCACCGATCAATTGCTGTACTCTGATTCACGGACGGCGCCTATCGTTAGCGCATTGGCTACACAACCCATGCTCTTCTACCAGCAATTCGGAGTGTCGATGGTGAATGTTGGAAACATGCAAGTTCTCACTGGCAAAGATGAAGGCGAGATCCGAGTGAACTGCAATTTTGTGAACTATTGAGGCGTCTCTTTGTCCATCTTGCTTTTTTCAATTAATTGCCTTTGAATAATAATCAATGTGAAGATTATCATTTTGAATATTCATTTTTATTCATGGTGGCAGCATCAATGCAATCCATGATGTTTTTACATCCGAAGATTGTATATTTTTTTTTCCTTTCAAAAATAATGAAATTATGTTGAGTCCAGGAGAAGATTGTTTATTAGTGATTCATAATGTACATGGGAATTCCTTTGGATTTGGAATAACTCCAAACAATCATGGGTGGATCATGTAATAATTTGGTTGACCATGGATGGCTGGAAGGAAAAATTACAGAAGGTCTATATTCATTTGGAAAATATAGGTTTGATAGAAGGTTTTAACATGGTACATTTGTATGATTATTGGTCTATGAGCCATTGAAACTGGGCTATGGGCCTTTAGAAAACATAGGCACCATACACTTCATTGATGTCGGATAAAGTCAAGGAAAATCATCACATGGGCGGTTTTGTATCAAAAGAAACTGGGCTAGAAAAATCAGTCAATGGCTTAAACGTAAATTATAATTTCTGAAGGCTATAATTTTGTGACTGGTTTTCGTTTCGTGGATTTAACAAGCCGTTGGAATGTTATAGAGGAGCTCTATGTGGCCAATGCCAAGGGCAATTGACCCCCAAATGGTTTTCTAAATATATGTCGTTTTAGGGGCAGTTTTTCATTTTTTTTTTTTGTCAAAATTTACTATTTTTAATCTATTATGGCTTTTGACTATTTTAGGGTATTTTAAAGTTTGGAGAAATCTTGAATAACTTAAAGTCCCTAACTGACTCATGGAAAAGAATTTGAAATAGTTTAGAAGTCTTTCACTATTTCTTAGTAAATTTGCTGTTTGAGGAAAGTGATAGTTCAGAAAAGTTATGAATTTAGGATTTAGGACTTATATAAGTCATATAAAATGACTTTATAAATAACTTTTTACTAATAATATTAAAATTATTTCTCATTTTAAATTTATTTTTTTTCTCTTTTGGTGGATTCAAGGGCGCTATGCTTGAGAAGAAGATGACTCCTCTTTCTTTATGCCCGATTGTTGATGCAAAGATCTATACCACCCTCCGCCAAGCCTTTAGTGCTCGGGATGAACCTTGACCCTGCGCAAAGGAAAGGACAAAGGAGACCCTGGCTTAAGCTGGGGACCCTCCAATGCCTAAGTCAGGCTAAGGAAACTGGGTCTTAGTTGTGAAATGTAGGGTGAGGGTGTGAGATATTGCATACCCGTTTATGTAGAAATGATCCCTATTTATACCTTAAAACTTCAATGGGTGCGTCTGATAATCTGGCACGGTTACAGCCACTATGCGAGAGCTATGCATGCGCAATAGTTGCCCATTATGCGCAGATCATGCACCAAGCACTATGCCAATCGTGCGTTACTGGACTTGTCCTGTAGATGTCGCCATTGACCATGCTTTCATCCGAGCCGAGCTCATGGCTCGGACTTCGCCCATTGATCCGAGCCCATGAGTGAGTTGATCATTGTTACGTGAGGCGGAGGGTTAAGTCGGAGGTACACCGAGACGAGCGTACGATGGCCTCTACCGAGCTTTGAGTTATTGTGCAGACTCCCCCTGCAAGTCGGCTCGGACGTGCTGCCATTGCTTTGAGGCCCCGCTTGTCAGACGCCCATCCACCTAGTCTCGGATCAATGCTACAACTCTACAAGAGTGTTCCGAATTGCCTCGGGTTGGACGCAATCAGTCCGGGGCTTTGGCCCTTGATACTTTTACTTCAACCTCAACGCGACTAGGTTCAGATTTACCCATAACATCGACTATATTATTTGGTACCAAATAAAGTGTTTTCTTAGATCATGGTTTTCGATAACATATTGGGTTGCGAAAAACATAGGAATGATGCTACGAGGAATCAAGCATTGATGAGCATAAAGTCTATTGTCTTTTATTGAGAATTTGATCATTAAATATAGGAGATTTGAGCAAGGATTGATTGTCTGATTGAAGCTATAAATCACAAACATATTCATGGTAATTGACAATTGTTTGCAACAAGATGTCTTTTGCTTATTAGGGGATTATGATTAGGGCATCTTGAGGCTTCTATTAGCCATTGAGTGTCGGGCGTCTCATATAGGGGATTATGATTAGGGCATCTTGAGGCTTCTATTAGCCATTGGGTGTCGGGCGTCTCATATAGTTGGGGTTGGCATCATGGGATCATCCATGAGAGGAGATGGTGTCAGATAGCCATGTAGCTAACGAGGCATTTGATAACCTTTTAGCCAATGAGGCATTAGATACCCGATTTGTAATGAAAACTAGCCCATGACTTGTTATCTCCATATGCATTATTTAAATACTTATAAGAACTACGGATACTGAATGATCATTCCTTTTAATTCATAAAAGATAAGCTTGATATTCATCCCAAATAATTTATGCTAAGCATTTTTGATGAATATATAGGAGTGAGATTACATTCTAGGCTATGATCTAGCACAAACTTTAATTATATCTTTTTTTTTTAAAAAAAATCCTTAATTAAAAAGTAAAATCTAATGAGACTATCATGTCGCATGGCTTAGGATAGCATTAGCCCTAATTTGTAATCCTTCATTTTTAGAGTGGTTGAACATTGATTGGGTTAAGGAGAAAGCTTGTGGAGGCCTTAGCATATGTAAGCTTTGATTAGTCCAGCAAAGCCCTGGGTTAAAGGAGACGAGATCAGGTCTTAGCAGGCTATCATGTTGTGATGGGACCTTGATGCTAGGCGCCGATGCTATAGTAATATGCACCTAGGCACTGAGGATCTAAGCAAGTGAGAGACTGAAATCTAGTGTGGATTGTGCCCTTGGTCCTTGGATGGGTTAAAGGAGAGCTCTGTGCCTTGGCGCGATGTTGCAATAGGTCTGTGCCATATTGCAAAGCTCAATCCTTAGAATCTTGTAAGGTGGGCCTACATCATAATGCAAACCCCTATTTATAAGGCCTAGTGCATGGTGTCACGAATTTCCCTAGGGGTCCTAGTGCATGGCACATGGGCCTCTTAGTGAAGTGAAATGTTCAAGCAAGTGAGGCTCACCTCTGAGAGTGTTTGCATCTAAAGTTCCTTATCTTCTTGTGTTGTAGAGAGGTCGGAAAATTTTTTGAAAGAAAAATTCACTTGGAGTGTAGTGGGGTATTTATAGGCCTGTGGGCCCCAATTTTCCTAGCTTATAAAGTGGATTGATTTGTTAGAATCTCTGTGCCTACCTTAGTAATTGATGGCATTAAGGATCTTTACACATGGCACAAGGATGCTTTTGGATGGCCCGCTCCTTAGTCGCAGCGAGGTGATGTCATTTTGTGGTGCAAAGTATAGTGGATAATTTTGAGTAGTGTAATGAGTCTATCAGATGCGTGGGTGCTCGTTTCGGCAAAGTGCAAAAATTTAGGTATCAATAGGTGCCCCCACTCATGCGACGCAACGCAAGCGTTCAATGCCTCTGAGAAAGAGTGTAGAGTGGGTGCTCTTTTGCTTGGAGAATTACGTCTTTGTTCTATGCCCCTCCTTGAAGCTGGCCGCCACAATGACCACATCAAATCAGTAGTTATTTTCTTGCTTGTAACATCTTTATGTACTAACGATACACTTTGTAATGAAAGAATCTTTTCATTTTCCTTTGTTACTTTCATCTCTTGCCTGCTTATGCTATGGTTTTGCCGTTCTCATTGCAATAGATGTTGAATGCAAAATATTTTCCATGAAATCACCATAACCATAATTGCATAGCCTTGAGTATTTGGGGTGACATTTTTTTCATCATACAATGCTAGGACAACACTTGGTTGCGACAGTGATGCTTGATTGCGAGATGCTATAACATAAGGATTACATAGCCCTTGAGTCCTTCGATACCAAATATGTGACTTTGATCGTGCCCTAGCATACCCAGTACAAGAGTGTGTCCGAACTTGAAATGAACTTTACAAAGGAAAATGCAAAAATTTTGCACTTCAACTCTCATCGCATGCATGTATATCGTTTACAAGCATCCACCGAGGAAAACCTGCTCGTCACTTGGGTCTTCACTTTATGGCCAGATAGTGGTGGGAATGACTATTCATTCGGTGCTTGGATCCTAAATCCATGGTTAAGGCTGGTGTGGGATGACCACCTATTCATCACTCAATTGGACCTATGGTGAGGCAACTATCACTACACCAAAATCACGGATTTCGAACGGGTAAGGTTTTGGTTTTAAAACGGTTTAAGCCGTTCCTAATTTGGAACGGTTAAAATTTCTAATGTTTTAACGGGCAACATTGCTGTTCGCATTGTTTTTTTTTGGTGTGTCCCACTTGAGTTTTGGATATTCCTGATTTTTAAGATCATGTTTTATTATTTTATTTGAAAATAGATGGATGGAGTGGATTTGATCAATTTCATCTCGGTGGACCCCACACTGCCACAAGCGGCACAAAGATATCTCTCTGCCCGGGGATCACAGGCCATTCGCTCCCGCTAATTGTGCCCCAAATCCCCCAAAATCTTCTCCTCTCTCCCTCTTCCATTGTCTCTGTCGATCTCCTTCTCCCTCTCTCTCTCTCTCTCTCTCTCTCTCTCTCTCTCTCTCTCTCTCTCTCCATCTCCCTCCCTCTTCCGTTGTCCCTCTTTCTCACTCTCTCTCTCTCTTGATCTGCCTCTCTCTACCTCTCCCTCTCACTGCATCGTCTGCAGCACTGGCACATCGTCTCCAGCATCATCTCCAGATCTGGTGCGGCCAGCAGCCCCCGCCCTTCAGCGCTTCCCCGGCCATGTCTGGTAAACAATCGTTTCTGGAACTGTTAGTCTAGTTTCTGTATTACTTCCGGTTGGGCTGCGGCTTTCTTCTGTGACTTTGATGAGGATGACCTATCCTATGGAGTCTCACCTGCTTGAAATGTACGAGATATACCTGTTGTTGATTCGTGTTGCGTTCCTGCATCTGAAAATTCAAGCCTCATTCTCTTAATAGTTATATTGACTTTCATTTTCTTTAAATGGATCTAATGCCTGCATATGGGCATGTTTGGATTCCTAACAACTTGGGCTATGCTTGTGATTTATGGTTGGTAACATTGTTGGTGCCGAGTATAATCTCCAGATCATTATATTGGGGAAAGTTATATGGACGACCATATAACTTTCTTGAAAGATACACAGGAGCATCCAATCTGCAATCCAGTCCGACATTTTTTCGGAAAAAACTGGTGCATCTAGCGCATAATTGGCATTCTCATCATCATCATTTTTTTTTTTTTAAATTTTTGGTAAATCTGGGGTCATTGCTCTGTTGGGCCCCACCTGGATTGATGTCATTCACAATACAGGGGATACTCTGGCTTTCACTGAAAGTTGTTGTGCACAAATATGGTTTAAAAGCATATTGATATATGCCTGCAGCAACAACAATCTTCGATTTGGCCCATGAAATTAAAACAGTAAGGGAAGATGATAAATACTATAGTTTTTAACTACATGTGGATTGAATGGGAGCTGCTAGCAAAGGTCTTTAAACCATGCATTCTTTTCTTTCTTGTAACCATGGCCCACTTAGAGATTAGATCAGGTCAATTAGCTAGGCTGGGCCATTCATCATTGGCCGGAGCATGGCTTGGCCATTAATTGAGCTCCACTATTATGATGCATTTTCTGAAAATAATGTTGGTTCGCTGATCCATATCAAACTTGGACGAGAAAAAATAACAATAAAGAGAAGTCCAACAGCCTAGATTCAACAAATATATGTGGCTTACTTGATAAGAGTGCCACCTTAAATTTTAGTATATAGCATGTTCATAATACTTGCAAGCTAAAATGCTTATTGTATTGTGCAAAAACAGTTTCATATAGTCTACCTCAATGTACTTATCCAAACAACCAGCTCTATGGTGATACAATTTGAGTCATCATTCCATCTAAACCCAATTTGAGTAGATCTGTCATGATATTGTATTGTTTTTTCAAAGTTTTGATTCTACAAGTTGATTCAGATAGCCAAAAAAGGGGGCCCATTCATGCTATGGAAGTCCTATAGAAACTCAGCTGAGTTTTGCATTTGACTAAGCTGATCCACTAATTTGCGAAAGCTCAGATTATGTCAATCCCATGTAAAATTTGCTAAAATCACGAACAATCCTTGGTGCAGGTGAACAAGTTCCATTTCTTTTTTCTTTTTTAAATAATATTTGTACTATTCCCTTTTACTTTCAATTTTTATCTATTAAGTCCTCAATTGGAACTTTTACACCTGTTTATTTCCAAATCAAAATCTTCTATGCTTCTCCTTCTTTCCAAGTCAGAACATTCTCTCTCTCTCTCTCTCTCTCTCTCTCTCTCTCTCTCTCTCTAATGAGCCCACAACTTCTTATTCTCAAACTATTCAAAGCTAGATCAGTATAAGAATTCAGATCCAATACAAACCTATACTTCTATACAGGTTGCTATCATCTTCACTAGCTAGTTAGAGTTGTATTCTACAGGGGAACACTATGGTTGGTGAGCATGGATTTGCATGCTCATTGGTGGGTCCCACCATGGATGCCCCCCACTATCTTCAAATTGCACGGATTGGACAATCTCACCAATCCAATTGGCGGACCTCTTGAATTTCAATGTTGTCTATCACCAATATTGTTTTGTACCTACCATTAGAAGGTCACCTTATCCCATAATATGATATGTGAGACCCACTAGATGGATGGTCTTGGTTATGGACCATTGCACCTATGTCCAGTTCAGTGCAGTGTCAGATAAGGAAATTAGTACATTGTACTGAGGCTAGCTTCCCCATATGTAATTACATATCTACCAAAGTATTTTATGAATTTCCTTCTTGTAGAGGAGAGTGCTTATTCTACTAGTAACCTAGCTGTCTTCAACTTGTACCGGCATTACATGTCCTCTAACAGTCCTATGCTATTTTTTCTTTTTCTTTTTGTTGTTTAAAAATGATTGTTTTTGTTTTGCAGGAAGATTTATTAAAAATGACTGTTTCTGTTTTTTAGGAAGATTCATGACAGGCTGCATTTCCAGTTGGCACAGAGGTTTGTTTCAATTCTTTTTTCTTCTTCAATCAGTACATCTGCTTTTCAATGTTATATCAAACATCGCTAGAGTAGTTCATGTCAATGGAGTGAGCAGTAAACTATTCAATTCATGCCAGACATGCTACCACAACTTAGACATTACATGGTTTCTAGCTGTTTCCTTAAAAAACTGTATATAATTTTGTATCTTTTGCGTGTAGATCCATATTTTACACTCGGATTGATACATAATGGCTTCTGTAATGTCTTTTATCTTCATTATTTACTGTTTATATTTGGCTTTGGATGGTGCTATTGCAAGAAGCCGATACAAATCATGTGCATTCATATGCTTTATATCAAAATTGAAATATTTCTGGATTACTAGTTTTTCCTATTTTTTACTCATGTTCTTGTCTTTCTGTTATTGCAGCTCAATTGGTTTTCTTCAAAAATGGTGAAGGGAAAGTGATATGTATCCCGGTTGTGGTGGCAGTATGTTCACTCATTGGCGTTATCTTTTGTGTTACCTCTCTCAAGTTAATATAAGGCGTCTCAAATTGATTGTGAAATTCATGTGCTAAATCAAATGATTAAGTTTAAAAATTGATTTGGCTAGATGGTTTGGTTCATGCTCAAGTACTCAACTGCAGCTGAATTTTCTGTATTCATTCCTTTGTAACTTGGACTCAAACACATGCATTGGTGCTGGGCATGGATGCAATGATGTGTGCTTTGGTATAATACTACTAAAGGCGTATGAATAACTGGTAAAGTAAGCTATTTTTGTAGTTTTTTTTTTCTTTTTTTTGAAAAACAGTTGATTTGTGTCCAACACAAGCATCTGACAACCTATTAGAGAATGCAGAGTTGGTAGGCTTTAGTCATGAATTGCTTGTTGTCTAGTTGAATCATGCAATACACTGTCTCATTAATCCATTTTGTTTTTCTTATTCCTATTTGATTAGATCTACATTCTCAAGTTAACTTGTAAATCTCGCCAGGAGATTGATTACTTGCTTTTTTGCCCTTTGGTCCAATTTTTTTAATTGTAAGAACAACAATTTCTGTTAGATACACTTCATTTTATGTTCTATATATTTGATTGTTCTGATATGTGGGAGCCTAATCAATGTGGACCATATGCATGACATGTCGGTTTCCTTACACCTAATTTATTTTCTGCTTTCTTCTTTTGCATCGAATGCTGGTTTTCTTCGAACAAAATTGTTTCATTCTGCTAAGCAATCACTTT
Organism: Magnolia kwangsiensis; assembly: GCA_037074715.1. Lineage (NCBI taxonomy): Eukaryota > Viridiplantae > Streptophyta > Magnoliopsida > Magnoliales > Magnoliaceae > Magnolia > Magnolia kwangsiensis. Next base: position 72,706,206 of record CM073584.1, read on the forward strand.
GTATGCTGCATATTTAGTCAAACGTCCAATAAATTGTTAATGCATTTTCTTGAGCAGGTTGTGTCCCCATTCCTACCTTTTGATAAGATTGGTGTAAAATCAGTTCAAAGGGAGTCTGAAGAAATACTACCAATGAAGGAAATGAAAATGGCTTGGGTTCCATACATCCCATTAGAAGATAGGTAATTTCTTTCATTTCCTTTTGCTACAGTGGGATTCAGATTTTTTACTTTAAATGAGCTTTTGTCAGTACTTACCATTATTTTCTCTCTACTGCATTGTTTCAGAGATAGTCAAATAGATAGGTTGAAGTCTCAGATTTTTACCATGAGCTGCACCCAAAGAAGGTATTGGAACCTTCTTTTGTTAATTACATTAGAGGATAGTAGCTTGCTCTAAAGAAGGAAACAGACTGGGTTTTAACCTGTATATTATGCTTCTATGTGAATATATTCTGTTTTGAGTGCTTTCTAATTGAAATTTTATTTTGTGTCAAGTATTTGCTACCTTTGCACACAACATCCCCCATGTACTAGTATTTCAAAACCTGATTAGATTGGGTCAGGAAGATGATTGGATTGCTAAATGCTTGGTGAAACAAATTTCTGCAGTTAGTGTCGTACCCATCCTTTTTGCAACCAAATATAAGATGCATTGACATGATCTAGCTAACAAACCTGATGAGTTTGTGAAGTTGTTATAGGTATGCGACCAACTAAACTTAATTTCTATGGTATGTGTCAAATGTTGTGTTATTTTTGAGGCGGAAAAATAGAAAATGAATCACTTAAAGATAGGCTTAAGGTGCGTTACAATGTCGCTATCTTTAGGCGATATTCGCACCCTACTAGTGATTAAACTAATTTGCAAGAGGGTTACAACAAATCCGCCTCCAAGATACAATAAACCTCTTCTCCAAGACCAGAGAAATTTGGGTTTCGGCCTGCAAAACCGAAAACCCGCACCTCAAACATACTTTTACAGTGTACAACCCTGACTTCTGTGCTATTACAATTTACCCCCTGAAAACTGTTTGCAATTTACTGCCTGAAAAACTATTTGCAGTACCAAAACCATAACCCTTCTTTTCCCAAAAATCCTTTATAAATTAAAATATCTTTTCTTCTTATTTTGAGAAAACCTAACAATCCCCCACTATTTTTCAAAATACAGATGTTAGGGTATGTAAGGAAAATATGTGCATAAGAGGTGTCTTATAGACTTGAACCTTCACTTAGTGTAAACAAATCAAAGTTGAATCAGAATCCTTAGTGACTATGGTTTTGAACTAAGTATTCTATATGACACAACCGGACATGTTACACACACATATATTTCAATTGTCATGTGTTCTAAAATTATAGCACATTAACGACCTTGTGCTTTGTCCTGGATGCATGAGTTCATGAGAGTAGCCAAAAACTCTCGAACATCAGGAAGCGGCCCCACTTCCAATACTCATATAGGTGAGTCCTTATGAATGCCCCTGTAACTATAAAACCTTTAAAAGAACTCATTAAGAGCAGCAGCTCATCCTCCTTTTATCATTACAGGTACCCAGCACTATATATACATCCAGGAATGAGACAGATAGAAAACGTACAGTGTTGCTTCAGCCACTTCCTATGAGGTACTTTGCCCATTGAACCTATTAACTTAGGTTGGGTTTTCCTCATCTGGTGTCTGTAAAATTGTCTTAAGTCCTATTCCTCTTGATGTTATACTGACAACATCTCTTGCCAGTCCCTTGGTGAATGGGTTCGCTAGATTCTGGATAGATCGTACATATTGTATTGTTATAACACCGTCACCAAGTAGTTGCCGCACAAAATTATGCCTTACACTGATATGTCTAGATTTTCCATTATAAGTCTTGTTATATGCCTTTGATAGTGTCGCATCACTATCACAGTAGATAGAGATCGGTGGTAAAGGCCTTACCAATAATGGTATTTCTAATAACAGGTTTCTTAACCATTCTGTCTTTTTACTACTAGTTGTCAAAGCTATGAATTCAGATTCCATGGTAGAGTGAGATATGCAAGTTTTTTTCTTCGATCCCTAAGAAATGGCAGCTCCTCTAAGTGTAAAAATCCATCCACTGGTAGACTTGGATTCATTAGAATCAGTGACCCAACTTGCATCACTATACCTTTTAAGTACACTAGGGTAGCTAGAAAAATGTAAACCATAGTTAATAGTTTTTTTCAAGTATCTGAGTACTCTAGAAACAACATTCCAATGATCTAAACTTGGATTACTTGTAAACTTAATCAATTTACCTACTACAAAAGCAATATCAGGTCGAGTAAAAATCATGGCATACATAAGACTGCCAATCACCTTGGAATACTCTAACTGAGATACACTCCGACCTTCGTTTTTAATTAACTTAATATGAGAATAAAAATAAGTAGAAACTGAGTTCTTATCATAGTGATCAAACCTTTTAAGTATCTTTTCAATATAATGTGATTGAGATAGAGTTATACTATCATTATTTCTTAATAGCTTGATACTTAAAATCACATTAGCTTCACCCATATCTTTCATGTCAAAACTAGATGATAAGAATCTTTTAGTGTTATTTATAACTTCTAAACATGTACCAAAGATTAACATATCATCTATATAGAGACATATAATTACTCCTTTATTAGCAAAGAATTTTGAATATACACATTTATCAGATTCATTAATCTTAAAGTCATATGACGTTACTACTTTATCGAATTTTTCATGCTATTGTTTATGTGCTTGTTTAAGTCCATATAGTGACTTGATCAATTTACACACTTTATTTTTCTGTTCTGGAATTATAAAACCTTCTGGTTGCTCCATATAAACCTCTTCATCGAGGTCACCATTTAGAAAAGTTGTCTTTACTTCCATCTGATGGATTTCTAACTTATGAATGGATGTTAGAGCAACTAAAACTCAGATAGTAGATATCCTTGCTACTAGAGCATAGGTATTAAAAAAATCAATAACTTCTTTTTGTGTAAATCCTTTAGCCACTAATCTAGCCTTAAACCTTTCTGTAGTTCCATCTGATTTTAATTTTCTTTTGAAAATCTATTTACAGCTTATTGGTTTTGATCCTGGGGATATATGCACAAGTTTCCATGTTCCATTTTGTAATATAGAATTCATCTCATCGTTTATAGATTTAAAAAAGAAGCATCTTGAGATTTAAGGGCATTATCTATTGTTACTGGATCATTTTCTATGTTACAAACCAACATGGTTTCCTTTGTTATGTTATCTTTATCTCCTTCTATTAATAGAAGGTAGAAGTCGGGCTTGAAAGATGTACCTTTTCTAATCCTCTTAGTCTTAAGTTCTATGTCTTCTTTATCGATATTGTTGATATCTTGATCAGGTATTTGAGAACTACTTCTTATACTAGGATCTCGAGGTCTTGTCTCTTTTCTAGTTATAGAAGAGAATGAGTTTTTATAAAACTCGGCATCTCTAGATTCTATTATGGTATTTATCGGGATCGCATGATTAGATTCTACAACTAGAAACTTATAAGCCTTACTATTTTGTGCATATCCTATGAAAATACACTCAAGAGATCTCAACCATATCTTGGGCCTTTTAGGATTAGTAAGCCTAACTAAGGCTCTACAACCCTATACCTTAAAGTATGAGATATTAGGAATCATATTCTTCCATAGTTCATATGGAGTCTTACAAGTCTTAGAGTGAGGTATCCTATTAAAGATATGATTGGTAGTCAATAGGGCTTCTCTCTAAAATCCTAAACTTAAACCTGCATTATTGAGCATAGAGTTTACCATGTTTATGAGAGACCTGTTTTTTCGTTCTGCTATCCCGTTTTGTTGGGGTGAATAGGGAGCTGTAATTTGGTGAATCATACCATGAGTTTTACAAAACTCTGAGAATTTTAAAGATAGATATTCTCCTCCCCTGTTCGACCTTAGAATATTAATCTTTCGGTCTAATTGGTTCTCAACTTCTGCCTTGTATATCTTGAATTTTTGTGATGCCTCATCTTTATTCTTCAATAGGTATACTAAGGTATAACGGGAGAAGTCATCTATAAAGGTTATAAAGTACCTCTTTCCCCCTCTTGTTTTTAAACCACTCATTTCACATATGTTACTATGAACTAGGTCTAGGAGTTATGATTCTTGTTCCACCCTTGGAAACGGTTTTCTAGTTATTTTGGTTTGTACACAAATACTATATTTGTCATTAGGTTTTGTATACTTAGGAATTAGATTAAGATTAGACATATTATCCATTATACGATAACTAATGTGTCCTAATCTAGTATGCTAAAAATCATGTGAATCAAGCATATAAACGGAAGAAGAATTTTCATTTATAAGGTTCAATTTAAACATTCCATTGGATACATAGCCCTTCCCTATATATACCCCATTTTTAGACACAATCAATTTATCGGATTTAAATAGGAGTTTGAATCCAAACTTAGTCAGTAGACTATTTGATATAAGATTCCTCCTAATATCCGGTACATGCAGCACATCGTTTAGAGTAAGGACTTTTACGGAAGTTAGATTAAGACGTACCTTTCCTTTTCCTACAACCTTGCATGTGGAGGCATTCCTCATATATAGTTCTTGATTATCTCCCATTAATTCGTAGGAATTGAACATGTTATAATTTCTACAAACATGTTTGGTAGCGTCAGAATCTACCCACCGTTCAACACCCTCATTCAACATATTAACTTCAGAGACGACAGCTACCAGATTCATGTCTTCTATCATATTAACGTGCCGTTTCTTTTCTTGCATTTTTTTTTTTTTGTATTTTTGGCAGTCTTTCTTAAAATGACAAGGGATTTTGTAAAAGAAGCATGGACCCTTCTTGGATGTGTTCTTTTTGAACCCTTGTTTATTAGGTTTGAGCCATCATCTTTCTTGAAAGGTGGCTTCTCTAATTCCCGATTTACACTATTCTCGACTATATTAACATTACTCAAGGTCTCTTGTTGTTCTTCATTTTTGTCACGAAACTTAGATTCTTCTTCTATTCGAAGAAACATTAGGAGGTCCTCCAAGGACATTTTCTTTTTTTTTTTTTCCGTTTCAATGATTTTCTAGTATCTTTCCATTTAGGTGGAAGGTTAGTAATAATGGTGGATACTTGGAAGGATTCATCGAGATTAGTACCATCGGCAATAATCTGTTGGATGATGACCTGTAACTTATGTACTTGATCAAGGACAGGTTTTTCATCCAACATTTTGAATTCTAAAAACTGACTTACTAGGATTTTTTTGTTGCCTTCATCCTCTGATGTGTATTTGATTAGTAGCACCTACCACAAATCCTTAGCAGTCTTTTTTTTTTATACGGTAAACAGCGATAACGAATCAGAAAGAGCGTTGAAGATGTGACCTTTGCACAGGTAGTCGTTATGCTCCCAACTGTCTCTTTTGAATTTGTTATAACGTATCATCATCGATGGTGGTGAATGAGGATCTTGAGTGAGCACATGATCCAACTTGAGTGATGTGAGGAAGAGATGGACCCTCGATTGCCATCGAAGAAAATTTGAGCTGTCGAACGGCGTAATTCGAACAAATTCAGGATGACCCATAGAAGAGGCCATAATATCGCCTTAAAATTGTTATTTTTGAGGCAGAAAAATAGAAAATGAATCACTTAAAGATAGGCTTAAGGCGCGTTACGATGTCACTATCTTTAAGGCGATATTCTCACCCTACTGGTGATTAAACCAATTTGCAAGAGGGTTACAGCAAATCTGCCTCCAGGATAAGCCTCTTCTCTAAGACTAGAGAAATGTGGGTTTTGGCCTGTAAAACCGAAAAACCGCACCCTGAATGCACTTTTACAATGTACAACCCTGACTTCTGTGCTGTTACAATTTATCCCCTGAAAACTGTTTGCAATTTACTGCCTGAAAAACTATTTGCAGTTTAGTGCCTGAAAACTGTATTTTTCCAAAGAACATCCAAAAACAAAAATGGAGAAGAAGAAGAAGGCGAAGAGATTGTTGGAAATTGTGAATTCGGATGGACCCAGAGATGGGTTTATATATAATCACAAGAGATGCTTAAGGCCCTTTTCATGAAAAGATATCTTCTTCCATGGTGTCTTTTCATCAATGGTGGTGTCTTTCCAACAATGGCATCCCTCCATTTCAAATTCAAAAAATGCTCCCTTCACCAAGAGGCATCACCATTCACACCAACAATCACCAAAACCACAACCCTTCTTTTCCCAAAAATCCTTTATAAATTAAAATATCTTTTCTTCTTATTTTGAAAAAACCCAACATGTTGTACATTTAAAAGATCACCTCTGACTTATATTTTATTTTGTTTATGTTTATCTTTAAAATTCACATTGTATTGTTGTTTTTTTTTTTTTTTTCTTTTTTCTTTTTGTGTAGCCAAGTGAAGAGCGAAGCTGCAGCTGCATTTGATAATGATGGAGTTTATTTGGAGTAGTACATAAAAAATCCTAGGCACATTGAGTTCCAGGCAGTGTTCGAATTATCTCCGATATTATCTTTATCTCCAGCTTAACGATACCGATAACACTGGTAGCGATACTGATAACGGTATTAGTATAAAAAATTCAAGGTATTAGCAATGCATCGCTAAGTATCACAAACGTATCGGTATCGATAATGTAATCGCTAATATTTTCAACTATGTAAATTCTAGGTGTTGTTTGTATTGCCAATGCATCAATATCGCCAATGTATCACCAATATTTTTGATTATGTAAATTCTAGGTAATGCTTGTATCATAAGTGTATCGATAATATTTCAATAATATTGCCAACGTATTGATATCATCAAAATTTTGTTTATTAGAAAAAAAAGTATTTCAAATTTTTTTTTCATGGGCACATGATTGTATGTAGTGTTCAATTTGTCATTGATAATATTGATAATATCTCGATATTATTGATATCGCAACATGCGTGATATTGGGACCACAAGATTTCTTTTCCTTTTCAATTGCTGATGATTTCTTGGTGAAATATCATGTGTTGTTGGTATTCTGCAATGTCGATGGATGTTTGGATGGTTAAATAGGTCGGATGGGATGGTTGGATTGACTTCTTATAACAACACTTGCTTTTAAGGCCCCATTAAATGGAAACTTGTTATGTATGCATTCTTTTTGTTTTTTTTTTTTTTTTTTTTTTTTTTAAATTTTTATTTTAAATTTCTAAATATGCAAATATGTACATTTTAACATCTCATAAAGTTTTGCTGAAAATTCCACCGTTTTTCCCATGTTTCCCCACATTTCCGGTTATCAGCGATATTATTAGCGATATCAATATTGTCTCTGTATCCCTGGCCAGCAAAACTTGTAGCGATACTGATATTTCGAACACTGGTTCCTTTTACATATTTCGATTGAACTTCCTATCTCATCCATTCCATTAGGGGCTGTTTGGATTGGTGGAAATAAATAATTGAGAAAATGAAATCAATTTCCTCATATGTGATGGTTTCCCTTATTTGTGAAAGACAAGAGGACTCAGGAAATTGATTTCCTTTTCCTTAGATTTACTAAAAAAGATCCATTTCCTTTTCCTTTCTAAAACCCAAGAAATGGGGATTTCCACCCTTTTGGAGAGAACTCTCTCTTTTTGACCATTGGCGATTCCACATTTCCATTGAAACCATTGGCTATCCTTTCCTTTTCCCTCCCTTTTCAGCAAGTGGAAGCTCATAACAAAGAGAAGAACAGTAATGTGGTTACATCACCTGCAGTTTTGGATTTTATAACTGAATATGTTTACTTGTTTTTGAGTCTTTCTCATTGGAATATATCTGAATTTGTGGTTAATTCACCACCCATGCTTTGTTAAGAAAAGAAGATTTTCTTTTTTCCCCTGCCTTCAAGTGTTGAATCCTTCATAAAGGGGCCTCTGAGGCATTGAACCACACTAGCTGCACGTTCTTAATCCTCTTTTTATATTCATACATGTTGCATTTTTGTAATGAAAGTTGTTGAGCTCAGGATGTATGAAACAACATCGATTCCATGGCTTTAATTATAAGAGTGCCTGTAGTGACAAAGGCATCTGCAATATATGTATGTTTGAATTCTTGCTTCTTGTAGCAAGGATTTCTAATTATCTTCATCTTTTGTTTTTATTAGTCCCTGAAGCCGCTCTCTGTTATGGCTGCAATCTGTTTGGATGACAAGGATGATAAAATCGAGACTAGTCTCTCACTTGCTCTAGCAAAGTCAGTGAATGGCAATGTTACTGACAGGAGCATCATTTCATCTGACCCACTGGCTTCAAGCACTTGGGAAGAGGTGACATTTATAGCTTCTGAAACTCTTTCTTGATGTGTTTGGCCCACGAGCATTTATTTGATTTTGAATGAGTAGTGAAATGTTTCTTCAAATTTTTTTTTTTTTAAATTTTTTGTTGGAAGAGGATTCCACACTTTGGAAGTTCATCTAAGCAACAAAGTAATCCTTATTTTTAATCAATTTGCACCTTCTTGTTGTTTTAGTTTTTTGAAGCCCATGTTCCTGAAACATTTCAAATCCACCCAAATCCAGCCAAAGCAGGCTGGACAATAGTTGGGCCTGGTCAGCCGAGCCCACTTTCACCCGTATACCTGGCTCTCCATCAAGTTTGGTATGAAAAATGAGTTTTTAGTTCATGTGCATTGATTGGAGGGGTAGAGATAAGCAAGTTTAGCTTAAGATGCGATGATTTCGTTTTTCTTTCTACAAATGGGATACATCAGTTGCACATCTTCATATTTTTCTTAGCAGTCTTTCATGTGGTGTATAGTGCTCTAACAATGGCTCTTGGAAGATTAAAGGTGTGTAGGTACATAGAAATGTATTACTTTTGTGGTTTTTGTCTTCAATTAACTTGAAAATTTGACCTGTGAACTAGCTGTGTGGGTTACAGCGAGTGTAGAATACAATATTCATTGAACTTCTTTTATGCAGATCCATGGATGGAAGCAGTGGGAAATGGAGACTCAATCACTTGATTGCGAATTTTCTAATGGTATTCACTGCACTTTTTTTTTTGGAAGATGTATTCACTGCACTTTTTTTTTGGAAGATGTATTCACTGCACTTTTTTTTGGAAAGATGTATTCCACTTGATTACGAATTTTCTAATGGTATTCCTTGGTTTCTTCTTCTATATCACAGGATTGTACCAATAAAAAACCAAAAAAAGAAAAGAAGACAAGCTGATACAGTTGCAATTTCAGTGATCTTGATGAGTCAGTCTAGTGATCTTGTTGAGTCAAGTCTCTTCTGCAATTTCAGAAAATGGTAGGCGTGAAATACATGTGAATTTCAGATAATGGCTGCACTACATGTATAGGGGTTTGTTTGGTTGCACCAAACATCATGAAATTCATGATTAATCAATCTCCTTCGTTGCAAATTTTCATGATATTTGGTGTAACCAAACAATACTTTCAATCTAAAGCACTTGAAGAATGGCATGTGGGTAAACCTACGACTGGTTTTAGTTGATTAGTTCCTCCATTTGTGATTGTGCTTTGATCTAATCTTTGAATGTTGAGCCTTCCTCTTGAATCTGATTTGCTTTTGTAGGAGAAAATAATGATTGTCAATTCATGTTCAACATACATTCATGACCCATCTGATGAGCAGACCTGCCTGATTTTTGGTCCAGGGCATGTTCACAATATCCCCACTTGATGAATGGTCCAGACATCTCACACATGCCATATTCACAAGTGTTCCACAAAGATCTTCTCCGTTTTTCTTTTCATGAATCTTATAAATCTACTTCTCAATTGAAAAATATGGGTCATAATTTTCCAATTTTACGTCCTTTGGTAGATTGCTTATCCTCGCCTAGTTGGTTCTACAGTGCTCTCAACGTTCAAACAGGTTCTAATGGGTTGGGGGAAAGAATATTGTGCTTGTGATAGACCAACTATTATCTTTGGTGCAGATGTGACTCATCCACTTCTAGGCAAGGATTCTAGCCCCTCCATTGCAGCGGTATGATGCTAGGCTTCCTTTCATGTAACTGAAGTTTCACTGGTTCATTTTTTCCTCACAAATTCTTATTTCTAATTCTGTAATATTTGCATCCAAGAACTGTAGTTCTTCTGTGTTTCTTGCATTCATCTTATCAATGAGATTCGGTGAACTTCTTGGCAGGTTGTGGCTTCACAAGATTGGCCAGAGGTCACAAAGTATGCTGGTTTGGTTTGTGCACAAGCTTACCGCCAGGAGCTGATCCAAGATCTGTTTAAAGTGTGGCAAGATCCTGTACGGGGCACCATTATGGGTGGCATGATCAAGTATTCTCTTATTTTCATTCTACAATTGATAAAAGATTGAAAATGCCAAGGATTAGCATTGTTAGGTAAATCCAGTATTTTCTCTCCTGAATTACCAGTACACGAGCTTTGTTATGGCTGCTTGCAAGAGCAGGATCTTGAATCATACTCTCCCCACATGTTATTGTTGTAGGGGTTGAATTCTAGTTCCCATAGTGCAAGCATTACATGGAGCAATTCATTCATTAGCAACAATTTTTGTTTTCTTATCAGTTGTCCCTGCTCTAATGCATCTGTATGCCTGCATGTGCATATTTGTGCTTTATCTGTCCCCTCATATTCGTATACAGTTAAACGAGTCCTAGGGCAAACCTAAGACTACAGGAAACTGCATGATCCGTTATTGAGTTATTGATTGTACTCAATAGTTTACAACTAACTTGCAACCCTTGTTATGTTCTTTTTTTTTTTTTTTAAAAAAAAAATAAATTTCTTTTTCTTTTTTCTTTATTTTCCTTCATCTACCATGATTTACTTTTTTCTTTTTATTTTTCTGAAAAATGGAAAGAAAGGGCCTTGGTGGTTACTCTTTTGCACTAGTTTTCTTCTTTCCTTCATGAAAGAATTCAGGCAAATATCTATAATTCATTAATATTTTTTTTTTTTGACTAGAAGGACCAAATCATGTTTTTGGGCTCTGCAAACCTCAAATGTTCTTCTCAACAAACAATTCAAAGTCAAATAGTTGGGTTGTACTAGCTATTGTTGCTACTGAATATTTTGCGTGGAATGGAGGGTCAACTTTTCATTTCTTCAAGTTAAATAACAAGTGGTTATATAACATCTTCTGTTTCTTCTTCTGGATGAGAGCTTAAGTAAATTTCACCACCTTTCCAGTTTCCAATTTTCTGAATGTTTCACTTAAAATTGATAGGTAACTCTTGTTTTCTTGAAGTCATACAAGAAGCTGCTACATGGTTTCTTCTTTATGGAAATTTATTTAATAGAAACCACAATGTGTTACTTATTTTTCCATATCTTTGATCATGTTAAAAGGGTTCTCCACTAATAAAATTTTTAAATAAACTACAATTGTGAAAACAATTTTAGTAATTATGTAATTTGTCGAATTTTCTCATTTCAGGTTATGTATGCCTTTGTAATGCGACCTGAAAGCTTGCCGAAATCATATCAAGATTTTATCTTAAAGACAGGACCAGTTGCGGAACCTCTATACAAGGCTGTAAGGGGTAGCTGTAAAGGTGGTCCTGTAGATGTTGCTGCTCTTTCTGTTTACTTAACAAAGAGAAAGGGGTCCAGCTCTGTCAACTGAATATCCTTCCATCATTCCAGGTTCTATAATTCATCAAGATACAATGTCATGTTTGGCTCACAATTCTACTGCAGCATCAGCAACTTTCAGGAAAACATTTCCACTATATTTCTCATTAACATTTGTATCATTTGTCGTGCTCCATCTACAAAAGGTATATATGCCACATCTGTGCTTCGGTTTGTTGGTTAGTTCAGGAATTTGCATATTTTTTGTCTCTATATTGGATTGAGAAAAGAAATTAAGCTTCTGTCTTGTATTCAAACATTTCTTGACTGCAAATCCTTCTTGTATGCCTCCTTGAGTCCACTGATTATAGAGTGAGATAGCTACGGAAGCTGCCTTATTATTTATTTATTTAATCTATCATGTTGTCTCATTCCTAGTTTTCCATATTTTGTCAGTTACGCCTTCTTGAGAGTTATTTGGAGAGAGAAGATATGCCTTACGCCTTTCATGGAGCCAATTTCGTCAGTTTGTTTGTGTTAGTCCAACATCTGCCATTGGCCCATTTTCCATCTTTCCATTTATTTTTCCTTTTTCTCTTGAAGCATACATTGGGATCCCTCAGAAAAAAAGAAAAAAAAAAAAAGCAAAGCAAAAAAGAGTGTGTAAAAAAGACGATGGTATTGAGGGAGAAATATTGTTTACCAGCTTTATATTTTTTAATAAGCCAGCTTTTGCAGTTTGTACTTTCACAAGTCATCTATTTCTAATATATTTCTTTCTTTGAATTAGCATCATGAAGCTCCCTCACTCCCGACCATCTTTCTTTATTGGGTTTTTTTTTTTATTATTATTGGAATGTGCACCTTCTACATATAATATACTCAATATTATTTATTTATTTTTATTTTTATTTATTTTTTTCTTTTGTACTGCTAGGAAAGTGCCTTTCCTTTCTCCCGTCTTCTCTGTTTTTTGAAGAATCTGTATCTTTCCTTCTAAAGAAAAAGATTATTCTAACAGGAGTGCTTTTTCCATCTACCCTCCAAATTTGAATATGTTTTTTGAAGAAACATGGGAAGATTTGCAGAATCTCTCGTCTTTTTTATTTGCTTTCATCTGCATTTGCAATTCATGATAGAAAAAGCTCTCCACCTTGGAGATACATTTCCTAGCACCTTTTTGACAGTTTTTTTTAGCTACGTTTAATGTGTTGTATCATTTTCAAACCATTGCATGGGAATCCATTTCCCAAAATTGTTGGCACTGGTGTTGGCTTTACTATTGATGCAGGCTTTTCTCATGTGCTTAAAATTGTATAATGTGCTGCTACAATTTTATTGGCTTTTGCTTGTAGTTGTATATTTTTTGGGTTTAAAATCGTTCCGAACTAAGAATAAAAAAAAAACCATTTCCAACATTTAGCAAGTGGGCTGGAAATAAAAAATTTGCGACGGTTTTCAATCATCCCTATTTTTTTGCGACACCTTTAACTGGGGCAAAATTGAAAAATTTGAAACGGTTTTAAACCGTCGCTAAGTTTTTCAATGCCATGGCCATTTAGGAACGGTTTTCAACCGTTCCTAGAGAGGGATTTTGGCGTAGTATATAGTTAAACGTTGCCTTGTTCAGATCTTGGTTTAACTTCGGGGCGAGATGGTTGAGTGAAGTCTCTATGCACATGGTAAGATGCACCATTGGCCATTTGTTTGAGATCTAAAAATCTTCTTTGGTTCGACAACATAATTGCAGGCATAAAGCGTTTAACTACCTTATTCTAATTTTCTCAATGTAGATCGTTTTTGTAGCATTGCGATGGCTTTGAAAGTGGAGTTTGATTGGAGAATAATAATGATAATAATAATAATAGATGTCCATGATGGACAAAAGATAGGAAGCATGGGCTGGAAAAAAATAACGTTTTATGTTAGATTGGATTAGTGTGAGCGTCAAGCTCTTCATTATCTATTGAATTTATAGATGTGTAAGGAAATTTACCGGATATGTGTATTGGAATTGGCCTTAGGAATTTTCTCTTTATTGATTGGCCAATTAACAAATGTGGCCGATTGTACTTCTTAGGACTAGTTTGCATGATTTCTTTCTAATTGGCCAATCATCTGGCAAGCATAATTAATAATATTTCTTGAGCAATGTCCTCTTGATTTTGTGTAATCAGCCTATTTTTAAACCGTCGCTAAGGGGGTGTTATATCATGTGTTTCGGTTAATCACCCCCTTAGCTAATTGCGTGTATTAGATCTTTCCACTTGAGGCTTCAAAGATGAGTAGTCATTTAACTCTTATCATGTGTCGAGAAAAGAACTACCACTAGCTAAAACAACGGCCTAACATCTTTTTTAGGCTATTATAGCGCATATGGCATCTCGTGTTATCACGTGTCATGCAATCACTTTTATCCAACTACAATCATACATGTCTTTTAGCGGCAGCGACCCTTGTACTTCAAGATCTCTTCCTGCCAATCACGTCGGCGGATCTTTCTCTGATCTTCGTCATACGTGCTGTGGTGCTATCACACATCAGATTGGGTGTAAATATGACCCACCCATTAATGATTGCCTACAGGCCAATATACGACACCCTCTTCCTCCTCTTTAAGTGTGTTGCATGTGCCGTGCCCTCGGTAAAAAAAAAAAAAAGAAATGAGGGGAAAAAAAGTTCTTGGTGTACTTTTTAAAGTGCTAAACTCACATGGCATCTTGTTGCCAGTTTCAAAAGAACAGTCAATCATCTATTAAGCTATGGTATTCCAAATATTAAGGGTGGCAATGGGCAAAGTAGCCTGCTGACCCAATGAGCTAATCGACATTGGTTTGGATTTGGACTTACTAGCTAGGCCCATCGGCCAGGCTTAGATCTCACATGCATGGTCCTATCAATTTTCAAGGTTGGGGTTGGGCTCAAGTCAGTTTTACCCCACTTAGGCTTTAAAGGTACACGTGTTATATCTTACATATTTATCATCCTAATTGTAGAATAATATACACCATTTTCATTCATATAAAATATTTATTTCTTTATACATGTGTAACACAATTAACCAATAGATTATCCAAATTTAAGTGGGAAATAGGAATATTATCAATTTTTAGGCCGGGTCATGCGGATTGTGTTGGGAATGTGCCCAACTAATTTTTTGAGCTAGGGTTCAGGGCTCGAGCATGGTCTTAAGTTTCGGGCTGGGCCGAACCTAGCCCAGTGTGGCCCAAACCCAGTCATTGCCACTTCCACCATATCTTCAATGCCATGCACCATACAATTTGATACAAGTAATTGATTTGAACATTCATTTGATTCCAGATGTAATTAGGATCCACAACCACAAGTGTATTTTTTGTAACATAATCCATCTACATTGGGGTCCTTGACAGTAGTACTTGAACACCACATTTGGTGGATGGGTAACCACCACTTAAAGAGGGTGTGGAAAAATCTCTATCATTTGGTCTCTTCTATGATATCTGAAAAGACCGAGCTAAGAGTCCTAGAGGGGGGGGGGGGGGGGAGAAACAATCCCACAATGCAAAAATAAATTACAACCTCAAATGTACAAGTATTGAGAGGTTAATATAGATGTTGTTCTAAAGACAACCTTACATAAAAAACCAATGGCTTATGGTAGGACAACCTGATTCCTAGAACGGTCCATGTATAAAAATCCCAAACCGATATAGAGGAATAAAGAATAAAACAACAAAGAAAGAAACTAAGCTGTTACAACATTCCCACACTTGCATAAAAAGAATTACAACATTCTCCACAAATGCATAAATGGAAATTACAACATCTACACAATGCCACAATTAAATAATCACCACAAGACCAGAAGTTATAGTAGTTCGCTTATGTGTACACTAACTATTTAGAAAAACAACCATACAACTATACTCCTAATATCCTCACATAGTGGATATTAGCGTTCACTATGAAACAGGTTTTTCAAG
This sequence comes from Magnolia kwangsiensis, assembly GCA_037074715.1. Classification (NCBI taxonomy): domain Eukaryota; kingdom Viridiplantae; phylum Streptophyta; class Magnoliopsida; order Magnoliales; family Magnoliaceae; genus Magnolia; species Magnolia kwangsiensis. Next base: position 72,721,746 of record CM073584.1, read on the forward strand.
GTTCACCTAAAACCCTCACAATTGTGTCTTTCAAGTGGGCTTATACAATTCAAAAACCCCACACTCTGAGTTTTCTGAAACACCTCAGACAAACCAAAAGAAAGATTTTTCTGGCACAATTTCAAAGAAACCAAAAGAACAGATTTACAAAACAGTAAAATACTTATATAGATATTCTCCTTTGATGTAGCCCAGTAGAACCAATTCGGAGTAGAAGTTCAACTTAAATGTTCAATGTTCACACTCACTTATGAAATGGTTCTAAGTTCTAAATGAATTTTAGATTAAATCACCTTAAGCTAGCTTGATTTGATTTTGATTTCAAGAAATGCGAAAACTTAATCCCTTTTTCAAATAAGATTGGAATATAGAATACAAAATCAAATGAAAAAAAGCTAATTAAAGAGAATCTAAAATAAGCACTAAATAGCTTAAGAATATTACTAACTTATCTCTCAGAGTGGTGTTTTGATTTTGCTTGAATTCGTTGATAAACTCTAAGAATCGTGCTCTATTTATAAGTGCAGAAATCGTTCCATCAACTAGCCCAGAGGATAGCTTGACTGGTCGAAGGACTAACAAACTTTTAAAAATTTGGGTGCGATAAGATCAAGCCGTTCCATGACTGGTCGAAGGAGATGCTCGACCGGTCGAGTGGCCTCCACCACTGGTCGTGTGGGACCCAATGTAGTTGCTGGACTTTTAGTTGAGTCTGCTGGACTGGTCGAGCACTGTTCACTCGACCGGTCGAGTAGTCTCCAAGATTGGTCGAGGCAATAACAAAATATTTTAAAAATTAGTAACAAACTTAGGACTAGTCGAGGATTTCTTGGACTGGTCGAGCTAGTACTAGGACTAATCGAACATAATCTAAGACTAGTCGAAAAATAGATTATGCACTTATAAAGTGACCCAATGAAATTATGTATTCAAAATGACCTATCCTATGGTCAATATAGGGTCATTCATACCTTATAAGCGATATATGAACATTGAATCTTCTTTTGCTTCAGTTGATAGTTGTTCTTTGAAGTTCACGAAGCTTGATATCTTGACATATGATAAAGCTTAAACTTGAGACATTTTGAAGCTTGAAGTACTTGACTTGTATTTCATCTTGAGCTTTGAGGTTCAAAGTAAAGACTATTGTCTTGCCTTAGATGAAGCTTTGAAACCTTAAACTTTGAAGCTTGAAGGAGTGAACTATCATATGGTGTTGTACTTGAGCATGTATATCTCTTGATCTTTCATTTGAAGTTCTTGAGGTAAAGATCTTTGTTCTTGTACATGAGATGCACGGTCTTGATTATGTAGATGAGCTACATAAGACACAGATTCCAAGAGATTTTGGCACTACAAAATTTGACAATTATAGGAACTAGAAAACATAGCACTTACAATCTCCCCCTTTGTCAAATTTGTGACAAAACACACTTCATTAAAATAAGATAAGCATTACATACACAACAAAGAATCATGCACCATATATGCAGAAGAAAGAATTATGCACTCGTTTACAACAACCAGATTAAATTGATACGTATTAACACCAATACTCCACATCCATACTCTCCCCCTTACTCCCCTTTACTGTAACGCCTTGAAAATTGGGGGTCGAGCAGGAGCCCAACTCCTCAGTTCCAACACTTCACTTATGCAACATAGATAATGATGATTAAATGTTATCTATATTAGTGCCTTAAACATGAGTGAGATTATACCAAATCAGCATATCATACTCCAGAGACAGTTAAATTACACAAGCAGAAGACTGTAATAAATATATAAAATATATAAATTATTGTAAGTCTTCAGAGTGTGAACATGTTACCAGGTTAAATATATACATGTATACTTCCAAAATGGACAAAATAAATATACATGGGTGTTCCAAAATACAAAATAACAAGTGTAATAACATCTAGTCAGCATCCTTGTAACCCCGTCGATCAGAACATAGGATACATAAACCTGCTTGATAGCTGCATATAGGAGAACTCCTCATCATCATAGAAATTAGGCTCCATCACAAAGATCTTGCTATCATTTGTAACTACAATAGGGTCTGGTTGGTGTTTTAAAACACCATCCTAGAGTGGGAGTGAGTGATCAACTCAGTGGAGCTATAAGGCAAAGGTTAACATGTTCTCAATTCAGTCAAGCAGTAATGATAAAACAATACAACAAGCATTCCTAAGTACTCTAGTTAATGCAAGGATGATATGTTATAATGATGCATGCCCTCGCGACATCATCTCACGATCGCGGCATGTACCCCTTCTTCTGTGCTCAATTCCAACACCAAAGGCACATGTAATACAGTGCATGTGCGTGATTAGCTAAGTTCTTAATTAGACATATTCATACAACAGGATTGGGAAGCTAAGGCACCTCCCTTGTATCATTTACCCAAACAATGATCCATCTAGAGTCGTCAATCCTAGTTAATCACATACAATAGGCAAGTTCACGAGTTTATACCATAGGTTGCTATGGGAGGCTCGTCATCTCAGCGTAGGCTTAATTCACACTCGAGGTCACTACGAGAGGCTCGTCACCTGATGTAGGCTAATTTTATACTCAAGGTCACTATGACAAGGCTTGTCACCTTAGCGTAGTTCTAGTGTATACTTGAGGTTACTGCGGGAAAGGCTCGTCACCTTAATGCAGGCTGACAACTTGAATACAGTGTCCCATACCACCGTATTTGGGTCACGAGTTTGGTTTGCTCAATGGACACTACAGGGAGACTTGTCACCCCAGTGTAGGCTGACAGCTCGACCACGGTATCCCATACCACCATACTCGGCTCATGAATCTCAGTGAATCGTGGTACCAAGGTTAAATGAGCTTTACACTGGTAAGTTGGTACCTTAGATTCAAGCAGTAACGTCCATACATGGTGAACCTACATTAGGTTAGTCGAGTTGCTTGACAAGCTCGACTGGTACGAGCGTATGTCGAATTGATCGACATGGAGCGCATAAGCACTCCGCGTGGACTAACCACTGTCAACAAGTAGCGTACGACTCGGATTCCTTGAACTTATCTAGTATGGCGAAACGACATTGGCCACTAATTTAGAAATTATTACTGATTGCATGGACTACGTTGTAGTCCCAAACATACTCCAAATAATAGCATTCACATGTGATAGTCAAAGACAACATGTAACAACTAAAACTAAATATAAATCTTACTTGAGCATTTTAACAAAACACATACTACACATGTTACTATACATAGGCATTTCATCCCTAATTCACATAGTAGTAAGATAGGTTACATAGAAGAAACCGTAACCATAGATAAGGGAATTGAGAATCCTATCTTAGCATCCTCATTACATACTTTTAAATAAGCATTTTCTCATTCAGACATTTTATTAAATACTTAGACTACACATCACACACATGTAATAAAATTAGTTTAAAGCGCATATTATAGCAAATCCTTTCACATAGGAGTTGCCACATGTACAAAAATCATGTATTCCCAATTAACAATCATGACAAGCATAAATCATGATTCCATACTCATTCAAATATTTTAAAAAACACATGGAGTGCATTAAAATCAACATAGTTTACTTATATATGTAATATACCGAAAATGTCAAAACTTACCGAAAACATCAAAACTAGGCACGTGTGACACCAATCAAGTCAGTCATAAATTATTACTGACATTGAAAGCCTTGAAAACCATAACCTAAGCATTTATAGTCTGCACCTTTCACCGGTAGACTTGTAACGAGCTCAGTTTGAACTTTGTCTTTGTCTACGGCATAACGACAACCTATAACATGAAATAGGTTAGCTATTTCATCTACTCTATTTCAATCCCTAGAATAGATTAGGGTTAGAATTTTTTACCCAAGAATGGAGTCGAAATCGTCGGAATAATGATATAGACAGGCCGATTCATCATGTAGAGCAGCGGGATCAAATCCCAGGAACTATCTCCCACTTTCTCTCTCACTTTCTCTCTCTTTCCTTCTTCCTTTTCTCTCTTCTCTCTCCTAGGGTTTACAAATTCGTATGGAATGAGAGAGGGGTGGGTTAAGGCCCTTTTATAGGCCCAGAACTGATGAGATTGGCCCCAGGGCCATGATATACTTAAGTTATAGCCAAAAGTCGGCTGTTTCGATCCAACGAAGCACATCTGGAGGCCCCTTTTCTACATACGCTTAGGAGTAAGCCCCCTGATGATGAATCTATGCCAGGTTAAGATCTTAGTCCAATCGGATCAGTGGATCAGCTCCGGGAGATCTGTTTTAGTTCAACGGTCACCGGTACTCGATCAGGGCCACAAGTACACTGACATTATTGGAAATTTTTTCTGATCCGAGGGTGTAATTGGGTCAGAATTTGACGGTTTGAAACCTTAAAATTTGCCTGCAAGCGAATGACTTAATTTACTTAAGTTTCAGTTCATTTTCTAAAGATATTCGCGTTTCTCACACACTTCGCTCCGAGCTCAAGTTGTGCATTTCTAGATACTTTTAGGACTTAATTTTCGAGATAGTTGTCAAGCCTAGTAATATGGTCATAACCATATAGTTTCGCAGTAATCAAATTTTCAACAAGCGGTCCAGGTCCGATACGAAGTTTCAATGCGCTCCCGAGGGCAACTGGGTTTTGAGATTGATCCTAAGTTTTTAGGCGATGTAGCGTCAATGATCCTACTGATTTTGTATCTTGTAGCTTGTATTGAAAGCTGTTCAAGCTAATTCGATAGGTGATTTAGTTTAGCACTTGATTAATCTTCGTTCAATTTCTAAAGGATTTGGTTCTTAGTATTTCTGCCTGAGGTGGTACTTGGGTCTTTGTACGAATTTTTTCGAGATGTTACAATCTACCCTCCTTAAAAAAATTATCCTCAAAATTAGTACCTTTTTATACTCCTCGAGAATCTGAGGGTAGTTCTTACGGACCTCGACTTCTGTTTCCCAAGTAGCCTCTTTCTCAGTGTGATGCGTTCACAGAACCTTCATAAGTGAAATTACTTTACTGCGCAACACCTGCTCCTTCCTATCTAGAATACTCGTCGGTCGCAGTACATAAGTCACATCTTCACTCAACTGAACCTGCTCCCATTTGATAATGTGGGAAGGGTCGGGAATGTATTTCTTCAACATCGACACATGAAATACGTTATGCACGCTTACGAGCGGTGTGGGCAAAGCAAGGCGGTAGGCTATCACACCCACTTGATCTAGTATCTGAAATGGGCCAATAAATCTCGGTGTGAGCTTCCCTTTCTTTCCAAACGGGAAGACTCCTTTCATTGGAAAAACCTTCAGGAATACATGGTCCCCAACCTCAAACTCTAGCTGTTGCCGCCTTGTATCAACGTAGCTCTTCTGTCTGCTCTGTGTTGCCAGAAGTCGACGCCTGATAATATCAATTTTCTCTGACGCCACCTGAACTAACTCTGGGCCAATCAAGCTCTTCTTACCAACTTCTACCTAGCAGTGCGGTGCTTGACAGGGACGCCCATACAAGGCCTCATAGGGAGCCATGTCAATACTCACCTGAAAACTGTTGTTATAAGCGAACTCTGCATAAGGTAGACAGTCATCCTAGCTGTCCTTGAAATCAAGCACAAAAGCTCACAACATATCTTCCAACACCTGATTTACACGTTCCGTCTGCCCGTCAGTCTGTGGGTGGAACGTGGTACTGAATTTCAGTTTCACACCCATTGCTTCCTGGACACGAGTTTAGAAGATATATGTGAATTGCGTGTTTCGGTCCGACATGATCTCCATAGGAACTCCATGCAGACGTACTTTCTCCTTGATGTACAGCCTGACCAAATCATTTGCTGAGTTCGAAACTCTAATAGGAAGAAAATGAGCCGATTTCATTAATCGGTCCACAATCACCCATATGGAATCATGTCCCTTCCTTATCTTCGGCAACCTTAAGACAAAATTCATAAAAATGAAGTCCCATTTACATTCAACTTTGGGCATGGGCTGAAGCAGTCCAAGAGGTCAGGGATGCTCTGCCTTGACCTTCTTGCACATGAGACAATGGGACACATAATCTTCTATGTGGACCTTCATGTTGTCCCACCAGTACGAGCGCTTCATGTCTCGGTACATCTTCGTACTGCTAGGATGCATTGCCATCCTCAAATTGTGAGCAGCCTCGAGAACTTCCTTCCTCAAGTCATGAAGATTTGGGATGCATAGGTGACCACGATAACGTAAACACCCATCTGTACGAACTCTCCATTCCGAGTCTTCATTGTCACTAACTCGCTTTCTCATCTCTGCCACTGTCATCCCTCTCTGACGAAGGCGAAGAAATTCGCTCTCTTTCTCATTACGGTAAGTGAGAGGAAAATACTTCCCGTGGACGCACATCTCAAAGGCTTCCCATGTCCACACATACCCTACGGGAACAGTCTACAGGATGCTATCCCACCATAGGATGGCCTCCTTCTCGAACATATAGGTGACCAACTCCACCTGCTCTGCCTTAGTGCAGTGCAGCGGCTTCAGCATCTTAGAGATGTGATCGAGCCAATATTTGGCCACCTCGGGTCTGTGAGTACCCTCAAAAGTAGGTCGGAAGCATTGAAATCGCTCAAATAGGCTGCTAACACCCACATTTCCAGCAAGGTGCACAAGTGGTGCAGGTGGAACCACACCTATGCTCTGGGAGAGGGCCCCTGCGATGGTGGTAAAAAACTAATGCTGCTGCTGCATTAAGAGCATCATCTACTCCAACTTATCAGGAGGAGGAGCCTGGTGCATGTGAGGCATTGAGGTAGACACACGGTTCTGCTCAAGAACTGATGGTGCAACAGGTGTCGACCCATTTGTGGGGCCAGTGATCGGCTGAGAATCTGGTATAGTCTTGTGAGTTGGGCCCAAACTGGGGTCTGTCTGGCTATCGCTTAAGGGAGGTGCCCTATCAATCAAGTCACCAAGTGTGAGACGTGCCGTACTCCGTGTGGCCTTAGGTGGCATTCCTTATATACAACATAGGGCACAACCCGTGAGATTTAACATAAGATCATAAATGCATTCATCCATCATTCGCATTTCAAATTCAAAGAAGCTTCATGCATTTCATTTACCAAAATTGTCACAATACATGAGATGCAGTATTACATGGATCACGACAAAAGATGCATATGAGCTAATCTAAGTAAGGTTCCATATACTAAACCCTACAAACCACTCTACCATATTACTAAGCCTATCAAGGCTATACATAAAAATAAGGGAACAAGCAACAAAGTAAACTAAAAGACGACTACATGTACGACTAGTTGTCCGAATTCGGCGATGGTGGAGGTGCACCCTTATCTTGTAGACAACACAGGATAGCCCTCAGGGTGTGAGATACCTTGTTGAATTTTCGCTTAATGAAGGCTCGATTCTCTTCAAGCTTGGCTTGAGTTGCTGTGACCTCCTGTCACAGGGTAGCTAGACCCTCCTCAAGTTGAGCCAAGCAGGCTTCTATAGCAGCCCGATCACTATCGCGCCTCTGTGTAGTGGGAGGAGAGCCCTCATCAAAGTCTTAGGCCTCCTCTTCTTCTTCCTCACTCTTTCCTTCTTCATCGCCTTCCTCTAACTCATCTTCTTCTTCTATCTCATTGCTTTCTTCCTCTTCACTTTTTGCCTCATCCCCATACTCATCAAGTCGGGCTTGACATTGTCGAGGGCCAATCCCCATGTTGTTGAGCGTAGTCTCATTAATGAAGTGGATCGGCGGAAGGTCATTTATGTTAAGCCTGTAGACGAACTCTCGAGTAATTTTACACACAAGTCGGTTAAATGGAAGTGAGACATCATTTCTAACAGAGCGCACAGTCTGGATTATCTGTAACAGGGCGAACGTAGGCAGACATAGCTTGTCTCCCTGCCCACCTCTATATAGGAAATCCACCTTCAAGTGAGTGCATTCGGTAAGGTTGCCCCACCTAGGATATACATTATATGTGAATATGTGGTGAAGAAGGCAAAAATTGTTTGTCAATGTTGTCGACGGGAGGCATCTGCCTCACTTCCAGTGAGCTAGGCGGCTGCAAAGGAAACGAGTGTGGTGATCTTTTTCTCATGCGTTCTTGAGATCGTTATCACTAGCGTGCACCTCTCCACGCAGGATTCCCATGATCTCGGCCACCAAATCTACACCGATTACTACTTCCCGCCTTCCCATGGGAATCTTGAACTGTAAAGGCTCCAGCAATGGGTCCCGTATATGGGCGTAGAAGGCTCGAACAGTGTTCTCACATGCGTGAGACTTACCTTTAAATATAGGACTCCACTGACATCTACCAGGTAGTCCATCATTGGATACAACCCAGATAACCTTTCGTCTACATGAGCTTTAAACATAACTGTACGACCACCAAGCCGACCGTGTTCGATGCTCGTCGACAGAACTCTCTCGAGTGGAATTTGGGGATCAAGATCCCGCTTTAACCTTAGCTCATGGGCGGCGCTTGTGCTAGCTTCGGCGCCCGTCTTCTTCCTTGGATGGGTAGGGAGACTGGGCTCGACTTCATCCATAAGAGCTCTCTTCTTTCTCATAAGGGAAAGAATTGTAGAAATGGAGAAAATCACTGTCAGTAACTCGAAAAGAGCCATTGGAACCAAATAACCTTATAATGAAGTTGGATTTGAAAGTTTTTGAAAGATGAGACATAAAACTATGGACTTTGTGCCCAAATGAGTAGGAAAAAGGAAAAATGGGAATAGTAGAAGATAGGGTTTTGAGGAGGATGTGGGAAAGAGAATATGTAGTGAAGAAAAAATGAAGAAGATAACAAAATGGAGGGAGATTTGAGAGAAGAACGTGAGGTTTTAGGAGAATTGGGAAGCTTGGATGGGTACAAATGAAAGGAAAGAAGCAAATAGGGAAGAAATAGGGGTCCCCATGCATTTTCATGGGCCCCACAGCTATGTACATGCGTTGGCCCAACCGTCCCACTTCGGCCCGACAGGCCCGGACGATCTAGATCGGGGTGTGCCCCAGTCAGCGAGGCCCCGCCGTGGTCCTCTGGACCCGACGCGGTGTTGCTGCAGTAGGGCGGTGGCCACCCCCCTCCCGAGGTGCCTAATGTGTACGGGGGACCCCTTGGGTCCCACCGATTTGTGGGGTTTGGGCCCCCTAGACCGCTTGAGTCATTTTCTGTCCTCTTTCACATGTATTCATGCTTTTTGGTTTGTTTGAGTGTGGAATAGGCTTGAATCGTGGTCCAAACCCATCGATCGATGACCTGAAGGAGGATTGAGATCATCTCACATGATCACGGTGCCTACGGGTTCGATCTCTATGGTTAGTTTTGCCTTTATGGTCGTATGATGACCGACGGACGAAACTTGGAATCCTATAATTGTTTCTACACTTCATTGCTCCCTCCAAAGTTAAAGTACATCAGTGTGCGTCGTGTTACCATAACCTAGGTCCAGTTTAATCCAAATCATGTTCTGATACCAACTTGTAACGCCTTGAAAATTGAGAGTCGAGCAGGAGCCCAACTCTCGAGTTCCAACACATCGCTTATACAACATAGATAATGATGATTAAATGTTGTTTGTATTAGTGCCTTAAATATTAGTGAGATTATACCAAATCAGCATATCATACTCTACAGACAATTAAATTACGCGAGCAAAAGACTTTGATAGATATATAAAATATATAAACTGTTGTAAGTCTCCAGAGTGTGAACATGTTAACAGGTTAAATATATACATGTATACTCCCAAAATGGACAAAATAAATATACATGGGTGTTCCAAAATATAAAATAACAAGTGTAATGGCATCTAGTCAACATCCCTATAACCCAGTCGATCAGAACATTGTATACATAGACCCGCCTGATAGCTGCATATAGGAGAACTCCTCGTCATCATAGAAATTAGGCTCCGTCACGAAGGCCTCGTCATCATTTACAACTACAACAGGGTCTGGTTAATATTTTAAAATACTATCCCAGAGTGGGAGTGAGTGATTAACTCAGTGGAGTTATAAGGCAAAGGTTAACATGTTATCAATTCAGTCAAGCAGTAATGATAAAGCAATACAACAAGCATTCCTAGGTACTCTGGTTAATGTAAGGATGATATGTTAAATAATGCATGCCCTTGCCTACACTCCTTCTGTGACATCATCTCATGATCGCAACATGCACCCCTTTCTCTGTGCTCAACTCCAACGATAAAGGCACATGCAATGCGGTGCATGCGCGTGATTAGCTAAGTTCTTAATTAGACATATTCATACAACAGGATTGTGAAGCTAAGGAAACTCTGTTGTATCATTTACCCAAACGATGATCCATCTAGGGTCGTCAATCCTAGTTAATCACATACGATAGATAAGTTCACGAGTTTATACCATAGGTTGCTATGGGAGGCTCATCACCTCAGTGTAGGCTTAATTCACACTTGAGGTCACTACGAGAGGCTCGTTACCTGATCGTAGTCCTATTTTATACATAAGGTCACTACAGTAAGGCTTGTCACCTTAGCGTAGTCCTACTGTATACTCAAGGTCATTGCAGGAAAGGCTCGTCACCTGAGCGCAGTCCAACAGCTCGAATACAGTGTCCCATACCACCATATTCAGATCACGAGTTTAGTTTACTAAATGGACACTACGGGGAGGCTCATCACCCTAGTGTAGGTCGATAGCTCGACCACAGTGTCCCATATCACCATGCCTGACTCATGAGTCTCAGGGGATCGTGGTACTAAGGTTAAACAAGCTTTGCACTGGTAAGTTGGTACCTTAGATTTAAGCAGTAACGTCCATACATGATGAACATACATTAGGCCAATTGGGTTGCTTGACAAGCTCGACTGGTACAAGCGTATGTCGAATTGATCGACATGGAGTGCGTAAGCACTTCGCGGACCTAGCCACTGTTGACAAGTAGCGTACGACTCAGATTCCTTGAACCTATCTGGTGTGGCGAAATGACATCAGCCGCTAACTTGAAAATCATTGCCAATTGCCTGGACTATGTCGTAGTCCCAAACACACTCCAAACAAAAGCATTCACATATGATAGTCAAAGACAACATGTGTTAACTAAAACTAAATATAAATCTTACTTGAGCATTTCAACAAAACACATACTACACATGTTACCATACATAGGCATTTCATCCCTAACTCACATGGTAGTAAGATAGATTACATAGAGGAAACTGTAACCATATATAAGGGAAGTGAGAATCCTATCTCAACACCCTCATTACATGCCTTTAAACAAGCATTTTCTCATTCAGGCATTTAATCAAATACTTAGACTACACATATCACACACATGTAATAAAATTAGTTTAAAATGCATATTATAGAAAATCCTTTTACATAAGAGTTACCACATGTACAACAATCATGTTGTAACGCCCTAAAAATTGGGGGTCGGGCAGAAGCCCAACTCTCGAGTTTCAAAACATCACTTATGTAACATATATAATGCGGATTTAATGTTGTCTGTATTAATACATTAAACGTGAGTGAGATTACACCAAACAGCATAGCATACTCTAGAGGCAGTTAAATAACGTAAGCGGAAGACTGAGAGATGTATATAAGCATACATGAAACAAATGGTCCATAACTGGTCTCCAGAGTATGAATACATTACCAGGTTGAATAATTACATGTATTAGTTCAAAAAATACAAAATGTCAAGATAGTCCAACTATAGATGATAAGCCCTGAAGCCCCCGTCGATAAGGACGGCTTAAGTAAATCTTCCAGAGAACTGTATATACAAGAATTCCTCTTCATCAAAGAAGTCAGGCTCTGCCTCACACGTCACATTGCCATCTGCAACTAAGACTGAGTCTGGTTGGTGTTTAAAACACCATCCCGTAATGTGGGAGTGAGTGATCAACTCAATGGAACAATAAAGCAAAGGTTAACATTTTATCAATTCAGTTAAGCAGTAATGATAATACAATACAACAATTAGGTCCTAAGTACTCTTATTAATGCAAGAATGATATGAAATAATGATGTATGCCCTCGCCTATGCTCCCTCAGCGACTTCATCTCACGATCGCGGCATAAAACACTTTCTCAGTGCTTGACCTACTACGCCAAACGCACACGTAATGCGGTGCATGCACGATGATTAGCCAGGTTCTTACTTTGGTTTATTCCTACAGCAGGATTGAGAAGCTAAGGTACCTCCCTTGTATCAATTCCCAACAATGATCCATTTTAGGGCTGTCAGTCCTAGTAAATCTTACACGATGTTGCGGTTCTAGGTCACTACAAAGGGCTTGTCACCTGATCAGTGTAGGCCTAGTTTACACTCTAGTTACTACAGAAAGGCTCTTCGTCTCAACGCAGCCTCAGAGTATGCTCGAGGTCAATACAAAGGGCTCGTCACCTGATCAGTATAGGTCGACAACTCGAATACAATGTTCCATACCACTGTATTCGGCTCACAAGTCTGCGTTACTCACTGGTCACTACAGGGAGTCTCATCACCCCAGCGTAGGCCGACACCTTGACCACGGTGTCCCATACCAGCATGCTCGACTCATGAGTCTTAGCGGATTAAGGTACCAAGGTTAACGGGCTTTTCACTGGTGAGTTTGGTACCTTCGATTCAAGCGGTAGTGTCCATACATGATGAATATACATTGGGTCAATTGGGTTAGTTGACAAACTTGACTGGTATGAGCATATGTTGAGCCGATCGTCATGGAGCACGCAAGCAACTTTGTGTGGCCTAACCACTGTCGATAAGCAGCGTACGATTCGGATTCATCGGGCGAGTCCGTTGTGATCATACAGTTTAACCACCAATCACAGACATTTACCGATTGCCTGGACTACATCGTAGCCCCAATCACACTCCACACTATAGTATGCACATGTCGTAATCCAGAATAGCATCTGACAACTAAAACCAAATATAAATCTCATTCGAGCAATTTAATAAAACACACGCTACACATATTATCGAGCATAGGCATTCCATCCATACATCACATAGTAATAAGATAGGCTATATGAAGGATAAAATATATCATAGTTAAGGGAATTGAGAATCCTATCTTAACTTCCCACAATACATGCATTGAGGCAATCAAGTTCACATTCAGGCATTTTATCAAACATTTAAGCTGCACATATCATATACCTGTAATAAGGTAGTTATAACAGGTATTATAGTGAAACCCTTTACAAAAGGGTTTACCATACGTATAACACTCATGCATTATCAGCCAAGAAACCTAGCAAGCGTATTTCATAATTCCATACTCATTTAAACATTTCAACAAACACATGGAATGTATGTAAAATCAACATAGTTTACATATATGCATAAATGCGGTAAACCTCGTATCTAGGCACATGGGACAGTAATCAAGTCAGTCATAAATCATTACAGACATTGAAAGCCTTAAAAACCATAATCTAAACATTTATAGTCTACACCTTATGCCGATAGACAAGTATCGTACTCAGTTTGTATGACAAGTCTTTGTCTACGGCCCGACAACCACATATAACATGAAATAGGTTAGCTATTTCATTATCTGTTCTATTCGAATCACTAAAATGGATTATGTTTAGGATTTATTACCCTATTATGGAGTCAGAATTACCAGAAAAGCAATACAGAAAAGGTGGTGAAGCACGTGGAGTGGCGGGGTTTAATCCTAAGAATGAACTCCTACTCTAACCCTCACGTTCTCTCTCTTTCCTTCTCTTTTCTCTCCTCTCCCTTAAGATTTTCCAAATTCATATAGAATGAGAGAGAGAGGGTTTAAGCCCTTTATATAGGCCCAGAATTGATGGGATGACACCAGGGCCAAGGAATACTTAGGTTATAGCCAAATAGTATCTGTTTCGATCCAACAGAGCACTTCTCGAGGCCCCTTTGCTGAATGCGGTCGGAGTTAAGCTCCCAGACATTAGATCTAGGTCAAGCTAAGTTTTCAGTCCGATCGGGTTTACAGATCGACCGTGGTGAACCAGTTTCAGTTCAACGGTTACCGGTGCTCGATCAGGGTCACAAGTACACTGACATGTGTTAGAAATATTCCCTGATCTAAGGTTATAATTGGGTCAGATTTTGACGGTTTGAATCCTTAGATTTGGCCTGCAAGTGAACCAACTCAATTCACTTAAGTTTCAGTTCATTTTCTAAAGATATTTGCGTTTCCCACACACTTCGCTCTGGGCTCAAGTTGTGCATTTTTGGGCACTATTAGGACTTGGTTTCCGAGGTGGTTGTCAACTCCAACAAAGCGGTCATAATCGTATAGTCTTGGAATAATCGGACTTTCGACGTATGGTCCAGGTCCGATACGGAGTTTCATGGTGTTCCCGAGAGCAACTGGGTTTAGAGTTGGATCCTAGATTTTAGGCTAACGTAACGTTAACGATTATACAAGTTTTGGGTCTTGAAAATCATATTTAAAGTGATTAGAGCTAATTTTACTGGTAATCTAGTTAACACTTAGTTAATTCTCATCTAATTTCTAAGCGATTTGATCCTGAGTGATTTTTGCCTGAGGTGGTACTTAGATCTTTGTACGGATTTTTTGAATACGTTACACATGTATTCCCAATTAACAATCATGGTAAGTATAAATCATGATTCCATACTCATTCAAACATTTCAACAAACACATGGAGTGCATTAAAATCAACATAGTTTACTTATATATATAATATACCAAAAATGTCAAAACTAGGTACGTGTGACACTAATCAAGTCAGTCATAAATCATTACTGACATTAAAAGCCTTGAAAACCATAAACTAAACATTTATAGTCTGCACCTTTTGCCGATAGACTCGTAATGAGCTCAGTTTGAACTCTATGTTTTTGTCTACGGTACAATGACAGCCCTTAGCATGAAATAGGTTAGCTATTTCATCATCTATTCTATTTCAAAACAGATTAGGGTTAATATTTCTTACCCAAGAACGGATTCGGAATCGCCGGAATAGCGATACAGACAGGCCGATTCGACATGTAGAGCAGCGGGATCGAATCCTAGGAACTATCTCCCACTTTCTCTCTCACTTTCTCTCTCTTTCCTTCTTCCTTTGCTCTCCTCTCTCCTAGGGTTTACAAATTCGTAAGGAATGAGAGAGGGGTGGGTTAAGGCCCTTTTATAGGCCTTGAACTGATGAGATTGGCCCCAGGGCCATGGTATACTTAGGTTATAGTTAAAAGTTGGTTGTTTCAATCCAACAGAGCACATCTGGCGGTCCCTTTTCTGCATACAGTCGGAAGTAAGCCCCTGACGATGAATTTACGCTAGGTTAAGATCTCAGTCTGATCGGATCATTGGATCAACCGCGGGGAACCTGTTTCAGTTCAACAGTCACTGATACTCGATCAGGGCCACAAGTACACTGACACGTGTTGGAAAGTTTCCCTGATTCGAGGGTGTAATTGGGTCAGAATCTGACGGTCTGAAACTTTAAAATTGTCCTGTAAGAAAACGGCTCAATTCACTTAAGTTTCAGTTCATTTTCCAAAGATATTGGCGTTTCTCACACACTTCACTCTGGGCTTAAGTTATGCATTTCTAGATACTTTTAGGACTTGATTTCCTAGATGGTTATCAAGCCCAGTTATGCTGTCTTAACCGTATAATTTTGCGGTAATCGTACTTTTGACAAGCAGTCCAGGTCCGATACGGAGTTTCAATGCGCTCCCAAGAGCAACCGAGTTTTGAGATTGATCCTAAGTTTTTATGCGATGTAGCGTCAGTGATCCTACTGATTTTGGGTCTTGTAACTCGTATTAAAAGCTGTTCAAGCTAATTCGATAAGTGATTTAGTTTAACACTTGATTAATCTTCGTCTAATTTGTAAAGGATTTGGTCCTTAGTGATTTCTGCCTGAGGTGGTACTGGGGTTTTTGTATGAATTTTTCTAGACGTTACACTTACTATTACAAAATGGAAATAAATGGGTACCTATCCATAATTCCACATTTCACAAGCATAATAAAATTCTCCTCCTTTTTGTTACAACATGACAAAGGAAAGAACAAATAAAAGATAATGGAAGTAAATAAATAAGGAAGAAAATAGAAGAGTAATGAAAAAGAAATGCATATAATATCAAGATTACCAAGTAACTAAAACCATAAGAAAACATGTTTAAGCATATCTAAGCCCATAAAATAAGAAAAAGTCAAGTATCTTAAAAGTTATTACAAACCACATAATCAAATACTAATCTGAACTCGATGAAGGAGTAGGTATAGTAGGATCAATCTGATGAAGTCACTTGTTAATGCGCTTCACATACTTGCGCATATATTTAAATTGCAAGTCATGGGACACATTCATATTTTCAATCTTCTCCTCAAGAGAGTGTAAACGTGCATCAAAGTCAGATGGCTGATCATAAGGATCATCTATTGAATCGGATTCGATTTCATAAAAAATATCATCCATATTGATGCCATCTGGAGGCAAATCACCCTTCTCGTCATTTGCGGCATCAACTCCACCAGCACCCACATTAACTTGGCTTGGGGCCAACTTCAAATTCATCTTGTTAATATTAGAGTTGTTGAAGGTTAAGTGGTGAATGAGAGCTTCTCCAATAGGCATAGCCACTAAACTATGGGTGACCAACACAGTCATAAGATAAGCAAAGGGAATGTCACTGTGTCCAGGATGGAGATAGAATTAAATGATGCAATGACAAATTAGAGAAGGAAGGCATACAGAGGTTCCATAAATGATGGATGAAGAATACGAACCATGAACGTAATAAGTTCGGTTTTATTACCAGAATGAGGATAAACATTTGAAATGAAAATCCTGTGAAGGATTCTGTATCTGGGTAACAAAAACTTAGAGGCAAGCGCATTTCTAATAGTATTTCATTCCGCATCTATATTGCGTAAATCTTTAATAAGCATTCGCTTCTCAATTTCAGATGGTTTTGCCACTAAATTAGTAATGAGAATACCTTCATCATTGATAGGTATATCCATTAATCTAGAGATAAGATGATGGTCCACATCAATTCGACCTTCTCTGGTCACAATAGGAAATGTCAGATTTTCAGTAGAAAAATTAGTAATGCAAGCATACATAGCCTGTGCAATGGAGCGATATGCCGGCCCACCCCAATGTAGTATGTTATCCCATCCTACAGAATGAAGGAGAGGAAGGATATTAAACGGAACCAAATGATCAACATTAATGGGCCATTCTACTATAACATTGCGCAACTGAATATCCTGCACATAAGTGGGATCATCTTTGGGTGACCGAAGGTAACGCACTGGAATAGGAGTCGACTGAGAAGTAGAGGGACCACAAAATCCTTTCTTCTTAGTTTTACCTTCCATTTGCAATAAAGATATCGAGACAAATGAAGATAGCAAAAGAGGTAAAGAGGGTTTCTAGTAGATCAGATTTTTGAGTAGAAAACCCTAAAAATCAACATAAAACATGAAATAAATTTCACAAATGAAGAAAATGAAGTGCAAAGGACTAGAATCTATAAGAAAATTGAAAACAATGCACTAACCACGGTGGAATCGAAGATGGTTTCGACTGGTCGACATTGGGCTCGTTGGAGAAGACAATCCAAATGAAGAAAAACGTGATTTTTCCCTAAATAAAGCACCAAACCCGCGGTTCATGGCTAGTTGAGTACATGCTCGACTGGTCGTGCCATGACTGGTCAAGTATGTACTTGACTAGTCATGCACAGCCCAAAATGTGCAATTTTAAACAAAATTTGAAAATTAAAAATTAAAAATAACAAATATATACATTATAAAATAGAAATACATGAATTAACAATTCATATTACACATACCAAGATCAAATTTCAATTTAGCAAACCTGCTTTTGTCAAGCAGTTTTGTGTATATGTCAGGAAGTTGAGTCTCGGTCGGAATATATTCCAAAAAAATTATCTTTTCTTCCACTAATTCACAAATGTAGTGATATCTAAATATCAATATACTTGGTTCATGAATGCTGGATTGGATTTTTAGAGGTATTAATTGCACTGGAATTATCAGAATATAAAATCATAGAATCTTGTGCAATTCCGTAATTGCTTAATATTCTTTTCATCTACACAAGCTGAGTATATGCATTACCTGCCGCAATGTACTCAGCTTCAACAGTTGAGAGCGATACAAAACTTGGTTTCTTACTTTACCAATAAACTAAAAGTTTCCTATATATAAACAACCACCACTGGTTGATTTTCAATCATCAATATTACCAGCTCAATCTGTCACTCCTCATACCCAGAAATCGGATTCACAGGAATCCCGATTGCTGAATCCGATGCTGACAGCCTTCGTAGTACCGCATTCTCGGCTCCTACCGTCCATATGCCAAATTCTGATTCTGGGATCATATAAGGAGGATTTTTTTAAGGTACATTTAACTCGTAATAAGCATAACCATAAGATTACCCAATTCATAAAGGCAACATCATCGTCACATATCCACTAATATAATCATTTGAGTACAATGCTGAAAGAAAAATACATAAATTAAAAATCAAGCTCCAGAAGACCGCTGCACGCTCCAAGCTCAACACTGCTACAACCTAACATCACCTGCACGCATCTATCGTGCATAAACTTATAGAAAGCTTAGAGGGTGGTGTAAGTGTGTGCACCAAGTAAGTGTCAAGTATTCAATACAATGCCATCATCATATAATACCGAAATTACTGGTAATCCATAAATCGTACATTATCAGAATAAGCAGAAATATTGACAAGATCATGAATTATCAGAGTAAGAAGAAATACTGACAAGATCATAAATCATACGATAACAGAGTAAGTGAAAGTATGAACAAGTTCATAAGTCAATCAATATCAGAATACGCAATATAGAACATCTATGTAATAAGAAGTCATAAAGAGCCAAATATCAGATGCCGAGGATGCAATGCAATATACAAATCCTGCTAAGTCTATTTAGGCCATATAAGTGCAGAAACATAGTAACCTAAAATGCCATATGCCTGCAGATGTAATGCAATATACGATGCAAATGAAATGACCATGTTGGAGTGT
The DNA here is from genome assembly GCA_037074715.1 of Magnolia kwangsiensis. NCBI lineage: Eukaryota > Viridiplantae > Streptophyta > Magnoliopsida > Magnoliales > Magnoliaceae > Magnolia > Magnolia kwangsiensis. Next base: position 72,740,792 of record CM073584.1, read on the forward strand.
GAAGTCGGGATGATAATAGGTAGTATCGCAGGCTACGAGGTCCACCACAAGAGACTTCTATCCAAACCAGTCCCATACCTAAATTTGGATAGTCAGACTCAATGTGGTAAACTCCTGATCTTAGGTTAGTCGCGCGTCCAACCGAAATTCATGCCATAATGAAGGTACACAATAATTAGTTACGCACTACCAGTCCCAAGTGGATAGTGAATGGATGAATAAATGAGCATGTAACTCCTACTCAATAAGTCCACATATCAGTACGGTTCCTCTCTGGGAAATCACCGGGGTCTATTGCACTCCAAACCAGATTGTCGCCCCATCGCACGCAACAAGGTGAGTGGAAGAGACCTCACTATCCACCTACCAATATCGGGCTCGGCTCATCGATAGCGGACTCATTCCTCGAGCTGGTCAGACTCAGCCTAGCATTACCCCCTCCTCTCGGGTAGGTAAGGCCGTACCCCCTTCCAACTGACCACGACACAGTGGGAGATGCGGCCTAACGATATACGGGCCTCATGCGATCATGCATCCACTCGGTCTAGACGTTGAGCAACCTCTGAAACCAAGAGGGTTTATGGACTTTCACCCAGAGATATCTATAGCACCCCATGTAGAACAGATTTTTGGTGTCCCATCTGGCCATCCATGAAACACTTGTGGAGGCTACGACCTTGATGTCGCTAGGGCGTACAGTAATCACAACACACAATACAAGATGCATGAGTCATACAATCCAGTCATGCATCAATCCTGTGCATATCGTGTACTCATATGAGATAATCTCTACCTATCAGGGAGTCTCATAACAACATGCCCAATAATATATGCAATGGTCAACCACATCTCATAACAAACATACAGATGATGTGTATGGGCATGTATCGTGATGCTATGCTGTCACGTAGTCATAATCAGTATTAATAATCGGCATCGACAATCGACATTGACAATCACCCTCGATAATGTGGACATTTAACTAATATTACCCCCAAGAAATGGTCACATAGAGCCAAACATATAATGGCCCACAACCTCACATAAAGGCCTAATATACAACCTAATGGGCCTTACTTAAAGGCCACATATATACAACTGGTTGACCCTGCTTATGGGCATAATACATATCACAATGGGGCTTGCCCATAGGCCATGAATACATCACAATGGGCCTTGCCCATGGGCCATGAATACATGACATGTGGGCCCTACACATGGGTCTTGAATACATCAAATGGGTCATGCATCATAGGCTTAATACGTGTCACAATGGGCCTCAACTACGGGTTACATGTACATCATATAGGTCTCGACCATCGGTCTTGGCAATCGAAATCATCCTCGACAATCGAGGTGGGCCTCAATACTTGGCTTCGACAATCAGAGTCGGCCTATACAATCGGAATTGATCAATGATCGAAATTGATAAATCGGTCACGTCAATCGAAATCGGTAATTCGGTCATGATAATCGAAATTGATCGGTAATCAGAGTCGGCAAATCAGTCACGTTGATCAGAATTGGCAATCGGTCACGACAATCTTAATTAACAATCGTTCACGTTAATTGAAATCGATCGGTACTCAGAGTCGGCAAGTCGATCACGTCGATCGGAATCGGCAATCAGTCATGGTAATCGGGATCAGCAATCGGTCACGTCTATCACGCTCCAAACTCAGAAACCGGGCTCATAAAATTTTTGATCACCGAATCCGGTGCCGACAGCCCCCGTAGAACCCCATTCTCAGCTCCCAGCTCCCATTCGCCAGGTTCCGATCCTGGGATGCTGCGAGGAGGATTTTCAACGTCAGTTTGATTCGTAATAAGCATAACCAATGGCATAACCCACAAATAACAACCAAGAACTCCATTACATTTCCACTATGATAAAAAACTTTACAAGTATAATGAGCATAAAGGGAAATACAATGGTAAAGAACAAAAACTCCAAAATGATTTGCAACGTGCTCTTGCCTCAGCGCTGCTGCGAACCAACGTCACCTGCACACAACAGTCGTGCATAAGCTTATAGAAAGCTTAGAGGGTGGTGAAAGTGTGTGCGCTAGGTAGTAATATGATCATGCAATGTCAGAATAATGAGAAATATGCAGATAGATCCATAATATTATGAGCCGTACCAAGGTTATGCAATGCAAGACATGAATGGTATCGGCCATCCCAAGGCCACGCGATGTGCAATGCAACTCAAGCATACAGATCCTCATCTATGTCCACACATCAATACAGCTCAAATATGGGATATCATCGGAGTCTAGTACACTCTAAACCAGATTGCCGCCACATCGCGCGCAATAAGGTAAGTGAAAGAGACCTCACTATCCGTCTACCAATATCGGGCGCGATTCGTCGATAGCGGACCCATTCCTCGAGCTGGTCATACTCAGCCTAGGATTGCCCCCTACACTCGGGCAGGTAAGGCCGCACCCCCTTCCAACCGACCATGACACAGTGGAGAGCACAGCCAACTGGTATTCGGCACTCAGCGCTCGTCTACCCACTCGGTCTAGACGTTGGAGCAACCTCTTGGTACCATAAGGGTTTAGAAACTTTCACCCAGGGATATCTAAAGCAACGCATGTAGAATAAGATTTTTAGTATCCAATCCTACCAACCACGATGCGTCTGTGGAGGCTACGGCCCTGATATCGCTAGGGCGTACAATAACCATGTCACATAAATGCGAAATGCATGAATCACGCTATCCAGTCATGCAACAAATCCCGCGCATATCGTGCACTCATGTAGGGCAACACCGCCTAACCGGGAGCCCATGAAAAACCTGTCCAAAGGCATATGCTATGATCAGTCAATCCTCATATCAAGCATACATATGATGCGTATGATCATGAGTCATGAAACTATACTAAACATGTAAATGAGTGATGAACCATTCTTACAACGCAGATGGGCCTAGACAGCCTATACACAACAAGTACAGCCCAACAATGGGCCCTAAGGAGAGTCGTAATGTGGACATCCAACCAACATTACACTCGCAATGTGGACGTCAAACCAACATTGCTCCCAAGGCACGATCTTTGTAGACATCGCTACTTAGTCTGTATTGGAATTACACATTGCAATGGACTTTAGGTTCATCCCATTGGACCTTCATATATATCAAATGGGCCATATATTATGGGCCTTTTATTCATCAGATGGGCCACACAAATGGACCACACCAATGGGTCTTATGTGCATTGCAATGGGTCAAAACCCGTGGGCCTTGGATTGCATCAAATGGGTTTAATCTCATGGGTCTTATATGTCTTAAATGGGCCTAACCCATAGGGCTTTTACAAATCAAATGGGCCTAACCCATAGTCCTTTTTACAAATCAAATGGGCCTCAACCCATGGGCCTTTTTACAAATCAAATGGGCCTAACCCATAGCCCTTTTTACAAATCAAATGGGCCTAACCCATAGGCCTTTTTACAAATCAAATGGGCCTATTCCCGTGGACTTTAGTTATAACAAATGGGCTACGCCAATTGGGCCCCATATTTCCATCAAATGGGCCTCAACCCATGGGCCTAGAGGCCCACTGAAATGTTTATTTTCTATTCAACAAGGCAAGGGCCCACTGAAATGTTTATTTTCTATTCAACAAGGCAAGGGCCCACTGAAATGTTTATTTGTAGTCCAGCCAGGGGAGGGGTGGTGGTGTGATCAATACGTGCGCAAGGTGGGCTCCACTGTCTGCTGGACGGTGGAGGTAAAACACAAATATCATGGTGAGAGTCACCGTCCACGGCCTGTGGACGGTGTGAATAAAATGCATACATTACTGTGGGTTCCACAGATGTGGCCCACCATAATGCATAAATGCCATTTGAGCCGTTCATAAGGTCACTCGGACCTGGATGAAGGGAAAACATAAATTTTATCTTGATCCAAAACTTATGTGGGCCCAAAAATGGTTTTCAATGGTAGGAGGTACAGTCCCATTGTTTCATGTGGTGTGGGCCACTTGAGTTTTAGATTTAGTTGAAATTTGGAGGGGGCCCACCTGAGAAGGGGACCCACCTCATGAACGGCGTAGATAAGACATATACATCATGTGGGGCCCACGACAGTAACCGTGGGTGACTGCACGGCCGACCGCTTCACGCAGCGCCTGCTGCTGCCGTGCGCGGTCAAAGGCAGAGGCAATGCCTCATGCTTTGGTTATTTTTTTTTGAAAAAAAAAGAAATCCTGAGGATTTTCACAGGTAGGGCCCACCATCAGAAAATCCAACCCGTTCATTTGCTTCACCGGCTCGATACTGACAAAAAGAGTCCAAGCTTGGGCTTGTTTCGGCGCGTAGAAGAAATCTGGGGAACTTTAAACGGTGGAGATCACTATTTTCTAAGGTATGGCCCGCCAGAACGACGGATCAGCTTCACATTTTTGCTCAACGCCTAAAATGATATGGGCAAGAGGATGGACGGCTTGGATTGAATGCTTACCCTAAGGTGGGGCCTATGCAAGTGGCTCACCTCAAAGCCTCTCTTTATTTTTTTATTTTTTTATTTTATACAGGGACGTCCAGCGTCCCAGATGCTGGACGGTTGGCTCCTTCAAGTAATTGCGGTGGCCTAATTAGGTGGGCCACCACATGGAAAACAGTGTGGATACTCCACACATAAAGTGGGCCACATTGATGATTTGAATAAAATAATGGTCTCATGGTGGGGTCCATTCAAATAGGCCACAACACCCTATTGCAATCTCAAAAAAGAAATCAAAATAAAAGAAAATAAAATAAAAAGGGAGAGAGACATGGAGAGTGGAACACGCTTTGTGATGGAGGGCTCCGCCACTATGAGCCCTCCCTTGCTATGAATCATACATCAAGAGGGTCATTTAGCACATGAGACCATCAAAACTTAAAATCAACGGTGTGGATCCTTTCCCCACTAATATGGATGGTCTAGATGACCTTTCAAATGAAATAAACATCATGATGGGGTCCATGGAGAATGGCCCCATCATGGAATGATCATGATGATCCAAGTGGGCCATCGGCCACATTTTAGGGTCCCAAGTGAGATCCACACCACTGATCGGTGGGCCTCACTTGGCCCATCATAAAAATAAAAAAAACTAGTATGATCTAGCACCCACCATCCAATCTTCTTGCTCATATGGGTTCCTTGGCACCTTAGCTTGGATTTCAATGGAGGAGATGGAGAATGGAAGGTTAGGATGGGAAGATCATGGGGTGAAGAGGTGGGCCACACTTGGAGTTTAGGAAGCTTGGAGAAATTTCATACGTATGGAGCTTAAGAATTTTTTGTTGCTTGGAGATTTGAAATGAGAAAGAGAGAAAGAGAGAGAGTTGTAAAGGGAGAGAGAGAGTGATGGATGGATGTGGTGATGGGGGTGTAAGAAAGTCTTGACTTTTGAGGCCTTTTGTGTAAGAGAGGTATGGGAGGTGTAAGAAATTCTTGACTTTTGAGGGCTTTGTGTAAGAGAGGTATGGGAGGTGTAGACTTTTGTGGTTGCTTGGGAAAATGGGTGAAAGTGATGTGTACTTGACATGTACTTGACATGTGATGGATTGATGGATTGATTGATTGATGGGATTGATGTGATTGATGTAATACATCATAGAGATTCTCTTGAGTTTCACAATGCGCGGCGTTTTCCTCGCACCGAACGTTGGCCCACATCTCTTGACCAGGATATCGCCTTGGCGCGCGAGTCGAGGCATTGGAACTGCAGCGACGGCGCGGTCGCTATGGTAGTGGTCTTGGGTTGAGTCGACTCGGGTTGTCGACATATGAATCAGGGTCACATGTCGATATCGGTTAAGGGTCGAAGGTTGCCGAAATTCGACCAGTAAGATCGCGGAAGTATACGGAAAGGTACGGACCAAGATACGGGTCTTACAACGTCAATCAAAATCGATCGGTACTTAGAGTCGGTAAGTCAGTCACGTCGATCGGAATCAACAATCGGTTGTGATAATCGGAATCGATCGATAATCAGGATCGGTAAATCGGTCACATTAATTGCACTGATAATCAATAAATAAACAAAATGGCGTCCATAGATGATCAGCTGATCAACTATAGTATAAAGATCAGCACTTGGCCGTGGTTATATCAAATCTGATAACACAGAGCCGTCTGTCTATGGCGAATGGGCTCCACTTATTTGGGTTAACCCACTGAGGGAATAATGAGAATGGGCTTAACAAGGCCTAAGGGAAGGTCACAATATGGACATCCAACCATCACTGCCCATCATTGTGGACATTTAACCAAGATTGCTCCCAATGAGTGACCCACATTGAGCCAAATGTATAGTAAACTCGCGACTTCACGCAAAGGTCTAATTCACATCGAATGGGCCTCATATAAGGGCCACATATTCACCACATCAAGCCTTGCCCAATGGGCCACATACCTGGGCTTATATACGTCACAATGAGCCTCACCTTATGGGCCAGAAATACATCTCATTAGGCCTCACCAAATGAGTCTCAGACACATCATACCAGACCTCATCATATGGGTCACAATTACATTATAATAGGCCTCATATCTGGGCCTCAAATATACATCACAATGGGCTACGACCCATGGGCTTCAAATACACAATAGGTGGGCCCTACACATGGACTTAATATACGTCACAGGTGGGCCCTGTACATGGGCCTCATACACATCATGTGGGCTGTATCAATGGGCCGCACTAATAGACCTTATGTACATTGCAATGGGCCATAACCCATGGGCCTTGATTACATCACAATGGGCCCTTGCAAATATCAAGGTAGGCCTCAACAACAGGCCACGAATTGTCACGCCCCAAACTAGGGAACCGGGCTCACAAAATTCTCGATCACTGAATTCGGCGCCGACAGCCTCCGTAGAACCCCATTCTCGGTTCCTAGCGCCCATTCGCCAGGTTCCAATCCTGGGATGCTACGAGGAGGATTTTCAACGTCAGTTTGATTCGTAATAAGCATAACCAAAGGCATAACCCACAAGCAACAATAAAAAACTCCATTATATTTCTATTATGATCAAAAACTTTACAAGTATAATGAGCATAAAGGGAAATACAATGGTAAAGAATAAAAACTCCAAAATGATCTGCAACGTGCTCCTGCCTCAGCGTTGCTGTGCCCCAACATCACCCGCATGCAACGGTCGTGCATAAGCTTATAGAAAGCTTAGAGGGTGATAAAAATGTGTGTGCAAGGTAGTAATATGATCATGTAATGTCAGAGTAATACAGAATATGCGGATGGATCCATAATATCATGAGCCGTACCAAGGCTATGCGATGCAAGACGCAAGTCAAGCATACAATCCTCATCTAAGTCCACATGTCAATACAGCTCAAATCTGAAATATCACCGGGGTCTAGTACACTCTAAACCAGATCGCCACCTCATCGCGCGCAATAAGGTAAGTGGAAGAGACCTCACTATCCATCTTCCAATATCGGGCACGACTCGTCAATAGCGGACCCATTCCTCGAACTGGTCAGACTCAGCCTAGTATTGCCCCCTACTCTCGGGCGGGTAAGGCAACACCCCTTTCCAACCGACCATGACACAGTGGAGAGCACAGCCATCTGGTAATCGGCACTCAACGTTCATCTACCCACTCGGTCTAGACGTTGGAGCAACCTCTTGGTACCATAAGGGTTTAGGGACTTTCACCTAGGGATATCTATAGCACCCCATATAGAATAAGATTTTCGGTATCTAATCCTGCTAACCACGATACGTCTGTGGAGGCTATGGCCCTGATGTCGCTAGGGCGTACAGTAACCATGTCACACAAATGCGAAATGCATGAATCACGTTGTCCAGTCATGCAATAAATCTGCACATATCATGCGCTCATGTAGGGCAACACTGCCTATCCGGGAGCCCATAAACAACCTGCACGAAGGCATATGCTATGATCAGTCACCTCTCATGTCAGGCATACATATGATGCGTATGATCGTGAGTCATGGAACTATACTAAACATGTTATAATGAAATGAACTATCCTTACAATGCAGATGGGCCTGGACGGCCTACATACAACAAGTACGGGCCTAATAATGGGCCCTAAGGAGAGTCGTAATGTGGACATCCAACCAGCATTACACTCGCAATATGTACGTCAAACCAACATTGCTCCCAAGGCACGATCGTCGTAAACATCGTTACATAATCCGTGTTGGGATCACACATTGCAATGAACCTTAGGTACATCCCATTGGGCCTTAAATACATCTAATGGGCCATGTCATATGGGCCTTTTATTCATCAAATGGGCCACATAAATGGACCACACCAATGGGCCTTATGTGCATTGCAATGGGTCATAACCCATGGGCCTTAGATTGTAAATGGGCATAACCTCATAGGCTTTAAAATACATCAAATGGGTCCAATCCCATGGACCTTATAATACACCAAATGACCCCATTCCATGAGCCTAAGATCCACATCAAAGTGGACCCCAATGAACTACTACAACTACCTTAAGATGGGCCTCAAAACAGGCCAAGGTGGGGTCTACTTGGACTATGGATTTGGCTCATCTTCCCATGCCATAAATTAATCTTACAAATGGTTGGACGGCGTGGATACAACAAATGTATCATGGTGGGTCCATAGATAGACAACATGGATGGAATAGGTTGAACGCACGAGATTTGCAGCCGTGTGAAGTGGCAAGCTCATGGGCCAAAAGGGCAGCTAATGCTACGGTACATGCAACATAGATGGCTAAAAGATCAGCAGAGGTGGGTCCCACGTAGGGCCCACCACTACATTCAAGTAACAAGCTTTATAATATAATATATATTATATATAATATAATATATACACATATATAATATATCAAACCTCCTTAGGAGTGGGACCCACAGAACTTGATGTCACCATATGACAGTGGGTCCCACCATCAAAACAAATGTACAACATCATGTAAACCACATACGTTGTGCATGGCCCACCACCAACATGGATGGACGGCTGGTGTAAACCACAAACATCATGTGCTGACGTCAAGAAAGCAGCCGTGTAGCTACTCTACGTGCAGCTTGCTGCTCGTTGTAAAACAGAGGTGGGTCCCACGTAGGGCCCACCCTTATGTGTATATATATATATATATATATATATATATATATATATATATATATGCATAACACGTGCAACCACTGTTGCTTTTTAAAAGTAGTATAGGTGGAGCCCACCACAATGTTAATTACAAGTAAGCTATATTATATTATAATATATAATATATCATAACATATATTAACATAATATAATATATTATATTAATACCATACACACACCCTCCTGGACAGTCCTGCATACACCAAGGTGGCCCCACATGTGGGGTGTGATGCCCACCGTCCAGGTTCAATGTACGGTTTGATAAAACACATGCATCATGTGGTGTGGCCCACCAAAAGAGATGGATGAGGTGGGTGGGTCCCACGGACCCCACCATCAGGTCACACTTCACCGTTAGCCCCCACCACCAGGGATGGAAACCAAGACCTTGGTGTTGGAAACGAGGTATCTTTCACTGTCTGCCACGTGGGCTGTGGAGGCCCACCGTTGAAACGGGGTATCTTTCACTCTGTCAACCAGTTGAGCTATGGATTTTTGGGCATGGATTCATGCATCAAGGAGGGCTCCATACCACAAGTGGGGTGGGCCCCACTGCCCAGGGCAGTGAACGGTTTGGATAAACACCTACATCAATGGTGTGGCCCAACCCAAGGGTGGAGGACGGTGGTGGGTCCCTTGGACCGCACCATCAGTTCATACGTCACTGGTAGTCACCCCTGCCAGTCCACACCCCACACTTGCATACGTCCAGCGTCCTAGGGACGCTGGACAATTTGGATATAACGCAAGCCTCATGGTGGGTCCCACAGGGACGTGGCCCACCAAACTTTTGGATCAAGCTACTATTTGTGTTTCTCCTACATCCAGGGCCAACCAAAGGTGGTAAGCAAGGTGGGCCCTACGGATGAGAAGACATGGATCATACATGATAGTGAGGGGCCCATAACACATAAGAAAGAGAGGGAGAGAGAGAGAGATATATCGGCGAGGATGGAGGGCCCCCTCTTTGATACAAAATATACATCAAGGTGGGTCCCACATACATGGACCCTTAATCAAATAAAATGAATGAAAATAAAGATCTAAGATCACCCACCAGTTCCTTCTTGCACCAAAGGCTTCCTTAGCTCCTTAGCTTCGACTTCAATGGAGGAGATGAGAAATGGATGGCTAGGATGGGAGATGATGGGGTAGGAAAGTGGGCCACCTTGGAGTTTTAGAAAGCTTGGAGAGATTTCATACGTATGGAGCTTGCTTGGAGAATGAGATGGGAAAATGAGAAAGAGAGAGAGTGTTGTAGAGAGAGATGGGTGATGGATGGATGTGGTGAATGATGGTTGTGTAAGAAAACCTTGACTTTTGTGACTTTTTGTGTAAGAGAGGTATGGGAGGTGTAAGAAATCCTTGACTTTTGAGACCTTTTGTGTAAGAGAGGTATGGGCTTTGTAAGAAAAGCTTGACTTATGTGGTTGCTTGAGAATGGGTGAAAGGTGATGTGTACTTGACATGTACTTGACATGTGATGGATTGATTGATTGATGGATTGATGAGATTGATGTGACACATCGTAGAGATTTCCTTGGGTTTCGCAATGCGCGGTGTTTCCTCGCACCGAACGTCGGTCTACAACTCTTGACCAGGGTATCGCCTCGGCGCGCAAGTCGCGGCATCGGAACTGCAGCGATGGCGCGGTCGCTATGGTACAGAACTCGGGTTGAGTCAAAACAGGTTGACGTCATATGAATCAGGGTCACGCGTTAATATCGGTTAAGGGTCGAAGGTTGCCGGAATTCGACCGGTAAGACCGCGGAAATCTACGGAACGGTACGGACTAAGATATGGGTCTTACACGAATACATTAAGGTGGGCCTCCTCAAATGGGCCTATGTATATATTAAGGTGGACCTCGACGAATGAACACAAGTACATCAATATATATAATATAAATATATGAATCATCTCAAAGGATCAACTGGACCGCACTCCAAAAAAATAGTGGTGACAGTAATTTTCAGCATTAAAATTCTCAAGGCCTACCATATCATTTATTTCCCATCAAATCTGATCATAAGGTCACGATGACCTGAAAGGGGTTTTAATAATGGACAGTCAAACCCACTGATTTCCATAGTATGGTCCACCTAACCCTAGATCTGTCTTATTTTTAGCCTCAAGCCTTAAGACATGCTTGCCAAATGGTGGACGGTTTGGATGCAACACATGCATCATTGTGGGTCCCCTATGGATGATTGACATAGATATAATAGATGGGACCCACAGAACTTGGTGGCGTCAATATAGCAGCTATGTAGATGGTGTGAGATACCCCAGCCAATCAAACGAGTAGGTCCCACTGATGGACGGTGTGGATGAAGTAAGTGGGACCCACAAATATACAGAATATATGTATATAATAGATAAATATATAATTTTAAATTAATGTCTAGTCCCTGGATGGGCTGGAGGAATGCACAAATTAAGGTGTAGCCTGCACGTGGTGTGTCCCACCGTCCAAGTAATGGATGGTGCAGATAAGACCTGTACATCGCGGTGGTCCATAGCTGGATGGCGTGGAGAGAACACACACATCATTGGGTCCCACCATCCAGTGATGGGGACGGTGCAGTCAGAACACATGCACCATGAGGGCTCCACCGTCCACTGTCGTGGACGGCGGGAGTAAAACACATACATCATTGTGTGTCCCACATGGGCCCACCATAATGCTTATTTGCCATCCAACCTGTTGAAAAGGTCACGCTGACTTGGATGGGAGGAAAAATAAATTTCATATTAATCCCAAACTCCTGTGGCGCCCAAAAGAGTTTCAATGGCAACCGTTCAATCACACTATTTCCTACTGTGTGGGCCACCTGAATCCCATATGCGGTTGATTTTTGGAGTGGCCCATATCCAGGGGGGGCCCCACCCAATGCATGGTGTGGATGTTCGAACTACATCAAGGTGGGACCTGTGGTAGGGGCCATGGTCACTGCCCCTTTTACAAGCCGTAGGACGTTTCTTGCTACAACGTCTGACAAAAAGTGGCTTCTCTTATCATTTTATTATTATTTTTTGATTTGTTATTTTTCAAAGGTTTTTCATAGGTGGGACCCGCATCAGTTGAATCTAGCCCATCCATTGCACTCTATGACTCAAGACAAGCCAAACAAGTCCAATATTGACTATATTTCGGCGTGTAGCAAAAATTAAATTGAATTTAAACGGTGAGAATCACTGTTTTAAAAAGTATGGCCCGTCCAATGAGTGGATTAGCTTCCTTCTTTAGCTCAACGCCTAAAATGACCTAGGGAATGGGATGGACGGCTTGGATTAAGGTGCATACATCAAGATGGGGCATGTATGAGTGGCCTACCCAAAGAGCTTAAATTAAGTTGATTTTTTTTTTCATTACAAATCACGTCCAGAGCCGTTGCCCACCGTCTGTTCACACTTTACTATGAAGCTCGTCCAGCGTCCAGGGACGCTGGATGGCTGCATATAACACATTTAAGGTGGCCCCCACCCATAGACATGCTACTAGGGTGGGCCACCAAATGTTTGGATGGTGTGCATAGGACACACATCAAGGTGACGTCCATTTGATGAACGGTTTGGACATCTCACAACTCATTAAGTGAGCCACATAATCACATCTTCACACACTAAACAAATGAAAAAGAAAGAGAGAGGAAAGCACCCACCTTATATCTTCTTGGATTTCTTCTTTCATCAACGTATCTTAAAGCTCCAAGGGATGCATTTGAACAGTGGAGATTGATTTTGGAGAGTGGGATTAGGTGGTAGAGAGTGGGCCACACCAAGCTCCTCCATGGAAGCCATGGACGTGGGTTGTTTGGAGAGAGGAGCTTAAAAAATGAGAGAGAGAGGTGTAAGAGAAGTGATGGGAGAGAGGATGGTGAGGTGATAGGAAGGTTGACTTTTGGGATTACGTTTTGTACTTAGGAATGGGGAGAGTAATGAGTGTACTTTTGACAAATGAGGTGATTGATGTGATGAATTTTTCTCAGGATTTGCAACGTGCGGTGTTTTTCTTGAACTGAACGCGGGCCCACATCTCCTGGCCAGGGTACCACATCGGTGTATAAGACGCGGCATCGGAACCACAGTGACAGCGTGGTCGCACTGGTACAAGTCTCAGGTTGAGCTGATTCTAATATATGGAACACGTCTTAAGATCGCCCGCAAACGTCGATAACAGATCGTGTGTCGCAGGAATTCAACTGGGAGGATCGCGGGAGCCTATGGAACGGTACAGTCTAGGATACAGGCTTGACACAATCAGCTTCCGTGTAACTAGCTAATTGCACACTAGTATTATGTGGATACCAGAGACCAAGATTTGCTGAACTAGTGACATATCGCATAATCCGCTTAACAATAATTAAATGTGACTCTTTAGGGTTAGATTGATATATAACACATATTCCTACCCTAAATGCAATATCAGGTCGGATCGTAGTTAAATGAAGCAAACTTCCTTTCATACTACGATACAGCTTAGGATCCACGCTCTTACCTGTAGAGTCCTTTAAGATTTTTAAAGTAGTACTCATAGGAGTATCAAAATTTTTTCCACTCTCAAATTTAAACTTTTTAACTAAGTTCAGAGCATATTTAGTTTAAGAGATAAAGAAACCATCAGCTAGCCGTTTTACTTGCAACCCTAGGAAATAATTCAATTCTCCAACCATGCTCATTTCGAACTTAGACTTCATAAGATTTGTAAACTCAACAGTCATGTTAGCATAGGTAGATCCATAGATAATATCATCAACATAAATTTGTACTATTAAAATGTAATCATCATGTTTCTTTACAAACAATGTTTTATCAACAGTTTCCATTATAAAGTTATGACTTAGTAGAAACTTAGTCAACTTTTTATACCATGCCCAGGGAGCTCATTTCAAACTGTAGAGTGTCTTTTTTAGGTGGTAGACATGATCAACATTCTTATGGTCTTCAAAACCCGTTGGTTGTTCAACATATACTTCTTCATGCAAATCACCATTTAAGAATGCACTCTTTACATCTATTTGATATATTTTAAACTTTTTAAAGCATGTAATGGATATAAACAGTCTGATTGATTTAAGACGAGCTACTGGGGCAAAGGTCTTATTGTAATCGATGCCTTCAATTTGAGTATACCCTTGGACAACTAGCCTAGCCTTGTTTCTAATAATATTACCAAGTTCATTAGACTTATTTTTAAAAATCCATTTTGTTCCGATAATGTGTTTATCTTTCGGTCTTAGAACTAAATACCAAACATAATTTCTAACAAATTGATTGAGCTCTTCTTGCATCCTAACAATCCAGTTTTCATCAGTAAGAGCTTCTTTTACATTAGCCGGTTTCATCTGAGATGTAAAGCACATGTAATTACACATATCTTCTAGTTGTTTACGAGTACGCACACCAGTGAGAGAGTTTTTAAGGATCCGATTAGTTGGATGGTCTTTAACAGTCCTCAGTTCAGTGTTATTTTGTCTTGATGAAGAATCTGGTTTATCAATTAGAAGAACTTCATCATTTTTTAAACTTGAGACAGGTGTATTCAAGTGATCATCAATAACCATATTAATGAACTCTTGAATTACACCGGTCCTCTTATTAAGAATCCGATATGCTCAACTATTTGGAGCATACCCTAAAAATATTCCTTCATTACTTTTGGTGTCAAACTTACCTAGATTTTCTCGGTCACGTAAAATATAACACTTGCTGCCGAAAACTTGAAAGTATTTGACAGTAGGCTTCTTATCAAATCACATTTCAAAAGCCATTTTACCATTTAATTTTCTAGTATAGACGCAGTTAATTATATAACTAGCAGTATTTATGGCTTCGGTTCAAAGATTTTTAGGAAGCTTCATACTATTTAGCATTACATTTACCATTTCTTGAAGCACTCTATTTTTTTTTTCTACTATACCATTTTGTTGTGGTGTTTTGGGCATCGAGAATTCATGTGATATTCTCTAATCACTGTAAAATTTTTCAAAACTGCTATTCTCAAATTCTGATTCATGATCATCACGGATCTTACAGACTTGAGATCCTTTTTTCCGTTTGGATATGTTTAAGTACCCTTTTTACTTCATTGAGAGTTTTTGATTTGTCTCTTAAGAAGATTACCCATGTATATCTAGTAAAGTCATCAACAATTACCAGAATGTACTTCTTGCCACCTCGACTCTCCGTTCTAGTTGGTCCAATGAGATTCATATGGAGAAGTTCGAGTGGTTTAGATGTGGCATTGAAGTTCACCTTTTTGTGAGTACTCTTAGTTTGTTTTCCAATCTGACATTCACCACATATTTTATCTATTTTATATAATTTATGTAGACCTTTTACCAATTCTCTTTTGCTCAATCTATACAAGTTCCGGTAGTGTACATGTCCAAGGCATTTATGCCATAATTCAGTTTCTTCGGTATGGACCATGTAACATGATAGATTAGATGAGCTTGAATCACTTATAATGTAGTAGCTTTCAGAAGTTATGCGACCAGTTAATATTACAAAATCATTTTTATTTAGAATTCATAACCTTGGTTAGTAAATTTTACACTATGATTATTATCGCATATTTGAGAGATGCTTAATAAATTGTGTTTTAATCATTCAACATATAAAACATTCTCAAATAGAGGGAGGTTAAAGAGCTGAACCATACCTTGACCAATTATTTTATAGTTGCTACTGTTGATGCCAAAATCTGGTCGGCCCCCTACGTCGTCTTCACTTCGATGTATCGCCCCTGAAACCTGCAACCAGAGAACTAGCAAAGGTGACCCTGGCTATGCCGGGGGACCCTCCGATGCCTAAGTCAGGTCAAGAGAATCAGGGTCTAAGTAGAGAGTAAAGGAGAGAGCTCTTGCTATTACGTACCTGTAGATATGGCGTTGTGTGCTATTTATACTTACCTGTAGTATGGTCTGGATCCGATAATCTCGGTACGATCACAAGGATTCTCGGATCATGGAGATACTGCCCGCAATCTACTGATCACGCAGCGTATCAGGCGAGTGGTGTGTATCTGCGAGCGAAGTTATCGGCCACGATCAGTAATGGCAACTTCCGCATTTGGCGTATGTCATTACATGCCTACTCGGCTCGGCTCATCTGAGGATATAGCATCTAGTACTGTGTCCGATCCGACCCGTTAGGTCAGTTCCATCGTAGTTGGCAGGGCTGGCTGTGTCGAGCAGAGTGTGGTTACAGTACAACAGGTCATCCGATTAGAGTATGAGAACTATCCCGAGCTGCACCTTAACCGTGTCGGCTGCTCGGATGGGTCGCGTCTCGAAACAGGTCGGAAGAGTCATGCCTCGGCTCAGCCTGGCACTCGGACTGGCGTTGTATCGTGAGCTCGAATTTCCTATAACAGAAGCCCCCTACTCTTCGAGTCTGCTTGCGGACTTGGAGAGTATTCGTGTGAAATATCTCCCGCCCATACTGCATTGATGACAATTTTTAAACTTCACGCATGACAATCGTTCTAGTCGACGCGTGGCGACAGTTACGATTTCGAATCTCCTTCCGACCTATGAGAGCTTTCCATGTAGGTTTAAGGAGGCGTGTACGTTACGGTTCCCACTGCTAGGGCTTCGCTTCGCGTATCAAAACACATTGCCTGATATCAGGGCCGTACAGTTGGTTGAGTACTTTCCCAACGGGGTGTGGCCAGTGTGCTCAGAGATCGGCTCGTGCCAATTTGGCTGCGGCCATTATGACTTGTCATTAATGAGAAGTTCCTTCGTTGCCTATATAAGGAATCCTGAATTTTCGTTCGTTACTTTACATTCTGAACCAGAAGAGCGTACCGGAGAAGGCGATTTTCGACTAGGCGATTCCGTTTGAATTCGAAGTTTTCGGCAGGCGATTTCGACCGATCTCCTTCTTCCAGTAGAAGACAATTTTCGGTAGTCGCCCGGTGAGTCACCTTCGTTGTTCTTCATCTCTCTTTCTGTTATGTCTTTCTACCTCGAAGTCGTGCATGAGTACGCCGAGGACTCCGAGCCGGGGAGTTCTGAAGATGGAAGTGGGACCTCCGAAGGCCCCTTCTAAACCATGACCCTATAACCCCCGCCTTAGAGACAAAAGACGTTGGGTGCTAGGACCAAGTAGCCCAGCAAGAAGAAGGCTACCTGCGCCCGTCGAGTCAACACTGCTGAGGCTACTGAAATGTTCGCAAGTCTGCACACTGCTGAAGTAGTCCTGGGAGGTTCCGTCATGTCGGAATCTCAAATGGACTGGATCCGTTCGGAGTTTCAAATTCTGAACTCCGTTTGGATAAGGGCCCCTGGGCTTTTGGACTTGGCTGGATCTCCAGCAGAGGGGGAATTCTCAATCTTCCTCTGTGTGTTGCAGTGCAGGCTCCGACTCTCACTTCACCCCTTCATTCGGAAGGTCGCGGCCTACCTCGGACTGGCTCCCGGGCTATTCGCTCCCAACGCCTGGAGGGTGCTAATCTCCGCATTCATTATCTGGTGTCAAGTTGGAAATTCTAAGCTGACCTCGGAGGAGCTGATGAGTCTGTACCTAGTCAAGCACAACAGCAACGAGCCATGGTACTATTTTGTAACCCGAGGCAGCAAGGGGTCGGGACTGGTGATGAACCTTCCGTTCTCCAATAAAGACTGGAAGAATAAGTGATTCTGGGAGAAAAAAATGGGAGGCACCGGCAGCGGAGCTCGGAGCTCTGACAACACGGGTCCCGACCCATTTCAAAAAATCAGGTCAGACTTTAACCATTATTTGTGTCGACGCCTTTATTTTCCTTCATTTTAATTGAAGTAAAACTTCTCTGTTTTCTCTTTGCAGCTTTCTCGAAGGGGCTGCCTCTCCTCGATCCGGCTCAGAAGAACCGGATCGCGAAGGCTAGAGTGCGGTCGGAGACGCTTCGCTCCTGGGCGGACTTGATAACAGCAGACAATCTTTATCAGTCTGGGCTTTACAAGACACAACCCTTACCCATATCCTTCAGTAAGATATCTTGATCTTTCTGTCATGCTCAGTTTTATTCACTTAGTCGTTGACACTGTCACTTATCTTGCAGGCATGGACGAGGCATCCAGCGCTCAGAAGAGGAAGGCGGCTCCCACTGCGGCGGAGTTGTTGAAGGACGCCCCCCGGGTGAAGATCACCCGAAAGAAGCAGGCCCCTCCTCGGGAGGGGGAGTCTTCTGTTGCATCCGATCTCTGCTGCCCCCGCCCCGAGGCTCGACGGGTCGACTCTTGCGGTGCTTGCTCACCTGCAGGCGTCAGGTGCTGTGCCAACCCCGGTGCTTCCTAGGGTGACCAGGGGCCCAGATAATGCCAACCCCGTGGTTCCTCCAGCGGCTCCACTTCCCGCACTGTCCGGGCCGACCAGGGGCCCGGTGGTAGCTTCTCTCCCTGTGCTCGCTCGTACAACTATGGCTAGCGTCCCGGTTGTTTCGAGCCCTGCTCCTCCTTCCACCGTCGTTCCCCCCACCACGGGGGCTCTTACTGCAGCCCCTGAGCCCCCCATTGCTATCCCTTCTTCCTCCGCGTGGGAGGAGGCTAATAGGAAGGCTGATAACGTGCTTTCCCCTCCTGAGGTCGGGGGAGATGCACGACCCGAGGGTTAGAACTCGACCGACAGTAGGGTAGGGGCTAAGGAGGCTGGGGCCTCGTCCCAAGTAGGCATGAGCAGTGGGAGGATCGAGCCGGGCTATCATATGGCCTGCCTGGCTCCATGGGCGACCAAGCATGCCCCCGAGGAGGACATAGTTCGAACCCTTAGCTGGTCGGACAACGCCTTTCTGAACGACTTGGCTGCCGTGTGTTACACGGTATGTCTCCGAAAAGATTCTTTCTGTCCTTCGTATTATCATCATACATTTTTTAGATGTTGATTCCCTTTTCCTTATTCAGGCTGTCCCGGCGTTGCTCTCAATTCGGGAGAGAGCAAGGGAGCACCAGAGGAGAGAGATTGAGCTCGAGACCCTCAAGGCTGAGATGATGGCTTTGAAAGATGAGTCCGCCCTCATGCGGTCCGAGCAGAGTGAACTGCATCGGCAGCTCTCGGACGAGAGGGCCAGAGGAGGTTAGCTATAGGGGGTTGTGGTTGAACTAGAGGCTAGGGAGTTGCTACTGCAAGAGAAGGTGAATAACCTCAAAGCTAGCAATGATGCAGCCACCGCCGAGCTGACTCGCGCTAGAGCCCATGCGAATTCCTTGGCAATGGAGACCACCCGACTGGGTGAGGCCTTGGAACCCACTAAGGTTGAGGTGACCGAAGAGCGGATCCGAGCCATTGCTCAGGCTATGGAGGCCCAACGGGCCAAGGATGAGGTTTCTCTGGCAGCGGCAGTTGCTACCGCGATTGAAGACTTCAAGACCTCCAAGGAGAGGGACGCCTAAGCTGTGACGTTTTACAACCGCTGCTTCGATGCTTGTATCGAGGCTGTCCTGAGTTTATACCCCGACCTCGATCTTGATCCTCTTCTACCTGAGGACCTTGAAGACCCCCCTACTGCCCCTACTGAAGTCGCCCGCTCGAAACAAGCCCCCGACGCCCAAGCTCCTCCCGCATAAAGACTATATTTTCTCTTTTTTTTTTTCTTTTTTTTTACTGTCGATGTACTTTTGCCCCTTTGAGGGAGATTTACTGAATGAGAAACGTTTCCTTAGAATTTGTCCAGTCTTTACTTGCGATGTCGTTTTGTGACCGAGCTGACCTCTTTATAGGTCTAGCCCCTTTATTATTGCTTAGTCCGTTCTCCGAGCATCCTCGGCCCAAGTCTTAGTTGGGTCCGATCTTTTGGAGTGCTCAGCTCGTTGCTTGTCTGGCAAGGACCCTTCATTCTGTTGTATGATGAGCCGAGTACTCCATCGGAGTTTCGGGTCATTATTAGGCTTTTTTCCTCGAGGGCATGCCTTGTTGAGCCTTTGTATGGTTAGGTTCCGGCCCCTTAGGGGTCGGACCATTAGGTCGTACTCGTACTAACAAGACAATTGAGTAAACATTTAAGGCTAAATTGAAACTTTTATTAAGAGCCTTAAAGGCTAGTCGCTCGGAGGCGTATACTTTATTATGAGCCTTAAAGGCTAGTTCCTCATGGGTAGTAGATCTTCAGGTGCTCAGCGTTCCAAGGATGAGGGCATTGGCGGCCTTCGAGGTCTTTCAAGTGATACGAGCCCGGTTTGGCAGATCTGACCACGCGATATGGTCTTTTCCAGTTGGATCCGAGTGCTCCCGCTCCCGGTTCGGCTGTGTTCTGGAAGACCCGACGGAGGACTAAGTCCCCTGGGTGAAAACGCCTGACTTTGACCTTCGAGTTGTAGAAGCGCGCTACCTACTGATATCGAGTCGCCGCTCGGATCTTGAAAACATTTCTGAGTTCTTCAAGCAGATCCAGATTAGCGACGATCTACTCGGAGTTTTTATTTTCTTCGAAATTCCTCACTCGCACTGTAGGGAGTCCGATTTCTACTGGCACCATTGCCTCCGATCCATAGGACAACGAAAATGGGGTTTCACCTGCTGAAGTCTGGGATGTGGTCCTGTAAGCCCAGAGGACAAAGGGGAGCTCCTCGGCCCAGTTTCCCTTTGCCTTTTTCAACTTTATTTTGAGATGATGCTTGATGATTTTGTTGACCGCTTCCACCTGCCCATTTGACTGCGGGTGCTAAGGTGATGAATAGGCGTTCACGATGCCAAGTCCTCGACACATACCACGAAATTTGTCATTATCGAATTGGTGGCTGTTATCAAAGACGATGGTCCATGGAATTTCGAACCGGCAGATGATATTTTTCTACACAAAGTAGATTAATTTTTGCTCGGTGATCTTCGCGACCAGCTCGGCCTCGGCCCACTTAGTGAAGTAATCGATTGCAACTATGACGAACTTAACTTGTCCCTTCCTCATAGGCAAAGGACCGATAATGTCGATCCCCCATTGGGCGAATGACCAGGGCTCACTCATGTGAGTCATTTCTTCCGCCGGTTGCCTCTGCATGCTGTAAAACGCTAACACTTGTCGCACTTCCAAACAAAGTCCTTCGAGTCCTACTTGAGGGTCGGCCATAAATACCCTTGTTGGAGTATCTTCATGGCCAGGGCGCGGCTACCTGAATGGTTTTCACAGATTCCCTCGTGAATTTTTCGAATCACGTAGTCGGCTTCATCCGGTCGGAGGCATCTAAAGTAAGGCTAGGAATGCCCCTTCTTGTACAACACTCCGTCTAATATGACGTATTTGGCCGCTCTGACTCTGAGTCGCCTCACCTCTAACTTGTCCGAGGGGATTTCGCCAGATGATAGATAATTAAAAATTGGGTCCATCCAACTCGGAATGGAATGGATGGGATTGACCCTGGCTGGCTGATGCTCGGGTGCTCGATGAATTCAACGGGCACAAAATGCGGAATCTTTCCCTTGGAGGCCGAGGCGAGTCTCGTTAAGGCATCGGCCCATGAGTTCTCGACTCTGGGGATCTACCGGATGGTGTAACTCTAAAATTTTTTGATCAATTTTCTCGCTTCTTCGAGGTAGGAGATCATTCTGACTTCTTTGGCTTCATACTCTGAAGAGATGTGGTTCACTACTAGCTGAGAATCGCATCGAACTTGCAGGGTCTAGACCCCCAGGCTTGCTGCCAGCATGAGTCCGGCTAACAGTGCTTCATACTCGGCCTCGTTATTAGAGGCCTTGAACCCGAGTCTAATTGCGTATTGGATTATCGTTGAGTCGGGTGCAACCAGGACGACACCTGCTCCTGCTCCTTTAACGTTGGACCACCCATCAACATAAAGGACCCATCTTGGATCTGACACTGCCTCTTGGTCGCTCAACGGGGCAGGCGACGTCATCTCGACTTCCTTGTTGATCTGTTCTTCACTCGGAGTTGTGAACTCGGCGATGAAATCGGCTACAGCTTGACCCTTGATTGCCACCCTAGGGCAGAATTGAATGTCAAACTCTCCGAGCTCCACGGCCCACTTAGTGATCCGACCTGACACTTCGGGTCTTTGGAGGACTTGCCTCAGGGGAGAGTCGGTCAACACAATGATAGAATGGGCCTAGAAGTACGGCCGCAATCTTTTGGCCGAGACGACGAGGCAGATGCCAGTTTTTCCAAGGACTAGTATCTCGTTTCTGCCGGTACCATGACTTTACTCACATAATACATAGGGTACTGCTTGCTTCCAACTTTCCTGATCAGATTCGAGCTTACAGCTGAAGCCGAGACTGCGAGGTAGAGGAGCAAGGGCTCCCCTTCTTTAAGCTTGGACAAGAGAGGCGGTGAACCCAAGTATTGTTTCAATTGCTGGAAGGCTTTCTCACACTCCGGTGTCCACTCCGCCCTCTTGTGACCCTTCAGCTGCTGGAAGAAAGGAAGACATTTATTTATAGCCCTAGATATGAAGCATCCGAGGGCTGCAACTCTTCCTGTAAGACACTGTATCTCCTTAACGGTCCGAGGCAAGTTCATGTCGAGGAGAGCCTTGATCTTATCCGGGTTGGCCTCGATACCTCGCTGACTAACTTGAAAGCTAAGAAACTTCCCTGACTCAACCCCGAATGCACACTTAGCGGGATTCAGCTTCATCTGATATTCCCGGAGGACGCTAAATGTTTTCTCGAGGTCAGCAAGATAGTCGAAGGCTCTGGTACTCTTCACTAGCATATCGTCGACGTATACTTCCATGGTGCGCCCAATCT
Source organism: Magnolia kwangsiensis (assembly GCA_037074715.1). Lineage (NCBI taxonomy): Eukaryota > Viridiplantae > Streptophyta > Magnoliopsida > Magnoliales > Magnoliaceae > Magnolia > Magnolia kwangsiensis. Next base: position 72,763,622 of record CM073584.1, read on the forward strand.
GTCTAGCGAACATCTGATTCACCAGCCTCTGATATGTTGCCCCAGTATTCTTCAGGCCAAATGGCATGATTCGGTAACAGTAGAGTCCTCTGTCCATGACAAAGGTAGTCTTCTGCTTGTCTGGGGGATACATAGCGATCTGGTTGTATCCGGAATAGGTGTCCAAAAACGAGAGTAGTTCATGTCTCCTCGAATATCTAGCAGAATTTGCTCGGCAGATGTGTTGCGAGGAGTATAAGAACAAAACTTCCCTTCTGGCCTGCGGCTCGGTCGACGGTCGCGGGAAGTGCGGTCATCCGCCCCTTTACCTGTCGGCTGAGAGTTTTCATTCCTAGGCCTCTTCCCTTTGTTCGTCGAGTCAGTGACTTGTATACCTTTCGCGGGAAGTGCGGTCATCCGCCCCTTTACGGTCGCGGGAAGTGCGGTCATCCGCCCCTTTACCTGTCGGCTGAGAGTTTTCATTCCTAGGCCTCTTTCCTTTGTTCGTCGAGTCAGTGACTTGCGTACCTTTACGAGCATTAGTGAACTCCTCGGCGTTGGTATACTTCTGAGTCCGCTAGCATTTTCGGTGGATTCTTTCCGATGGAGAAGACGAACTTTCCTTCCTTTATTTCGCTCAGAATGGCAACAAGAGCCATTTTATCATCATAGTCTTCGACATGCAACGCTTTCTCATTAAACCGGGTGATGTAATCCTTCAACGACTCTTTCGGAGCCTACTTAATGGTGATTAGGTGAGTATTAGGTTTCCAACTTCTCTTACCGCTTATGAATTATGTAAGGAATAGCCGGCTAAGTTCTGCGAAAGAGCCCATGGAGTTTGGTTTGAGTTGGCGATACCAAATCCAAGAGGACCCTGTAAGGGTGATAGAAAATCCCCTACACATCATTGCGTCCGTTGCTGTCTGAATCTGCATCCACGATCGGTAGGACTCCAAGTGTTCGGATGGGTCCCTAGATCCTGAATACTGGATGACAGGAGGCATCCGAAACCTCTGTGGCATCACCTCAGCCATGATGGCAAGAGTGAAGGGAGGCTCGGTCTTTTTCATCATCGCTTGGATGGTGGCTAGAACTGTCGATTGTTGTTACTTTTTCTCCAACATCTGGAACTGGTCCTTTAGTTCCGCGAATCGTGCCTCCCACGGATCCTTATTTTCTGCGACGATCTCCGGGGCATCCTCGATCTCCGACGTTCTTTTTTCTTTCCTCCGTTCTAATTGATGACGAAGATCCGTGGGTGGCAGAGCACATGTGGCTGAATGAATGGTAGTAGGGGCTCGAGTAGTGGCATTCCGTGCGGATCCTTCGACGTGTACCGCTGGAGGATTTTGACCCGAACGTGGCACCCCTGAGTGCTGGGGAGCTTCAGGTCTCACGCTCCTCGGCATAGAGCGAGTCTCTACGAACAATCCCACCAGCTCGATAAAGGGTTGTTCCTGAACCGGACGTGACTCTGGCTCCCTCTGCTGCTTCATTTTGTTTATCTCGTCACGCAGGGCCTGGATCTCGTTCTGCATGGCGCGATATTTTCTTGATCGATTGCACGAACGTTGGGAAGGTCCTGGTGCAGACTCGACATGGAGTGGTGATGATGACTGCGTCTGCTTGTTTGGTACCGGTTCCACAACTGCAGCTTTCTTCTTCCTTGCTATTGCTTAGGAAAATGAGAACCTAAATTTTAGTCTCAGATTCCCACAAACGGAGCTAAAAAATGTTGATGCCAAAATCTGGTCGGCCCTCTACATCGTCTTCACTTCGATGTATCGCCCCTGAAACCTGCAACCAGAGAACTAGCAAAGGTGACCCTGGCTATGCCGGGGGACCCTCCGATGCCTAAGTCAGGTCAAGGAAATTAGGGTTTAAGTAGAGAGTAGAGGAGAGAGCTCTTGCTATTGCGTACTTGTAGATATGATGTCGTGTGCTATTTATACTTGCCTGTAGTATGGTCTGGATCTGATAATCTCGGCACGATCACAGGGATTCCCGGATCATGGAGATACTGCTCGCAATCTACTGATCACGCAGCGTATCAGGTGAGTGGTGCATATCTACGAGCGAAGTTATCGGCCACGATCAGTAATGACAACTTCTGCATTTGGCGTATGTCACTACATGTCTACTCAGCTCGGCTCATCTGAGGATACAACATCTAGTACTGTGTCCGATCCGACCCGTTAGGTCGATTCCATTGTAGTTGGAAGGGCTGGTTGTGTCGAGCAGAGTGTGGTTACAGTATAGCAGGTCATCCGATCGAAGTATGAGAACTGTCCCGAGCTGCACCTCAACCGTGTCGGTTGCTCGGACGGGTCGCGTCTTGAAACAGGTCGGAAGAGTCATGCCTCGGCTCAGCCTGACGCTCGGACCGACGTTGTATCGCAAGCTCGGATTTCCCATAAGAGCTACCATCACCGAATGTGACTGAACCATCAATCATGTCTTTAAGATTGGTGGACAAACCCTTATCGCCTGTCATATGTCTGGAGCATCCACTGTCTAGGTACCACTTTGAATGGCTCGAAGCTTTGAAAGCGGTGTGGACAACTAAACACGTAACCTTAGGGACCCATTTCATTACAGTTTTGGGTTTTGGAGTATAATTAGTTTTCTTGTATTTGTAGTTGTTATAAGACCGACCCACTAAGTTAGATTTTAAGAGCTCCTTAAGTAAATCAATAATTTTCTCAGCTAAAGGATTACAATTCTGATTTTTATAGTGGATATGGTTGCTTTTAGGTCTTAAGTTTTGAAAATTCTTAGCAGTTTTAGAATAAGTTTAATTTAGACTTTTCCCTTTTAAGTTTGAAGACTCCCCTTTCACAAATTTGGGTTTAGTATTCTTATGTTTGGGAGTGATATTTTTGTCGTAGCCCAATCCAGATCGATCACCACATTTTCTGGATCCGGATAAGAGTTTTTCTAACTTAGGATCACCTTGGGCATACCTCCATGTATCTTTTAAATTCAAAAGTGAAAAGACTTCAAGTTTTAGCTTTTTATTTTTAAATTTTAAGTTTTCAACTTGGGAGGTTTTGAAATCTAAGTCGCACTTAGTTTTTTCAAAACAGTCTGAAATGTGAGATTTTTCTAAAACAAGAGTATTAAAATTTTCTTTAAGTTTCGAAAACTTTTCTTTTTGAAGTTTTAGTTTTACAGTAATTTTACAGCTTTCCTTGTATAGGGCATTATAAGCATCTTGAAGATCTTCTTCATTCTCATGGTCACTATATAAATTTTCTTCACTAGTTGAATCATCATTATTTAAAAAAGTGAACTTGACTAGAGTCATAAGGACTTTAACTTCATTACCTGACTCGATTTTAGAATCTTCTGACTCAGAAGAGGCTTTAAAGCAGGAAGATTCATCCCAAGTAACCAACATACCTTTCTTTTTAAGTTTGTCCTTTTTTGGATACTTGTTTGCTAAATGCCCATATTCATGGAAGTTGTAACATTGATTGTCTTTTAAAGATTTCTAGGTTTTAGATTTAGATTTTTTTCTTTCATTAGATTTTTACAAATCTACCCTTTTTTTACTTTTGAAAATCTTATAAAACTTGTTAGGTAAAAGGGTCATATCATCTTTAGAAGTTTCTAAATCAGAATTATTACTATTTTCTTGAGAAATACTTTTAGAAGATTTAAGAGTGATGGATTTACCTTTATGAGATTTAAAGTTTAACTCATAGGTCTGTAAAGATGATCCATATCACGGAGTTCCTGTATCGCAGTCACCTTTGAATTGAACTGTTCAAGCAGTGATCGTAGTATCTTTGCACAGACTTTACTTTTCGGGATTCTATTACTGAGACCCCACATAGAGTTGACAATGGCATTCAATCTTGTATAGAAGTCCATGAAAGTTTCACATTCTTTTATATTTTTTCAAATTTGGTTGTGAGGATTTGGAATTTAGATTTCTTGACAATTGTTGTTCCCTCGTATGTCATTTGTAAAATATCTCTGGTTTGCTTTGCAGTATCACAGGATATAATTCTCTTGAATTCATCCGGTGATAGTGCGCAAGTGATTGCATGTAGAGCCTTTGCATTGGCACTAATCTCACTTTTCTAAAGAGTGGTCCAAGAGAAATAAGTTGTGACTTTTATAGTTTTAAATTCGTCGGTACTAGTTACTTCAGTGGTAGGAGGGGCCTAATTGTTGAGGGTCAAATATTGCATATTAAACCTTATTTATTTCCTAAATTTATGAGCATGATACTGTCTAATGGCCTGTTTTATCGTGTTTATGTTGCAAGGTGATTATACGAGCATGAACTGCAAAAAGGTATTAAAAGTATGGATTTAATGCTCTGATGTCACCAAGGTAAAGGGAAGGACCCCAGGGAACCAAGAACGACGAAGTTACATACCAGAGATCCGAGAAACTGAAGCTCAAGTACCCTGAAAAATGTCCAAAATGCAAGATCACAGGGTTTCTACCATCCGATTGACCTGAAACTTCATACATGGGATGAGGGCCATAAATTAACCGTACACGTAAAATTTCAGCCATTGGATCACTATGGAAGTGCCCCAAATGATAGATCAGCCCATAAACCATTGATTCTGGGCCCACTTGATATCTGGAACTGCCTCAACTTTGACATGGACGGTTTAAATATGAATATGAAGTGAATGGATGGATTGGATTTCTGAAAATCATTACACTAAGCCCTGTACATGCAGTGTGTATACACTATACAAAAATCGTCCGAGCCACACCACATTGGTCAAAGCACTGACCGCTTTCCAACCCGTGCCTGGCTGCTTTCTAAAATCAGAAACGGCAACTGCCGTTTTCGTCTCGCGTGAACGGACGCTGTCCGTTTTCACGGACGTTATTGGGCCCCACATAAGCTTCGTACGTCCGATCCACACCGTCCACCGTGTAGAAGGCTTCGAGAGCTACAAAGCCATGCTGACATTTTGCATCCATGCATACACATGTGTGCGCTACAAGGACCACAAAAGGGCTGCCCGGCGACGTTCAAACTGATCCTTTTATGATTTCTTCTCTTTTCCGCGTCAATAGACATTCAAAATCACCTATTCTTGACTGAAATTTCGTTCTGAATGCAATGGACGGGGTGAATTTTCCTAAAAGTATCTCTGTGGGGCCCACCGATCACGACAGCGAAAGAGTGCGAAAGATTTCGCACATCCGTAAAAATTGACTTTTACAGGCGGTTGTGGCCCCCCATCTTTGATCATATGGTAGATCTGAACCGTCTATCATGTAGAGGACCCAAAAATGTCCTAAGAGATGGTGTTTCTTTAGAAATTAAGCGAGAAAAGTGGCGTATTTCGAGGCACTGAACTTGGCTGCGAAAAGGCTTTCGCTGCGCATGTGATAGCTTTCCAAATCCGATTCAAATCCAATTTTCACCATTTCAGCAGCTATATAAGGAGGTTTTGAACATGGGGAGTAATTATTCAGACTTTGGGAGGAAGATCTAGATCTTAGCTGGGTTGGAACGTCAGGAGAAAGAGAGAGAGAGAAGAGCTTTGATTTTTTTTCTTTCCCTTTTCTTTTCCTTTTCTTTTTCTCTTTATTTATTTGGATCTAGCCCACATCATGTCTGGCTAAACCTCTTAGCTAGGGCTAAGAGGTGAAGCTTGTAGTGAGATGGGAGATTTTTATGTATGTTTTCAATTTATTTTAATTCATGAATTGACTTGATTTTAGTTGATTATTATGGGAATGTTTTTAGTTCTTAATGGTCTGTTGTGACTGAAATTACAATGGGTCTGCAATGGCTTTGAGCATGTCTCTTCTCTTTTATGTTTATGACGTTAGAGAGCCCTGTTGTTCACCATAGTCTCCTGGGCATGGTCGGATGACGGTACTCTTCCTAACCTCTATACATGTGATTGGTTGGTAATTAGTTTAATTCTATTGTTTGCCATAGTCTCTTGGGCATGGTTTGGTGATGGAATCTATTCTAATTCATATACCTTTCATCTCTTTGAAAACTAGATCAACGGTAGTTCAGTAAATTCCATAATTCTTTAAGCAGGTATAAGATCTCCCTGATCTCTACAAGTGGATCCTCTGAATCCCTAGTTACCCTTTTCTGATATCTCCTTAGTTTTAGATTAATTAACCTACAATTATTTCACAATTGCTACTTGATTTAGAATTCATCTTATTCTAGTTCAAATCCTACTTAATTTTAGATTACGTACAGTTCAGTCCCTTGGGATTCGACCTCGGTCTTACCGAGTTATTACTACATCACAACCCTGCACTTGGGGAGTGAACACTAATTGGTCACTGTGGCTTGCCACACGCTCTCATCCATGGATTTAAAAAAAAAAATCCTTATCCTGGCTTTCCAATAGGCATAATTGGAGCCATCAAATGGTGGAGGCCTAGTGACTGAAAGGCTATCAACATTTGACATCTCAAAAAGATCAGATCAATTAGTTAAGGAAATTAATCCAAAAAATAAAGCGAGCTATTATGCTCTGATACCACTTGAAAAGGCCGAGCTAAGAGTCCAGGGGAGGGGGGGGGGGGGGGGGGGGGGGGGGGGGTGAATAGGATTATGCCAAATTAAAAATTAAATGTGAAATTTAAATAAAAATAACACTTAAACAATCTCACAATGCAAAAATAAATTACAACATCAAATTTACAAGTATTGAGAGGTTGATACAGATGTTGTTTTAAGGACAATCTTACACCAAAAACTAATGGTTTATGGTAAGACAACCTGATTCCTAGAATGGTCTGTGTATCAAAATCCCAAACCGATACAGAGGAATAAAGAATAAAATAACAAAAAAAGAAACTAAGCTATTATAACATTCCCACACTTGCATAAAAAGAATTATAACATTCTCCACAAATGCATAAAAGAAAATTTCAACATCCACATAATACCACAATTAAATAATCACCACAAGACTAGAAGCTATAGTGGTTCGCTTGTGTACACCAATTGTTTATAAAAACAGCCACACAACTACTCCAGTCCTAATATCCTCACACAGTGGATATTAGCGTTCACTATGAAATAGATTTTTCAAGGTTCACTTAAAACCCTCACAATTGTGTCTTTCAAGTGGGCTTACACAATTCAAAAATCCCACACTGAGTTTTTTGGATCACCTGAGACAAACCAAAAGAAAGATTTTTCTGGTACAATCTTAAAGAAACCAAAAGAACAAATTTACAAAACAGTAAAATACTTATCTGGATATTCTCCTTTGATGCATCACGATAGAACCAATTCGGAGTAGAAGTTCAACGTAGATGTTCAATGTTCACACTTACTTATGAAATGGTTTTAATTTCTAAATAGATTTTAGATTAAATCACCTTGGGTTAGCTTGATTTAATTTTGATTTCAAGAGATGAGAAAACTTCAATCCCTTTTTCAAATAAGATTGGAATATAGAATACAAAATCAAATGCAAAAAAGCTAATTAAAGAGAATATAAAATGAGCACTAAATAACTTAAGAATATCACTAAATTATCTCTCAGAGTGGTGTTTTGATTTTGCTTGAATTCGATGATAAACTCTGAGAATCGTGATCTATTTATAAGTGTAAAAATCGTTCCTTCGACTGGCACAGAGGACAGCTCGATTGGTCGAAGGACCAACAAACTTTTAAAAATTTGGGCGTGATAAGATCAGGCCGTTCCACGACTAGTCAAGGGGCCTGCTCGACCGGTCGAGTGGCCTCCACGATCGGTCGAGTCCTGTTCACGACCGGTCATGTGGGACCCAATGTAGTTGCTGGACTTTGAGTCGAGCCTGCTGAACTGGTTGACACTGTTCACTCGATTGGTCGAGGTAATAATAAAAAATTTCAAAAATTAGTAACAAACTTAGGACTGGTCGAGGATTTCTTGGATTGGTCGAGCCAATATTAGGACTAGTTGAAGATAATCTAAGACTAATCGAAAAACATACTATGCACTTATAAAGTGACCTAATTAAATTATGTATTCAAAATAACCTATCCTATGGTCATTCTAGGGTCATTCATACCTTATAAGAGATATATGAACATTGAATCTTCTTTTGCTTCAGTTGATAGTTGTTCTTTGAAGTTCATGAAGTTTGATATCTTAACATATGAAGAAGCTTGAACTTGAGACTTTTTGAAGCTTGAAGTACTTGACTTGTATTGTATCTTGAGCTTTGATGTTCAAAGTAAAGACTATTGTCTTGCTTTAGATGAAGCTTTGAAACCTTGAACTTTGAATCTTGAAGGAGTGAACTATCACATGGTGTTGTACTTGAGCATGTATATCTCTTGATCTTACATTTGAAGTTCTTGAGGTAAAGACCTTTATTCTTGTATATGAGATGCATAGTCTTGAATTTGTATATGAACTATATAAGACAGATTCCAAGAGGTTTTGACACTATAAAATTTGACAATTATATGAGCTAGAAAACATAACACTTACAGTATCTAATAGGCAACAACTACCTTCCTTGCTATATTCTCGCCACTTCTTAAAGAGTTAGTTAGCCTTTGAGAGAGATCCAAATCTCTAGACACGACTATATCTAGTTTTATGAAAATTTGCAATTTGTTTCTTCTATTCATAACTCTGTTTTTCATGAAGCATCTTAGACTGAATTTCTATGGGCGAGTTTGTATGAATTCACACACAACGTTGGTTAACACTTCATATTTTTTAGGGGTGCATGCGGAACTAGTGGAACCGGTAAACCAGACCAGAACCGACTAGACCATATGGTTTGGACTGGTTCTGAACCGCACTGGTTCTGGTTTCGGTTCCCAAAATCAAATAACTAGTTAGTTTGGTTTAGCTCTTGATTTGGAATTCTATATAACCTACCGTGAACCGGACTGTAGAGTTGGCCATTGGATCCAAACTTGGAACCGTACTCCTTAGTTAATAAATATTTAAATTTTAATTTTTAAAAAAATATAAATGCAAAAAAAAGCTTATTTATTTATTGTTTTTCCTTTCTTTCATGGCTTCTCTCCGTCTTTCAAGAACGTGCATTTGGATTGGATTATAAAAATAAATCATGCAATGGGATTGGATTATAAAATAAATCACGTAATTGACTATATTATAAAAAGCCTAAAACTGTAGAACTGAACTGACACCAAACCGGTTTTTTACGGTCCAGTTCCGTTCGGTTGCAGGGTGCAAGTGGTCCGGGTGCTCTAGTTTTCCTGAAACTGTGGGAACAGTTCGGTCTGACCGAACCGAACCGTGTGCACCCATGGATCTTTTGAGTAAATGACCGTTTACTCTCATGGGCAAAGTATTCCTAGTGTACGTCATCCAACCTGTCTAGTACGCTCGACCCACCATGAAAATGATATATGGCTGAAATCGAGCTAATCCAACCATCAGTTGGGCTACCTCGTAAAATTGGGAGAGCGGATTAAGTGTTACCCGGTTAACACCATAGTGGGTGTTAACCTTACCGTGTGGCCCACCCTGATGATGTGTTGTATATCCACACTGTCCATCCGTTTCTCCAGCCTATTTCAGGACGTCATCCCGAAAATAAAAAAGACATAAATTTCAGTTGGACCACACTACAGGAAACAGTGGTTATTAAGTACCTCACCATTAAAAATTTCAAAGTGCCCATTGTAAGGTTTCCGTAATGTTAATTTCCCATCCAACCTGTTGATAATGTCAAGAAAATCTGGATAAAGGTAAAAATATGAAGATCACCTTGATCCAATTTTATTTTTTGCCCACAAAAAGCTTTGAATGGTCATTAGTCACTTTTTGTAGTGGTGTGCTCCTCCTGAGATTTGGATCTTTTTAATGTACGCGTTAGCATCCTAAATTGAGATGGAAAAACATATGGACGGCGTAGATATATAACAAATACATCAAGGTGGGCCCCGCACGGTTAGGGAAACACCCGCGGCTAACCCGGGTAACAACTAATCCGTTACCTAAAATTAGTGGATTTTTGGTGGTTGTCGACCTAAATGGAATCGGCCAGATTTTAGTTTTTGGGCGTCCAACAAGTACTGTGGAGTGACCTGCTGAGCCGGTTGGATACTGTTTATACGTAACAGTGTGCCGAAACACGAGCATCACCCTCTCGATGTCCTGAACGTGGAGGACACCTGTCAGTGCATTTGAGTTCGACCCTTTAGGATTCCCCGCCAGTAACGACGGTGCTTTTACGTGTTTGAAGACATTTCCCTCCGCGGGGGCACGACTATCGGAATTCTCGCCAACGCCTGTTCTCTGCGCAGCTTGTAAAACACCTAAGCTTGTTGGGGGCCATCCTATTGTATTTGTAAAATCTACTCCATCAATCAGGTTTTTTCGTAGTTTCTAGATCTCTGGAGGAAAAAATCATTGAAATGCACAACTCAAGTGGGCCACAACATGAGGAGAAATAGTGATGGAATGACAGTCATTGGTTTATGAGCCTACCATTGCGTGTATATTTCATCAAACCCGTTAATCAGGTGCATTTCACTAGGATTAAGTGAAAAATACAAAATTGGGTCCTTACTATTGCTCCGGTGTTAGACTCGCAGGAGTTTCAACACCTGGTCAAGGGTTCCAGTACCCATAGGTGGTGAAATCCCACTACGCGTGAGTGTGTGGCAGTGTGTGTGCGTGCGTTAAAAAAAAAAAGGATAAAAACGTGAAAGTACAAAATTCATCGGGATCAGAACATTATGATAGCCACACCTTGTGATCTTTAAAGGGTTTAGAAGAAATTTTACAATTTTCTGATTGAGATGGCCCACCAATCCTTTTACGAGGCTAATATTTTTCATGTGTAGTTCAAATAATGGTTCTCACCTGATGCATGGAATGTATTTACATATAAAACTTGATGGCACCACAGAACTGAGTGATTTTAGGTATCTGCGTGAAACAGTTGATGCGGGCGATTCCGGTTAATCTATTGCCTTGTTTCATAAGCATCCGGGCCCTAAATCTGGTATGCCTGAGACTGCACTGGTCCTGACAAAGATACCATGTAAGCTTTGATTCTTTTGTGCATTTGAAATGGAGCTTTTTCCAACTCTACACCACACTTTTAAGCCATGTACCTTATTAAGCCCTTCCAAGCTTACCTTCCTAGACCACTCCCCTACTGTAGGGATGCACATTTATTGGACCAAAATACCTTTGATTTATCTAAAATGTAATTTTTAAAAGCTGCGGTTCCCTATGGCTACTGATTATAACTGTAGCCATTGAAATTGACTGCGAAGAGAATAAAATTGACCGCGAAGTGAATGAAGTGAATAAAATTGACCGCGAAGTGAATGAAATTGACCGCGAAGTAATTAAAATTGACCACGAATTGAATGAAATGGATTTTCGACCATCAACCTGATTGAGTTCAATGTAACAAGTCACCCTTGACTTGGGTGAATCAGGCTAATTCATCCCAAACTCACACAAGTAGTGACTCGGCTCAAGGCCGGACGAGTTGACCCGTTCACCGAGTCTTAAATCTATGATGGAACCACATGAACACCAGTTCAGGTCTAACCCGACCAGCTAGTTCAGTACAGTTCTATCTAGTTTTTCATCACTGGATGAGTCACTACAACCTTGAAATGGGTGTTGAAAAGCCTAGCCCAACAGGTCAGTACCCACGAGCTAGACCATATACGATTCAACAAACTGACTTCATTGGGGAGATGAGTTTACTAGTTTTAATCATAGTTAAAAGACTCAGTGACTCAGATTGACTTATCAGTTTCTCGAGTTGAGTCATGACTCACCCGAGTTAGATTAAAATGGACCACGCAAATGGACATAATGTTCGTGTCAAATCCGGTTAATCAATTCGGCTGACAACATTGGATGAGACATTGTTTATAGAGTATTAATGGCCGAAAGTTCCGGTGCAACCATTTTTTCCAGCCAAGATGTCATGTCTCATGCAAAAGGTGAGCCACACCATGAGGATCCCCTGATAAGGAAATCAGGCAAATCTAATTAGTGAGCGAGACACAACATCAAATCAATAGACAACTAGCTCGATCTTAATTTCAACCGATGATTATGGTGCGGCCCACCTTTCTCGGAACCAACAATGTGGGTGGGATCCTGACAGTGTGGCCTAGCTCGATGTATGTATTGTATATCCACATTGTCCATCTATATATATATATATATATATATATATATATATATATATATATATATATATATATATATATATATATATATATATATATATATATATATATATATATATCATGGTATCAAAAATGAAGCAGACCCAAATTTCAGGTGGATCACAACATAGGAAGCAATGGTTATTAAACGTCCACCATTAAAAACAATTCCTAGGTTCCACTGTAATGTTTATTAGCCATCCAACATGTTGATAGGGCCACATAGACATGGATGAAGGCAAAGCACAACTATCAGCTTGGCCCAAAAATTTTATGGACCATAAAAAGTTTTTAATGGCCATTGATCATTGTTTCCTGTGGTGTGGTCCACCTAGAATTTCATTCATTTCACGGTGAATTTCATTCACTTCGCGATGAAGTTTACTCACTTCATTGTAAATTTCATTCACTTTGCGATGAAGTTCACTCACTTCACGGTGAATTGATTGACTAGGAGGAATATTGATATTTCGTAGCCAGAATCCTTCCCCTTACCTTTGTGTAATCTATCCCACCCTAATAAGGCCGATGAAGGCCAATGATGGAAAGCACCACCCTGTAGCGGAACTCATCGCCAATTTGGACCCTGGGCATGCTTCCGAAGATTGGCTTGCCAATGTTCACACACTTATTCACTTCCTTGAGAAGCTTACTTGTAGCTAGGTCGATTCGCCTAATGGCCTTCCCTTGTCTACTCTTTGCTTCCCTTGTTACCGCGAATCGAATAAAAATCACCACGAAGTGAATGAAATTGACCGCGAACTAATTGAAATTGACTGCAAAGTGAATGAAATTGACCGCGAAGTGAAAGAAATTCACCATGAAGTGAAAGAAATTGACCGCAAAGTGAATGAAGTTCATTGTGAAGCGAATGAAGTTTATCGTGAATTGAATAAAATTGACTGCAAAGTGAATGAAATTCATCATGAAAAGAGTGAAGTTTACCACGAAGTAAATGAAATGAATGAAATTTACCACGAACTGATTGAAATTGATCGCGAAGTGAATGAAATTGACGGCAAATTGAATGAAATTGACTGCGAACTGATTGAAAATGACCATGAAGTGAATGAAATTAACTGCAAAGTGAATGAAATTCACCGCGAAGTGAATAAAATTGACCGCAAACTGATTAAAATTAACCACGAAGTGAATGAAATTAACCGCGAAGTGAATGAAATTCACTGCAAAATAAATAAAATTCATCACGAAGTGAATGAAGTAAATGAAATTGAAGTCATAAGCCTCATCACATAACCATTGTGAAAATAAAAGCATTAACAGAGAGAGCATTAAAAAGTGGTGATTGAAAGGTGACCATTAAACACTTCCTAAGGTCCCATGTAATGTTTATTTGCTAACCTGTTGATTAGGTCGTACAAACTTGGTGAAGGGAAGACACAAATATCAGCTTCTCAAGAAGTTTTTAATGGTAGATGTTCAATCACCACTGTTTCTTTTGGTGTGGTCCATTTGAGATTTGGATCTGCCTCATTTTATGCGCTCACACGATGGATGGATGGAATGGATAAAACACATACATCATGTGGACTTACGGAGCTTTATTTTGTTTTAAAACATCTCAAAAATAGTAATTTCCCCAAAACTCTCCTTGGAATTGACACTACGCCAAAATCACTTAGAAATTGCTTGGTTTAACGACGGCTTTAATCCGTCGCTAACGGAAAAAGTCCGTCGCCAAGCCCTTCTTGAAAATCTAGTGCAGACGTCTCAGAATTTCGCGACGGACCAAAATCCGTCCCTAAAATCTCATTTACAACGTATTTACGACGGATTTTGGTCCGTCGTAAATTGGCGACGGACTAGATTTGTCGCAAATTCTGATTTTGTAACGACACGATCAGTTGCTTTTCCCCACCCAAAATGCCAATTGGCGATGCTTTTCAGTTGCTTTTGCAACAGATCATGGTCTGTCGTAAAAGGACTTTTGCCTTGAAATATCAATTTTTTTCATTTTTTTTTTTTTTAAAGAATATGGTGGAAAAGTTTTTTTGTAGTCTAATAATTGTTTTTTAATAGAATTTCAGTGGTTTAATTGTACATATTTGTATCTAAGATTATTTTTTAACAATTGATTCAATGCAATATATATATATATATATATATATATATATATATATATATATAGTGTTTTTATATCAAATGAGTAGAAATTATTATTTTTTAAAAATTTAAAACTAATATTTCAATGATTTGTAATATCACATGAAAAAGAATATTGAGAAGTTTAAAAATTTTAACAATGTTTGAGAAAAAATGAGATTTTGGAAAAAAATAAATTGTGATTTAATAAAAATCTATTTTGTGGGAAAAAAAAAGAATATTGAATAAAGTTGATAAATTTGAAAAAAAAAAAGATTTTGATTTTGAGAAAAAATTAATATCCTGAAAAAGAAAATTAAAAAGATTTTTAAAAATGTGAAAATTTTCACAATGTTGAAAAATGAAAATATTTTGAAAAAGAAAATGAGAGTTTGTATTTTGAAAAATAGAATAAAATAAAAAAGTTCAATAAAAATTGACAAGTTTGAAAAAATGCTTTTAAAAAAATGGAGAAGTTAGAAAGAATTGAAAATTTTAAAATAAAACGATATTAAAAAAATCGATACTTTATCAAAAAAGAAACATTTTGAAACGAAAAATAAAGAAGTTGAAAAAATTTGTGATTTTGAAAAATAATTAAAAATGTTTAAAATTTGAAATTAAAAGTAAAAGTTATTTATAAAAACACTGAGATTTTGAATAAAATATATATCATTTTTAAAAATAAAATTGAAAATTTGAAAACAAAATGATGCTTTTGAAGAAAAAAATCGGCATTTTGGAATTTTTGGGAAAAAAAATTAAAATTTAGAGATTTTAAAAATATAAATTCAGAATTTATATTATATTTTATTTTTTTGAAATATTTTATAATTAAAATGATATTTTGTTAAAAATTTTCAAAGAAAAATTAAGAGAAAAAATATACGTTTTGAAAAAAATGTTATTTTTAAATGGAAATTGAAATTTATCTGTGAAAAAGATAAAACTTTTAATTAATTATTAGGCACATTCAGTAATTGAACATTTAACCATTTTTGGACAATCTAATTAGTCCAGATTGAAGAGTAAATAACTTTAGATGTTCATATCAAATTTCATTCAAATTGTTGATGAATCTTGTATGCTTGATATCTTTCTCATATGTAGCTAGCCTGATCGGGGCGAGTAACTAGTCAAATTGAGGGTATCGATCAATAAAATAGAGTGAATGGACCAGACATGTAAAATGGGCCAAATATTCTGGACAAAATTGTGACCCAACTTATTGACCTTGTGAGAACCTAAGAATTGATGTTAGTAAGTTTTGTGGGCCCCATCATGATGTGTGTCGAACATCAACACCATGCATTTGATGTGTCCCCTTTAGGTTATAAGATATCTCAAAAAGCATCCGTATATGAAACTTAGGTGGGCCATACCATCTAAAATCATGTGAAGACATCCTAAAAAATATAAAAGCACTTGGTGGGGCCCACATGAGTTTTGGATGTAGCTAAAACTTGGTCTGACCCCTCATCCAAGTGGGACACACATAATGGGTGGGTTGGATATGTGAATCACATTTAGGCAAGCCCAATATATAATTATGAATGTTTTAAGGAAACCCCTCACCACTACATTTAGGTGAGTTACTCATTATCCTTACCAGAGTAAACTCTGTGGGGTCCACGGTTATTTATTTATTTTACCCACTTCGTGCATCTATGTTAACAGATAATTTAAGGTCTAAAGAACAAAAAGGAAGCATATCCAAAGCTCAAGTAGACCACACCATAGAAAATAGTGTGATTGAACCTCTACCATTGAAAAATTCTCGGAGGCCATAGAAGTTTTGGATCAAGCTAATGTTTGTGTTTTCTCTTCATTCATATCTTTTTGATATTATGAACAGGTTGGATGGAAAATAAACATTACCATGGGCCCAAGGAAGGTATCAACGGTGGAAATCATTATTCCACACTGTTTCGTGTGGTATGGTCCACTTGAGTTTTGGATCAACCCACACTGTTCATCCATTTTTGGAGATCATTATAGAGAATTATTCAAAAAATGAATCATATCCAAAGATTAAATGGACCACACTACAAATAAGGGAACGAATTAGACAATAATTTTTTGTAAGGCCCATAATCCATGTAACGTCTCGAAAAAATCCGTACAAAGACCCGAGTACCACCTCAGGCAGAAATCACTAAGGACCAAATCCTTTAGAAATTAACCGAGAATTAATTAGTGCTAAACTAGATTACTTGTGAAATTAACCTTAATCACTTTAAACACGATCTATAAGACCTAAAATCTGCAGGATCGTTAATGCTATATTACCTAAAAACTTAGGATCCATCTCAAAACCCAGTTGTTCTCGGGAGCATTATGAAACTCTGTATCGAACCTGGACCACGTGTCGAAAGTTCGATTACTCCTAAACTATATGATTATGACTGCCTTGCTGGACCTGACAACCATCTCAGAAATCAAGTCCTAATAGTACCCAAAAATGCACAACTTGAGCCCGAAGTAAAGTGTGTGAGAAACGCAAATATCTTTAGGAAATGACCGAAAACTTAAGTGAATTGAATCGGTTCGCTTGCAGGATGAATCTAAGGATTCTGACTGTCAAAATCTGACTCAATTACATCTTTAGATGAGGAAAAATTTCCAACACATGTCAGTGTACTTGTGACCCTGATCGAGTACCGGTGACCGTTGAACTGAAACTGGTCCGCCACGGTTGATCTGTAAACCCAATTGGTCTAAAAACTTAGCCTGACCTAGATCCATTGTTAGGGAGCTTAATTCCGATCGAGTGTAGAAAAAGAGCCTCCAGAACAGCTCCGTTGGACCAAAACAGATAGCCTTTGGTTATAACTTAAGTATACCATGGCCCTGAGGCCATTTCCATCAGTTCTAGGCCTATATAAGGGCCTTAACCGTCTCTCTCCCTTGCCATACGAATTTTCTAAAACCCTAGGAGAGAGAAGAGAAGAAAGAGAAGGAAAAAGAGAAAGTGTGAGAGAGAGTTAGGGTTTGCTGCAGAGATTCTTCCCTGCTGCTCTGCATATCGAATCACTGCTACCGTATCACTATACCAGCGATTTTAGTTCCGTTCTTGGGTAAGAAATCCTAACCCTAACCTGTTTTAGAGTTTTAAATAGTGTAAATGATGAAATAGCTAACCTATTTCATACTATAGGTTGCTGTTGTGCCGTAGACGAAGAAATAGTGTTCGAATTAAATTCGTTACGAGTCTTCCAGTGAAAGGTGCGGATTATAAACGTCTAAGTTATAGTTTTCAAGGCTTTCAATGTTAGTCAATGATTTATGACTGACTTGAGTGCTATCACACATGCCTAGTTAAAGTATTTCAGCATATTACTCATATATGTAGGTTAGGTTGATTTTCAATGCATTACATGTGTTTGTTGAAATGACTTAATGAATATGAAATTATAATTTGTGTCTGTCATGATTATTGATCGTAAATACATGATTGTTGTGCATGTGGTAACTCCTATGTGAAAGGATTTACCATAATATGTGCTTTACTATTTTATTACATGCATGTTAATATGTGTATTTTAAGTGTTTAATGAAATGCCTGAAAGAGTAAGTGTTTGCTGATTGGTATTTTCTAAGGGGGTTGAGATGAGATTCTCAACTACCTTGGCTATATATATGAATTCCTTCATGAGACTTAAATGTAACTATGTGAACTATGTGTGAATTACATGTTTAGGATGACGTGTTTAATGTGTTCTTATAAATGCTTACATGGATATAGTGTTTGATTTATTTGTTCTTTACTATTTTGACTATCTCATGTGATTACTTATTGGAATTGAGTGTGATTGGGACTATGGTATAGTCCAGGCAATCGGTAACCGGTCCTGATCGGGTGGCTGAGGTTGTTTCGTCGCTTAAGACGCGTTCGACGAACCCGAGCCGTACGTTGCTTGTTGACAGTAGTTAGGCCACACGGAGTGCTTACGCATTTCATGTTGATCAACTCAACATGCGCTCGTACTAGTCAAGCATGTCAAGTAACCCGATTGGCCCGATATATGTTCACCATGTATGGATGCTACTGCTTGAATCTAAGGTACTAAACTCACCAGTGAGAAACCCCGTTAACCTTGGTACCTCAATCTGCTAAGACTCATGAGCCGGATATGGTGGTATGAGACACCATGGTTGAGCTGTCGGCCTACGCCAGGGTGACGAGCTCACTCATAGTGACCAGTGAGTAACCTAAGCTTGTGAGTCGAATACGGTGGTATGAGACACTGTATTCGAGCTGTCAGCCTACGATGAAGTGACGAGCCACTCGTAGTGACCTCGAGCATACTCTAAGTCTATACTGAGGTGACGAGCCTTTCCGTAGCAACTAGAGTATAAACTAGGCCTACACTGATCAGGTGACGAGCCCTTTGTAGTGACCTAGAACTGCAACATTGTATGAGATTTACTAGGACTAACGACCCTAGAATGGATCATTATTTGAGAATTGATATAAGAGAGGTACCTTAGCTTTCCAACCCTGCTGTATGAATAAACATAAGTAAGAACTTAGTAATTATGACCATAACATTGCATTGCATGATGCTTTGGCGAGGAAGTAGCATGTGTCTGGAGTGGTGCATACTGCGACCATGAGATGAAGTTCACTGAGGGAGTGTTAGCAAGGGCATACGTCATTATCATACAATCCTTGCATTAACAAGAGTACTTAGGGCTTGACGTTATACTACTTTATCATTACTGCTTGATTGAATTGATAATATGTTAACCTTTACAATATAGTCTCACTGAGTTGATCACTTACTCCCATGTTCTAGGATGATGTTTTAAATACCAACTAGACTCTGTCATAAATGCAGATGATGACACGATGCATGAGGCCGAGCCAGACTTCTACGACGATGAGGAGGAATTCTCATATATGCAGTTATCAGGCGGGTTTCTATAGGCCGCTCTGATCGACGGGGATTGTTGAGTTGCTGACTAGATGACATTACATATTTTATATATTTTGGAATTTTATATGTAACTATTTGACCTAGTAACATGATCATGCTTAGGAGAGTTACAATCGCTTATTTACTTTATATACTTATCACAGTCTTCCGCTTGCTTAATTTAACTCTCTGGAGTATGATATACTGTTTTGGTATAATCCCCCTTCATGTTTAATGCACTAATACAGACAACATTTAATCATTATTATCTATGTTGCATAAGTGATGTGTTAGAACTCAGGAGTTGGGCTCCTCCTAGACCCCCGATTTTCAGGGCGTTACAGTCCATCAATTTTTGCACATCATTTTAATACTATATGATATAAATGAGGTAGATCAAAATCTCAGGTGGACCACACCATTGAAAACAATATTGATTGAATGTCTATGGTGCTCATTAAATTCCCACTATTTCCTCTCGTGTGGTCTAGTTGAGTGTTGGATACACGTTAATTTTCGGTCGCACATCCTAAAATGATGTCATAAAATGGATGGACGGGTGGATTTCTCAAAAACATCTTAGTGGGCCCCACCCCACATCCTTGCACAGGAACTTCCTTTTAAAGGCTTTTGCAGGATCTCCTCGATGCGGGTCAGCTACTGACCGGTTGAGTAACAAGACTGACATCACTAAGTTTTGTAGCCCATGATGATGTATTCTTTCTATCCACTCCGTCCATCTATTTGGAGAGATCATTTTATGGAAATAAATAAAGAATGAGTCTAATCCAAACCTCCAGTGGACCACACCACAGAAAAAAGTGGGGGGAGTGACGCCCACCATTAAAAACTTCTAAGGCCCATAAAAGTTTTCGATCAAGTTGATACTTGTGTTTTACCTTATTTCATGTCTGTGTTAACCTGTGAACAGTTTGGATTTCAAATAAACATCATGGTCGGCCTTAGGAAGGTTTCAACGGTGGGAATCACTCTCCCCACTATTTTCTGTCGTGGGGTCCACTAAAGCTTTGAATCTGTCTCATTCTTTGGATAATGCCCTAAAATAATATCTCCAAATGGATGGATGGTGTGGATACAACACATACATCGTAGTAGGCCCCACAGAACTTGGTGACGTCACTTCAGTAGCAAGTCTCGCTACACAACCTGTCAATAGCTAATCCATGTCCCCTTCTCTCTCTCTCTCTCGCCCTAATCCTCTCCCTCTCTCTGTCTCTCTCTCGCCCTAATCCTCTTCCTCTCTCTCTCTCTCTCTCTCTCTCTCTCTCTCTCTCTCTTTGTCTCCCTAGCCTTTCTTGTGTGTGTCTTTGATCTGCGAATGCCCTTCCCACGCACGCCTTCGCTCTCTCTCTCTGAAGCTCGGTTGACGACTATTTGTTGAACATGAGGTCTCTCTCTCTCTCAATCTCAATGTCGATTTAGGAATTTGGAGATTTAGTAATTTATGAATTTTTGATTTGATGTGGACCCTCATTTAGGGATTTGGGGATTTTAGGGCTTACAGATTTGAATGTGGACCCCGAATTGGGGTTTTTCTGATTTTATGAATTAGGGATTTGGGGATTTTAGGATTTTGGGGATCTGAGGATTTTTGGAATTGGGGATTTCACCTTCTATGTTTTATTTGTTTATTTATTTACTGGGGATCTGGGGATTTTTGCTACTCCAATGCTGTCGAAAAGAAATGGCCCGTTTGGGGACAAAGCATACATAACATACATATTCTTTCCCCAGAATGATGTTTTTTCATGGTTTATGGAGAGATCTTGTCCATCTTATCTTATTACAGTTTCTTTAGGTTTTTGAAGCTATAAATTCGGTTTGGAGATTAGATTTGA
The DNA here is from genome assembly GCA_037074715.1 of Magnolia kwangsiensis. NCBI lineage: Eukaryota > Viridiplantae > Streptophyta > Magnoliopsida > Magnoliales > Magnoliaceae > Magnolia > Magnolia kwangsiensis. The sequence continues at coordinate 72,784,630 of CM073584.1, forward strand.
TTTTTTTTTCTGGTATTTGGCGCAATCTAATAGGATTCCTTGCCTGATTTGATGTATTTGGTTGTAAAATGATGGAAGACGTGTTTTAAAAAAGATTTGGCTGCATCACAAGTTAGAATACAGTGGTTCTAAGTGATCAGCTCTCATAAGTAAATAAGGTGGTTTGATGTGTTTACCTTTCCTAGTTGTGGTATGACTGTAGCTTATGTGCTTTATTATAAATTAATATATATGTTGTGTAGGTTACATATATGATGCCCTGTTATGCCTAATTACTTCCTACACCTTATAATGGTTGGTTTGGCTAATCATGAGTTTGCAGATGGTGGTTATGGTTAAACATAGGAATTATGAGATCCCGATTGTCTTAAGGTAAATAGTGTGATGTGATACGTCTATTTCGTACAAAGGGCTAGCTGACTGACCTAGATTTTTTTTATTTTTTATTTTTTTATTTTTTTTGCCACTTTCACTGCCAAATTTGCTCTTACATGATCATGATCATTTTAAGAATGGATGTATTTATGTGCTTGTTGATTGTAATTAAAACCCAAATTTACTAGATGGTTACTTTCAGGTTAAGCTGATGAATGGTTAGGAAATAACAGGGAAAAGGCTTTCCAAGAATTTGGGGCAAGGGAATGAAGAATTCAAAAATGAGGTTTTGTTGATTGCAAAACTTTAACACATGAATCTTGTTAGGATTATCAAATTGGCAGTTATCTACCAATTGTTTTCTTTGGTGTAGGCCACATGATGAGTGGACGAGCCTGATTTTTATGTTGAGCATTCTTCGTGGTGGGGGCCAAACCTTTTGGACAAGTGGGATGTTGTACACACTTGACACTTTGGAAGTTATGCCCTAGGTGGACGGTAAATTATTTTCTAACTAGTCATGTGTGAGGCTGCCTCTTTAAATTATTATATTTGAAATGTTAAAGATATATACTTCTATCATTGTAGATTCTTTTCATTAACTAATAGTCGTGTACAAAATGCAACTTCTATAGTTTTCTTTTATTTATTTATGTATATGCATGTTGGTTTTATGGAAGTTGAAATCTTGAAAATGTTGGTATAACTGTTGCAGGAAAAAACCTTGAAAAGTTAATAATGATTTTGAGGCTTCATTGTTGTGTAGTCTATGATCAAAATCTGATCCATTAACTAATAGAAATGTTGCTTTTTGTTTTTCCGTGCCGGCTCATGCACTAGTTTATTTGATTTAGTTTTAAAATTTGCATCTCATGTTCTATATTTTAATGTTATTATTTACTTTAGCTTGCGAAAATGGTCTAATTTCAGGGTTTGCCACATCTTGATGTTAGAATAAAGTGGCCGAATGATCTTTAGTTGAATGGCCTTAAAGTTGGCAGCATCTTGTGCACCTCAATATATAAATCAAAGAAGTTCAATGTAAGTGCTAGAACAAGAGCATGTTTCTTTTGTTGGTAATCTAAATTTCTTTCTTAGTCAGCATGGTTGCACATGCCTAAGTTGGATTGATGTTGTGGAGATGTTTTCCTTGTGATGGCCCATGGCCTTTAACATCAAGATGTGGCCCATTGTCTTTAAGATTCTTGTTCAATGACCTTTAATAGGAACAATCATGATCTTTTACAGAAAAATAGATCAAATCAACAATTTGATCCATCTACTTGTTAGTACCCATCATGAACTAAGTTCCCTTTGTGTTTTAGCTAAATGGTGGAATAGTCGTGGCTGTTTGGTAGTTTAGAGTTTTTGTTGCCAAGCTCTTAGTTTATTTATTTAATCTTTAAATTTGTTTTCATTTGTTGTTTATGCAGTTAGTGTTTGCTGATGTGCAGCTAGTGTTTGCAGATTTCCTTTACTCAACAGATGAAGAGTGGGCTAAATAATGGCCTATTGAGATTGATTGAACAGATCATACACGTCCAAATGAAACTCACAGGACAATATCTGCACAATATCTGAGGATCATTTTTTTAGACTAATGGCTTGTTTGGACAAGTGGGCCCAAGTTTATAATCAGATAGGTGGGCCCTTTAATGCACTGAACACTATTGAAGTAGTTACCTTTGACTACCCCTGTAAAATGATACATCAAGTGATCTCCATTTACCATGAAATATTTTGAAAATAGGGCATTCATGTGGCTTGTCTTTCTCTAGCCAAAACCACACAACATCATGCTCATCCTTTGTACACACAAAAAAATTCCATTCTAGAAAAAAACAGCTAATGGTATGACTCTGTATACTCATTTGGTTGGCACTCCATGTGAGCGCTGAATTGGTTTGTAAAATCCATGATAATTTTTTCAATGGAAATGTTTGAAAGCTTCTATTTTTTACTCACACATAAGAAATCACATGGGGTAATCATGCCCATGGGCAAGCTGTAACTTTTATATGTATCTGACAGGATGGGTCAAGTCTCATCATGCAGGTGTGCATGTTCCAATAACTCATTCCAATCACTCTTGGCCAAGTCACACATGTGACTTGGACGTAAACTGAAACTAAGCACAACCATCCCACTTCATGTTCTGTTACTTTGTGTATTGCAACTTTGGGAAAGTGGTTATGTTTCCTCAGACTCTTAAGTCTCAATCAATACTGAACTGAGAAAACAACTATGCTCTTCTGCTTGGACTGAAGATTCAAATGAACAACATGAGCTGTTCTGAAGTTGAGGTAACTTCTTCCATATCTTTCCCCTTTTCACTAGTCTCCTTCCACTACAAGCATATGTAAATTTGTGTGCACGTGATGTGCTACATTGTTGGGGAAATATGTTTAATTCTTATTACTTGTTGTGCATGGCTTCCCTTTTGCTGATGTTTTTATCAGGGAACTGGTTGTCATGGAGGCAATCATCAAGGACTCAATCAGCGTAATTCATCTATTTTGGGATCATCATAGGGGATTCAACTCATTTTGATGTGTAAACTTGACATCATTTGTAGATTAGGTGAAACTTGTGAGATGCAAATTTTTTTTATTGTGAACTTATGGGTAAGGTTGTTCGTGCCATGGAATAGTAGTAACTTTTATTTTGCATCAGAGGAGTCAAGTTTGATCTTGTAACTGTGCATGTTCCAATCACTCTTTGTAGTCTAAATGTCTTATACATGAATCCTAAGTCATGTGAATGCATGATTAACTAAACATAATTGAGCAGTCTTTAAAATGAGAACATTATGATTTCGAAAACTCTAAGTGTACAGATCAACTCTTAGAACAATGGTACAGATTAACATATTCTTGAAAGGGAATCTTGCAAATACCTAACACAGGTCATGTAGATCACATGTGAAGCTCATTTTTGAATGCTGAGGTTGAATGGTTATATGCATGTCTAGCTACCCTACTCATCTGCATCAGAGCTCTTTCTAGGTTTAATGGTATCAAGGATTGGGTTTTTAGGTCTGTTGAATTTGAGCTGTAACAGATTTTGCCTTAACCTTCAAAGGGGAAAACAGTGAATTTTTTAGTCTTAAGATCTTTCCTTCTATTTTTCTTTACCATTCTTCCTCATTTTAACTAAAAGAAACTATTTGAAGTTATGCTCTAATTGACATGTTTATACATTTCCACAATGTAGTGTCTTTTTGGGATGAATGTGTAGGTGCATGAAAAGATTTTATAATACCGTGGACTTGTAATGAAATAGAATATTCTAATAGTTAAATTGTATAAATTCAGTACTCCTTTCCCCATCCTATTTCAATTTCAACTATCTCATATTCTTGTCATCTATTTTTTCTTTGAATAGGGATGGAGTGAGTGAATCACAATTCACACAGGTCCTAAACATCGAGCTAGATTAGATTATCGAGGTATTCCTGCCGTGAAAATTTTCACTTCAATCCATCATGGTTGTTTGTTAATGCTTTAGTGGGATGCTCATATCAAGTATAAGTTAATGCAAAGTAGATTATTTTTCTTTTGGGGTAGCACTGGGCCTTAATCCTGCCCCGAAATATATCTCATTTGCCTTTGGTGCTAGAAAATTGTGTTGATCTCTGGAACTGAGATATTCTAGATGAGCATTGAATTGCTTGCTTTGGAGCTTTTATTCTCAGCTCCAAATGGCTATTATTATCTAGGTACATGAACATTTTGTGCTGGAAATTTTGCTTCCTGAGCTTGTTCAATGTGAAATGTCCTTTTATTTATTTCTTTATTATTCTTTATCTTTTCACTTGTACAGGCACTATTGTGGACAAAGCAATTTTCCATCCGCAAAACCATGGCTTCTACATGTGTTCACACGCAGGAATGATTGTAAGATTTGATATGGAGTTGACCTTTGTGTTAAATTGTGGGAAGTCACCATCCATCCTCCCTTGATTGATTGCATCGCCCGGTCTTTTTGATTGTGCTCATATCCATACATAGGCAGAAAGAATTGGTACACAATCAATCAAGGTGGGTGTGGATTGCTTACTTTTACATCGTCTTTTCCCTTAAACAGGGAACAACGTGCTCTACTCACTACCATGTTTTGCTGGATGAGATTGGCTTCTCCCTTGATGATCTCCAGGAGCTTGTGCATTCATTGTCCTATGTGTAAGTAGCCTTTCCCTCCACCTCTTTTGTATACAGTGACTTCATTTATGTCCCTTGCAATGTATGGGTAAATGCTAAAATTATTCATGGTATTGCTCTACATCTGTTCAGGTATCAGAGGAGCACAACTGCGATATCAATCGGTAAGTACCGTGTTTCTGTTATGCGGTAATTGCCTATTTTATGTTATGAGGGGTTTTAATTACTATCTCCCTGTCAAAGGACTCTTTTGAGTTTTAGGGCTGCAACTTGGGATCAACCAAAACCTTAACCAAATGTAACCCAGGGTTGAGTTGGGGCTAGGTTGTTGGGTTAGGTTGGAAAACTCCAAAATAATTTGAAATTTGGATGAGGATTGGCTTTAGTAAATTCAGGATGGGTTAGGTCTAGTGGGGAATAGTGTCTCACTGGTTAAGAGTAGAGGAATTCAGGTTGGGTTTGCCTGCCTAGGTTAGAATTCAGATCGGGTCAGGTTGGGGGTTGACCCTCAACCTGGCCCAACCTGCCTAAGTCGCCCTAAGTTTGTTCGAGTTGGGACCCTTTATTTTAACTATACCGACTATAGTTGGTTTGAACCCAGCCATGGATGGGCAATTCCTCAAATGTCCGGCAATGTTTTTATAGAGTGATCAGTGGCCTGCAATAATTAGCTAGTTTCACCAATGTTTAACCCTATCTTTGGGGAAAAGGGTTAATGATGGATCCACACAGTGGCGTCCCCATCTAGTTAACTTCTTGGATATGAAATGCGCACATCTTCTTTTTCTTCTTTTTTTTTGGTAAGAACTGTGCAGTGCATTTAATCATAATGTTGTTTAATGAATTTCCCCCCCTTTTTTTCCCCTCAGTTGCACAAATAAGCTACGCACATTTGGCGAAAATGTAGATGTTGCAGTTCATGAAGTTTGAGGATATGTTAGAGACGTCATCTGGCCATGGTGGAATTACATCTGCAGGAGCTATTCCAGTGTCAGCACTGCCAAAGCTTCATGAGAACATGAGTAGCTCCATGTTTTTCTGCTGAAGTAGCTGGGACATCAAGGGTAAGATTTTGATGTTATGGCATAGCGCTGAATTAGACAAGGTTCTGTCTCATTTAGTTGTTGACAGCATCTTAACCTGAGATGAACTCGGGATATATTGAATGTGGGATGTTGCACTTGGTATTTAGAAATTATCAAAACTGCATGTCAGCTATGAAAATGCGCTAATGGAAATGGTTGAATCTCTACAACTGTCAAGAAAGATTTTAATTCTCCATTTTCATTTTCGTCTTACTAGCTATTCCTTGAAGAGATTGGATGTGATGATCAAAAGGCGGATCCAAAATTGAGAATTATATTACTAAGATATTTCAATCATGTTAGAGCCCACATCACTAGTCAAATTGGTGAAGATCAAAACTTATTCCAAATAATCTCATTAGTTTACCATATAACATGAACCAAGTCATATGATCTATCTAAATCATGGGAAAAAGGTTGAAATGTAATTAATTTCTTTTTGTTATCTCTCTCTCTCTCTCTTGTGTTCATATGTTAGTTTGGGGGGGCTTATTTCCTGTTGTAATTTGGTTCTGAGTTCCTGTGAACACATTAAATTAACCTATGCAATGGACTATTACATAGTGCCTTTGGAAGTTTTGATCCATTTATTTGCTAGAGCCCATCATGAATTGCTTATGATTCTAAAGAATCACTTTTGTGGCAATTGTAGAAATAGAATCATGATACATGAGGAAAGCTTGTTCTCACAACTTACAATAGAATCATGATACATGAGAGTTGAGGCTCTGTCCCATTGTTATTAATGAATGAAATGAAAGAAATTACTTCTACCTATTATTAATCAATAAAGTAATCCCATCTCCCTTGGTATGTACTTATAATAGAGTCATGATACATGAGAATGTCTATCCCATGTTTATTAATCAACAATAGTAGTTATCCCTTGGTAGGTAACTGTACATTGCGCATAATGATTATGAAAATTGCCTAACCTCACTCCCATGTTTGATGTTGTTGCTATCCAATTGTGTGAATTATCTTTTAAATGACTATCAGGTGTAAGATTAAAAAATAAAATAAAATAAAATAAAATTGGCGATATAATTTTTATTTTCACAGATATTTTAGCGACAGACCAAATCCGTCGCTAATTTCTAAACAAGAAGATCAACGGATTTGAGGTCCGTCGCTCTACTCATATTAGCGATGGACCTTATCCGTCATTAATATTTTTAATGATGACTTTTCTTTCAAATTTTAGTGACGGATTTTTTATTTTTGCGATGGATCTTATCCGTCGCTACTATGCGACAGACCTTATCTGTTGCAGATTAAACAATGGATCTATCCATCAAAAAGAAAAAAAGGACCTAGTAAATAGTGACAGACCAAACGACAGACAAAATCCGTCATATATTTGGTTTTACGACGGATTTGGTCCGTTGTAAATTTGTGATTTTGGTGTAGTGTGATTACTGATTACATCCAATTTTCACAAGTGATTACGATGCAATTTCTTGGAAGTGGAACATAAGGCTTGTCTTCTTTAGCTGATGATGATTCAGACTCATTTTATCTTAAGTTGAGGTGACTCGGCTGAGTTAGATCCAGTCACCCTCTTTACCAATCCAATTCAGGTGTCGATTCAGATCTAACACGACACAATTTGAGTCAACTCAAACGAGTCACATCTAACTTGGATAAGTTATCAATCCTGGCCAAGGGACCGCCTGCCAAAATAATGAGCATTCCATAATCCATACCACTTGCTCGGACGTGGTTTGGCTAATGACCCAACGCCACCCAACTAGTTGGTGTCAAAGCTTTATGGGCCTATAATGATACATGCGTTTTATCCATGCTCTATGGGCCTACAATGACGGGGTGGCACAGCGGGCACTACCGCCAGGTCAGCGGTAGTGTCGCATCTGTGGAAGGAGGAAGTGAATTGGCTAGTGTACCATACACCAGCTATATAGCTGGTGTATTGTCGTCAGCAAGTTCTGTGGGTCCAATCATGAGGTATGTGTTATATCCAAACCGTCTATCCATTTGGTGAGCTTATATTAAGGCTTGAGATGAAAATAAGATAGATCTAACTATCAAGTGGACCACATTGTAAAAAGTAGTGGGGATTGAACGTCTACTATTGAAACCCTTTTAGCGGTCACAGAAGTTTTGGATCAATATAAAATTTATTTTTCCTCTTCATCCAAGTCTTTGTGACCTTATGAATAGATTGGATGGGAAAATAAACATTATGGTGGGCCCTACGAAATTTTTAATGGTGAAAATCAATATCCCCACTGCTATTTGTGGTGTGGTCCAGTTGATCTTTGGATATGATTTTTTTTTTTGGATAATGCTCTAAAATGATCTCGAAATATAGATGAACATTGTGGATATAATAAATACATAACTGTGGGGCCCATTTGTACAATTCGGAGCTCCAGCGATCGTCTTCGCACACTAGCCATTCCACTTCTGAAAGGAATGACAGGGGTATTTTGGTCCACTAAAAGTGCGCCGTACATCAAGGGTTAGTTTGGTAAGGTAAGTTTGGACTTGCATAATAAGGTAGGTGGCTTAAAAGTGAGTTGTATAGTAGGAAAAACCTCTTTGAAATGGTATGGCACAACCTTCCACGAGAGAATATGAAGGATTAGTTTGAGTTTTTCAGTTTTTGCAAGTGGGCCTTAGTTTGGACGAGGGTTGGGTTCTACCCTGCCCGTCCTTCGCTAGGAAGGGCTCTCATCGGCCACCTTGATGTATGGGTTTTATCACACCATCTATCCATTTTGGAATATCATCTTATGACACAAGTCAAAAAATGAGGAAATCGGATTGCATAGTGAGTTACTTAGTATGCTAATGAGTTATATAGTATGCTTTTATCATAGTGAGTAAATTATGTTGGCCCACCATGAATATTTGTGGTTTATTCATGACATCCATCCATTTTTCCATCTCATTTAAGGGGTTGAACCTGAAATTGAAGTATATCCAAAGCTCAAGTGGACTAAACCACAGGAAAAGTCATGATAATAAAGATTTCACCCTTGAAACCTTCCTAAAGCTCACATTAATATTTATTTGTCATGCAACATGTTCATAAGATCACATCAACATGGATAAAGGAAAAACATAAATATCAGCTTGATTCAAAACTTATGTAATCCTCAAGAAATTTTTAACGGTAAATGTTCAATTCACATTGTTTCCTGTGGTGAGGTCCACTTGAGATTTAGATATGTTTCATTTTTGGGCTCAAACCCTAAAATTATTTACTAAAATGGATGGATGGAAGATAAAATACATAAATCTGTTGGCCTCGCAGAGTTTACTCATAGGCAATCCAAAAATGAGGCAGTTCCAAGGCTTTAGTGGACCATACTGTGGGTATTAAACATCTACCATTGAAAACTTTTTGGGGGCAACGGAAGTCTTGGATCATGCTAATATTTCTGTCTTACCTTCATCCATGTCTATATGACCTTATAAATAGGTAGGATGGCAATTAACCATCACAATGGGCCCTATAAAGGTTCAAAAAATGAGGCAGTTCCGAAGCTCAACTTATAATGAGTAGTGTTGGTGATTGACTCTAAACACCCTGACAACCAATCTAATAGCTACAAAACAAAGAAAACTTATAGTATGAATAAGAACTATATGAAATTTGAAAAAATACAATTTAATAGATATATAATGTGAATGTTGTTCATCCCCATTGTCGCCAATTCCTACGAAAGCCAATCAAAAGTGAGTTATGTGTGATTTGGACGGATTTGCGTAGTGGATGTGGAGATCTTTAGGGATATACGAAGATGATTTTATAATAATACAGTTGGAGGGCATCAAGTAACGCCACGTCATTTACTAAGTAGTCAATTAAAGAATGATAGTACAAAAGCACTTACCAGAATAGATGACAAGATTAGAAGAGAAAGGGTTGAGACATGTGAAACAATTACAACAATCATTAGAACGTGGGAAGTATCTAGATAGCCGGGTTAAGGCTATAAATAATAGAAGAATTTAACAGAAAAAGTTGTCTAATACCAACCCAATTAAACCTAATATATCTTTCAACTATCCTTTCAATTGTCCTTTCAATTACCCATCATTTACGTTCCATAGTGTAATCACTTTACCTTTTTCTGCCAGTCAATTACATTTCTTAGTGTAATCATTTACTTTTCTCATGTGGTTTACATTCCATAGTGTAATCCATAACATTAATCAAGTAGTTGATAATCTTAGCTGTAATTTGGGTCTACGCTCATACGCTGGATTCAGTTCCCCATCTAAGAAGGTGTTTTACAACTACTCTCTACAATTGACTATAAGAATTCATTTCTCAATCTTTTATCTGTATTGAAAAGTCCTTTCGTACGAAAGGCAAAGGTGTAACCCATCATCAGAGGACGAACCCTACCATCTGAATTTCTCCTGATCTTATTTATATACTAAGCGAGTGGCTGAATAGGCAACCGTTCTCGTTTGATCTTAATCGTATACTATGTATTTGCCAATCTCTGTGCTTGGGGTTGTAGTTGTTCGGTTTGAATTGAGCCACAAATTCAACTCTGGCATGCCTGCACTAATCACGCGACCAAATTTGAAATCGAACCACAACATAAGTTTGACACGCCTGGTGGGACCCTGTCTTTAATTTATTCGCATACTGTTTCCAATCAGAATTATAAATAGGAGTAATCAAATCGTTAGGGTCAAAAATTCCACACCAACCACACCACCTCCAACTGAGGACGTACTGGTTCAAGCAGCCCCAGAAGCTTTAAATTTGAATAGTAACACTCAGTACCAAGAATCAAGAAGGGCCTTCGAGCTCTCATGGCATTCTTCTTGAAGAAATAACAGTTGCACTCCGATATGTACAATTGAGTATCCAACATGTTCAAGAATACGGAAGAGCCTAAGTCAAGCAATTCCATATTCAAACTGAGAATACTAATAGATACATAGCTAGCTAGAGCATCAATTAATGGCTATGATGGGGAAAGAACACCTGCAACAATGCAATATAATGTCAAAGGAAGTTCTATTGACAATGTGGTCTAATCGCCATTGATGCCTCCCCCACGATACGAACCGGTGATTCCAGTTTAGGAGGTACAAAATACCCTGCCTCCTGTCAAATTCAGATGACTAGAGCGGGCAGCTAGGAATTTTGTTCCTGATGTTTGGAATTAGGGTTTAGCATAAGGGTATAATTTTCAACAATTCTGTAGGAACCCATTGTTCTAAGAGGGAGCAAACTGATTAGGTCATGATCCACCATCGATGGCTCAACCCTGCGAGTGGATTGCGACCAAATCATGCAGATGGTTTAAGAAGTGGTAGGAAAGTACTCGGCCACAATATTATCCTAGTCTATCATAAGCTCTATCTTGAATGGATCGATTGGCAACATCCGTTGCCTAGGAATTATCAACCAGACTTTGCCCTATTTTTAGGTGGTCCCGGCCAATCGACTATCGAGTATGTTGTTCGATTCATCATGCAATGTGGGGAGCTAGTCAATAATGACTATCATAAGCTGTAATTATTCAGACATTCGCTGACGACAATGACCTTCACATGCATGGTATTCCAACCTATTGCCAAATTCGGTTTATACTTAGTAATAGATGGAAGAAAATTTTCATGCTCAGTTTTTCTCTAAGAACAAGAAAATAACTATGGCCTATCTTTCCCATTTTCGATAGGTACTGGGAGAAACTTGCGAGAGCTATATTTCCCAGATCAAGAGGGAAAAGAATCGGTGTAAGGTTGTTATATTGAAGCCAAATTTGTGCAGCTTGCACAGGACGAGCGTGAATATAAACTCTGTAAGAAATTCATGGACGTATATGACCTGACTAGGAAGGTTTTTAGGTGCGAAGAACTTCTTGAGGAAGGTTTTAGGTAAAAACACTCATCAATTGAGACATTATCATGACCCAAATTACAAGGTCGTGATTGGTAAAGTAGTGGCAAAGAAGCTACTCACATGCTTGCTATTGGTCAAGGAAGAATTGACCACGTTGACCACATAAAAATCCCAGAAAATATATACTTTTGATATCACAAAGGTTGATGGGATATTTAAAATTTTGTTAGCCGGGAAGTTTATCAAGGTTCCCATAAACCATAAGATACCCTTGGCTGGTGAATTGTAAAGATCGAATACCATAAATGGCACGGAACTCATTTCTATTCGATTAACAAATGTGTTATATTCTGGAATGTGGTTTAGGATAACAATCATCACAGGTTGCTGAAATTCTGTAAAAAATGTGAGGAGGCGATGTTGATCGATACCAATCTGTTCCTGCCTAATTTTGAGGTCAATATGCTAGAGACCCTCCTCGACCAAGGACACAAGGCCAACACATGGCCCTAGGAAGGGCTGAAGGAAGTGGTCATCATCGGCCATTAAGAACACCACCTCTTGATCGCTACTCCTAGGGGAGAGCATCGAATCAAAGGTTGGTTAAGCCCTCGTCAACCCAGAAAGGAGTCTAGAGATGGGTCACTTAGCCAAAATTCCCAGCTGTTATAGAAGTAATGACTTGAACTTAGAAATGTCACTGGTAGAGGCATAAACCGGTCATGAGGAAAGAGTCGACAGAGGTTGAGGGCACATCTTAACTGGAAGTAGTGCAACTACAACCATTTCGGAGGATCCCTCTATCAGAAGAACAACTGGCCATTAACACTGTCGAGGCAGTTCTACAGTCTGTGTTATATCGTCAGGGTATGAATGATGTCGCCCAATCGAATGGTTCAGTGAGTCCGTTGAATAAGGATGACTGTGATAATTTATCTGATTATCTTAGTGATGAATGCTTCCCATGGGATGAGTGGTTGGTAAACAAACTAGTGGTAACCATTGAAGCGTTACAGGTGACTTCACCTACGACCATGCTATTCAGTGCTATGGCCAATGAGAATGCATGGCATATTAATGAAAATTCCAATATGTAAGATAATCCAGAAACACTAGGGGGGGCGGTAATGTCTAAGTTCGGAGATTGTGATTGGGACATTGCCACCTATCATTTTTCATTGTAATATGGTACTTACCCTACCTTGTAATCTCCAAGCCAAGCTGGCCCAGCCAAATATGAAGGCATGTGATGTCGAGGAATTTAGTATCCCTGTAGTAATATAGCATGCTTCATTCCCTTCGGAGGAAACAATTGAAGGGAGACTAAGAGTGGACAAAGCACCACATGTGAACACCGTTACGATGGAATCAAGAGTTATATCAAAAAATGTGGTCATGAAAAGAGCCACCCATAGCATGACATGACACCTTACACTATTATATATATCGGCTCATCTTGAGGGTTGCTCAATCACCATGATTTTAGTAGACAATGGGGTTGTTAGTGCACTTATTTGCACACATTTTGTCAATCACGTGACTAGTTGTGTCAAGTAGTCAGATGAGTCCTTTGCAAATGAAAACTAATGATGCAACTAGAGCAGAAGCTCAAGCTACAAAGTCAGATTCCAAAGAGGCTTCTACGATCAAGATCTTGCCTATAGATGACTCAAACTTAAATAGAAAAACCCACTTAGGTCATCTATTCAAAGCCAACTCCAAGTTCATACTTTCTATCCTATTATACTTGGCTTTAAGAAAGTTCAATTTGTTGAATGAATCATAGGATAAAGAATTAAAGTAGGAAAATCTGTCCTAGTTCGGCAGGAGAAGGTGCTACCGAATGACACTTTTGGTAGCACTGAAGATACCTTCAGTATCATTGAAAGTGCCTAGAACGTTCCAGTAGCTTTCAAAGAAAATTCGATGATACCATGTACGTACAAATTTTGGTGCCATCAAAAGGAGTAAAATTCATCCAGCAACTTCAGGATTTAATTTGGTACCACCAAGTGATATTTCGGTACTACTAAAGGTTCACTCGGTAGAATCGAGAACTAGCCATTTTATATCTATTGAGACATGTTCTCTATAAATATAGGACCTAGAACTTTGTGGAATGTGTGGATTTAGGCATTTCAGAGTCCCTAGGTTGTCTCAAGCTCAAATCACTTATCCTAGGCTCTATCCACATTATATTCATGTTCTTTTCATTGTGATTCATCACTCATGAGCATTCAAAGCTCTTATTTATGAAGAACATGATCTCAAGCCTTCACTAGAGTATTAAGATCAAACCTATAGGTATATCCTCAGTCTCAACCATACTCTAGTGCATCCATCAGTTGTATCTCTTAGAAAATCCATTCATAACCTTCGTTAGAGATTCAACAAACTCACATTACCTTGGTTACCTTTATAGGAACATCATATACAAGGTTCTTGATCTTGAAGCTGAAATAATAGGTAAATTACAACATAGTGATCAGGGGAGCATCGGGGAGCTGATTTAAGCATGGAAGAGTAAAGATCAAGAAACCCAAGACAAGCTACAAAAGAGGACTCATTCCGATAAGTAAGTGTCATTTTTAAGAGTCCAAAGTTTAGTCTCTATCCTCGTGAATGATTGAGGCTAAGAGTTTGCTATCAACAAACGCATGTAAGTTCATAGTGGGGGACCTTAGTTGGTGTGCCTAAACGAAGGTTCCTTATGTGGGACCTTGGCTGGTGGCCTAAACATAGGTGCCTAGTGTGGGACCTTGACTGGTGGGCCTAAACGGAGGTGCCTTGTGTGGGACCTTGACCAGTGGGCCTAAACATAAGTTCTTAGTGTAAGACCTTTGCTCGTGAGAAGAGCATAAATTGTTGAGTCCTTTGTGTAGGGCTGTGAAGGTTAATGGTGAACTTGATTTAAAACCATTCATAGTGAAATCTGACACACTCTAGGAGTGAGTGCAGTTGTCAGGAGTGGAGTAGGTAAGTAGCTGAACCACTATATATCCTTGTGCTTGGAATTATCATTTGCACACCTATTTAATCATGTTTATTTAAGTTTGAATGATTTATCATTTATGCATGATTAGATGAATGCTTAAGATTGATAGGAAGCAAATTCCACACACACATGTTCACTCTGTTATACTCTAGTCTCTTACTTTACATATCTTGAGTAGCCTATGTGATTGGAACCTCTATTGGCTTGAAAGCCTTTAAAGTTATATTGGCTTACTTGCTTTAAACTGAATGATTATTTAAGTTAGGCAATTAGGATTTTTAAATAGGCATAAAATTTAAAAAGTCCTATTCACCACCCTCTAGGACCTTATCTCATATTCATTGTTCGATATCAGCAGTATAAACCACAATTTCAGGGGTTGCCGTTAATCTTCTGCCATTAAGAATGATGTTAAAATTGGGGAAGATAATGACCAATTTAATCCCATCTGAGGTCACAGTTAGTAATTTCGTTGGCAACGTTACGAACATGCAGGGTGTTCTGCCAATCAACCTAATTGTTAGGACCAAAATGGTGTTGGTTCCATTTTTTATGGTCGACACCTCATCTAGTTATAATGCTCTGCTAGGTAGGGATTGGATCTATTCATTTGCATACATCCCATCATCCTTACACCAGTTCATAATCTTCTGAAATAAACATAAGGTTGAATTGGTGTTATTTGATAATAAACCCTTCTTGGCCACTTCAAATGTAAATGAAGTCCATTACTATGGCGAAGAAGTAGAGCCAATTTAGTTCAACAGAAGGAATAAGCAAGCTTAACTGACTTCGAGGGATATTATTCCTTTTTAGTTGGTTCTATATTATACCATCAAAGAAATCCCATGATTGGTACACCGAAAGATGACCAACTCATGGCCGATTTCATGGTTAGAATAAGAAGGCTTGAAAAAGGCTTGAAGGATGTCGATGATGGCTGTTTTGTAACTATGGCTGATACAGATATCTCAACCAAGGAAGAAGACATGGAACTCAGGGAAGCCCCTAATAAGCTGGAAGACCCCCAGGCCTAGGTTCAAGACCCCTTAGTAGAAGTGAACCTAGGGACCGAGTGAGATCTTAAGCCTACTTTTATCAGTAGAATGCTTAAGCCCCAAGATAAATTGTAATTGACCAATTTCCTCAAAGAGTTTGTAGATAGTTTTCCATGGGACTACTTTGAGATGTCGAGACTAGATCGGGGCTTCATCGAGCACATGTTACCAATAAAGGAATGGTATTGATCGCATAAACAACTACCTAGGCGAATGACGACATAAGTAACTTAGAAAATAACATAAGAATTTAAACGACTATTAAGGCTAGCTTCTTTAGGCCCATTAAGTATGCCGGTGGATCTCGAATGTGGTTTCAGTTATAAAAAAGAATGGAAAGATGCAATTTGCATCGACTTCCAAAATTTAAATCTAGCAACCCCAAATGATGATTATCCAATGCCAGTCGTTGATTAGGTGATTGATAGGGTACCAGGGCATCGGGTGGTGTCTTTCATGAATGGCCATTCCGAGTATAACCAGATTTACATAGCACAGGATAATGTGCCGAAGATGACATTTAGGTGAATTGGCCCTTTAGGGATCTATTGCTGGGTAGTAATGCCATTTGGACTCAAGAATGCAGAGGCCACATATCAGCGGGCAATAAATGCCATATTCCATGATATGATTAGCCAGTTTTTGGAGGTTTATATCGACGACATAGTGGTAAAGTCGTTCAATGTAGAAGGTAATTTTGCTCATTTGCGCAAATTGTTCAAGCGAAACGAGGTTTCATAAGTTAAAAATGAATCCCCTTAAGTGTGATTTCAGGGTCTTGGTCAGTAATTTCTTGTGATTTTTAGTGCATCAATAAGGGATTGAGGTAAATCAGAACAAGGCTTGAGCGATCATAAATGCTTATCTACTTAGGAACAAGTCAAAGCTGTAGTGGTTCCTTGGTCAGGTTAACTTCATATGGAGGTTTATATCTAATTATGTGGAGAATTGATTTTAAGTGGAAGGCAGAGCATCAATAGACTTTTAAGAATATTAAGGAATATCTGATGATGCCGCCAGTGTTAATGCAACTAGTCGAAAGTTAACCGCTTTAGTTGTATGCTGTAGAATTGGCAGAGTCAGTCGGAGACCTTCTAAGCCAAGACGATGATGACTGAAAAGAGCGTGTAGTCTACTACTTGAGTCGGACGCTCCTCAATACCAAAAGAAATTATTCTTTCATACAAAAGATGTGCTTATCATTGTACTTCGCGGCTACCAAATTAAGGCATTATTTATTAGTTGAAAGAGTGAATGTAATGCATTGACTGATTTAGTGAAATACATATTGAATTAATTGATTTTGAATGACTGGATTGGAAAATGGGTGTTGGCTCTATCTGAATTCGATCTTTGCTATATTCCCCAAAAGGCAGTAAAAGGTCAAGTCATAATTAACTTCCTGCTCGACCATCCATCTGACTTGGAATGTCAGCTTTCCCAGGAGTTTTAGATATGTACTGTATATATCTAAACCTAAGGAAATTAATTTTTGACAGGTCTAAGACTCATAAAGGTTCAGGTGCTAGAATTATCCTAATTGCACCAAATGGAAACATGTAGGAATTTGTATTCCAACTGGAATTTGAGGGCACAAATAACTAGGCCGAGTATGAAGCTATGATAATTAGCGTAGAATTATTGATGGAGTTAGGTGAAGAAGTGTGATGATTGTGGACGATTCACAATTGGTGATAAATGAAATGGCGGGGTCCTTCAAATGTACTAGTACAACCCTTTTACCATATTACGCCTTGGCATCTTAAATGATGAATAGTTTCAAGAAAGCAGATTTGATGCATGTTACTAGGCATCACAATATGGATGTTAATGAAATGGAGTAGTTGGTTGTAGGGCTGGATGTCCTGAAAGGATCAACCGAAAGAATGATCATTGTTCAAAGGAGGTCTTTACCTTTAGTTTTTGAAAGAGAGGCTATTATGGAAATATATTGGGTCGAAATAGAAGAAGAAAACTAGAGAG
Source organism: Magnolia kwangsiensis (assembly GCA_037074715.1). NCBI lineage: Eukaryota > Viridiplantae > Streptophyta > Magnoliopsida > Magnoliales > Magnoliaceae > Magnolia > Magnolia kwangsiensis. The sequence goes on from CM073584.1 coordinate 72,802,125, forward strand.
CTCCTCTAATGAGTTATCTTCAAAGCCCATAGACTAAAGTTAGCAGGGATGTGAGGAGATCGACTACTAATTATGTCATGATCGATAGTGAATTTTATCGAAAAGGGGTTGAGGAGTTCTGCTTAGTTGCTTAGCTAAAAAGGAAGCCTTGTTAGCAATGGGTGAGGTTCGCGAGGGTTTATGTGGGGCTCACCAGGCTAGAAGAAAAATGAGGCTCACACTTAGGTGTTATGAGTGTTTCTAGTCGACAATGATGGCTAATTGTATTCGATATGCCAAAGAGTGTGAGGCTTGCCAAAAGAAAACGAGTCGATTCAGCATGTTCCCATAACCAACATCCATTTAATCGTGAAACCTTGGCCTTTTTGAGGATGGACGATCGATTTGATAGGTCAAATCCATCCACCTTCAACGCACATGAATTCATTCATCATTGTGGTTGTTGACTATTTTACCAAATGGGTAAAAGCAAAACCAATGAAAGGGGTCAGCCATAGGGAAATCATTGAGTTCATTGAAAGAAATATTATCTATCGGTTTAGATTCCAGAATCAATCACTATGAATAGAGGTGTTACATTTTTAGCATAAGAAGTGAAGGCCATGACCAACAAGTATGGGATCAAGATTCTACATTCGACGCCATATTATGCATAGGCCAATGGTTAGGCTAAGGCAAGCAATAAAGTGATCAAGTATATCCGATGGAAAATGATTGAAGAAAATTCTCATGGCATACAAAACTGTCCGAGGTGCTTTGGGCATATACAATTTTCTCTCGCACCAGTACTGGGATAAGTCCATTTACGTTAACATATAGGCATGATGTAGTGGTGCCTATAGAAATTACTGTGCCATCTTTGAGAGTCATACATCAGGACAAGTTAACCCCTCCTGAGTTCAAGAAGCAATGTTGACTGAGTTCATAGAGCTGGACAAAACTCAAATGAAAGCCTTCAATTCTATTATTACCAACGAAGCCTCTATCGATTGAGCATACAATAAAATGGTACAAGGAAAAACATTCGGGGAGTGAGATAAAGTCTGGAAAGTGGTACTGCCAATAAGGCACAAAGATTATGACTTAGGTAAGAAATGGTCACTCACGTGTGATGGACCATTTGTTGTCATCCAAGTCCTTAAGGGTGGAGCCTATCTCTTGTTGGACATAAATGGAAAAGTTGTGAAGGCTCCAATTAACATCGATTATTGAAAGCATACTATCCTTCCTTATGTGAGGTAGTATAGGAGCAGGACGAGTAAGTGTTAAAAGAAAATGTCCTACTATAGAAAACAAAATGAAGGAAAATAATTTTTTATTATTGCAGGAAGAGGGCCTTGAGACATCGTCCACCTAATTACATGTATAAAAGAGGGGGGGGGGGGGGGGGGGGGGGGGGGGGGTGGTATAGTTGATCGATCAACTAGTTCAGTTGTAAGCCTCCTTGAGCTCTTTGAATTCCTTAAGATCTGACTCCTTCACCTTCCACCTTCCAAGCTTGCACCTACTTGCTCCTCAATGATGGACACTTGACTATGGACTGGTGAAGAAATCTTATCACCACATCAAGGTGGCGGCTGACCGCGTCCACCTTGTGCTAAGCCTTTTGTTATCCAGACCTGCTTGCTTCCACATGAGCCTAATAGAATTCTATCTGTGACTCGATGAAAGCCAGAAGCTCTTACGAGTTTGGTCGATCCCAATGGGGATGTAGAAGTGCAACCTTTAAGAGATCGACATCCAGATCATTGTGCTGGGCTTCCATCAATCGCAATATCGCCTTGTCAAATCGATGCCAACAAGCCCAATGCAATCGACCCTTTGAAGCAGCGTCATAGTGGGTAGAGAGAGTCTTGGACTCAACATGGATGGCTGCCTACTCTCTCAGTAGGCAAGCGCATCATTACAGTTCCAAGTCGGCCTTGGAATATGCATCTCAAAGGCACTGCAGTTTGGTAAGAACCTCCAAGATTTCTCATAAAGGTTCATCATTTTTGTCTACTTCAGCTACATCCGTAGCAAATGGATAAATGTTGTGAAGGGGAGGAGAATGAGAGAAGTATATAATCCCTTCACTGAAGATCTCCTTCAGAATAGTCAAGGACTATGAGTAAAACACTATGGAGGCCATGGAGTTCAAAGTTTTTGATTGAGTAGATGTTGAAAGTGCAATGTAAATCCAAGGAGAAGTGATGTTTTTATAGGCATTGCTAGGAGTAATTGATCCTTGCATTTGGCAAGGCGTGGCGGTTGGGATCATAGAGTCAAGCGGTGCAGTGCCAGTTCGGTTCTTAAAAGGGTGGAATGTGTAATTGCAATAAATATGAATTCCTCAAAAAATGACATATAAATCCCTATCCACATTGGTCCAGTTAGCAAATATCTATACCAAAAAAAGACTAAGTGTTGGGTGGTTGAGCTTTAAAGGAGAAATTTTATCGATAAGGATCATCAATAGTTTGGTTGACATCATGTCACGCCCCAAACCCAGAAATCGGATTCACAGGAATTTCGATCTCCGAATCCGGTGCCGACAGCCTCCGTAGTACCCCATTCTCGGCTCTTAGCATTCATATGCTAGATTTTTTATCCTGGGATCCTACAAGGAGAATTTTTTTTGTATATTTAACTAGTAATAAGCATAACCACAAGTTTACCCAAATCATAAAGGCAACATCATCATCACATATCCACTAATATAATCATTTGAATACAATGCTGAAAGGGAAATATATATGTCAAAATCAAAGCTCCAGAAAACAGCTGCACACTCCAAGCTCAATGCTGCTGCAATCTAACATCACCTGCACGCATCTATCGTGCATAAGCTTATAGAAAGCTTAGAGGGTGGTGTAAGTGTGTGCACGAGATAAGTGCCAAGTATTCAATACAATATCATAATCATACAATACCGGAAAGCTATTAATCCGTAAACCATATAATGACTGAATAAGAAGAAACACTGATAAGAGCAGAAATTATCAGCGTAAACAGAAATACTGACAAGATTATAATCACGCGATAACAGAATAAGCGAAAGTATGAACAAGTCCATAAGTTAATCAATATCAGAATACGCAATATAGGACATCTATGCAAATGATGAGTCATAGATAATCAAATGTCGAATGACAAGGATATAATGTAATACACAATTCGAAAGAGCTAACAAATATCATCACTCTCATCTAAGTCACAGGAATACAGAAACATAATAACCCACAATGCCACACGCCGAAGATGTAATGGAATATGTAGTATGTGGTGCTAATGGAATGACCATGCTGGAGTGTGATGTCGGGATGATAGTACGTAGTATCGTAGGCTACGGAGTCCATCACAAGGAAGCACTATCCAAACCAGTCCCATACCTAAATTTGGATAGTCTGACTCAACGTGGTAAAATCCTGATCTCAGGTTAGTCGTGCGCCTAACCGAAATCCTTGCCATAACGAAGATACACAACAATTAGTTACGCACCACCAGCCCGAGTGGATAGTGAATGGATGAATGAATGAGTATGCAACTCCTACTCAGTAGCCTGTTAGCACAGTAGCCTACCAACCGCTGATAGCTCGCCCAAGCCTCAGCCCCGCCCACATCAGCGCCGCCCACGTGCACCCGCCCACATGCACAACAGTGACGGGGTGTCATAATATCATGTTAGTCCTCATATCAGTACGGTTCCTCTCTGGGGAAATCACCGGGGTCTATTACATCACACCACCTGCCGTCCCAATTAAGCGCACAACTGGGTAAGTGGAAAAGACCTCACTGTCCGCCTCTCAGTAGTCTGCCAATACCTACCCGGCTCACCGATAGCGGACCCATTCCTTGAGCTGGTCAAACTCAACCTAGCCATGCCTACTCCCTCGGGCGGGTAAGGTCGCACCCCCTTCCAACCTACCACGACACAGTGGAGAGCGTAGCCATCTGGTAATCGGCACTCAACGCTCATCTACCCACTCGGTCTAGACGTTGGAGCATTCTCTGGAACCAAGAGGGTGTTTAGGAATTTTCACCTAGGGCCATCTATGGTGGCTCGATGCTCGAACAGATTTTCAGTGTCCCATCTGGCCATCCACGATATGCCTGTGGAGGCTACGGCCCTGATGTCACTAGGGTGTACAATAATCACAACACAATGCAGGATGCATGAGTCATACAATCCAATCATGCATCAATCCTGCGCATGTCATGCGCTCATGTGAGATAATCTCCACTTATCAGGGAGTCTCACATCATCCTGCTCAATGACATATGCAATGGTCAATCACATCTCATAAAAAATATGCAGATGATGCGAATGGGCATGTATCATGATGTTATGATGTCACATACTCATAAACGGTATCAATAACTGGCGTCGACAATGTGGACTTTTAACCAACATTACCCCTAAGGAATGGCCCACATAGAATCAAATATATAATGGGCACATGACCTCACGCAAGGGCCAAATATACGAAACAAGTGGGCCCTGGTCATGGGCCTAACACATATCACAATGGGCCTTGCCCATAGCCCTCAAATACATCTGGATGGGTCGCACCCATGGGCCTCAGATATATCATAATGGGCCTCATATATACTTCACAGGTGAGTCACATACATGGGGCTAATACACATCAGTATGGGCTACATCACATAGGCCTAATATACATCACTATGGCCACAACCCATGGGCTTTAAATACACAATAGGTGGGCCCTACACATGGGCCTCAAATATATACCACGGGTGAGCCTCAATGGACGGGTCACCAATACAACAGGATGGGCCTAATGACATGAACCCCATAAATATATCGAATAGGCCGCACCAATTGGGCCTTACATACATTGCAATGGGCCATGACCCATGGGCCTTGCAAACATCACAATGGGCCTTGCAACATGGGCCTCATACATATTTAAGGTGGGCCTCAACAACGGGCCTCATACAATCAAGGTGGGATTCAACAACGGGCCTCATACACATCAAGGTGGGCCTCAACAATGGGCCTCATACACATCAAGGTGAGCCTCAACAACAGGCCTCACACACATCAAGGTGGGCCTCAACAACGGGCCTCATACATATTAAGGTGGGCCTCAACAACAGGCCTCATACACATCAAGGTGGGCCTCAACAACGGGCCTCATACACATCAAGGTGAGCCTCAACAACGGGCCTCGTATACATCAAGGTGGGCCTCAACAACGGGCCTTATACATATCAAGGTGGGCCTCAACAACAGGCCTCATACACATCAAGGTGGGCCTCAACAACAGGCCTCATACACATCAAGGTGAGCCTCAACAACGGGCCTCACACACATCAAGGTGGGCCTCAACAACGGGCCTCATATATGGCCTTAGCAACAGGCCACGAATATATCAAGATGGGCCTAATCAATCATATGAGCTAAATTAATCAAATGGCCGATACGAGTAGGCCGATCAAATGGACCGATACAAATGGGCTGTGAGTCATGGAGTTATACTAAGCATGTTATAAAGTAATGCCCTATCCTTACAATGTAGCTGGCCTAGACGGCTTGCATACAACAAATACGGGCTTACCAATAGGCCTTAGGGAGAGTCACAATGTGGACATTTAACCAACATTATACTCGCAATGTGGACGTCAAACCAACATTGCTCCCAAGGTGTAGCCCGTAGTGAATAACATTACGTAAACCAGGTTGGGATCACACATTGCAATGGACCTTAGGTACACCCCATTGGGCCTTAAATACATCAAATGGGCCATGTCATATGGGCCTTTTACTCATCAAATGGGCCACATCAATGGGCCACACCAATGGGCCTTATGTGCATTGCAATGGGTCATAACCCGTGGGCCTTAGATTGCATCAAATGGTTCTCGACCCATGGGCCTTATACATATCAAATGGGCCTAATCCCATGGGCTTTAAAATACATCAAATGGGTCCAATCCCATGGACCTTGCAACACATCAAATGGGTCCACTCTATGGGCCTTAAATTATATCAAATGGGCCTAATCCCATGGGCCTTGGGACACATCAAATGGGTCCACTCTATGAGCCTTAAATAGTTCAACAACTAGCTACATTCATGGACCCAATTAAATTCAACTATGGTGGGCCTCAAAAGTGCATTCATTAAGCCCAACATTTAAGGAACTAAAAGTATAAATCATTTTCTCTAAGATCTTTATAATATGGTGGGCCCCACTCCTCAAAATTTCAGCCCAAGGCCAGCATAATTATAACATGTTGCTGTCCTAAATTTGGGCACTCCATTGGAGTGGGTCCAAGGCCTATAAAACTATGAAAATTGAGGGCCAAGGTCCCTCATCATGTATACAATGAGAGGAAACCCAAAAAGGTGGCCCACCATCAGAAGAAATATTTTTGAATTATGATTTTTTATCAAGACATATTGCTGAACTGCACAGCAGAAAAAAATCTGGGAGTCCAAACATCTTGGCCCATTCTTTTGGATACCCAAACGGGGTCACTTGAGGTTGAAATTTCACAGAGTGATACTTCCATAGGTGGGCCACACCCCCCAAAATTTCATAAATTTTAGATATCTCTAAGTATTTTAATTAATTTAAACAAAACAGACTGTCTAGAAAAATCAGACAGACCTGGACGTCCTAACGTGGTGGGCCAGTCCGGCCCTAACCACGGTGTGTATAGGGGTCCATTGGCCCTGAAATTTGGTAGGTGGGTTCTAAAATAAGTGTACCACACTCTTAAAAAATTTCAAAATTTTTAGACATCTGTAAATATTTTAATTTATTTACATAAATTAATCTGTCCTTAAAATCAGACTGTTCTGGACACCATATTATAATGGGCCGGTCCCGCCATCACCATGGTGTGTACAGGCTTCCATTGGCCCCAAAATTTTTTAGGTGGCTCCTACCATAAGTAGGCCACCGCCCTAAAAATTTTTATAATTTTTAAACACCCATAGGTATTTTAATAAATTTTAAAAATCCAACTATCCATGGTGCAATGTTGCTGGAATAGTGCAGAAAATCTAGACTGTCCACCTCACTTGGACCACACCTTTGGGACCCCAATGAAGGTCAGTTGGGGCTGAAATTTGGGAGACATCAAGATGAGATCTCTAAATTTTAGAAAAGTATATTTAATAGGTATGAATAGTTCCCCAAACAGTCCCAAAATCTGGTCCAAAAACAACCAGAAACTGTCCAGAAAATTCTGGACAGCAACGTGTACTTAGATAAAATTTATTGTATAAGTTAAATAAAAAGAAAAATACATTAATGGGCCACACACATCAGGAAATAAAATGAGAAAAAAGAGAGATAGAATGACAATCCAGCCATAGGGAAAGGGGCTCCGCCACTATTGAGCCCTCCCAAGATCAATCACACCCGCACATCATACCTAAATCTACATTTACAACATGGATTTTGCACATGCATGGCCTATAATTAAAATTCATGGTGAGGATTTCATCCCCACCATGCTTATAAGGTCTAGATGACCCAAACATAATATGATATGAAATAAAACTACCATGATGGGGCCCAGAGAGAAAGGCCCCATGCATGGATCATGCATGCATAAGGTAGGCCATTAGGCCACAACCATGGGATTGTGTGAGATCTCCACCATTGATTGGTGGGTCCTACACTTCCCTCATGAAAGAAAGAAAATATCTAGGCTATAGAAATCAGATTTTTTTACATCTAGAGGAGCACCTACCATTCGATCTTCTTGCTCCTATGAGTTCCTTAGCACCTTAGCTTTGATTCCAATGGAAGAGATGAGGAATGGATGGTTAGGATGAGAGATCATGGGGTAGGAAAGTAGGCCATACTTGAAGTTTTGAAAAAGAGGGAGAGGCTTGGAGAATTCTCATACGTATGGGATTTCTCTCGTTAGATTTTTTTGAGTTTAAAAATGAGAAAGAGAGAGAGAGAGAGAGAGTTGTAAAGGGAGAGAGATGGGTGATGGATGTGGTGAGAGATGGGTGTAAGAAAATCTTGACTTTTGTGGCCATTTGTGTAAGAAAATCATGGGTGGTGTAAGAACTTTTTTACTTTGAGGGCTTTTAGTGTAAGAGAGGTATGAGCTTGTAAGAGATTCTTGACTTTTGTAGTTTCTTGAGAATGGGTGAAAGGTGATGTGTACTTGACATGTACTTGACATATGATGGATTGATGAATTAATGGGATTGATGTGACATCTCATAGAGATTCTCTTGGGTTTTGCAACAAGCGGTGTTTTCTTCGCACCGAACGTTGACCCACATCTATTGACCAGGGTATCGCCTCAGCGCGCAAGTCGTTGCATCGGAACTGCAGTGACGGCGCGGTCGCTATGGTAAAGGTCTTGGGTTGAGTCGATATGGGTTGACGGCGTATGAATCAGGGTCATACGCAAATATTGGTTAAGGGTCGAAGGTTGCCGGAATTCGACTGGTAAGACTGCGAAAGTCTATGGAATGGTATGGTCTAAGATACGGGGCTTACACATCACTACTTCGTATTTGGCCGACTATAGGCGTAATCATCCAACGAGTCCTTTAGTCTAGTTCTTTTGATAAAAGGAGTAACAAAAGGTTCTACTCATCTGATCACTTTGAATATCTTGAGCAATGGTTGATTAAAGTGGTAAGGCCGTTACTCGATATTTTGGAATGACGATTTAATGAGAAATAAGCTATTTTACATTAAGGAAGAAAATATACCTTGGAAAATACCTGAACAATATGAAAATTGATAAAAGCAAAGTTTATTCAAAAGTAAGTTGGTCATCAGCCGCATTACAAGGATAGAAAAAGCAAAAAAAGTAAAAGTTAAAAGCAGAGTATTCGAGCAGCTCAGGTGTTCAGGCATATTTTTTTCTTTATTTCCTCAAATTCCTCGAGGAGTTGCTATTTCTCGGCATCAACATGTTCCTACTATAGTTTACAATGAGCTCTTTTTTGCATAAGGATGGGTAGGAAATGCAAGGTCTGATCGATGCGATTGCCATGTGATAAGACTCTACCCTTGTCCTCCCTCTTCCCAGCTAGGCTTGCCTTCAACCGAGCCTAGTAATCAGTGATTTGCGAGTTAATGAAATAGAGGAGATCCTTCGGGACGACAGGGTCCTTAGGCACTTAGGAATGCTCTTTTTTCTTAATGTTCTCTAGCAACTCAGCGCGTTGTGCTTGTAGCACACGGAGCAAGGTACAGTTGAACTGGTGAATTTGGTTCCACCATAATTGGCCGTTCCATGCCAATTCGTAATCTTTGTTTACTAGCAGGAAATCCTCACAGGTTGCGCTTGCTACCTCAGGTGTTCAACAAGTTGATTAGACTTGAAGATGAGTTGGAAGTAGCATTTTATAAGAAAATACAAGTGTTTTAGTACTTTTAGAAGCTTAATGTTTGATTTGGCAGCCTTTGAGGCCTCCCTCACAAAGAAATTAACATCGAAGAGCAGTGAGGATTGGCTGAAGTTAATGAGACCCTAGTCAATAATCTCTTTCAAATAACTCTTTTTTCCATCAAGGGGAGCTTTGGTTGGAAGCCATGGTTGCAAATTCAGGGAGTTAAAGAGTTTACTTGGATTTTAGTGTGAATTTAGAATGGGGTCCAAGGTGGTTTAAATGGGCAATTACAGAACCCACGTTTGACGCATTTATGATGGGTAAAGATGCTTTGTGTTCCATGAAAGTAGGGATGTAATGCTGTCATGGCCATTATTTCGGAGGATCATGCATGACCCCTTGAATTCTGGGTGCCATGGCATTAGTTGTTTATAGGAAAAATAGAAAAAGAAGGAAAGCACTAAGTAAGGTGACCGGTGATAAAGGGAGGCTTAATGGTTGATTTTATCGATCAATTGCAGTAAGGAAAGAAAGTTACAATTCAAAAGAGGAAAATTGTTGAATTGTTGCTTCAACTTTCTCCATTTGACCTCTCTCCTTGTGCAAAAAAATAAAATAAAAAATTTCATGTTTGATGACTGCTTGACAAAATCGACCAATAACCCCTGTTTAAGCCTTAACAGACACGGCCAAGTCCTCGGCCGTTTTCTTCTTTCAGTCGTGTTCACCACTCCTCTCTTCAAAATCTCTCTTCAACGTCATCAACTTAGTCTCAAGAGTAACAATTTGTATGCTCAGTTCCTCCAACTCAGTATCCGATGTCTTCAGTTTTGTGTGGTAGGCCAATAGTTTACCAACAATATTGTTGGCCATAGCCACTTGGGATCCTGTTGTTATGTGGTTAGCCTCGAAACAATTGATTATGGTACAGAGCTCATATTTTTCTCTTATGTATTCTAAGAAATCCCTAAGTGTTGCCAGTTTGGCCTAGAGGTTCTCATTCGAGAAAGAAAGGATTCGATGTTGATTAATTACCTTGGTAAGACTATCACTCATCTCGACTGATATAACCCCTGACAACATTGAATGCACAAGGGTTTAGAGCTCTTCCTTGAGATATTGCAACTTGATGGAAGGAGCTAGGCCATGGTGACATCATTGATAAGAGCTTGTCGGAGGGAGGAGATGATGTCTTCAACCAGGACTAAACCTTTAGTCGTTGCAGCAGAAGCGGGGGCATCATCGGTCATCATCGGCGCATATGTTGGAATTGAGTCTGACAAGGCAGAGAGATATCAGTCGTGGGGACCTCCTCCATTTCCTGATCGAAGATGGTTACCTTATGTGCTATACTTAGTTTAAGAGGTTCTTCAATTTCTGAGGGAAGAGATTCTGCGGTCGAAGGATGTTGCTCAACGGATGAAGGAATGGTCGAGGGGATGATCCTCTTTGGAGCTCTGAGGAGTGACACTCAAGGGATGCTCAACGTCTTCTTCATCTTCTCGGTCGACCACAATGTTTGGAGTTTGAGGGATATCGACCATGTATTCAGACTCTGTGACGACAATTATAGCCTCAAGAGAATTATGAGGAGGAGGAGCTTTGTTGCTGATGGTTTCTTCAAAGTTGACAGTTTTCACTTCAACTATGTTAAGGATATTGGTCACTGATTGAGGTTGTTGTAGTGGTTGCCATGATGATTTGATTTTCTACAGCTGATATTTCTCAAGTAACTACAAAAAAAGATAGAATTAGTAAAAAAAAAGATGAGGTAAAAGACTTAGAGTAGTTATACAAGTGAAAATAGTCTCCACCTAAATCAGAATGGATGGCAAGGGTGACGAATCATTTGTCCATAGAATGAGGATTTTTGTAACCATCGCCATCGCTCAAGTAGAAGTTGGGAATGGTGGCAAATTGGGGTCATAGGAGTAAGGTATTTCTTATCAAACGAAAGATTAGAGTTATTTAATCTTTCCCTATCCTGCCACCATTTATTCCACAATTTATTATAGAAAGATTCTTGGTGACTTTTAGACCTTCTTCAATTTCTTTGGAATAGTCTTCAACGAAGAGACCTAGCCAATATTTGGTTTTAAAGTATTTTTCAAATGAAGACATATCCTCGACCGAGGAAGTACCATATTGTCGTCGTCCTTTGGTTGAGGTCGGCAATGATCGATTTGCTATGGTTGGTTGAGGAGGTGGATCGTCGCGTGTGAAGACTAGAGTAGGAGGTTGTAGGGTTGGGTCGAGAGGAGCTCCTAAGTCAAGGATCCTCTTTGGGGCTGATGGAGATGGTCAAATTGGTGGAGTTTTCAGTGGAACAAGTTCCTTCACCATAGCTTTTTGGCACTTTGGTTGATGAAATGTCTCGATCGATGAAGCTTGCAGAATGGTTGTGGTGGCCAATTTGGTCTTAGGCTTATTTGATTTTCGGCTAGGAATTGTGGACAATTGAGGTGTTTTTTTTTTCCTTGTAGTTCCATTGAAGAGAAGAGTTGAGCTAAGATAACTTGAGGAGATTTATTAATCACCTTTTTATAGTGATTTTTCCACCAATCGGTGAAGGTGTCCATTACTTAGGTTTGATTTAGATAGATGGGAAGATTAAGATCAGACTGGTTGAATGAAAAGTAGAATGAAGAGAATGATAGAGATCAATTTGAGGTTGGTTGCAGGACTTTTGAATGAATGGATAGGGAATGCACTAGACAAGATCGAACTAATGGGTGAGTAGGTTTGGACAATATTGCTTGATTCCAGCCATGGGATTCTTGCCAATGTTTATTATGCTGTTATAAAGGAGATCCCTACAAATGAGGTAACTCTCCGAAGTGAGATGCATGTGAGATTCTTGCTAATTGTCTTCATTCTCGTATCGGCCAGTAAAGCAAGTTGGACTGAACTCTCTATCCTGAAAAGGGGTGAACGACTTGAAAAGGCCGAGCATGAATATGACTATGCCAAATTTAAAAATTTACAACGGAATTTAAATAATTTAAATAAAGATAGTATATAAACAATCTCACAATGCAGAAATTGAATACAATCTCAAATGTATGAGTATTGAGAAATTGATACAGATGTTGTTTTAAGGACAACCTTATACCAAAAACTAAAGGTTTATGGTAGGACAACCTGATTCCTAGAAATGTCTTTGTATCAAAAACTCAAATTGATACATAAAAATAAAGAAATGAATAACAAGGAATAAAATCTAAGCTATTACAACATTCTCACACTTGTATAAAAGAAATTACAACATTCTCCACAAATGTAAAAAGAAAAATTACAGAGATCCACAAAAAGAAATAAATATTTAATCTACAAGACCAAAAATTATAGTGGTTCGCTTGAAAACAGCCACACAACTACTCCACTCTTAATATCCTCACACAACGGATATTAGCGTTCACTATGAAAATAGGTTTTTCAAGGTTCACTTAAAAACCTCACAATTGTGTCTTTCAAGTGGGCTTACACAATTTAAAAAACTCCACACTCTGAGTTTTCTGGATCACCTCAGACAGACCAAAATAGAAAGGTTTTTTTGGTACAATCTCATTGAAACCAAAATACATAAATTTACAATAATGTAAATACCTAGATATTCTCTTTTTGATGCCGGCCGGAAGAACCAAATCGGAGTAAAAGTTCAACGTAGAAGATCAATGTCCAAACTCACTTATGAAATGGTTCTAAGTTCTAAATTGATTTTAAATTAAATCAAGTTGGGCTAGCTCTATTTGATTTTGATTTCAAGAAAATGACAATTCTCAATCCCTTCTTCAAATATGAATGGAATATAGAATACAAAATCAAATATAACAAAGCTAAATTAAGAGAATATTAAATGAGCACAATATACCATAAAAAGATGACTAATTATCTCTCAGAGTGATGTATTGATTTAGCTTGAATTGAATACCAAACTCTAAAATTCGTGATCTATTTATAAGTGAAGAAATCGCACTTCAACTAATCCTGAGGTCGACATAACTGGATGTAGGACCAACAGATTTTTAAAATTTGGGCGCAATAAGATAAACCATTCCACGACTGGTCGTAGGCCCTGCACGACCGGTCGAGGGACCTCCACGACTGATCATGACCTGTCCACGACTGGTCGTGTGGAAACTGATTTAGTTTTTAGACTTTGAGTCGATGCTATAGGACTGGTCGAGCACCAGTCGATCACTATTCATACGACTGATCGAGCAATCTCCAAGACTATTTGAGGCTTAACAAAAATTTTAAAAATTTGTAACAACCTTAGGACTGGTCGAGAAATTTCTTGGACTGGTCGAGTCAGTGCTAGGACTAGTCGAACATAGTCTAAGACTAGTCGAGAAACAGTCTATACACTTATAAAATGATCTAATTAAATTATGTCTTCAAAATGACCTAGCCTATTATAAGACCCATATCCTAGTCCGAACCGTTCCGTTGGCTTCCGCAGTCCTATCGGTCGAATTTTCACAATCCTCGACTTGTATCGGACGTTTACGAGCGATCCTAAGCAGGGTCCCGCATACCAAAGTCGGTTTGATCCGAAACTTGTATCATAGCGACCGCACCGTCGCCGCAGTTCTAACGCCGTGACTCATACATCGAACCGATACCTAGGCTAGAAGTTGTGAGTCTGTGTTCATTCCAAAGAAACGCCGCGCGTTGTAAATTTTAAGAGAATCTCTACGATATGTCCCATCAATCAATGTCAAGTATAAGTGTAAGACCCATATCTTAGTTCGTACTGTTCCTTAGGCTTCCGTGGTCCTCCCGGTCGAATTCCTGCAACTCGTGATTTATAATCGATAGTTGCGCGCGACCTTGAGTCATATTCCGTGTTTTAGAGTCAGCTCGACCCGAGACTTATACTCTAGCGACCGCACTGTCGCCGTGGTTCTGACACCGTGTATTACGCGCCGAGGCGATACCGAGGCCAGAAGATGTGGGCCCGCGTTCAGTTTGATAAAAAATATCGCGCGTTGTAAAATCCAAGAGAACATCACATCAAATCCCATCAATCTCATCAATCAATTTCACATCACTTCATATATCAAAGTACAACCCCATTCCTAAGCAAACCCAAAGTCAAACTCCCTCTTACACAAAGTACACCCACCACATCACTCACCCATCTCTCTCTCTCTCTCTCTCTCTCTCTCTCTCTCTCTCTTTCATCTCCCTCTCCCTCATTCTCTCCAAGCAACCCACGTCCATGACTCTCCATGGGAGGAGCTTTGTGTGGACACTCTCTACCATCCAATCCAATCTTTCAAAGCTAATCTCAGCCATTGAAAATGCCCTCTTGGAGCTCTAGGGTGCATAAGCGGAAGAAAGAATAGGCGATTAAAGGTGGGTGCTTCTCTTTCTCTCTTTCTCTCCGTCTTTCATTTTTTCTTGGTGATGATGAGTGGCCCACCTATAACATATGTATTGCATACATGTCGTTCACCTAGTGGGCCCACCTAGCAGTCCTTTTAGGTGGGCCTAATTGGAAAAAAATACACAAATATCTATTTTTATCCTAGGTTGGTGGGTCCCATACGTGTGGACCCACCCCAATGTTAAGTACATAGTGCCAATGTGGGACCCACCTTGAAGAAATATGGTTCACACCGTCCATCCAGCGTCCCTGGACGCTAGACGCTGGATAGGATTTTGTGAAGGGTGAACAGGCCGTCCGATGCACTGCAGCGTCTGTAAGATGCTTTGCAAGAACAAAGATATCATCTTAATTTCCAAACTTTTAAGTGGGCTACTTATGTAGACTCCACCTTGATGTATAAATCTAATCCAAGCCGTTCATCCTTCTCCCCAGATCATTTTAGGCGTTGAGCTGGAATTTGAGATCAATCTGATAATAAAACGGGCCATATCACAGAAAACTGTATTTTTCCACCATTCAAGGCTATTAGGACCTATCTTGCTGTTTTTACATGCCAAACATACCGGATATTGGACTTGTTTGGTGTGTTTTGAGCCCTAGAGTCCATTGGACGGATTGGATTCTTAAGAAACGGGTCCCACCTGTGAAAAACCACAGGAAATCTATATTTTCAAAAAAAAAAAGGGGAAAGGGATGCAACAGCTGCAGGCGCTGCTGCTGTCAGGCAGCAGGCGCTGCCTGCGCACTGGCGAGCGAACGGACGGGTGAACCCACGGCCCAGCTGTGGGCCCCACCATGATGTATGTTTTGTATTTCCACACCGTGCATTGGTGGGTCCATTAGGCCAGTGGGACCCCCACTAAAAATCATCTTGATCTGAAGCTCAGGTGGCCCACATCATAGGAAATAGTGACATTGAATGACTACCATTGAGAACCTTTCTGGATCACAGAAGTTTTGAATCAATATGAAATTTATTTTTCCCTTTCAAACCAAGCACGTGTGACCTTATCAACGGCTTAGATGGCGGATAAACATTATGTGAGCCCCATGTGGGACCCACTTGCATGAAGCAGATTGGCTCGAGTATCGCACTAGCTGTATAGCTGATGTTGGACGTCAGCAAGGTAGGTGGGCCACCCAATAACATGTATATCAGGGCCGTCCATCACGTGGGACCCACTTTAATGGCACGTGTGGCTAGCACGTACGTGGGACCCACCTTGAATGTATGTGCCTTGCATCCATCGTCAGTCCAGCACGTCCAGAAGATCTGGATGCTGGACTAGATGGTGTATATTATATTATATATATAATATATTATAATTATTATATATATATATATATATATATATATATATATATATATATATATATAATATTTATGTGGGCCACTTCCACGTGGATCCACCATGATTTATGTATTCCATCCACCGTCCATGCCAGGACGGTGGGACCGACCCCGATGTATTTGTCAGTCCTTGCTGTCCATTGTATGGACGTGGGATCCACCATTATGTAAGTGTTTTATTCATGCCATCCGGTCCATATGTATGGGCCCCACACCATTGTGGGATGCTTCCACACCGCCCATCCAGTTTTCCAAATCATTTTAGGGCCGGGACCAACGGCCAGCGTGCGGGTCAGCAGACAACAGGCCCACCACTAATGTATGTCTCATCCACGACCATCTATTGTGCATGCTGCTGGAGAGCCATCCAGCAGCTGCAGGGCCACCTAACGTGTGCTTTGATCCACCACCGTTCAGTGGAAGGTCTATGGGATCTACCATGATTTATGTATTTTATTTGGGCCATCCTGATTGTATGGGACCCACCTTGACGTACGTGTTTTATATTCAGCGTCCGTCCATCTACCCCAGAACGGCGGGACATCTCCCACTCTTTCGTGTGTTTTGTATACACACTGTCCATCCTTTTTGCTGGTGGGTCACATCTGTAGACCCCACCGTAATGTATCTATTGTATCTGCACCGTTCAGAATGCTGGACGGTGAGATCCACCTTGGTTGAATACGTAAGATCCACACCATCGATCTATCAGGTGGACCACACTGTAGAAAACCGTGGAGATTAAACGGCTACCATTGGAATCTCTTTTGGGTCACATGAGTTTTAGATCGATATAATATTGGTTTTTCCTCTTGAATTTAGGTCTTGTGACCGTATGAATAGATTGAATAGAAAATAAACGTTATGGTGGGACCTACCTTGATGTATTTACGGCCCATCCATGGGGCCCACCCGGATATATTTGGGGCCCGTGGTGTGGCCCACTTGATGTATGAGGCCCTTTGGTGCGGCCCGTGGATGTAGCCCACTTGATATGTATAAGGCCCATGTGCAGTGCCCATCTATTGTGTATTTGAAGCCTATAGGTTGTGGTCCATTGTGATGTATTCGAGGCCCATGGGCGAGGCCCAATACGATGTATATGTGGCTCATTTAGTGAGGCCCATGTAACATATTCGAGGCCCATGTACAGGGTCCACCTATTGTGTGTTTATGGCCCATAAGCAGGGCCCACCTGTTGTGCATATGAGGCCCGTTGGTGTGACCCATTGATACGGCTCATGGTAGTTGTATGAGGCCCATTGCGATGTACATTAGGCCTTTATGTGAGGCCATGGGCCCACTTTACGTTTGGCTCTATTTATGCCACTCCTTGGGAGCAATGTTGGTTAGATGTCCACATTTATGGGCAATGATGGTTGGATGTTCACATTGTGACCTTCCCTTAGGCCATGTTAAGCTCATTCTCATCATTCCTTGAGTGGGTTAACCCAAATAAATGGGCCCCATTCATCGTAGACGGATGGCTTCGTGTTATCGAATTTGATATAACCACGGTCGAGTGCTGATCTTTATGCTATAGTTGATCGGCTGATCATCTATGGACCCCGCGTTGTTTATCTGTTGATTATCGGTGCCATTGTCGTGGCCGATTACCGATTATCGATCGAGGTCGATTACTGATTCCGATGGCCGTTTACCAATTCTGATTCATCTTGGTCGATTGCTTATTATCGATCGAGGCCAATTATCGATTCTGATTCGTCTTGGCCGATTGTCTATTATCGATCGAGGCCGATTACCGATTCTGATTCGTCTTGGCCGATTGCCTATTATCGATCGAGGCCGATTACCGATTCTGATTCGTCTTGGCCGATTGCCTATTATCGATCGAGGCCGATTATCGATTTTAATTTGTCATGGCCGATTGCCCATTTTCGATCGAGGTCGATTACCGATTTCGATGGTCGAATACCGATTCTGATTCGACTCGACCGATTACCGATTATCGATCGAGGTCGATTACCGATTCTGATTTGTCGTGGTCGATTGCCGATTATCGATCGAGGTAGATTACCAATTTAGATTTGTCATGGCCGATTGTCGATTCCGAATGTCGGGGCCCAATGTGATGTGCATACGATCCGCATTTGAGGCCCGACGTGATGTGTATTCAACCCGTGTCTAAGGCCCAATGTGTTGTATATTGAGGCCTAGGTGATGGGGCCCATTGTGATGCATTTGAGGGCCAGGTGAAGGAGACCATTGTGATGTATATTAGGCCAATGAGCAGGGCTCACCTATTGTGTACATGTAACCCTTGAGTAAGGCCCATTGTGTTGTATATTAGGCCGTTGTGTGAGGCCGTGGGCCTATTATATGTTTGGATCTATGTGGGCCATTCCTTGGGACAATGTTGGTTAAACGTCCATATTGTCGAAGCCGATTGTTGATACCGACTATGAGTATGTGACAGCATAGCATCATGACACATTCCCATACACATCATCTGCATGTTTGTTATGAGATGTGATTGACCATTACATATGTCATTGGGTAGGATGATATGAGACTCCCTGATAGGTGGAGAGTGTCTCACATGAGCGCACGGTATGCGCAGGATTGATGCATGACTGAATTATATGACTCATGCATCTTACATTATGTGTTGTGATTATTGTATGCCCTAGCAACATTAGGGCCGTAGCCTCCACAGGCATATCGTGGATGGCCAGATGAGACACTAAAAATTTATTCTACATGGGGTTCTATAGATATCCCTGGGTGAAAGTCTCTAAATTCTCTTGGTTCAAGAGGTTGCTCCAATGTCTAGACCGAGTGGATGCATGAGCGCATGAGGGCCGTATACCGTTAGGCCGCGTCTCCCACTGTGTCGTGGTCGGTTGGAAGGGAGTGCGGCCTTACCTGTCCGAGAGGAGGGGGCAATGCTAGGCTGAGTCTGACCAGCTCTAGGAATGGGTCCGCTATCTACGAGCCAGGCCCGATATTGGCAGGCGGATAGTGAGGTCTCTTCCACTCACCTTGTTGATCGTGATGGGGCGGTAATCTGGTTTGGAGTATAATAGACCCCGGTGATTTTCCATAGAGGAACCGTATTGATATGTGAACTTATTGAGTAGGAGTTGCATTCTCATTCATTCATTCATTCATTATCCATTCGGGCTGGTGGTGAGTAACTAATTGCTATGTACCTTCATTATGGTAAGGATTTTGGTTGGGCGCGCGACTAACCTGAGATCAGGAGTTTACCATATTGAGTCTGACTATCCAACTTTAGGTATGGGACTGGTTTGGATAGAAGTCCCTTGTGGTGGACCCCATAGCCTACGATACTACGTACTATCATCCCAACTTCACACTCCAGCATGGTTATTTCATTTGCATCGCATATTGCATTACATCCGAAGACATTTGGCATCTTGGGTTGCTATTTCTGCACTTACATGGCCTAGACAGATTTAGCAGGATTTATATATTGTATTTCATCCTCGGCATTTGATATTTGACTCTTTATGACTTCTTATCGCATAACTGTTATATATTACGTATTCTGATATTGATTGACTTATATACTTGTCCATACTTCTGCTTACTCTGTTATCGTATGATTTATATCTTGTCAGTATTTCTACTTACTCTTATAATTCCTGCTCTTGTCAGTGTTTCTGCTTATTCAGACATTGTATGGTTTATGGATTACAGTTTTCCGGTATTGTATGATTATGACATTGTAATTGAATACTTGACACTTACTTTGTACACACACTTACACCATCCTCTAAGCTTTATATAAGCTTATGCACGATAGATGCGTGCAGGTGATGTTAGGTTGCATAGGAGCCACGTAGCCACATCATCACTTTCCTACCCTCTCATCTCTCAACCACACCATCAAAATTTCATCATCCACCGTTAAACGTTGAGCATAGGAGCTGAGGCTAAGGGATCAAGAAGGAGGCTAGTAAGATGGGTGATCCATCGTTTATTTCCATTTTAAGGGTCCACTTATTGTGGGACCCACTTAATGTATGTGTTATATCAATGGAGGGCCCATAGTGGTGGGGTCCCTCCTCTCCATCACCATCTCTCTCATCTTTCTTTCCCTCTCTTTCCTTAATTTCTTTGTGATGATGTGGCTACGTGGCTCACTCGGATAGATTCCACCATGAAGTATGTAACTCATCCATGCCATCCATCATTGTGGGACCCACCTACTGGATGTGTTTGATCTACACCGTCCAACCATTATCGGGCCTAGATGGAAGGAAAATGAAAATATTGGATTGATCTAAATTGGGTGGGCCACATACATGTGGGACCCACCATGATGTTGTGTATATCCCAGCCGTCTAGCGTCTCTGGACGCTGGACGTGAGGAAGGGGTAGCTAACATGGAGTGCGTGTACTGACATGGGTGAGTATAATGATAATATAATAATTATATTACACTTTTTGGTGGGCCACTCATGTAAGCCCCACCTTGATGCATGTACTTAATCCAAGTCATCCATCCTCTTTCTCAAATCATTTTAGGCGTTGAGCCGAAAAATGAAGTTAATCCGAGTGTCTTGTGGGCCGTATTTTGGAAAATGGTGGCCCTTACCGTTAAAAATTCACTTAATGATCCTATATACCAAAATACCTCGGATATTAGACTCGTTTGGCTTGTCTTAAGCCGTAGGAGCGAGTGGACGGTGTGGATTTTGTTGATGTGGGCCCCACTGGTGAAAATCCATAGAAAAACTCCAAAATAAAAAAAAAGAAAAGAAGGGCAACGCTGACGCTGCTGCTGCAGAGCGGCAGCGCCTGCGGCTGACGGACAGGCAGACCAGGCAGGGTCCCACGGTCCTAGTCGTGGGCCCCACCATGATGTGTGATGAGCATCCACTCCGTCCATTTGATAGGCCCCCCTTAAGGCTGTGGGCCGCCCAAAAATCGGCCATATGTGGTGTTCAGGTAGCCCACATCACAGGGAATAGTTAGATTAAACAGCTGCCATTGAAACCCTTTTTGGGTGTCCAGAAGTTTTGGATTATTATGAAATTTGTTTTCCCACTTCATCTGGGTCCGTATGAGCTCATCAATGGACTAAATGGTAGATAAACATCACCATGGGCCCTAGGTCCATGTGACCTTATGAACAGTTCGGGTGGCAGTTAAACATCACCGTGGGCCCCTGATCAGTTTGGATGGTAAATAAAGATTACGGTGGGCCCCAGTCCCACCCCAGGTCTACATGGCCTTATCAACTGGTTGGGTGGAAAACAAACGTTATGGTGGCCCCCTGGTCCATTTGACCATATGAACAGTTTGGATGTTATATAAACAGTACAGTGGGCCCTAGGTCTGAGTGACCTTATGAACAGTTTGGATGTCAAATAAACATTACTGTGGGCCCCCAGGTCTGAGTGACCCTATCAATGGGTTGGATGGAAAATAAACATCATGGTGGGCTCCACATGGGATCCACTAATGTAGGTATTGTAACCCACACTTTCCATTAGTGTGGGCCCCACCATGGGTATGTATCACATCTATGTCATCCATCCTTTCAATCACTATGGGATCCACCATGATGCATGTGTTGCATCCAAACCATCCAACCCTTTTGGCAAGTTTATTTTAAGGCTTGAGACTAAATAAGATAGATCTAATTATTAAGTGGACCACACGACACAGTGAAGATTGAACGGCTACCATTGAAATCCTTTAGGTCCCTATGATCAGATTGGATGAGAAATAAATGTCATGGCGGACCTTAAGAATTTTAATAGTAGAAATCCTTATCACCACTTATGTTTAAGTGTGGCCCATTTGATATACACGTGGCCCACGTGGTGTGGCCCACTTATCATACTTATGGCCCATTGTTAAGGCCACCATGGTTTGTATAAGGCCCGTTGTTGAGGCCTGCCTTAATAAATATGAGGCCCATATTATAAGGCTCATTGTGATGTATGCAAGGCCCATGTAATTAGGCCCATCTTGACATATTTGTGGCCCGATGTTGAGGCCCACTTTGATATATACGAGACCCATGTTATGAGGTCCATTTGATGTACTGGAGGCCCATGGGTTAAGGCCCATTAGGATGTACATAAGGCCCATTATAATATGATTCCACCATGGCATATGTGATGACCTTTATAGCGGGCTATGCCTTGGGAGCAATGATGGTTTAATGTCTACATTGTAAGGATAATGTTGGTTAAATGTCCGCATTATGACTCTCCCTAGGGCTCCTTTGATAAGCCCATACCTGTAATGTGTAGGCTGTCTAAGCCCATCTTCGTTTTGATCAGAGCCCATCACCACATAACATATTTAGTATAGATCCATGATTCATGATCATACGCATCATATGTATGTCTGATATGAGAAGTGACTGATCATATCATATGCCTTTAGGCAGATGGTTTATGGGCTCCCTGACAGGCAAAGTTACCCTTCATTAGCGCACAATATGCACAGGATTGCTACATGACTGATAGTGTGATTCATGCACTTCGCATTTGTATGACATGATTATTATATGCCCTAGCAACATCAGGGTTATGACCTCCATAGACACATCGTGGATGGCAGGATCAGATACTGAAAATATTATTAGTAAGCATTGGGGCGCCATAGATGTCTCTGGGTGAAAATTTCTAAACCTAATGGTACCAGAGGATGACTCTAACATTGAGACCGAGTGGATATATAAGCGCACGAGGGCCGAATACTAGAAGGTCGCGTCTCCTACTGTGTCATGGTCTGTTGGAAAGGTGTGTGGCCTTACTCGCCTGAGGGTAGGGGGCAATACTAGGTAGAGTCTAACCAACTCGTGAATGGGTCCACTATCGGCGTGTCGGATAGGTATTGGCAGACTATTGGTGTAACACCCCGGATTTTTATCAACTTGGAATTAGACGTCCTTAGGCAATGGGTCAATCATATCACTCTTAGAGATCAATCCTAAAGTCTAGAAATCGCTTTTCAACCCATTTCCTTCAAAATCTCACATTTCACCACCTCATTCTTCAAATTTCTCTGAGTAATTTCGTATTAGACACAAACCTAAAGTTTAAAAGGTGAGGAACTATACTTAAACTAAAACTTACTATAAATGGTAAATACATGCGTAAAATAAGATTTTGACTATTTAATATTTAGAATTTCATGATGCAAATAGGTTATTTGGATAGATTAGCTTCTTTTATCCTAAAATCATATATTGTACATCGTGTAACTCATTCCGGTTTGTAAATGAGATCGATAAACGCCTTGATAGACTCGTGGGACAAAACGTCTCAATTCGGAGGGATCCAAGGTGGGCTCCACATATTTTTGGCATCCCTGGGGGGTGAGGACTTCACTCATGGGGCGATTCCTCACAAAATAAGTCAGTGACCGGCAAGGTCCTCGCGGCATCGGCGAGGCCTCGTCCGTACAGCGGATATGTAGCCCGGTTCCTGCATTTTTTCTCCACATTTTGTTAAACTTTGAAAAATCATATCTCCTTCGTTATAACTCCTATTTAGGTGATTAAAAAACCAGATTGAAGATAAATGAGTCTATTTTTATATAAAAAATATAATAAAATATTTAATATAGTTTAAATTAGGTCATTGTGAGCAACTATCCGATAATCACTTGTTACATAGCTGCTGCTTCTGGAATTTTTAAAATTTTTCAACAACTCAAAATCTTATAAATTTTGGTGAATTTAGGGTAAACTTGATGATGAATCACTAAAAAAATAATTAAAATAATATGATACCTAGAAGTTCCCAAAATGGGGCATAGAATGGCCCTATGACTGTATTCTGCCATAATTAGGGTAGAATTTGGTTAAGTACCAAACTGAATACTCAATAGAATTGACTTGAACTACTTTAAATATGAACTACAAGAAACAAAATGAGTAGGACTGCTAACACTATGTTACCTAGAAACCTAGCATCAATCTCTAAACCCAGTTGCTCTCGGGAGCATTCATAAACTTCGTATCGGACCTAGACCGCACGTCGAAAGTCTGATAGCGATGAACTTAGAAGATATTGACCGCGTTGTTGGACTTGACAAGCACCGTGAAAATCACATCCAAACAATGCTCTGGGACGATTTCCTTGAGTCCGGAGTGAAGAGTGTGAGAAAATGAAGATTTTAAAGAAATTAAATATAATTTTAAGAAATCTGACACGTTTCACTTGCGCGTTATTTTTAAGCATTCTGACCGTCAGATTTCGACCCAAATTCACCCTCAGATCAGGATAGATGGCCCTTATATGTCAAAGTACTTGTGGCCTTGATCGAAGTTTAGTAACTGTTGAATTGAAACTAGTCCACCACGGATGATCTGAAAATTTGATCGGACTGAAAACTTAACTTACTAAAGATTTGATGCTAGTGAGCTTAAGTCCGACCGTATTTGATAAGAGGACCTCCAAAAGTGCTCTGTTGGATCAGAATAGACCCTATTTGGTTATAACTTAACTATACCTTGACTTCAAGTCTTTTTTCTTCATGTTTGGACTTATAAAAAGGCCTTAAACCCTCTCTCACAAATCCCATACGAATTTCAAACCCTACCCAAATCAAGAGAGAGAAAAGAGAGAGAAAATGGGAGAGAAGTTGGTGATTCTTCCTGAGATTCTTCCCAACTTTGCTACGTGCCTAATCCACCCCTCCGTATCGCTTTTTCGGTGACTTCGACTTCGTTCTTAGGTAAGAAAGCCTAACCCTAACCTGTTCTAGGGTTTCAATTGGTGCAAGTGGTGAAGTAGCTAACCTAGATCATATTATAGGTTACCAATCAATCGTTGACAAAGACTTAGAGTCTGTATTGAATTTGTTACACTTCTGTGACGTAAGGTGTAGATTTTAGATGCTTAGATTACCTATTTTCAAAGCTTTCAATGCCGTTTAATAGTAGATTATTGACAAGAATGTTGTTTGACATGTAGAACATGCTGTCTGTTTTTTATTTTGAATACGTACGAAGAATATGAGATTTAAGATATTTTGGATATTTATAGGAAATACTGTATACGTGCGTATTTTACTGATATGATTGCTATGAGTATTTACCGTGTACCTATACTAGTTATGCGTGTATGATCTGTTTGGTGAAGAGATTCGTCCTAATGCACATTTTGGCCTACATATGCTACGTAGACTAATGTGTGTAGACTAAATGTTTGTATAAATATTTGTATAAGTAAGTATTGAGTAAATAAGGTTGTAGATTAGTGTTGAGATAGGATTCTCAACTATTTTGATGATGTATATGATTTCTTCCATGGTTGTTATATTTGAATTGATTATCTTATATATATGAAATGCTTGTGTATGGTTAAATTGCTTATATTGTATCTTATAACATGTTGCTAACATGCTTGAATTACTTGTTATTCCAATTTTGTTTATCTCATATGATTACTGATTCACATTACATGTGCTTGGGGCTATACTCTAGTCCAGGAAGTTGGTAACAAATTAGGATTCGTGGTTGGATTCTATTCACCACGAAGGATGTGTATAATGAACCCGAGTCGTACTAGAGTTGTCGGGAGTGGTTAGGCCATACGAAGTTCTTGTGCACTTCATGTCGGTCGATTCAATATGCGCTCGAGCTAGTCAGACTCATCAAGTAACTCGATTGACCATTGTATGTTCACCTTGTATTTGTCATAACTGCTTGAACCTAGGGTACTGAACTTACCAGTGATAACCCTGATAACCGTGGTACCTTGATCCACTAAAACTCATGAGCTGGGCATGGTGGTATGGGGCACAGTAGTCGAGCTGTCGACCTACGTTGGAGCC
This sequence comes from Magnolia kwangsiensis, assembly GCA_037074715.1. NCBI lineage: Eukaryota > Viridiplantae > Streptophyta > Magnoliopsida > Magnoliales > Magnoliaceae > Magnolia > Magnolia kwangsiensis. Next base: position 72,827,991 of record CM073584.1, read on the forward strand.
ACGAGCCTCCCCGTAGTGGCCAGTGAGCAACCCAGACTCGTGAGCCGATTATGGTGGTATGTTGTCGGCCTACACTGATAAGGTGATGCGGGAGCGGTGCAATGAGTGCGTGCAACAGCCCTGACAGCCCTTTGTAGTGACCTCGAGCGTACTCTGAGTGTACGTGAGGCGACGACCCTTCCGTAGCAATAAGAGTACAACTAGGCCTGTATTGATAAGGTGAGGGGGGAGCGGTGCAACGAGTGCGTGCAACAGCCCTGACAGCCCTTGCAGTGACCTAGAACCATATCATCGTATGAGACTACTAGGAGTGACGACCCTAGACAGGATCCTTGTTGGGAATGATATAAGGGAAGTACCCTAGTTTCCCAATCCTGTTGTATGAAAAGGACTAATAATAACTCGGTAATCATATTCATCTCGCACTGCATGTGCCTGGAAGATGTGGAGCACTGAGGGAAGAAAACATGTCAGGGACGTAAGATGATGTCATATGAGGGAGTATGTTGGCGAGGGTATACATCATGTCATTTCATCCTTGCATTAATTACAGTATTTAGGAATGTTTGATTTGCTTGCTTTATCATTATTACTTGATTGATTTGATAACATGTTAACCTTTGCTCTATGATTCCACTGAGTTGGCCACTCACTCCCATATTACGAGACAGTGTTGTACACACCAACCAGTCTCTGTTTTAGTTTTAGATGATGGCGCTGCTTGTGAAGCAGAGCCAAACTTGTTTGATGATGAGGAGGATTTCTCCTATAGGCAGTTATCAGGCAGGTCTATGTAGACCGTGTTCTGATCGACGGGATTACAGGGAGGTTGATTAGACGCCATGACACTTGTCATTTTATATTTTTGGAGTACTCATGTATATTCTTTTTTATCATTTTTAGAGTATACATGTATATGTTTAACCTGGTAACATGTTCACACTCTGGAGACTTACAACAGTTCATATATTTTATATATCTATCACATTCTTTCACTTGCTAATTTAACTGTCTCTGGAGTATGATATGCTGTTTTGGCTTAATCCACTTCATGTTTTATGCACTATTGCAGTCGACATTCATTCATCATTGAAAATGTTGCATAAGTGATGTTCCGGAACTCGGGAGTGGAGTTTATCCTTGACCCCCGATTTTTGGGATGTTACAGATGGTATCAGAGCATGATTTAGATTAAATCGGACCTGGGTTATGGTAACACAATGCACACTGACGCACTCTGACTTAGGAAGGGGGCGATGGAATCTAGAAACCACATTAGAATCTCAAGTTTTGCCGACCAGTGAGATTAACTATCGTAGTATAGCCCATACGTAACCAAGACCATGTAAAATGATCTCACATCCCCACTTCTATTCACTCAAGCTTCCGTCTTCTTCTATATCTTACACCCATCAACCACCATTACCCAAAAACTACTCTGTATGACTTTTCACCTTCATTATACCCTCTCATATGGGCACAAAAATCACATTTTGTGTCCCATAACCTGCACATTTCCAAATGATGGAACATTTAGGGCCCATTCGACCAACTACATTAGGTGAGATTAGGATAGATAGAATTGTAAAAGTAATAATAAATGCATGTGTAAGGTATTGTCCTTAGATTTGGATGTAACCCATAGTTTTCAATGCCATGGTTGGAATGTATGCAATTAACAGTAAATCTCAGGATTTCCTTTCAAATTACACTTGGACATTCATCATCATGAGATTTGAAAATCCCATCTCACACTTTCCACCGCAAGGCTCATTTTCCAAAGTCTGTGAAATTGATTTTAATCACATCCCACCCTCCTTCCAAACGTGTCATTCCCAATCCCGAGGTGGGATTAGCGACGCAATCTATTTAATACAGCCTTATACCACTAGCCAAACAGGCCCTTAGAGTTTGGACCTAGAGTGGGTATTCTTAGATTTAGAAAGATCTGACGGTATAGGAAAGCTAGTAAATTAAAAACGTAAACCCTAGGACCTCCTTAGCTAGTATAGACATGTGAAGTGCTTGAGCGTCGTTAAATTTATTAAGACTAGGCTACTGGTTTTGTTAAGGAATGTAAAAGACTGATTTTGCTAAGGTAATTGGAATATAGACGTAGTTAGTTGTCTTGATTTAGTTAGAGTGAGATCTCGTTCTTTTGTTGGATTCCCTTGATACTTATAGGCTCCTTTATTAACTCTTAGGAAGCTTGTTTGGCTCAAAACTAGTTACGCTTAAAGAAAACTTATATACCCCTCAGATTAAATGCTAGGATAAACCAGCACGCTCCTTAGATTTGTCCTCCCAAGGACTTAGTACAATTAGGAACATGGAGTAGAGAAATTATATATAAGTGAGGTATTCGCGGTTTGAATCGACTTCTTAATCCTGGTAGTTATCAATAAACTCAATGCTCTAATAAAGCAGAAGATTGAGACCAAGTAGGATTAAGAACTGATACGACAAGTTTTCTGTCCTAGCTAAACAGAAAGTCTATGTATCCTGCTCAGACCCACTACACTACTTTTCTTCCGTGTTGGCCCGACTACCTATGACCAAAAGTTATTGCTTTACCCTTGGGAAATGTTAAGGACATATAGCCAGTAGAGTAGCCAGTAGAGAATTAGATATCTTGCCATCAAGTCACACCCGCCCCTGAAATCAACCGTAATAGAGACTAGGCTCATTTCTATAACCATAGGTGTCAATGCCATAGTATACATCGTCAATGAAAGAAAGACTAATGTATTGGGAGATTGTTTCCCATTTCATGTCAAGGATAAGTCTTAAATTATACCTCGTTCTGACATACGAATCGAGACATAGAATCTTGAGCTTTGAGAGTAGAAATAATTTTTAAGGGGGGTAGAACCTTATGAGCCCAATCTAGTAAGGTCAGCTAATACAACAGTTGAGTTAGAACTACGTAGCGAAGTATGGTTGACCCTTTCCCCACTGGCCCAGGATCGAAGAAAGTGATTCAGGTTATACGTAAGGTTAGGTCATTAAATTAGGATTCTGAATCTTCCTTAGAATGTCAATAGTGAAGTCTTTATAGGGAAACAATTAGGGCTTTAGTGTTGAACCTATTCATATTAAATCATAAGCCTAATAGTGAGAGTGAGCGAAGGCTAGTGTATCCATAAACCTACTCGTTAAATACGAACATAATAGAAGCCTTGGCCAACTCTATACGATTAGAATCCTTTTAGGATGATCTATTAGGGTGCATATTAACCCCTACCTTGGACATAGATTCAGACGAGGACTCCCTTAGACCAAGAGCTAAAGAGAAACCTTATAAATAGGAAATTGAAACCTTTCAATGATGGGCATTCCCTAAGCTTTGGGGTAATCAGATTATACGGAGTTACTGAAATATACAATGGCGAAGCATTCGTGGCTTGACTCATTTCTCAATCCTAGGAGACTACCAATGGACTCACTGCTTTGACCGGAAAGAAGACTACGATCTATCAGGACTAGGAAGGGATACAACGTTGTCTACCCTGGTCAGGAAGACATTCGACGTATCAGGATCGAGCCCACTACAACCATCTCTCCATACTGGTCAACCACTGAAAATATATATATTACTCTAAGTAGTTGGGAATCATCGTCGAGATTCCAAATAGATAAAGAAATCAATTGTAGCCAGCCATCAGGGTATAAGCGAGAGATAAAGAGTAAATTTTAAGGAGGATAGATAAAAATGAGCCAGACTAGTATAGATGTATTATCCCACCACACATATAAACTTGAAATCAGTACAGTCTAGGCAAAAGGCATAATAGAATCATTACTCATTACCCTTCGCCAATTTCGAGGACAAAATTATTTTTAAGGGGGGTAGATTGTAACACTCCGGATTTTTACCAACCTGAAATTATACGTCCTTAGGCAATGGGTCAATCATATCACTCTTAGAGATCAATCCTAAAGTCTAGAAATCGCTTTTCAACCCATTTCCTTCAAAATCTCACCTTTCACCATCCCATTTTTCAAATTTCTCTGAGTACTTTCATATTAGACACAAACCTAAAGTTTAAAAGGTGAGGAACTATACTTAAACTAAAACTTACTATAAATGATAAATACATGCGTAAAATGAGATTTTAACTATTTAATATTTAGAATTTCATGATGTAGATAGGTTATTTGAATGCATTAGCTTCTTATACCCTAAAATCATATATTGTACGTCGTGTAACTCATTCCGGTTTGCAAATGAGATCGATAAACTCCTTGATGGACTCGTGGGCCCAAACGACTCAATTCGGGAGGATCCAAGGTGGGCTCCACATGTTTCCGGCATCCCTGGGGGGTGAGGACCTCACTCATGGGGTGATTCCTCACCAAATAAGTCAGTGACCGGCGAGGTCCTCACGGCATCGGTGAGGCCTCGTCCGTATAGTGGACAGGCAGCCCGGTTCCTGCATTTTTTATACACATTTTATCAAACTTTAAAAAATCATATCTCCTTCGTTATAAATTCAATTTATGTGATTTAAAAACTAAATTGAAGCTAATTGAGTCATTGTTATATAAAAATATGTTAAAAATATAATAAAATATTTAATATAGTTTAAAGTAGGTCGTTGTGAGCAGCTGTCTGATAATCACTTGTTGGACAGCTGCTGCTTCTGGAATTTTTAGAATTTTTCTACAACTTGAAATCTTATAAAATTTGGTGAATTCAAGGTAAAATTGATGATGAACTATTAAAAAAATAATTAAAATAATATGATGCCTAGAAGTTCTCAAAATGGGGTATAGAATGGCCCTAGGACCGTATTCTGCCATAATTAGGGTAGAATTTAGTTAAGTACTAAACTAAATACTCAGTAAAATTAACTTGAACCACTTTAAATATGAACTAAAAGACCCAAAATGAGTAGGACTGCTAACGCTATGTTACTTAGAAACTTAGGATCAATCTCTAAACCCAGTTGCTCTCGGGAGCATTTAGAAACTTTGTATCGGACTTAGACCGCACGTCGAAAGTCTGATAGTGATGAACTTAGAAGATATTAACCGCGTTGTTGGACTTGATAAGCACCGTGAAAATTATTTCTAAATAATGCTCTGGGACGATTTCCTTGAGTCAGGAGTGAAGAGTGTGAGAAAATGAAGATTTTAAAGAAATTAAATATAATTTAAAGAAATTTGGCACGTTTCACTTTCGCGTTATTTTTAAGTGTTCTGACCGTTAGATTTCAACCCAAATTTACCATCGGATCAGGATAAGTGGCCCTTACATGTCAAAGTACTTGTGGCCTTGATTGAAGTTCAGTAATCGTTGAATTGAAACTGGTCCACCACGGACGATCTGGAAATCCGATCGGACTGAAAACTTAACTTACTAAAGATCCGTTGCTAGTGAGCTTAAGTCCGACCGCATTTGATAAGAGGACCTCTAGAAGTGCTCTGTTGGATCAGAACAGACCCTATTTGGTTATAACTTAAGTATACCTTCACTTTAAGTCTGTTTTCGACGTGTTTGGGCTTATAAAAAGGCCTTAAACCCTCTCTCACAAATTCCATACAAATTTCAAACCCTACCCAAATCAAGAGAGAGAAAAGAGAGATAAAGTGGGAGAGAAGTTGGTGATTCTTCTTGGGATTCTTCCTAGCTTTGCTACGTGCCTAATCCATCCCTCCGTATCGCTTTTCCGGCGACTCCGATTCATTCTTAGGTAAGAAAGCATAACCCTAACCTGTTCTAGGGTTTCAATTGGTGCAAGTGGTGAAGTAGCTAACCTAGATCATACTGTAGGTTACCAATCAGTTGTTGACAAAGACTTAGAGCCTCTATTGAATTCGTTACGCTTCTACGGCGTAAGGTGCGAATTTTAGATGCTTAGATTACCCGTTTTCAAAGCTTTCAATGCCTTTTAATGGTATATTGTTGACAAGAATGTTGTTTGACGTGTAGAACATGCTGTCTGTTTTTCATTTCGAATACATACGAAGAATATGAGATTTAGTATATTTTCGATATTTGTAGAAAATACTGTATACATACATATTTTACTGATATGATTGCCATGAGTATTTACCGTGTACCTATACTAGTTATGCGTGTATGATCTGTTTGGCGAAGAGATTCGCCCTAATGCACATTTTGGCTAACATATGCTATGTAGACTAATGTGTGTAGACTAAGTGTTTGTATAAATGTTTGTATAAGTAAGTATTGAGTAAATGAGGTTGTAGATTAGTGTTGAGATAGGATTCTCAACTATTTTGATGATGTATATGATTTCTTCCATGGTTATTATATTTGAATTGATTATCTTATACATATGAAATGCTTGTGTATGGTTAAATTGCATATATTGTATCTTATAACATGTTGCTAACATGCTTGAATTACTTGTTATTTCAAATTTTTTTAACTCATATGATTACTAATTCACATTACATGTGCTTGGGGCTATACTCTAGTCCAGGTAGTCAGTAACAGATTAGGATTCGTGGTTGGATTCTATTCACCACGAATGATATGTATGACGAACCTGAGTCGTACTAGAGTTGTCGGCAGTGGTTAGGCCACACGAAGTGCTTGTGCACTTCATGTCGGTCGATTCAACATGTGCTCGTGCTAGTCGGACTCATTAAGTGACCCGATTGACCATTGTATGTTCACCTTATATTGGTCATAACTGCTTGAACCTAGGGTACTGAACTTACCAGTAATAACCCTGATAACTGTGGTACCTTGATCCACTGAGACTCATGAGTCGGGCATAGTGGTATGGGACACCGTGGTCAAGCTGTCGACCTACGTTGGAGCCACAAGCCTCCCCGTGGTGACCAGTGAGCAACCCAGACTCGTGAGCCGATTATAGTGGTATGAGACACTATATTCGAGTTGTCGGCCTACACTGATAAGGTGATGGGGGAGCGGTGTAACGAGTGCGTGCAACAGCCCTGATAGCCCTTTGTAGTGACCTCGAGCGTACTCTGAGTCTACGTGATGCGACGACCCTTCCGTAGCAACAAGAGTATTACTAGGCCTGTATTGATAAGGTAATGGGGGAGCGGTGCAACGAGTGCGTGCAACAGCCCTGACAGCCCTTGCAGTGACCTAGAACCATATCATCGTATGAGACTACTAGGAGTGACGACCCTAGACAAGATCCTTGTTGGGAATGATATAAGGGAAGTACCCTAGTTTCCCAATCCTACTGTATGAAAAGGACTAATAACAACTCAGTAATCATATTCATATCGCACTGCATGTGCCTGGAAGATGTGGAGCACTGAGGAAAAAAAGTATGCCGTGGACGTAAGATGGTGTCGTATGAGGGAGTATGTTGGTGAGGGCATACATCATGTCATTTTATCCTTACATTAATTACAGTATTTAGGAATATTTGATTTGCTTGCTTTATCATTATCACTTGATTGATTTGATAACATGTTAACCTTTGCTCTATGATTCCACTGAGTTGGCCACTCACTCCCACGTTATGGGATGGTGTTGTACACACCAACCAGTCCCTGTTTTAGTTTCAGATGATGACGCTACTTGTGAAGCGGAGCCGGACTTGTTTGATGATGAGGAGGATTTCTCCTATAGGCGGTTATCAGGCGGGTCTATGTATACCGTGTTCTGATCGACGGGATTAAAGGGAGGTTGATTAGACGCCATGAGACTTGTCATTTTATATTTTTGGAGCACTCATGTATATTCTTTTTTATCATTTTTGGAGTATATATGTATATGTTTAACCTGGTAACATGTTCACACTCTGAAGACTTACAACAGTTCATATATTTTATATATCTATCATATTCTTCCACTTGCTAATTTAACTGTATCTGGAGTATGATATGTTATTTTGGCTTAATCCACTTCATGTTTTATGCATTATTGCAGTCGACATTCATTCATCATTGAAAATGTTGCATAAGTGATGTTCTGAAACTCGGGAGTGGAGTTTATCCTCGACCCTCAATTTTCAGGATATTACAATTGGCCAGGCGGATAGTCAGATTTCTTACACTCACTTGGATTGTGCGGCTGGAAGAGCGGCAGTGCCATTTGGAGTGTACTAAACCCCGGTGATTATCCAGAATGAGAACTGTACTGATATATGATGAGGATTGACATGCTTGAGTTACATCTCACATCACATGGTCTTGATATGGCCGATAGCATTCATATCTTACACCGCATAGCCTTGGTAAGACTGATTGCATTCATGTATTCATCAACATGTTTCCACATTACTCTGAGCACGCTTATATTACGTACACACTTACACCACCCTCTAAGCTTTCTATAATCTTATGCACGATCGATGCATGCAGGTGACGCTAGGACGCAGCCGTAGAATAGTAACAGCAGGAGCGTGCAGTCGAGCTTTTAGAGTTTCTGTTATTTGTATTATATTGTATTTTCCTTTCATACGCCTTGTACTCAAAGTTTTTGATCATAGTGGATTTTGTGATAGTATTCTTGTGGTTATTATTCGTGGATTATGCTTATGGTTATGCTCATTACAAATTAAATTGATGAATCGAAATCCTCCTTGTAGCATCTCAGGATCGGAACCTGGTGTATGGATGATGGAATCCGAGAATGGGGTACTATAGAGGCTGTCTGCGCCGCATTCGGCGATCGGAAATTTTTTGAGCCTGGTTTCTGAGTTCGGGGCGTGACACCTATGGTCAATCTAAGGTCATTCATACCTTATACATGATGTATGAACATTGAAACTTCTTTTCCTTTGGATGAAAGTTGTTCTTTGAAGTTCATTAAGCTTGAACTTGAGACCTTTATAAGTATATTTAAACTTGAATTTGTAACCTTAAGAAGCTTGAACTTGAAATATCTTGAATCTTGAGCTTGAGGTAAAAAGTAAAAAGTCTTTGTCTTGACTTAGAGATTGAATAATAAATCTTGAACATTGAACACTCACTTGATGTTGTACTCGAACATGACTATGTAAGCTTGAATTTCTTGAAGTAAAGACCTTTGTTCTTGAGTGATGCATAGTCTTCATTATGTAGATGAGCTACACAAGACAGATTCCAAGAGAGGTTTTGGCACTACAAAATTTGACAATTATAGGAGAAAGAAACTAAAGCACTTACAATCTCCCCCTTTGTCAAATTTATGACAAAACATACTCCACAATAACATAAACATTATACACAAAAAGAATCATGCACCAGTTATAAAAAGAAACCAGTTACAACCTGGTTACCTCCAACAATACTCCCCCTTACTCCTCCCCCTTACACAAGGCTACATATCCACAAGGCATCCATAATCCCATAATCCACATGCCATATATCAAGAAAGACAACAACCTTCTCCGACATGACAAAGGAAGAAACCAATACATGGGACAGGACGTAGATAAACAAGGAAGAATAAGAAGAGCAATAAGGAAAAATGGATTAAGATAGTTAAGACATGTTTAAGCATAATCAACCAGATAAAACCAAGTGCAACCAAATTAAACTAAGTTTACCCAAGTATAACCTCAAAAGATAAAATAAATCCAAGTATCATTAAAGTTATTAGAAACCAAGATTAGAAAATACTAATCAGATCATGAAGAGGGAGCAGGAATAGATGAATTAATTTGATGTAAACCCTTATTGATGCGCCTCACATATTTATGCATATAAGCAAATTGAGAATCCTGGGTTACACGAATCTGAGCCACTTGTTCCTCAAGAGTATGCAGCCTCTCAACAAAATCAAAAGGCTAAAAATCAAGGTCAGCCTCAAAATCTAATTCAATCTCATCAAAGATATCATCCATGTTAATGTCATCTGGAGGTAAATCTCCTTCTTCTTCATTTACAGCTTCAGCTCCACCAACTCTCACATTGACTTGGCTTGTGGCCAACCTCAAATTCATTTTGTTTATATTTGAGTTGTTAAAGATTAGGTGATGAATGAGAGCTTCTCCAATAAGCATAGCTACTAACATATGAGTTGCCAACATAGTCATAAGATTTTAAATAAATATCCTGTGAAAGACCCTATATCTAGGTAGCAGATACGTTGAAGCAAGCGCATTTCCATTTTGACTTCATTGCGCATCTATATTGCATAATGCTCTAGTAAGCATACGTTTTTCTGATTCAGATGGTTTAACTACTACAGTGCTAATAGGAATACCTTCATCATTGACAGGTATGTCCATTAGGCCAGAGATCAGATGTCGGTCTACTTCAAATGGACCTTCTCTAGTTGCTATAATAAATGTTAAATTTTCAATTGAAAAATTTGAAATACATGCATACATAGCTTGTGTAATGGACCGGTATGCTGGCCCACCCTAATGTAGAATGTTATCCCATCCTATAGATTAAAGAAGAGGAAGGAGATCAAACAGAGCTAAATGTTCAACATGAACAGGTCGTTCAACTATAGCATTGTGCAACCTTAAATCTCACATATAGGAGGGATCATCTTCAGGTGACCGAAGGTGGCGCACTGTGATAAGTGTCGATCTAGAAGATGAGGGACCACATGAACTTTTCTTTTTGCCTCTACCTTCTATTTGCAACTAGAAAATGAAGAAATCAAGTGGTTGCAAAAGAAGTAGAGTGGGTTTTCTCAAGATCAGATTTTGGAGAAAAAAACCTCCAAAACCTCAATGAAACAAGAAATAAATCACACCAAAGATGAAAAAGGAGTGATATGAACTTAAATTTACAAGAAAAATGGAAATAAATCACCAACCTTGAAGAACTAGGAAGATGGGTTCGACTGGCTGTGCACAGCCAAAAATGAGCAATATTCGTGAAATTTTAAAATTTAAATATCTAAAATTAACATACACAGACACACACACACACACACACACACACACAATATGATACAAAAATGTATGAATAATCAATTCAAATTGCACATACTAAGATCAAATTTCAATTTAGAAAACCTGCTTTTGTCGAGCGGTTTAATATGTCAGCAAATTAAGTCTTGGTTGGTATATATTTTTGAACAAGTTCTGTTAATGAATTAATTGATAGGAAAATTTAAAGATCAATTGAGTCTAGTTCACAATTCACATCTGACTCATATTTAGGGCTATTCACGAGTTGAGTCAGCTCGAATAACTCGCTCGACTCGACTCGAGTTAGCTCAGATTGACTCAGCTTGAATGGATGAGTCGGGCTGAGTCAAGCTCAAACATTGTAGCTTGAGTTGAGTTCGAGCCGAGTTCGACCATGGGCCATTTTAACTCAACTCGACTCGAAACTCGAACTCGAGCTCGACTCGGCTTAATTAGAAATAGGTTTAGGTTTTTATAATTTTTAAAATATTATATATATATATATATATATATATATATATATATTAATATATAATAATATAATATATATACTAAAAAGTAAAACCCTACCCCACCCCACCCGCACAGCCGCATGTCTCTTCCTCCTGTCGTCGCACGCCTGCCCGACGAGCAACGCTCCAACATCGATTAGAGGTGGGCCACCACCACCTACGGCCTATGACTGCTTAAGGCCCCAAACGCTGCCCGAACGTCCATGGTCCACCCGATCTCGTCCAATCCCGACAAGGTGCATGCATCTATTTCTTCTTCTTCTTAATCTTCTTAATATTTTTTTCCCTCTTTCTTAATATATAGTGTTTGTTGATTTGTCCAAGTGATTGTGATGGTTCTGATGGGTCTCATTGTGGATGGCCCATGCATAAAAAATCCCCCGAATCAAGATATCCTAGCCACATAATGTTAAGCCATTCCTCGATTGAATGTTAACCCACACAATTCAACTTACATATTACATACATGAGATTTAATATCTGAGTGATAATCACCATGTTGAGATCCAATATCCAATGTCCATTTTTATTTCAATGGATTTGCACATTGATTTTTTTTGTAGATTTTATACAGTCTCAACCTATCACACCCTTCTGACATTATCCTAATTCTTATTGATTTTGTTATTTTTTCCCTCTGCTGCAATTTTTACTTCCATAAAAACTTCATTGGACATTACTTTGTTGATTGACTCAGATCTAGACTTTCTTGATTACTAGGATTATCTTTCTTGTGTTGTGGTCTTTGGATCATGAAAGTATGAAACTACAATTAAATCTAATAAGGAAAAAAGTCACCTAATTGTTGCAAAAGCAGGATATTGTTATGGTACAACAGAAATATCATCATTATGGGGTCAAGTTCATTCAATTGGATGGTGCACTCTGTAGTAACCTTGCCATTATGGGGTCAGATCCTAGCTTACCTACCAAAAAGATGTGATATGAACAAGCTCGAGCTTGACTCAAGGTAAACTCAACTCGACTTGAACCACTAGCTCGACTCGAACTCAACTCGACAACTTTGGCAAACAAGCCAAGCTTCAATGTTGAGTTCGAGGCCGAGCTTGAGCTCGAGTACACCATGGACAAGCCGAGCCAAGCTTGGCCCACCTCAACTTGACTCTGCTCGATGCCCACCTCTACTCATATACTTTAAAGTTAACTTGAACTCTTAGTGTTTAGCTTGATGATTACTCAAGAGTGTTATGAACCAAACATAGAGATCCTTATTTACTTGGTACGAAAAGAAGAAAAATACCAGTGAGAAAAAATTATTAGAATCGAAAATGGCCACCTATTGCATGTGCTTAAATGAGAAAATAATAAAGAAGTGAGAAAAAAGAAAAAAAGAAAAGAGACAACAGTGTGAAAGTTGTTGATGAAAAACATAATCTAAAGTTGAAAAAATAAGCGAAAAAGGAGATGGCCACTTTGGGGTAATTATCATGGTTAACATCATGGATAGAAGACTTACTCTTATAGATTATAAGTTGGAATTCATTGAGCACACTAGAAACTTAATGTTTGAATGTATTCTATTAATTAATTGATGAAAGAAAATTTATTTTAATAGTTTACTAGTGATATTAGGTTTTAGATTGACAATATGTCATCCTCGTATCTTTGAATTTTACTTACATATATATATGATTGCAAAGAATGTTGTTTTTTAGAAAGAGGTTTGAAATTTGGGTTTTGAAAATTAATTTTTAGCATGTTTTACTTGGGACTAGTAATGCTGGTTAGAACAGTGTTGAGTGTAAAATACTATATATTTCCTCCTTATTGTGCATTAGTTTTATAAGCATATATGTGTTTAATTGATCTAATTATATATGTAATGCTATGCAAGGTGATTTGAAGAGTTAAGATGAAAATAATGATTAAAGAGAAGATTTAATGCTCAAAGAATGATCAAATAAAGATTTGGAGAAGATTAATGAAGATTTCAATACCAAAGATTCAAAAAAACCAAGTGCAAAAGAGAGAGAAGATTGAAAACATCACATAGTACAACAACAAAAATAATAGATTGTTTGGTCTTATTTGAGGTTAGTTCGATCCGACCAAATGTGCATGGAACAATCTAACAAGAAATTTTAATTTATAGAGGAAATTCAACTCGTCACTTAGGTATAACCGAAGCCATGTTCGGTGCAACCTAAGGGAGACAGAGACTTCAGATATATTTGGGTGAAATTCGGATACAGACGAATGAATCTTCGGCTAGACTCGGTGTGACTTTGGTGTGACCGAAGCATAATATAAGTGTGTAAATTTGAAGTCGGTGCAAATTTTTTCTATATAAAGGGGTGTTTTGATCCATCCTAGAGATGAATTGGGGTAGATGGGAAGGAGCATGGAGTTGTGAAACTTCTATGGAGTCCTTCTCCAATCATTCGATTCTTTTTTCAATTTTATGTTTTTGTTTAATTCAATAATGTTTATGGTTGGCTGAAGCTTGTTATGGTTTTTGATGTATTTGTTTACTTTGATTCAAGTATTTAGTTTGAATGTTGAATATTTCATTGATATTGGTTTGAATGATGATTTATTTTTAGTTTACTTTAATCCATTGTTGACTCGAGCACATTGGATGCTTAAGAAAGCTAAGATATTACTTGTCTATTTTGCAAGGGATTGATCTATAAAATCTATTGATCTATGATAGACTAAGGGCATGATAGATGTTTTAAATTCCATATGACTAATACTTTGGTGCTTTATGTGGGAATCAAATTAATTGAAGTTCAAATCTATTTTGGTTTATGAATAATGTTTTACTTGCTTTATTATTTGGCTGAATAGGATAAGAGTTCGATTTCAGTTGAGTAATCTAATTGAATCAAGTAAAATAAACATTATGAATGTCTATAAGTGCATCCTTGATGCTCTAGTGCTTTGTTTCTATTGATTTCCTTCTTTATTTTACTCAATTACATCATTACTTCTTAAAATCAAATTCCATAAGTTAATTTTAGTTCTAGTTCTAGTTTTAAAGTGTTCCAGAAAATGCACAAATATAAGTCCTTATGGGTTCGTAACTTGATCTCATTGAGTAAAACTATATCACAACCTAAAACTTGGGGGTTTAATTCGATCATGAACCTTTTGATAATTTTTTTTTATTTAATTCATTTTTAATTCAAGTTATTAGTTTTTGAATGTTCAATTATGATTGTTTTAATTGAATTCTAAGATTGGAGAAGTTATTGATCTATAAAATTGATTAATCTATTGTTAATTTTTGGTATAATAAATGCTTTTGATTTCCTGCGATCAATTGCCTAGGTCTTCATGAGAGATCGATCTATCTTGATTCATATATCTAGTTTGGATGTTTGTGATTGGATTTATAGCTTTATTTTTCGATCAGAACAGATTGAAATGCAATTTTAGTTGAGTTATTAACTTGAACAAGATGAATTGAGTTTCAGAATTTATTAAGTGGGGATTACCAAATCCTTAAAATTTTAATTATTGTTTAAATCTTCTTTTCTTTTGATGGATTAAAAACCTAGACAATCCAATTAGTTTTAATTGTGTTCTCAACATAAATCCTTGTGGAACGATTTCAGTCTCACGTAGTTATTACTATAACGCAATCCTACACTTGGGATTGTTGCAACAAAGATAAAACAATCAAATAAAGGAGATTGTCCAGTAAAACAATCTACCACACAAAACAAAATGATATTTTTATGTGTAAAACCTTGCAGGAAAAAAAATATGGCACAAAGCAATAGAGATCCACTATAATCAAAACATTAGACTAATACACCACTCACCTTTTGTGATTACAGATGTACCCAATCACATATTGTGATGCATAACCCTTAGAAAAACCCTTCCCGAGCCCTTACAAATGTTGGAAACCCTCTCACCTTACATACCCTTACCTTTAGAGAGAAATGTTTGTAGTAAGATACAATCACTAATCCCAGATTAGGCTTAAATAGCCTGATTTATGCAACTATGTGTAACAGATCCGGTCAAACCAAACATAACCTTTGGTTAGACTGAATTGAACCAACTAGATTTTTGATCGTACCAAAATCGATAAAAACATCACAACGTGCAACTTGAGAATCCATCAATTTTTGGTCGAAGCGATAGTCTTTTGATGAAAACTAGATCTGGGTTCTTAAATCCCAACCCTACTTCGCAAGATCTGGGTTGCTTAAGTGACTTGGGTTAATCGAATGTATGGCTTAAAAAGGTCTCCCCCCCATCCTTTTTTCCTCCTCTTTCCCTCTCTCTTTTCACCCCGCACAAAACTTTCATAATAGCTGCCTTCCTGCCTTCGAATGGGGTATCTTCTTTTAAAAAGGTAGTGACGGAAATTCGATTTCTTGCCCGATGCCTAGGTGGCTAATTCAAGCCCCTTGGCCTCCCTTGACTATTGCTACGATAGGGACATCGAGATTCGAGTTGGACATATGGTGGTGAAAATTGGATTTCAGCACCATATTCAAGTTATGCTCCAAGGCATCATTAACATTCTGCATCATTTGAGGTCACGTAGCAATTTCTGATTAGAGAATGTTTTGAGAGAAATCCAATTTGTGGTTGTGTGAAGAGATTAAATTGGGCCTTGTTCTGTAGTTGGGTAGTCCAGATACAAGGGTCAGCTTAGAGTGGGTTAGGAGAGTTTCTTGTGGACCTATAGGGACTTATATGAGCTTAGACATGGTTTTAGCGTTGTAAGTTTTGGAGCTTTCGGTTATGGTTTTAGATAAAGATTTGAGTCTGGATTAGGGTTTAAGCTGTTGTTTGACTCTGGATTTCGGTTTACAATTTATACTTAGCATGAATGATTACCCTATTTTCAGTGGTGTGTCTAGAACAATGGGCTTTTTTGTAGTTGAATGTAGGCCATTTGTAATATTTTCTTCATAAACATTTATTTAACTTTCACTTGCCCTAAGGCTTAACTAACCAGTGGTTTAGATTTCTCAATCATAGTCTTCCACTTATAGGAACATAAAACACAAGCTTGCCCTATAGATTCACTGGTGGAGCATGCTTAGAATTCCTCGTAGTTGAAAGAGAAATTATAAAATATAATGGATGTATAAAATAACTATGTATGACATAAGCCAAATTCATAGAACATCGTGTGTGTGTCCGCGCGCGCGCATGTGTGTGTGTGGAAATTGTTCTATGCGGTCGACCTCATGGGAACTTCCCATGAGGTCGAGCTGTGTGGGCCTCACCATGATGTGTGTCGAACATCAACACCGTGCATTTGATGGGTCCCCTTTAAATTATGGGATATCCCAAAAATCAGCCGTATATGGACTTAGGTTGGCCATACTATCTAAAATCATGTGAAGACATGCCCAAAACATATAAAATCACTTGGTGGGGCCCACCTGAAATTTGGATGCATCTGAAACATGGTCTGACCCCTCATTCAAGTGGGACACACATAATGGATGGGCTGGATTTGTGAACCACATTTATGTGGGCCCAACAAACGATTATGAATATTTTAATGGGAGGGTAACCCCTCTCAACTTTTGTATGTGGTGTGGCCCACACAGCTGGACCTCATGGGAACGCATAGAACCATTTCTCACACACACACACAAATAATAATAATAATAATAATAATAATAATAATAATAATAATAATCTCTCCTAACATGTATGAAAGCCGGGATACACCGGATGACTACTTGACATGAAAATCAGGCTGCAACACATAAGGCAAGACATAACATAACATAGACACATAGGGCAAGACAACTTCTATGTCAATAGATAGACAATGGTATGACAACGTACTTTTGTGGTCCACCTAATAACCGTATCGGCTTGATTTTTATGCAAGGTAATCCTCATTCTGTGGCAACATGCTTTTCTGTAGGATGTTCCACACATGTCACCTGTTTGTTGAGAAAAAATAGCCATGCCATGGCTTATAAAACGACGGTTGTCTCTTATCATTTTCACTTGAAAAAAGGAGTGTTAATTAGCCTAAAGACAACCTAACATAGACACAAGGGTTGTCTCTTAATGTACGTCACGACCTTTTTGTTTTGAATTAAGATTTTGATAGACAACAGCCTGTCTTCTGACTCAAAGACAAGTAACACCCTCCCTTTGGGTGTATTTTACCGTATAACAGCTGGCCTAGTAATTTGTCAAGGTGGCCTGAATTTTGAATTAGTCGAGTTGGGCCTTCCAGCCGGTCCAATCCATATTTCGATGTTGCTAGGTCAAGGCCTGGCCATTACCAGCATTATATATATATATATATATATATATATATATATATATATATATATATATATATATATATATATATATATATATATATATATATATATATTGTCTTCTGTTTTAATTTTGCATCTAAGGCTTTTACAGATAACACTCTCTTTTTGCTCAAAGACGATTCCTAT
Organism: Magnolia kwangsiensis; assembly: GCA_037074715.1. Classification (NCBI taxonomy): domain Eukaryota; kingdom Viridiplantae; phylum Streptophyta; class Magnoliopsida; order Magnoliales; family Magnoliaceae; genus Magnolia; species Magnolia kwangsiensis. The sequence goes on from CM073584.1 coordinate 72,845,727, forward strand.
ATGTCAGGGTGGCCTGAATTTTCAACTAGTTGGGCTGGGCCTTTGGGCTGGCCTGGTCTAGGCCTGGTCCATTGCCGACCTTACACAGCATCTTCAGTTTTAATTTTGTATTAATATTTTGACAGACAACATCCTCTTTTTGGGCTTAAAGACAAGTAACATCCTCCCCTGTGTGTTTTCCTTAACAACAGTTGCACTAGAAATGTGTCAGGCTGGCCTGAATTTTGAACTAACCAGGCTCAGCCTTTGGGCCGGCCCTGTCCGAATTTTGATGTTATTAGGTCTAGGCCAGGTCCTTATATAACATCTTCAGTTTTAATTTTGCATTAAAATTTTGACAGACAACACTCTCTTTTTGGCTTAAATACAAGTATATAACTCCCTCCCTTTGTGTGTTTTTATGTATAACAGTTGGCCTAGTAATGTACAAGTCTGGCTTGAATTTTGAACTAGTCAGCCAAGGCTTTGGGTGGGCCCTGTCCAAATTTTGATTTTTCAGGTCCAGGCCTGGTACATTGCCAGTCTTGTATAACATCATTAGTTTTCCGTAGATACATAAATGGGAAGGAGAATGTGTACTCCTTCCCTTGCCCCATATTGGTCCAGGCAGGGCTCTGTGAGGCCCACCAGTAATGTACGGGTTTTATCCTTGCTGTTCACCCATTTTTAGAGATCATTTTAAGATATTAGCTAAAAATGAGGCAGAAGCTCAAGTGGACCACACAACAGGAAGTAGAGTTGATAAGGATGCCCACCGTTGAAACCTTCTTAGGGTCCACCATGATTTTTATTTTTCATCTAACCTGTTCATGTGGTCACAAATTTCTGGATGACAGGATTTCAACTTGATACAAAACTTCTATAGCCCCAGAAAGGTTTTAATGACATTCGTTCAACCCTCTCCGTCTAGTCCACTTGATTCTTGGATCTGCCTTAGTTTTTGGTCTCATGCTTAATATGATCTAAAAAAACAAAAAGGGATAAACAACATGGATAAGACATACACATCATGGTGGGTCTCACATAGCCACAAATTTCACAACAATAGATTTTCAAACCTGATGGGGTTTTCCTCCTCAGTTCAGGGGAGAGACAATGTAGTGGGTGGAAAAATTGGAATAATTTATCGTGCTGCTTGACCGGTCGTGGGTGGCGCTCGACCAGTCGTAGGTTCGAGCCTTGGCACAACTCAAAGTCCAGCGACTTTGGGTAATATTTCTTTGGGGTGCTCGATCGGTCGTAGGTGGTCCACGATTGGTCGTACGTGGCTCACGACCGGTTGTGGACTTGGTACGACTAGTCGTAGTTATGCAGATTCGTTCCAGAATTTTGCGCGGATTTTGTTTTGCAAATCCTTTTGCAACTGGGATGTAGAAGGGAGTTTCCTAAAACTATAAAAGGGGGTCCCTAGGGTTTTTCTAGGGGATGATGTGTTTGAGAAAAATACAAGAAGGGTTTCCTAAAAGCTTTGCAAGGGTTTAGGGTGAGAGAGTGAGAGAAGAGAGAGAGGAAGCTTGTGGAAGGGAGCCATCGTCTCAGTGCTTCTACGTCCTCGTGATCGGTGAGATCTCTCTATTTTTTTTTTTTTATTCTCTCATTGTTTATCCGCTCCTGCGAGAGTGAAAAATGTTGTAATGTTCTGCTTTATAGTGGATTGTTGATCTGGACGAGGTCTCGTGATTTTTACCACTTTAAGGGTTTTCCAAGTAAAATTCTCTTATGTGGTGTGTGGTTGTGCTTTGATTTATTTCATTGCTTTTATTATCCCATAATTCTAGTTTGTTCTGGAGGGCTAGATCCTAAGGTTTTGTGCAAGGCCCCCAACAAAGTGGTGTTAGAGCTAAGTTTATTGAATGGGTAGGATCGGTTTGGAATTATGGAAGGTGACCTATCAAGGATGATCAACCGCAATGGTTCTAACTAGACCATATGGAAGGCTAAGATGGAGGACTTGCCTTATTGCAAGGACCTATATTATCAAATTTTAGGCATATCAGCAAAATCCAAGGATATGTCTGATGATAATTGGAAGAAGATGAATCGGAAGGTAGTGAGGTTTATCAGACAATGGTTGGATGATTCTGTGTTCCACAATGTGTCTACGAAAACCTCAGCTGATAGCTTATGACTGAAAGTAGAAGGGTTGTATGAGAGGAAGACAGCCGGTAATAAAATTTTTCTGATAAGGCGACTTGTGAATCTCAAGTTCAAGGATGGTGGTTCTGTGGCCGAGCACATGAATGAGGTCAGCAATATAGTGAACCAACTCTCCTCTATGAAGATGGTCCTGGATGATGAATTGCAGACTTTGCTATTGCTTAGTTCGTTGCCTGACAGTTGGGAGACATTGGTGGTGTCTCTAAGTAACTTCGTGCCAGACGGAAAGATATCCATGTAATAAGTTACTTGCTGTCTCTTCAATGAGGAGACAATGAGAAAGTCTCAGGGGTCTACTCAGCAAGAGCCCCTTGTGACTTAGGAACAGGGAAGAGGAAAGAACAGGAAGGGTGGGAAGGCCCGAGATAAATCAAGAGGCAAGTCGAGTAACAGAAAAGATGTTGAATGCTGAAATGGTGGCAAGAAGGGCCATTATAATCATGAATGTCGTAAGGCTAAAAATGATAAGAAAAAAAAAGAAAGGAGAAAGAAGATGAATCAAATTTCACTGCGGTCGCTTCAGATGGCGACGTTGTAGTTATTCTTTCTGCAGATCATTATGTATGTCTCACGGCTACGAGTCAGGACACCGACTAGGTGATAGACTCGGGAGCCTCTTTTCATGCGACTCCACACAGAGATTTCTTCACAAGCTCCAAGTCAGGTGACTATGGGACCGTGAAAATGGAAAATTCTGGCGTATCGAAAATCGTAAGGGTCAGTGATATCTGTGTGAAGACCGATATGGGTTGCATATTGATTCTCAGGGATGTGAGGCATATCCCAGACCTTCGCCTCAACTTGATGTCGACGGGAAGGTTGGATGATGATGGCTATGAAAGTCGGTTTGCTGGTGGGTGATGGAAGCTCATCAAGGGTTCATTGATCGCAGCCAGAGAAAAGAAATGTTGCACCCTTTACAAGGCATGTCTCAGTGTGTGCAAGGGTAGGTTGAACGCAGCGAAAGATTCAGCTATTGACACGTAGCACAGCGTCTAGGCCACATAAGTGAAAAAGAGCTTCAACTACTAGCGAAGAAGCGACTCCTTCCAGAAATGACAGGTACGCCTCTCAAAACCTGTCTGGACTGTTTATCAGGGAAACAACATAGAGTTTCATTCATTAAAACTGCTTCTCATGTTAATAAAGTGTATGCATTAGATTTGGTTTATTCTAATATTTGTGGTCCTATGAGGATAAAAACCTTGGGTGGGGCATTGTATTTTGTTACTTTTATAGATGATGTATCTAGGAGGGTTTAGGTTTATGCATTGAAATCCAAGGACAAGGTCTTTAGTGTGTTTAAAATGTTTCATGCTATGGTTGAGAGAAAGACAGATAGATCATTGAAGTGCATCCGCACTGACAATGGTGGTGAATATGTTGGCGACTTTCATGAGTACTGCAAATGCCTGAGTATATGGCAAGAACAGACGGTTCCCAAGACCCCCCAACATAATGGTGTAGCTGAGCGAATGAATCTTACCATTGTAGAGATAATTAGATGCATGTCATCCCATGTGAAGTTGCCCAAGACGTTCTGGGGAGAAGCAATACATACGGCAGTGTATCTGATAAATAGGTCTCCATCAGCCCCATTGAATGGAGAAGTACCTGAGAAGGTGTGGACTGGACAGGATCCATCATACAGTCATCTCAGGGTGTTTGGATGCAAGGCATCCGTTCACGTACCAAAGGACGAGAGGTCCAAGCTTGATATGAAGATCAGACAATGTATGTTATTGGGGTATGGTAATGAAAAGTTCAGTTAAAGATTGTGGGATTCGACCGAGAGGATGCTCGTCCGATGTAGAGATGTAGTTTTCTCTAAAGATCAGTGTATAAAAAAGATTGGTGAGCCAGAGAAGAACCAAACTAGTTCAGGGGAGCTAGAAGACATGGATCCGGTTATTCCTCTCGTGGTTCCTGATGACGAGGGAGTACAACATGGTACAGAGGACGAGGGAGTTCTTACAGAAGATGGACCGATCCACCTGTTGAGCCACAGGTGAGGAGGTCATCTAGGGACAGACAGCCGTCCAAGAGGTACTTGCCGTATGAGTATATTATGCTGACTGATGGGGGAGAGCCTGAAGATTATTCTGAGGCCTTAGCCGATGAGCATAAGGGGGAGTGGTTGAAAGCTATGCAAGAGGAGATGGAATCCTTGTATAAGAATCACACCTATGACATGATAAAACTGCCTAAGAGCAAGAAAGCTTTGAGGAACAAGTGCGTGTTCAGAAAGAAGGTTGAGCAAAAGAATTCACAGACGAGGTTTAAGGCCAGACTTGTGGTAAAAGGATTTGGTCAAAGGAAAGGTATAGGCTTCGAGGAGATATTGTCACCCGTGGTGAAGATGACATCCATACGGGTGTTACTTGGGTTGGCGGCTAGCATGGATCTGGAGATAGAGCAGTTAGACGTTAAAACTGTCTTTCTCCATGGTGACCTGGAAGAAGAGATCTACATGCACTAACCAGAAGGGTTTGAAGTTAAGGGCAAATAACATATGGTGTGTAGGCTAAGGAAGAGCTTGTATGGGCTGAAACAAGCTCCACGACAATGGTACAAGAAGTTTGATTTGTTCATGTTATAACATGTGTATGACAGAACGGAGTCAGACCATTATGTGTTCACGCGTAAGTTCTCAGATGGTGATTTCATAGTTCTGTGTTCACGGGCCATTGTCGACGATAGAGGCTAATGTACTTAGCCGGGTTCATGTTCACGTTTGTAGGGGGAGCGATTTTTTGGTAGAGCAAGCTACAGAAGGTCGTAGCATTATCGACGACAGAGGCTAAGTACATTGCAGTCACAGAAGCATGTAAGAGATGCTTTAGATGAAGAGGTTCCTACAGGAACTTAGCCTAAAGAAGGAGCAACACGTGATCTATTGCGAGAGTCAGAGTGCTATACACTTGAGCAAAATCCAAGTTAGCATTCCAAGTCGAAGCACATAGAGATTCAGTATCATTGGATCAGTGATACTTTGGAACAGAAGGTGTTACAGCTTGAGAAGGTCCACACGAATGATAATGGGTCAGACATGATGACCAAGGGTTTGCTCAAGGACAAGTTTGAATTTTGTAGAAACCAGGCTGGCTTGAAGAAGATGCATTCCTCCTGAGTCGGAAAGGGAGAGATTTGATGGAGTTTTTCTCCTCAGTTCAGGGGAGAGACAGTGTAGTGGGTGAAAAAATCGGAGTAATTCATCGCGCTGCTCGATCGGTCGTAGGTGGTCCACGACCGGTCGTGAGTGGTGCTTGACCAGTCATAGGTTCGAGCCTTGGCATGACTCAAAGTCCACCGACTTTGGATAATATTTCTCCGGAGTGCTCAACCAGTCGTAGGTGGCTCACAACCGGTCGTGGACTCGGTACGACTAGTCGTAGTTACGCAGATTCGTTCCGCGATTTTGTGCGGATTTCGTTTCGCAAGTCCTTTCGCAACTGGGATGCGGAAGAGAGTTTCCTAAAACTATAAAATGGGGTCCCTAGGATTTTTATAGGGGATGATGTGTATGAGAAAAATACAAGAAGAGTTTTCTAAAACTATAAAAGGGGGTCTCTAGGATTTTTATAGGAGATGATGTGTATGAGAAAAATACAAGAAGAGTTTCCTAAAAGCTTTGTAAGAGTTTGCTAAAGGGTTTAGGGTGAGAGAGTGAGAGAAAAAAGAGAGAGTAAGCTTGTGGAAGGGAGCTGTCGTCTCAGCGCTTTTACGTCCTCGTGATCGGTGAGATTTCTCTATTATATATATATATATATATATATATATATATATATATATATATTATTTTCTTATTGTTTATCCGCTTCTGCGAGAGTGAAGAAGGTTGTAACGTTCTGCTTTATAGTGGATTGTTGATCTGAACGAGTTCCCGTGGTTTTTATCCCTTAGAGGGTTTTCCACGTAAAATTTTCTTGCGTGGTGTGTAATTGTGCTTTGATTTATTTCATTGCTTTTATTATCCCATAATTCTGGTTTGTTCTGTAGGCCTAAATCCTAAAGTTTTGTGCAAGGCCCCAACAAAACCCCAGACCTTATTTGAATTCTTATGAATCAACTACCCAGAGTCTGCCACCCAGGCATGAGTTAAGGACCCTAGCTAATGGTAATATCATCCCTTCCTCCCAACTAATTTAGAAGGGTGGTAACGGATCATGTTTTTTACCATATTAAGAAAACAAAAGGTGGCATTTGGGAAACGTACGAGAGAAGGTTTTGTTAGGCTAAAGAAAAAGTGTTGCATGTCAGTACCTTGCTTCTCCTCGTAACTTCCTTTAAACCTTCAAATACGTTATATTTCCAAGGCTGCTTGCTGCAGGATTTAGGGTAGGTGAATAATCCTCGACGAATATTAAAATACAACTCTATAGAAAGTAAAGTTGCTGTCTACTAAGCGCACATGGGATAGCGTGTCAAATGCCTAGCTACTACATCTGTACCGTCCAATTGGTGGGTTTACCACAGACATCTTTAGCTTAAAGCCATGCTGATCCACTCATTAGTTTGGCTGATATACATATGTAATGGACAGCCTTTGTATTGAAATGGGAATTTTGCCACTATCAGTGTGGAGCACCTGATGATTAGATGGAAACTATTTTTGTACCAAGTGATTTTCAAGACGTGGTCCATCTTTTGAACAGTTCGGATGTAGTACGCAATAGGCAGGTTGGCCATTTTTGCAGGGAGGAGAGTAACTTTACCATCTGACTGAGGTGTGTTGGAGCATGACCCAAATTGAAATCGTTGTTAATCTCTGTGATATTTGAGGTCGTCTCAGGTCCAGAGGATTGGACCATTCCACCCAGAAATTCCACCCAAAAAATAACATGCAACGTTTCATGTGCATGAAACATCCATGCAGTTCGATAGATTGGCCTCTTTATAACCATTAATCTGGACCAAGAATCATCCGCGTCCACTTATCGCATGAACAGAACTTATAATTTTATTTATCAATGGTTAGATGTTGTTTTATTTGTTTATTATTTTTATACAATTTTGAACCACCTGATGAGTAGATGGGACTACTTTACCCACTAGCTGATCCTCATGGTGGGGCCAAACTACTGGAAGGTTTGGATTTTGTATGAATTTAATAAATTGGAAATTATCTATAGGTGGACCCTTAACCTGCGGTCCAACCAGTCAGACTTGATAACTTCTGATGGGTCCTAGTCACCATCAACCAGCTTTCTCATAAGTACAGCTGTGATGTATGAAACCAAGGGCACATTTGGGTTTGAGTGATGCAGGGTGTCTGGTGATTGATGCAGGGAAGGACTTGAGGTTTGAGGTGGAGCACTGATAATTGTTGAATCCACGAACTTCTTTTGACTCTTCGTATAGGCTTCTTGTGACCATAAAGAAAGCATAAGAAAAATAGAAAATAAATTGTATAAAATTTGAAATTGATTAATGAATAAAATAAATAAGTCCACGGCCCTTTAAATATGAATACTAAGCCATTAAAGAAATTTCGGAATCAAACTATAACTAAAACTCTTAAAAATCATGACTTACTATTTATAAACGGTTGTGATGTCTACTAGCATGCAAGGTTTTGTCAAAAATAATAAGTATCCTATTTGGCTTCACCATGCTGTTCTCCTATTTATTTTAAGTACTTTTCATCTTGGGCACAACTATTAAAGCTCGACGGATGAAGAGTTATAATCAAACTAAAGCTTATTAGTTATATTAAAAATGGAATTAAAACAGGAAAATAATTGTTAATCTGATGGCATTTTGCAAATCCGGCTTGCACAACCCAGTGTAGCAGGTTGGGTGGCTAAGGTAGCTTATCCTACCCAAAATCATATATTTTACATCCGATAACTCGTTTTGGTCCGCGAGATACGTACGTTTTAAGTCGATCGAACATTGACTGATCCATCTTGGCCATGAAATTATCCGCGACCCACTCTACATCAGTGATTCATAGCATTCTCTCATAGGCTAAATGATATAGACATGTTGTTTATTAGGTTTTCAGGCTCTTGTTTATCAAACACTTTTAATCACGGATAAGATAGTAAATAGACTGTGGTGCATGTGGCGAATTTCAAATTCATGTGCTACATTTTACAGTACTTGTAATTTAAAGTAGCACATATGTACGCTTGGGATGATTGAATTTAAATAGTTGCATATATGATGCATTGAAATATGTAATATATGTGCATGAACAAATATAATTATCATGCGGATTGAAATTGTAAAGTGTTATTTATAAGTAAATTCACCTCTTCGTTAGAAACATCCATCCATGTACAATTACCTGTAACTACTAGTTGAGACAGATTTATTTAAATTTAAATAAAAAAAGAAATTTCTTAATGTTCCGGTTCTTTGATTTGTTCATCCTCTGTGGAGGATGATAGCAACCTACCTAGCCACTGTCCAAATTCAGCAACAAGATATTGGTGGATGGGATATCCAATCTGGTAATAATGAGCATGGTCCATAGAGAGTGGGACCCAACAACCAACGGCCAGATCTGTGAATCACAACCCCTCTTGCACAAAAGACAAAAAAAGTTTCATACGATGACTCCTCAAAAGCAAAGTCTGACCTTGAGATCTCCCTGATCTTAGCTTTACTGCTTTATTTGGAATTTGCCTTTTTCTATTATTTGTAAGTCTTCAAGTCAGTTCTTTGATTGACTGAGCTTTTCTTGTAATGCAATATCATTTTGTCTCCTAACTTTTGTAACAAGACGCTACCACAAAAGATTGTAGCCATCAATTAAAGGAGGGCATCAGTCATCCTCTTGTACGGAAAGGCTTTGGTGAAAGCTAATCTGATAGACAAAGGACCTAACGAGGTGCTATTTGTCTGTTAGAGAAAGTAATCTTCGTAGCTTTTTCCAAAATGACCAGGTAATTCGTCTAAATCAATTACCTTTGGATGAGTCCACGCTTAGTAAATTGCCAAAGATAATTAAAGAAAAAAATAAAGTGTCCATGAGAAGTTTTGCGTGCCTAAAGAGCCAACGAGAAATAGTTCAGGTGCCAACGAGTGTCTCAAAACTCAAAAAATTCAACAGCAGTCTAATCACTCTCTCTCTCTCTTCCCTTCTTTCTTTTTCTTTTTAAGCCATTATCTTACTGCCGTATCCAGATTCTCTTCCTGCTACATGCAGAAAATCCTACCTGTTAACAGTCTAATTGGACCACGCCATCACACATTAGCATTTAATGCAGCAGCACTGAGCGTAGGAGAGCCGGATTTTCCTGCTCGTGGCCAGCAGAGGATTCAGATTCCTTAGTGCCTTTTTGGTTATTGGATTAATTTCAGCCATATCCAAATCACAGGTGAGCCCCACCAAGTAATTTTAGACATTTTAGATATTTTTTCACACAATTTTAAATGGTTTGAATCAACCAAGTTTCATATACAGCTAATTTTTGAAATATCCCATAACATGGGAGGAATCCACCAAATGCATGATGCGAATGTCCAATGTACATCACAGTGGGGCCCACACAACTGGACCTCACGTGTGTGTACACACATAGAGAAAGAGGGAAAAGGTGTTATGAGATCGACCATATGGAAAGCTTCCCACGAAGTTGAGCTCCTTGGGCTCCATTGTGATGTGTGATAGATAGCCATTGCATCAGTTAGATGCACCCTTCCATGATGGGCCTTGGGCCTAAAATTCAGGCCAATCCATGACTTAGGTGGCCCACACCATAGACAATAGTTGAGAGTAGATATCCACTTATTGAAATCTTTATGTGTTTTAGGAATCCAGCCCATCTATTGTTTGTGGCCCACTTAAATGAGGGATTGCACCAAGTTTCAACCGTATCCAAAACTCCAGTGGGCTCCAACAAGTGCTTTTAGAAATTTTATGCATTATTTCACAATGTTTTAAATGGTATGACCCACTTGAGTTTTGGATATGGTTTTTGTTATTATTTTTAATACCAAATTCAATGGTATCGAAAAAGATCATAATTTGTTCAATAAGCAAACAAGGACAATATGAATTTTACAAATGGCATCGAATCTTGTTCAATAACATCGAACTTAGGCTTCGATGACATTGAACCTATCTTCAATGACATCGAAAAAATGCTCAAACTATCCAGCAACAAATTATATAAATTCTTAATTTTACTGATGTCATCGAACCATCCTTCGATGGCATCGAAATTGGACCCAAATTGTCCAGCAACCTCAGGTCATATATTTGAATTTTTGTAATGGCATTGGGCCATCCTTAAATGGCATTGAAGAACCTCTTTGATGACCTCAAAGGCCACTCGATGGCATCGACAGAAGAACAGAAACAGTCCAATAACCAAATTCAAATTATTTATGATTTTCACGATGTCATCGAAGGTCGTTTGATGACAATTGAAGGTCACTTCGATGACATTGAACCTGGCTATTTTGTACCCTTTCTTGGCTGTTGAAAATCTATTCTATAAATTGGTTTGAGGTGTCCATTGGTAATTTGGTGAGTTATTGAGAGGGCATTGAGAGAGCTAATACTTATCTTCTTAAACCTTCTTTCCTCACGGGGTTCATCATTTGATCATTGTCTTAAAAGCAATCATTAGCATATTCAAATCTTGAATTGAATGACGAACTTCAACATTTATTGATGCTCTAACAATTTCTTTTATTGGCAAATATGTATGCTAGGAAGCATTAAATGCATAGCCATGAGGATCCTTACTAGTTCTTAAAGACCCATCAATACCTATTTAGGATTTAATCAAATCCTTTATGCATCAACCTCGACATCTATAATGGAGCATTATCCTATGGTTGCGGTACAAGGGAGCCGAAATCCTTCGTCATCTAAGAAGACCTTCATCAAGTGCTTAATGGGGCTCGCTCACTTCTAGGTAAGTAGAAATAGTCCATTTGTGTCTGGAAACCATTCCTTATGTAAAATTGAGTTTCAGAGTTTGAATTCCCTAAACTCGATAAGTCCTTGTGTAGGCCTCCAACAGGAGAGTACGTCTTGTTGTTCTTGTGTAGGACTTCTCAAGTTTTTGTGTAGGATTTGATAAGACCTTGTGTAGGCCATCAATGTAAGACCCGACCCGTCCATTCCGTACCATTTTTTATGCCTATGTGCACGATGATCGATACCCTTGGTAAGACCTATATTGGCCATGCATAGCGCACACCCAATTGACCGAAAACCGAAAACTTCGAAACCTATTTCATATCAACCGCCCCATCGCCGCAATCGCGGAGGCACCACCCATACATCTGTACGACACTCCGTTAGTAAGATACGCTCATTCCACACATGTGCACAATACATGCAATATACCACACATGTGTGAGAGAATCTCTACCCATGTATATGATGTCACACACCCATACCCCCCTCTCTCATGTATACTCCAAAGTAAACTCTTCTACATACCATATCCTATACATGATGTCAGCATATCATGCCATCCCATGCCCCTTTAATCCATCATTAATTCCTAATCATGAATCAATTGCTATAATCTTAGCCTAAGCTAACCATAATCATATTAACTAACCTAATTATATTTTTATCCATTTCTCTACAAATACTTCTTCATCCCTTAATATTTTCACCATTTTCCTACAATAAGAGGGGGAGAGAGAGAGAGAGAGAGAGAGAGAGAGAGAGAGAGAGAGAGAGAGAGAGAGAGAGATGTGATCTTGGTGGGCCACCATCAACTCGATCAATCCCATCCCTTCCATCCATCTAATCCATCAAGGTGAGTACACCCCCTCATCCGTCCTTCTCTTTATTTCCTTATTCTCTTTCTTAAAGTGTAATTATGATATTTACTAATGTGGGCCCCACATTGAGGATTACATGTTATCTGGACCGTCATACCATCCAATGGATTGGATGGGACGAAAACACTAAAATCAGTTTGATTTGGAGATTATGTGGGTCCCACCAGAATGTTTTTATGCCATCCAAACCATCCAAATATGGCCCATTGGGCTGGCCAAACTCACACACACAAATCCATGCACACACGTGCACACAACCACACAAAGAGAGAGAGAGAGAGAGAGAGAGAGAGAGAGAGAGAGAGAGATGTTGTTGCTGATAGCATCCTAGCTGCATGAAAATAGAGGGGACGAGTTGTGGGACCACAACCCCCTTATGATGTATGTATTTGATCCACATCGACCATCCAATTTCCCAACTTATTTTAGGCGTTGAGCCAAAAAATGAAAAAATGAAGTCAATCAAAATCTCTGGTAGGCCACACCATTGAAAATAGGGCATTGAAAATAGTAGTGATAAGTGACAATTACCATTAAAAGTCTATTAGGCTCATTATAATGTTTCTATACGCCTAAACATATTGAATATTGGGCTCATTCGACTTGCCACGAGCCAAAGAATCCAATAAATGGAGTGGATCATCCTGATGTGGGCCCCACCTATGAAAAACCTCAAAAAAAAATTATGCAAAAGGGGTTGGACGCCCTTGTTATCAGCGTACAGAGGATGTTGCAGCAAGTAGTGTCCGACTGCTTATTGAAGGCAGGATGGTGGGCCCCACCACAGGCCCCACCATGATGTATGTCAAACATCTACACCGTGCATTTAATGGCTCCCCTTTAGAAAATGGGTCACCCCAAAAATCAACCGTACATGGAACTCAGGTGGCCCATATCATCTAAAATCATGAGAAGACTTGTTAACATATATAAAAGCACTTGTTGGGGTCCACCTAAAATTTGGATGCATCTGAAACTTGGAATGACCCCTCAACCAAGTGGGACACACATAATGGATGGGTTGGATTCATGAACCATGTCTTGGTGTGTGTGGTGTAGCCTACGCAAGCCACAGATTGACTTGATTTTAAGCCCCAGGCCCACCACGGATTGGTGTATGTGTAGCCCACTTAGGTGTACTTGTTGCATATCTACACCGCTCATCCATTTTATAGCCATTTGGGAAGTGGACCCCACCATTTCAGTGGACCCAACCCTTCATGTTAACTCAAAATAAATTAGATGCAAATCTCAGTATACCATGTCAACGGGACAATAGCATTTACCTTTAGAAGACATTATCGGGTCCACTGTGCTGCTTATGTGTCGTCAAAACTGTCTTGATCACGGGTTCGCTGTAGATTCCATGTGAGGCATGTGCTTCATATCAACGTCGTTCATCCACATGTCCTCTTGTTTTAGAGTATGGTACAAACTTAGAGTAGGCCTAAAGCTAGTAGCTTGCACTATCCAATGGGTGGGCCTGCAGTGATGGTTATTTGTCTTTCGACTTGTTCTTAAGGTGACGTAACCTAGATGGAGAGGATATCAAGACTTTTGTGGCCCTAAATTATGGGATTTGGTAATTTGATGTGGTCCACCTTGCATGTGTAAACTTGTGATTGTATGTGGCTCAAACTATGTGATCATGTAATGCTGCAAAATCGAGTTACAACACTTAATTAAGTGAATTTTACGATGTGTGGTTAACTCTTGACCCCATGGAATTGTGATTGCAGTGTAAAACTAAGTTATAGGATCGTGTGACTTATGTTTAAACCTTTAAACGTGTTCGATTATAACAAATGTGTAGACTCAAGTGGTGAGAGGGTGTGATATACGTGTTTGGCCCCTTAATCATGTGGGCATGTGACATATGTATGGCTACCTAATCATATGCAATTGTGGAGTATATGTAGTTATCTAACAGTATGATTGCGAAATGCACACAAGGCCAACCAACTACATGAAATTAGGTGGCATTGGTGGCCACCCAATGATATGACCACGTGCTTATGGGCATAGTCATGGTCACCTAAACCATGAACAATTGGGTTGTACATGTAAATTTTCTTAGTCATGAGAATTATGACATAGGTTGGATTATACAACTTGATAATAGAGTGGTCCTCAACTTGGTATTATGTGACACGAATATGATCCCTACATTCATCTCATTAGTAAAGTAGAAGTAAGGATTGTTAAACTATACGTGATGTGATTAAATATGGCACTTGGTCTGTTCATCATGTGACACTAAACTTGGATTATTAGCCGTGTAAAGTGTGGGGCGGTTGTCGCCTAAGACGTAGTGTAATGTAGTGTAGCCATGTATCGGTGTGTCGGATTATGATTGTTTAACTAAGCTTGGATGTTTTGAAATGTGGATGTTAGACCAAGACAGTAATCATATATACACTAGACCATGTGAATTTGTGGTACTGGTCACTCGACCATGTGAAAGTTTAATGAAGAGGTTGCTCCATTATGTGAGTTACGGTGTAGTGAAAATACATAAGCATTTAACCTTAAGTCCTTTATTATGATAAGTAGAGGGACATTTGTGTGGCCTCTCAACCATACGAACTTCTGATAACGGAGTGGCCATAAGACCATGTGGGCATATGAGAATTGTGTGGTCACTCCAGACTTGTGGACTATGCCAATGATGTAATCTCTTGGTTATGTGAACTTAAAACGTGTATCAAATTGACTGTTTGACCCATTTTATTAATAGTATTGGGCTTGATTTGTGCACTCCACTAATATGATTCACAGTGGCATTAGAGTGGTGGGCCTATTAGCCTTAAAGCCTACCTTGAGTAGACGCCTTGTGGGTCTATTGGCGGTAAACTTATCGGGCCCATAGGTTACTTCCTCTTACTAAGAACATAAGACTAAATGAGAAGTGCATATTGGGCCTACGTTTGGACTTCTTGGTAAGTGCATGAGACTCCTTGAGATGTATGTATGCCAAGTCCCATTTGGGCCTTGTGAATGAGTTATGATTGAGTCCTTGAATGAACCATTTGTGGTAATCATATGGACCACCCAATAAGCCAAAATATTAGGATGTAGCGGCCCACTAACTAGCTCATTCAAGTGTGGCAATGAATTGGGCATTAGTCCACTTGAGACGATAGCTAGACTTGTTGAAATGTTGGATTGAAATCGAATTATGAATATGGTGATGACATATGTGCGGTGATTGTGTGATATGATACATGTAGTTTAATGTAATGATTGTATGTTATAATGCTAGCCTATGTTCAAATGCTTGGATCTTTATATGTGGATTTGATACATGTTATGGTATGTGCGTATTCCTTACACATGTTTGATATACAGACTGTTATGGTGACACTGTATGAGATTTTAGCCATGCAATTAGTGCCGAGTGATGGATTGATCCTAATTGTACTATTATGTGGCTGATGCACGCTTATGACGTAGAAGATGTGGACACTCGTACAGCCCCATGATCATGGGGGAGAGTGCACATTAGAATATTGTTTTTCCTATTGGTACCATGATCATTTTGATTGGTTTGATGATATTTGTACATCTTTCATTTGCACGAATGCATACATGTACATGCATCATGGATGAGGAGTGCATGGTGTGCATAGTTTGATCATGCGGAGATCATATGCATGTGGTAGAGGATGTTGGTGCGGGGTGCACATGATGGAGTATGTGGTAGAGGATGTTGGTGCAGGGTGCACATGATGGAGTATGTGGTAGAGGATGTTGGTGTGGAGTGCACATGATGGAGTATATGCAGATGTTATCTGGTCTGAGGGACCGCGGGCTTGGTCCCTGGGTTGAAGTCCCTAAGCGAATATATCAGGCACAGTCCATGGGTTAAAGTCCCTAAGCGAATATATTGGGCATGGTCCATGGGTTGAAGTCTCTAAAGCTCACTTGATGCTATATTATAATTTATGTTTATGTCGATACTAATATTACATGTATATCCTTTCCACGATGAGCGTGAATTGCAAATCGGATGTGGTTAACAGAGGAGACCGATTGGTATTAGGGTTGCCTCGTATGCATGTGTGGCTTACATGCATAGCATTGCTTAAATGCAATTATACTGTATAACATGCTTGTGGATTATCATTGCATTTTGCATAACATCCTCATGAGATGCATTGAACACCACAACAACATCGTGGTTATACTGATGAGACCACCACAGCGGCATCGTGGTTGGTATTTGTGGACACAAAAAATTTAAGTTTCTTATATTGGGTCCCAGACCCCTGGGTGAATTCCCTAAACCTCAAGTGGTACCCTCGAGCCTCATCGTCAAGACCGAGCGGATGTTATGGGTCACCTGGTGTCGAGGACCATAGTGGGCATGACTCCCGTTGACGCAGTCAGATGAGAAGAGGTTCGGCCATGCCTAGCTGAAGAGTTGGAGCGAATGTAGTTGGGTTTGACTAGCCTTCGAAATGGGTCCAATATCGGTGTGCCAGGTGGGTATGGGCATGGCTATAGGCCCCTCACTGACAAGGCGGGTATGCGAGGCCTGTATTCAATAAGTTTCGAACTTGTTTTGGATACTAGGACTCAGTGATTCCCAGTGATGATAACTATATTCTGATGTGGACTTTTAGAGGAGGATTTGCATGCATGCATACACTTGGAATATTTTTGCACATCATCTCTTGCATTGCATCATGCCCTCTTGGCTTTATGTAACATTACTTGGTCACTATGCTTCAGCTTGTGTACTTTGATATTTGATTGTTATTGTATGCTTGTACACTATGCACACACGAGTGTACTCACAGGATTTTTGCCTAAGCTTCCTATTTTCCATTTATTTTAAGGGTAGGAGTAACTTGGAGGACATAGCTTTCTCGATGCATTGTATTTATTTTGTGATTTGGTAATATTGACATTGTATGCCTTTTAAAAAGCAATATACTTGTTACCATTAAGATTTATAATAGAGACTGTTGCTAGTATTGTGATTACGGATCATCATGCTCAGGGACAAGTATTATTATTTAAAAAAATAAAAAATTTAGTAAAAAATCTTCCTTATGGTGCACAAAACTCAGGACTTGGTGTATGAAAGTTGATCAGTACTGGATTCAGGGCATTATGAAAGCTGTTTGTCCCTGGATTTGGGGTGTGACAGAAGATGGTATCAGAGCATAAGATTTGGGATCACTTAGGAGCAAAGTCAGTAGCTGGAAAACATATAAGAACTTAAACTAGGTTTTCCACTGTCATTGATCAAGAACCTAGATGTTATTAGTGCCCCTGATTTGTATGAATCTAAGATTCCCGGTTTGAGAACCTAGTCAAAACAGGATTCCCTACTCGAGAACCTAGAGATTATACTTACCACCCAGGCATGAGGCAGATAGCCACGAGCAATACCCTCTAGTGCTTAATAGATGATTGTTTGGTATATATGGTGATATGTATGTTTGACTTTCCATGTTATGAGTTTGATAATGTATTTGTGAC
Organism: Magnolia kwangsiensis; assembly: GCA_037074715.1. NCBI lineage: Eukaryota > Viridiplantae > Streptophyta > Magnoliopsida > Magnoliales > Magnoliaceae > Magnolia > Magnolia kwangsiensis. The sequence continues at coordinate 72,863,136 of CM073584.1, forward strand.
TAGAAATTTTGAGGATGAAATTTTTATAAGGAGGGTAGATTATAAGACCCGGTCCATTTCATACCATTTTCTATGCTTATATTGCTAGTATTGTGATTATGAATCATTATGCTCAGGTACAAGTATTATTATTTAAAAAATTTAGTAAAAAATCTTCCTTGTGGTGCACTGAACTCAGGACTTAGTATATGGAAGTCGAGTGCTGGATTCGGGGCATTACAGAAGCTGTCCGTCCCCATATTTGGGACGTGACAATCAACGGATGGAAAATGTTAACCTTGTATAGGTTGTGAAGGTTTATGATAAACCTCAACTAACAAGCGGTATAAATCTTGTTTGGAAAATTGGGGCATTTCTGGAATGAATTTAGTATCAAGATTTCTTGTGCGCAAGTATTAGGGTTTAAATTAACTACGTTCATAGTGTGGCCTATTTATAAATAGCAAAAATGGCAATTCAGTCTTAATAACCTTAAACAGTTAGTTTTTAGGCTAAAGGAGTAACTGGATTGATTTGGTCTTTATTTAGTTATGGTTGTCTTGGTTATTCAGTGATAGGTCAGTTAGATGTGAGCCCCATGTGAACAAATCATGTGCCTAAAATTGGTGTTTAAGTGATCGGATGAATTTGTTGACTTCTTACGTTTGATTAATCAGATTAGTGTGGTTCTTTATTAGTACCACTTACCTATAGGCTAACATCAAGTGTTAATAGTCAATAAGTGACAATATAAGTTAATTATAACATCAAGAGTTCTTAAAAATCCAAAATAACGAAAATCCATGACGTTACAAGTCCACATATGGCCGCCTCAGCGCTTTCGATGTGGGATAAGGTTCCGTCTCACTCTATACATAGTAGCCTGTCAGCACAGTAGCATGTCAACCATTGGTAGCTTGCCCAGGCCCTTAGGCTTCGCCCACATTAGCGTCCGCTCATGTGTGCCCACCCATGTGTGCAACAGTGACGGGGCATCAAAATATCAATATCGTATGTCTTTGGGATATGATCAGGGTCTAATACACTCCACACTGGATGCCGCCTCTCTATCTATGCAACTAGCAAGAGGAAAAGACCTCACTATCCGCCTAACCAGTAGTCAACCAATACCTACCCGGCTCGTCGATAGGGGACCCATTTACGAGCTGGTCATACTCAGCCAAGCTTATAGCCCCCTCACTCGGGTGGATAAGGCCACACCCCCTTCCAACCGACCATGACATAGTGGGAGACGCGGCCTACTGATATTCAGTACTCGGGCACTCATGTATCCACTCGGTGTAGACGTTAGATCATCCCCTGGCTACGGAGGTTTAAAGATTTTCACCCACAGACATCCAAAGTGCCCATATGCTGAGTCCTAAACATTTTCGGTGTCTCATCTGGTCATCCATGATATGCCTGTGAAGGTCACAACCCTTGTGTCGCTAGGGCATACAGTGATCATGTAACACAAAATGTAAGATGCATGAGTGATATCATCCAGTCGTGCATCAACCTGCATGTTCTGCGTGATCATGTGGGGAAACTTCGTCTCGCAAGGAGTCCCCTAAATAACTCAGCCTAACAGCAATGTTATGATCAAACATTCCTTACAACAGGCATACAAGTGATGCGTATGAATATGTATCATGATGTAATAGTAAGCATGTTCTCAGTATATCCTACTAAACTAAGTATACTAGTATGATTATCAAATATAGTAGGTGATGATCGGTCTTAACCGGTATGTCACTTATAAGGATAGGCGCTGAACAATACGCCCCATATAGAAGTCTATATGGAATGGTCCATGTTAGACTATCATAACCTATTCAAGGTACTAGCATATCATATATCATAAGGCAGGGTCCACTGGAAGGACAGCGGATCTAACCCATACATCAAGATAGGCTCTATACAGTGGATATACTAAATTTATTACCACATATTCTTCTATCTACGGCAAGGGGTGATGATGTACTCTTCTCTAGTCAGAGGATGGCCTATATGACATACTAATGCCAAGGATGGACGTCACACTAGTCCTAAAGGTAAATGGATGGTGTGGATGATATATACATGACACCAAGTGAAATAGTGGTGAAGACCGCTTGAGTTGAAATAGGAATATGCCAATATGTCCTAGAGGGGGGTGAATAGGACTTTTTAAAGTTTTATGATGTATTTAAAAATCCTATTGCACTAATCCTATCAGATATACAATTAACAGGATTACTCAAATGTAACTCTACTGGCTTTCAAGCCTTATAGAGGATCCAATCACAAACTGTTTGAAAGATAAACAAGTTGCATATAAGATTGTGATGGATAAGACTGTGTGTGTATATGAAGTGTGATCTTGAACAATCAAATATAAAAACATATAAGTAATATCACACAATGGAAGACAATAACAAGCTTAAATATAGTCATTTTTATAGTGGTTTAACTACTTGTCTACTCCACTCCTGGCTGTCGCACTTAACCCTTGAGTGTACCGGATTTCACTAAGGAGGTTTCTCAGGGTTCACCTTAAACCTAAGGTTTTAAATCAGGTTCACCTTCAACCTTTACATGTAGGTTTCTACTCGGTTCACCTCTAAAACTGGAGTTTTACTGGTGAACTCCTAACCAGATGTTTATGCCCACACAGAGTAAGGGTCCACACAACGTACCCGGATGTTTATGCCCACACAGAGCAAGGGTCCACACAACGCACCCAGATGTTTATGCTCTCCATAGAGCAAGGGTCCACACGACGCACCCATAGTGTACACTCCCGCCGGAGGCCTCCTATGAGGACTTCAAAGGGTGAGTAACACTTAAGACCTAATCCTAAAAAGGAATGATCACAAGTGTCCTCTGAACTCTAGGTACTTACAGATAAGTTGATGAGTCTCATTTAGCAAAGTGATGAAGATCTCCTTCTTGTTGTTGAAGAGTCTTCAGCTCCCTTGATCTGCACCACAAAAGATATACCAGTACTTGGCTTTGGGTTGGGTCAAGGTTAGGGTAGAAATCCACTCTCTTAGAATTTTCCTATAAGGAAGATAGAGTGATTCCTGTCATCTAATTCATTTAAGGCATCCCAGCTTAATGATATGCTGTTAAGATAGTTGCTGAAGGATCCTTGAATGAGGAAGTTCATTTCCCAATCCACTCTATTAAATGTCAATGAATGAGAGTAGATTGGAAGATGAACTCCCGTGAGAGAAAGGGCTTTGGATATATGATCTAGAGGTAAAACACACAAAAGCACTATCTTCTTTCTCTACCAGCAATACGGACAAGTCTCTCTTTATATAGGCAAAAGGTTTCAACGGATATAAAACGGTCATATGTATGACAGAGTTCGATATCATCGAGCAAGGTCGATATCATCGAGCGTATACTCTCGATGGGATCGACTGTCTGCTCGATAACACAAACCCAAATGTCATAAGCTTTTAAAACCTATTATTAGCTGATCGATGGGATCGATACTGGTGTCGATGTCATCAGATTTCGAACTCCGATTCCATCGATACTGGAATCGATCTATCGACATTTGAGAACATGAGAGAGACTAGTCGAAATATTTCAGGTTTTAGGATATGATCGAGGGTCAACCGATGTCATCAGAATTTGAATATCGATGAGATTGAGACCATGTCGATGGGATCGATAAATCGTATAGATTTACCTATAGTCACACTGGTCAGTTTGTAGCCAGTCTCAATCCAATCGACTAGCGCTCGATAGCATCGACATAAGAATATTAATTTCCTCGAGTGACCCCCGATCAAAGTTAAAAACATCCTGAAATATTTGCTGGAAGAAATGCGTGCCCACTGTCGATACGATCGATTGTCTTTCGATATGATCAATATTTGAATTCAGATTGAATTGGAATAGTCATCGATATATCAAAGCTCATAGTAGTTTTCTTTAGAAAAACAGGGGTGCCGAAAATCTTACTGTCGATATTATCGACCCACTTCCGATGGGCTCGATTTTTGAATATCGATGATATCGATTGATACTTCGATAAATCGATAAATCGTCCATAAGAGTATGTGGTTGCTGGACACTTTTTGTCCTCACTCGATTGTATCGGTTGAGATTCCAAGGACATCGACAGAGCAGGTCAATCCATCGAGAGGTGTTTTGATATAATCGATAGAGCAAGAAAACTTGAAGATTTTCTTGTTTGATAAAAAGTTTTCTTACTATAAAATCCTAAGATGTTTTACTTAGTTTTAAGGGTTTTATTCACCTGGTATTTTGGGATATGAGAAGTGAGGATATGATTTACCTATGACGAGCTTCCACACATCCGAATGAGGCAGATGCTTGACTTGGTCTTCTTTTGATGTTCTGCAGACTGACTGACCCACCATACACAGTAATTGACAAACCAGAGCACTAGCAGGTGCACTTTCACCGAGCTCTTAACAATTGGGTACAAGGGTAGGACACATCTCATGGGGTGAGTTAAATGGGTATATAACAAGGTGAGTTCACAGGGTGAGTTAACAGGGTGAACAATTAGGCCTTCTCAATCTCTTATCATGAATAAACTGGGCTTCCTTATGGGGTCTGATACATACATAAAGTGGGCTTGGTGGAGTTCATACATCTAAAACTATGTATCCTTCCAAACGGATTGAGTAGCCCACTCAACACCTAAGTGGGCCTTGGATATGGGTACTAAACTTGGGTAAAACATATATCTAGGTGGGTCACATTTCTATGGAAGGCTTGGTATGAACATAATATGGGCTCCAAGGTTTGGACAATGCTATAGGGCATGGTGGGAAACACCATTATCAATGGGGGCCCAACGATTTGGGTTAGCGTAATGGGTATCACTAACATAAGTGAGGACCAAACAGTTTGGGTTAGCCCACTAGGGTATCGCTAACATCAGTGGGGGCCCAACGGTTTCGATTAGCCCACTAAGATATCGCTAACATCAGTGGGGCTTAACGGTTTGGGTTAGCCCACGAGTGTAAGGGTGGAAATGGGCTTAGCAATGGGCCTTAGGAACATTTATAACGGCGGACATTTAACCACCATTGTCCTAAGGTGTGGTCCATTTGGGATTGAAATCACAACGGGGCCCTCGGCCTCCAAATATTTAGAAAATGGATGGACAAGGTGTGTACATCATTCATACATAGTGGGCCCCACAAGGCAGCCCCATAATGGGTGTATAACACATACATCATGGTGGGCCTACATAAGGTGGTCCGTACAAATGAATGGATATTGTGCATACAACACACACATCATGATGGGCCTCGTACATCACAATGAGCCTCATATAATCCTAATGGGCCTCACACAATCACCATGGGCCTCATATACATCACAATGGGCTTCATCATATGGGCCTCATGCACATCACAATGGGCTTCATCATATGGGCCTCATGTACATCACACCGGGCCTCATGTACATCACAATGGGCCTGCTAGGTGTTACATAGGACGACCTAGATAAAATACACATCATAGTGGGTCTCACTGGACGTGGGCCACAAGGTAGTGGGTCAGCTGCTGGGCCCCCATAAACATCACACTGGGGCCTAGAAGGTTTTAACGGTGGGCATTTAGCCCCTGCTGTCCAGCAATGTCCGGCTACTGCTGGACGGTGTGGATGAAACACATACCTCAAGGTGATCCCACCGTCCCTATTGGATGGTGTGGATGAAACACATACATCACGTGGGCGCCACATCGGCTGGACGGTGTGGGTGCAACACATGCATAAAGGTGGAGTCGCACCATCCTATGGATAGTGAGGATACAACACACACACCACAGTGGAGTCCCACTATCCCATCAGGGTGGGTCCCACCATCCTCAGATGGACGGTGAGGATAAAACCCATACATCAGGGTGGGGTCCACGTCCTCAGATGAACGGTGAGGGTAGAACCGATACATCAGGGCCCACGTCCTCAGATGGACGGTGTGGCTACAACACATACATTAAGGTGGGTCCACATGGTGGCCCACTGGCGTTGGGATCAAGTTGATATTAGTTTTCTCCCTTCGTCCTGCCCATTAGACTTCAGTAAGTGGGCCCCACAAATGGGATGATGTCCCACGAATGGGACGACATTGATGCAGCACGTAAATTATGGTGAGGTCCACAGATCAAGCTGGTATTTACATTTTCCCTCCATCCAAGCCCACACGAAAACAGGCAGCAAGGTGGGCCCGTTTGTGGACAGCAAGTTGGCCCACTAAATGGACAGTATGGATAAAACTTATACATCATCAAGGTGGGCCATCAATATGAAAGTGCACCAACTAGTGCCCTGGTTTGTCAATTACGGTGTTAGTTGAGTCAGTCGTACAACAGCGCCTAACAGGAAGATCAAGTCAAATGCCTGCCTCAACTGGATGTGTGGAAGCTCGCCATAGGTAAATCATAGCCTCACATCCCATGTCCCAAAACACCAGGTGATTAAAACCCTTAAAAATAAGTAAAACATCCTAGGGTTTTAGGTTAAGAAAACTTTTTACCAAACAGGAAAATCTTTAAGTTTTTCTTACCCTGTCGATTATATCGATTCCATTTTCGATATGATCAACCTGCTTTGTCGATGTCCTCGGCATATCAATTGATACAATCGAGTGAGGACATAAAATATCCAGCAATCAAAACATTCATCTGGACGATTTATCAATATATCGACGATTCAGTCGATATCATCGATATTCGAATATCGATCCTATCGGAAGAGGATCGATAATATCGACAGACAGTTTTTTCGATGCCCCTGTTTTTCTAAAGAAAACTTTTATTTGCTTCGATATATCGATGACTATTCGATTCAATCTGAACTCAAATACCGATCATATCAGAAGACATTCGATCATATTGATAGTGGGCGCATATTTCTTCCAGCATAAATTTTAGGTTGTTTTAAATGTTGATCGGGGGGCCTGTCGATAAATCGATATTCATATCTCGATCATATCGATACCTGGTCGATTGGATCGAGACCGGACACAAACCGTCCAGCAAGCTTATAGGTATATCTATACGATTTATCGATCCCATCGACATGGTCTCCGATATCATCGATATACAAATTCCGATGACATGACTGTTCCCCGATCATATCTGTAGAACCTAAAATTCTTCAAGGCGTGTCTCTCTTGTTTTCACCTATCGATAGATCGAGGTCTCTCTCGATGGAATCGGAGTTCGAAATCTGATAACATCGATGTGTGTCTCAATCCTATCGACCAGTTGACGAAAGGTTTTCAAAAAGTGAAATGACATTTGAGTTTGTATCATCGAGAGGTCAATCGATACAATCGAGTGTATACGCTCGATCATATCGATCGTTTCTCAATGATATTGAACTCTGTCATAAATGTGACCGTTTTATATCCGTTGGAACCTTTTGCCTATATATAGAGAGAGATTAGTCTTTATTGCTGGTAGAGAAAGAAGAGAGTACTTTTGAGTGTTTTAAACTTCATATCATTTATCTTAAGCCCTTTCTCTCAGGGAGTTCATCCTCCAATCCACCCTTATCATTGATATTCAAAAGAGTGGATTGGGGAATGAACTTCTACATTCAAGGATCCTTCAGCTACTACCTTAATGGTAAATCATTAAGTTGGGATACCTTGAATGCACAGATGATTAGAACTACTCTATCTTCCTTATAGAAAAATCATTAGAGAGTGAAATTCCATCATAACCTTGACCCAACCTTAACCCTAGTATAGGTACATCTTTGTGTTGCGGATCAAGGGAGCTGAAGACTCTTCATCAACAAGAAGGAGATCTTTATCACTGCGTTAAAAGGGACTCATCAACTTATCTGTAAGTATTTATAGTCCAGAGGACATTTATGATCATTCCTTTTTAGGATTGGGTCGTAGGTGTTGCTCACCATTTGAAGTCCTCAAAAGAGGCCTCCGACGGGAGTGTACATGCGGGGTGCCTTGTGTGGACCCTTGCTCTGTGGAGAGCATAAACATCTAGGTGCGTTATGTGGACCCTTGCTCTTTGTGGGCATAAACATTCGGGTGCGTTGTGTGGACCCTTGCTCTGTGTGGGCATAAACATCTGGTTAGGAGTGCGTCAGCAAAACTCCAGGGTTTGAGGTGAACCGAGTAGAAACCTCTGTAAAGGTTGAAGGTGAACCTGATTTAAAATCTTAGGTTTGAGGTGAACTATGAGAAACCTCCTTAGTGAAATTCGGTCACTCAAGGGTTGAGTGTGGAAGCCGGTAGTCGAACCACTATAAAATGACTGTATTTGAGATTGGTATTGTCTTTCATTTATGTGATTTCCTTGCATGCCTTTATATCTGATTACTTGAATTCACATCTTATATACTCACACAGTCATATCCATCATAATCTTATCTATAAATTGATTACCTTTTAAATAGTTTGTGATTGGATCCTCTACCAGGCTTGGAAGCCAGTAGAGTTAATTTTAAGTAATCCTAATCTGCACTCTGTGATAGGATTAGTGTGATAAGGATTTTTTAATAAATCGTAAAAACTTTTAAAAATCTTATTCACCCCCCTTTAGGACATATTGGCATATTCCTACTTCAACTCAAGCGATCTTTACCGCTATTTCATTTGGTATCAAAGCGGGTCTCTCTTTAAGAGCTTTACCGCCTAGAGAGTGATCTTGACTGAAGTAGAAATATGGCCAAAGGTGAGGGCTCATCTGTCACTAGACCTCCAGTTTTTTAAGGTTCAAATTATTCTTACTAGAAGGCTAGGATGCATTACTTCCTGAGATCTTTGGATCATGAAGTTTGGGATGTAGTTGAAAAAGGATATGTGGTACCATCTGAACAAATTGTACTTGAAAATGAGACCACAATCACTAAACCCAAACCTAATGAAAAGTGGACGGTGTTTGACAAAGAACAGCGAAATGCTGAACTAAAAGTAATGAACGCCATCTGCTGTGCCGTGTCCCAAGATATTTTTAATCAAATAAGTATATATGGGACCTCTAAAGAAGCATGAGACTTATTGGAAACAACCCATGAAGGCACTAGCACTGTGAAGAGATCTAAACTACAACTCTTAACTTCACAGTTTGAAAATCTTAGGATGGAAGAGCATGAGACATTTATGGAGTTTTTCACTAAATTGAATATCATTTGCAACTCCATGGGTGGATTGGGAGAGAAGGTTCCAGCACCTAAAATATGTAGGAAAATCTTACGATCCCTACCGGAACGGTTTAATCCCAAAGTAACAACAATTGAGGAGTATAGGAATATTGATGAGATGAAAGTAGAAGAACTAGTAGGTTTCCTACAAACTTTTAAACTACACTTCACACAACCCCAAAAATCTAAAAAACATTATCCTAAAAACCTTTAAGAAAACAAAACATGAGGACAGTGAGAGTGAAAAAGAAGATGAAGATGAGGAAGTGGGTCTGCTGGCACAAAGATTCAGGAGATTCTTTCAAAGGAATCACGGCTGCCTCTCTAGAAGTAGAAAGGTGGATGACAAACCTCCTACAGGAAAATTTGGGATCATTCCAACTGAACTTGAGAAAGAACAGAAAACCATTGAATCAGTTCCATCTGACGATGAGGAATTTGAAGAAGAAGAAGATAAAAAGCAAAATGAATTACAAGACGCTTACAATCAACTTTACATCCATAGCGTTAATATTGTCAAGAGATTTGGAATAGTTAAGAACAAAAAGGAATTGCTGCAAATAGATCTAGATAAAGCTTCAAATATTAATACTCATCTAATTACTGATTTGCAGCAATTTCACTCAGATAATGATAGACTTAAAAGAACTAACAACTCTTTAAAATCTGAGTCAGAAAAATTAAAGAAACAAGTAAAAACTCTAAATGAGGAATACCTAATTCTTCAAAATAAAAACTATACACTTTAAAATGAACTAGGAGAATCTTGGAAAATAGCCCAACTAAACTGTAAATTTTCCCAGAGCGATGAAAAGTTAGAAAAACTTCTAGGTATGGGAAAAATCTGGAAACAACAAATATGGCTTGGGATATGAAAGAGCTGGAATAAAAACCAAATATAGAGTACATGGAAAAACTGATATTTCCAGCAAAGGCAAAAATCCAGCTTATCAGAGGATTGATGATTCAAAGGATGTGATGAACAAAGGATATATACAACTATCACCATCCATATCTGACAGGAAGAAAGACTCAGTGAATCAAGTGGTTGAATCAGATAAGAGAAACAAATCTATCACAAGTAAAACTCCCGTCACAAAGTGGGTGATAAAGGAAAAGACAAATTGCCTTATTACTCAATCAGATCATTTATCAGGAAATGTGGCTAAATGGTACCTAGACAGTGGGTGCTCAAGACATGTCACAGGTGACAAATCTCTCCTTTCAAACTATAAGGATCTTCACAAAGGGGTAGTCACCTATGGAGATGGAACCATTGCTGAAGTAATTAGACAGGGAATCATAGAAGGAATCAATTTGTTTAAAAATGAGAATATTTTTTGCATAAAAGGTTTAGCACATAATCTCCTAAGCATATCTCAGATCTGTGATAATGGGCATGTGGTAGAATTCAAAAAAGAAGAATGCGAGATCCTAGATCAATCAAGAAAAGTAGTAATTAAGGGTCGTCGTACAAATAACCATTGTAACATTATTATAGGAAAAGGAAGGAGTGATTTTGAGAAACACTGAGTGTGAAGAAACTGATCCAAGTTACGCATAAAAAATCTGGATACTTGCTAAAATAATGCAATTTTGCTGAAGAAACAATCTGAGATCTCTCACATCATTTTTTTTTCATAAACAATCAAATGTTTATACCCTTGTTGTACATATGCTATACAAAATTTTGCTGATAATTTTTGCTAAAACCTTTAATAGATATACTATTCTGTACATGAATGATCATCAGATCTCAGAAAAATTTGAAAATATCCATCTTCAATATGAACATCGATTGGACACTTGAGAATGTCAATCACATCGACTGCGAATCGATAGAATCGACGACTCTTCGGGTAGTTGAAACGTCGGGACGATTGTTCTTCCCTAGAGCTTGAAATTAAAAATTAAAATTTGGAATCCGAAAATATGATCAAAGAGATAGATTATAGTTGCTTGGTGAGAATCAGAAGATAAAAAAGGAGAGCCACATCTGGTGCTCTCAAACCTGGATATTTCATCTCTCCAAGATGGAAAAAGAGAAAGGATTGTTCCATCCACAACGTGCATCAACTGAAAAGAAGAAAGGTAAACATGATGCAACCACCTCTTCTCCTTTATTCAACTTAAACCTTCTGGCGGAGTGAATGGTTCACAAAAAGAGCATTAAACCCTTTAGAATCATTGATCATCTAAAACAGATTGGATGGAAAAATGTTGTGAATCTTGGTGGAACGTTTCAACATAATCTGGTACATCAGCTTATTAGCTTAATCTTTAATGTTGATAACAATCCTCCAGTCATCTCAGTTGCGGTCGTCAATCGAGTCAAATACATCACACCCAAACTGATAAGTAGGCTGGTTGACATCGGATTCACTGGAATATGTATAAATGATCGTAATATGAATGGTCTCGATGTATGGGGAGAAGTTACTCGTGCTTTATGCAATGGTGCCACAATTCCCAGGAATGCCAAAAATATTCTCCATATCAAGTATCTCGATCCTACCTATAGGATTCTTCACAACATTTTCAGTACTAATTTCTATCCCTGTGAAGTCTTCGGCAACAAACTCTCCCCATATATTCTTAACATTCTGTATGACATTCATCTGAGAATTCCAATATGCCTACTCACTCTAATTGTACAACAGCTGATCTGTGTGCTTACAGAAGCATCCGTCACTACACTGCCATTTCCATGTCTTTTATCTAAGCTTTCACGTCAATTCCGACTACCACCGACTTATGATCTCCCTCATCCTTGTGCGTGGTTCAACTTTGAAGACATACATAAACTAAACATCTTTGAGAATGTGTTTTGTGGTGGAAGAATTAGTTCAATTCCTAGCAGTAGCAGACTGGTGCACAATTCTAACTCTGTTAAAATCATTCCAAATATCCCTGTGCGAGACAGCATACAAGATCTTCTGAATGAACAAGCTCACATTTTAGAGAAACTAAATGATTGCGAAGCCTATCTTTCTGAAGTTCGACATCGACTGATGATCCTGCAATGCGCAATTAAATGAGTTTTGAAACATCTACCTGCTCCATAAGCGTACTCAGGATACACATCCATCACATCCCTGAAGTCCTCTTGAAATGCTCCGGGCCTAAATATCTTTTTGAATGCCTGTGATCACATTTGTGGGTGTGATGAATTACAGACTTGCTAAGGTTGTTTCTTTTTTGAATATACCCCGTGTGGGTTACTGAAGAAATTCCTTTTAGAATTAAAAATGTCCTACTTATGGTACGGATTGCTTGTGATAGATTCTTGTTGACTGTTTTACTCTGTCTTATCTCAATACATCCATAGTTTTGCATGGCATGTGCTGTTTTTACTTATATATCTTTATTGCCATCTTGGTTTATCTGGTGAATTATTGCAATGCATGAGATTTTAAATGACTATCTTATCTGCTATTGCTCTCGTAATGTTCTATCATTAATACATGATTCACACTAGTTTACTTCAAATGCATCTCTATCTAGTTCTCCCATATGCTTCACGTATTCAGTCAATATCATTTGCTATATCTTTGTCAATGACTGCCAAAAAGGAGAAGAAAAATTACAAACACCCTTGTGGAAAATTGGATATTTGTGCTCTTATATGTTGCAGGTGTCAGGGGGAGCAGCCGCAACAAGAAAGGGAGAGTTTTTGAAGTACGGGGGAGAAATTACTAGTGTGTACATGGGTGATTTAGAATTTATAAAATTGTGTTAATGCATGTACACACAATTTAGGATGTATCTGTCTAGATATTTTCCTAAGGTTTTTTGGATATTTTTTTTATCACGTAATTGATAAAGGGGGAGATTGAAAGTACACCTACTAGTAGTGCCATGGTTTGTCAATTACGGTGTCAGTTGAGTCAGTGGGACAACAGCGCCTAATAGGAAGATCAAGTCAAATGCTTACCTCAACTGGATGTGTGGAAGCTCGCCATAGGTAAATCATAGCCTCACATCCCATGTCCCAAAACACCAGGTGATTAAAACCCTTAAAAATAAGTAAAACATCTTCGGGTTTTAGGTTAAGAAAACTTTTTACAAAACAGAAAAATCTTTAAGTTTTTCTTACCCTGTCGATTATATCGATTCCATTTTCGATATGATCGACCTGCTTTGTCGATGTCCTCGGCATATCAATCGATACAATCGAGTGAGGACATAAAATGTCCAGCAATCAAAACATTCATCTAGACGATTTATCAATATATCGAAGATTCAGTCGATATCATCGATATTCGAATATCGATCATATCAGAAGAGGATCGATAATATCGACAGACAGTTTTTTCGATGCCCCTATTTTTCTAAAGAAAACTTCTATGTGCTTCGATATATCGATGACCGTCCGATTCAATCTGAACTCAAATACCGATCATATCGGAAGACAGTCGATCATATCGATAGTGGGCGCATGTTTCTTCCAGCATTAATTTTAGGTTGTTTTAAATGTTAATTGGGGGGCTATCGATAAATCAATATTCATATCTCGATCATATCAATACCTGGTCGATTGGATCGAGACCGGACACAAACCGTCCAGCAAGCTTATAGGTAAATCTATACGATTTATCGATCCCATCGACATGGTCTCCGATATCATCGATATACAAATTCCGATGACATCGACTGTTTCCCGATCATATCTGTAGAACTTAAAATTCTTCAAGGCGTGTCTCTCTTATTTTTACCTATCGATAGATCGAGGTCTCTCTCGATGGAATCGGAGTTCGAAATCCGATAACATCGATGTGTGTCTCGATCTCATCGACCAGTTGAAGAAAGGTTTTAAAAAAGCGAAATGACATTTGAGTTTGTATCATCGAGAGGTCAGTCGATACAATCAAGAGTATACGCTCGATCATATTGACCCATTCTCGATGATATCGAACTCTGTCATAAATGTGACCGTTTGATATCCGTTGGAACTTTTTTCCTATATATAGAGAGATTAGTCTTTATTGCTGGTAGAGAAAGAAGAGAGTGCTTTTAAGTGTTTTAAACTTCATATCATTTATCTTAAGCCCTTTCTCTCAGGGAGTTCATCCTCCAATCCACCCTTATTTCAAAAGAGTGGATTGGGGAATGAACTTCCGTATTCAAGGATCCTTCAGCTACTACCTTAATAGCAAATCATTAAGCTAGGATACCTTGAATGCATAGATGATTAGAACCACTCTATCTTCCTAATAGGAAAATCTTTAGAGTGTGGAATTCCATCATAACCTTGACCCAACCTAAAGCCTAGTATAGGTACATCTTTGTGTTGCGGATCAAGGGAGCTGAAGACTCTTCATCAACAAGAAGGAGATCTTCATCACTGCGTTAAAAGGGACTCATCAACTTATCTGTAAGTATTTAGAGTCCAGAGGACATTTATGATCATTCCTTTTTAGGATTGGGTTGTAGGTGTTGTTCACCATTTGAAGTCCTCAAAGGAGGCCTTCGACGGGAGTGTACGTGCGGGGTGCGTTATGTGGGCCCTTGCTCTGTGGAGAGCATAAACATCTGGGTGCGTTGTGTGGACCCTTGCTCTTTATGGGCATAAACATCCGGGTGCGTTGTGTGGACCCTTGCTCTATATGGGCATAAACATCTGGTTAGGAGTGTACCAATAAAACTATAGGGTTTGAGGTGAACCGAGTAGAAACCTCTGTAAAGGTTGTAAGTGAACCTGATTTAAAACCTTAGGTTTGAGGTGAACTATGGAAAACCTCCTTAGTGAAATTCGGTCACTCAAGGGTTGAGTGTGGAAGCCGGTAGTGGAGTAGACAAGTAGTCGAACCACTACAAAATAACTGTGTTTGAGATTAGTATTGTCTTTCATTTATGTGATTTCCTTGCATGCCTTTATATATGATTACTTGAATTCACATCTTATATACTCACACAGTCATATCCATCCTAATCTTATCTATAAATTGGTTGCCTTTTAAATAGTTTGCGATTGGATCCTTTACCAGGCTTGGAAGCCAGTAGAGTTAATTTTGAGTAATCCTAATTTGCACTCTGTGATCGGATTAGTGTGATAGGATTTTTTAATGAATCATAAAAACTTTTAAAAATCCTATTCACCCCCCTCTAGGACATATTGGCATATTCCTACTTCAACTCAAGCGGTCTTCACCGCTATTTCACAATAGGGACAAGAGAGAGAGAGAGAGAGAGAGAGAGAGAGAGAGAGAGAGAGAGAGAGAGAGAGAGAGAGAGAGAGGCATATGTGAGGGAGGAGCTTCGCCACTATGAGCTCCCCTCCAAGCATCACAACACAAAAATCAAATAGGACCCACAACATATGGGCTTACAAAGTGAAAGTCAAGGTGGGGATACCATCCCCACTAAAAATCAAGGGTCAAAATCACCCTCTACATGTTGATTATCAAATAAATATCATGATGGGGTCAATGGAGAATGGCCCCATTATGGATTAAATATATGAATCATGGTGGGCCATTGGCCATACCTTGGGTCCAAAATAGGATCCATACCATCAATCGGTAGGCCCCACTTGGCCCATCATTAAAATTACAATCTAATCCTATAAAACACCCACCTATGATCTTCTTCTTTAGCTCTTTAGAATCTTTGGCTCCTAAGCTCTCTCTTTGATGGAGGATGATGAAGATTGAAGGGTTGGATGGTGAGATTTGGGGGTAGAAAAGTGGGCCTTGATCTTGGGTTCTTTCTCTCCTTAGAATTTTCTCTCTTGGTTGCTTGGGATTTGGGTAGAGAAATGAGATGGGATGGAGTGAAGGATGTGAGAGAGGGATGGTGTTGTTGAAGAAGGATAGGATGAGAGGGATGGGTGATGTAAGAGGAGTGACATGAGAGGCATGAATTATGTTAACTTTTTGGGGCATGAGGTGGCATAGGGTATGGGTTTCCTTACATTATTTTTAAGAGAGGGATAGACTAGGTATGGGTTCTACTTGAATTGTACTTGATTGATTGATGTGATAGATTGGGTAGAGATTCTCTCGGGATTCACAATGTGCAGCATTTCCTCAAAATATATGTGGGCCACTACTCCTAACCTGGTTATTGCATCAGTGCACAAGGCATGGTGTTGGAACTGTAATGACACCGCGGTCGCTAGGATACAAGTATCTGATTGAATTGACTCAGATCTATGGGATGCGACTTAGGGTCGCACGCAAATACTGTCTACAAGTGGCGGGTCGCTGGGATTCGACGGGGAGGATCGTGGGAGCCTAAGGAACGGTATGGACAAGGATACGAGCCTTACAATAGGTAGTCCAACATAGCCAAAAGTGCCCTGTACATGACTCGGGCCGTTGTAACATTTAGTCCATGTAAATCAATAAGTTTTCTTGACCCAAAAATTGCGGTAATGACCACTTCGGTTGAAGTGGGAATATGCTAAGATGTCCTAGAGGAGGTTGAATAGGAATTTTTAAAATTTTATGATGATTTAGAACCTATCAACCCTATCCTGCAGTAATATACAATTAATAGGATTTCTTCAATGTAATTCTATTGGCTTCTAAGCCAAATAGAGAATCCAATTATAAGACTATTCAAAACATAAACAAGTTGTATAACATAGTTCATATTGGATGTGACTATGTGTGAGATGTGATTCTAATTAGTTCTAGGAAATCATGTAAACATGCATTATGAGAACATTCAGAGAAATCACATAAGTAGTAAGAGTAAATAGTAATCCCAAACATAGTCGTTTTTATAGTGGTTCGACTACGTGTCTACTCCACTTCAGGTAGATGCACTCAACCCTTGAGTGTACTAGATCTCACTAACGGAAGTTTCAACTCAGCTTCACCTCAAACCAGTACAACCTACACAAGGCTGATTCTAACGTGTCTTCATGAGACACAAGTTTATGCTCCACACAAGAGCAAGGGTCAACACACAGTATCCAGATTTTAAGCTACACAGGCCAAGGATCCACATAAAGAACCTAACAGTTTATGCCTTACACAAGAGCAAAAGTCAATACACAACACCTAGATTTTAGACCACACAGGTCAAGGACCTACACAAAGGACCTATGTTTATGCTCTCCATAGAGTAAGGGTCAACACACAGCACCCCCACGTACTCTCCCGGTAGGGGCCTCTTATGAGGACTTGAAAGGGTTGAGAAACACCTTTGACCCAATCCTATAAAAGGAATGATCAAAAGAGTATCTGGATTCTAATGACTTACAGATAAGTAGATGAGCCCCATTAAGCACGTTGATGAAGATCTCCTCCTTTGATGGTGAAGAATCTTCACCTCCCTTGAACCGCAACACAGATGATGCTCCAATGTAAGGCGATGGGTTAGCTCAAGGTTATGTTGGAATCCTACTCTATTAAATATTTTCTTATTTACGAAATAGAGTAATTCCAATTATCTAAGTATTCAAGGTATCCTAACTTAATGATTTGCCATTAAGGTGGTAGCTGAAGGATCCTTGAATGCAGAAGTTCATTCCCTAATCCACTCTATTGAATATCAATGATGAGGGTGTAATGGGGGATGGCCTCCCATGAGAGAAAAAGGCTTAGGGTATATGATCTGGTTTAGACACTCAAAAGCTCTATCTATTTTCTATTTGAACAACCAAAGGCAAGCTCTCATTAAATAGGCAAAATGTTCTAATGGAAATAAAATAGTTATATTTTTGACAAAGTTCGATATCATCGAGCAGTTTTCGATATCATTGAGTGTATACTCTTAATATCATCGAATGCCCACTGATGACATCAACTTAATTTGTCAAACACTTTTGAACCTTTTGGCCAACTAGTCGAGGATACGAATATGCTTCGATGTCATCGGATTTTAAACTCTGATTTCATCGATGAATGGTTCGATTCCTTGACATTTGAAAAATTGAAAGCATACTTACCTTTGTAACTTAACAAGTATTGATATGATCGAGAATCACTTGATATCATCTGAATTTGAATGTCAATGATATCGATACCGGTTTCGATTCATCGACGTTTTTAAGGAATTTTCCTATAAACTTGTTAGATAGTTTGTGTCCTATTTCGATGACATCAACCTAGTCTCGATATGATCAATATTTGAATATCGATATCATCGGGTACTCCTCGATACTTGAATGAATTTACCAGAAAGCATGCTGATCAAATTTGTGTCCCAATATGATATTATCGAAGATATCATCGAGGTTTGAATTTTGAGGATATCGAGGCTTCCTTCAAGATATCGAAAATCACATGATTTTTCTTAACTGCATTATGGACACAACCTGACTAGTTGTCGATTTTATCGAGCCATCTCGATGAACTTGAGATTTGAAAGTCGATGTTATCGAACATGCCATCGATTCATCGATAATTTAGTCCAGGATTTCATTGTAGTTGTTGGACATCTGAAGTCCTCATTTAGATAATATCAGGTGAGTTTAGAGGACATCAATAATAGTATTTGATTTCATCGAACCACTTATCGATAAATCGACAAATGCAAAAAACTTAGAGATTTTCTTGATTTCGTAAAATAGTTTTCTCACCTCAAACCCTAAGCTGTTCTATCCATTTTTAAGGGTTTTATATACCTGGTGTTTTGTGATAGGGGATGTGAGGCTAAGTTTACCTTTGACGAGTTCGGGCACACATCCTGATGAGGAAAGTTTACCTTTGATGAGTTCGGGCACACATCCTATTGAGGCAAACACTTGAATGATCTTCCTATGGGGCTCACTTATCGGACTGACTCAACACTCATGCTAATCAACAAACCAGAGCACTTTCAATCTCCCCCTTTGTCAATTACATGACAAAATACTTGAAGTTCTAGAACAACATCTAGACTAATGCCCTAAATTGTGTGTACATAATGCTTTACACAATTTTACAAGTCTTCTACAAGTTTAAACACACCCGTATGTAGCTACTCCCCGTGTCTTCATGCAGCTACTTCCCCTAACACCTGTACCACCATTCATACACATAGTTTCCTCCGTACGAGTTTGTTCTTCCCCTTTTTGTCTGTCATTGGCAAAGGGCAGTATAGCAATACTAGTTGACTGAAGTTTTTGCAAAAAGATTTAGGAGAACTAATAGAGAGTCAGATAGTTCAATGCATACCAGATACATCTTGAAAATGCATAATCAGTAAGGGACAAATGTATAATAGATAACAACATCTCTATTTGCATGGAAACCATTTATGCATACCAGGTTAAGGGAGAGCAGAGATTTTAACAGAAAAAGTAGTATAGCTTTAAAGGACGTAAATCATAAACCAATTCCCAATTGTTAAGGAATATGCAGGAGAAGAAAATCACAATGCAAACTAGCATTTCACAGACTTTAACGCATAATTGAGAGCAGAGATTCATGGCAGCAAATATATATGTATTATCAAACGACCATCAACAACAAAAAAAATAAATCCAAAATAATGACTGCCCAAGCTTGACAGTATTGTAACATCCATCCTAAATCAACAAAACCAAATATCTAGCCTAACCATGGGCTTACAAAAAGACAAGTAGTTTCCTCATACGGAGGATATCCATAATCCATTCCCCCAAAAAAATAAAATAGACTTTTTATGTTAGTTAGCCATCACATACACTCATAAGATCACAGGGCATTCAAAAAGATATCCATGCCCAAACGTCGAGATGAGTATCTGGCGTATGCAACGGCATAAATACTATCAATACTATAGTGGAGGGGCTGATGAAGGCGGTGTTGTATCATTTCATCGGCATATTATCAGATTGACTAGTTGCTGCATCGACTGCTGTACACTAGACATCATTTTCTCTAAAGCTGAGAACTGCGCATCATGTCTCCCTAGCTTATCCTCTCTTTTAGCTAATCCACGTTGCGTTGCCCAACCCTATCTTGCTAAAACTTGAAGCATTGGGTCTGAGCTAAACCACTCAGAGCTGGAACTTGTTGTGGTTATAGAGGATCTCCACTTACTGGCGTTGCACCTTCTCCCATCTCACCACCTTCATGAATAGCTTCCTCAAATTGTTCTTCTGGATAGGAATGAAATTTAAGGTACAGTTTTTGAATATTGACCTTGTTAAAATGCTTGAGAGGATGCTCAAGATTGTTTGTTCGAGGAATACCAATTGTATCGCATATCACATGAAGGATGTGAGGAAAGGGCAAATGAACTTCTCTAGACTGGTGGATGACACTTTCTATTTGGTGAAGGATCAAGCTAGGTGGACACAATTTGACTCCAGTGTCAACACAATACATAACCATGACCATGAACCCAGTAAGATTAGCGTGATTGGGTCCATGAGGGTAAGCATTTGAGCAGAATATCCCGTGCAAGACTCGGTATCAAGGGTGCATATATTTCACCTTCAATGCATTCCCTTGGTACCATGGGATATCTCGATCCTAACACAAGAATTTTGTAATTGTAAACCGAGTGATTGATTCTCAAGATCAAGGTCAGACAATCTGATTGGAGACAAGGTAAGACCGAACATATTGACAATGGATTCCATAGTGATTTCATTGTTATCATCTCCGACAGTCGCTGTAATGGATGGTGGATCTAAATCTGGAGAATGACAATATGCAAGAAAATGATAGGTTCGCTCATCATGTCTTGGACCACTGAAATCAAGAAGGGGCAACTAGTCGATTGCATCCAACAGAGGTTCCACATTGTAGGGTTTGATGCATTCCCTGTCAACTCTTCGTTCATGCACCAAGCACCTCCTTGCATATTTTTTAAGAATATGTGGTGGAGGGCCCACAATAGAATGCGGTGGTCCAAGTGCCGCAGCTGGAGCTTCCCTACGAGACAATTGCCGAGTAGAGGAGCTATGTGGGCATGCAAGGGATCGTTGAGATTGAGCCCTTCCTCTTTCTCTTGAGGCCACGAATTTCTTTCTGGTAGGCCTGGATGACTCATTGATGACAGGAGACTTTCCTTTCTCCTTACGCATTAAAAAAACAACTGACAAGACAAAGATTATGAGGACTAACCCAAAATTTCCAACTGAAGGTTGTCAATCAATCTAGAAAGGTCCTAACACAATGAAGTATCCATTGAGGAATCAAGAGTATATGCAAGATATTTACCTGATTCAAGTCACCCTAGATGGCAGATGGTTGAAAAAAGATGAGAAACACAGAAGAAACTCCCAGAGAAGTCGGATAGTGAGAAAGGATAGTAAAAGTGAGTTTTTCCCACTTGCCCGCTATTTATCGGGTGGTGACCTTCGATGTCATCAAAGTTTTTCTCTATGAAATCGATATACCCCATTCAATGTTATTGAAGAGGTCCTCGATAACATTCTAGAACATGTGACTCTTCTGATTCTGAAGGGGCATCGATGATATCGGTATTTGCTCAATCTAATCGAGGATCCATACGATTCATCGACAGTTTTATCGAAGAGACGGTGTATGACATGTACTTCAGTACTTCAATGTTCTTTCATATATGTATAACTTAGTATATTTTCATATCAGTTAGTATACACGTCAAAATTTGTACAAACGTTGTACCATTAAAATTATAAACATCCATAATGTTTATGTACAAAAAGAAGTTCCTGAGGTATAAAAACCTCTGATATATCATGATAATCATCAAAAAAGGATTTGCATCATTTGCATGCATTCATCCAGACTTAGATGCTTTAGCCTGGACATGTTTTCCATGCTCAATTGTTACTAAGCATATGAATCGTCCTTCCCATTTCCTTTAATGACATAGCAGTGGTCACCTGTGCAACAACCCTTTATCACTGGTTTACCTGATAGGTTTAGGATCTTGCATTCTTACTGTTGAATGTTACCACATGCTCATTGTCACATATTTGAGAAATGCTTAGAAGATTATGTGTCAATCCTTTTATGCAAAAGGCATTCTCATTTTTGAGCATATTCATTCCTTTGATGGTTACCTGCCCTATTACCTTAGCGATGCTTCCATCCTCATAGGTGACTATCCCATCATCAAGATTTGAATAATTTGTGAGAAGAGATTTGTCACCTATGATATGTCTAGAGCATCCACTATCCAGGTACCACTTAGCATTATTGTCTATTATATGATTTGAGTGAGTAACAAGGCAATGTTTCTTTTCTTTCACTACCCATTTTGTGATAGGATTTCTTACTATGGTATTTTTTGCTTCATTAATCAAGTTAGGTATCTGAACCACGTTTCCTTGTTTCATAAATTTATTTATTTTTTGATTTAATTCGGCCATATTATCCAATAGCTCCTTCATTCTTTTGGTCATCCTGGGCAGAGATGGATGTGTTCCTCTTGCCATATTGTTTAGTGTATTCTTAACATTTTGTATCGATTTTCTGGTTTGTATGTATTCACCAGTATGGTTCGGTCTGGAATTATATTGAGTCCACCTTGGAGAATTACATTCAAATTTGAAATGACCAGAGTCTCCACATGAATGACAAATAGAGGTAGCTTTTGTTTTACTTCCTGATGCAGCTGATTTCTCAAATATTGGTGCTGCATTTTTGGATTTTGATTTAAATTTATCATATCCTAATCCACTCTTGTCTCTTCCAGGTCTTCCCATCCCTAAGAGTTTTTCTAATTTTTCACTACTTTAGGAAAATTTATAATTCAGTTCAACAGATTTTCTGGATTTCTCTACATCAAACATGAGTGTGTGATGCTCATTTTCAGATGCACATTTTCTTCTTTCAATAAATCAATCTGTTTAGTCATTTTTGATGACTCAGACTTAAGGGACAAATTGATTCTTTCTAGCTTATCATTTTTAGAGTGGTATTGCTGTAGATCATTGATTAGGTGTGTTTGGCTTCTTAAGTTTTATCTTTATCCATTTGCAGCAATTTATTTTTATTTTCACTAATCCTAAGTCTTTTAAGGATATTGATGTTATGGATATAAAGTTGATTACAGGTATCTTGCAGTTTATCCTTCTCTTCATCTTCTTCTTCTTTCTCTGTCTCCTCATCATCAGATGGGAATGATTCAGTGGCTTGGGGTTCTTTGATTTTCACAATTTCTATGGGAATGTTGGAGGCTGTAGAGACCATAAGAATTTTCAGGGATTTTTGGTCTCCATCACTCTATGAGTCACTATATTCTGAATTTAACTCTTTAGTGTCTTCCCATGTGGTTGTCATTGCCTTTCCTTTGGTTTTCCTATTTGGGCTTTTAGTGGATAGGTGTCCAAACTTTCGGCAAGTGTAGTAACGTTGTTCTTTGGACTTTTTACCAGATTTACCTGTAAAGTGTTTGTTGTCCAACTATCTTCCTTTAAATGGTCGGCCACGGTTTCTATGGAAGAATTTTCTGAACCGTTGAGCCAACAGATCCACTTCCTCATCTTCATTCTCCCTTTCGCTTTCATCTTCCTCGATTTTATTATTCTTTGAAGTTTTGAGGATGGTATTTTTGAGTTTAGGAGTTTGCTTGAAGTGTAGTTCAAATTTTTGTAGGGAACCTATGAGTTCTACTTTCATTTCATCCATGTTTCTACATTCTTCAATAGTTGTAACTTTCGAGTTGAACCGTGCTGGTAAGAATCTTAGAATTTTTCTATAGACTTTTAGAAAAAGAACTTTTTCTCCTAATCCACACATGGAGTCACAGATGATGTTTAGTTTTGTGAAAAACTCCATGAAGATCTCATGCTCTTCTATTCTGAGACTTTCAAACTGTGATGTTAGGAGTTACAGTTTGGATCTTTTCACCGTGCTAGTTCTCTCATGAGTTATTTCCAACAAGTCCCATGCTTCTTTAGGAGTTCACACATACTAATTTGATTGAAGACTTCTTGGGACATAACACAGTAGATAACATTCATTGCTTTAGCTTCAGAGGTTTGTTTCTCTTTATTGAATGTTGTCCACATTTCTTTGGATTTTGGTTTGATGGTAGTTGTGCCATTTTCAAGTACTATTTGTTCGATTGGTGACACGTATCCTTTTTCAACAATATCCCAAACATCATGATCCAAAGATCTCAGAAAGTAATGCATCCCAACCTTCCAATATGCATAATTTGATCCATTAAGTATATGAGTTCTAATTACAGATGAGCCCTCTCCTTTGGCCATATTACCAACTTCAGTCAAGATCACTCTCAAGCCAGTGAAGCTCTTAAGAGAGACCCGCTCTGATACCAATTGAAATTGCAGTAATGACCACTTTAGTTAAAGTGGGAATATGTCATGATGTCCTAGAGGGGGGTGAAAAGGACTTTAAAATTTTATGATGATTTAGAACCTATCAACCCTATCCTGCAGTAATATACAATTAGTAGGATTTCTTCAATGTAACTCTATTAGCTTCCAAGCCAAATAGAGGATCCAATCATAAGACTATTCAAAACATAAATAAGCTATATAACATAGTTCATGAAGGATGTGACTGTGTGTGAGATGTGATTCTAATTAGTTCTATGTAATCATGTAAACATGTATTATGAGAACATTCAGAGAAATCACACAAGCAGTAAGAGTAAATAACACTCCCAAATATAGTTGTTTTTATAGTGTTTTGACTGTGTCTACTCCACTTTCGGCGGACGCACTTAACCCTTGAGTGTACCAGATCTCACTAACGGAGGTTTCAAATCAGGTTCACCTCAAACCAATACAACCTACACAAGGCTGACTCTAACGTGTCTCCATGAGACATAAGTTTATGCCCCATATAGGAGCAAGGGTCAACACACAATACCTAGATTTTATGCCACACAGGCCAATGATCCACATAAGGAACCTAATAGTTTATGCCATACACAAGAGAAAAGGTTAACACACATCACCTAGGTTTTAGACCACACAGGTTAAGGACCTATATAAAGGACTTAAGTTTATACTCTCCACAGACTAAGGGTTAACACATAACACCCCCACATACTTTACCATCGAAGGCCTCCTATGAGGACTTGAAAGGGGTTAGAAGCATCTTTGATCCAATCCTACAAAAGGAATGATCAGAAGGGTCACTGGACTCTAATGACTTGTAGATAAGTAGATAAGCCCCATTAAGCACGTTGATGAAGATCTCCTCCTTCGATGATGAAGAATCTTCAGCTTCCTTGAACCACAAAACAAATGATACTCCAATGTAAGGCGACGAGTTGGGTCAAGGTTATGTTGGAATCCTAGTCTATTAAATATTTTTCTATTTAAGAAACAGAGTGATTCCAATCATTTAAGCATTTAAGGTATCCCAACTCAATGATTTGCCATTGAGGTGGTAGTTGAAGGATTCTTGAATGCAGAAATTCATTCCCCAATCTACTCTATTGAATATCAATGATGAGGGTAGATTGGAGGATGAACTCCCATGAGAGAAAAAGGCTCAGGGTATATGACCTAGTTTAGACACACAAAAGCTCTATCTATTTTCTCTTCGAACAACCAAAGGCAAGCTCTCATTAAATAGGCAAAAAGTTTCAACGAAAATAAAACAGTCATATTTTTCACAGAGTTTGATATCATCAAGCATTTTTCAACATCATTGAGCGTATTCGCTCGATCTCATCGAATGCCCTAAAATGGCCAAGCTATATGTCCTAGAGGGGGGGGGGGGGGGGGGGTGAATAAGACTATACCAAATTAAAATTATAACAGTGGAATAAAATAAAGAGATAGCTAAATAAAAATAAACCAATTCTTAATACTGAAATAAAAGCAACCTCAATAAACAGGTATTGAGAGGTTGATACGAATTCAGTTCTAAGGACAACCTTACACCATAAAAACCAAGGGTTTATGGCAGGACAACCTTATTTTTAGAACGTCCTTTATATCAAAAACTCAAACCAAAGGGGAATAAATAAATAATAATAAATTGAAATAAATTGCAGAAATTTAAATCTAAATTATTACAACATTCCCCAAAGTGCTTGAAATGTAAAAATTACAACATTCAAATCCACACATACATTCCACAGCTTTTAATGACAAAAGATAGAAAGAATAAATCACACATCCACAAAACACAAAGAGTTATAGTGGTTTGCCTGTGTGTTCATCAACTGTTAAACAATAGCCACACAGATTGCTACTCCACTCCTAATATCCTCACACAGGGGATATTAGCGTTCACTATCAAAATAAGTTTCACAAGTTCACCTAAAACCTTCACAATTGTGTCTTTTTCATTTGGGCTTAAACAATTCAAAAATCCCTCTGTCTGAGTTTTCTAGCTCTCATCAGATAACCACACAATGAGATTTTTTCTGGCTCAATTTCAAAAGAAACCAAAAAAGAAAGTAAATTACATAAGCGTAAAATACTTAGATTTCTCCTTTTGTAGAAGCCCAGAAGAACCAATCGGAGTAAAAGTTCAAATATGAAAGTTCAATGTCCAATACTCACTTTACAATAGTTCTAAGTTCTAATTAATTTTAAGTTAAACCAGAATGGGCTAGCTGTATTTGATTTTGATTCCAAGAAGAAGGAATTACAGAATTTTTTCCTTTTTAAATCAGATTGGAATGTAGATCAAAATCAAATAACAATAAGCTAATAAAAGAAAATAATAATTATGCACAACATAGCTTAAAATGAACATAAACTCATCTCAGAGCGGAGTTTTGATTTTACTTGAATTCTATATGAAAACTCTGAAATTCGTGATTAATTTATAGATGAAGAAACTCATCTTCGATTGGTCTTAGGGACACTTCGACTGGTCTTAGCACAATGACATTTTGAATTTTTAAGCGCGATCTTTGAAAACCGTTTTACGACTGGTCGTGGGGTGTCTACGATTGGTCGTGGACTACCTACGACTGGTCGTAGATAACCTAGGACTGGTCGTGGACCACTTTGGTTGGTCACTGTAGTTTGAGTCGAAGACCCATGACTGGTCAAAGATCAAGTCGAGAACATGCCTACGACTAGTCGAAGGACTTCCAGGACTGGTCGAGGACTAACCAAATATTTTTTAAAATTCTTCAACAATTTAGGACTGGTCTTGAAATTTCTTGGACTGGTCGAACCAGTACCAGGACTAGTTGAACAAGGTCCGGGACTAGTCTTAGAACAGACCAAACTCATGTATAAACATTAGTTTGAATTATGTATCCGAAATGACCTATCCTAAGGTCAATCTAAGGTCTATCATACGTGGAACATGAAGTTTGAACATTGAACTTCATTCATTCAGCGAAGGTAGACCTTTGAACCTTCTCAAGCTTGAGCTCTCGTACTCAATGTAGCTTAATCTTGAGATATTCGAAAGCTTGAACTTACACTTCATCTTGAGTTGCACTTGAGTCTTGAGGTGTACTTGAGTCTTGAAATATACTTGAGTCTTGTAATGTACTTGAGTCTTGTAATCTTTATCAATGTAGCTCTGAAAATATTCTTACAAACATTGACAAAGTACATGGCTTGACTTGGCTTGATGTCGAACAATGTACTTAACTTGAAGCACTTGTGAAGCAGTGTCTTGAACATATATAAATCAACATACAAACACAAGACATAAATAGAGGTTTTGGCACTACAAAATTTGATAACCAAAGGAGCATGTGACCATAGCACTTACAATCTCCCCCTTTGTCAAATTTGTGACAAAACACACTCATATATAAAAGAAAAGAGAAGCACAAGTACAATAGTTACAAAAGTATCATGCACCAGTTGTTATAAACAACATCCATCAAGAGACCAAGAGAAGTCCTCGATGCATACTCCCCCTAAGTAGCAGCACACATTGATATCAAGAGAAAAATATAATGCTACTCACAACTTTCATATCCATAAGCAATCAAACCAAAATCTTTTGGCATAATAAGCTCTTCAAATGTGCATTTCTCCCCCTTTTTGTCACAATATGACAAAGGAAGAAGCAAAGATAGGATAAAGAAGAGAGTAAGAAGGGAGTTAAATACAGTAAACTTTAGATATGATATATCATTAAGCATATATCCAAGTCAAAAAAAGTCAAACACACAGACTGAAATAAAACAAAGTATTAAAGTTATTACAACCCAAAGAGTAAAACACTTAATCTGATCCAGAGGAAGGAGCAGGTATGGTAGGATCAAGTTTATGAAGGCCCTTGTTTAAGCACCGAAGATACTTGCGCATATATTTGAATTGTAAGTCATGGGCAAAATTCATGTTTTCTACCTTCTCATCAAGTGCACGAAGACGAGTATAAAAAATAGATGGCTCATAGTTAGGATCATTTGTAGAGTCTGATTCCAGTTCATCAAAAATATCATTCATATTAATGTCTGGGCAATGTGTCTTCTTATTTTTTTAAAAAATGAAGACAAATATCCATATGTGCTTAAGGAAAAGACACAAAGAAGAGCATGAAATCCAAAGAGAGATATATAGTTATTATAGACCCAAAAGAAATGAAATATCTAAGCAATATCAAGTAAACATGCTAAAATACAAATTATTACAATTTATATAGATAAAGCATGCATCACAAGATCAATGGATTTTAGGCTCTTGCTTAGTCAAAGTCCAACTTTCATAAGCTAGTGCATCAATTACGTTGACTCGTACAATTTGAAAATTGAAGCAAAAGTAATTGTAGACATTTTCCAATTGTCTTCTGGTTTGAACACCAGAAAGAAGGTCACCAAGTATTTGATTAGAAGGATGATCTTTTACTAACCTTGAATCAGTAGAATATGATGTAGATGATGGTTCACTTTGAAGTTTAGTGTCAATTTGACTGGATGAAGAGTTTGGTTTATCAAATATAAAGACTTCATCATCTACTGAACTAGAGATAAGTGTATTCAGGTGATCATCTATAACCACATTAATTGATTATTGAATCACACCAGTCCTCTTATTAAGAACTCGATACGCTCGACTGTTCAAAACATATCCTAAAAGGATCCCTTCATCACTCTTAGTGTCAAACTTTTCCAAATTTTCACGGTCACACAAAATATAGCACTTACTGCCAAAAACTTGTAAGTATTTGACAGTTGGCTTCTTATCAAACCATAATTCGTAAGCCGTTTTATTATGAGATTTATAAGTATAGACCCGGTTAATAATATAGCAGGCAGTATTCACTGCTTCAGCCCAAAGATTTCTAGGGAGCTTCTTACTGTTTAACATTATGTTTTCCACTTCTTGAAGCACTCTATTTTTTCTTTCCACAATACCATTTTGTTGTGGTGTTTTGGGCACAGAGAATTCATGCGATATTCCCTGATCGCTACAGAATTTCTCAAAACTACTATTTTCGAACTCAGATCCATGGTCACTACGGATCTTACATACTTGAGAACCTTTCTCAGTTTGGATTCGTTTGATGATCTTTTTCACTTCATCAAGGGTTTCTGATTTATCCCTTAAGAACGCTACCCAAGTGAATCTGGTATAATCATCCACGACTACCAAGATGTATTTTTTATCACCGCGACTCTCTATTCTGGTTGGTCCTACAAGATCATGTGAAGAAGCTCGAGTGGTGTTGATGTGGCATTGGAGTTCACCTTTTTGTGAGAGCTCCTAGTTTATTTACCATACTGGCATTCACTACACACTATGTCTACTTTTTATAACTTAGGTAGACCTCTAATTAGTTCTCCTTTGCTTAATCTGTATAAATTTTAGTAGTGTACATGTCCAAGGTGTTTATGCCATAATTTTATTTCATTGGTATGGACCATGTAGCACGATTGATTAGATGAGCTGTCATCGCTTACTATATTAGCAGTTTTCAGAAGTTTTGTGACTAATTAATATTACAGAACTCTTTTTATTAATAATTTCACAACCTTGATTGGAAAATTTCACACTATGGTTGTTATTGCATATTTGAGATATGCTCAACAGGTTGTGTTTTAGTCCCTCAACATATAAAACATTCTTAAATAAAGGGAGGTTATAGAGTTAGACCGTACCTTGGCCAATAATCTTGAAATTGCTACCATCACCAAATTTGATTGATCCATCAGTCATATCTTTAAGATCGATAAATAAAGCCTTGTCACCTATCATATGCCTGGAGCATCCACTATCCAGGTACCACTTTGAATGACTTGTTGCTTTGAAAGCAGTGTGGGCAACCAAGCAGGCAACTTTAGGAACCCATTTCAGAACTGTTTTGGGTTTAGAAGTATAGTTGATCTTCTTATGTCTATTGTTATAAGAATAACCTATAGAGTTAGATTTTAAGAGCTCCTTGAGTAAATCAACTATCTTTTCAGCTAGTGGGTTTCAGTTCTGATTAAAGTTGATATAGTTGCTTTTTGGTTTTTGAAAAGATTTTTTTATTTTTAGAAACACCTTGATAAGTACTTTTCCCTTTTGAGTTTGAGGACTCTCCTTTCACAAAATTAGGTGGAGTATTTTTCTGTTTACGAGGTATATTCTCTATCATTGCCCAAGCCAGATCTGTCGCCACATTTTCTTGATCCGGATAATAGTTTCTCTAACTTTGGATCACCTTGGGCATATCTCCATGTGTCCTTTAAACTCATAAGAGAAGATACTTCATTTTTAAGTTTCTCATTTTCAGATTTCAGATTTTCAATCAGGAAGGTTTTGAATTCTAAATCACATTTTGATTTTTCAAAATAATCTGAAATTTGGGATTTTTCTAAAACCAATGATTCAAAACATTCTTTAAGTTTTTAAAAAAATTTCTTTTTGAAGTTTAAGTTTGACAGCAATTTTACAACTTTCCTTATATAAGGCAATGTAAGCATCTTGAAGATCATCTTCATTTTCATATTCACCGTTCAGATTTTTCTCACTAGTTGAATCATCATGATCTGAAAAAGTGAACTTAGCTAGAGTCATAAGGGCCTTAACTTCATTGACTGACTCGATTTTAGAATCTTTTGATTCAGAAGGGGCTTCAGAATCAGATGATTCATCCCAAGTAGCCAACATACCCTTCTTTTTGGGTTTGTCCTTTTTAGGACATTTGTTTGCTAAATGCCCATATTCTTGGTAGTTGTAACATTGACTATCTTTCAAAGACTTTCTAGTTTTGGATTTACGTTTAGATCCTTTCTTATCATTTGATTTTTGAAAATCTACCCTTTTCTTGCTTTTGAAAATTTTATAAAACTTTTTTGCTAAAAGAGCCATATCATCTTCAGAATTAGATTTTTCTTCAGAAATACATTTAGAAGATTTTAGAGTGATAGATTTACCTTTAGGAGCTTTAAAGTTTAACTCATAGGTTTGTAAAGAACCAACTAGTTCTTCTACCCTCATATTATCCGTATCACAAAGTTCCTAGATCGCAGGTACTTTAGAGTTGAATCATTCAGGAAGAGAGCGTAGTATCTTTGCACACACTTTACTTTTCAGGATTTTATTGCCAAGACCTCACATCCAGTGTACAATGTCATTTAATCTTGTGTAAAAGTCCATAAACATTTCATTTTCCTCCATATGAATTTCTTCAAATTTGGTTGTGAGGAGTTGGACTTTAGATTTTTTGACAATTGTAGTACCCTCATGTGTCATTTCTAATATATCCCAGGCTTGCTTTGCAGTATCACAGGATATGATTCTTTTAAACTTATCCGGTGATAGTGCACAAGTTATTGCATTTAGTGCTTTTGTATTGACACTACTCTCATTTTTAAAGGGTGGTCCAAGAGAAATAAGGAGTTATTCTCATTATTTTTAAACCATCGATTCCAGTCACTTCAGTGGTAGGAGGATTCCATTCAGTCACTGTGGCTTGCTACACACTCTCATCCATTGAATTGAGGAAGATCCTCATCCTGGCCTTCCAATAGGCATAGTTGGAGGCATTAAAGGGTGGATGCCTACTGACTGATAGGCTATCAAAATTTGACATCTTTTAAATAGCTTAGATCGTTAGCTCAGGAAATAAATCCAAATAAAAAGCAATAACGGCGAGCTATTAGGCTCTGATACCACTTGAAATAGCCAAGCTATATGTCCTAGAGGGGGGGGGGGGGGGTGAATAGGACTATGCCAAATTAAAATTATAACAGTGGAATAAAATAAAGAGATAGCCAAATAAAAATAAACCAATTCTTAATGCTGAAATAAAAGCAACCTTAATAAACATGTATTGAGAGGTTGATACGAACTCAGTTTTAAGGACAACCTTACACCATAAAAACCTAGGGTTTATGGCAGGACAACCTTATTTCTAGAACGTCCTTTGTATCAAAAACGTAAACTAAAGAGGAATAAATAAATAACAATAAATTGAAATAAATTGCAGGAATTTAAATTTAAATTATTACAACATTCCCCACAGTGCTTAAAATGTAAAAATTGCAACATTCAAATCCACACATACATTTCACAACTTTGAATGACAAAAGATAGAAAGAATAAATCACACATCCACAAAACACAAAGAGTTATAGTAGTTCGCATGTGTGTTCATTAACTGTTAAACAACAGCCACACAAATTGCTACTCCACTCCTAATATCCTCACATAGGGGATATTAGCGTTCACTATCAAAATAATTTTCATAGGTTCACCTAAAACCTTCACAGTTGTGTCTTTTCCACTTGGGCTTACACAATTCAAAAACCCCTCATCTAAGTTTTCTGGCTCTCCTCATATAACCACACAATGAGATTTTTTCTGGCTCAATCTCAAAAGCAACCAAAAAGAAAGTAAATAACATAAGCATAAAATACCAGGATTTCTCCTTTCGTAGCAGCCCAGAAGAACCAATCAGAGTAGAAGTTCAAATATGGAAGTTCAATGTCCAATACTCACTTTATAATGGTTCTAAGTTCTATTTGATTTTAAGTTAAACTAGAATGGGCTAGCTGTATTTGATTTTGATTCCAAGAAGAAGGAATTATAGAATTTTCCCCTTTTCAAATTAGATTGGAATATAGATCAAAATCAAATAAAAATAAGCTAATAAAAGGAAATATTAATTATGCACAACGTAGCTTAAAATGAACACAAACTCATCTCAGAGTGGAGCTTTGATTTTACTTGAATTCTGTATGAAAACTCTGAAATTCGTGATTAATTTATAGATGAAAAAACTCGTCTTCGACTGGTCTTGGGGACACTTCGATTGGTCTTAGCACAACGACATTTTGAATTTTTAAGCACGATCTTTGAAAACTGTTCTATGACTGGTCGTGGACTACCTACGACTGGTCGTAGATAACCTTGGACTGGTCGTGGACCACTTTAGTTGGTCGTTGTAGTTTGAGTCGAAGACCCATGATTGGTCGAAGATCAAGTAGAGAACATGCCTACGACTGGTCGAAGGACTTCCAGGACTGGTCGAGGACTAACCAAAAAATTTTAAAAATTCTACAACAACTTAGGACTGTTCTTGGAATTTCTTAGACTGGTCGAACCAGTACTAGGACTAGTCGAATAAGGTCCAGGACTAGTCTTAGAACAGACCAAACTCATGTATAAACATCAGTTTGAATTATGTATCCGAAATGACCTATCTTAAGGTCAATCTAAGGTCTATCATACCTGAAACATGAAGTATGAGCATTGAACTTCATTCATTCAGCGAAGGTAGACCTTTGAACCTTCTCAAGCTTGAGCTCTCGTACTTGATGTAGCTTAATCTTGAGATATTCGAAAGCTTGAACTTACATTTTATCTTGAGTTGCACTTGAGTCTTGAGGTGTACTTGAGTCTTGAAATATACTTGAGTCTTGTAATGTACTTGAGTCTTTTAATATTTATCAATGTAGCTCTTAACATATATGCTTACAGACGTTGACAAAGTACATGGCTTGACTTGGCTTGTTGTCGAACAATGTACTAAACTTGAAGCACTTGTGAAGTAGTGTCTTGAATATATATAAATCAACATACAAACACAAGATACAAATAGAGGCTTTGACACCACAAAATTTGACAACCAAAGGAGCATGTGACCATAGCACTTACATGCCCGCTCGATGACATGAACTCAATCTGTCAAATGCTTTTAAACCTTTTTGCCAACTGGTCGAGGATATCGAATATGCTTCGATGTCATTAGATTTTGAACTTCGATTTCATGGATGCATGGTTTGATTCCTTGACATTTGAAAACTTGAGAGCAGACTTGCCTTTGAAACTTAACAGATATTGATATGATCGAGCATCCCTCGATATCATCTAAATTTGAATGTCGATGATATCGATACCAGTTTTGATTCATCGATATTTTCAAAGAATTTTCCTATAAGCTTGTTGGACAGTTTGTGTCCTATTTCGATGACATCGACCTGATCTCGATATGATCAACATTTGAATATTGATATCATCGGGTACTCCTCGATAGTTGAATGAATTTACAGAAAGCTTGCTGATCAAATTTTGTATTCTAATCTGATATCATCGAAGGTCTGTTGATATTATCAAGGTTTGAATTTTGAGGATATCGAGGCTCCCTTCGAGATATCGAAAATCACATGATTTTCCTTAATTGCATTCTGGACACAACCTAACTAGTTGTCGATTTTATTGAGCCATCTTGATGAACTCGATATTTGAAATTCGATGCTATCGAACATGCCATCGATTCATCGATAATTCAGTCTAGGATTTCATTGTGGTTGCTGGACATCTGAAGTCCTCATTTTGCTAAGTTTACCTTTGACAAGTTCGGACACACATCCTGTTGAGGCAAGTTTACCTTTGATGAGTTTGGGCACACATCCTTTTGAGGCAAACACTTGAATGATCTTCCTATGGGGCTCACTTGTCTAGCTAACTCAACACTCATGCTAATTGACAAACCAGGGCACTTCCAGACCCATCTTTTGATATATTTTGTAATACGCCAAGTAAAGGTGAGCCATAAAAATAAAAAATAAAAAATAAAATAAAATTGATTAATCAAGAAATAAATCATTGGTGGTTAAAATTGATTCTAGAACTTTAAAAAGCATATTATTTTTGAATTAATTCATGAAAATTCTTGGCTAATAATTTCTTCATGGAGTTTGATTAAAATGCTTTCATGATAAATAACTTCATATATAACAAGTATCATACATAACTTTTGAAATAATCATGAATAATATGATACTTATACTGAACCAGAAAAGGTTGATACAAAAACTGCAATTAAATGTTTATTACCGATTAATCAACCATCTCTAATGAATGGTTATTGGGAACTGAATTGGTATATTTGAGGATCATACATCCTATGGAAGCTTTAAAGTCAAACCAAAGGATTAAACCTGATGATTGGCCTAAATGAAAAATCTAAGGATTCTTGGCCTCTGAACATTTTGAATATTCCATGGAAAGCCTTCACTCTCAACCATATAATGGAATTCTATTTTAGAAATGTGCATAGTAGGAAAATTAGTCTTAAAAGATCTTCTGAGTTACAAGATCTCTTGTTTCTTCTAAAGTTCGGTTGAAGGGTTATAGAATCATAATCAGTTAAATCCTAGGTCCTTTATCATTCCACTTCATTTTGCAAAATGCTGTCATTCCCACCTCGAGAAAAGCTGATCCAAGAGGAAACATGAAGAATCGACCGGAACTAGGCATAAACGATGCATTCCAAAATGGGGGCGATCATCTAGCCAAATTTATAGACCCTCGTCTTCCTAAAACCCTAATCCTTCCAGGCCCATTGCTGCGAGATTTCTGAAACAAAAGATTGTGTGTGCAAAAATTATGAATAAAATCTGTCTTGAAAAATTCAAGGTTCAAGAAATTCCTTCTCTCCAAAGATGTCTATACTTTGGAGGACCAGTACATGAAATCTTGGCCTGATTAATTTTTGTTCCATTACATACTATTTGGGGGTTTGATGTTGATTGCGATGGTCAAATAATTAAATCACATCATATCGCATAACAACTCTTATAAGAATACCATTATCTTCCAAAAATACACAGAATCAAAAGAGGTTATTTTTTAAAGGAACTTACTATATGATCTATAACCGCTTAATTGGTAAATCTGTGATTATAATCACTTCAGTCAAGGGATACAAGCATTGTTTCAGATTAGTTAATATTTTATTTGTACTTATTATTTTAATTGATGATTTCAGCACAATATGGTCAAGAACAAAGGAAAGGAAGATGCAAAAGAAGAAACCACATCTACAAAATCATAACTATACTCCTTATTTGCAATCTATTGGTAGGGCAAGTGGATTTACCCTTGATCAATTTGTTAAATCTAGTCCCATAGAGCCATACGGGATAAACATTTATCTGAGATCGATGTGGTGGGATAATGTCCTTTACTTAGGAGGAGAAATACAATGACCTTTTGTATCAATTCTTGAATTCTTGTCATAATACTCAAGATGATCCTCCATCGATCAACATCAATTACATGAATCAAACCAAGAGATCACTCCTTTAATGTTGGGACAACTTCTGAATCTTCCAGTCACACATACCTCACCAATTGATCGTCACTTAAATGATCCAAGTGTCTGGAAAGAAGTGACCAGAACACTGTGTGATGACTCAATAATACTCAGAAATAGAAGGAACTACCGGTCTTCATTGCATCCGGAATCTACCACAAAAGTGCTTCACGAAATACTTAGTACCAATGCATATCCTTGTGAAGTTTCTAGAGATATTCTTTCAACAGTTGTTCTAAATACCCTATGTGATATCTATCAGAGAACTGAAATATGTCTACCCACTATAATTTTGAAACAATTAATTCAAGTTGTCATAGGTATTCACTACACAAGTATTCCTTTTTCAAGTGTCATTTGCAAACTTTTCAAGTTTCTAGCTATGCCATGTACTTGTGATACAATATATCCTGCAGTATTCTTTTCTAAGAAAACCCTACTAAAAGCACTTAAAGTCTATCATGAATGTAAGGGTAAAGAAGAAGTTCAAGACACT
Organism: Magnolia kwangsiensis; assembly: GCA_037074715.1. Taxonomy (NCBI): domain Eukaryota; kingdom Viridiplantae; phylum Streptophyta; class Magnoliopsida; order Magnoliales; family Magnoliaceae; genus Magnolia; species Magnolia kwangsiensis. The sequence goes on from CM073584.1 coordinate 72,900,060, forward strand.
TTCAAGGCTATTGGCTGAGACTCTTGTCGCACCCCAGTGCCTGCACCAAGTCTATTATCAGTCAACACTAGGCATCTTCTTTTCCAGAACGATCCAGCTCATTAAATTTTTGAAGGGTTGTCCAATATAGAAGCTCACCTCTGGCAGTGTGAAAATTGACACTCTGGGATTGAACTGTGTCTTGATGCTCTTCAACATACTGGGGAGCATATCACTAAATTTCTTCTGACTCGTCGTTCATATGAGGGTGGACCTTTTAGATGATCATATCTAGCATGTTATTGTTGAATCATAGTACATTTTCTTTTTGGATAATTATGCCCTTAAGGGCTTGTTGGTTTTTGGATAATGGATTATTCTACCCAACCTTGGGGTAGCAATTTTGATGCTATATTTATATTCATGTTGGCTATTCTATTTCATGGTTATATTTCTTGTGACATGGATTATATCTTTCTTTTGGTTACATAATGCTTATATATTTCACAACTATTTCATTTTAACTTTATGTGATTTACATGATCTCTCTCTCTCTCTCTCTCTCTATATATATATATATATATATATATATATATATATTGAATTTCATCATATATTGGCTTGCTTTTTCATAAATCCTTTGCCAATAACTAATAAAAAGGGGGAGAAGAAACCTATCCACCCACCAAAACACTCCATTGTTTTCTACAGAGTATGGGTTAATCAGGGCATAAACAACAGGGGAGCAACATCTCAATGTTACATATCTAGTCTTATCTTTGAGTTGTAATTTAGTACATGCTATTTAATCTTTTATTGGTCTTAGTAGGTCATTGGTACGAACTATGACAGTGTCCTAGGATAGGTTGTTTTTGTCACGTAATTGACTAAGGGGGAGATTATTGGTGCACTTATTTGTACACATGTTTGTCAATTACGTGACTAGTTGTGTCAAGTAGTCGATGAGTTCTTAGCAAATGAATATCTACGATGCAATTGGATTAGAAGAACCAAAGCCACATTGAATACAAATTACCGCTTCTATGATCTTGACCTTTCAAATAGATGATCCCAACCCAAATAGAAAACCCAACTTAGGTCATCTATTCAAAGCCAATTCTGAGTTCATATTTTCTATCCTGTTAAGTCTTGGCTTTGAGAAAGATCAAGTTGTTAAATGAATCATGGGATAAAGAATTAAAACAGAAAAATTTATCCTAGTTCGGTGGGAGAAGGTGCCACCCAATGGCACTTTCAGTAGCACTGAAGATATCTTCAATACCACCGAAAGTGACCAAAACGTTCCAGCGGCTTTCAAAGAGAATTCGATACCACCAACTCCTACCAACATATAAATTTTGGTGCCATCGAAAGGAGTAAAATTCATTCAACAACTTGAGAATTTAATTCGGTACTAACGATTGATAATTCGGTATCATCGAAGCAAGTTCGGTGATATTGAACTTAGCTTCGGTAGCACCATAAACTAGCCTTTTTTTTATTTGTTGGAACTGTTTCTCTATAAAAGTGGCTTGTAGAAACTTGCAAAGAGTGTGAATTTAGGCATTTGAGAGTCCCTAAGTTGTTCCAAGATGTAATCTCTCATCCTAAACTCTATCCACATGAGATTCATGTTCTTTTCATTGTGATTCATCACTCATAAGCATTTAAAACTCTTATTTATGAAGAACATGACCTCAAGCCTTCAATAGAGTATTGAGACCAGACCTATAGGTATATCTTTAGTCTCAACCATACTCTAGTGTATCCATCGGTTGAATCCCTTAGGAAATCCACTCATTATCCTATATAGGAGATTCAACCAACTCCCATTACCTTAGTCACCTTTATAGGTATATCTTATGAAAGGTTCTTGATTGTGAAGCTGAGCCAATAGGAAAATCCAAGCTACGTGATTAGGGGAGCACCGGGAAGCTGATTCAAGTATGAGAGAGAGAAGATCAAGCAACCCAAGACGAGTTACAAAGAAGGACTCATTCCGATAAGCAAGAGTCATTATCAAGAGTCCAAAGTTTAGTCTCTATCATCGTGTAGGATTGAGGTTAATAGTTCTCTATCAACAAACTTGTGTAGGTGCCTTGTGTGAGACCTTGGCCGATGGGCCTAAACGTAGGTGCCTTGTGTGAGACCTTAGATGATGGGTCTAAATGTAGGTGCCTTGTGTGGGACCTTGTCCGGTGGGCTTAAACTTAGGTGCCTTGTGTGGGACCTTGGATGATGAGTCTAAGTGTAAGTGCCTTGTGTGGGACCTTAGCTGGTGGGCCTAAATGGAGGTGCCTTGTGTGGGACCTTGGCCGGTGGGCCTAAACGGAGGTGTCTTGTGTGGGACCTTGGCTGGTGGGCCTAAACATGGGTTCTAGGTGTAAGACCTTTGCTCTTGCGTAGATTATAAATTCGTGTCCTTAGTGTAGGACTATAAAGGTTATTGGTGAACCTATTTAAAAATCATTAATAGTAAAATCTGGTGCACTCTAGGATTGAGTGTGGATGCCGAGAGTGGAGTAGGTACGTAGTCAAACCACTATACATGCTTGTGTTTGGAATGATCATTTGCGCATTTATCATGATTATTTAAGTTTGAATACTTGATTGTTTATGCATGGTTAAATGAATGCTTAAGATTGATAGGAAGCACATTCCACACATAAGCTCACATCACTAAGCTAGTTGTTTTATTTATATATCTTGAATAACATTTGTGACTAAACCCTCTATTGGCTTGGATGCTTTTAGAGGTATATCACCTTACTTTCTTTAAACTAAATGATTGTTTAAGTTAGGTAATTAGAATTTTTAAACAGGAAAAAATATTTGAAAAGTCCTATTCACCACACTCTAGGACATTATCTCATATTCATTCTTCAGTATCAATGGTATAAATTGCAATTTCAGAATCCTTATATTTCGAAGAGTTATTTTTAATATAACACAGTCCAGACTGCTACCACATCGTCGAGATGAGGTTAACCATTTTTCAAGTTTTTGGTTACCTTGGATATATTTCCAAGTATCCTTTGAACTTTGAAGGGAAGAAACTTTGAGTTTTAATTTCTCATTTTCATATTTAAGTTTTTGTAATTCAGAAATTTTAAAACCGAAATCTAACTTAGTTTTTTCAAAACAATCGAAAAAAATGAGATTTTTTGAAAATAACATTTTCAAGTTCTAATTATAGTTTAGCATAATTCTTTTTTTAAATTTTTAACTTAACCACAATCTTACAACTTTCTCTATATAGGGCATCATATGCATATTAAAGATCATCTTGATTTTCAAAGTCACTTCTTGATGTTTCATAATAAAACATTTCACAGTTATCTGAAGAAGTGATTCTGACCATAGTGATAAAGGTTTTTAATTCATTTGCATTTTCCTGGTCTGATTCGTCAGTTTCTAAATTAGTTTCAGACTCTAATGATTCATCCCAAGTAGTTGTCATGCCTTTTCTTCTAAATTTATCCTCTTTTGGACATTTAGAAGCTAGATGCCTATATTTGGAAAAGTTAAAACATTGAGTGTATTTTGTTTTAGATTTCCAAAAATTTGAATTTCCTTTTCTTTTCTCAAAAAGTTTTTAAAAATATGTTCTTTTCTTATTTTTTAAAATTCTATAGAATTTCTTTACCAACATATTCATATCATCTTCATTTTCTTCAATATCAGAATTTACATTAGAATCTTTTGAATTAGATTTAGAAGATTTAAGAGCAATGGACTTGATTTTAAGAGCTTTGAAATTTAGCTCATTAGTTTGAAGAGAACCAATTAACTCCTCAACCTTCATAGTATCAGTATCTCTCAATTCCTGTATAGCAGTAACTTTCAAATTATACCTTTTAGGAAGTGGTCACAATATTTTTGCGTAGACCTTGCTTTCAGAGATTCTATCTCTAAGACCCTACTTGGAATTAACTATGTCATTTAGTTTCATATAGAAGTCCATAAAAGACTCATTTTATTCCATATGAATTTTCTTAAATTTAGTTGTGAGGATTTAGATCTTAGTTTTGTTTTTACAATGTTAGTTCCTTCATGTGTCATTTTAAGAATATCTGATACTTGTTTAGTAGTATCACATGAAATGATTCTTTTGAATTCATCTGGTGATAGAGCACAAGTTATTGCATTTAATGCCTTTGCATTAACACTGCTTTCACTTTTTTGAACAATTGTCTAAAAAGTATAAGCAATTTCTTTCATAGACACGGTTTCATTTTCAGCTACTATTTCCATCACAGGAGAGATCCATTGTGTCACAGTAGCTTGCCACACACTTTCATAAATGAATTTAAGGAAAATTCTCATCTTGGCTTTCCAATATGAATAGTTAGAGTCATCAAAGGAAGGTGACCTGGTAATGGATAAATTTTTAAAATTTGACATTTTATAGCTCTGGACCCGGCTTAAGGAGGTAAATCCAAAAAATAATAATAATAATAATAATTTAAGTAGCTTTATTACCATATGAAAAGGTGAGTTATTTATGTCCTAGAAGAGGGTGAATAGGACAATGCCAAATAATCAAAATAAAAACAGAATATATAAATAATATAAAATCTCAATCGCCCAAGTATTAAAACCTTGATTCCAAATAATTTGTATGACAATCTTCACCTAAAATATTAAGCAAGGCAACCTTATTTCATAAATGTCTTTAAAATCAAACTTTCAAACTAGTAAGAGAAGATAAAGCAATTACATCATTCACCACATAAAATAAAATAAATAACATTCACCAGTAAAAAGAAATAATTATTCACCATAAGGCATAAAGAGTTATAGTGGTTCGGTGCTTAAAATAATCACATCTACTCCACTCTAAAATTACTACCCTTGTAATTTTGGCTTTCAATAACAAGGTTTTCACAGCTTCACCTTAATAATCTTATACAGTTCCTTATGATTTTCATGAGCTCACCATGTCACGCCCCAAACTCAAAAACCGGGCTTATAAAATTTTTGATTGCTGAATCCGGCGCCGATGGTCTCCGCAGTACCCCATTCTCGACTCTCGGCACTCATACACCAGGTTCCGATCCTGGGATCCTATAAGGAGGATTTTTAACATCAATTTGATTCGTAATGAGTATAACCATAAGCATAACCCACGAACAATAACCACAAGAACACCATCACAAAATCCACTATGATAAAAAAAAACTTTGATTACAATGCGTATGAAAGAGAAATACAAGATAATGAAAATAACAGAAACTCCAAAAGCTCGACAGCACACTCCAACTGCAGCGAGGCTATGGCTACGTCCTGACGTCACCTACACACATCAATTGTGCATAAGCTTATAGAAAGCTTAGAGGGTGGTGTAAGTGTGTGCGTAGTATGAACATGCTCATAATGCAATGCTAGAGTAATGCAGAATCATGCTGATGAGTACATGATACAAATCAGCCGTACCAAGGCTATGCAGTGTAGGATATGAATGATATCGGCCATATCAAAACCATGCGATGAGAGATACAAATCAAGCATACCAATCCTCATCCAAATCCACATATCAACATGGCTCCTTAAATATCAGTACAGTTCTCATTCTGGATAATCACTGGGGTCTAGTACACTTTACGCTAGCTTGCCGCTCCTATCCGAACGCACAACTAGGAGAGTAAAGAGACCTCACTATCTGTCTGCCAACATCAGGCCTGGCTCGTCGATAACGGACCCATTCCTCAAACTGGTCAAACTTAACCTAGAAATTGCCCCCTCACTCAAGCGGGTAAGGTCACACCTCTTTCTAACCGACCACGATGCAGTGGGAGACGGGACCTACTGGTATACGGCTCTCGCGCGCTCATATATCTACTTGATCTCAATGTTAGAGTCATCCTTTGGTACCATCGGGCTTAAAATTTTTCACCCAGGGACATTTATGGTGCCTCGATGCTAGAAATAATATTTTTGGTATCCAATCCAGCCATCCACGATGTATCTGTGGAGGCTATGACCCTGATGTCACTAAGGCATACAATAATCACAATCATACAAATGCAAGTGCATGAATCATCCTACTAGACATGCAATAATCCTACGCATACTGTGCGCTCATGAAGGGCAACTCTGCCTATCAGAGAGCCCATAAACAATTCGCCCGAAGGCATATGCTATGATGAGTCACTCCTCATATTAAGCATACATATGATGCGTATGAGTATGAATCATGGATCTATACTAAACATGTTATATGATAATGGACCCTGTTCATAATGAAGATGAGCCTAGACGGCCTACACACTACAAGTATAGGCCTATCAATGGGCCCTAGGGAGAGTGACAATTCAGACATTTAACTAACATCATCTTTACAATGTAGGCATCAAACCATCATTGCTCATAAGGCACAACCTGACTTGAGCATCATTACATAAACCATGGCGGAGTCACAGATTGCAATGGACCTTATGTACATCCCATTGGGCCTCAAATGTATCAAACAGGCCGTATCACATGGGCCTCATATATATATATATATATATATATATATATATATATATATATATATATATATATATATATATATATATATATATATATATATATATATATATATATATATATATATATATATATATATATAGGTGGGCCTTGACAATGGGCCTAGTCAAATGGGCTGAATCAAATGGCCAAGTCAAATGGGCCGAGTTGAATGAGCTAAGTCCACTACACCATTCATCCATGATCATTATAGAGCATACCAAAAATGAATCATATCCAAAGAATCATCTGGACCATACCACAAACAACATTGGTGATAATGATCAACATATCATTTGGACCGCATCACAATTAGCAGTGGAGATAGTGATTTTCATTATTAGAAATTTCATAGGGGCCACCATAACATTTATTTCCCATCTAGACTGTTCATAAGGTCATAAAGACCTGAATAGTGAGGAAAATAATTATCATGTTGGTTCAAAACTTCTATAACCCAAAAGGGGTTTCAATGGTGTGCATTCAATACACTATTTTGGTGGCGTGGTCCATTTGATATTAGATCTATCTTAATTCTTATCTCAAGCCTTAAAATTATCTTTTAAAATGGTTGGATGGTTTAGATGCAACACATGCATCATGGTGGGTCCCATAGGGATGGACAATATATAATTCATGGTGGGGACCACACTAATGGAAGGTGTGGAATGCATACATTAGTGGGTCCCATGTGGGGCCCACCATAATGTTTATTTTCCAGCCAATCTGTTGATAAGGTCACGTGGACCAGATGAATAGGAAAAATAAATTTTATAATGATCCAAAACTTCTTATACCCAAAAAAGGTTTCAATGGATGGACTGATTCTGGGGGTGGCCCACTGAGCCACCTGAACCCTACGGCGTGGGCCACCTGAGCTATGTATAGGTTGATCCTGGGGGTGGCCCACTGCCCTAAGAGGCCCACCCAAATGCATAGTGTAGATGTTTTACACACATCATGGTGGGGTCTATAGCTGCCTCCAGCATTAGGCAGCAGGACACTGCTAGCGTCCTCTGACTAGAAGCGACGAGAACTGCTGCTGCTGCCTCTTTTTTTTTCCTAGGGATTCTGATAGGTGGGGCCCGCATCAAGCAAATCTACTCCATCCATTTCTTCTATGGCTCAAAATAGATCGATCAAGCCCAATATGCAGTATGTTTTGGCGGATAGAAACATCAAGATGTATTTCAATAGTATAAATATTTTTTTCTATGCTATGGCCCGCCGGATAGTCGAATTGATCTTATTTTTTAGCTCATCGCCTAAAATGAGTTGGGGAATGGAATAGATGGCGTGGATTAAACTTATACATCAAGGTGGGGCCTGTATAAGCGACTCACCCAAATACCTTATCTATATATATTATTAATATTATTATTTTATTATTATTATTATTATTATTATTTTAGCTTATTAATATGCACCATGTCTGTACATGCACTCCATGTTAACCACACTTGTCCAGCGTCCAGAGACGCTGGACGGCATGGATATATCACAAGCATCATGGTGGGCTCCGCACACTGCCATGGTGGGGTCCACGTGTTGTGCTCAGTATGTCACCAAGGTGGGCCCCACGTCCTCTTCATGGCAGGGTGGATCTAGAACACGTACATCAACGTGGGATCCACAACACCAGCACTGTCCAAATTATCTGGATGGTGTGGATAACGCATATATCATGGTGGAGACCCACCGTCCCAACCAGGAACGGTGTGGATCTAGCGGGCCATGCCCATCACAAGAGAGAGAGAAAGAGATCGGTGAGAAGGAGAGGGAACCCGCCACTACGGGCCCTCCCTATACAATGCATACATCATGATGGGTCTCACAACAAGTGGTCCCTAAATAAAATGAATCTAACGGTCGATCACCCACCTATTAGCCTTCTTCTTGCTCCCTTGGACTCTTATACTCCTTACCTTCACTTTTGATAGTGGTTGATGGACTTTTAATGGTGGGGATGAGAGATGAGAGGATAGGGAAAGTGGGCCACACTTGGCTTTGGGAGAGAGAGGGCTTGGATGTATGGTGCTTTCATGGGATTTGGGAGGTTGCTTAGAAAAATGAGAGAGAAAGTGAGGTGATGGATTGATATGGGATGGGTGGAATGGGTGATGTAAGGAGATGTATGGGTTAGGTTGAAATTTTGGTAAAAGAGGAATGGGTGGAGAGAAAGAGTTGACTTATGAAAAAAGGAGGAATAGATGCTTGTACTTGAGATATGGCTTGTACTTGACATTGATTGATGGGACAAGTTGTATAGATTTCCTCAAAATTTGTAACGCGCTGTGTTTCTTCAAAATAAATGTGGGTCCACATCTTCTTGCATGGGTATTGGTTTGGTGTGCGAGTCATGGCTTAGAACCGCGGCGACGGCGCGATTGCTAAGATATAAGTTTCGGGTTAAGCCGACTTCGGTATACAGGACTTGGCTTAAGATCACGCGCAAATGTCGGATACAGGTCGAGGGTTGTCGAAATTCGACCGGAAGGACCGCGGAGGCCTATGGAACGGTGCAGTCTAGGATACAGATTTTACACACCACAATAAATATGCCTTTTGTGATTTCAATGGGCTTTTACAAACAAAAACTCACTTTGTGATTTCACGAGCTATCACAAATTAACCCACTGAGATTCTCAAAGGCTATCTCAAAAAAATATAAATGAAATAAAGTAATAAAGAACTTATCTTCAAATGTTGACTCGAAGAAGCAGTCAAAGCTTGTAGCAGAAGAACTTCTTTACTGTATGTAGAGGAGAGAGTATTCGCTCAAACAGAAAGAGTGTAGGGCTTTTTAAAGATTTTTAAAAATAAAAAACCCAAATGTGACTAATTTTTATAGACTACTCTTTTAAAATAAGATTAAAATAATCTTGAGAAAGGGAATTGAATAAGCTTAAAAAGAATATATAAATACCATATGATTAGCTTGTTAAAGACTTGAGCTTCTCTCTCACTTGCAAAAAGTTTAGAGTAATTTGTATTGTTGTTTAGAATGAGAGAAGGCCTCTGTTTATAACCAAAGAGATTAGAAATTTGGCTAACCTAGGAATAGTTTTGGCTAGCCAGATTCCACTGGATTTGTTCCAACCGTTATCGGATTGCGCGGGATAAGATTTATCCAAAATTTGGCTGACTAAATGAGAAATTCGGCTAGCCAAATTCTCGCGAATTTGAAAAGTTTGCATTTCTAAATTTTGACCCGAACTGCGCTTGGGCTAGCCGAATTTCAAGTTAGGCTAGACGAATTTTCAATAAAATTTGACTTTTAGCCTGAATTAGAAGGTAGGTTAGTCGAGGAATTTAGGCTTGTCCAACTAGAAGTTAGGTTGGCCAAACTCCAGAGAAAAAATACTATTAATAACTAAAAAATGAATAGACTTTTGAAAGTACCTAACTTAAGGTTTTTATAGGGTTATATCATATGTTGTTTAGCAAATACATGGGTCAACTTGTCTTGAACTTGTATTGAAATTGGGCAACATCTTCTGAAGATGATATGCCGATCTTGAGTTGATCTTCAGACATGTAGAGTAGATGCGATTCCATTCTTGTGATCTGACTTGTAATACTTTTGTCTTACAAAATTTGACAACCAAATGTATGCTAAACACATAAGCACTCACAAATTCTCCAAATTACATGGATATAACTCTGAATTTGTGTGATTCACCTGAATATGGATTCTTTTATTCTTTGGTAAGTAACATATACTAATATGTTTAGGTTCATGAAAATATGGATTCAAATGGTTATGGATACACACATAGCATTATACATTGAACTGGTGGCCTTTATCATGTAGAGATTATATAAATTTGATCGATGGATACCACCCTTATGATATTTAAGCCCGTTGTGGCTTGTGAAATGAATCCTTGTTTGTGTCCTTAAATGGACTTGATTGCCCTAAGTGGCTTGCTAAATTGAACCCTTTGTTGTGTCCTTAAATGGATTTGAATGTCCTGAGTGGCTTTTTGGGTTGAGCCCTTTGTTATGTCCTTGAATGGATTTGATTACCCTAAGTGGCTTGTTAGGTTAAATCATTTTTTGTGTCCACGATTGGATTCATGATGAAAAAGATATATAATTTATCACGTTTTCACTGATTTGAAAAGACAACTATTTATAAGGGTTTAACATAATTGGATTGTTCATAAATTGGACTAAAATTTGTGGGGTTAATTACGTGTACACAGCCCGTGGACTTTACCAGATGGCCCAATTTAAGACATGTGGTTCTCAGGTCATTGTGTAGCTGTACCTTAGAGTGTTTTCTCGGATGACTCCGATGTAGCTTTATGTGATTTCAAATCATCATGCGGTTGTCATTTTTTTATGGGATTTTACTAGGTGACTAAACATTGTGCAGCCATACTTTTTATAATTTACTGGATGTCTGGATCGCTATTTGGTCGTCTCTTTTGCATGGGATTTTACTGAGTGGCTAGTCATTGTACAGGTGCCATACCTTAGAATATTTTTTCGGATAACTAGACCATTATGCGGCATCTCTTTTGCATGATAGTTTTTACATCCAATTGTCATTTGGATGTGCATCCCAAGTCTGAGAGCATTTAATGCATTTAAACAAAACAAACTTATATAAATTGAATGTTATGAACTATCACTTATATTTGGAAATTATGCTCGGTTAATATATTGTGTGTAATCTTGGGGAATTTCTCATTGAGTTGGCTACTCACGTTTGTTATGTGAATTGCGCCGATCAGATGATGCAGGTGTAGACCGATACCACGTCTTATACGAGGATGTTCCAGTGAGAGACTGGAGATGAGCTAAGATACGAGCTCTCAACCAATGGTCCGGTAGCTCTTTGCTTTTGCTAGTTTTGGATTTCATGTATATCGTTTATATATGGGATGTATATAGTCCCCATCTAAGAGGACTTTTAGATTTGTTGATGTTGGTATTAGCCTGAACCCTCGGGTATAGTTTTCGTTATTTATCTTTCGATGCCGGTTGAGTGCAGAAACTCTGACTACGAATGATTGATAATATATTTTTATGCGAGTATTTGAAACGCATCCATGCATAAATTCTCCCCACAGATGTATTAACGAAAACTATAGCCTTATATCTTTTTAATAAATTTTAAATTATTTATTTTATAATTAAAATTAGGAAAACTCTGATTCCACGTGCATTTGCACGTGTTGACTGACTAATTTTCTTCTGATAATGCATATGACCTTGAGGAAAATCTTGGCTGTGTACCGTTAACATAACCCAGGGCAGAACATGAACGATCCGTTCGTTAGGTGGTACAAAGGTACAGGACCACTGTACATTGAGCTCCACAGTAATACGCTAGATTAATAGACCGTCCTGATAAGTGCGACCCATGGTTTTTTAATTGGGACGCGGTTTGGCTACACCAGCCAGGTAACTGATGTCAAAGCACTGCGGGCCCCATCATGTTGTATCTGTTTTATCTGCACTGTTCATCTAGTTTGCCATATCATTTTAAGGCACGGTTACAAAAGTGGAGTAGATCCGAATCTCAGGTGGAGCACACCACGGGAAAAAAATGGGTCTGTCAACTGAAAGCCCACCTTTAAAAACTCCCCAGGACTCACTGTAATCTTTATTTTTGATCCAACCTCTTGATATTATGGTCATACAAACTTGGATGAAGAGAAAAAACAAATACCAGCTTGATTCAAAACTTCTGCAGCGCCTAAAAAGTTTTCAACGGTAAGCTTTCAATTCCCATTGTTTCCATTGGTGTGGTACACTGAGATCTGCTTAAATTTTTTATATCTCATCCCCTAAAATTAGCTGAAAAAATGGATGGATGGCGTGGATAAACCACGTACACCATGCTAGTCAGAGCTTTGACACCAGCGAGCTGGCTGGTGTTGTAGGGGGGTTGTAGTCAAACGTGGTCCCTTTTATGAGAAGTTTGCGACTGTGTACTCCACGAATTTGACGACGAAAATACCCCTCCTGTCACGGAAACGGATTGGGTACTCCGCCTGCCATCAGCCAATGGCGGATGGTCGGTGGTACGTGGGCCCATGATGTATGCTTTTCATCGATGCTGTCCATATATTTTTCCACGTCATTTGATGATACGAGACCAGAAATGAGGTATATCCAAATCTTACGGAGAAATTTCCTACTATACGACTCATTTATGGCCCACCAGCCATTGTAAGCTCACTTCTTTTAAAGTCCAGAAATACTCCCTATGTACGGATGACTTGTCAAAAGTTGAAAATGCCCTTGCTTTTTCCTTCAAGCGGGCTTGAGGGTGTGTGAAGGTTGGGCTCCAATGGCTACGGATTGTAACCGTAGCTATAGCCGTAGCGATTGATAAAATTTTAATTCATGCTGCAATACTGCTGATTCGATGGTAATGCCGCCAACCTCTGGATGTCTGTGGGATCGTACCGCCCGGGTGCAATAGTACCGCCCAATTTTTTAAAAAAATTGGGTGGGTCTTATCGTCGGCCCCACATAATTTTGAATGGGCCCTACACTCAATGTTCATGATTTTGGTGGCCTCCACATCCACCTATGCATTTTTTTTTTCACATGGATAACTTTATTCTACCTACATTTTTCTCTAATACATATTTATATAAATATGTATATATAAGCATCTAAAATTTTTTTCTCTTTTTTTTTTTTTTTTTCATTTCATTCTTTATTTATTTAACAAGAATATCTTCTAAACCAAAATTAGTTACTTGATGTACTTTATATGATTTTGGGGTAAGAGAAGCTACTTTAGCCAGCCAACCTATTTATTTTTCAAGATTCCATTAGGTTGATGGTCAAAAATCCATTTCATTCACTTCGCGGTCAATTTCAATCAGTTTGCTGTCCATTTCATTCATTTCATTTACTTCACGATTAATTCCATGCATTTCACGGTCAATCCCGACAATTTCGCTTCACTTCACAGTCAATTCCATGTATTCCATGGTCAATTCCCTTCATTTCATGGTCAATTCCATGCATTTCATGGTCGATTCCCTTCACTTCACGGTCATTTACATGCATTTAACGGTCAATTCCGGTGATTCCTCTTAACTTCACGATTAATTTTATGTATTTCATGGTCAATTCCATGCCTTTCACAGTCAATTCCCTTCACTTCACGGTCATTTCCATGCATTTTACGTTCAATTCCGGCGATTCTGCTTTACTTCGCTGTCAATTCTATGTATTTCACGGTCAACTCCCTTCATTTCACATTTAATTCCATGTATTTCATGGTCAATTCCGACGATTCCCCTTCACTTCACGATCAATTCAAGACATTTCATGGTCAATTCCCTTCACTTCATGGTCAATTCCATGCATTTCTTGGTCAATTCCTTTTACTTCACGGTCATTTCCATGCATTTCATGATCAATTATGGCGATTCCGCTTCACTTAACGGTCAATTCTGTATGGAAATAATATAGATCTCGTCAATAATATCGCTGATAACCGGAAATATCGATATTGCTACAAGTTACACTTTCCAAGGATACGGAAACAATATCGATATCGTCGATAATATCGCTAATAACTGAAAATATCAATATAGTTATCAGTTTCGTTGGCCAGGGACACAAAAATAATATCGATATCGTCGATAATATCGCTAATAACTAGAAATATCGATATCGCTACAAGTTTCGCTCGCCAAGGATACGGAAACAATATTGATATCATCAATAATATCCCTGATAATGGGAAGTATCGGTATCACTACAAGCGAAGGGGATTGACCGTGAAATGAGTGGAATTGACCATGACGTGAAGGGAATTGACCATAAAACGCATGGAAATGACCGTAAAGTGAAGGGAATTGACCGTGAAGTCAAGGGGAATTGTTGGAATTGACTGTGAAATGCATGAAATTGACCATGAAATGAAGGGAGTTGACCATGAAATACATAAAATTGATCGTGAAGTGAAGAGGAATTGCCAGAATTGACCGTGAAATGCAGGGAATTGACCATGAAATGAAGGGAATTGACCATGAAATGCATGGGATTAACCGTGAAGTGAAGGGAATTGACCGTGAAATGCATGGAAATGACTGTGAAGTGAGGGGAATTGTCCGTGAAATGAATGGAAATGACTATGAAGTGAAGTGGAATCACCAGAATTAACGGCGAAATGTATGGAAATGATGTGAAGTGAAGGGAATTGACCGTGAAATGAATGGAAATGACGGTGAAGTGAAGCAAAATCACCGGAATTGAACGTGAAATGCATGGAAATGACGGTGAAGTGAAGGGAATTGACTGTAAAATGCATGAAAATGACCGTGAAGTGAAGGGAATTAACCATGAAATGAATGAAAATGACGATGAAGTGAAGCGGAATCACCGGAATTGACCGTGAAATGCATGGAATTGACCGTGAAATCAAGGAAATTAATTGTGAAATGCACGGAATTGACCGTGAAGTGAAGGGAATTGACCGTGAAGTGCATGGAAATGACCGTGAAGTAAAGGGAATTGTTCGTGAAATGAATGAAAATGACTTTGAAGTGAAGTGGAATCACCGGAATTGACGATGAAGTGAAGGGAGTTGACCGTGAAATGCATGAAAATGACCATGAAGTGAAGGGAATTGACCGTGAAATGAATGGAAATGACCGTGAAGTGAAGCGGGATCTCCAGAATTGACCATGAAATGAATTGAATATTGACCATGAAGTGAAGGGAATTGACCGTGAAATGAAGGGAATTGACCATAAAATGCATGGATTTGACCGTGAAGTGAAGGGAATTGACCATGAAATGCATGGAATTGACCGTGAAGTGAAGCGGAATCACCAGTATTGACTATGAAATACATGGAATTGAGTGTGAAATGATGAGAATTGACCGTGAAATGCACAGAGTTGACCATGAAGTGAAGGGAATTGACCGTGCAATGCATTGAATTGACCGTGAAGTAAAGGGGAATCGCCAAAATTAACCATGAAATGCATAAAATTGATCATGAAATGCGGGGAATTGACCTTGAAATGCATGGAATTGACCGTGAAGAGAAGGGGAATCGTTCAGATTGACCGTGAAATGCATGGAAATGACCGTGAAGTGGAACAAATTGATCGTGAAATGCGGAAATGACCGAGAAATGAATGGAAATGACGCTGAAGTAAAGCGGAATCACCGGAATTGACCATGAAATGCGTGGAAATGACCGTGAAGTGAAGGGAATTGACAGTGAAATGAATGGAAATGATGGTGAAGTGAAGTGAAATCACCGAAATTGACCGTGAAATGCATGGAATTGACCGTGAAATGAAGGGAATTAACCGTGAAATGCACGGAATTGACCGTGAAGTGAAGGGAATTGACCATGAAATGTATGGAAATGACCGTGAAGTAAAGGGAATTGTCCGTGAAATGAATGGAAATGATTATGAAGTGAAGTGGAATCACATGAATTAACTGTGAAGTGAAGGGAATTGACCGTGAAATGCATGGAAATGACCATGATGGGAAGGGAATTTACCGTGAAATGAATGGAAATGACCGTGAAGTGAAGCGGAATCACCGGAATTAACCGTGGAATGAATTGAATATTGACAGTGAAGTGAAGGGAATTGACCATGAAATGAAGGAAATTGACCGTGAAATGCATGGAATTGACCGTGAAGTGAAGCGAATTGACCGTGAAATGCATAGAATTGACCGTGAAGTGAAGCAGAATCACCGGTATTGGCTGTGAAATGCATGGAATTGAGCGTGAAATGAAGGAAATTTACCGTGAAATGCACAGAATTAACTGTGAAGTGAAGGTAATTGACCATGCAATGCATTGAATTGACCATGAAGTAAAGGGGAATCGCCGAAATTGATCGTGAAATGCCTAAAATTGATCATGAAATGTAGGGAATTAACTGTGAAATGCATGGAATTAACCGTGAAGAGAAGGGGAATCGTTGGAATTGACCATGAAATGCATGGAATTGATCGTGAAATGAATGGAATTGAACGTGAAATGCATGGAAATGACCGTGAAGTGAAGGGAATTAACCGTGAAATGCATAGCAATGACCCTAAATAATCACATAATCGCCAGGAATGACCGTGAAATGCATGGAAATGACCGTGAAGTAGAGAGAATTAACCGTGAAATGCGGAAATGACAGTGAAGTGAAGGGAATTGACCTTGAAATGAATGGAAATGATGGTGAAGTGAAGCAAAATCACTGGGATTGACTGTGAAATGCATGGAAATGACAGTGGAGTGAAGGGAATTGACGGTGAAATGCATGGAAATGACCATGAAGTGAAGGGAATTGACTGTGAAATGCATGGAAATGACCGTGAAGGGAAGGAAATTGACCGTGAAATGAATGGAAATAACTGTGAAGTGAAGTGGAATCACTGGAATTGACCATGAAATGCATGGAAATGATCGAGAAGTGAAGGGAATTGACTGTGAAATATATGGAAATGATGGTGAAGTGAAGCAGAATCACTGAAATTGACCGTGAAATGCATGGAATTGACTGTAAAATGAAGGGAATTAATCGTGAAATGCACAGAATTGACCGTGAAGTGAAGGGAATTGATCGTGAAATGCATGGAAATGACCGTGAAGTAAAGGAAATTGTCTGTGAAATGAATGGAAATGACTGTGAAGTGAAGTAGAATCACCAGAATTGACGGTGAAGTGAAGGGAATTGACTGTGAAATGCATGGAAATGACTGTGATGTGAAGGGAATTGACCATGAAATGAATGGAAATGACCGTGAAGTGAAGCAGAATCACCGGAATTGACCGTGAAATGAATTGAATATTGACTGTAAAGTGAAGGCAAATCACCATGAAATGAAGGGAATTGACCGTGAAGTGAAGGGAATTGACCGTGAAATGCATGGAATTGACCGTGAAGCGGAATCACCGGTATTGACTGTGAAATGCATGGAATTGAGCGTGAAATGAAGGGAATTTACCATGAGATGCACAGAATTGACCGTGAAGTGAAGGGAATTGACCGTGCAATGCATTCAATTGACCGTGAAGTAAAGAGGAATCGCTGGAATTGACCGTGAAATGCATAAAATTGATCATGAAATGCAGGGAATTGACCATGAAATGCATGGAATTGACTGTGAAGAGAAGGGGAATCGTTGGGATTAACCGTGAAATGCATGGAATTGACCGTGAAATGAAGGGAATTGACTGTGAAATGCGTGGAAATGACTGTGATGTGAAGGGAATTGACTGTGAAATGCATGGAAATGACCCTGAATTAACACAGAATCGCCAAGAATGACCGTGAAATGCATGGAAATGACCGTGAAGTGGAGTAAATTGACCGTGAAATGCGTGGAAATGACCGTGAAGTGAAGGGAATTGACCGTGAAATGCATGGAAACGACCGTGAATCAACACGGAATCGCCGAGAATGACCGTGAAATGCATGGAAATGACCGTGAATCAACACAGAATCACCGGGAATGACTGTGAAATGTTTGAAAATGACAGTGAAGCGAAGAGAATTGACCGTGAAATGTGTGGAAATGACCGTGAAGGGAATTGACCGTGAAATGCATGGAAATGGCCGTGTATCAACATGGAATCGCCGGAAATGACCGTGAAATGCATGGAAATGACCGTGAAGTAGAGAAAATTGACCGTGCAATGCATGGAAATGACCGTGAAGTGAAGGGAATTGACCATGAAATGTATGAAAATGACCGTGAATCAACACAGAATCGCCGAGAATGACTGTGAAATGCATGGAAATGACCGTTAAGTGAAGCGAATTGATCGTGAAATTTGTGAAAATGACCGTGAAGTGAAGGGAATTGACCATGAAATGCATGAAAATGACCGTGAATGAACATGGAATCACCGGGAATGACCGTAAAATGCATGAAAATGCTGGTGAAGTGAAGCGAATTGACCATGAAATGCGTAGAAATCACCGTGAAGTGAAGGGAATTGACTGTGAAATGCATGGAAATGACCGTGAATCAACACTAAATCGCCGGGAATGATCATGAAATGCATGGAAATGACCGTGAAGTGGAGTGAATTGACCGTGAAATGCGTGGAAATGACCGTGAAGTGAAGGGAATTAACCGTGAAGTGCATGGAAATGACCGTGAATATAAACGGAATCACCGGAATTGATTGTGAAATGCATGGAAATGACCATGAAGTGAAGCTAAATGACCGTGAAATGCATGGAAATGACCATGAAGTGAAGGGAATTGACCATGAAGTGAATGAAAATGACCGTGAATCTAAACAGAATTGCTGGAAATGACCATGAAATGCATTGAAATGACCGTGAAGTGAAGCAAATTGACCGGGAAGTGAATAAAATGAATGAAATTGACCCCGAGGTGAATGAAATGAATTTTTGACCATCGACCCTATGGAATCTTGGAAAATAACTATGTTGGTTGGCTAAATTAGCTTCTCCTACCCCAAAATCATATGTGGCATGTTAAGTAACTCATTCTAGTTTAGGAGATATGCTTGTTAAATAAATAGATAAAGAAATCAAAGATAGAAAAATATTTTTATATACTTATATATATATATATATATTTACATAATTATGTATTAGAGAAAAATGTAAGGGGGAAAATTTTTTCCTTGTAAAAAAAATAAAATTGGCCGGTGGTAGCACCGCGACAGTCTGGTCTGTTTTTTTTTTGCTGTTGAATTTTCGTTGCTTCTGTGGGTCCCATTATAAGGTTTGTATTATATCCAAACTGTCCATCTATTTGGCGAGCTTATATTAATGCTTGAGATGAAAAAAATAAGATAGTTATAACTATCAAGTGGACCACACTGTAAAAGGCAGTGGGGAATTAAATGTATACCATTGAAACCCTTTTAGGGGTTACAGAAGTTTTGGATCATTATGAAATTCATTTTTCCTCTTCATTCAGGTCTTTATGACCTTATGAATAGATTGGATGGAAAATAAATGTTATGGTGGGCCCTATAAAACTTTTAACGGTGAAAATCAATTTTCCTGTTGCTCATTGTGTTGTGGTCCTGTTGATCTTTGGGTATGGTTTTTTTTTTTTTTTTTTTGATAATGCTCTGAAATGATCTCAAAATATGGATGAACATTGTGGATATAATAAATACGTAACTGTGGGGCGTAACTGTGGGGCCCATGTAACTTTGATATCTTTGGAACCGTTCGTACAACTCGGAGTTCGAGGAGCGTAAGCGTTCATCTTTGAGCACCAGCCGATCCGCCTTATGAAGGAAAGCAGGGGCATTTTTTGACTTGAGAAATAGGGCCGTATAGCTGGGGATTATTCTTGGAAGGTAAAAAGCATGTGGGCTTAAGAAGGTTGTGGGCCATATAATGGTCCTACAGTTGGAAATTTCTCAATCTCAAGTGTTCCACATTACAAGAAACAGTGTTAAATGAGCGTCGACCATTAGAAACCTTTAGGTGGCCCACTGTGATATTTGTGAGAAATCCTCCCCATCTAAGTTCATTCATAGGGTCACAAAGACCTGGATGAAGAGGAAAAAAAAATTTCATGATGATCCAAAACTTCTGTAACCCCTAAAAGGGTTTCAATGGTAGATGTTCAATTCCCCACTGCCTTTTACAGTGTGGTCCACTTGATAATTAGATCTATCTTATTTTTCGTCTCAAGCCTTAATGTGATCTCGCCAAATAGATGGACGATTTGGATATAACACAGACCTCATGATGAGATCCACAAAAGCAACACAAAAAAAAACACAGATTGCCGCAGCAGTCTGGCTACGGTTATGGCTACGATTATAATCCGTAGCCATAGTGTATCGAAAATAGTAGGATTTTTTATACATATCGAGTTTGCCTCAAAAATCCTGCAATTTTTGATACATATCGAAGAGTATTCGATATGTATCGAAGGTGATTTTACCTGTAGCTATGGCTTATAACCGTAGCCATAACTGTGGTCTATGCCAGTCTATGCAATTTTTTTTTAGTTTTTATTTTATTTATTTGATTTTTATTTTTTTACATGAAGAACTTTATTCTACCTACAATATTCTCTAATACATATTTATATAAATATGTATATATAAGCATATAAAAAAAAATTCTCTCTTTTTTTCATTTCTTTCTTTATTCATTTAACAAGAATATCTTTTAAACTAAAATTAGTTACTTGACGAAGCCTATATGATTTTGAGGTAGGAGAAGCTACTTTACCCAACCAACTTAGTTATTTTTCAAGATTCCATCAGGTCGATGGTCGAAAATCCATTTCATTCACTGCGCGATCAATTTCATTCATTTCATTTACTTCGCGATCAATTCCATGCATTTCACGTCAATCCTGGCGATTCCCCTTCACTTCACAGTCAATTCCATGCATTTCACTGTCAATTCCCTTCACGGTCAATTCCGTGCATTTCACGGTCAATTCCCTTCATTTCACAGTCAAACAGAAATTGAGCAGGGAAAACTAGAAATTCAATGGGGCAAACTAGAAATTGAGCAGGGTAAACTAGAAATTGAGCGGGGCAAACATGAATTTTAGCGGGGCAAACATGAAATTGAGTGGGGCAAACATGAAATTTAGCGAGGCAAACTAGAAATTCAGTAGGGAAAACATGAATTTCAGTGGGGAAAACATGAAATTGAGTGGGGAAAACTAAAAATTGAGTGGGGAAAACATGAATTTCAACGAGGCAAACATGAAATTGAGCAGGGCCTTCCCAATTGTCGGGAAATTTTTAGTTGACAGTTGTCGTATTTTTCTTCTTGATCGTCTATATGTAGTACACAAATTGAAAGGCCAAGATCTGTCTTTTCGAGGGATGCAGTAGACCAATGGTTTCGATAACAGATCAATGACCTCACTTTTTTAAGCTAAGAACCAACATCGAAGGTATATAGAAATGATATTTAAACCCACATCATTTATAGAAAAAAGAGCCACTATTTTTAACTTTTGGTAATACAAATAGTACAAGTACTACTATTGTATTAATGAAAGTAAAAAGGCAGGAGAATGTAATCAACATTTTGTATTGACTGCCAATTTTCTGGCCATTTAACGACTGACAATGCGCCTCACATCTATCAATCATCTCCATGTGACTCACCATGTTTTAATATGTAAAATCCACTCAGTCTTTAAGTTTCACTTGAACTTGGAGCCAAAAATCAATTAGATCCGCGAATCAAGCTGTCATTTGTTGAAAAAATGGAGTCCTCTCACCAACAATCCCTACCACATCACGATTTGATTAAAAAAGGCAAAGTGATTGGGAAGGTCGTATGTTGTTTGTCTCTCTTCTATATAAATTAATACTGATTAAGACTAATTAATATCAACAGTTTCATGTTTTTCCCTGTAACACCCCGGATTTTGGCCAATCTGGGATTTGACGTCCTTAGGTAATGGGTCAACTAAAACACCTGAAAAATCGCTCAGAACCCAATTTCATAGCCAAAGAAACCACTTAGGATTAATTCCTATGGAAATTTAGCGTAAGTTAGCTAGCGCAACGCTGGAGTAGCTGGGAAACAGTCCCTGATCACTTTAAATACGTTCTACAAGACCCAAATCGAGTAGAACGTATGACTCCATAATACTCTATAGCCTCGGATCAAACTCTAAGCGGGTTTGTTCTCTGGACCACTTTGAATTCTTGTATTAGATTTAGACTGCGCGTCGAAAGTCCGTTACTTCCTATCTTAGACCGTTAGAACTACCCGGCTGGACTTGACAATCATTTCGAAAATCAAGTCAAACCGATAATCACAGACTATTTCATTGAGCCCGGACTGAAGAGACCGCGAATAGGGACAGAATTGGAATTTCAAATTCAAATCTGGCACACGACTTGACACGTCAGTATTAAGCGTTCTGACCATCAGAATTCATCCAGATTACACCCTCGGATCAGGAAAAATTTCTATTTGTTATTATGAGACTTCCAGCCCTGATCTACGTGCGGTGACCGCTGAACTGAAACTGGTCCGCCACGTGCGATCTGCGAACCCTGTCGGACTGAAAACTTAATACGTGCTAGATCTGGTATGCATGAGCTTAAGTCCGATCGCATTCAACCAGGGGACCACCAGAAATGCCCTCTTGGACCGAAACAGCCCCGATTTGGATATACCTCAAGTATACTTTGTTCCCAAGCCTGTTTTGGGCACATTTGAGCTTATAAAAGGGGTTGAAACCCTCACTTCTCTCACCCATCCGAATTTGCTAGAAACCCTAGCTAGAGTGAGAGAGAAAGTGAGAGTTTGTGAGAGAAGGTGGGAGAGCTTTTCCTGCTGCTGCTGCACATGCTTAAGCGGCGTATTCCAATCACTTTGCCGGTGATTTCTCCGCGTTTCTAGGTAAGAAATAACCCTAGAAAGTTGCTGATTTGATGCTTCTTTAGTTCCATAGCTTGTTAGTTGATAAATCTCGTAAATCAGGTTCTCTATTCGCCGTAGACGAAGCGTATACGCTCCGTTCGAATTCTCATCCCTAAAAGGGAAAAGGTGCGGATTTTAGACACTTTGATTGACTGTTTCCAAAGCTTTCAATGTCGTTTAATAGTAGATTCTTGACGGCAACGCCGTTTGACATGTACAACATGCTCTCCGTTTCCTGTTTCGTAAATTAACGAAGAATATGAGATTTAGGGCATTTTAGTCATTTGTAGGAAGTACAGTTTACATTCTTATTTTGCTGATGTGATTAACATGGTTTGTTGTCGCATTAGGAAGTTAGGAATGCGTGCATAATTAGTTTGGCGAAGATATTCGCCTAAATGCGCACGTCGGATCGACATACTATATGTAGACTTAAGTGTGTAGTGTAAGTATTTATATAAATGCTTGTATTAGTATGTATTGGCTTAAATGGTGTTATGGATTAGTTTGAGATTGATTTCTCAATTAATACGCTGATGGTGATGATTTCCTATATGTTGGCGATATGTATAATTTCATTATATGTATGAAAGGCATGTGTTTGAAGACTCGCTTAAGTTGTATATAATAACATGTGTTAACATGCTCACATGGTTGCATTTCATTTCCATTACCCTTACACAACTGCTGATGTGATTCTATGATTGTTTGGGACTATGCCTAGTCCAGGCAGTCGGTAACCGAAAGAATTCGTGGTTAGCTTATCTTGGCCACGAAGGACGTGTCGATGAACACGAGTCGTGTTTAGAGTTGGCGGCAGTGGTTAGGCCACGCGAAGTGTTTTACGCACTTCATGTTGTTCGACTTGCGATGCGCTCGTGCTAGTCGAACTCGTCAAGTAACCCGACTGGCCGTTGTATGTTCACCCTGCATGAGTCATATCTGCTTGAACCTAGGGTACTGAACTTATCATTGTAAACCCTGTTAACCATGGTACCTTGATCCATAAAGACTCATGAGCCGGGCATGGTGGTATGGGACACCGTGGTCGAGCTGTCGGCCTACGCTGGGGCCACAAACCTCCCCGTAGTGACCAGTGAGCACCTAGACTCGTGAGCAGATTATGGTGGTATGGGACACTATATTCTAGCTGTCGGCCTACACTGATCAGGCGACGAGTCCTTTGTAGTGACCGCGAGCGTATTCTGAGTCTACAGGAGGCGACGACCCTTCAGTAGCAGTAGAGTACAGTAGGCCTGTATTGATAAGGTGATGGGGGAGCGGTGCAACGAGTGCGAGCAACAGCCCTGACAGCCCTTGCAGTGACCTACGAAATATACATCGTATGAGATTACTAGGAGTGACGACCCTAGACAGGATCTGTGTTGGGATTGATACAAGGAAAGTACCTTAGTTTCCCAATCCTGCTGTTTGAATGGACTAATAACAACTTGGAAATCATATCACCATAGCATTGCATGTGCCTGGAAGATGTGGAGCACTCTAGGGAGTGTGGCATGCCGCGGTCGTAAAATGTTGCCGCATGAGGGTGATCGTCGGTGAGGGCATACATCACGTCATGTCATAATTGCATTAACAACAGTATTAGGAATGTTTGATTTATTGCTTTACTATTATCGCATGATTGATTTGAGAACATGTTAATCCTTGCTCTATTATTCCACTGAGTTAGCTACTCACTCTCACGTTACGGGACGGTGTTCCTGGACACCCACCAGACCCTTTTGTGATTACAGATGATGGCGCGGCCTGCGAGGCGGAGCTGGACTTGATGATGATGAGGAGGATCCCTCCTTTATGCGTGTTCTGATTGACGGGATTACAAGGAGGTTGATTAGATACTTTGACACTTGTCATTTTATATTTTTAGTGCACTCATGTATATTCGTTTTGTCTACTTTTGGAGTATACATGTATGTATATAACCTGGTAACATATCCACACTCTGGAGGCATACAACAGTTTATATATGTTATACATACTATCACAGTCTTTCGCTTGTTAATTTAACTGTCTCTGGAGTATGATATGCTATTCTAGCTTAATCTCACTCATGTTTAATGCGTTATCATAGACAACATTCAATCATACATATCTATGTTGCATAAATAACATTTTGGAACTCGGGAGTTGGGTTTTTGCTCGACCCCCCGTTTTTCGGGATGTTACAGATGGTATCAGAGCATGATTTGGATTAAACCGGGCCTGGGTTATGGTCACGCGACATACGCTGTCGCTTCCTTTGACTCAGGTGGGTGCGAGAAGGGTCTAGAAACGTTTTCAGGACCGCAGATTCACCATTAGGCGAAGTCTATTCGGATCGATCGCACGATCGAGTCTGTAACGCATCTCGGGTCGCGTTAAGCAACCCGAATAGCTTCTAAGCCGTAGGAAGTCGGGTTGAGACGTCCTAAGAACGATTTTAAACCCGCAAAGGTAAATTATTGGGCCATGGGATGACCACGACTCCTGTATTCAATCGCTCGGGCTTAAAAACCCCGTTTCACCGAAAATCTTCGAAATTCTTCCTCTCACCACCCCAATATTTAATTATTTCTTATCCATTTCATATTAGGCATCAATAATAATATGAAAATAACATAAAATCCTACTTTCATAAAATTTTACAGTGAATAGTAAAAGTTTATGAAAAATGGCCATAAGGCCATTCTAACTTCACTTTCTTTAGCAAATAATGGGCTAGATGGATGTACTAGATCCTTCTACCTCAAAATCATATGCTGCATAATAGGGTTCTGTATTCGGGATTGAAGATTGGCCCCGAAAATCCTCGAATGGATGTTACAAATGTTTTGGCTTCCTTAGGGCAATCTACAATGAACCAGAGTGTGAACCATACCTTTTTGGAATCCCTAGGGCAAGGGGAACCCATCCCATATGGCCTCAGTGGCCAATTTGCAACTTCACCGGCGATGCCATCGCCGGTTCGGCGATGCATCGCCGGTCAAACTCTTCGAATGGGTCTAATCTTTGGGCTGGAGGAGTTTGGGGGCTAGGGTAGTCCCCTGGTATGCGGTCCGTACCTTGAAACTCCCTAAAAGATGTACTTCCTTCACAAAAGTCCCCTTCCCTAGCCCCATTTTCATTTTCTTGCTGCCCTAACCCAAAACCGTGGTTCCAAACCACCCTTAGATCCATTCCCTGCCAAAAACGACCACCCTCTATCGTTCTTTTAAAGTTGGCAGCCCTCCCTCTTGAAGGTTTCGTCCGTTGGAGCTCCTAAAACCCCCAAATCGAGCTGAATTCGTGAGGTGCTCCATTCCCCTTTTTCATTTTCATTTCTTCCTGAAAATACATCCTAGGGGAGCTTGAAGCATCCCTCTACAATGCCTAGATTTCGTTCTGTCTATTTGGGCAACCATTTCCCTGCATTTCCTCCTCCTTCCATGGCTATTGTTAAGGCTGTTTCAGCCTTTTCCTCCCTTTCCATCGTCCTCTCTCTCATGTCCCTTTTATTTGATCTTCAGACTCGTGGAAACCTTCTTACCCATCCCATTTTTCCACGTTATTCGCTTGTTTGATTACTGTTTTAAAATTTCTGTGTTTTGTGTTGTTAGGTAGAAAATGTGTTTGTGTTATGGTTTGAGCTTAATATAGCTAAAAATTGTTGAATGGAGTGCATGCCGTTCATTTTTTGTTAG
Source organism: Magnolia kwangsiensis (assembly GCA_037074715.1). Lineage (NCBI taxonomy): Eukaryota > Viridiplantae > Streptophyta > Magnoliopsida > Magnoliales > Magnoliaceae > Magnolia > Magnolia kwangsiensis. Next base: position 72,926,596 of record CM073584.1, read on the forward strand.
GTATTATCCCTAGGTTGGGAGTATGGTAACTCCCGGGATTCAGCCTGCAAATTAATTTTTATCCCAACCCACCCTCCTACCAAGCATGCCTCTTCCGATCCCGCTATGGGACTAGGAATGCGGTTCCATTTAATACAACTTAATGCTACTGGCCATATAGGCCTTTGGGCATTTTGGATCTAGTGTTAGAACTCCTAGATTTGAAGGGTCTGACGACATAAGAAATCCAATTCCATTTAGACAATCTTGACCCTAAGCGATAGAACAACTCCCTGTAGTAGAAATGGTATGAAACCATTTAACGTATAAACTTAGGCTTTGGATTATAACTACTGAGTTACAGACTAGGCTACTAGTTGTCTTAGGCAGTGTAAGGCCTAAATATGCTAAGGGATAGTAGGTTAGATTTGGTTGGAATGGGACTCCCTTCCTTCGGTAGATCCCTTTATGGCTTATAGACTTCTGTTGTTGCCCATAGGAAGGAACCATACACTCTCAGGGAACATTTATAACTCCCTCAGATTGAACTTAGAATGTACTAGCACGCCCCTTAGAATTTCCTTCCCCAAGGGCTTATTGCATTCAGGAATGCGGAATAAAGGAACTACATGTAAGCGATGTATTCGCGGTTTGAATCGACTTCTTAATCCTAGTGGTTACCAATAAAGCCAATGCTCTGATCAAGCAGAGGATTGGCGTCGACTCGGATTAAGAACTGATACAACGCATTTTCTGTCCTGATTAGACAGAAGGTTCAACGTATCCGGCTTAGACCCACTGCACAACCTTTCTTTTGTGATGGCCCAACCACCTACAACCAAACAGGATCACATTGTCTTTGGAAAATGGCGAGGACTTAAAGCTAGTAGAGAACTAGATATCTTGCCACTAACTCATACCTACCCCTGAACTCAACCACTATAGAGCTTAGGCTTGTCTCTATCACCATAGATACCAATGCCATAGAACACATCATTAGCAAGGAAAACCATGTAGAGAAAGGTTGTTTCCATTTTAGGTCAAGGATAGCTCCTAAGTTGCGCCTCGTTCTGATATACGGATCGATGCTAAGATTCTTCAACCTTAAGTAAAACTAAGTTTTAAGGGGGGTAGAACGTATTGAGTCCAATCCAGTTAGGTTAGTGAACGCTACCGTTTGATCAGAGTGGCGCAGCGAAAGAGTGGTTGGCCTCTTTCCCACTGACCCAAGATTGAAACCTTTGAGTTCGGATATACATACGATTAGGTTATTAAATAGGATTTGAACCTTCCTTAGAGAAAGTACTCCTTGCTCTTTGCCAATGTCGGGGACGACATTGTGTTTTAAGGGGGGTAAATTGTAATACCCCGAATTTTGGCCAATCTGGGATTTGACGTCCTTAGGCAATGGGTCAACTAAAACACCTGAAAAATCGCTCAGAACCCAATTTCATAGCCAAAGAAACCACTTAGGAATAATTCCTATGGAAATTTAGCGTAAGTTAGCTAGCGCAACGCTGGAGTAGCTGGGAAACAGTCCCTGATCACTTTAAATACGTTCTACAAGACCCAAATCGAGTAGAACGTATGACTCCATAATACTCTATAACCTCGGATTAAACTCTAAGCGGGTTTGTTCTCTGGACCACTTTGAATTCTTGTATTAGATTTAGACCGCGCGTCGAAAGTCCGTTACTTCCTATCTTAGACCGTTAGAACCGCCCGGCTGGACTTGACAATCATTTCGAAAATCAAGTCAAACCGATAATCACAGACTATTTCATTGAGCCCGGACTGAAGAGACCGCGAATAGGGACAGAATTGGAATTTCAAATTCAAATCTGGCACACGACTTGACACGTCAGTATTAAGCGTTCTGACCATCAGAATTCATCCAGATTACACCCTCGGATCAGAAAAAATTTCTATTTGTTATTACGAGACTTCCAGCCCTGATCTACGTGCGGTGACCGCTGAACTGAAACTGGTCCGCTACGTGCGATCTGCGAACCCTGTCGGACTGAAAACTTAATGCGCGCTAGATCTGGTACGCATGAGCTTAAGTCCGATCGCATTCGACCAGGGGACCACCAGAAATGCCCTTTTGGACCGAAACAGCCCCGATTTGGATATACCTCAAGTATACTTTGTTTCCAAGCCTGTTTTGGGCACATTTGAGCTTATAAAAGGGGTTGAAACCCTCACTTCTCTCACCCATCCGAATTTGCTAGAAACCCTAGCTAGAGTGAGAGAGAAAGTGAGAGTTTGTGAGAGAAGGTGGGAGAGCTTTTCCTGCTGCTGCTGCACATGCTTAAGCGGCGTATTCCAATCACTTTGCCGGTGATTTCTCCGCGTTTCTAGGTAAGAAATAACCCTAGAAAGTTGCTGATTTGATGCTTCTTTAGTTCCATAGCTTGTTAGTTGATAAATCTCGTAAATCAGGTTCTCTATTCGCCGTAGACGAAGCGTATACGCTCCGTTCGAATTCTCATCCCTAAAAGGGAAAAGGTGCGGATTTTAGACGCTTTGATTGACTGTTTCCAAAGCTTTCAATGTCGTTTAATAGTAGATTCTTGACGGCAACGCCGTTTGACATGTACAACATGCTCTCCGTTTCCTGTTTCGTAAATTAACGAAGAATATGAGATTTAGGGCATTTTAGTCATTTGTAGGAAGTACAGTTTACATTCTTATTTTGCTGATGTGATTGACATGGTTTGTTGTCGCATTAGGAAGTTAGGAATGCGTGCATAATTAGTTTGGCGAAGATATTCGCCTAAATGCGCACGTCGGATCGACATACTATATGTAGACTTAAGTGTATAGTGTAAGTATTTGTATAAATGCTTGTATTAGTATGTATTGGCTTAAATGGTGTTATGGATTAGTTTGAGATTAATTTCTCAATTAATACGCTGATGGTGATGATTTCCTATATGTTGGCGATATGTATAATTTCATTATATGTATGAAAGGCATGTGTTTGAAGACTCGCTTAAGTTGTATATAATAACATGTGTTAACATGCTCACATGGTTGCATTTCATTTCCATTACCCTTACACAACTGCTGATGTGATTCTATGATTGTTTGGGACTATGCCTAGTCCAGGCAGTCGGTAACCGAAAGAATTCGTGGTTAGCTTATCTTGGCCACGAAGGACGTGTCGATGAACACGAGTCGTGTTTAGAGTTGGCGGCAGTGGTTAGGCCACGCGAAGTGTTTTACGCACTTCATGTTGTTCGACTTGCGATGCGCTCGTGCTAGTCGAACTCGTCAAGTAACCCGACTGGCCGTTGTATGTTCACCCTGCATGAGTCATATCTGCTTGAACCTAGGGTACTGAACTTATCATTGTAAACCCTGTTAACCATGGTACCTTGATCCATAAAGACTCATGAGCCGGGCATGGTGGTATGGGACACCGTGGTCGAGCTGTCGGCCTACGCTGGGGCCACAAACCTCCCCGTAGTGACCAGTGAGCACCTAGACTCGTGAGCAGATTATGGTGGTATGGGACACTATATTCTAGCTGTCGGCCTACACTGATCAGGCGACGAGTCCTTTGTAGTGACCGCGAGCGTATTCTGAGTCTACAGGAGGCGACGACCCTTCAGTAGCAGTAGAGTACAGTAGGCCTGTATTGATAAGGTGATGGGGGAGCGGTGCAACGAGTGCGAGCAACAGCCCTGACAGCCCTTGCAGTGACCTACGAAATATACATCGTATGAGATTACTAGGAGTGACGACCCTAGACAGGATCTGTGTTGGGATTGATACAAGGGAAGTACCTTAGTTTTCCAATCCTGCTGTTTGAATGGACTAATAACAACTTGGAAATTATATCACCATAGCATTGCATGTGCCTGGAAGATGTGGAGCACTCTAGGGAGTGTGGCATGCCGCGGTCGTAAGATGTTGTCGCATGAGGGTGATCGTCGGTGAGGGCATACATCACGTCATGTCATAATTGCATTAACAACAGTATTAGGAATGTTTGATTTATTGCTTTACTATTATCGCATGATTGATTTGAGAACATGTTAATCCTTGCTCTATTATTCCACTGAGTTAGCTACTCACTCCCACGTTACGGGACGGTGTTCCTGGACACCCACCAGACCCTTTTGTGATTACAGATGATGGCGCGGCCTGCGAGGCGGAGCTGGACTTGATGATGATGAGGAGGATCCCTCCTTTATGCATGTTCTGATTGACGGGATTACAAGGAGGTTGATTAGATACTTTGACACTTGTCATTTTATATTTTTAGCGCACTCATGTATATTCGTTTTGTCTACTTTTGGAGTATACATGTATGTATATAACCTGGTAACATATCCACACTCTGGAGGCATACAACAGTTTATATATGTTATACATACTATCACAGTCTTCCGCTTGTTAATTTAACTGTCTCTGGAGTATGATAAGCTGTTCTAGCTTAATCTCACTCATGTTTAATGCGTTATCATAGACAACATTCAATCATACATATCTATGTTGCATAAATAACATTTTGGAACTCGGGAGTTGGGTTTTTGCTCGACCCCCCGATTTTTGGGATGTTACATTCCCCCTCAATTTCATATTTGCCCTGCTCATTTTCTAGTTTGCCATGCTGAATTTCATATTTGTCCTTCTCAATTTTCAGTTTTCCTCGCTCAATTTCCAGTTTGGCCCGCTCCACTTCATTTTTACCCCGCTCAATTTCTAGTTTTCCCCGCTCAATTACATGTTTGCCCTGCTCAATTTCTAGTTTGTCCCGCATAATTTCATGTTTGCCCCTCTCAATTTTCAGTTTGCCCCGCTGAATTTCATGTTTGCCCCGCTCAATTTCATGTTTTCCCCACTTAATTTCATATTTGCCCTGCTCATTTTCTAGTTTTCTCCTCTAAATTTCATGTTTGCCCCGCTCATTTTTTAGTTTGCTACGCTGAATTTCATGTTTGCCACGCTCAATTTCCAGTTTACCCCACTCAGTTTCATGTTTGCCCGCTGAATTTCATTTTTGTCCCACTCAATTTCATGTTTGTCCCGCTCAATTTCTACTTTGGCCCGCTCAATTTCATGTTTTCCTTGCTCAATTCATGTTTGTTCCGCTCAATTTTCAGTTTACCCTGCTCAATTTTATGTTTGCCCTGCTCAATTTCGTGTTTGCCCCGCTCAATTTCATGTTTTCCCTGCTCAATTTCTAGTTTTCCTTGCTCAATTTTATGTTTGTCCCGCTCAATTTTCAGTTTGCACCGCTCAATTTCATATTTGCCCGGCTCAATCTCTATTTTGCCTCTGCTCAATTTCATGTTCACCCCACTCAAAAGAGATTAAAGTTACATGAGCCCCACAGTTATGTATTTATTTTATCCACATAGTTCATCCATATTTTGAGATCATTTGGGAGCATTATATATATATATATATATATATATAAAGAATCATATCCAAAAATCAACTGGACTACACCACATAGAGCAGCAGGAAAATTGATTTTCATCGTTAAAAATTTTATAGGGCCCACCATAACATATATTTTCCATCCATTCTATTCATAAGGTCACAAAGACTTGGATGAAGAGGAAAAACAAATTTCATAATGATCCAAAACTTCTATGACCCCTAAAAGGGTTTCAATAGTAGACGTTCAATCCTCTACTGCCTTTTACAGTGTGGTCCACTTGATAGCTAGATCTATCTTATTTTTCGTCTCAAGCTTTAATACGAGCTTGCCAAATAGATAGATGGTTTGGATATAACACATGCCTTATAATGGGACCCACAAAATGTTGTGGGGATTACAACGAAAAAAAGAAAAAGAACAAAAGCTAGTGAGTTAGGGTCTGTGGGATCTTATAGCTACAGATTATAACTGTAGCCATAACCATATCCCCTACTTTTCCACGTCCTTCGATATGTATCGAAGGTCTTTCGATATTATTAAAAAAGTTCAGAACTGTCTACCGAGTTTGCCTAAAAAATTCTGCAATTTTTGATACACTATGGTTACGGATTATAACCATAGCCATAACCGTAGCAGACTGCCATAGGTGACAGTGAGGTGGCGGTCTTTTCTTTTTTTTTTATGTTGCTTTTGTGGGTCCCATCATGAGGTCTGTGTTATATCCAAACCGTCCATCTATTTGGCGAGATCATATTAAGGCTTGAGACAAAAAATAAGATAGATCTAACTATCAAGTGGACCACACTGTAAAAGGCAGTGGGGAATTGAACATCTACCATTGAAACCCTTTTAGGGGTTATAGAAGTTTTGGATCATTATGAAATTTGTTTTTCCACTTCATTTAGGTCTTTGTGATCCTATGAATGAACTTAGACGGGGAGAATTTCTCACAAACATCACAGTGGGCCCCCTAAAGGTTTCTAATGGTTGACGCTCATTCAACACTGTTTCCTGTAATGTGGTACACTTGAGATTTGGATATACCTCATTTTTGGTCTCATATCATAAAATGATGTGGAAAAATATATGGACGGCATGGATGAAAAGCATACATCATGGTGAGGCCCACAGACCACTAACCATCCGCCATCGCCCGGTGGCCGGCGGAGTACCCAGTCCGTTTCCGTGAAAGGAGGAGTATTTTCGTCCTCAAACTCGCTGTCCGTATGAGCAGGTCTAAGTTCCCCAGCTAAGCTTGTATTGCTTCATAACAACTGCTGGACAAAAGGTGAGGTCACATTCGCCAATTTCTCCCCTTTTATTCCGACCATTGTTCCGTTGAGTCCCACTGTTGATACAGGATGTCCAAAGAATCTCCGAAGAATCATCCACAGAAAGAAAATCTCCGATTGTCCTTTCAAGTACATCTTTAACGCCTTGTCCATGCATGATGGGGGGCTCAACAACCAATGGTCTAGATTACTGAACAGTGGGTCCCACTCTTCAAAATCGAACTCAGTAAACCAAGGGTTCTACTTGAAGAATCATCCACAGCTGGCGAGAGATCTTAAATGCTCGATCAGTGTGCCACGCCTTTGAGAAGCCGCAATTCCAAAAGGGCAGATTGTAAGTGTGGTCTTTGGGAGGGTTAAAAGCTTTTTCGGACAGCAATCCACAGAAAAAAATAAGAAAAAAAGAAAAAGAAAATAATAAAAATAAATAAATAAATAAGAAAGAAAAAAAAAGTTATTAGAAACAGTGTACTTCCCACTTTTGGAATCTCGGATAGGATTTCAAGTAATTCTCTGTAGACTATACACATACGACGACTGTACGCAGAACCATGGGAACTAGTTGAAGGCAGCTTCTGGACTCATCGGAACTGTCACATATAACGACGTCCGGTCAATCATTCTGAAAATGGCCAATGATTTAGCAAAGAAATTGTATAAGAGCAATCATGTTGAGGCTGGATTCCTCATCTTCTCCTTGCCATACGAAGATCAAGCCAGACAAAAAGACAAAAACGCAGCTGTGCCACTCTATTTAATTCATGCATACGATCACTAAAACCAGAAGGCAGGAATTTTGGAATGATCTAATTTTATGGTGCCTATTCACTTTTCTGGTGCATTTTCTGAATGGATTGGGTGTGATGCAATACAAGTTATGAATGATTTTACGGAGGCCCATGATCAAATTAAATAAGGTTGGGCCCATATTACAGAAAATAAGTTATCAAGCCCGGATCCTCTGTTATCAGGTCAAGAGAGAATTCCTGATACCCTAATCCTCATTGGTCCATGTCACCACGCACTAAATAAAAAATAAAAAATGAAAAACAGCTTCGGATGCCAAACCATTAGGGTAAGGAATTCTCTGTTGACCTGATAACGAACTGATGTGCAGCTGAGCATATCTCTATCTATAAGGTTGACCTCACCATAAATTCTCATGAGGTTGAGCTGCATGGCCCCACCATGATGTCGGTTGAACATCAACACCGTGCATTTGATGGGTTCCCTTTAGTTTATGAGATATTCCAAAAATCAGCTGTATACGAAAGTCAAGCGGGCCACATATCTAAAATCATATGAAGAGATAAATAAAATATATAAAAGTACTTGGTGGGGCCCACTTGAGTTTTGGATGTGGCAAAAACTTGGTATGACCCCTCATCCAAGTGGGACACATCCAATGGATGGGCAGGATTTGTGAACCACATCTTGGTGGGCCCAATAGTTGATTATGAATGCTTTAATGAGAGGGTAGCCCCTCTCAACTATTGTATGTGTTGTGGCCCTTCTAAGTTATGGATTGACTAGATTTTTAAGCCCTTGGCCCACCGAAAAATGGTGCATCGGACTGATGGGGTAGACATTCGACACACTTCATGGTGGGGCCAACACAACTGGACCTCACAGTACCATTTCTCATATATATATATATATATATATATATATATATATATATAGAGAGAGAGAGAGAGAGAGAGAGAGAGAGAGAGAGAGAGAGAGAGAGAGAGAGAGAGAGAGAGAGAGAGCAGTGGTCTCCTATGAAGCGTACCGCATGAGACTTTGTGCGCACTAAGGCCGGCTTACTTAGATAGTAGGTTGAGGGTGGACCCCATTGTGATTCGTTTGTGACATCCATTCCAACCATTATTTGCCTTGTTAAAATTCATGCATGGTAATGAAAAATTTATACATATGTACTATTGATGTGACCACCCCACATGAAAATGTAGTTATTGAACGCCCACCATTAAAAGAATTTTAAGGGCTACAAAAGTTTTAGAATAAGCTGATATTTGTGTTTCCCTTCATCGAAGTCTGTATGACATAATCAACAAGCTGAATATCAAATAAACGTTATAGTGGACCTTAGGAAGTTTTTAATGGTCGACATTTAATCACCATTGTTTGCTATGGTGTGGTCCACCTTAGATTGGATCTAACTCATTTTTTGAGCTCATGTCATAAAATGAGCTAGCAAAGTGGATAGACTTAGATAATACACATGGATCATTGTGCGGGCCACGAGCGAGCACAACTAATAATAAGGTCCGTATTGGCGAAATTGGATTGCGTACTGAGTTACTGATCAGTACACTCTTATTTTACTGAGTAAACTCATTTGGGACCACCTTGAATGTATGTGGTCTATCCACGTCATCCATCCATTTTTTCATCTAATTTAAGGGGTTGAGCCCAAAATTGAAGCATATCCAAAGATCAGGTGGATCATACAACAGGAAACAGTGGGGATAATGATTTCGACTATTGAAACCTTTCTAGATCCGACGGTGATGTTTATTTGTCATCCAACTTGATAGTAAGATCTTAAAGACATGGATGAAGGGAAAAAAAACAATTACAAGCTTGATCCAAAACTTACGTGGCCCTTTACAATTTTTAATAGTATACGTTCACATGCATAATAGAATCCACGTCTTGCTAGTTCTGCCATCCTATGCCAATTGGATGTGTTGGGGATGCCCACCTCGATGTGTATGTGAAATCCACTCTAGCCATGAGGTGGGTGATAAAAAATTATCAGTAGGGATCTAACATCAGCATGATCCATAATTTAGGTGGGGCACATTAATGGAAATAGTCTGGGAGGATGCTTACCATCCAAATTAATTTACTTGTTGTAGCCCACATAAATTATATATGTGCCTAATTTTTTATAACCATGCATGAATATTCATGAGACAGGTAATGATTGGAGTGCATCAAGGTGGGGCCCTTTAAAAATTCAACGGTAAGTATTCTCTTCTCCCACGTTTTCCTTTATTGTGGCCTACCTAAATCATGAGTCTAACTGGGTTTTGAATTATGTGGCTAAATTTTAATCACAGACCTTGTGGCCATAGTGGATTTCATGAAATTATTATGTTGGGCCCACCCCTAGCCTATAAGCTAGTAAGCTGGCCTCGATGTGCATGAAGTCTCTTACGTCTTATGTGAATGCCTTAGTGCGGACAAAATCTCATGCGGTATTGTTTGTATGAGACCACTACTCTCTCTCTCTCTCCACACACACACACACCACCTAAAATAAGGACACGCCACTCTTTGAGCTTCAACTTAACTTTAATAATCTATCTCTGACTGACTTGGAAATCATTAAAAAACTAAATGGATCAAATTGGGAGCATAATCGGCACGTGCCGGAGACAACTAACAGACCCGATCGGCTAACATCAAATCCAGTAGTGATTAGGTCACAGCTGAGCATCCGAACTCCAAAACCACTGAAACTCTTTATATGTCACAACCGATATATAAAAAGGGATAAAATGAATCCTCTCTACCCATGGATCACCCTCTGTATTACTTAGTCTTTCCGAATAACATTGTATTGAAGCGTGAGAGGTCATATATTCAAAATTAAGAAAAGTACAGTCATTCTTATATATAAAATGGCTATGATATTATTGAATGCAAATCCTGACCGATCAGTATGATTTATTATTCATTAGAAAGGTGGTCAAATGATCTTCTTAACGAACTTAAGTTTCATCATTTTCGAGTTATGATGAGGAAGATTTGGCCCGTTCATTAAAATCACGCATTGCCTAGTGATTATAATTAGAAAAACTTTGGCCGCGCTTTAAACTAGTCAAATGGGACTCTATTGAAATGTTTCAGTTATAATGAAAAGCTTATCAGGCAATGTTTCCAATGATCCTAATATCATCAAAAGTATACCATTGGTCAAATTGTAAACAACCGATTTCATATATTGGATGGATGTATTTTCGGCATATTAAACGAGATCTGGTCAAAGTGATTTTAGTCTTGTTAGAAAGGTTATCTGATTATCTTTCTAATAAAATAAATATTACAAAAATTAAACAAATGATGAAGAAGATATAAGCATTTGAACATTAAGCAGAAAAAAATAAAAAATAATAATTACGTTTATATATATATATATATATATATATATATATATAATATTTTATACCTACTGAAGGCGGGCGCCCACAACAATGCCCGACGCAGTGATTCGTTGGCAACGGAGGCCAATGTCTATATAAGGTATTCAGGACGCACAGACACACAGAGACACATACTAAAACAGAGAGATAGAGAGATGAAGAGAAAGGAAATGAGAAAGAAATAGAGAGAGAGAGAGAGAGAGAGAGAGAGAGAGAGAGAGAGAGAGAGAGAGAGAAAATAGAGAGTAGAAAGAGAGAAAAATACAGAGAGGGTTTGAGAGTTGGACTTCGCCTATAGGTGTTGTCTAAAAGTTCCTAAGAGATTTCCAACGTGCCGACATGCTGCCCAACACATGAGACAAAAAGGCCATCGATGAAGTAAAAAAAAAGAAAGAAGAGGCTAAGAATTTGTCAATCTCTATTTAATTTGCATTCCATTCTACATATTTCAATTGCATTAACCATATCCACATTTCATTCTATTTCATTCTGCATTATTCTCCATCTTCTGATTTTTATTTCATTTGCCTATCTAGGATCTTAAATCCTATGAAGCAAGGATAGTTAGCAATTTTATTTAATTTACTACATTTTACTTTATTTGTCTACTTGGAGCTACTTGGCTCTATGATGTAAGGCTATATAACTTTTCTTTTTATTTTTGCCTGCCCAGCCCTCATGGGTTATGGAAGCACGACCAAATATAAAACGTTGAAATTTCACTAAATCCCAAAAATTACAATTCTTATGAAGTATATACTGCATATTGTGCAGATAAAAAAGGGTGCTTAATCCCTTCCTTTTCTGTCACCAAGACCTTTACCTACAATTTACGGTCGCAAGACCAACCAAGTGTGTCACTTGAGTTAGGAAAATGTGAGATTCCCTGACTCTTAAGAGATTTTACGGTTCCTAGTCGACCGTCGATTTTAAGCTTTATTTGGCTAGAGGCGAGTCCAAATCAAATGGATCTTTATACCCGAGTCAATATCACACATCCCCTATAATGACAAAATCAATACGAAGGCCAACAAGTGAGGGCACCGTCATACTCGTGTGCACGTGTAGGGGGGGTTCACAAAATGGTGACTCTACTGGGCATTGCTAGTTAGTAGTCTATGTCCAACTTAAAACACAAGATTTTTCAACTTTTATGGATTATATAAATTTGACATATTTACTTTCCTGCGCTCTAGTGAATACTGGTCTTATTTACTTTCTGTATCATGTTTTCTAACATTACAGTAAAACTGGTCTTGTACTAACACACTAATTCGCTAACGGTCCAGTGTATATTGGTCCATTTACTTTTTTTCCTGCATTCTATATTCTAGTATATATTGGTCCACTTTACTTTCCTGCCTACATCCTACATTCTAGTGCAAATTGATCTATTTTACTTTCTTGCAAGCCTCCTGTATTCTAGTTTACACTGGTCCAGTTTACTTTCTTGCCTACATCCTGCATTCTAGTGTAAACTGGTCCCTTAACTTTCTTACAAGCAGCCAACATTCTAGTTGTCGCTGGTTCATTATTCGTGCATAATCCAGTTCTCACTGGTCCATTTACCTTTTTCTGTTAATCCAGTGTGCATTGGTTCTCTTGTATTTTCTTAACACTTATGTTGATGTTGTACGTTTGCCTTTTATAAAAAGAAAAAAGAAAAGCACACAAAAAAATTAGAAAAAGAAAAAAGGACAAAAAAAGACTGGAAGGTAAACTCGTTGTGAGGAAATAGCAAGCCATTCTACAACCATTGTGCTCAGAAATCAGTTGCGGGTTCGCTGCCCTGCACAATAATCACTTACTACCAAAGCATTATTTGAACTCGCGCACAAGCAGCAATTTCAGCTCAAGGTGACAATCCTCCAACTCCTCCAGATTCATCGAGACCACAAGCCTCTCAACCGGCCGCATCCACTCCATTGACAACTGATCTTGTCCACGGCTTGAAAAGGTTAGAGAACATTGTGAACTACATTCACGTCGAAATTGCACCACTTATACATAACATGCATGTTAAGATGTGGAGCCACATTTGGATAGGGCTGCTCGACCGGTTGAGTGGCCTAGTCGACCAGTTAAGGGTTGGCTCAAGTTAAAGTCCAGCGAGTAGCATTTTTTAGGTTCGAGGTGCTCAACTAGTCGAGGCCCATACTCGACCACTCAAGGAGCCTGCTTGACCAGTTGAAGTTATGCAGATTCGTTTCTGAATTTTACACGGACTGCGAAGTTTTAAGGTGGTTTTCGCAGAGGTACAAAAGGGAAGTTACCTAAACTATAAATAGGAGTCCTTAGGGCTTTTCTAGGGTTATGAGAATTATTCTAAGGTGTATGCAAAGGGTTTTTCTATATATCTAAGGGGAAAAGGTTAGTATATTTCTTGTAATCTTGTTGTCTTCATAATGGAAGTTTGTACCCAGGGTTTTTTACCCTTGTTTAGAGTTTCTCCACGTATATTTTGTCTGGTGGTTTGTTTGGTATGCTTTGATTCTACTTTTAGATTATATTTCTTCTTGTTTATCATTTGTGGGTGAGATCGGAGATTGGATCTCAGTTCACTAGCGTTGTTGACGTGCTGCGCAACAACTAATATCAATGCTATTAGTTTAGTTCAAGTGAGAGCGATGACGGAAGATAGGAAGACTAGAATTGAGAAGTTTGATGGCTCAAAATTTGCCTTCTAGAAGATGTAGATGGAGGATTAGTTATATCAGAAGGACCTCCATATTCGTCTAGGAGGAAAAGAGAAGAAATCAGAAAATATCACTACAAGAAAAACAACCTTTACCGGCGGCCAAAACTGCCCCTAAAAGCCCCAAAAACTGCCGGTATAAGAATTACTGGCGGTTGGACACGTGCCACTAAAGGAGGGCGTCGCTGTATCTTTTAGCGGAGGTCGTACGCTTTTAACGGCGTTTTTGATGGCAGCCGCTAAAAGAAAAACTTTACTGGCGCTTATTATCCTTTACCGGCGATTCTTTGACTGCTAGTAAAAACTGTAAAAGCGCCCATAAAAGGTATAAAAACACCTATGAAAAGTTATGAGAAACGCCGCTAAAAACTTTCAAAACGCCGCTAAAATTTATGAGAAACGCAGGTAATTTTTGTAACAAACGCCGTTAAAATCTGTAAAAATCGCCGATAAATTATTTACATTGTAAAAGAAAAAAAAAAGAAGAAACAATTAAAAATTCTACTAGGCTGAATCTTATGGATCAAATTCTACTTGTAAATCATTTACAACCAACCTCATTTTTCATAGATGAGCAAGAAAACAACATAGAAAAGGTCTGAAACTACTTACCCAAAAGCGTTCAATGTAGCCAACAATCCATGAATTTCCATGTTTTCCATGTTATTATCATCATGTTGATATACCTAAAGTATAAATAAAAATGGCAATTACGACCATGATAAGAACTTAAAATCAAAATACAAATAGAAAAACTACATGAGACAGATTTTTCAGGTTGGTTACAGTTTCCATGCAACCATTCAAACCGGTTGCTAGAATGTGAGAACAGATATGCCCCATAACCTACATGAATGTGTTCCTTTATTACACATAGGTCATCAATATAACTGAAAACCACAAGAAGCTATTTTTCTGCAAGCAACTCGATGCACTATGTTCTCAATGATTTGACTAAAGTAGAAAACCCACCCTATCATAGAATATGATATAAAGCCTGCTCATCAGACTCTCTGTTGAGAATTACATAAGCAAAAGATCAAAAGCGCAATAGAAATGGTTGATAGGGAGAAGATATCGGTTAGTTGGCTAGTAAAAAGAGTCCCAAAAACAAATTTCATGAGTGAGAACAGAGTCCGAAGCTCAACTTCTTCCAACCAAAATATAGCACACCAGAACTAGGGTATGAGATCAAGCAGATACCTGGATCCCTGCCAATGCAGCATTTGCAGCAGTAATAGATTTAGCTGAAACAAGTTTTTCCACATTTTCAGCTTGAGAAAGATCTAAGCATCCACTGAGAAAAGCATGGAGAGTGACCTCACCTGATAGAACACATAAGAAGAAAGGTGTTGTCAGAACATCCATTTTTTGTTGCACTTATAAAGTGATTACATTAGTCAGGGCACAAATTTATGAAACAGGGAAACAAAATAGCTTGTGGTTCACATTCATCTTACATGCCGTAATACATTTAGCTCCGGAATTCCTTTTTTTTTCCAGTATTTTCAGGCCTATGGGCATTTTTTTATTATTGAGTTCTCTTTTATTCCTTAAAACAAGAATAATAAACAATCCAAAAGAAAGAAAACAATAGCCACAATAAGAAAGCTCACCATCTCTCCTGATCTTGGTAGAAGACCATGCCACTTAGGACCCACTCCAATGGAGTGCCCAAATTTAGGACAGCAACATGTTATAATTATGCTGGCCTTGGGCTAAAATTTTGAGGAGTGGGGCCCACCATATTATAAAGATCTTAGAGGAAATGATTTATACCTTTAGTTCCTTAAATGTTGGGCTTAATGAATGCACTTTTGAGGCCCACTACAGTTGAATTTAATTGGGTCCATGAAAGTAGCTAGTTGTTGAACTATTTAAGGCCCATAGAGTGGACCCATTTGATGTGTTCCAAGGCCCATGGGATTAGGCCCATTTGATATATTTAAGGCCCATAGAGTGGACCCATTTGATGTGTTCCAAGGTCCATGGGATTGGACCCATTTGATGTATTTTAAAACCCATAGGATTAGGCCCATTTGATATGTATAAGGCCCATGGGTCGAGAACCATTTGATGCAATCTAAGGCCCACGGGTTGTGACCCATTGCAATGCACATAAGGCCCATTGGTGCGGCCCATTGATGTGGCCCATTTGATGAGTAAAAGGCCCATATGACATGGCCCATTTGATGTATTTAAGGTCCAATGGGGTGTACCTAAGGTCCATTGCAATGTGTGATCCCAACCTGGTTTACGTAATGTTATTCACCACGGGCTACACCTTAGGAACAATGTTGGTTTGACGTCCACATTGAGAGTATAATGTTGGTTAAATGTCCGCATTGCGACTCTCCCTAGGGCCCATTGGTAGGCTCGTAGTGGTTGTATGCAAGCCGTCTAGGCCAGCTGCGTTGTAAGGATAGGGCATTACTTTATAACATGCTTAGTATAACTCCATGACGCACAACCCATTTGTATCGGTCCATTTGATCGGCCTGCTCGTATCGGCCATTTAATTGATTTAGCCCATATGATTGATTAGGCCCATATTGATATATTTGTGGCCTGTTGCTAAGGCCATATATGAGGCCTGTTGTTGAGGCCCACCTTGATGTATATGAGGCCTGTTGTTGAGGCCCACCTTGATGTGTATGAGGCCCGTTGTTGAGGCCCACCTTGATATGTATGAGGCCCGTTGTTGAGGCCCACCTTGATGTGTATGAGGCCTGTTGTTGAGGCCCACCTTGATGTGTATGAGGCCTGTTGTTGAGGCCCACCTTGATGTGTATGAGGCCCGTTGTTGAGGCCCACCTTGATGTGTATGAGGACCGTTGTTAAGGCCCACCCTGATGTATATGAGGCCTGTTGTTAAGGCCCACCTTGATGTGTATGAGGCCCGTTGTTGAGGCCCACCTTGATGTGTATAAGGCCCGTTGTTGAATCCCACCTTGATGTGTATGAGGCCCGTTGTTGAGGCCCACCTTAAATATTATAAGGCCCATGTTGCAAGGCCCATTGTGATGTTTGCAAGGCCCATGGGTCATGGCCCATTGCAATGTATGTAAGGCCCAATTGGTGCAGCCTATTCGATATATTTATGGGGTTCATGTCATTAGGCCCATCCTGTTGTATTGGTGACCCGTCCATTGAGGGTCACCCGTGGTATATATTTGAGGCCCATGTGTAGGGCCCACCTATTGTGTATTTAAAGCCCATGGGTTGTGGCCATAGTGATGTATATTAGGCCTATGTGATGTAGCCCATACTTATGTGTATTAGACCCAGGTATGTGACTCACCTACGAAGTATATTTGAGGCTCATTGTGATATATCTGAGGCCCATGGGTGCGACCCATCCAGATGTATTTGAGGCCTATGGGCAAGGCCCATTGTAATATGTGTTAGGCCCATGACTAGGGCCCACCTGTTTCCTATATTTGGCCCTTGTGTGAGGCCATGTGCCCATTATATATTTGATTCTATGTGGGCCATTCCTTGGGGGCAATGTTGGTTAAAAGTCCACATTGTCGACGCCGGTTATTGATACCGTTTATGAGCATGTGACATCATAACATCATGATACATGCTCATTCGCATCATCTGCATGTCTGTTAGGAGATATGATTGACCATTGCATATGTCATAGTGTTGGCTGTTATGAGACTCCCTGATAGGCGGAGATTGTCTCACATGAGCGCACGGTTTGCGCAGGATTGATGCATGACTGGATTGTATGACTTATGCATCTTGCATTGTGTACTGTGATTACTGTATGCCCTAGTGACACCAGGGTCGTAGCCTCCACAGGCATATCGTGGATGGCCAGATGGGACACCAAAAATCTGTTCTACATGGGGTGTTATAGATATCCCTGGGTGAAAGTCCCTAAACCCTTTTGGTTCCAGAGGTTGCTCCAACGTCTAGACCGAGTGGGTAGATGAGCGCCGAGTGCCGATTATCAGATGGCTGCACTCTTCACTGTCTCGTGGTCGGTTAGAAGGGGGTGCAACCTTACCTGCCCGAGAGGAGGAGAAAATGCTAGGTTGAGTCTGACCAGCTCGAGGAATGGGTCCGCTATTGACGAGCCGGGCCCGATATTGGTAGGCAGATAGTGAGGTCTCTTTCACTCACCTTGTTGTGCACAATGGGGCGGCAATCTGGTATGGAGTGTAATAGACCCTGGTGATTTCCCAGAAAGGAACTGTACTGATATGTGAACTTATTGAGTAGGAGTGTATGTTCATTCATTCACTATCCACTCGGACTGGTGGTACGCAACTAATTGTTGTGTACCTTCGTTATGGTAAAGATTTCGGTTAGGCGCGCGACTAACCTGAGATCAGGGGTTTACCACGTTGAGTCTGACTATCCAAATTTAGGTATGGGACTGATTTGGATAGAAGTCCATTGTGGCAGACTCCGTAGCCTTCGATACTATGTACTATCATCCCGATATCACACTCCAGCATGGTCATTCCATTAGCACTATATACTACATTTTGCATTACATCTTCGGCATGTGGCATTGTGGGTTGTTATGTTTCTGTATTCCTGTGACTTAGATGAGAGTGATGATATTTGTTAGCTCTTTCGAATTGTGTATTACATTATATCCTTGTCATTTGACATTTGATTATTTATGACTCATCATTTGCATAGTTGTCCTATATTGCGTATTCTGATATTGATTAACTTATGGACTTGTTCATACTTTCGCTCATTCTGTTATCGCATGATTATAATCTTGTCAGTATTTCTGTTTACGCTGATAATTTTTGCTCTTATCAGTGTTTCTGCTTATTCAGTCATTGTATGATTTATGGATTAATAGCTTTTCGGTATTGTATGATTATGATATTGTATTGAATACTTGGCACTTATCTCGTGCACACACTTACACCACCCTCTAAGCTTTCTATAAGCTTATGCACGATATATGCGTGCAGGTGATGTTAGGTTGCAGCAGCATTGAGCTTGGAGCGTGTAGCTATTTTCTGGAGCTTTGATTTTGACATAAATATTTCCCTTTCAGCATTGTATTCAAATGATTATATTAGTGGATATGTGATGATGATGTTGCCTTTATGATTTAGGTAAACTTGTGGTTATGCTTATTACTAGTTAAATATATATAAAAAAAATAATCCTCCTTGTAGGATCCCAGGATCGAAAATCTGGCATATAAATGCTAGGAGTCGAGAATGGGGTACTATGGAGGCTGTCGGCACCGGATTCGGTGATTGAAATTCCTGTGAATCCGATTTTCGGGTTTAAGGTGTGACACAAAATGACAAGGGAAAGTTACAATAGGAAGGAGAACATAAAGAGTAATAGGCAGATAATGAGAAAGTGATATGAAAGAACATAATATAAACCTGAAGCATCAAGCTATAATTCATAATCCAAAATACAATATCCAAAAGACAATGTTATCAAACCATAATCCATAATACATATCCAAAATAAAAAGATAATGTGATACTATCCAGAAGATAATTCACCTAATCTGATCTAGAGGCGGGAGCAGGGATAGTCGGATCAATCTGGTGTAACCCCCTATTAATGCGACAAAGATATTTTCGCATGTACTTAAATCACATATCGTGGGCTATATTCATATTATCAACCTTTTTCTCCAATGCACGAAGGCGTGCATCATAACCAGATGGATCATAATCTAGATCATTAGGTGAATCAGTTTCTATATCATCAAATAAGTCATCCATATTAAAATCTTATTGAGGAAGATCGTCAGCTTCCCCTTCGTTTCCAGCTTCACCACCAACACCACCTTGAGCAGATCCAATTTCATCTTATTAAGATTGGAATTGTTGAAAATAAGATGATGAATTGGTGCCTCATTAACAGGTTTATCGACAAGCATGTGAGTGGCTAAAACAGTCATAAGATAACCGAACGGAATATCACTATGACCCGGATGGAGATGAAACTGAATAATGAAATAACAAATCAAAGAAGGAAGACAGACCTTGGTACCAGAAGCAATAGAATGCAACACACGAACCATAAAAGAAGTCAACTCGGTTTTATTACCGGATCAAGGATATACATTGGAAATGAAGAAACGATGAAACACTCTGTATCTAGGTAACTGATACTTTGCAGGGAGCGCATTCGCTTTGTGTGTCCATTGCACATCAATTGTGCATAAATCTCGTGTTAACATGCATTTTTCCGATTCAGATGGTTTGTCATATAAAGTATGAATCGGTATACCTTTATCATTAACAGGTATATCCATAATACCTGATATCAAATGACGGTCTATTTCAACTTTTCCTTCTCTAGTATCAATTGAAAATGTTAAATTATCAAGAGAAAATTCTAAGATGCATGCTACCATTGATTAGGCAATGGACTGGTATGCAGCCCCACCCCAAAGTAAAATGTTAGTCCAGCTAACAGATTCAAGGAGGAAGACAATACCATATGGAGCAATGTAATTGAGATCAGCAGTATGTTTAATGATAATGTTACGGACACGTAAATCTCTTACATCTTAAGAATCATCTTCGGGTGACCGAAGGTGCCATTTAATTATCGATGCAGATCTAGAAGAAGATGGACTACGGAATATTTTCTTTTTCCCTCTAGCATCCATATTCAAAAAGATATACAAAGAGAAAGCAAGATGTACAACAGAAAAATGGGTTTTCTCTAGATCAGTAAATTGAGAGGAAACCCTTGAAAAACCCAACAAGAGATGAAATCTATCTATACTATGAACAAATCAAAGCATAGAGAACATGAATCTTCAAGAAAGATGATGAAATAGGACTTACCTTGAAGAACAACAAGAAATCCTATGACTGGTCGAGCCACGACTCGTCATAGGTGGGTGTAAAAATGAAGAAGAATGTAATTTTCCCCAAATTATATCATGTTCATGAGTACCACGACCGGTCGTACTATGACTGGTCGTGTACATCCACGACCGGTCGAGTATCGACCAAAAAATAAATTTTTAATGCAAAAATTTAAAATTTAAACATATATAATATGAAATATGACACACTATGATACATGCAAGCAAGAGTATTTAATGTAAAATGCACATACCAAGATCAAATTTCAATTTATTAAACCTGCTTTTGTCGAGCGGTTTAATAAATATATCAGCAAGTTGATTTTCAGCTGATATATATTCCAAAGAAATAACTTTTTCTTCAACCAACTCACGTATGTAATGATACCTAATGTCAATGTGCTTAGTACGTGAATGCTGGATTGGGTTTTTGGAAATGTTTATAGCACTGGAATTATCACAATGTAAGATCATTGAATCTTGATTAATTCCATAATCGCTAAGCATGCGTTTCATCCAAACTAGTTGAGTACATGCATATCCAGCTACAATATACTCAGCCTCAGCCGTGGAGAGCGATATTGAGCTTTGCTTCTTGCTGAACCAAGAAACTAATCAATTTCCAATGTAAAAACAACCACCACTGGTTGATTTTTTATCATCAATATTTCCGGCCCAATCAACATCTGAGTACCCAGCTAATTGGACACTAGTATCAAAAGGATACCAAAGTCCCAAATTTATAGAACTTGCGACATATCTAATAATCTGTTTAACAGCAGTAAGATGTGATTCCTTAGGATTAGACTGATATCTTGCACAAATACCAATACTAAATGCGATATCAGGTCTACTAGCAGTTAGATACAACAAACTGTCAATCATACTGCGATATAGTTTAGGATCTATATCTTTACCTGTAGAGTCTTAACGTTGTACTCATAGGAGTATCAAAGTTCTTACCATTCTCAAATCCAAACCTTTTGACCAAGTTTGAAGCATGTTTGGTCTGAGAAATGAAAATTTCATCAGGTTATTATTTTACTTGCAACCCTAAGAAATAGTTAAGTTCACCAACCATGCTCATTTCAAACCTTGATTTCATTAACTCTGCAATCTCAATAGACATGTTAGAACAAGTAGATCCATAAATAATGTCATCAACATAAATTTGAACCATTAAAATATCATTGTTATGTTTTTTAATAAAGAGTGTTTTATCAACACTTCCAACTTGAAAGCTATGATTAAGTAAGAATTTAGTCAATTTCTCATACCATGCCCTGGGGGCTTGTTTTAGACCATAGAGAGCCTTTTTGAGACGAAATATATGGTCAGATAACTTAGGGTCTTCAAACCCTGAAGGTTGTTCAACATACACGTCTTCATGTAAATCGCCATTCAAGAAAGCACTCTTTACATCCATCTGATATATTTTAAATTTTCTAAAGCATGCGATGGAAATAAAAGGTCTGATTGACTCAAGGCGAGCGACTGGAGTAAAGGTTTCATCGTAATCGATACCTTCAATCTGAGTGTACCCTTGTACAACCAGTCTAGCCTTGTTTCGTATAATATTTTCAAGTTCATCAGATTTATTTTTATAGATCCATTTTGTTCCAATAATGTGTTTATCTTTAGGTCTAGGAACAAGATACCAGACATCATTACGAACAAATTGATTAAGTTCATCCTGCATAGCAACTATCCAATTTTCGTCAAAAAGTGCTTCTTTTACGTTGACCGGTTCTATTTGGGATGTAAAACAAACATAATTACATATGTTCACAAGTTTTTTGCGAGTACAAACTCCAGTGAGAGGGTTTTCAAGTATTTGATTGGTTGGATGATCTTTAACAGTCCTTGGTTCAGATTCTTTTTGACTTGATGAGATATCTTGATTGTCAATAATAAGAGCTTCATCATCATCTGAACTCGGAGCTGGTGTATTCAAATGATCATCAATGACCACATTGATGGACTCTTAAATCACACCAGTTCTCTTGTTTAGAACCCTATAAGCTCGACTGTTCAAAGAATAACCAAGAAAAATACCTTCATCACTTATCGCATCAAACTTACCCAAATTTTCACAATCCCGTAAAATATAACACTTGCTGCCAAAAATCCGAAAGTATTTGACAGTAGGTTTCTTTTCAAACCATAATTCATAAGCAGTCTTATTATCAGATTTACTGATATAAACCCGATTAATAATATAACATGCGGTATTAACTGCTTCAGCCCAAAGATTTCTAGAGAGCTTCATGCTATTTAACATAACATTAGCCATATCCTGAAGCACTCTGTTTTTTCTTTCAACAATACCATTTTGTTGCGGTATTTTGAGCGCAGAGAATTCATGCGATATTCCCTGATCGCTACAGAATTTCTCAAAACTACTGTTTTCAAATTCAGATCCATGATCACTACGGATCTTACTAACATGAGAACCTTTCTCATTTTGAATTCGTTTGATGACCTTTTTCACTTCATCCAGGGTTTTAGTTTTGTCTTTTAAGAACAATACCCAAGTGAATCTGGTCTAGTCATCTACGATAACCAAGATGTATTTTTTGTCTCCTCGACTCTCCGATCTGGTTGGTCCAATAAGATCCATGTGGAGAAGCTCGAGTGGTCTAAATATGGTATTGGAGTTCACTTTCTTGTGAGAGCTCCTAATCTGTTTGCCCAACTGGAATTCTTCACATATTTTGTCTACTTTTTACAATTTGGGTAGACCTCTAATTAGTTCTCTTTTTCTCAATCTAAATAAGTTCCGATAGTGTTTATGTCCAAGGCATTTATTCCATAATTCAGTCTCATCGGTATGGACCATGTAACATGATTGAGTAGATGAGCTTGCATCACTAATTATGTAGCAGTTTTCAGAAATTCTGCGACCAGTTAATATAACAGAACCCTTTTTATTAACTATCTCACAACCTTTATTAGAAAACTTTACACTATGGTTGTTATCACATATCTGAGAAATGCTTAGAAGGTTGTGTTTTAAGCCCTCAACATATAAAACATTTTTAAATAAGGAAGGTTATAAAGCTGAATCGTACCTTGGCCAATGATTTTACAATTGATTCCATCACCAAATGTGACTGACCCTTCAGTCATATCTTTAAGATCGGTGAATAAAGCTTTGTCACCTGTCATATGCCTCGAGCAACCACTATCTAGGTACCACTTTGAATGGCTTGTTGCTTTGAAAGCAGTGTGGGCAACCAAGCTGGCAACTTTAGGAACCTATTTCATAACTGTTTTGGGTTTACGAGAATAAATGATTTTTTTATGTCTGTTGTTATAGGAGAGACTTATAGAGTTAGATTTTAATAGCTCCTTGAGAAGATCAATTATTTTTTCAGCTAATGGATTTCAGTTTTGAAAATTAAAGTTGACATGGCTACTTTTAGGTTTTTGAAAAGTCCTTGAATTTTTGAAAAAATCTTGATAAGTATTCTTTTCTTTTGAGTTTGAAGACTCTCCTTTTACAAATTTAGGAGTAATGTTCTTTTGTTTTGGAGATGTATCCTTATCATAGCCCAACCCGGATCGATCGCCACATTTTCTTGATCCGGACAATAATTTTTTCAATTTAGGATCACCATGGGCATATCTCCATGTGTCTTTCAAACTCTGAAGAGAAGCAACCTCATTTTTGAGCTTTTCATTTTCGGATCTCAAATCTTCAATTTTGGAGGTTTTGAAATCTAAATCACATTTGGTTTTTTCAAAAGAATCAGAAATATGAGACTTTTCTAAAACAAGAGACTCATAATCTTCCTTAAGCTTAGAAAATTTTCCTTTTGTAATTTAAGCTTGACAGCAATTTTACAACTCTCCTTATAAAGCGCATTATAAGCATCCTGAAGATCATCTTCATTATCGCAATCACTATTCAGATTTTCTTCACTAGATATATCATCATTATCTGAAAGGGTGATCTTGGCTAGAGTCATAAGGGCTTTAACATCTTCGCCCAATTCGGTTTCAGAATCTTCTGATTTAGAAGAGGATTCAGAATCAAATGATTCATCCCAAGTAGCCATCATGCTTTTCCTTTTTGATTTGTCCTTTTTAGGACATTTGTTAGTTAAGTGCCCATACTCTTGACAGTTGTAACATTGACTATCTTTCAAGGATTTACGAGTTTTAGGTTTAGATTGTCTCTTATCATTTGACTTTTGAAAATTAACTTTTTCTTATTTTTAAAAATTTTATAAAACTTTTTTACAAAAAGTGCCATATCATCTTTGGAATTTTCTAAATCCGAAGTGCTCTCTTGTGAAGTATTTTTAGATGATTTGAGAGCAATTGATTTTCCTTTAGGAGCCTTAAAAGATAACTCATAGGTTTGAAGTGAACCAACTAGTTCCTCAACCCTTATGGTATCCATATCACGAAATTCCTGAATTGCGGTTACTTTAGAATTGAACCGTTCAGGAAGTGAACGTAGTATCTTTGTGCACACTTTACTTTCTAGGATTCTATCACCAAGACCCCACATAGAGTTCACAATATCATTCAATCTAGTGTAGAAGTCCATAAACATCTCATTCTCCTCCATATGAATTTCTTCAAATTTAGTTGTGAGGAGTTGGACTTTAGATTTCTTGACAATAGATGTACCCTCATGTGTCATTTCTAATACATCTCATGCTTGTTTTGTATTTTCACAAGAGATGATTCTTTTGAATTCATCTGGTGATAATACACAAGTAATTGCATTTAGTGCTTTTGCATTGACACTACTTTCACTTTTCTGAAGTGTGGTCCAAAGAGAATAAGCCGTTACTTTCATTGTTTTTGAACCATCGCCATTAGTTACTTCAGTGATAGGAGGGTTCCATTCATTCACTGTGGCCAGCCACACACTTTCATCCAAGAATTTAAGGAAGATCCTCATCCTGGCTTTCCAATAAGCATAGTTTGTGCCATTAAAGGGTGGTGGCCTAGTGATTGATAGGCTATCAAAATTTAACATCTTAATATAGCTTAGATCGTTAGCTCATGAAATAAATCCAATAAATAAACAATACGCACGAGCTATTAGGCTCTGATACCACTTGAAAGGGCTTAGCTATATACCCTAGAGGGGGGGTGAATAGGGCAATGCCAAATAAAATTAATAACAGCGGAATAATAAAAGAAATAAAGCATAATGCTGAATTTAAAGTAGCCTAAATAAAGAGATTGATACTTTATCAGTTTTAAGGACAACCTTACACCAAAAACCAAAGGTTTAAGGTAGGACAACCTTATTTCTAGAACGTCCTTAGTATCACAACCCAATGAGGAATAATAAACAAGGAAATCAAAATAACTTGCAGAAAATAAATCCTAAGTTATTACAACATTCATCCACACTTGCTTGAAGTGATTACAACATTTATCCACAAACACTCTCCACAAAATAGAATGAATAAAAATAATGAAAGAGTAAAACACATCCACAACACAACGATATATAGTGGTTCGCCTGTGTGTACACCATCTGTTATCCAACAGCCACAGATTGCTACTCTACTCCTAATATCCTCACATAGGGGATATTAGCATGCACTATCAAAATATGTTTCACAGGTTCACCTAAAACCTTCACAATTGTGTCTTTGATCTCGGGCTTACACAATCCAAAAACCCCATAATCTGAGTTTTCTAGCTCTCCTTAGATAACCAATACAATGAGATTTTTCTGGCGAATCTCAAACAAAAACCAGAGAAAGTAAATTACAAAAATGTAAAATACCTGAATCACCTTTTGAAGAAGCTCGGTAGAACCAATCGGAGTAGAAGTTCGATTCAACGTTCAAAGTCCAATACTCACTTTAAGAATGGTTCTAAGTTTAATTGATTTTAAATAAAAAAGGGCTAGTTCTATTTGATTTTGAATCCAAGAAGAAGGAATATCAAAAATTCTCCTTTTCTAATAAGATTGGAATGTAGATCAAAATAAAAAAAAATAAGCTAGCAAAAGGAATATTAAATAAGCACAAAGTAGCTTAAAATAAATATAAACTTATCTAAGAGAATAGCCTAAAGATCGCTTGAATAGAATTGAATTGAATTGCTAAAACTCTGAAGTTCGTGCTCTATTTATATCCTGAAAAATCCCGTCTACGACTGGTCTTAGGATCCTAGGACTGGTCGTAGCTCCAAAGATTTTCAAAGATTTTCACGGGATTGAATTTTCTATTCCACGACCGGTCCTGGGCATTCTACGACCGGTCCTGGGCCACCTACGACTAGTCGTGGGACACATACGACCGGTAGTAGGACCCCAAAATTGGTTGCTGGAGTTTGAGTCGTAGGACTACGACCGGTCGAAGGATGAGTCGTAGAACTCACAGGACTGGTCGTAGGATGTCCAGGATTGATCGTAGGACAGCCAGAAAGATCCAAAAATCTTCAACAGCATAGGACTGGTCCTATAAAACTTAAGACTGGTCGTAGCAGAGCTAGGACTGGTCTTGAAGTCTCTAGGACTGGTCTTAGAACAGACCAAACAAGCATATTGAAATATATGAGTTATGTATTCAGAATGACCTATTGTAAAGCCCATCCTAAGGTCAATCTAAGGTCAAACAAAACTTAAAAGTGAGATGGACATTGAAAGTCTGTACACTCAGATGACCCTTAAGAGAAGCTTGAGAATATACAAATCTTGTAGTAGGCCTTCTTGAGCTTGAACTTGACTTGACAAAGTCTTCTAATATACTTGAACTTGATTGAATCTTGAACATGCAAACTTGAAGACTTCAATTCTTGAATTCTTCATCCATATCTTAAAAACTTTCTTCAATTAAGATCTTGTCTTGAAATTCAATGTCTTGATTGTAATGAATAGTCTTCAAACATAAAACACAAGATATACAAGACATAGATATAGGTTTTGGCACCACAAAATTTGACAACCAAAGGGATATGAAATCATAACACTTACAGAAGGACACCTCAGATCTCAAAATACAACTGTCTAGAGAATTTTCCATGAAAGATTTAAGAGTTGCAAAATAAATCCTAGGCATGAGGATAAAATGTGACAGAGAAAAGAAGAAACTAGTTTTGTCAGACGCAGAGTACATAGCTAGGTACTTGATCAATTCAGTATGGGAGGTGCTAAGCCGGTTAGCACTCCATTAGCCAACCACTTCATGATTTTTAAGGAGCAAGGTGCAAAGAGGCAGGGGGAACGAGACTACATGGCTAAAGTTTCATACGCGTTAGCTATTGGGAGTCTCATGAATGCTATGTTGAGCACGAGGCCAGACATTACTCAAACAGTGAGAGTTGTTAGCAGGTTCAGGAACAACCCCGGGAAGAAACATTGGGAAGCTGTAAAGTGGATCCTAAGATACCTGGTAGGTATTGTGGATGTATGACTATGTTATAGAGGATCGAAAATCAAGCTATAAGGCTATGTAGATTCAGATTTGACAGGAGATATCGACAGCAAAAGAAGCACTACAGGTTATGTCTTTACTCTGAGTATTACTGCAGTCAGTTGGGTCTCCCAGTTACAGAAGATAGTATCTATCAGTACAATGGAAACAAAATATGTTGCAGTTAAGAAACGTACAAGGAGATGGTGTGGATGCAAGGTTCCATGTAAGAGTTGGTAAAGAAGAAAGTAGATTGCAAGCTGTACGGTGGCAGTCAGAGTGCAGTACACTTAACTAAGAATTCAAACTTTCATTCAAGGACCAAGCATATTGACATTAGATATCACTTCATATGTTCGTTACTAGAAGATGGATCGATTGCTCTAGAGAAGATTTATATAAGTGAGAATCGTATGGATATGCTGACCAAGGCGGTCACATGAGAGAAGTTGAAGCTCTGTTCAGCTTTGATTGGTCTTCAGGCTCGAAGATAAGGAAGTAGTCACTCCAGATGTAGAAGATGAAAGTTTATGATGATGTGTCTCCAAGTGAAAGATTGTTGAGATGTGGAGGCACATCTGGACAGGGCTGCTCGACCAGTCAAGGGCTGGCTCGACTCAAAGTCTAGCAAGCAGCAGTTTTTAGGGTTTGAGGTGCTCGACTGGTCGAGGCCCATGCTTGATCAGTCGAGGGTCCGCTCAACCAGTCGAGGAGCCTGCTTGACCAGTCGAGGTTACACAGATTCGTTTCCAAATTTTGCATGGACTACGAAATTTTTAAGTGGTTTTCGCAGATATGCAAAAGGGAAGTTGCCTAAACCATAAATAGGGGTCCCTAGGGCTTTTTTAGGGTGATAAGAATTATTCTAAGGTATATGTGTCACTACCTAGACTTGGTGACTGGACTCACCAGGAACTCAATAGCCGGTTCTGGCCGCAACAGCCTTTGTGGTACCCCATTCTCAGTTCCTGGCTTAGGTTCCGATCTTGGGATCCCATAAGGAGGATTTCCATATCATAAATCTAATTTGATAGAGCATACCTAAGATCATAACACAGTAATCTCAGAAAGTAACCATAGAAACGCATTGCAAAATCCACTAAAAATTTAAGCTTTTACAGGTACATAAGGCTCAAAGCAAATACATAAGGTAAGGAAGGAAGAGAAAAGTCAACAACAGGTCCTCAACACGCTCCAAACCAATGCTCCACCGCTACTCCGCCGACCTAGGATCTCCTGAATGTAACAATCGTGCATAAGCTTATAGAAAGCTTAGAGGGCAGTGTAAGTGTGTGACAATAGTGTTCAGAAGAAATAGAAAGATGAAGAGGGAACCATGAATGATACCAATGCCACTAGCCATACCGAGGCTAAGTTATGAATGCAGTAAGCTGTACTGAGGCTATGCAATGCAATACATGCGAGGCGATGCAACAGAACACTTATACAGCTGATGCAAATGTAATGCGAAGTAATGTCGGTTCTCATATCCAATCCACACATCAAGTTCATTTCCATCATAAGGAATCCACCGGAGTCAAGTACACAGCTGGATGACTACTGCTCTCCAAGACCCGCACAGTCAAACAAATGTAGGAGACCTTAATACCCATTTGTGGACAGCTAATCACCAGTAAGGCTTGACAGTAGCGGACCCATTTCACAAGCTGATCAAACTCAGCCTAGCTATGCCCCCTCACTCAGGCTGGTAAGGCCAAACCCCATCTCAACCGACCTAGCAACAGTGGGAGTTGTGGCCTAACGGTATAAAGCACTCGGGTGCTCATATTTTCCACTCAGAAATGGCGTTGAGGTGTCTCCTCGTTACCGTGAAGGTTTAGGGGCTTTCACTCAGGGACATTTTATGTGCCCTAAATACTCAAGTATCATTTTCGGTGTCCACACACGGTCATCTACAATATGCCTGTGGAGGCTACGGCCCTGATGAAGCAAGGGCGAATATCCCCATGCTATGCAATGTCAGATGCATGAATCACACTATCACCCATCCATTAATCTTAAGCATCCATCGTGCTCCAGAGGGAAAACTCCATTCCTCGAGGAGATACCAACATGTCCTACACAATAGCATAACCACGGTCAATCATACCTCAACCAATCATGCATATGATGCATATGAGAGTGGGCCATGAAGATGAATAAGGGTGTCAATGAGGTGAAGATGAACTCTCTACCTAATCATGAAGGTTCTAGGTACTTAACCAATTCCTCATAAGGAATGCATCATCTAATGGGGGCCCATTTACCTGGGCTAGCCCATGAACCTAAGCAAACAAGATACGAGCCTAAATAATATAGAGATGGGCCTAATAAGAGACTAAGGTGGGCTTTCAACCACACTTAGTACAAATGCGCCTAGAGGGGTCCAAAAGGGGACATTCAACCACCATTGCCCCAAGGCATCCAACCACAAACCATAAGCTACAAGGCCTAAGGCCCACATCTAAGTCCTATATAAAGCATTAAGAACTATTGACCAATCCATCCATAACAACATGGGTCGAAGGAAGGGAAATCAAGGCCTAGAGCCCAAGTTCCACTAGCCATCAAATCCATGCATTTAGTTGGAATAAATGGGTAGCCCATGAGCATAAAAATGTGGCCCAAAAATAAATCTAAGTTGGGTGAAATGGGCCCCACTACATCAGCCCAATAACTAGCAATTTAAGTAGGTAACCAAGGGCCTAATACCACCCCTATCTCAGCCCATAAGTCCATCAAAATGGTGGAAGCAGCCCAAACACATGGCTAACCAAGTTGGGACGTTCTAGCCCAATCTGAGCCCACTAGGAACTCCCAAAATCTGGTCTAAGTTTGGATCCCACAAATGATCATCAATGGTGGCCCAAACATGCATTAATTAAGCTTAAGAATATACCTAATATAAGGGAGCAATAATTACCCAAATTTCCTTAATATGGCGGGCCACACATTTAATACAATTTCAGCCCAAAAAAAGTGTTTATTTGAGGCCCTTGCTAGACTTTCAGCCCACCCAACTTCTCGGGCCTGCTGAAGTCCCAAAATTATCTAAATAGGTGGGGAATTAATCCCATAAGGGCCAGTAACATTCATAGGGGGCCCCACCAGATTAGAAATAGGGGCTTTGTGGGGCGTCCTAGGCCTGTGCAGTCCAAGGCCATGGACGGCCTAGGCCAAACACATACAATAAGGTGAGCTCCTCCCATCCCAAGTGGGCTCCACAAGGGATGTCCATCTAGGGTGGACCCTCCCCACGTGGGCCACCCATGGATGGGACGGCTGGGATAAAACACATACACATGGTGGGCCTATGGGTTAGGGACGACTAGCTAGGTTGGACGTCCACTAGCTGGATGTCCAGCGAGGCTCTCTGGTCTAGCCTGTTTGCAAGGCTCGCACCCTAGACCGTACCATTCCGTATACTCATACGGTCCTCTTGGTCGAATTCTTGCAAATCGTGACCTGTAACCAACGTTTGCATGTGATCCTAAGCCGAGTTCTGCATATTTGAGTCGACTCGACCCTCGACTTGTACCAGTGCGATCAAACCGTTGCAGCAGTTTCGATGTCACGACTCATGCACCAAGGCGATACCCTGGCCAGGAGATGTGGGCCCAC
The DNA here is from genome assembly GCA_037074715.1 of Magnolia kwangsiensis. Classification (NCBI taxonomy): domain Eukaryota; kingdom Viridiplantae; phylum Streptophyta; class Magnoliopsida; order Magnoliales; family Magnoliaceae; genus Magnolia; species Magnolia kwangsiensis. Next base: position 72,957,961 of record CM073584.1, read on the forward strand.
GTTTAGTTTGAGAAAAACGTCGTGTGTTGTAAATCCGTAGAGAATTCATCACATCAATCACTTCACTTGTTAAAGTACAACCATCAAGTCAAGTACCCTATCTCATCCCCCAAGTACACTACACCATCCCCAAAGTCTACTTTTCCATCCCATCTCTTACACACCCCATCACTCCTCTCCCATCATCTCCCTCTCCTTCATTCTCTCTCTCATTTTTTCCCTCCCAAGCAACCCAGGTCCAAGCTCCCCATGAGAGAGCTAGTGTGGCCCACCTTCCTTACTCCCATCTCCACCGTCCATGATCCAATCTCGACCGTTGAAGTTTGTCCATTGAAGCTCTATGATACTTTGGTGAAAGAAGAAAAAAATTATAAGTGGGTGCTTCTCTCTCTCCCTCCCTTTTTCATTTATTTTGTGTGCAAAGATGTGATCGTGTGGCCCACTCAATGAGTTGTGAGATGTCCAAACCGTTCACAAATGGACCTCACCTTGATGTGTGTCTTATGCACACCATCCAAACATTTGGTGGCCCACCCTAGTAGCACTTATGGGTGAGGCCCACCTTAAATGTGTTATATGCAACCATCCAGCGTCCCTGGACGCTGGACGAGCTTCACAATGAAGTGTGAGCTGACAGTGGATGCACTAACACCAAAAATAATAATAATAATAAACAAATAAATAAAGGAATTTGGGTGGGCCACTTGTGTAGGCCCCACCTTGATATATATTTTCAATCCAAGCCATCCATCCCCTTTCCTACTTCATTCTAGGCGTTGAACCGAAAAAAATGGAGCCAATCCAAGGTTCTGGCAGCCCATAGCATAGAAAACAGTTCCTTTGCCATTGGAAATCACCCTGCGATTTCTGTACCTCAAAACATGCTCGATATTGGGCTCATTTGGTCTGTCTTAACCAGTAAGGACCAATGGGTGGGGTGAATTTTACTGATGCAGACCCCACCTATGAAAAACTCCAAGAAAACCCATAAACACACACACACACACACACACACACACACACACACACACACACACACACACACACACACACTCACACACACACACACAAGCAGGCAGCGCCTGCTGCTGCTCCATTTTGGCAGGCTAACAGCAAGCACGGTCCCACTTGTAGGGCCCACCATGATGTGATTTGTTCATCAACACCATGCATTTGTTGGGTCCCTTTGGGATAGTGCCCCCCCCCCCAAAAAAAATAAAATAATAATAATAAATAAATAAATAATAAAAAAAAAAAATAAAAAAAAATCACCTACATTTGAGACTCAGGTGGCCCACATGGCAGGAAACAGTGTGTTTGAATGACTGCCATTGAAACCCTTTTTAGGTAACAGAGGTTTTAGATCATATGAAAATTATTTTTTTCATTTCATCTAGCTACGTGTGACCTTATCAACAAATTGGATGACAGATAAGAAATACGGTGGGCCCCACGTGGGTCCCACTGATGTATGTATTGTATCCATACATGTGGACCCACCATGTAGATATGTATGTGGTCTCCACCGTCCAAAACATCCAGGGGTCTGGACGGTGGCTCTTCGTGATTTATATATATTATATTATTTTATATTATAATATGATATATTGTATTATATTATATTATAGTATAATATATATATATATATATATATATATATATATATATATATATATATATATATATATATATATATATATATATATATATATATATATATATATGAAGGGTGGGCCACGTAAGTGAGACCCACCGCTGATGTATGTGTTCCAGTGCCACCATCCAGATGGAACGGTGGCCTGCCATGATATGGGACCCCCACCATGATACATGTATTTCATCAGTGTTGTCCATATGTTTTATATCCATGCTGTCCATCTTACATGAGGCCATTGGTGTGGCCCATTGGATTTACATGGGGCTCATGTTGTAGCCCATTTGACGTATATATGGCCCGTGTGATTAGGCCCATTTTGATGTATTTGTGGCCCATTGTTGACACCCACCTTGACATATATAAGGCCCATTTGAGGAGGCCCATCTTGATGTAGTTATGGCCCCATCCGTTGGGGCCCACCTTGATATATACATGAGGCCCATATAGTGTGGCCCATTTGATGTATATGTGGCCCATATAATGCGGCTCATTTGATGTATATGAAGCTCATATAGTGTGACCCATTTGATGTATATGAGGCCCATATAGTGCGGCTCATTTGATGTATATGAGATCCATGTGTTACGGCCCATTGAGATGCATTTTTGGCCCATATGTCATGGCCCATTGTGATGTACTCGAGACCTAAGGGTAAGGCCTGACATGATGTGGTTATGGACCATATGATGTATATTCATAACATCCATCCCCAATAAATGGGACCCACCTTAGTTTATGTATTCTGTATCCATCGTTTGTTTAGTTTGTCGGACGGTGGACTCCACTTTGATGTATGTGTCTTATACTATCCATCCATCTACCCCTGGACGATGGTAACCCACCTCAAGTATATTCCCGTTGCCCACCTGTTCTTCTAGGGTGGGGTCCAACTTAATGTATGTATTGTATTCCAGCACTATCTATCTGGACGTGCCGTGGGGACAACTACGATGTATGTGTTTGACCTGCACCATCCAACTGCTGGGGGATAAGCCCACCTACTACCTGTCCACAAGGCCCACTATATTGTATGTATTTCATCTATGTCATTCACTTATGTGGCTCACCTTAATGTGTGTATAGCAGGCACACTGTCCATCTGTTGGGGTTTGATATGTGCAAGGCCCACCTTGATGTGTTGGATATGAGGCCATTTGCACGACTCACTTGGTAAGGCCCAATGAGATGTATTTTCTGGTCCATGTATTATGGCCCAACTGACATATAGGTGACACCATGTACTGTGACCCATTTTGATGTACATGAGGCTCATTGGTGCGGCCCAATGATGCAACCTAAACATGATGTGTATGTTATCGAGGCCGTTTCTTCGTCAGGACCACTGGTAGGCCCAGCTGTGATGTGTAGGCCCACTTGCTGCATGTGTAAGGCTCACCTCTGATGAATATTTGAGGCCCACCTGTTGGCTATTTAAGACCCACTTGTTGAATATTTGAGGCCCACCTGTTATGTATTTTCAGCTCATATGGCATGGCCATTGTGATGTTTTGTAACCCATTTAACGAGGCCCATTATGATGTGCATTAGGCCCATGGGTTGTGGCCATGCGATGTATTTAAGGCTCATGTACAGGGCCCTTTTGTTGTGTATATATCCCTGGTATGAGGCCCAATGCGATTTACATTAAGCCTTTGTGTGAGGCTATGGGCCCACCTTATATTTGACTTTATATGGGCCACTGCTTATGAACAATGTTGGTTGAATGTCCACATTGATGGGCAATGACGGTTAAATGTCCTCATTGTGACCTTCCCTTAGGCCTTGTTAGGCCCATTCTCTTCGTGGGTTAACCCAAATAAGTGGGCCCCATTTTCCATAGACGGATGGCTCCGTGCTATTGGATTTGATATAATCACGGCCAAGAGCCGATCTTTACATTATGGTTAATTGGTTGTCCATCTATGGACCCCGCCTTGTTTATATATGCTGGTTGTTGGTGCCAGTTTTCGATGCTGATCATCGGTGCTGATTATAGATGTTGATTATCGGTACCGATTATCGAGGCCGATTTCGATTATTGAGGCTGATTTCGATTACCCAGGCCGATTGTCGAGACCTATATGATGTATATGCGACCCGTAGTTGAGGCCCAATGTGATATATTTGGGGCCTATGGGCAAGGCCCATTGTGATGTATTTGGGGCATATGGGCAAGGGACAAAGCCCATTGTGATGTATTTGAGGCTTATGGGCAAGGCCCATTGTGATGTATTCGTGGCCCATGGGCAAGGCCCATTGTGATGTATATTAGGCCCATGTTGCATGGCGTATTTAATATATTTGAGACCCAAGTGCAGGGCTCACATTTCATGTATTTGAGGCCGATGAGCAGGGCCCACCTATTTTGTATATGTGGTCCTTGAAGAATGCCCAAGGTGTCAGATATTAGGCCTTTATGTGAGGCCGTGAGCCCATTGTATGTTTGATTCTATGTGGGTCATTCCTTGGGGGCAATGTTGGTTAAATGTCTACATTATCGAGGCCGATCATTGATATCGATTATGAGTATGTGACAACATAGCATTATGGTACATGCCCATACGCATCATCTGCATGTTTATTATGAGATGTGATTGACCATTGCATATGTCATTGGGCAGGATGATATGAGACTCCCTGATAGGTGGAGGTTATTTCATATGAGCACACAACATGCGTAGGATTGATGCATGGCTAGATTCTATGACATGCTGTTCACTCCCCAAGTGCAGGGTTGTGATGTAGTAATAACTCGGTAAGACCGAGGTCGAATCCCAAAGGACTGAAACTTGTACGTTATCTAAAACTAACTAGAACTAGAACTAGAATGAGACAAAATCTAAATCAATTAGAATTTATAAAATAATTATGGATTAATTGATCTAAAACTTAGGAGAAATCAGAGATAGGAAACTAGGGATTCAGAGGATCCACTTGTAGAGATTAGGGAGATCTTATGCCTACTTCAAGAATCATGGAATTTACTGAACTGTCATTGATCTAGTTTTCAAAGAGATGAAAGGTATATGAATTAGAATGGATTCCATCACTAAACCATCCCCAAGAGACTATAGCAAACAACAGAATTAAACTAATTACCAACCAATCACATGTCATGAAGGTTAGGAAGGGTACCGACATCCGACTATGCCCCGGAGACTATGGTGAACAACAGGGCTTCGTGACGTCATAAACATAAAAAAGAAAAGAACATGCTCCAAGCCATTGCAGACCCATTGTAATTTCAGTCACAAAAGACCATTAAAGACTAAAAGCATTCCACTAATTAAACTAAAATTAAAATCAATTTAGCCTTAAACAAAAGGCACAAACATCAGGTTCTCCCATTACGCTACAAGCTTCACCTCTTAGCCCTAGCTAAGAGGTTTAGCTTGACATGATCGAGCTAAATCTCATAAATTAAAAAAACAGCAATTAAAAACTAAACAAAATACTATCCCTGTCTCTCTCTCTCTCTCTCTCTCGTGGCTACCTCCAAGTCGTGCATACCCCAAGCTCTAGTCGTCCTTCCTTCTCTCTTTCTTCCTCATTTTATAGCAGCAGGAGAAGGTTGGGAGTGCGTAATGAAGGTCGGCGGCTGGAGGTTTTATGCAGCAAGGTCAGTGGCTTGCGTAGGCTTACGCAGTTAGTAAACGCATTTAGCCTTACGTTTGGATGAAAGTTTTGGACAACTGATCGTCTCAACTTCTACTTGGACCTCATGGCTAGATTTAGGATGATCTTTTGCAGCGTGTAGACGGTCCGGATCATGCATCAGAACGTGATCTTGATCACGTTATGACTGGAGAATCGAACAGCGTTCGAACGCTCGTGATACGCACGCCTAGCTGCGCTTGAAGCTTGGTGAGCCCACTTCGGCCAACATTCTGAGATATCTATGCCGTCCATTATCTCTTCTTCAAAAACCATTCTGAGATGGCAGGTTTTAAACGCTGATAACATGGCCCACTTGATGCATCTTGTGTCATAGCTCTGCCGTTCAACGCATTTTGCATCCTCTTGCTATCATTCTTTAGACCAAGAACCCTTAGGTATTGGTTAGGACCCTCATTTAAATCGAATGGATGGATTGGATTGACCACGTGAGGCCTTGATGGTGGCCCACAAGTTCCGACCGTAGGCTCTGTTGCGAAACAGAGCCTGCACAATCAACGATGTGATGGCTGGTGGGGCCATGACTGATGTTAGTGGGGATATCCACTCCATCCATTGAGATCCACTCCAAAAATCGTTCAGAGAGGGCCAGTTTTGGATCAATTTCTGGTGTGGCCCACGAGTTTCCTATTCAGCCGTCCGTCCGACATTTACACGGCTGAGATCCCATTTCCTTTATCCTTTTCACATTCCGTCAACTAGGCCTTAGTGGTATGGGCCGCAGAAGTCGTATGGACAGTATGGATCAACCATTCGAACCATGAGTGGGGTCCACAACTGCATCAGATCCCGGAGAGTGTCGCACGCTATAGCAAAAATGATAACTCCATTTTTTAAGAAAGAAAGCTCGGTCAAACTGAGCTTTGACCGGAATTTTCGTCCAGTGTACATTGAGTGCACACGCACTTTGTGTACTGGCGATGTACATGTAGATCCATTGTAATGGTCTTGAGAAATCTATACCATTCATCAATTCTGAAATATCATTTTAGGCATTGGGACCAAAAGTGAAGCATATCCAGGAAGCATGTGGGCCCCACTTAATGAATTAAGGGGCTGATCTATCCGTTGGGTCACTTCCAGGGCGATCCAATGGCTCATTTTTGAGATGTACGGTTAATTTACGGCCCCCATCACATGTATGAATTTTCAACTCAATCAGATGGCGAGAACTCTGTGATCTTGTATTTTTAGACCAATTTCGGACCTTTTTAATATAAATAGCTTGATTTCCTCAGGTCCTTGGCGTGAAAATCTGTTGATCTTAGCCCCTAGAGTCCGTCCCTTACCTTTGGTGTCATCAAAGCGTTAAATCCATGCTTTAAGCTCCCCTTTTCAGTCCATGCTCGTAAAATCACCTTGCGACATAAACACGATTAAAGCGGCCATTAAACAGTGTCATGTGCGTAAATCCATGTAAAAACTAGGGTCTGATATGCAATAATTGACCCTCAACACAACCCCCAACCAGCATTTTGCTAGTCCCGAGCAAAGTATGCAAAAAATAAGTTGAGACTTATAAGACGATTTTCATAAACTCAAGTGATTTTTGCAAAATAATCCAGATACAAAAATTCTAAGATTCATGATTGTTGGATATTACTTTCGCTTGAACTCAAGCGCTCGATAAACTTCATAATCAAGTTCAAAGTATTAATCTATCAATTAGAATAATTCTAAACAATGAGTTTCATGAATGTATAGTGAAATCTCGGCTTATCATCATCAAAATTCAGTTCTCTATTTCGGGATATCATTGGTAATCAACAAGAGAATTCATGATAACCAAAATTTATCGCACAATTCATTATTTTCATTTTTTCAGCTTTTGATTTTTTTATCGAGGGGGAGGAGGAACGAATCTGCACCTTTAGGGAGCAAACCTATGGTGAAGATCGTACACCTAACCCTTTTCACATATCATCCATGGGGAACCAAATCATCACCTATAGGGAGCAAACCTATGGTGAAAATTATTCGCCCAACTTTTTCAAAGGTATCTGTTTATTTTCTTCTTCTTTTTTTTTTTTTTTTTAATTGATCATATCAATCCTGTTAGGCGAATGTTCCAGGTTAGTTCCTTTTATGCTGAATGATTACCAAATTAACCCTTCAATATCAAACTGAAATCTTAATGTGGAAGCAAGATGTGACATGTGAAATCATGACTCAATCAATGTTTACAACCTCTAATTTTGGATTAACAATTCAACTTAACTGTGAAATCTAACAGATACTGAATCCCAGAGTCCTAAATTATCAACATCACTTATCTTGAACTTCTAAATCTAGGATATCCATCAAAATCACTTCGAATTCATAAGAATTCCTAGAAAATTTTAAAATTTTTAAAAAAAATTTCACAATTTTTTCCTCAAGATCAAGAAAATACTGATTGGGTTACCTAATCTCCCACCCCCAACCTAAAATCTATATTGTCCTCAATGTAAAAGATATATGAGCATGTAATGCACATGGGACAATGAAAGTAAATGAGAAGTGATGGGAGGATAGTACCTGGACAACGAATCGAGAGAGATTTTTTAAGAGATCGCTGGGAGAGAGCAGGTTAGTACGAGAGAGAAAGCAAAAAAAATAACAAAAATAAAATCCTACCTATACCACTTTCGCAGGTATTCTCGATTGCATTTAGCGTATGCAACAAGCCTTTAAACCCCTAGGTTACCCCTAGTGGACGAGTTGTAGTCTCGTGAGGGTTTGTAGTAATGTTACCCACAAACATTGAATCGATCATGCCACAAGGTTCCCCTTCCGGCCAATATCTCGATAAGTTTCTCAGTAAGTTCCTCAACAGGATCATCCAAAGCCCTTTTTGCAATAGGCTTGGGCGCACTGGAGCATGACTTTCCAGAGAGACTGATGTACCTCATAAGAAATCTTCCATTGAATTACTTGAGGTATCCATAATTTATACAATTCACCTAAGACAGAAGAAGTTTCAATGTTAGTATCGCGTGGTGAATCAGAGACTAAAAATAAATAAAGTTTAAAAAATTTCTTAAGAAGTGATGTAGTCTTAACACATTTCGAAGCTCCAAACTTCGGTTCAATTTTCAGCTCCTCTTCCTTTACTGGTAGACATTTAAGATCAGAGGAAGAAAGGGTTTCAGAGTAAGGGTTCACTTGATCAGTGATGACTACTAAGATATTGTCTCGCAAGGCATCCTCTTTATCTCTTAACATGGGATCGTTTGAAACTACAAAGTGTGCCAAGCAATCCCAAGAGTTAGGAAGTTTAGCTGAGTGTGACTTATTGTGGCTTGTGATGATCTGTGCAAAGAATCCATCGTCCTTGAAAGTAAATGGAGGTATGCTCTCTTGCTCTCGTCCTACACAGACAAATTGAGGGTCAATCGACGAAGTATTGATGGGCGAACTCTGTTCATTGATACTACTCAGAAGAGGCATTGAATCGTTAAAACTTGACAGTTCAGATGGTAGCCTCAACTGGGTGGTTTCAAATTCCAGAGTTGTATCAGGTGGCTCGTTCGTCTTCTGAATCATATCATCATTCGATTCAAAGAAGTGGTCCAAACATGTTTCACAAGAGTTGGAAGGGTCAGTTGTAAAGGGCTCATCTTCCACCTTTGAATCAGACATGTCAGGTGAGGGGAGTGGCTCATTATGACCGACCACTTCATGTACGTCTTGATCATTGATCTGGACCAAACATGAGAGGAATTCTAGGGAGACTGTGGCTGCACATTCAGGATCGCAATCATGTTCTAGTCCAGTGCAGTGCACATTTGGGATGAGATTACTTGACTCACATTCTACACTTAGCATGGGTTGAGGTTCGAATAAACTAACCTCCTCATCATTAAAATCATGTGTGTCATGTAAGGAAGGTGTGTCATCATCAATGTATTTAAAAGACACCCATGTATCTTCACCATTCTTTCAAACGGTCATCAAGATTGACTCATCAGGAAATTGAACCACATGATCATTAACGGAATCCAACTCCTCATTCCAAATTCCAGATTCTTTTAAAAGTGAGTGCGGATCACTTTCTTCGCATTGTATTTCTGGATTAGGTCGTGGCTGGGATGACCGAGACTCCTCTATCCTATCAAGGCGCGCATCGAGTCCTTTCATTGTTTCCATTACTTTTCTCATTTTCACAAGACAGGCCGAAAGATTACGCTGATATGAATCCTCTTGGATCGTTTCAGGATGAATCTCAAAGGTAGGGGATCCAAGAAAATAATCATTATAACATATAGATGGTTCATTTTCCTAATTTTGATGTTTCCACTGGTTATAGTCGTACTGATCATAAGTGGGAGAATCTGCTGGTTGGTAATACTTATAATCACTCATGATAGAATCACACATTGTTTTATCGGATGGATGATAATAATTCTCGCAACCATAGTTATAATCACCCTAACACTCACGTACTGTTTTGTTAATCCGTGGGGTGTAATTGTCCTCCTGCATATAATCACGTAAGGACTTCTTAACCAGTGGATTTTTATATTCTGATCGGTTCTCGATGATAATTTCAGAAAATTTTTGAGACATAGGTTGATTTATATCATCATCATCCCAAAATAAGTTATTCTTCTCAGCATACTGACGTTGCCACTCGTGCATATACATGATGAAACCCTTATCTTAAATTTAATCCTATGAAAAATAGAAGAGAAGGTCCTACAGCAAAGTAGAAAGTAAGAGGGGGAGAAGTTAGAAAGATGTTACCATACCAGAGATTCCTATATTAAGATCCTACAAAATAAGACAAAAAAAGTTAGTTTCTAGAAATAGAAAGTCTAAGAATAGAAAATTCCTAATTAGAAGTAAACTAATTTCTAGAAAAAAGGAAGAAATTCCTAAAAAAGGAAGTAGAAAACAAATTAGGAATGTCTTGAACTAGAAGGTAGAAATTAGAAAGAGCTTACTGAATTAGAAGTCTCTATCTTAAAATCCTACAAAATAAATAGGTTAGTTTCTAAAAATCAGAAAAAATTAAAATCTAATCTTAAACTAATCCTAAAACTAATTAATTTCAGAAAATCGTAGCCGTCAGTCCCCGGCAACGGTGCCAAAAACTTGTTCACTCCCTAAGTGCAGGGTTGTGATGTAGTAATAACTCAGTAAGACCGAGGTCGAATTCCAAAGGACTGAAACTTATACGTTATCTAAAACTAACTAGAACTAGAACTAGAATGAGACGAAATCTAAATCAATTAGAATTTACGGAATAATTATGAATTAATTAATATAAAACTTAGGAGAAATCAGAGATAGGAAACTAGGGATTCAGAGGATCCACTTGTAGAGATTAGGGAGATCTTATGCCTGCTTCAAGAATCATGGAATTTACTGAACTGCCATTGATCTAGTTTTCAAAGAGATGAAAGGTATATGAATTAGAATGGATTCCATCACCAAACCATGCCCAAGAGACTATGGCAAATAACATAATTAAACTAATTACCAACCAATCACATGTCATGAAGGTTAGGAAGGGTACCGACATCCGACCATGCCCAGGAGACTATGGTGAAAACAGGGCTTCCTGACGTCATAAATATAAAAAGGAAAAGAACATGCTCCAAGCCATTACAGACCCATTGTAATTTCAGTCACAAAAGACCATTAAAGACTAAAAGCATTCCACTAATTAAACTAAAATTAAAATCAATTCAGCCTTAAACAAAAGGCACAAACATCAGGTTCTCCCATTACGCTACAAGCTTCACCTCTTAGCCCTAGCTAAGAGGTTTAGCTTGACATGATCGAGCTAAATCTCATAAATTAAAAAAATAGCAATTAAAAACTAAACAAAATACTATCCCTGTCTCTCTCTCTCTCTCTCTCTCTCTCTCTCTCTCTCTCTCTCTCTCTCGTGGCTACCTCCAAGTCGTGCATACCCCAAGCTCTAGTCGTCCTTCCTTCTCTCTTTCTTCCTCCTTTTATAGCAGCAGGTGAAGGTTGGGAGTGCGTAACGAAGTTCGGCGGCTGGAGGTTTTACGCAGCAAGGTCGGTGGCTTGTGTAGCCTTACGCAGTTAGTAAACGCATTCAGCCTTATGTTTGGATGAAAGTTTTGGACAGCTGATTGTCTCAACTTCTACTTGGACCTCATGGCTAGATTTAGGATGATCGTTTGCAGCGTATAGACGGTCCGGATCATGCATCAGAACGTGATCTTGATCACGTTACGACTGGAGAATCGGGCAGCGTTCGGCGCTCGTGATACGCACGCCTAGCTGCGCTTGAAGCTTGGTGAGCCCACTTCGGCCAACATTCTGAGATATCTACGCCGTCCATTAGTCTCTTCTTCAAAAACCATTTCGAGATGGCAGGTTTTGGACGCTGATAACATGGCCCACTTGATGCATCTTGTGTCATAGCTCTGCCGTTCAACGCATTTTGCATCCTCTTGCTTTCATTCTTTAGACCAAGAACCCTTAGGTATTGGTTAGGACCCTCATTTAAATCGAATGGACGGATTGGATTGACCACGTGAGGCCTTGATGATGGCCCACAAGTTCCAACCGCAGGCTCTGTTGCAAAATAGAGCCTGCACAATCAACGATGTGATGGTTGGTGGGGCCATGGCTGATGTTAGTGGGGATATCCACTCCGTCCATTGAGATCAACTCGAAAAACCATTCAAAGAGGGCCAGTTTTGGATCAATTTCTGGTGTGGCCCACGAGTTTCCTATTCAGCCCTCCATCTGACATTTACACGGCTGAGATCCCATTTCCTTTGTCCTTTTCAAATTTCGTCAACTAGGCCTTAGTGGTATGGGCCGCAGAAGTCGTATGGACGGTATGGATCAACATTCGAACCATGAGTGGGATCCACAACTGCATCAGATCCCGGACAGCGTCGCACACTGTAGCAAAAATGGTAACTCCATTTTTTTAAGAAAGAAAGCTCGGTCAAACTGAGCTTTGACCGAAATTTTCGTCCAGTGTACATTGAGTGCACACGCACTTTGTGTACTGGCGATGTACATGTAGCTCCATGGTAATGGTCTTGAGAAATCTGTACCATTCATCAAGTCTGAAATATCATTTTAGGCATTGGGACCAAAAGTGAAGCATATCCAGGAAGCATGTGGGCCCCACTTAATGAATTAAGGGGCTAATCTATCCGTTGGGTCACTTTCAGGGCGATCCAATCACTCATTTTTGAGATGTACGGTTAATTTATGGCCCCCATTACATGTATGAATTTTCAACTCAATCGGATGGTGAGAACTCTGTGATCTTGTGTTTTTAGACCAATTCCGGGCCTTTTTAATGTAAATAGCTTGATTTCCTCAGGTCCCTGGCATGAAAATCTATTGATCTTAGTCCCTGGAGTCCGTCCCTTACCTTTGGTGTCATTAAAGCATTAAATCCATGCTTTAAGCTCCCTTTTTTCAGTCCATGCTCGTAAAATCACCTTGCAACATAAACACGATTAAAGCGGCCATTAAACAATGTCATGTGCATAAATCCATGTAAAAACTAGGGTTTGATATGTAATAATTGACCCTCAACACATGCATCTCGCATTGTGTTGTGATTACTATACGCCCTAGTGACATCAGGGCCGTAGCCTCTACAGGCATGTCGTAGATGGGCAGACGGGTCACCAAAAATTTATTCTAGCATCGGGCTACCATAGATGGCCCTAGGTGAAAATCCCTAAACCCTCTTGGTACCAGAGGATGCCCCAACGTCGAGACCGAGTGGATACATGAGCGCCCGAGTGTCAAATACCAGGAGGCTGTGGCTCCCACTGTTTCATGGTTGGTTGGTAGGGGATGTGGCCTTACCCACCCGAGTGTAGGGGACATTACTAGGCTGAGTTTGACTAGATCATGAATGGATCCGCTATTGACATGCTGGATAGGTATTGGCAGACTATTGGCCAGGCAGATAGTGAGGTTTCTTACGCTCACTTGGACTGTGCGGCTGGGAGAGCGGCAGTGCCATTTAGAGTGTACTAAACCCTGGTGATGATCCTAGAGATGAACCATACTGATATGTGGACTTATTGAGCAGGAGTTGCATACTCATTCATTCATTCACTATCAACTCGGGCTAGTGGTGCACAACTAGTTGTTACGTGTACCTTTGCAATGGCCAAGATTTCGGTTGGGGCGCGCGACTAACCTGAGATCAGGAGTTTACCACATCGAGTCTGACTATCCAAATTTAGGTATGAGACTGGTTTGGATAGAAGTCCCTTGTGATAGACCCCATAGCCTGCGATACTGTAACACCCCAAATTTTTGCCAACCTGGGGTTAGACATCCTTAGGCAATGGTTCAACCAAAACACATTGGTAACTGCTCAGAACCTAATTCCATAGCCAAAGAAATCACTTAGGATTAATTCCATTAGAAACTAAGCATAAGTTAGCTAGCGCTACGCTGGAGTAGCTGTAAAATTGTCCCTGATCGCTTTAAATACGTTCTACAAGACCCAAAACTTGTAGAACCAATGATACTATAATATCCTAAAACCTTGGATCAAACTCCAAACCCGTTTGCTCTCAGGAACTCTTTGAAACTTTATATTGGATCTAGACCGCACGTCGAAAGTTCGATACCTACAATCTTAGACCGTTATGACCGCTTGGCTGGACTTGACAATCGTTTTGAAAATCAAGGCTAACCAATGTTCAGAGGCTATTTCATTGAGCCTGGAGTGAAGAGAGTGAGAATAGGGTTAGATTTGGAAATTTTAATTCAAATCTGGCACGTGACTTGGCGCATTATTATTAAGCGTTCTGACCGTCAGAATTCAGCCAAATTACACCCTCGGATCAGGAAAAATTTCTCTTTCATATCATGAGACTCGTAGACCTGATCTAGGTGCAGTGACTGCTGAATTGAAATTGGACCGCCATGTGCGATCTGCGAACTCTTTCGGTCTGAAAACTTGATGTGTACTAGATCCAGTATGCATGAGCTTAAGTCTGACCGCGTTCGGCCATGGGACCTCCAGAAATGCTCTTTTGGACCCGAACAGCTCCGAATTGGTTAGACCTCAAGTAAATATTGTTCCCAAGCCTAATTTGGGAAGAAATTAGGTTATATAAGGGCTTTAAACCCTCACTTCTCTCACCCATCCGAATTTGCTAGAAAGCCTAGTAAGAGTGAGAGAAAAAGTGAGAGTTTGTGAGAGAAGGTGGGAGAGATCTTCCAGCCACTTACTGCTGCTGCTACACGTGCTAAAGCAGCTCACTCTAATCACTTTGCCGGTGATTTCGCCGCATTTCTAGGTAATAAAATACCCTAACTACTTGCTGATTTGATGTTCTATCGATTCCTTAGTTAAGTAGCTTATACATCTTGTGATATAGATTGCCTGTTCGCCGTAGACGAAGCGTATACGCTCCGTTCGAATCGATTCTCCTCTAAGAAAAAGGTACAGATTTTAGACGCTTTGATTGGCTACTTTCAACGCTTTCAATTTCGTTTAATAGTAGATTATCGATGGCAGCACCGTTTGACATGTACAACATGCTGTCCGTTTTCCGTTTCATAAACATATGAAAAATATGAGATTTAGGGCATTTTAGTCATTTGTAGGAAATACTGTAAACATCCATATTTTGCTGAAATGATTGACATGGCTTTTTATCGCCTTAGGATATTAGGAATACGTGCATAATTAGTTTGGCGAAGAGATTCGCCCAAATGCGTACTTTGAGTCGACATACAATATGTAGACTTAAGTGTGTAGACTAAGTGTTTGTATAAATGTTTGTATTAGTAATTATTGAATTAAATGGTGTTGTTAAATAGCTTTGAGATTGAATTCTCAAATAATATGCTGATGTGAATGATTTCCTTCATGTTGGCTATATGTACGATTTCATCATATGTAAGAAATGCATGTGCTAGATGATTTACTTAAGTTGTATGTTATAACATGTGTTAACATGCTCACATTGTTGTAATGCATTTTCATTACCTTTATACGATTGCTGATGTAGATTCATAAATGTTTGGGACTATACTTAGTCCAGGCAGTCGGTAACCGAGTAAATTCGTGGTTAGCTTATCTTTGCCACGAAGGATGCGTCGATGAATGCGAGTCGTGTTTTGAGTTGGCGGCAGTGGTTAGGCCACACAAAGTGTTTCATGCACTTCATGTCATTCAGCTTGAGATGCGCTCGTGCTAGTCGAGCCCGTCAAGTAACCCGACTGGCCATTGTATGTTCACCATATATGTGTCATAACTGCTTGAACCTAAGGTACTGAACTTACCATTGAAAATCCTGTCAACCATGGTACCTTGATCCATAAAGACTCATGAGCCAGGCATGGTGGTATGGGACACCGTGGTCAAGCTGTCGGCCTACGCTGGGGCCACAAACCTCCCCGCAGTGACCAGTGAGCACCCTACTCTGAGCAGATTATGGTGGTATGGGACACTATATTCTTACTTTCGGCCTACACTGATCAGGCGACGAGCCCTTTGTAGTGACCTTGAGTTTATCTTGACACTGCATGGGGGCGATGAGTCCTGATGTAGTCTTGAGGATAATTAGGCCTGTATTGATAAGGTGATGGGGGAGCGGTGCAACGAGTGCGAGCAACAGCCCTGGCAGCCCTTGCAGCGACCTATAAATATAACATCGTATGAGATTACTAGGAGTGACGACCCTAGACAGGATCTGTGTTGGGATTGATATAAGCAAGGTACCCTAGTTTCCCAATCCTGCTGTATGAAAAGGACTAATAATAACTCGATAATCATATCACCATCACATTGCATGTGCATGGAAGATGTGGAGTAATGTAGGAAGAAAGCATGCTGCGGGCATAAGATGGTGCCGTATGAGGGAGATCGTCGGTGAGGGCATCCATCATGTCACGTCATATTGCATTAACAACAGTATTTAGGAATGTTTGATTAATTGCTTTACTATTATCACATGATTGATTTGAGAACATGCTAATCTCTGCTCTATTATTCCACTGAGTTGATCACTCACTCCCACGTTACGGGATGGTGTTTCCGGACACCCACCAGTCCCTATTGTGATTGCAGATGATGGTGCGGCCTGCGAGGCGGAGCTGGACTTGATGATGATGAGGAGGATCCCTCCTTTATGCGTGTTCTGATTGAAGGGATTACAGGGAGGTTGATTAGATGCCTTGACACTTATCATTTTATATTTTTAGAGCACTCATGTATATTCTTTTTGTTTACTTTTAGAGTATATATGTATGTATATAACCTGGTAACATGTTCACACTCTGGAGACATACAACAGTTTATATATGTTATACATACTATCAAAGTCTTCTGCTTGTTAATTTAACTGTCTCTGGAGTATGATATGTTGTTTTGGCTTAATCCCAATCTTGTTTAATGCCTGTTTACTGACAACATGCATCTAATATTATCTATGTTACATAAATAACATTTTGAAACTCGGGAGTTGGGTTTTTACTCAACCACCGATTTTCAGGATGTTACAGATACTATGTACTATCATCCCGACGTCACACTCCAGCATGGTTATTCCATTCGTACTGCATGTTACATTACATCCGCGGCATATGGTACGATTGACGCTGTTTGTGTTACTCATCAGGAATGTATATTGCATTTGCATCTTCTGCATCTGATATTTGGCTCTCTATGACTTCTCATTTGCATAGTTAATTTCTATTGCGTATTCTAATATTGTATGACTACACTTGTCAGTATTTCCGCTTACTTTGTTATTGTGTGATTTATGACTTTTTCAGTATTTTTGTTTACTTTGATAATTCCTGATCTTGTTAGTATTTCTGTTTACTTTGATAATTCATATTCTTATCAGTATTTCTACTTATTCAGACATTATACAATTTATGTATTACCAGTATTTCGGATATTGTATAATTATGGCATTGTATTGAATACTTGACACTTACCTTGTGTACACACTTATACCACCCTTTTAGCTTTCTATAAGCTTATACATGATAGATGGCGTGCAAGTGATGTTAGGTCGCAGCAGTGTTGAGCTTGGAGCGTGCAGTGGTTTTCTGGAGCTTGATTTTCTATTTATGTATTTTCCTTTCAGTATTGTACTCAAATGATTATATTAGTGGATATGTGATGACGGTGTTGCCTTTGTGAATTGGGTAATCTTGTGGTTATGCTTATTACGAGTTAAATATAAATTGAAAAAAAAAATCCTCCTTGTATGATCCCAGGATCAGAATCTGGCATATGAATGCTAAGAGCTGAGAATGGGGTACTATGGAGGCTGTCGGCACCGGATTCGGTGATCGGGATTCTTGTGAATCCGATTTCTAAGTTTGGGGTGTGACACTGTTGGCCTCACTAACATGGCCCAATGGGCCTCCATAATATTATAAGGTGGGTGTAACACCCTAAAAATCGAGGGTCGTACATAGACTCAACTCCTAAGTTTTCAGGTATCACTTATAATCAATTTTTATGGTTTTAGGATTATTCAGGTTTAAATGCAAGACTTGGAATTATTTAGAACATGAATCACAATTCACAACTAATCTACTGTAATGGAAAAGGTTAAATGTTTCAAGTTCAAAAGAAAATTTATAACTATGGGTGGCACAAGGCTTTGTCCAATAAGAGTACAAACAAAGTATGTCTAAAAGAATTATTCACCAAGTCCCCTACTTAGCAATCCAAGTCCGTCAGCAAAACTAGGGTGAGCCGCCCATCAACTGAAAATAGGACAACTCGTCCTCTACATGCAGTCTCGTGCTGTCATGCTCCTCATACCCTGCGTCACCTTCATCTACTGAAGAGTCTGGTTGGTGTTTTAAAACACCGTCCTAAAGTGGGAGTGAGTGATCAACTCAATGGGTGCTATTAGTCTTAAGTTATAACAGTCATCAATTATAGTATGAATTTAATAAAACATAACCAATCATTAACACCTACCAACTCTTATTAAAATGCATGCATGCGGAATGATATGATGCATGCCCTCGCCACAATGCTCCCTCGAGCGACTCCATCTAACAATCGCTTATGTCAGCACTCCTTTAGAAGGACTTTAACTTCCTAGTCGCCACCCTAATTAGTGCAATGCAATGCGATAGTGTTAGCCGAGTTATTAGTTAAGTCCGTTCATCCAGCAGGTTAGAAAATCTGATACACCTCACATATCAATGCCCTAAATGGGTTGCAAGGCCAAGGCCCCCCAATGCATGAGGCCGAGACCCCGCGGTCGGTGATCTTGTCGGGTTCCTCATCCCCAACTTCAAGCACATGAGGAGTGCCGAGAGAAAGGGATCGCTCGCGGTCACTACGGGGAGGTGCAGCACCCCAACGTAGGCCGACAGCTCGGACACAGTCTCCCATTCCACCATGCCCAGCTCATGAGGCTGTGGACCAGTTTCAAGTGGGTTATTGATGGGCTACAATGGTTGTAGGGTGATTTAAGTTTCGTGCATATGTGAGCAACTAGGGTTAATCAAACAAGGTTGATTAGGTAATAAGCTAGACTGTACGAGTTGGACGAGCTCGAGACGAGTGACATCGGGTATAAAGGACCCATGTAGTCAAACTACAGCTATACGAACACACCCACCCAAACCTGCGGGTCTAGCCATAGCATAGTTCTACCAATGAGACTACCATCTCTCCTTAGGTTCTTGACCAACCCAAGAGTGTGAGGGGATCCATAATATGCCAACTCTCCAGGTTATCAAGTAGCATAACAATAACATGTTCTCATGCATCTCAATCATACAAAACAGATACTCCTACAAGTAAGCAAACATTATCAAGAACATGTGCGTGTGAGTATGTGGGTGTGTGAGGATGTGAAGCACTTCCTCCATCTTGAGAAATCGTATGCACGAGAGTAATCAATCATACACACATTAAAACACCACATATGAGAAAAAGGATCAAACAAACATGAGCATATAATCCTCCATACATAATATCATGTGAGAGGTAAGATCAACACCAAATTTGAGAGCTAAGCATGCACATCCATACAATTCCAACAAACATATAATTTCTAGGGTTTCTCTACAATTTCAAATATAACATCTAAGCAATAAAAAAATCATTAAGCTTGTACTAAAATTGGTGCTAGGCCACCTAAGAATAATAGTCCGCACTTATGGATCGTTGGAGATTCGAAAAACATCATAGGAAAGAGGGTTTTGAGGCAATTGGCTGGATTCTCTAAAATAAACTCTTGCACGTTAGAATTTCAAGCAATCCCTTTCTCAATACATGGGGTTCAAGAAAAATGGGTGAAGGATCTTACCTAGACGACCCACTGATGATTGTTGAGGTTAAGGTGAAGAGTTCCCTTTGGAGAAAGGATGGGGAGTTGAAAGGATTGATTCCCCTGGGCCCCAACACGATCTAGGGTCCACCTTGGATTTCTTCTACACTCTCTTTCTTCTCACCTCTTTGCTCATTTGCTCTCTCTTTCTCCCTTGGTGGTTATGGCAAAAGGGGGAGTTGTGAGAGAGCTAGAGATGGGTTGTTGGAGAATGGAGGAAGTATGAAGGAGCAAGTTTGATTATTAGAGATTGTATGAAGTTATGAGGGGGATTGTTTTTGGAGAATGAAGAAAGATATGAGGGAGAGGTGTTTGTAGTTGTTGGAGAATGGTGGGAGATATGAGACAAGGGCTAGGGTTTATTTCCTAGAGTTGGGCCCTTTAGCCCCAAGTTCCCACAATTTTCTCAAAATAGCCTTCTAAGACTCACTATTGGTGTTGGAGTGACCCTAACACTCCTTTGGCCACCAAAATTGGTGTGAAGGTGCCTCATGACCCGATGAGGGGTCATGCAAAGTTTGGGAACAAACGGATCAGCGAATGTGGGGTTTGATCCTATGGTTCCAATCTTCATATGGCCCTGTGGGGACCATTCCAGTCGTTGGGGTAGTTCTGGTGGCCCCCTAGCCATGAAACTTATAGGGTAGGTGGTCCATGGCCTGATGAAGAGACATACAAAATTTGGGAATGATCGGATATGAGGTTTAGTCTCGCGGGTCCGATTTGCAATCAATGGTCATCATGTCACGATCGGGTCCCAGATTTTGTGGACGGGAGTAGGACATTATATTAGACCTTCACCGTAAAATTTGAAGAAATTCAATGGCTGAAAATCCCAAAGTCTCAGTTTTATTTACTAGTGTTAGATTTCAACTTTGGCCTTGGATGGGTTGACCAATGCTGTTGGAACGGCTCTAATAATTAACTTCTGGGTGTCCAATGAGTCCTTGGTTCGCGATAGACCACATGCCTAGAGAGATCTATGGTTTCCTAAATTATTATAATTTTCTGACCTTCCTGCGTCGCAGTATAGCCGACACGGGCTGATGCTAAGTGTAACCAACCATCTAGCTTGGCAGCCCGCACTAGGTCCTATCATGACCTGTTTGGTCTACTCTAATGGGCTAATCCTATGTTAATTAACTTGTGGTACCTCACCACGAGTAGTCTAATCAAACGGTCCTGCGATAAATCCTACGTGGATGCCCTAGGACACCATGCTGGTTTTACGGGACGTTACAGGTTCTTTACTGGTTTCACTCCTATATATACTAACATTGAGTGCTGACGGTCATTAAGTGATATTATAGATTAATTAATAATAAAAAAAAATTGAGGATTTTTGGAAATTCAAAATAGTGAAAATCTAGGATATTACAGTGGGCCCTAAAAATCATACACAAAGCCCCAATGGGCCGGGCCCAAAACTGCTGTAAACACAAAGAGGACATCAAGGTTGGAAGAAAATTCCGCAATACATGTTGTTGTCCTGAATTTGGACACTCTAATAGAGAGGGTCCATGGCCTCTAAAATACTTGAAATTGAGGGCAAAGGTCCCTCATCATGTATACAACAAGATGGAACCCAGAAAGGTAGCCCACCATCATCAAAATAATTTATAAATTTTAGTTTACAACAGTCTATATTGTTGGACTGCACAATAGAAAATCATGCTGACCAACCATCTTGACCCACCCTTTTGGATGCCGAAATGGGGTCAATTAAGGCTGAAATTTGACATGCTTATAGGTGGGGTCTACACCTTCAAGAAATAAGTAATGCATGGTACTAACCACCCCACCAAATGTCCAAAAATTAGGCCTCAAGATGACCTAAAAATCTATCCAGACAGTTCTGGACAACAACATATAGCTGGAAGAAAAATAAATATAAACATCATTTTAAGGGGAAATTAATCCTAGAAAATCAAGGTATGGACCACCCTAGTGGGCCCCATAAACATCCAAACCCTTGCCATCATCAAATTCACCTGCATGTGCCCCTTATAGGTATATTTTGGGGCCACACGTCCAAGGGTGGACTGTCATGGACGTCCATCCACTTTGGACGACCTTGATGGTTTTGGGTCACAAGGTGGGCCACACACTCATGATCAGAGATGTCAAACAAGAAAAGAAGGAAGATCAACCACAAGGGAAGGGTCTCCACCACATTAAGGCATTTGCCCTCGTCACACATGTATACACATTCCACTATCACATGATATATAAAGATCTAAATGATCATAGGATTTCTACTTAGGATCTATGGTAGGGATGCAATCTCCACAAAGTATTAAGGGTATAGATGACCTAAGGATCCCTGATCAAGGAAATAAAAGGCCATGAAGGGATCCATGGAGAATGGTCCCTTGCATGGAACATACATGTAATGTAGGATGGGCTATGAGCCACATCCATGGAGTCTTAGGGCCACCACCATCACTTGATGGGTCCTACAAGTTCCAACATGAAGAAAGAATGAAGAACAAATAAGAGCCTAAAGAAATCTGAAATTGAAATTTACATACACACCCACCTCAATGATCTAGCTCCAAATCTACACCACCATGATCCTTAACCTCTAAGGAAGAGGTTTCTAAGGGTGAGATGGGTTAGAGAAGGTTGGATTGGAGGGGATTTGAGGTAGAAGGGGGTGGAGAAGATGGAAGGGTGGGGACGGTTTTGGGTTCTTTAGCAAGAGAGGAGATGAAGAAATGAGGGAGAAAATGGAGGCTTGGGAGATGTAGCTAAAGAGGCAATGATTTGTTTCTCTAAAAGAGGCATGACTAGAGAAGAGAAAGCAATGATGGGGCTAGGGAGATATAACCAATGTTGCTAGGGTCTAGGCTCTAGCTAGGGTAGGCTTGTAGGCTTTCGATAATCTAAGCCTAGGGGTGACATCACCACATAGGGAAACGTACAAGGCCATAGTGGGGTCTACCAATCATACATCAATGGTCCATATCAAGCGTGGCCCATAACTTGTAATGTACACGTCGAATTCATGCACGGTACGCGTCGTAGGAACCACAACGCCGATGTGGACGTAATGACATAGGTTTTGGATCGATCTGAGTTGGGTCAACATGACCAGACTTAAGGATGACCGCAAACACTATCCTTAGGTTATGGGTTATCGGGATTCAATCGGTAAGACCGCAGGACCTAAAGGAATGGCGTGCACACTTGAGTTAGGTTCTTATAGCTCTCCCCACTAAAAAAAGAAATTTTATCTTCGAAATTTACCAAATTCAGGACAAAAGGGAATGCAAAAACACCATCATATATATCAATCAACAATTATAAGTGAAGGCAATACATAGAATCATACGACAATTAAGCATCAAATAAATAAGGATAATGCTCTTTAATCTCGGCCTCACGTTTCCAAGATGCCTCAGCCTTCGAATGATGACCCCACTTCACCATCACCAAGGGAATGACCTTGGTCCTAAGAACCTACTTTTTCTGATTAAGGATATGAATTGGCTGCTTGGTATAGGAAGCATCCTTACGGACCTCAAGGGGCTGCCAAGCAATCACTGGAATAATGTCCAACCCATACTTCCTCAACATAGATACATATAACACATCGTGGATCCCGGATAACTCTGAAGGTAAGGCAAACCTATAGGCCACAGTGCCCACGCGCTTGATAATATTAAAAGGTCTAATGAATCTCGGTGCAAGCTTACCTTTCACTCCAAACCGAATTATGTCCCCAACTGCAAACTCGAGGGGTCGACGCCGATGATCAGCAAAACTCTTCTTCTGGCTCTGATCGTGCGCATCATCTACCTGATAATATCTACAACCTCTGATGTTTACAACACAAGTTCAGGACCTAGAAGATAATGCTCTCCAACCTCGGTCCAATAGCTAGAAGATCTGTACGATTTACCATATAGTGCCTCAAAAGGAGCCATGCCGATAGTCGCCTGATAAATATTGTCGTACGTAAACTCGAGAAGGTGTTAATGCTCATCCCAACTACCCACAAAGTCAATCACATTGGCTCTGAGCATATCTTCAAGGATCTGGTTGACCATTTCGATCTGCCCATCCATCTGTGGATGATAAGTGATGCTGAGATACAAAGTGGACCCCATCTCCTGCTAAAAACTCATCCAAAATTGAGACATAAACCTGGGGTCTCGGTCAGATACGATCGAAATCAGAATGCTATGCAGTCTCATTATCTCCTCGATGAAAATCCTCGCCAACAGATTCATAGTCCAGGAAGCGTGCATCGGAATGAAATGTACCGACTTTGTCAGACAATCAACAATAACTTAGATGGCATCGTGATCGCGATGAGTCCTCGGTAAATCTATGATGAAATCCATCTACACATGCTCCTAATTCCAAACTGGAATGCTCAACGGCTGCAAGTGACCAGGGGGTCTTTGATGATCAGCCTTGACACACTGGCAAGTGTCACACTCGGCCACGAAGCTAACAATCTGACGTTTCATCCATGACCAAAATTATTGCCTCCTCATATCTTTGTACATCTTCGTGGAGCCCGAGTAGATGGTAAGTCTCGATCGGTGTGCCTCGGTCATCAGATCTCAACGTAACTCTAGCACATCCAGGACACACAATCGGCCTCTAAAGTACAATCCACCATCAAAACCAATCTGATAGTCTGACTGCTCCATGGATGCTACCTCTGCTTAGTACTCTTGAACTGATTCATCTGTCTTCTGAGCCTCGATCACCCTAGCAACCAAAGATGGTTGAATCGACAAGCTCAAAATATGAACCATGGAAGAATGCCGACTGAACTCAAAGTCAAACTTCGAAACATCCTCGAACATCTTACACTCTTAAACCATCATCTGTGCCACTAGGCCTCGTGGCACGTCTGCCACCACGTTCGCCTTACTTGGGTGGTACTTAAGGTTGAAGTCATAATCTTTCAATAATTCCATCCATCGCCTTTGTTGCATGTTCAACTTGGATTGTGAAAATAAATACTTCAAGCTCATATGGTCCGAGAAGAGATCGAACCTAACCCCATAAAGATAATGCCTCCACACCTTCAGTGCGAAGACAACTGCCGCTAGCTCTAGATCATGGGTGGGGTAGTTCAGCTCGTGGACCTTGAGCTGGTGCGAGGCATACATCACTGATGTCCCGTGTTGTATTAGAACAACACCCAAGCCAACTCTAGAGGCATCGGTAAACATGATTAAACCATCACTCCCATCAGGAAGAGTGAGGACAGGAGTGGACTTGAGGCGGTCCTTCAACTTCATAAATGCCTCCTCATAGGCATCACTCCAGACAAACTCAGCGCCCTTCTGTGTCAACTGGGTCAGCAATGCTGCAATACGGGAGAAACCCTCGATGAATCGTCGATAATATCCCACCAGGCTAAGGAAGCTACTGATCTCGAACATGTTTGTGGGCTGGCCCCACTGACTCACTGCATCAACCTTCAAGGGGTCCACAACGACACCCTCCCTCATCATCACGTGACTAAGGAACTTCACCTCCTCCTGCCAGAACTTACACTTTTCTAGCTTCGCATACAGATGGTGAGCACGGAGGGTCTCGAGCACAATCTGGAAGTGCTCCTCATAGTCGTCCCGGGTCCTCATATACCCCAGAATATTATCAATAAACACAACCACGAACTGATCCAGGAAAGGCTGGAAGACCTCGTTCATCAGCTGCATAAAAATGGCGGGTGCATTGGTCAGTCTGAACGACATGACCAGAAACTCAAAGTGACCATAGTGCATCCGGAATGCTATCTTCAAAATGTCCTCCTCTCGAACTCGAATCTGATGGTAACCGGAGCACAGGTCAATCTTGGAAAAGAACTGAGCACCCTGCAGCTGGTCGAACAAATCATCAATTCTAAGAAGCGGGTATCTGTTCCTGATAGTGACCATGTTGAGCTCGCGGTAATCCACATAGACCCTTAACAAGCCATCCTTCTTCTTCACAAACAACACTAGGCTCCCCAGGGTGAACTATTGGGATGAATAAAACCCAACTCACGGAGCTCATCCAACTACTCCTACAGTTCCCCCAACTCTATCAGTGCATCCGGTAGGGGGCCTTCGAGATACTCGTGGTATCGAGCACCAAATCAATCTGAAACTCAATCTGTTGATGCGGCGGCAAACCTGGGATCTCTTGGAACACATCTGAGAACTCGTAAACTACTAGCAGCTACTCAATACACCCTGCCACAAAATCCTCAATAATACAAGATAACAAACTGGACAATAGCTCTCCTCTGAGCTTGGCAATGAACTGGAACATTGGAAAGCTAGGAATATGAACCGTCACTGTCCTCGCGGCACAATCCAAGATGGCTGGTACTCAGCAAGCCAGTCCATACCTAGGATAACATCAAACTCTGCCATTGGAAACATGAACAAATTAGCGGATAGGAATATCTCACCAACCAAAACCAGGTAAGAAGGGCAATAACGATACAAAATGGTGGACTTCCTTAAGGGAGTCGAAACGGCCAAAGCCTCATACGTGGACTCCGATGGAATACTGGTCGATGGGAAAAAATCCTCTACCACGAAGGAATGGGACGTGCTAGAATCAAACAGAATATGAGCAATAAAAGTAGAAACAAGGAGAATACACTCGAGACTCCTTGGTATGAAGAGTACTGGTCCTGGCCTTGCGCCTTCTGCGCGGAATAGAATCTACCCTGAGCTGGCAAAGGAAGCAAGCCTGAAGTCTGGGGATCCTAACTCTGCACCTAATGTGTGGCAATGTATACTCGACCTAGGGACTATGGGGGAGGTACATGTCCCCTCTACTGCTGTTGTATATGCTGCTGTTGTGGCCACTGTGGAGGCCTGCCTGGCTGCCTCTGCAATGCTAAGGAGGAGGCCTAAGAGCGGGAGACTGATGCTGCGCTCATTGTTGATGTTGCTGCTGCTAAGAAGGATGGGGAGGAGGTAACTGCAATGGCCTCTGCTGTTGTAAGGGGACAGGGCAATCACACCTCTAATGCCCTATTTTCCCACATCTATAACAAACACCGAAAAATAACTCGGAGGAAGGAGCGGCTGTCTGCACTTATAATGATGCTGTTGACTATGCTCCGGGCCACGTAAACTCAGATCAGTCCCTCCATCTCTACTGACAGTGCTGTCGAGAGCTGCTGGAAGATGCCCTCCTCTTCTAGTCTCTACCGAAACTCTGATCTCAGGTCCTCTGGGACATGGCCTAGTCCTCCTCATATACCAACGCTCTCTGAATGACCTGATCAAACGTCGTCAAACAATGCCCCACCACGTGATGGTGGAGAGCGAGACGTAAGCCGTTCTAGAAATGACGAACCTTCCTCTTCTCACCGTCGGTGAGATAGGGATCAAATCTGGAAAGCGCTATCAACGGGCCTCATACTGAGACACCGTCGTATCACCCTAGACTAGAGTCTCGAACTCCATAGCCCACTGATCGCGAACATGCTTAGGAAAGAACTTCTGGCCAAAATGGACGACGAACTCCTCTTATGTCCAAACAAATTGAGGCTTGGTCACCCTCGACATTGATGACCACCAATGTCAGGCCTCGTTCTGTAGAAGGAAAGTGGCCAATGAGACTCTCTACTCGCTCAGACACTACATGGTGTCGAATATCCTCTCCAACTCAGTGTGTCATAACTCGACTACTGAAGGATCGGGCTGACCCCTAAACCGTGAGGGATCATGCTCTACCCAAATTCACAAAATATCACGCTTACTCGTAACTGGTCAGATTGCATAGGGGCCTCAGGGATAGGTTGACGGGACTAAAGGGTAGCAGTGATGGCCTGCGTCATCTACTGAAAATGCTCAATCACTACAGGAACCGTCAGGAAAATAGGGGCGGTACTAGCCATAGGTGGAGGCACAGGAGCGACAGGAGCCGTAGGAATTGGAATAGCAGCCTCAAGTGGGAGAACAGGTGCCACTAGGGGTGGAATCACAACCTCAGGTATAGGATGTGCTCGGGGCAGTCGGGTCACTAGAAAAAAATGAGAACCACAACCATGGGCACTACGACCACGGTCACCTCGGCCATGGGCGGCTCGCTTAGGCGGCATCTCCTACAAAACAGCAAGGATGATGGGTGCAAAGGGATTAAAATCTTACAGGCTCAACGGAATGAAGGGAATGCTCTTGCACTACCAAAAAAAGGGGTAAAGGATTCAGACCATGTTACTTTTTTGCTATGAACATAAACCTTAACTATGATTGCTACGGTTTTAATCCGTGCTAAAAAGTTGATACAACATTAATAATTAATAGTGTTGTAAGGGGCTCTATGAGGCCTACGAAAAACTATATGTTCTATCTGAGCCGTTTATATATTTTTAAATATTACTTTAGAGGATGAAAAAAAAATCAACTAGATCTAAGGCTCAAATGAACCACACGGTAGGAAAATTTGATATTAAATTACTGTTGCTTCTTATGGTGTGGTCTACTTTGGCTTTCAATATACCTAAAATTTTTCATAATATAGTAAAATAATTTATTAAAATTATGGAGTGGAATGGATTAACGAAATACGTCATGGTGGGCTCCATGGATCCCCTGATCGCAGCTTCTGCGTCTGTCCATTAGGTAAAAAAAGAAATTTTGGTGCGCACTCAAATAGAGCCGCGTCCAAACATGTCTTTCTCTCTCTCTCTCTCTCTCTCTCTCTCTCTCTCTCTAATCAGAGCTTTAGGAAAGCTCTTCTTTCCCTAATTGTCTTTCTCCCTCCCAATCCTTACTCCATTTCTCTCATTTTCCTCCCTCTCTCTCTCTCCAATGCATCAGCCGTGAATGCCTTCTTCTCTCTCTCGATGGGTACCTTTCAGAATGGTTGCCAAGCTCATTGATGGGTACCTTTCAGAAGTTGCGCCTGATGTTCATCTGAAGTTGCTGAAGTTTCGATCACTGGGTGGGGTCGTTCCTGATGATGTTAGATTGTTGGATGATGGCCTTTATCGTGTGATAGACATATACTTGAAGGCCCACCCATGGCGGTAGGATTCAGGATCATTGTTGCTTGAGATAGGATTCAGCATCCAATCCCCTGTTATCGTAGTTTTTATTTGTTTCTTTACTGCGCTGACCGTCTCTTTTTCTAGGGAAAGCAGATCCATGCCCACCACATTCTCGTGTCAGTCATCCTTGAAAACTTCCTCACCTCAAAACTTGTCTCTATTTTCTCTAAATCTGGCTATATCTATCACGCCCGCAAGGTGTTCGACGAAATTCTCCATAAAATATCTTCTCTTTCAACACCATGCTCATTGCCTATTCTTCACACGACCCTCACTCTGAATCCCTTAGGCTCTTCTTGTCTTTGACATCATTCAAACTCGCCCTTAAATTTGACAATTTCATCGTCTCCTTCCTCTTGAAAGCTTGTCGTCAGTGCCGCTTCCGCATCCGATGTTGGGTAAGGTGATTTATGCTTTTGTGCTTTGTCATGGCTTTAATTATGATCTATTTGTTGCCATTGTGCTGGTTACATTTTATACCAAGTCCGATGATTTGGACTTGGCTAGAAGGGTATTTGACGAAATGCACAGGAAAACTCACTACTAACCAGGAAAACTCAAGATTGGCATGGCTTTATAGCTGACTTTTCTGTATTTTTGTTGTTTGTGGTTGACAAAGCTAATGATTATGAGCATAATCATATTGATAAAAAGTGATATCGAGCAGTGGGAAGAATTGACATATGATTATAGATTCCTTAATGGTCTTAATATGATGTGCATTCTGTTTCCATTTTCTATAGTATTTAAGCTGGTTTCTTTTGTGTTTCACCTACAAATTTTTTTTGATAGATGAACAACTTGCGTGCTATTATAGATTCCCAAGATGCCATGGGGTTGTCAATGACATTGAAGCAAAAGAACCTGCCATCTGACTATACCTTTTGCTGATATTGTAGGAGACTAAATTAGAGATGGTTTTGCAAGGCAGATAAATAATCACTTTGGGAATTGGGAAAAACATGCAAGGCAAATAAATAATCATTTTTTATTTTTTGGGTTTCTTCTTATTTTTTGTATTTTCAATGTAATGGGCCCCAATTAACCCAATCATATTTGTTGTGTGTTCTATTAGGGCCCATTTGGATGATTTTCCTGTTATTCGTGTTTTAACCCCTTTTTTCCACTGATTTTTTTTTATCAATTTTTCTTCTTATTATTTTTTTTATTGTAAAAGATACATGATTAGGTTGCTTGTGCTCATGCTTGAAGGAGTAAGGAAAGAAAAGTTGATTTGGACATCTTTAGACATCTTTGGGCATTTTGTGCCTTTTTAAAAAAAAAATTGGTTAGTTGTTCAAGGTTTGTGTAAGAGTAATAAAACTCATGCCATTATATATGTATCTTGTCATGTATCAGCTAGGGTGGTAATTGACCGAGCATCAGGATATTTGAAGGGCTTTGGGTTTGTCACATGCCCTATGTTGAAGAGATGGAGCGGGGCATAAAGGGAATGGATGGTCAAGTAATTGCTCATTGCCTAGGGGCTGCATTGTTCCTCATTACTTTCAGATGTGTTGCATTGGTTTGTACCAATTAACACTTAATGTCTTTAAACGTTCTTTGGTTGCTGCAGCAACATCATTGACTATGAAGAGGTTGTAATGGTAATATAGATGCAGCAGTACCGCATCCTCTAGTTTGCGGAATGATATGGTGCTATGTTTTTCATCACATCTAAGGTGCCGAGGGCTCCCCTGATTTGTACACATGGTATGCTCAATTCCAAACTATCTAAATAGTGGAACCCAGTGTAGATTGGTCATGTCCAATAAATAGATTCTTGAACAATTTAGACCTCTGATTAGAAAATTTGTTCAAATTCATCTGCTTGCTACTTTTTCCTTTTCCATCCTTTAGACTTCCACCAATATGCCAATTGGGCTCATATTTTTAGCTGAATTTATGGGTTAACATATATGGAGGTCTACACTGGGTCCCACTACTTGGTTGGTTTGGATATGTAGTAAGTGTCATGTTTACAGCAGAGGCACTCCCTGCACATTATTTGTGTTATAATGCCCAGAAGCCTATAATTTCCCCCTCCAGGTTTAATATTTCAACCATTTGAACAAATTCTACCACCAACTATTTGAAAGAGAAATTCTAACAACATCTAGTGAGAAAGGCAAATGCTAGAAACGTTGACGCTTGGGAAGTTTCATGCAATGCAGACATTATTGTACAAGAACATGTTGGTTGTTTGAAAGAGAAATTCTACCAACATCTAGTGAGAAAGGCAAATGCTAGAAACGTTGACGTTTGGGAAGTTTCATGCAATGCAGACATTAGTGTACAAGAACATGTTGGTTATTTTCTTTCTTAACTATTGTTTTCTCCGTATCAAGATGAGTTGTGTACTTATCATTCATTTTCTGAGAGGGATTTTTAAAATACTTGATGGTTAATTTCAGTTATTTTCTGACTTCTTCTACTATCATTGGGGACCTCAAAGGCCTAACTAACTTGAATTTTTTATATGCGGGCCGATGTATTTTTAGCGCCACAGATCAATGTTGCCACTACAGGGTTCGATATTGAAATGGTAAAGTTTTTAACTATTTATTTTATCTTTATTTTTGCCTGTTCTTCATAAATAATTTGATGTCTTAGCCTCCTGTCATTACTAGCTAGTCTTGTCACTATTTGTAAATATGTCATCTCATGAGTCTTACTTTTATATGCAGGCTGATGTATTTTATATGCAGGATGATGTATGCAGGCTGATGTATTTTATATGTAGGCTGCTGTCATCTCATGAGCCCAACTAACTTGAATTTTTTATATGTAGGCTGATGTATTTTTAGCTCCACAGATCAATGTTGCCACTACAAGGTTCAATATTGAAATGGTAAAGTTTTTAACTATTTATTTTATCTTTGTTTTTTCCTATTCTTCGTAAATAATTTGATGTCTTAGCCTCCTGTCATTACCAGCTAGTCTTGTCACTATTTCTACATATGTCATCTCATGAGTCTTACTTTCTGTAATTTTCTTACCCCTGTAGTGATTATCAGAAGAAGTGGGCCATCATTGAAAGATTACCCTTGTAGTGAGTCCAATCAAGGTATGGATAATATATGGTTTTAGTTCATGGTTTCTAGCTCACCATGTGTTCCTATTATTATCATTTTTTGGTGAGACATGGAGGCTCTATGCTGAAATTTTTTATTGTGCATAAGGCAAATAGATGTATAATTGTAACCTTTCTTATTTTTGTTACAGATGATATATTGTATCATTATCCATCACAAAAGAAGAAAAAGAAAGTTGTGATGCTGTTAAGTTGTAGGCAGCCGATGATGCAGGGAAGGACATGATGATACAGGGAAAGCATCTGTTATGTTGAGGTGACTATAGAAAGCATGCATTCTTTTTTCTTTTCATCTTTGTAACTTTCTGTTATGATAATCTATGCATATCATTATTATTGTTTGGTTGTTGGATGAACAAAAAACTTTTTTAGTTCAGTTGCGCATATTGCATATTTATTCAACTCGATTGGGTGAAATTGCCTTGAGATTACCTCTGGCACCTTGCAAGAAAAGGTGACATCTTTTACACTTAATTAGTATAATTCTATCATCATATCTTTGACTTTGTCCCATTGGAGACATTTCTTTGTATTATTTCACTCTCTTTGTAAGTAATGAAGGTCGTAAGGAACTTATCACCATTTACTTCCTAATAAATTTATGGCCTTCCCCTGTCAATATGATGCTATGTTGGGTCCACCTATGGGTATAAATTATTTCTTATATTTAGTTGCTCAATCAGATTTCTGATAGTTATGTTTTTCAGGAGATAGTCTCATCTGTCGTTAAGGATGAAAATTCTGGATTCCATCTTAAAATGATAGCTGAACTTCTCTTATTTTCCTTCTTCCTTAGGCTGAAATAGGCCTCAACCTTAGGCTGAAACCAAGCCTCAACCTTAGGCTGAAACCAGGCCTTCTTCAGGCCACACAAGGGAGCTGAAACAAGCCTCAACCTTAGGCTGAAACCAAGCCACACAAGGGAGCTTAAATACATCCTTCAGCTAGCCCCAAATCTGAGTCGAAATACCTCCCAAATACTTTCAACGAGACTGACATTTTTGCACTGGTTGGATGGTAACTTATTGTACAACTAGCTATGAGTGAGACCTCAACAACCAAATGCTTTCCTACTACAAACATCGGACATTGGTTAGTCAAATCATTCTGATTGGGTTGATAAAATTTTCAAGCTTCTGGAGCAGAACTGCAACTTGTGTTTCATGCTATTGAAGGTGTGTAGACTTGAATTTGATGTTAAAATCAACAAAAATAACACCTTTTTTGTATTAAAAATACATATCGTAGCTTACATTAAAGATATTGTCTCTCTACTATTACATATTCTGCTGAATGAATGGGTTTTCTAGGTCATTGCATCATGCATGTACAGGTTATCCAACATATGTTGAATCATTGAACTATCTTTGGTTTATCATAATGCCTGTTGTTTGTTGGTACAGGCTGTCGGTGTTGGATTGCTCTTGTTGTTTGAGCATGCCTGATCTGTTGTACTAATGCAAGGAACATTGACATGGCTTTTAGGAAAAACTTTAATGAAGGAACAAGGCAGCATGATGTTGCAACTGGACAATTACAAAAACAGATGACACATCATCTGCTGTCAACCTTGCTTGTAATATCCTTCCATCTACTGATGAATCAAGCAGTTGACTATAATCTTTACACCAATAACATTGTTATATATATATATATATATATATATATATTAAAAATCTTTGTAATACAGTCATCCATGCTACTAACGTTATTTATACAAGTTTTTTTTTTTGTTTGCTTTTAGGATGCATCGACCTTTTCTAGCTCGAAGTCTATTGATGATATTCTATTTCAGCTTGCCACCACTAATGGTAAGCAACAACTCTATGCTAAAATGGCCTTTTTGATATAAAACTGTCAATTTAAAACAATGGCCTGCCACTTCTAATTGCAGGATCCTCTACGTCCTACTCGGTTAGCACTGCCCTGTTTTTGAATATTTGGTTTTGTAAGGATATGGTCTGTTCTAAGATCTTGCTTATGGTTGGGGCTAGGAAGTCAATCTTTTATGTTCTTGGATTTTTCTTTAATATTAAAAATTTATTTATTTTTGGTGGTTAGATTGATAAAAAAGATTGGTATTTCTTTCCATTGTGTGGTAATTTTGATCCTTTGCATGTTTTTAGATTTTTCTTTCTAGGTGGTCGCCAATCTGTCAATTAATGCTGCACAGTTATTGATGACCAGCATTGCAGTTCCGTTGCAGGAGATTGGGTACTCAATTCAGGTTCTTGTGACATGGCATTCAATTAACACATGCATAGGTCATGAAAGAAAGAGCAAGAGAACTACTAGGATGTTTGTGCAGGCTTCTGTCAATCCTCTAAAAGAAAAAGTTATAGAACACCTGATGTGAGGCTAATCTGATGATCTAATAACATAAACATATAAAACAATACAAGGCTAGCATCGTGTCATTCATCTTCAAAGGCATACACTAGTCAATCTGATCAGATTCTGTAACACCCCGGATTTTGGCCAACCTGGGATTAGACGTCCTTAGGCAAAGGGTCAACTAAAACACCTGAAAAATCGCTCAGAACCCAATTCCATAGCCAAAGAGATCACTTAGGATTAATTCCTTTAGAAACTAAGCATAAGTTAGCTAGCGCAACGCTAGAGTAGTTGGGAAATAGTCCCTGATCGCTTTAAATATGTTCTATAAGACCCAAAACTTGTAGAATCCATGGTGCTATGATACTCTAAAACCTCGGATCAAACTCTAAGCCGGTTTGTTCTCTGGACCTCTTTGAAACTTTGTATTGAATCTAGACCACGCGTCGAAAGTCCGATACCTACCATCTTAGACCGTTAGAACTGCCTTGTTGGACTTGACAATCATTTTGAAAATCAAGTCTAACCGACATTCACAGGTTATTTCGTTGAGCGTGGACCGAAGAAAGTGAGAATAGGGCTAGATTTGGAATTTGAAATTCAAATCTGGCACACGACTTGACGTGTTAGTATTAAGCGTTCTAACCATCAGAATTCAGCCAAATTACACCCTCGGATCAAGAAAAATTTCTATTTCATATCATGAGACTTGCAGAACTGATCTACGTGCGGTGACCGCTGAACTAAAACTGGACCGCCACGTGCGATCTGCGAACCCTGCCGGACTAAAAACTTGATATATGCTAGATCCTGTTTGCATGAGCTTAAGTCCGATCGCGTTCGGCCAGGGGACCACCAGAAATATACTTTTGGACTGAAACAGCCCCGATTTGGATATACAACAAGTATACATTGTTCCCGAGCCTATTTCGGGCACATTTGGGCTTATAAAAGGGGTTGAAACCCTCACTCCTCTCTCCCATCTGAATTTGAGAAAAACCCTATATTGGGAGAGAGAAAAGGTGAGAGTTTGTGAGAGAGAGTAGGAGAGGATTTTCCTGCTGTCGTGCCACCGGTTGCACGTGCTTTAGCAACACGCTCCGATCACTTGGCTGATGATTTCTCCACATTTTCAGGTAAGAAAATACCCTAAAAAGTTTCTGATTTGAGGTTCCCTTGGATTCATAGCATGTTAGCTGATAGAACTTGTGTATTAGGTTCTCTATTCGCCGTAGACGAAGCGTATACGCTCCGTTCGAATTCACACACCTAAAAGAGAAAAGGTGCGGATTTTAGATGCTTTGATTGACTGTTTCCAATGCTTTCAATGTCGTTTAATAGTAGATTATCGACGGCAACACCGTTTGACATGTACAACATGCTGTCCATTTCCTGTTTCGTAAACCGGCGAAGAATATGAGATTTAGGGCATTTTAGTCATTTATAGGAAGTACTGTTTTCATTCATATTTTGCTGATGTGATTGAAATGGTTTATTGTCGCATTAGAATGTTAGGAATACGTGCATAATTAGTTTGGTGAAGAGATTCGCCTAAATACGCACTTCGGGTCGACATACTATATGTAGACTTAAGTGTGTAGTGTAAGTGTTTGTATAAATGCTTGTATTAGTATGTATTGAATTAAATGGTGTTATGGATTAGTTTGAGATTATTTTCTCAATTAATATGCTGATGTAAATGATTTCCTACATGTTAGCTAAATGCATGATTTCATTACATGTATGGAATGCATGTGCTTGAAGATTTGCTTAAGTTGTATGTTATAACATGTGTTAACATGCTCACATGGTTGTATTTCATTTCCAATACTCTAATATGATTGCTGATGTGATTCCATAATTGTTTGAGACTATACTTAGTCCAGGCAGTCGGTAACCGAGCGAATTCGTGGTTGGCTTATCTTGGTCATGAATGACGTGTCGATGAACGCGAGCCGTGTTTTGGAGTTGGCGGCAGTGGTTAGGCCACACGAAGTGTTTTACGCACTTCATGTCGTTCGACTTGAGATGCGATCGTGCTAGTCGAGCCTGTCAAGTAACCCGACTGGCCATTGTATGTTCACCCTGCATGAGTCATAACTGCTTGAACCTAGGGTACTGAACTTACCATTGTAAACCCTGTTAACCATGGTACCTATATCCACGAAGACTCATGAGCCGGGCATGGTAGTATGGGACACCGTGGTCGAGCTGTCGGCCTACACTGGGGCCACAAACCTCCCCGTAGTGACCAGTGAGCACCTATGTCTCGTGAGTAGATTATGGTGGTATGGGACACTATATTCTTGCTGTCGGCCTACACTGATCAGGCGACGAGTCCTTTGTAGTGACCACGAGCGTATTCTGAGTCTACGGGAGGCGACGACCCTTCCGTAGCAGTGAGAGTACAGTAGGCCTATATTGATAAGGTAATGGGGGAGCGGTGCAATGAGTGCGAGCAGCAGCCCTGACAGCCCTTGCAGCGACCTACAAAATATACATCGTATGAGATTACTAGGAGTGACGACCCTAGACAGGATCTGTGTTGGGATTGATATAAGGGAAGTACCTTAGTTTCCCAATCCTGCTGTTTGAACGGACTAATAACAACTCGAAAATCATATCACCATTACATTGCATGTGCTTGGAAGATGTGGAGCACTTGAGGGACGATTGCATGCCGCGGTCGTAAGATGGTGCCGTATGAGGGAGATCGTCGATGAAGGCATACATCATGTCATGTCATATTGCATTAACAACAGTATTAGGATTGTTTGATTTACTGCTTTACTATTAGCGCATGATTGATTTGATAACATGCTAATCTCTGCTCTCTTATCCCACTGAGTTGATCACTCACTCCCACATTACGGGATGGTGTTTCCGGACACCCACCAGTCCCTATTGTGATTGCGGATGATGGCGCGGCCTGCGAGGTAGAGTTGGACTTGATGATGATGAGGAGGATCCCTCCTTTATGCGTGTTCTGATTGACGGGATTATAGGGAGGTTGATTAGATGCCTTGACACTAGTCATTTTATATTTTTAGAGCACTCATGTATATTCTTTTATTTATGTTTGAAGTATACATGTATGTATATAACTTGGTAACATGTTCACACTCTGGAGACATACAACAGTTTATATATGATATACATACTATCACAGTCTTTCGCTTGTAAATTTAACTGTCTCTGGAGTATGATATGCTGTTCTGGCTTAATCTCACTCATGTTTAATACATTAACACTGACAACATTCAATCATACACATTTATGTTGCATAAGTGATGTTCTGGAACTCGGGAGTGGAGTTTTTACTCGACCCCCCGATTTTCGGGATGTTACAGATTCTAACTTGGAAGGTATCTTTTCTTTATCGTCATGTGGGTTTTGGTTCCTGTATTGTGCAGGTTTATTCACTTGAAGATGGTCCAGCTCATGCTATTTGGAGAAACATAGGATTGTCTGCCACTATTCTAGCAATTAGTCACAAATCAGAGATCACTATAGATTGGTTAAAGTAAGCCAGTTATACTCTTTTAGTATATCTTGTACTATTAGACATTAATTTTTGGAGAATTTTTTAGAAGAAGAAAGAATAGCTAAGAGCCTTCTCTTTTGGCTAAGGCAGGTTGTGCATTTCTAGTTTGAATGGTTTCTGAATATTTGCTCATCTCAACTTGGAAAAAAATCTATGAGAAACATTTGGTTACCAAAATCAATAATTTTGTTTCCAATATATAACTTACTTTATGTGCGTTTTGCAGCTATGATGGTGTTCTTGTGAATTCTCTCAAGGCTAGGGATGTCATGTTGTGGTAAATATATATTTTCATTGCCACTTTACTTATTTGAGAATGCTTTTCTTCTCTGCAAATTATTTGAAGCATGTATTGTGTGGTAAAGTTTTTAAAGAAAACTTGTCTCATATTAATTGCATTTTTTTTTTTAGAAAGTAGGTTTCGTAGTGACATGGATGTACTAAATTGTAGTTTTCATCATTTTTAATTGTCTTTATGTCTAATCATTTTATTGTTCTCTATAACTATACTTTGTTAAATTTGCAGTCCCTTATTTAATCTACTTAACGATGCATAAAATTAGGATTCGAAACTATTAGGATTGCATTGCAATTGTCTGCATTATATATGTCTGCATTATATATGTCTGCATTCCATATATGCCCTTCTTTATTTGTCTGCATTGCATTCAATTCTCCTCTAATCTGTCAAAATTAATATTTTAGAACGAGATTGATGATATAGAAATGTGGCATGTGGAAGCCAAGGGACTGTTTGGCTTGACTTGTGTTTATGGTGCAAGTTCAAGCATATATTCACTTAACTGCAGTAGGTGCAGCCCCAGAATTGCAACAGGTGTAGCCCTAGAACTGCAATAAGTGCAGTTTAACTGCAACAGGTGTAGCTTAACTGCAGTTCAAGCATATATTCAGCTTTCATCCATGTAAACGTTCTGAAATGTATGGGTTGCTTTGTGCAGGTTGTATTGGCATCTGCAACTCTGCCTCATGAAATTTTTGAGATAACAAACAAGTTTATGACAGATCCTATTAGAATACTTGTGAAGCGTGATGAGTTGACCTTGGAGGTAAAATAATTTGTTTCCTTTCTCCTTTTTCTTTTCTTTTTCTTTCTTTTCTTTTTGGTTAAAAATGCTTGTTGAAATGTGTCTTTGGTGTTCTTGGTTATGACTTGACAAGTGTGATCATATGCGCAATCGGATCGCGCTACAACAACTACTGCTCAAACATTACCAGAACATTTCTAATTGATGCAAATGCAATGCAGAGTAAGACTTATGAGGTTCTCTTCAAAGCCCATGAGGCAGCGATAGTTGGATTGAAGGCTGAGAATAAGGTCAGTGCTATTTACCAAGCAGTAGTCTCGGTGATAGAGAGGGATGCTCCTGAATTTGCCTCTCATCTTACAAAGTCAGCAGGAATGGGAATCGGTCTCGAGTTCTGTGAGTCGGGATTGAGTTTAAATGCCAGGAATGATTAGGTGTTGAAGCCTGGAATGGTTTTTACTGTATCTCTTATGTTCCAGAACTTGCAATCAGAAACCAACAATCCAAAGACTGAGATGTTCTCACTGTTGCTTACAGACACTATTATTGTCAATGAAAAAGGTGCAGAAGTTGTGACTTCAATCAGCTCCAAGTTAGTTAAGGATGTTGCATACTCATTCAATGAAGAAGAGGAGGAGGAAGAAGAGTGTCCAAAGGTCAAAGCTGAATCCAATGGAGCTGAGGCATTCTTATTGAAAGCGACTCATACATTTAGGTTTCTGTGGCTTCTCATACATTTAGCTTTCTGTGTCTTGAAAATTTTATACTTAAGGGGCCTTATCGATTGTCAGCTTATTGCTACTACTGTTGATACTCACTTTTTGTTTGCAGGGATTTCACAAATTTGTCGTTGCCATCTGATCAAACAAGCAGATCCTCTCTGGTAAGAGCCTACCCTTTACTTCTAACTCCAACATATCTGTTTAGTGACTCGTCTCTTTAGTGACTTAGTCTTTGGTTTTAGCATAATGGGTTTGTGGTTTTGCACATCCAAGGCTAGCTTCCTTGGATCCTTGGATCGAACGAATTCGGTGGATCCCAGGGACAGGCCGTGTTTATGTATTTGCTCAAAATTAATGGAGCAGACTTGGATGTGCGTCGGAGCTATCCGGATGAGCGGGAGTCCTTGGAAGATGGGAACCGCTGTTATGACCATGATGAAGCTGTCCATTTCCTAGGGATAACATTGGAGGGGCCTGGCCATTTGGACAAGCCGTATTTATGTATTTGCTCAAAATTAATAGAGCAGACCCAGATGTGCGTCGGAGTTATCCGGATGAATGGGAATCCCTGGAAGGTGGGAACTGCTGTTATGATCATGATGAAGCTGTCCATTTCCTATGGATAACATTGGAGGGGCCTGGCCATTTAGACGGGCTATGTTTACATCTGTATTTGAAGGGACCACAACCTTAACCTAAAACCCAAATGTAAACCCGATCTCGAACTTGAATCCGATTTCCTAAACCTAAACCTTAACGTATTCTCAGATCGCTAAACTTAAACCTACACCTAATCCTAATCTCAACTCCCTAACCTAAACCTAAACCGAAACATGAAGACCAAAACATATACCCGAACCTGAACCCGATTTCCTAAACCTAAACTTATAACCTTAACCTAAACCTATTCTCAAATCCTAAAGCCTATAACCTAAACCTAAACCTAAACTTAAACCTAAACCTTAACTTATAACCTTAACCTATAATCTAAACCTATAACCTAAACTTAATTTCCTAAACCTTAACATATAACCTAACCTAAATCAAAACCTATAACCTACACTTATAACCTAAACCTAAACTTATAACTTAGAACCTAAATCTAAACCTTAAACCTAAATGTATTCTCAAATCCTTAAACCTAAACCTACATCTTATCTTAATCTCAACTCCTTAACCTAAACCTAAACTTGAAAACCCTAACCTAAACCTGATCCCAATTTCCTAAACCTTAACCTTAACCTATTCTCAATTCCCTAAAGCTATAACGTATAACCTAAACCTAAACCTAAAACCAAAATGTATTCTCAAATCCCTAAACCTAAACCTACACCTAATCCTAATCTCAACTCCTAAACCTAAACTTAAACTTGAAAACCTAAACCTAAACCCGAATCCAAACCCAAACCCGATTTCCTATACCTAAACCTTAACCTATTCTCAATTCCCTAAACCATAAACTATAACCTAACCTAAATCTAAACCTATAACCTACACTTATAACCTAAACCTAAACCTGTAACCTTAACCTAAACGTAAAACCCAAACCTAAACCTAAACCCGATCCCGAAACCGTATCTGAATCCCTAAATCCTTAGACTAAACCTAAAACCCAAACGTAAACCCGATCTCGATCCCGAACTTGATTTCCTATACCTATATCTAAACGTATTCTCAAATCCATAAACTTAAACCTACACCTAATCCAAATCTCAACTCCCTAACCTAAACCTAAACCTAAACTTGAAAACCCAAATCTAAACCCAATCCCGAACCCGAACATGTTTTCCTAAACCTAAACTTATAACCTTAACCTAAACCTATTCTCAAATCCCAAAACCTATAACCTAAACCTAAACCTTAACCTATAACCTAACCTTAACCTATAACCTAAACCTATAAACTAAAACCTAAACCTAAACCTAAAACCTAAATGTATTCTCAAATCCCTAAACCTAAACCTACACCTAATCTTAATCTTAACTCCCTAACCTAAACCTAAACCTAAACTTGAAAACCCAAATCTAAACCCGATCCCGAACCTGAACCCAATTTCCTAAACCTAAACCTTAACCTATTCTCAATTCCTTAAAGCTATAACCTATAACCTATAAGATATAGCCTAAACCTAAACCTTAACCTAAACGTATAACTTAAACCTAAACCTTAACCTAAACTAAAACCTATAAACTAAATTTTAACCCATAACCTATAACCTATAACCTAAACTTATAACCGATAACCTAACCTTAACCTAAACCTAAAACCTAAAACCTAAAACCTAAACCTAAACCTAAAACCTAAATGTATTCTCAAATCCCTAACCTAAACCTATACCTAATCCTAATCTCAACTCCCTAACCTAAACCTATACCTAATCCTAATCTCAACTCCCTAACCGAAACCTAAACCTAAACTTGAAAACCCAAACCTAAACCCGATCCCGAACCTGAACCTGATTTCCTAAACCTAAACCTTAACCTATTCTCAATTCCTTAAAGCTATAACCTATAACCTACACCTAAACCTAACCTAAACCTATAACCTTAACCTAAACCTAAAACTTAAACCTAAACCTAAAACTAAATGTATTCTTAAATCCTTAAACCTAAACCTACACCTAATCGTAATCTCAACTCCTTAACCTAAACTTAAACTTGAAAACCCAAACTAAACCTAATCTCAAACCCGAACCCGATTTTCTAAACCTAAACCTTAACCTATTCTCAATTCCTTAAAGCTTTAACATATAACCTAAACCTAAACCTAAACCTATAACCTTATAAACCTAAACCAAAACCTATAACCTAAACCTTAACATATAACCTATAACCTATAACGTAAACTTATAACCTATAACCTAACCTTAACATAAACCTAAACCTAAAACCTAAATGTATTCTCAAATCCCTAAACCTAAACCTACACCTAATCCTAATATCAAGTCCCTAACCTAAACCTAAACCTACACCTAATCCTAATCTCAACTCCCTAACCCAAACCTAAACCTAAACTTGAAAACCCAAACCTAAACCCGATCCCGAATCCGAACCTGATTTTCTAAACCTAAACCTTAACCTATTCTCAATTCTCTAAAGCTATAACCTATAACCTACACCTAAACCTAACCTAAGCCTATAACCTTAACCTAAACTTAAAACCTAAATGTATTCTCAAATCCTTAAACCTAAACCTACACCTAATCCTAATCTCAACTCCTTAACCTAAACCTAAACTTGAAAACCCAAACTAAACCTGATCTCAAGCCCGAACCCGATTTTCTAAACCTAAACCTTAACCTATTATCAATTCCCTAAAGCTTTAACCTATAACCTAACCAAAACCTAAACCTATAACCTTAACCTAAACCAAAACCTATAACCTAAACCTTAACATATAACCTATAACCTATAACCTAAACTTATAACCTATAACCTAACCTTAACCTAAACCTAAACCTATAACCTAAACCTATAACCTATAACCTAAACCTAAACCTAAAAACTAAATGTATTCTCAAATCCCTAAACCTAAACCTACACCTAATCCTAATATCAAGTCCTTAACTTAAACCTAAACCTACACCTAATCCTAATCTCAACTCCCTAACCTAAACCTAAACCTAAACTTGAAAACCCAAACCTAAACCCGATCCCGAACCCGAACCTGATTTCCTAAACCTAAACCTTAACCTATTCTCAATTCCCTAAAGCTATAACCTATAATCTACACCTAAACCTAACCTAAACCTATAACCTTAACCTAAACCTAAAACCTAAACCTAAACCTAAAACCTAAATGTATTCTCAAATCCTTAAACCTAAACCTACACCTAATCCTAATTTCAACTCCTTAACCTAAACCTAAACTTGAAAACCCAAACTAAACCTGATCTCAAACCCGAACCCTATTTTCTAAACCTAAACCTTAACCTATTCTCAATTCCCTAAAGCTTTAACATATAACCTAAAACTAAACTTAAACCTATAACCTTAAACTAAACCAAAACCTATAACCTAAACCTTAACATATAACCTATAACCTATAACCTAACCTTAACCTAAACCTAAACTTATAACCTAAACCTATAACCTAAAACCTAAACCTATACCTATAACCTAAATGTATTCTCAAATCCCTAAACCTAAACCTACACCTAATCCTAATATCAAGTCCCTAACCTAAACCTAAACCTACACCTAATCCTAATTTCAACTCCCTAACCTAAACCTAAACCTAAACTTGAAAACTCAAACCTAAACTCGATCCCGAACCCGATTTCCTAAACCTAAACCTTAACCTATTCTCAATTCCTTAAAGTTATAACCTATAACCTATAACCTAAACCTAACCTAAACCTATAACCTTAACCTAAACCTAAAACATAAACCTAAGCCTATAACCTTAACCTAAACCTAGGTTTTGAGTTTAAAAGTCCATCCTAGGTTTGAACACATTACTCATGTTAGATTTTTCTATAGTTTAGAAGATTTATAGGTACATTTTTTATTTCTTCATATATAAGTGTTTTTTTTTTTTTTTTCGTTTTTCTTCCTTTTTAGATGTGTACAAAGGCATGCTTGTTTGATTGTGTCTACAAATGTTGTTTTATATAGGCTGACAAGCTAAAGAAGTCAGTGGATGATGAAATTCATTTTCTCAAGGGAAGGGTTTCAAAACTTAAAAATGATCTTGTGTCGAAGTCCACAGAAGTTACATATGCAGTTTCAAAGAAAGAAGAAGCTCTATCTTCTGCATTTACTGAAATTGACCGTCTGAAGGAAAAAAATTCTGTAAAAACGTGAGCATTATTGAATGTAGTGTTGGAGTGTATTTGTTTCTTGCACATGAGAGCACGCCTTAGTTGTAATTCTTATGATAGGTTGAGCAAAGTGAAGTATTGTTTATTTAGAAATGTGAAAGTAGGATGCATTGTATGATTTGATTATTATTTGTAATAAATACATCATTTTTTTATTGCATTTTATGTACTATTTCTATCAGCATTAAGCTTAGATGAGTTATCAATCACAGCAGGTTCTTGCAATGGAACCAGGTCGTATTATTACAATTTTAAAAAAATAGCTACAAATATAATCCGTAGCTATAGCTATGGCTTTTGTCCATAGCTATTGGTATCTATTGCTACAGATATTATTGGTATTATTGGTATCTATTGCTACGGATAAAATTCCTTTTGCTATGGATATGATCTGTAACACGTCCATCGCTATTGGTGGGGTAGCTAAAGGTATTGCTACAGATATAATCCTTAGCTATTGTATCTATTGCTACGGATATAATCCGTAGCTATTGGTATCTATTGCTACGGATTATATCTGTAGCTATTGGTATCTATTGCTATGGATATAATCCGTAGCTATACCTTTAGCTACCCCACCAATAGCTAC
This sequence comes from Magnolia kwangsiensis, assembly GCA_037074715.1. Classification (NCBI taxonomy): domain Eukaryota; kingdom Viridiplantae; phylum Streptophyta; class Magnoliopsida; order Magnoliales; family Magnoliaceae; genus Magnolia; species Magnolia kwangsiensis. The sequence goes on from CM073584.1 coordinate 73,002,745, forward strand.
GGACGTGCTACGGATTATATCCGTAGCAAAAGGACTTTTGCTATGATTTTTGACTGTAGCCTTTTCCCGATTTTCTTGTAGTGTTGGGACAGACTTGTCTTAAGCTCACAGTGGATATGCAATGTTATCCAAAGTCTTTTCAAGAATACTTATTATGCTCTGATACCAACTCTTTTCACGCCCCAGACTCGGTGAACGGACTCGCAAGGAACCTAATAGCCGGTTCTGGCTGCAGCAGCCTTCGTAATACCCCATTCTCGGTTCCTGGCTCAAGTTCCGATCCTGGGATCCCACAAGGAGAATTTTCATAGCATAAATCTACTCTGACAAAGCATACCCAAGATCATAACACAGTAATTGTAGAAAGTAACCACAGGAATGCATTATAAAATCCACTAGAAATTCAAGCTTTTATAGGTATATAAGGCTCAAAAGGAAATGCAGAAGGTAAGGAAGGAAGAGAAAAACCTACAACAGGTCCTCAACACGCTCTAATCCAATGCTCCACTGTTACTACACCGACCTAGGATCTCCTCCATGCATCAATCGTGAATAAGCTTGTAGAAAACTTGGAGGGCGGTGTAAGTGTGTGACAATGGTGCTCAAAAGAAATAGGAGGATACAGAGGGAACCATGAATGATACCAATGCCACTAGCTATATGGAGGCTAAGTTATAAATGTAGTAAGCTATATTAAGGCTATGCAATGTAATACATGAGTGTTGGATGCCATACCAAGATGATGCAATAGAAGACTTATACAGCCGATGCAAATGCAATGCGAAGTAATGCCGGTCCTCATATTCAATCCACACATCAAGTATAGTTCCATCATAAGGGATCCATGGGGTCCTGTACACTGCTTGATGACTGTCAGTTTTCAAGACTCACACAGTCAAACGAGCATAGGAGACCTCACTACCCGCCTGTGGACAGCCAATCACCAGCAAGGCTTGACAGTAGCTAACCCATTTCACGAGCCAGTCAAACTCAATCTAGCTATGTCCCCTCACTCAGGCGGGTAAGGACAAACCTCATCTCAATCGACCTCATAAAAGTGGGATTCGCAGCCTAACGATATAAGGCACTCGGGCGCTCATGTTTTCCACTCGGTCACGGCATTGAGGCGTCTCCTCGGTACCGTGAAGGTCTAGGGCTTTCACCCAGGGACATCCTATGTGCCCCAAATGCTCAAGTATCATTTCCGTTGTCCACACACGACCATCCACAATATGCTTGTGGAGGCTATGACCCTGATCAAGCAAGGGTAGATATCCCCATGCTATGCAATGTCAGATGCATGAATTACACAATCACTCATGCATCAATCCCAAGCATCCATTGTGCTTTGGAGGGAAAAACTCCATCCCTCAGGGAGATACTAACATGTCCTATATAATGGCACAATCATGACTAATCATACCTCAACCAATCATGTATATGATGTGTATGGGAGTGGGCAATGAAGATGAATAGGGGTGTCAATGAGGTGAAGATGAACTCTCTACCAATCATGAAGGGTTTAGGTACTTAACCAATTCCTCATATGGAATACAACCTCAAATGGGGGCCCATTTAGCTGGGGTAGCTCACGAGATTAAGCATACAAGCTACGGGCCTAAATAATATAGAGATGGGCCTAACAAGAGACTAAGGTGGGCATTCAACTACACTTAAATACAAATGGGCCTAGAGGGGTCCAAATGGGGACATTCAGCCACCATTGCCCCAAGGCAGACAACCACAAAGCATAAGCTACAAGGCCCAAGGCACACATCCAATCCATGTACATAAGTCCCATATAAAGCATTAAGAACTATGGGTCCAATCCATCCATAACAACATAGGCCAAAGGAAGGGAAATTAAGGCCCAGAGCCCAAGTTCTTCTGGCCATCAAATCCATGCATTTAACTAGACTGAATGGGCAGCCTATGAGCACAAAAACATGGCCCAAAAATAAGTTTAAGTTGGATGAAATGGGCCCCACTACATCAGCCCAATAATTAATAATTTTAGTTAGCAACCAAGGGCCCAATACCACCCTTATCTCAGCCCATAAGTCCATTAAAATGGTGGAAGCAGCCCAAATACATGGTTGACCAAGTTGGGACATTCCAGCCCAAGATGGGCCCACTCGGAACTCCCAAAACCTGGTCTAAGTTTGGATCCCACAAATGATCCTCAATGGTGGCCCAAACATGCATTAATTAAGCCTAAGAATATTCTAAATATAAGGGAGCAATAACTACCTAAATTTTCTCAATATGGTGGGCCCCACATTTAATACAATTTTAGCCCAAAAACAGTGTTTATTTGAGGCCCATGCTGGACTTTCAGCCCACCCAATTTCTTGGGCCTGTTGAAGTCCAAAACTTGTCTAAATAGGTGGGGAATTAATCCCATAAGGGCCAGCAACATTCATCGGGGGCCCCACCAGATTAGAAATAGGAGTTTTTGCCATAAAACTAAGTGAGGCTGCTGCTAGACTGCAGGTCCAGCAGCAGCCTAAAAGGACAGGGGTGTCCCAGGCCTGGGCGGTCCGAGGCCATGGACGGCCTTGGCCAAACACATACAACAAGGTGGGCTCCTCACGTCCCAAGTGGGCCCCACAAGTGACGTCCACCTAGGGTGGACCCTCCCCATGTCGGCCACCCATGGATGGGATGGCTAGGATAAAACACATACACATGGTGGGCCTATGGGCTAAGGATGGCCAGCCAGGTTGGACATCCACCAGTTGGACGTCCAACATGGCTCTCTAATCCAGCCTATTGGCTCCACTAACATGGCCCAATGGGCCTCCATAATATCATAAGGTGGGTCCCAAAAATCATACCCAAATCCTCAATGGGCTGGGCCCAAAATTACTGCAAACACATAGGATCGCAAGGTTGGAGGAAAATTTAGCAATGCATGTTGCTGGCTTGAATTTGGGCACTCCAACAGAGTGGGTCCAAGGCCTCTAAAATTCTTCAAATTGAGGAGAAAGGTCCCTCATCATGTATACAACAATATGGAACCTAGAAAGGTGGCCCATCGTCATCAAAATAATTTATGAATTTCAGTTTACAATAGTCTATAGTGCTGGACTGCACAACAGAAAATTAGGCTGACCAACCATCCTGGCCCGCCCTTTTGGATGCCCAAATGGGGTCAATTGAGGCTAAAAATTGACATGCTTATAGGTGGGGTCCACACATTTAAGAAACAAATATTACATGATATAAAGCACCCCACCAAATGTCTAGTAATCAGGCCTCAAGATGACCCAAAAATCTGTCCAGATAGTTTTGGACAGCAACATATAGTTGGAAGAAAATAAATATAAACATCATTTAAAGGGAAAATTATCCCAGAAAATCATGGTATCGACCACCCTAGTGGGCCCCATAAACATACAGACCCTTTCCATCATCAAAATCACCTTGCATGTGCCCTTATAGGTGCATTTTGGGGCCACACGTCCAAGGGTGGACTGTCATGGACGTCCATCCACTTTGGACGGCCTGGATGGTTTTGGGTCATAAGGTGGGCCACACACTCATGATCAGAGATGCCAAACAAGAAAATAAATAAGATCAACCATAAGGAAAGGGTCTCTACCACATTGAGGCCTTTCCCCTCGTCACACATGCATACACATTCCACTATCAAATAATATACAAAAATCTACATGATCTACTTAGGATCTATGGTGGAGATGCATTCTCCACGAAGTATTAAGAGTTTAGATGACCAAAGCATCCATGATCAAGGAAATAAAAGGCCATGAAGGGATCCATGGAGAATGGTCCCTTGCATGGAACATACATGCAATGTAGGATGTGCTATGAGCCACATCCATGAAGTCTTAGGGCTACCACCATCAGTTGATGGGCTCCACAAGCTCCAACATGAAGAAAGAATGAAGAACAAATAAGAGTCTAAAGAAATGTGAATTGAAATTTACATACACACCTACCTTAATGATCTAGCTCCAAATCTACACCACCATGATCCTCAAGCTCTAAGGAAGAGGTTTCTATGGGCGAGATGGGTTAGAGAAGGTTGGATTGGAGGGGATTTGAGGTAAAGGGACTGGAGAAGATAGAAGGGTGGAGACAGTTTTGGGTTCTCTAGCGAGAGAGGAGAAGAAGAAATGAGGGAGAAAATGGAGGCTTGGGAGATGTAGCCAAAAAGGCAATGATTTGTTTCTCTAAAAGAGGCATGGCTAGAGAAGAGAAAACAAGGATGGGGTTAGGGAGATACAACCAATGTTGCTAGGGTTTAGGCTCTAGCTAGGGTTAAAAATCTAAGCCTAAGGGTGTCATCACCACATAGGAAAACATGCAAGGGCATGGTGGGGTCCACCAATCATACATCAATGGTCCATATCGAGCGTGGCCCATAACTTGTGATGTACACATCGGATTCACGCACGGGATGCACCGTAGGAACCACGGCGCAGATGCAGATGTAATGACATGAGTCTCGGGTCGATCCAAGTCGGGTCAATGTGACCGGACTTAAGGATGACCACAAACACTATCCATAGTTCGCTGGTCACCGGGATTCGACCGGTAAGACGCAGGACCTAAAGAAATGTCGTGTACACTTGGGTTAGGGTCTTACAGTATGCAAAGAATTTTTTTTATACATCTAAGGGTAATTGTTAGTATGTTGCTTGTAATCTCATTTTCTTCCTAGTGAAAGTTTACACCCATGATTTTTTTTATATGTCTTGTGGTTTGTTTGGTATGCTTTGTTTCTACTTCTAAATTATATTTCTTCTTATTTATCATTTGTGGGTGAGATCGAAGATTGGATCTCGGTTCACTAGCATTGTTGACATGCTACACAACAATGCATCTACTAAGCATCCATGTAGTTCTATCAAACCTAACTGTCAATCAATTTCAATCCATTCCCCTTAACAGAAATCGTGTTCACTTTCAAAACCCACCAGTCACAACGATTCAAACTCTAGCACACCCTCCCCCTGATGGGAGTCAATTAGTACTTTAATCAGCATATTCCAGTCAATTTCCACCCAATTAACCATAAAAAATACCTACTGTTCATGGATATCCATCCATCTAACCTCGCCCTCTTGGCGGGATCGTATTCCAATTCACTCACCCCACCTTGCACTCAAACCCTCCAACCGAGTAATACAGGAATGTTGAAGAAGTCGACCATTATGAAGAAGACGCTAACCGAATGCCAGAAGGGGCATGACTTCCTTTGGCCCAACCAAATGAATTCAATGACTTTGGGAACACTTTGAGAACCAGCTGAGGGCCATGCGAAATAAACTCTAGAAACAACATGGGGTGGAACTCCCATCCATAAATCCAGGGATCTTTTCCAATTCCCTGATGCTAAGGTACCTACTATAACACGCCAAACTTTTCCATACCCGAGTATTGAAAGTTCTTGAGTGTTACTATGAAATATAACTTAGTATATACATGTGTAAGATACCCATTTAAGTATCCTAACTTTACGCCTATTCTCCATTATGAATTTGACCGTTGGGAATAATTTTTATCCATGGATCAAGCCATCCGACCATTGATTTTAAGATAAGACCATCATATATGTAAGTATCCTCGCCTATTCATCATAACCAATGTCTCTGTCAAATATGCACTAGAGACATCTGACCGTCCACTTTGATTTTGGACCACCCAATCATAGTAAACTGGATACTTGATCTTTACATCCACTCATACACATATCAAATTGAGATTATGATCTATTCATCCTGTTTATCACCTATGAATATGCTTAATCTACCATTAAGATAATTATTTGAGGAACTTACACATGTGAACATGCCACTTAATCCAGTGGTATACATGTTCTACCTCTTAATCACTCTAAAAACCTACTTGTATTCATCCATTTACAAAACCGACCGTATAACCAGTTATATAAATGATCAGAGTACTAACCATCAAGTTTTTCTATTTTTAACATGTCATCTGACCACCTATGATATTGGTTGATATATGTACATTCCCTTAATTAATTTGGTGAATAATTCTTTATTCATAATAATTTAGAAACATACTTATAATCATGTAGAACCATTAGATTTCTCAAAACTCTCATATCAACAATAATTATGAAAATGCCATTAACCTAGACCCTTAGTTCTTACAATCCGTTTCATGTGAAATTTTATACCATGCCTATGTATCATAAATTAACTGTACATGTCAAATTTCAATCCTTAGATCATTGTAAAAGTGACATAATTGACAAATCAGCCCCTTAACCATTGATTTTGGTGTCCATCGAGTAAAGAAACCTTATGGGTAGTTGTTGTAAGATATTTTCCTTCATATGAATGACTTGAATTTCCCATAATATAGACTAAGTGTAAAATATGAAGACCCCACTTTGGTAGGCTTTTCTTTAGGCGTGAAATTATTCTATCGAGACTTACCAACTCCTTATAAATCTGGATCTTCCGATTTAACCATTTCCTACTGTCTATCTTAACTCAAATTTGGACCATGCTTTAGTCTCACATAATTACGAGTTTATACAAAATTTAGACCATGATCTATGATCATACACCATTAAATATTGAAGCTAATTCCTTCTTATTTGTATATAAGGTGAAATTTTAGGTTTTGACTTTTTCCACCATCGATTAATCACCAAAATTTTTCCAACTAATTTTCTATCCTGACTATACATTTCTCCCAAAATTTGGCCCTGATCATCAAGTGTAGTCCCTTACTTGAAATTAAGTTCATTTTATAACCATAGGAAGAGTTTTCAAGATAGGCCAATCTAAATTTTAGATCACCAAGAAAATCATATACCCTAGTTCTATTCGACGACCCTAATACAATGGATGAATTATATTTAAAGAAAGATTGTCAAAAGGGGGTAAATTAGATAAACCCAATCCAAGTGGGATGTGAAACACACCCCTCTCACATGCCACTCCTTTTATAAAGGGGGTATGCATTCCCCTCTCCACTCACACACCCAATCTCCCAACACCAAGAAAGAGAGAGAAAGAGAAAGATAAAGAGAAAGAGAAAGAGAGACAGAGAGAGAGAGAGATAGAGAAACAGAATGAGAGAGAGAAGGAGAAGCCTAGACTCCCTCTTCCTTCTCCATAGGTATGATGTCTCACTCTTTCTCAAGCAATGTTATGATTCATGTGGAAGCTTTTTCATGTAGAAACTTTCCTACATAAATATCTACCTAGGGTTTAGATATAAGGCTAAGGTGAGGGATTCCTTGAAGCTTACATTAATTTGAATTGGTATGATTTATCTTGTTCTTTTACATGTCTCTATATTGTTGTGAATCCTCCCTGCAATTGTTTAATTAACCATCATCAATTATTTATCCTTTAGGAATTATGGTTAAGGTATGATTTTAATTATGCGTGATCTTTATAAATATATGTGGGGCGATGGATACAAGCTTTGCCCTTTGTCAATTTCGAGAGCGACTCGTGCCTCCACTCTATATTGAGTTGGCCTTTTGTTTCTCTCCCCCTATTTGGTTGAGTTAACCTAATTACCACTCTTTCCTTTGAAATGGCCAAGCTATATGTCCTTGGGGAGGGGAGGGGGGTGTGAATAAGACTATGTCAAATTTAAGATAAATACAACGGAAAAATAAAAAGATAGCCAATATAAATAACTAATCTCAAACCACAATGGAGAATAAAATGCAACCTCAAAATTCAAGTCTTGAGAGGATGATACAAATTACTTTCTAAGGACAGCCTTGCACCATAAAAATAAGATTTATGGTAGGAAAACCTTATTTCTAGAAAGGTCTTAGTATCAAAAACTCAAACTAAAGAGGAAGAAATAAACAGCAAAGAACTGAAATAAATTGCAAGAATATAAATCCCAAATTATTACAACATTCTCCACAATGCTTGAAATGTAAATATTACAACATTCACATCCTCACATACATCCCTCAAATGAATAATCAAAGATAGAAAAATAAATCACACAACCATAAAACACAAGGGATTATAGTGGTTCGCCTGTGTGTATACCAACTGTTAATAAACAGCCACACAACTACTCCACTCCTAATATCTTCACACAGTGGATATTAGCATTCACTATCAAAATAGGTTTTCCAGGTTCACCTAAAACCTTCACAATTATGTCTTTCTCTGTGGGCTTACATAATTAAAAAAATCTCACTTCTAATTTTTCCTAGCTCTCCTCAGATAACCAATACAATGATATTTTTCTGGCAAATCTCAAAAGTAAACCAAATGAAAGTAAATTACATAAACATAAAATAACTGAATTTCTCCTTCGTTGTAGCAGCCCAGAAGAACCAAGTTAGAGTAGAGATTTGAATGTCCAAGTTCAATGTCCAATACTCACTTTACAATGGTTCTAGGTTCTAATAGATATAAAATTAAACTAGATGGGCTAGCTTTAATTGATTTTGATTCCAGAAAAAGGAAAATAAAACTTCTTCTTTTTAGATTAGATTGGAATACAAGAAACAAAATCAATTTAAGAAGCTAAAGAAAGAGAATATTAAATATGCACACTTAGCTTAAATGAAGCACAGACTTATCTCTCAGAAGGCCAAATTAGATTAGCGTGAATTTTGTTAATTATTCTGAGATTCGTGCTCTATTTATAGGTGAGTAAAACACATCATCGACTGGTCCAGAGAGCTCTACGACTGGTCGTAGGACCAACGAATTTTTGAAATTTCATGCACAATAAGATAAGAAAGTTTCACGACTAGTCGTAGGTCAGTTACGATTGGTCGAAGGTCTCCCACGACTAGTCGAAGCTAGTCAAATTTTAATGTTCTAGTTTGAGTCATAGGTCTATGACTAGTCAAAGAAGCAGTCAACACTGTTCATATGACTAGTCGAATAGTCTCCAGGATTGGTCGAATCCTAACAAGAATTTTTGAATTTTTACAACAAACTTATGACTGATCCAGGAAATTCTTAGACAGGTCGAAGCAGTACTAGGACTAGTTGAGCAAGACCTAGGACTAGTCTTAAAACAAACCAAATTCCTATAAATAAAACATATGAATTTTGTATCCAAAGTGACCTACTCTAAAGGTCAACCTAAAGTCAGTCGTACCTCAAAAGTGAAGGACATTGAAACTTAAAGATGAGTGACCTTAAAGAATAATGAAGCTTGAGATCTTGGTGGAGCTTGAACTTGAAAGCTTTTTGAGATCTTGATTTATTCGAACAATCTCACTTTCTCGAGTCTTGACTTGTGAATAGTGCTTTATCTATCAAAGTTGATCTTGTGAGACTTTTGTCGTGACTCGGCATGTCTTGAGTAGAGCTTTGTTCTTCACATATGCAAGCTTCATAACAAGATACAAACAATGTCTTTAGCACCACAAATTTGACAACAAAAAGGGCTAGTAACTATATCACTTACAATCTCCCCCTTTATCAAATTAGTGATAAAACACACTTTCAAGATATATTACATAAAGAGGAATATCTAGATAAAGAATCATGCATCAGTTATTACCAACCGGTACACATTTATAATAGCATGAACCTATAAATCAATTCAACATATAGTCCTGCAAACCAAGTCAACATATAGTCCGCTTCTGCACATACTCCCCCTGAGTAGCACACATACATCACATAAAAAATGCAATACTATTAATCCCTCATAACATAAAACATAGAATACTACTACTCCATCCCCATAACATAAAACATAGACATCAATTAGACATCCATTCTCTCCCTTTTTGTCACAATAGGACAAAAGAAGTAAATGGCTGAGGAGTGAACATGAAAGAAAGATATGAGAGTGAAATGCATATAAATCATAAACATAGATAAGTCATAAGTAACAACAATCTAACAAGTAGAGAAAGTAGAAGAGTAATAATGTTAGTACGGACAAAAAAATAATAATCTAATCTGAGCCAGATGAAGGAGCAGGGATGGAAGGATCAAGTTGATGCATGCCCTTGTTCAAGCGGCTAAGATATTTGCGCATATATTTAAACTGTAAATCATGGGCAACATTCATGTTTTCCATCTTAATATTCATATTCTCAACTTTCTCCTCTAATGCACATAAATGCACATCAAACTCTAAAGGTTTAAAATCTAGATCATTAGTTGAATCAGATTCAAGTTCTTCAAAAATATCATTTATGTCAGTGTCATCAGGAGGAAGATCACCAGCTTCTTCCTCATGTCCAGCTTCGGCACCACTAACACCATCACCTTGACCAGGAAGGAAATCCAACTTCGTCTTATTGATATTAAATTTGTTAAATATAAGATGATGGATAGGGTCCTCTCCAACAGGCATATCGACTAACATATGTGTAGCCAATATAGTCATCAGATAACTAAAAAGGATGTCATTGTGACCTGGATGGATTCAAAACTGAATAATGGAATGACAAATTAAGGATGGTAAACATACATGAACACCTCTAGCAACAGTATGAAGAACAAGAACCATGAAGGACGTTAATTCAAATTTATTACCCAATCATGGATATAAGTTGAAGAACTCTGTATTTGGGTAACAAAAACTTTGAGGAGAGCGCATTCCCTTTATGCATCCATTGTATGTCTAAATTGCATAAGGTTCTAGTGAGCAAACATTTTTCAGATTTTGAGGGCTTTTCAGATAAGGTATGAATGGGAATGCCCTCATCATTCACAGGAATTTTCATAAGAGTTGAAATCAAATGACGATCAACTTCAAATGATCCTTCTCTTGTAGCTATTTTAAAAGTTAAATTTTTCAGTGAAAAATCACTTATGCAAGTGAACATGGACTGGGCAATGAACCGGTATGCTGGCCCACCCCAATGCAATAAGTTATACCAACATACAGCTTGGAGTATAGGAAGGATATCAAAAGAAGTAACATGCTTAATATCAACAGTATGTTCAACAATAACCTTACGTAATCTGATATCCCGAACATAAGACGGATCATCCTCGGGAGCCCGAAGATGATGCTTAGTGATAGGAACTGATCTGGAGAAAGATGGACCACGAGATGTTGTCTTTCTCCCTCTAAATGTCATTTGCAACAAAGATTTCAAGGAAACAAAGAGTTGCAAAAGATTGAGAAGTGGGTTTTCTCAAATCAGATTTGTCAAAAGAAAAATCCCAAATCTCAACAAGATTCGAAATAGATAACTCTAAGAGAGAAATAAAAGTAATCTAGACACAAATCTACAAGAAAAATGTAAATGGAGCACTATCCTTAAAGATTTTGAAAGATGGGTTCAACTAGTCGGGTGATGGCTCATTGGAGAGTGAAGTGGAAATGAAGGAGATGAAGTTATTCCCCAATTTTAAGTGATTAACGCGATTCACGACTAGTCGTGAATGTACATGACCGGTCGTAGCAAGACTGGTCGTGTATACTCATGACTGGTCGAGTATCGGCCAAAATTTGCAATTATCAACTAATTCTAAAATTTAACAAAAAAAGAATCAAACATAAATACAATATAATACAAACAGGCATAAATAATCATTTTAGAATGCACATGCCAAAATCAAATTTCATTTTGTTAAACCTTCTTTTGTTGAGCAGTTTAGTGAAAATGTCAGCACGTTGATTCTCGGTAGGGATATATTCCAAAGATATAACCTTTTCTTCCACTAATTCACGAATATAATGAAATCTAATGTCAATGTGCTTAGTATGAGAATGTTGAATTGGATTTTTTAAAATATTTATGACATTAAAATTATCGTAATATAATAACATAGAATCCTGATTAATTCCATAATCACTTAGCATATGTTTCATCCAAACAAGCTGCGTACGCGCATTACCAGCTGCAATATATTTAGCTTCAACAATTGTAAGTGATATAGAATTTTGTTTCTTGCTAAATCAAGAAACTAAATAGTTTCTGATATAAAAGCAACCACCACTGGTTGATTTTCTATCATCAAGATTACCAGCCCAGTCAGCATCTGAGTACCCAACTAATTGAACACTAGTCTCATGTGGATACCAAAGACCGAGATTAATAGTACTTGCGACGTATCGCATAATCCGCTTGACAACAGTCAAGTGCGATTCTTTAGGATTAGACTGATATCTTACACAAATACCAACACTTAGAGTGATATCGGGTCTACTAGCAGTTAAATACAGTAAACTACCAATCATACTCAAATATAATTTCAGATCCACATTCTTACCTGCAGAATCTTTTGAAAGTTTCAAAGTTGTACTCATTGGAGTATCAAAATTCATACCATTCTCAAATCCAAATCTCTTAATCAAATTCATAGCATATTTAGATTAAGAAATGAACATCCCATCAAGTTATCGTTTTACTTGTAACCCAATGAAATAATTCAAATCCCCAACCATGCTCATTTTAATCTCATATTTCATCAAATCTGTAAACTCAATAGTCATGTCGGTACAGGTAGATTCATAAATGATATCATCAACATAAATCTGTATTATTAAAATGTAATCATTATATTTTTTAACAAATAGAGTTTTATCAACACATCCCATTTGAAAATTATGGCTTAATAGAAACTTTGTTAGTTTCTCGTACCATGCCCTAGGAGCTTGTTTTAACCCGTAAAGTGCCTTTTTAAGGCGATAAACATGATCAATATTCTTGGGGTCTTCAAAACCTATAGGTTGTTCAACATAGACTTCTTCATGCAAATCATCATTTAAAAATACACTTTTCACATCCATTTGGTAAATCTTAAACTTTCTAAAACATGTAATGGATATAAAAAGTATAATTGATTCAAGACGTGCTATTGGTGTGAAGGTTTCATCATAATCAATACCTTCAATTTGAGTGTAACCTTGTACCACTAGCCTATCCTTATTTCAAATTATATTACTAAGCTCATCAGACTTATTCTTGAAAATCCACTTGGTTCCAATGATGTGTTTATCTTTAGGTCTAGGTACGAGATACCAAACATCATTTCTCATGAATTGGTTAAGCTCTTCTTGCATCGTAACTATCCAGTTTTTATTAACAAGAGCTTCTTTTACATTAGATGGTTCTATTTGGGATGTAAAACATATGTAATTACATATATCCTCAAGTTATTCATGGGTACGAACACCAGTGAGAGGATTTCCAAGAATCTGTGTGGTTGTATGATCTTTAACAGTCCTTAGTTCAGAATTAGTCTGATTAGACGAAGTATCAGGTTTATCAATTACAAGAACTTCATCTTTATTTGGACTTAAGACTGGTGTGTTTAAGTGATCATCAATGACCACATTGATGGACTCTTTAATCACACCGGTCCTTTTATTCAAAACCCTATAAGCTCGATTGTTTAAAGAGTATCCAATAAAGATCCCTTCCTCACTCTTCATATCAAACTTTTCCAGATTTTCATGATCGCGTAAAATATAGTACTTGCTACCAAAAACTCAAAAGTATTTGACAGTAGACTTTTTATTGAACCACATTTCGTAAGCGGTTTTTTTATTACCTTTACTTGTATAAACCCGGTTAATTATATAATAAGCTGTATTGACTACTTCAGCCCAAAGATTCTTAGAGAGCTTCATGTTATTTAACATGATGTTAGCCATTTCTTGAAGCACTCTGTTTTTCCTTTCACCTATAACCATTTTTTTGTGGAGTTTTGGGCATTGAGAATTCATGTGATATTCCCTGGTCACTATAAAACTTTTCAAAACCGCTATTCTCAAATTCGGATCCATGATAACTACGAATCTTATTTATTTGAGAACCTTTTTCAATTTGAATCCTTTTGAGAACTTTTCTTACTTCTTCAAGGGTTTCTAATTTATCCCTTAAGAAGACTACTCATGTATATCTGGTAAAATCATTTACAATTACCAAGATATATCTTTTTTCACCTCGACTTTCCGTCCTGGTAGGTCCTATAAGATCCATATGGAGAAGCTCGAGTGGTCTTGAAGTGGCATTAGAATTCACCTTTTTATGTGAGTTCCTTATTTGTTTGCCAATCTGGCATTCGCCACATATTTTTTCTATCTTCTGAAGTTTGGGTAGACCTCTTATTAGTTCTCGTTTGCTCAATCTATATAGGTTTCAATAGTGTACATGTCCAAGATGTTTGTACCACAAATCAGTCTCATCTGTATGGACCATGTAACATGATTGATTAGACGAGCTGGATTCACTAACAATATAGCAGTTTTCAGACGTTCTACATCCAGCTAATATTACCGAACCCTTATTGTTTAGAATCTCACAGCTTTGATTAGAAAATCTTACTCTATGGTTATTATCGCATATTTGAGATATGCTTAGCAGATTATGTTTCAGTCCTTCAACATATAAAACATTTTTAAACAAAGGAAGGTTATAAATTTGAACCATACCTTGGCCCATAATCTTGCAGTTGTTGTCATCACCAAATGTGACTGAGCCATCAGTCATGTCTTTGAGATTAGTGAATAAACCTTTATTACCAGTCATATGCCTTGAGCATCCACTATCTAGGTACCACTTATAATAGCTTGTAGCTTTGAAAGCTATATGGGCAACCAAGCAGGTACCCTTTGGAACCCATTTCATAATCGTTTTGGGTTTAGGTGGATAGTTGGTCTTCTTTCATTTATAAGAGTTATAAGTATAACCTATTGAGTTAGACTTTAGAAGCTCCTTAAGTAAATCAACTATCTTTTCAGCCAAAAGATTTTAATTTTACTTTTTATAGTTGATATAATTGCTTTTAGGTTTTTGAAAAGATTTAGAGTTTTTAGAAAACATTTGATCTTTCCCTTTTAAGTTTAAGGTTTCTCCCTTTACAAACTTGGGAAGAGTATTCTTCTATTTAGGAGGAACACGTATCATAGCCCAAACCGGATCGATCACCACATTTTCTTGATCCAAATAAGAGTTTTTTTAATTTAGGATCTCCTTAGGCATATTTTCAGGTTTCCTTTAAACTCAAGCGTGAAGAGACTTCATGTTTTAGCTGTTCATTTTCAAATATAAGATTTTCAATATGGGAGGTTTTAAAATCTAAATCGCATTTTGTCTTTTCAAAACTGTCTGAAATATGGGACTTTTCTAAAACAAGAGTTTCATAATTTTTCTTAAGTTTTGAAAATTTCTCTTTTTGAAGTTTCAGTTTCACAGCAATTTTACAATTTTCCTTGTATAGGGCATTGTATGCATCTTGAAGATCATCTTCATTTTGACATTCACTATTTAGATTTTCTTCACTAGTTGAGTTATCATTATCTGAAAAACTGAATTTGGCTAGAGTCATAAGAGCTTTAACTTCACTGCCCGACTCATTTTCAGAATCTTCTGATTTAGAAGAGACTTCATAATCAGAGGACTCATCCCAAGTAGCCATAATACTTTTCTTTTTCGACTTGCCCTTATTAGGACATTTGTTAGTCAAATACCCATATTCATGGCAGTTGTAACATTGACTGTCTTTCTATGATTTTCTTGATTTTGGTTTAGGTTTCTTTTTATCATTTACTTTTTGAAGATCAACCCCTCTTTTTACTTTTAAAAATCTTATAAAACTTTTTCGCCAAAAGGGCCATATCATCTTCAGAGTTTTCTAAATTAGCGTTTAAATCATTTTCTTGAAAACTATTTTTAGATTTTTTACGGCAATAGATTTATCTTTTGGAGCTTTAAAGGTTAACTCATAAGTCCGTAATGAGCCAACTAATTCCTCAACCCTCATATTGTCCGTATCACGAAGTTCCTGGATTGCGGTTACTTTTGAATTGAACTATTCAGGAAGTGAGCGCAGTATTTTAGCACATATCTTGCTTTCAGAAATTTTTTTCACGTAGACTCCACATAAAGTTTACAATGTCATTCAATCTAGTATAGAAGTCCATGAACATTTCATTTTCTTCTATACGAATTTTCTCAAATTTAGTTGTGAGGATTTTTATCTTAGATTTCATGACAATTGAAGTACCCTCGTGTGTCATTTCTAATATATCCCAAGCTTATTTTTCAGAATCACAGGATATAATTCTTTTAAATTCATTCAGTGATAGTGCACAAGTAATTGCATTTAGTACTTTAGCATTTGCACTACTCTCACTTTTCTAAAGTGTGGTCCATGAGAAAAAAGGTGTTACTCTCATTGATTTTGAACCATCAATCCCAGTTACTTCAGTGGTAGGATGGGTCCATTCATTCACTGTGGCTAGCCACACACTTTCATCCATGGATTTGAGAAAGATCCTCATCTTGGCTTTCTAATAGGCATAATTGGTGTCATTGTGATTGAAAGGCTATCAAAATTTGACGTCTTATATATATAGCTTAGATCGTTAGCTTAGGAAATAAATCCAACAATAAAGAATTAAAAGCAAGCTATTAGGATCTGATACCACTTGAAATGACCAAGCTATATGTCCTTGAGGGGGGGGGGCATAGGACTATGCCAAATTTAAGATAAATACGGCGGAAAAATAAAAAGATAGCCAATATAAATAACTAATCTCAAACCACAATGGAGAATAAAATACAACCTCAAAATTCAAGTCTTGAGGGGTTGATACAAATTACTTTCTAAGGACAACCTTACACCATAAAACCAAGATTTATGGTAGGACAACCTTATTTCTAGAAAGGTCTTAGTATCAAAAACTCAAACTGAAGAGGAATAAATAAATAACAAAACTGAAATAAATTGCAGGAATAGAAATTCTAAATTATTACCACATTCCCCACAATGCTTAAAATGTAAATATTAAAACATTCACATCCTCACATACATCCCCCAAATGAATAATCAAAGATAGAAAAATAAATCACACAACCACAATACACAAGGGATTATAGTGGTTCGCTTGTGTGTACACCAACTGTTAATAAACAGCCACACAGCTACTCCACTCTTAATATCCTCACACAGTGGATATTAGCGTTCACTATCAAAATAGGTTTTTCATGTTCACCTAAAACCTTCACAATTGTATCTTTCTCTTTGGGCTTACATAATTAAAAAAAACCTCACTTCTGAGTTTTCTTGGCTCTCCTCAGATAATCAATACAATGAGATTTTTCTGGCAAATCTCAAAAGTAAATCAAATGAAAGTAAATTACATAAACATAAAATAAATGAATTTCTCCTTTGTTGTAGTAGCCCAGAAAAACCAAGCCGGAGTAGAGATTTGAATGTCCAAGCTCAATGTCCAATACTCACTTTACAATGGTTCTAAGTTCTAATAAATTTTAAATTAAACCAGATGGGCAAGCTTTAATTGATTTTGATTCCAGAAAAAGAAAAATAAAACTTCCTCTTTTCAGATTAGATTGGAATACAAGAAAAAAAATTAAGTTAAAAAGCTAAAGAAAAAGAATATTAAATATGTACACTTAGCTTAAATGGAGCATAGACTTATTTCTCAGGATGCGAATTAGATTAGCGTGAATTGTGTTAATTATTCTGAGATTCGTGCTCTATTTATAAGTGAGAAAAATGCATCTTTGACTGGTCCAGAGAGTTCTACGACTAGTCATGGGACCAATGGATATTTGAAATTTCAAGCGCGATAAGATAAGACGGTTTCACGACTAATCGTAGGTCAGCTACAACTGGTCGAAGGTCTTTCACGACTAGTCAAATTTCAATGTTGTAGTTTGAGTCATAGGTCTATGGCTGGTCGAAGAAGCAGTCGACACTGTTCATATGACTAGTCGAAGCCTAATAAGAATTTTTGAATTTTTAAAACAAACTTATGACTGATCCAGGATAAGCAGTGCAAGGAGTAATCGAGCAAGACTTAGGACTAGTCTTATAATAGACCAAATTACCATAAATAAAACATATGAATTATGTATCCAAAGTGACCTAATCTAAAGGTCAACCTAAAGTCAATTATACCTCAAAAGTGAAGTAAGGACATTGAAACTTAAAGACGAGTGACCTTAGAGAATAATGAAGCTTGAGATCTTGATGGAGCTTGAACTTGAAAGCTTTTTGAGATCTTGATTTAAGTCGAACAATCTCACTTTCTTGAGTCTTGACTTATGAACAGTGCTTGTCTATTAAAGCTGATCTTACGAGACTTTTGTCATGACTCGGCATGTCTTGAGTAGAGCTTTGTTCTTCACATATGCAAGCTTCATAACAAGATACAAACAGTTTCTTTAGCACCATAAATTTGACAACGAAAAGGGCTAGCAACTCTAGCACTTATACCCTGTTGTTGAGTTAGCTTATTGATACTCTTCTCCTTTATTTAGTTGGCCTTGTGCTACCTCCTTTTATGGCTTGAGCATGTGTCTTGGAATTTTAAAACTCTCATGATTCAGTTTACTTTTTGTTTAGTGCAAGTGATGTTTTACAGGTTTCACAACTAGTGATTCAAATATTTTATCATGGAAATAATGCGGTCTGGGTAGAGACCCCCCTCTTGGTCGATGCGCAATTTCATGAGTTTGGGTAGTGGTGCACAAATTAATGTAAGTAATTCACAATGCGTGTTACATCACTTCTGGGACTAGATGTCTCAAATAGTGGCTCCATGTACAAATCAAGTCACATAATTTATCTGACTCATTGTTGTGCTGCCTTAAGGTGTTCATGTAAATCTATGGTATCGTTGGACATGTTGGCGAATCTATATAGTATGAGAATGCAGGGTGAGCCAATTTTTCTATAAATTATATTCCACATTGTGATGATCAATACGTATGATGTAAGACCCGTATACCAGCCCATACCATTCCGTAGGCTTCCGCAGTCCTTCTGGTCGAATTCCGGTGACCCGCGACGCGTTAATAGTAGTGGCGTACAATCCTGAGTTGTATTCCGTATTTTAGAGTTGGCTCGACCCGATACTTGTACCCTAGTGACTACGTCGTAGCCATGGTTTCGATGTCGTGTCTCGCGTACCGAGGCAATACCCAGGTCAGGAGATGTGGGCTTGCGTTCAATTCGAAGAGACGCCACGCATTTGTAAAATCAAGATAATCTTTCAAATCAATCACATCACATCCCATACCATCAATCAAGTACCACATCACACCTCATGTCAAGTACACATCACCTTTCACCCATTCCCAAGCAACCCCAAAGTCAATACTCTCTTACAACCAAGTACACCTCCATCACCCATCACCCATCACTTTCCCATCTCTCTCTCTCTCTTACATCTCTCTCTCTCTCTCATCTCTCTCCATCACTCTCCAAGCACTCCAACGTCTCGACCTCTCCATGAGAGAAGCCATGTGTGGCCCACCTTCCTACCTCCCATCTCCACTATCAAAGCCTCATCTCCACCGTTAGATCACATTCCTTGGAGCTCTAGGATGCGTTGAGGAAAGAAGAAGTCCAAGATGATCAAAGGTGGGTGTTTTTATGATTTAATTTTTGTGCTTTGAGGGCCCACATATGGTGGGGCCCTTCTTGATTTGTGCATTGTATGATGGAGGAGCTCATTGTGGCGAAGCACCTCCCACCTCATTCGATCTCTCTTTCTCTCGATCTCTCTCTTGTATGCATGTGGCCCACTTGATCCACGCCGTGCCGCCACATGGGACCCACTAAACTGTTCAGACCATCCATAGGATGTGGGGCCTACTGTGATGAGTACACAACCCACCGTCCAGGCCATGGACAGTGGCACCCTGCCATAATGTGTGTGTTTCACCAAGTTGCCCACCCATTTTCCATCCATGTGGGTCCCACCTCGCTTGTGATGCACGTGTCGAGGTGGGGCCTACCAGATGCATGTGTTGTATATCCACACGGTTCATACGTGGACAGTGGGTTCCAGCAGCATGTGGCTGCTGGATGGTTACCAGCAAGTTCGGTGGGCCTCCATCATGAGGTATGTATCACATCTATTCTGTCCATCTACCTCTCCAGATCATTTTATGGCCGGGGTGAGAAGATCTAGACCTCAGGTGGACCACACGGTAGGAAATAGTGGAGATGATGATGTCCATATTTAAAGCCCTTGCAAGAATTACCCTGATGCGTGTATTTTATATCCTAGGCGACCATCCCTTCTTAGACGTTGAACGCTGGAGACCTCCCTTTTATATATATTATAATGTAATATATTATATATTTGGTGAGCCACGTGTGTGGCCCCCACCATGATGCTTGTGTTATATCTATACCGTCCATCCAATGTTCAACTTCTGGACACTGGACTAGTTGTATAATAATAATAATAGTAATATAAATTATATACAGTGGGCCCTACGTGGGACCCTCCTTGTTTAGAATGGATTGGCTGGTGGGCATTGACAGCAACTATACTGCTGTTGTCATGACGTCAGAAGTTTGGTGGGTCCCACCAGTATTAGCGTCACCAGGTCCTGCGAGACCCACTTTGATGGATGAGTCCTGAATCCCCACTGTCCATCTGTTTGATGATGGGCAGCAACAGTTGTTGCACGTGCAGCACGTAGGGACCACCATGAGGTATCTGTTGATCCTAGCGGTCCAGTAGGCTGGACGGTGGGACCCACCTGTAATATATGTGTTTAATCCTTACTGTGGGACCCATGTGAGGTAAGGATTTTATCCAGTCATCCATCTAGATGGGCGTGACCCACTGTGATGTGGGCTTCATCCACGTCGTGCATCCCTTTATAGTAGCAGCAATTGCTGCTGCTGACATTAGTGAACAAGTGGGGCCACCTCCAATGATGTATGGGTTTTAACCTACACCATTCGTCCATGTGCTGGACACCACCTTGATATATTTATATCCACCCCATCCATGTAGGGGATGTGGGGCCCACCTTTGTGACGTGCTGAGTGCAGCATGTGGACCCCATGATGCATGTGTTTCATCCACTCCATCCATCATCCTATTAGATGCATGGACCGTCCACAATCCCGCTAAGTGGATGGTGGCAATTCACCTTGATATATGCATTCATCCCAGCTGTCCATCAGATTTTAGGACGGTGGGCCCACTGCAGCAACATCAGCAATTTCTGTGGATGTGGTCGGCATGATGTATGATGTATGTGTTTTAAATCGACACCGTCTAGTAGCCTGGACGGTGGAACCCACCATTAATGTATTTATTCTATATCCACGCTATCTATTAGGAGGACCACTGCATAAAATCGTGGAGATTGAACGCCTGCCATTAAACATCCTTCTTGGGGTTGTCGAAGTTTGGATCAATATGATATTTATTTTCCTCTTTATGCAGGTCTTTGTGACCTTATGAATAGATTGAATGGGAAATAAGTGTTACGGTGAGATCCACCTTGATATATGTGTTATACATCCATGTTGTTCATCTGGTGGGCCCATTTGGGAGGTGCAGGCCCTCCTACTGGTTGTATAAGGCCCACCTGCCATGCGGCTCAACGTGATGTATGTAAGGCCCAGATGGAGAGGCCCATTGTGATGTATTCGAGGCCCATGTATGTGGCCCATTTAATGTATATGAGACCCATGTGTAGGGCTCACATGCTGTGTACTTAAGGCCCATGTGCAGGGCCCACCTATCGTGTATATGAGACCCATTAATGCGATCCACTTAATATAAATTAAGGCCCATGAATCGTAGCCCATTGTGATGTATTCGAGGCCTATGGGAAATGCCTATTGTGATATATTCGTGGCCTATGGGCAAGGCCCATTGTGAATGTATTAGGCCCATGACCCGTAGCCCATTTAATGCATTTGAGACCCATGTGTAGAGCTCACATATTTTGTACTGAGGCCCATGGGTCATGACCCATTGAGATGTATTTTCAGCCCATATTACATGGCCCATTGTGATGTATTTCTGACCCATTTGGCAAGGTCCATTATGAAGTATTCAAGGCCCATTGTTGAGGCCCAATGTGATGCATATATGACCCATATGTTGAGGCCCAATATGATATAATTACAGCCCATTTGTTGATACCCAATATGATGTATTTGAAGCCCATGTAATGCAGCCTGACTTGGTATACATGAGACCCATCAGTGCAGCCTATTTGATGTACATAAAGCCCGTTGCGTGTCTCATACGATGTGGCCCCTGTTATGTAGACTGCTTGACATAAGAGGCCCATTGAGATGTATTCGATGCCCAGGTGCGAGGCCCACCTGTTGTGTATTCAAGGTCAGATGAGACGTATTTTGACCCAATATGACAAGGCCTATGTGACGTAAATAAGGCTCATCGTGATTGTACTCAAGACCATGGGCCCATTATATGTTTGGCCCTATGTAGGCCACTCCTTGGGAGCAATGTTGGTTAGATGTCCACATGATGGGTAATGATGGTTGGATGTCCACATTGTGACCTTCCCTTAGGCCTTGTTAAGCCCATTCTCATCATTCCCTCAGTGGGTTAACCCAAATAAGTTAGCCTCATTCGCCGTAGACGGATGGCTTCGTATTATCGGATTTGATATAACCACGGCAGAGTGTCGATCTTTATACTATAGTTGATCAGTTGATCATTTATGGACCCCATTTTATTTATCTGTTAATTACCAGTGTGATTGACGTGACCGGTTTACCGATTCTGATTATCGATCGATTCTGATTACCACGACCGATTGCTGATTCCGATCGACGTAATCTATTTGCCGACTCTGATTACTGATCGATTCTGATTGACGTGATCGATTGTTGTATCTAATTATCATGACCGATTACCGATTCTGATCGACGTGACTGATTTGCCAACTCTGATTACCGATCAATTTCGATTAACGTGACTGATTACTGATTCTGATTGTCATGACCGATTGTCGATTCCGATCAACGTGACCGATTTGCCAACTCTGATCATTGATCGATTTCAATTAATGTGACTGATTGCTGATTCTGATTATCATGACTGATTGTCGATTATGAGTATATGACTGCATAACATCATGATACATGCCCATACGCATCATCTACATGTCTGTTATGAGATATGATTCACCATTACATATGTCATAGTGCCGGTTGTTATGAGACTCCTTGATA
Source organism: Magnolia kwangsiensis (assembly GCA_037074715.1). Taxonomy (NCBI): domain Eukaryota; kingdom Viridiplantae; phylum Streptophyta; class Magnoliopsida; order Magnoliales; family Magnoliaceae; genus Magnolia; species Magnolia kwangsiensis. The sequence continues at coordinate 73,025,658 of CM073584.1, forward strand.
GGCGAAGATTGTCTCACATGAGCGCACGGTATGCGTAGGATTGATGCATGACTAGATTGTATGACTCATGCATCTTGCATTGTGTACTGTGATTACTGTATGCCCTAGTGACATCAGGGTCGTAGCCTCCACAGGCATATCGTGGATGGTCAGATGAGACACCGAAAATCTGTTCTATATGGGGTGCTATAGATATCCCGAGGTGAAAGTCTTTAAACCCTCTTGGATCCAGAGGTTGCTCCAACGTCTAGACCAAGTGGATGCATGAGCGCATGAGGGTCGTATACCATTAGGCCATTTCTCCCACTGTGTTGTGGTCGGTTGGAAGGGGGTGCTGCCTTACCTGCTCGAGAGGAGGGGGCAATGCTAGGCTGAGTCTGACCAGCTCCAGGAATGGGTCCGCTATTGACGAGCTGGGCCCGATATTGGCAGGCAGATAGTGAGGTCTCTTCCACTCACCTTGTTGCGCGTGATGGGACGGCAATTTGGTTTGGAGTGTAATAGACCCTGGTGATTTTCTAGAGAGGAACCGTACTGATATGTGGACTTATTGAGTAGGAGTGCATGCTCATTCATTCATTTATTCACTATCCACTCGGGCTGGTGGTGCACAACTAATTATTGTGTACCTCGTTATGGTAAGGATTTAGGTTAGGCTCGCGACTAACCTGAGATCAGGAGTTTACCAAGTTGAGTCTGACTATCCAAATTATGTATGAGACTGGTTTGGATAGAAGTCCCTTGTGGTGTACCCCGTAGCCTACGATACTACGTACTATCATCCCGACTTCACACTCCAGCATGATTATTTCATTCGCATCGCATATTGCATTATATATGCATGCATATGACATCTTGGGTTGCTATGTTTCTGCACTTATATGGCCTAGATAGACTTAGCAAGATTTATATATTGCATTGCATCCTTGGCATCTGATATTTGGCTCTTTATGACTCCTTATCGCATAACTGTTTTATATTGAGTATTTTGATATTGATTTACTTATGAACTTGTCCATACTTTCGCTTACTCTATTATCGTATGATTTATGATCTTGTCAGTATTTTTGTTTACTTTGGTAATTCCTTCTCTTGTCAGTATTCCTGCTTACTCTAATAATTCATGATCTTATCAGTGTTTCTGCTTATTTAGACATTGTATGGTTTATGGATTACCAGTTTTTTGGTATTGTATGATTATGGCATTGTATTGAATACTTGGCACTTATCTTGTGCACACACTTACACCACCCTTTAAGCTTTCTATAAGCTTATGCATGATAGATGCATGCAGGTGATGTTAGGTTGCAGCAATGTTGAGCTTGGAGCGTGCAGTGGTCTTCTGGAGCTTGATTTTCTATTTATGTATTTCCCTTTCAGTGTTGTACTCAAATGATTATATTAGTGGATATGTGATGATGATGTTGCATTTGTGAATTGGGTAATCTTGTGGTTATGCTTATTACTAGTTAAATGTACATTGGAAAAAAAAATCCTCCTTATAGGATCCCAGGATCGGGATCTGGCATATGAATGCTAGGAGTCAAGAATGGGGTACTACGGAGGCTGTCGGCACCAGATTCGGTGATCGGGATTCCTGTGAATCCGATTTTTAAGTTTGGGGCGTGACATATGATGAGCCGCACATAGTTTGTTAAGCATGCATTCACACACACATACACACACATACATGTGTGTGTGTGTGTGTGTGTGGTCGCGCATACTAATACCTCTCGTAGTGGTGGAGTATAAGATGTATCAAAACTCTTACATTACTTTTATGAATCTCTTAAATTATTGCTAATCTTAAAGGATAACCATCACCATGAGTAGGGCGTTGGCCCTCTCTAACCATACAGATGATGCAGGTTATGTATAGATTAAAGACCCAAAAGACCATCTCCCTATAAAAGATTATACTAAATGAATAAAAAGATAGTTCTATAATTTAGTTTTATTTATATTTTTGCTACAAACTTGATAATTAATAAGCTCCCATTGAGAGGGTATTTGATCATTTTTTGAATTCTTTTAATCTAATGGAATAATAAATACAGTTTTTACTCTCGTGATTCGTGAATATAACTAGATGTGATCTAAATGGAAAGAAAATCAAGGTATGATTTTGAAGCATCCAAATCTTTACGTTATTAACACCCGTAATTCTTGGGCACGAGTATGTACTTGAGCCGTAAAAATTGTGAATGTTACACCTACAAACTTCAAGGTACCCAAATTTTAACGATACGATGGCACTGGATGCCCAACTGTGAATTTAAAGGCTTTCTGTGATGAACTTAATGCCATGGCAGAAGATGTCATGCCCCAAATCCTGAAATCAGATTCACTGGAATCCTGATCGCCGAATCCGGTGCTGACAGCCTCCGTAGTACCCCATTCTCGTCTCCCAGCACAGCATACGCCAGATTTCGATCCTGGGATCTTACAAGGAGGATTTTCTAACGTACATTTGTCTTGTAATAAGCATGACCACAAGTTTACCCAAATTATAATGGCAACATCATCATCACATATTCACTGATATAATCACTTGAATACAGTGCTGAAAGGAAAATACATATATCAAAATCAGAGCTCCTGAAAACCGTTGCACGCTCCAAGATCAGCGCTGCTGCAACCTAACGCCACCTGCACGCATCTATCGTACATAAGCTTACAAAAGCTTAGAGGGTGGTGTAAGTGTGTGTAAGGTAAGTGCCGAGTATATAATAGAGTCTATAAATCATACGTCATCAAGATAAGCAGAAAAATTGACAAGGTCATAAATCATACGATATCAAAGTAAGCAGAAATATACTGGTAAATACATGAGTCACATAATATCAGAATATGCAATATAGAACAACTATGCAAATGAGGAGTAATAAAGAGCCAGATATCATATGTCGAGGATGCGATGCAATATGTGGTGAGAATGGAATGACCATGTTGGAGTGTGAAGTCGGGATGATAGTACGTGGTATCACAAGCTACGGGATCCATCACAAGGGAATTCTATCCAAACCAGTCTCATACCTAAATTTGGATAGTCAAACATAATGTGATAAACTCCTGATCTTAGGTTAGTCGCGCGCCCCAACCGAAATCCTGGCCATTACGAAGGTACACATAACAAATAGTTGCGCACCGCTAGCCCGAGTGGATAGTGAATGGATAAATGAATGAGTATGCAACTCCTACTCAGTAGCCTATCAGCACAGTACCCTGTCAACCGCTGATAGCTCGCCCAGGCCTCAGCCCCGCCCACATCAGCGTCCGCCCACGCGTGTTCGCCCACATGTACAACAGTGACGGGGTGTCATAATATTATGTCAGTCCTCATATCAGTATGGTTCCTGGGTCTATTACACTCCACTCCGACTGCCTCCTCCCTAGCTGCACAGCCCAGTGAGCATAAGAGACCTCACTATCTGCCTAGTCAATAGTCTGTTAATACCTATCTAGCACGTCAATAGCAGACCCATTTACGAGCTGGTTATACTCAGCCTAGCTTATAGCCCCCTCACTCGGGCGGATAAGGCCACACCCCCTTCCAACCAACCACGATACAGTGAGAGACACGACCTCATGGTATAGGCACCGGTGCTCATATTTCACTCGGTCTAGACATTGGAGCATCTCCTGGTACCAAGGAGGTTTTGAGATTTTCACCCAAGAACATCCTACGTGCCTATAGTGCTAGAACCAAGCATTTCTGGTGTCCCATCTGGCCATTCACGATGTGCATGTAGAGGCCATGGCCCTAATGTCGCTAGAGCATATAATGATCAAGTCACATATATGCGAGATGCATGAGTCACACTATCTAGTCATGCAACAATCCTGCGCGTACAACGCGATAATGTGGGCACTCCGTCTCATAAGGAGTCCCGAAAATGGTTTGCCCAATGGCATATGCTATGATCAAACATTCCTCATATCGGACATACATATGATGCGTATGGGCATGAATCATATAGTTACACTAAGCATGTTATAAGGTGATGAACTACTCTCACAACGAAGATGGGCCTAGACGGCCTACACATAACAAGTATGGGCTTATCAATGGGCCCTAGGGAGAGTCATAATGCGGACATTTAACCAACATTATTCTTACAATGTGGACGTCAAACCAATATTACTCTCAAGGCATGACTTGCCATAAAGGTCAACACATACACCACGGTAGAATCACATTCAATGGGCCTTAGGTAAATCCCATTAGGCCTTAACCCATGGGCCTCCAATACGTCAAACGGGCCTCATAACTTGGGCCTCGTATATATCAAGGTGGGCCTCAAAAGACGGCCACAAATAAATCAAGATGGGCCTCTTACATAGGCCTTACATTCATATCAAGGTGGGCCTCAACAATGGCCCCATACACATCAAGGTGAGCCTCAACAACGGTCTTGAATACATCACAATAAGCCTCAACCCATGGGCCCTAATACATCATAGTGGGCCTTAACCCATGGGCCCTAATACATTACAATGGGCCTCGACCCATGGACCCTAATACATCCCAATGGGCCTCATAAATATGAAGGTGGGCCTCAACAATAGGCCACAAATACATCAAGGTGAGCCTAATCATATATTAAATGGGCCTACTCACAGGGGCCTTAAGTATATCAAATGGGCCTGCTCACATGGGCTTTAAATATATCAAATGGGCCTGCTCACATGGGCTTTAAATATATTAAATGGGCCATACCAAATAAAAGTGGTGATTAAAATTCCTAAGGCCCACTATTACATATGTTTCTCATCCAACCTATTCATAAACTATCATAGTGGTAGATGAAGTGGGAAACAAATATTTACTTGTTGGGAAGCTACAATGGTCCTTAGAGATTTTTGAACGGTGGGCGTCCTTGACCACTACCCTAAATGGTGGGGTCCACTTGAACTCATGCCATAAAAATGGGCTTTTAAAATGGTTGGATTGAATGGATGTAACGCAAGTATCATGGTGGGTCCACATGAAGGCCCACTATTAAGTATATTAGATATAATATATACATGGTGTATTATATATAATATAATATTATACACACAAACACACACACACACACACACACACACACACACATACCCGCTAGTGGGTCCAACCGTCCACTGCTTGTGGACGGAATGAATAAAACACATACATTATTGTGGGCTCCACCGTCTTCCTAGACGGTGGAAATAAAACCCATACATCACTGTGGGTCCCATGTGGGGCCCCCCATGACGTTTATTTTCCATCCAACACATTGACAAGGTCACTCGGACCTGAATGAATAGGAAAAACAAATTTCACCTTGATCTGAAACTTCTGTGGGCCCCAAAAAGGTTTTCAAGGGTAGACATTCAATCACACTATTTCAAATGGTGTGGGCCACCTGAGTCTTGGATGAGCCTGATTTTTGGAGGGTGGCCCACTTCCTTGAGGGCCCACCATATGAACGGATTAGATGATAAATAAACATCAAGGTGGGGCCCACGGCTGGAGCCGTGGGTTCCTGCCTACATGACCGTCGGCCTCCACACGGCAGGCGCTGCCTGCGCCTCTAGCAGCAGCAGCCCTGCTGCTTCCTTTTTTTTTGAAGAAACTGATTTCTTTGAGGTTTTTCATGTGTGGGGCCCGCTCCAAGTGAATCCACTCCAGCCATTGGATTCCACAGCTTATAAGAAATCTAACGAGTCCAATATTGAGTATTTTTTTGGTGCATAGAAGAATCAATGAAGATTTCAACGGTGAAAATCACTATTTCCTGAAGTATGGCCCGCTAGAAAATTGTATCAGCCCCATATTTTGGCTCAACGCCTAAAATGAAGTAGGAAAGGGGATGGATGGCTTGGATTGAACACATATATCAAGGTGGGGCTTACACGAGCGAGCCATTCTCCAAGGCTTTGAGAATCAAGCCAATATTTGTGTTTTTCCCAACCCACGTCCAGCGTCCCTGGATGCTGGATAGTTGGATGTAACACATGCATACAAGGTGAGCCCGGCTTAGGTGGGCCACCACATGATAGATGGTGTGGTACAATACATTTAAAGAGGGCCCCACTTGTAAATGGCTTGGGTAAAATACCCGCTTCTTGGTGAGGTCCATCTTGATGGGCCACATGGCCATATTAACACAAGAAAAGAAAAATGGAAAAGAAAGGGAGAGAGAGAGAGAGAGAGAGAGAGAGAGAGAGAGAGAGAGAGAGAGAGAATGAGAGTGGGACACACGTGATAGAGGGACCCCGGTACTATGGGTCCTCCCTTCCATGCATCCAATCATACAACAAGTGGGTCCCAATACATGTGGGCCCATTAAATTGAAATCCAACGGTGGAGATCCCTTCTCCACTAAAATGGACAGTCTAGATGACCCTATGTATGCAAGGAAAATAAACATCATGATGGGGTCCATGGAGAATGGCCCCATCATGGAATGATCATGAGCATCAAGGTGGGCCATCAACTACACCTAGAGTCCAAAGTGAGATCCATACCATTGATCGGTAGGCCTCACTTGGCTCATCTAAAAAACATGAAAAACTAAGCTATGGAAGCACCCACCACTTGATCTTCTTGGTCCGTTGGGAAGCCACTCTCCTTGTGCTTCTCTTTGATAGTGGATGATGAGATTTGGATGGCTAGGATGGAGGTTTTGGGATGGAAAAGTGGGTCAACAAAAATCACATTTTTCTCTCACTTGGGAAAGCCATGGACGTCCACTTCTCTCTCTCTCTTGGAATTGTTGCTTGGAAAAATGTGAGAGAGAGTGAGAGAGAGTTGTAAGGAGAGATGTGGGATGGGTGTGATGGGTGAAAGGGTGAGGTGAGTGATAGATGTAGTACATGACATGTAAGGTGGTGTAAGAGAGAGGGTGAGAAAGAGTTGACTTTAGAGAGAGAAAGCATGCGTTGCTTGTACTTGACATGAGATGATTGATGGGATTGATTTGACATTTTGTAGGGATTCTCTTGGGATTACAAAATGCGTGGTGTTTTTCCTCGAACTGAACGTGGGTCCACATCTCCCTGCCAGGGTATCGGATCGGTGCACGAGTCAGGGCATTGGAACGATGGCGACGGTGTGGTCGCAATGGTACAAGTCTCGGATTAAGTCGACTAAAATATATGGGATACGACTTAGGGTCATGCGTAAACATCGATTACTGGTCACGGGTTACCGAAATTCGACAGGAAGGATCGCGGCAATCGACAAAACAGTACGGACTAAGATACGGGTCTTACAGAAGATGACGGGGCTTTGATCCATTTATTCCAAAAATCCCTAAGGGGTGATGTATTAGATTGGTACACGTCTATGGACTATCACAAGATTAGAACACGGGAACAATTGTCCCAACTCGTTATAGATCATTTCGTATACAATCTAAATGTAACACCTCGAAGGTCAGACTTGGTAACCCTTAGTAAAGAAGTGACAAAACATTGTCTTCATATGTGGGGCAATGGAGAGCCATGGCAGCACGAATGAAAACACCAATCGACAAAGAAGAACAGATCTCTATGATCATCCATTCAAGCAATCCAAATATATTAGGATATCTTATTTCAAACTCGTATGCCGATTTTAGTCAGCTAATTCGTGTAAAGGAGCAGGTGGAGGCCGGAATAAGAACTAGCACAATGGCACCATGGCCCCGCCAGTATACCTTAGCATAAAGAACAAAACTTGAGGAAAAGACAGACAAATATAGAATAAGAAACAGAGATATGATCACTCCTCGCTCAGCGAAAACTAACAATGTTGTTGCCTCTGCACAAGGAATGTCAAGTGTTCCTCCGCAGGAACAACAATCATATTTGGCTTCCATTAACAGGGAAATTCTACGATGAGTTTATCCCGTCTAATAAGGAGTTGGCATTCATTTATTCACCTAACTGGAAGCCTCCACTCCAGAAACCACTATTGAACTTTTCAAGGAAATGTCGAAATTTCCAAACATTCACAAGATCTCTCCTTTACAATGGCTTACGCACTTTTTCAAGGCCCTCAGGTAATTTTAAATCCATAAATCAGTTGTTTTCTTCAGTTGCATCTTTTTGTACTCACCTTTTACTTCTCTTGCAGATTTCACGATTGTCATTCCCCAGAGTTAATGGAGCTTCGTGCCAGCATCAAAGAGCAGGCAGAGTACAGTCTATATGGGGAGCTTGCTACCTTCTTAGCTTACTAGCTAAGTATCCTAGTGCTTCCAAGTTTGAAATGGGCAAATGTTATTCGCCCCATGGTCTTTGTCATTGCTGGCTCCTTGTCCGAAGGCCACAAACATTCACTTGCGCCTCCAATTTTATGCTCTATTTATAGAGCCCTCGGAAAAATAGCCACACATGTCAAGAACCCTACCATTGGAGCTTCTTCGACGTATACTCCATGGCATTATATTGCTGGCTAGATGGGGGTCTACTTTCCTTAGACTTTTAAAGCCCCAGAGAAGGCATACATTCATCCTTCACATCTTCCACTTTGGTTCTTTCAGCAAAGGGCTATGGAAAAAAGATCATACAACCGGGTAGCCAATAGGATTCGAGACAATGATCAGATTAATTTCTTTCAATTCCGCCTTTATTAATATATCGAGTATACTAATATGGTAGATACCATGGCACTCACTGCAGGAGAAAGGGCATTTTTCCTCTCCATACACTATTGTAGTTTGCCATTGTGAGAGGGAACAGAGTTTTAGAGAGAACCGTACTATCCCAATTGCTTCGTTCGTCAGTTTAGTTTTGACCAAGCTATTTCAGAGGACTGTGGATTAGTTACTAGGAGAATGCGTTGTTATGGCACTGGCCCTTATAATTGGGCTATGGTATGGAAACATCTACTAGGCGGTCGTGTCGATTCCACTTTTGTAATCCCAGGCTGTGATCGTATAGTCCATGCTTCTTATAGCTGGATGTGATGGTGGGATCACCAATCATATTTGATCAACAATCGCTTAGCAGTAAACGAACCCATCTCTCTTCCCCCACCCAGACTAAGAGGTAGGAAGCTTGAAGATGGAATTGGCTATATTCCGAAGAAGAGTCGCACACCTTTTCACAACCAGATTTGCAGACGAATATCTTTAGAAGATCCAATCCGTGAAAAGAAGGCTATCAATACTTTGGGAGGTTGGATTGCCCATGGGGTTATTACGGAATTTGAAAAAGTCCATCGTGACTTCACTAACTAGGCTACAGATGATGTTGAAGGAACATCTTCTCCCATTCTGGCAGACACTGCTGCATCTCGAGATGAACCGACTCCTCTTTCATAGCCTACTCCTCTGAGCTCATCTTCTCCTATGACTAGATCTCAGACGCGCCTGTAAGCTTCGCCATCTATTCCTTAAGAAGGGGGTAGCCAAGCTTCTCCATCTTCTTCGGTTCCAGTTAATAAAGACTCTCTCAACTAGGAGGTAGCCGAACTTCTCCCACTAAAGGGAAACAGGTTATGATTGAAGAAGTCGACGAAGAAGACTTAGGGGATGAAAATTCAGCCTCTTCATCTGAAGGTACCACTTTTTCTAAGTATGAAGATGATGAAGACGGTGAAAATGATGAAAATGATGATGATTTCAAAGAAGGAGAAGTTGACATCGATGGTGAGGAAGATGTCATTACAGAAGGTACTAACAAAAAACATCTCCCGCCAACCTCTGAGGCTTTTCCTAGTACCAATATTCTTACAAAGACCCCTACAGTAGTAAAGGAGGAAGAAGATGAGCCTCTGGATTGCGAAGAATATGGATATTCACCAAGGAATTTTCTCTCTCTATCTACGAAACTATTTATATATATCTTGTAATAGTTATCTCATCATTATTATATTTTTATTTCTGGTGCTCATATTTTCAATGCTAGGACGGGTGATAGTACTCCTACTACGGATCTTCCTCCGACTGCACTAGTGATTTCACTAAGGGTTCCTCTGGTTCCTTTGGTGGCACCAAAGGTGGTTGCGAGCACGAAGGCTAGAGCGCCTTCCTTTGCTGATATGTTAAGAGTTGGTCCTTCTATTCAGGAAGTTCAACTTCCTGTCACCCGTACTTCTGCAGCAGGTGTATATATATATATATATATATATATATATATATATATATATATATATATATATATATATCAGTTACTTTATTGAAATTTCCATATTCTCTAGCCTTGTTATCATTATTTTAACTTTTTCTTTATATTACAGGAACTCCTCCTCGTAGCAGTGCAGCAAGCTTTGAATCTGTAGCCACTGCTTCTGATCTATTGTCTTTTGAGAAGATTCCTACACAAACTACTTTTGATGAGGAATTCTATGTCAGCAATAGTTCACATTTTCAAGGATCCCGAGTAATGGTTGGATCTGGACATAGCTATCGAAATCCTGGAAAGCACTGCAAGGATGGCGAAGATTAATATTTCTATTCTACGTGACTCTCTTCTCAGATTTCGTGATTCCATAATATCTCTAACATTAGCAGAAAATGTCACTATCACTCCTGAGATATTGGAATATGGAAAACAACTAGCTCTTTCTAAGGATAAGGCTTCCCTCATCACTTATGTTATTTTTGAGTTTAATTAAGAACAATCAATTTTTTAAGAATAGTTAAAGGCTTGTGTTGATGACAGAATGATTATTCAGAACCGCATAGCTGTCCTTAAAGAGGAAATCTTACAGCTCAAATTGAAAGACCATACAAAGGAATCAACCATGAAGGAGATCGAAGAGAAGATACGAATCAGTATTTAATCTGCTGATGTTAAGAAATATGAATTATTCAAAAAGGAAGAGATAATCACATCCTTGGAGAATAAGCTGGCTGGAATTCCTGATCAGACAAATATCATTCTTAAAGAGAAGTCAAAGCATGTAGCAGCTCAAATTCAATTGAAGGAAGACTTGTAAAAGTATTTGGGAATATTAGAAATTACAGATGAGCTATAAAGAATTTGTTTTATTTTTGTATGCTTTTTTTTTTAGAACATGTAATTTATTTTGATTCTCAGCATATATCAATGAAGACATAATTATATCTTGAAACATTTTGCTCCTTCATAAATTTCTAAATCATGGATCATTTCAAGCATGTTCATTTATGCAATAGTCTTGACATGATTTTTAATGAAGAATTGAGATAAAAATATCAACATATTATAATTGTTAGTATGGGATTTCCTATATGATTTTTTGATAAGAGGCACTAGATTTTAATTTAGTTAGATGATCACACATAGTTTAAGTTGTCGAGTAGTGGAGCAACGCAGTTTTTTAGACTCTTGAGTAGTGGAGTTGGGTCTCACGTGATAGTCTCTGTAATTCTTATGAGTTCGCTGAACTTCTCACAGCCTGGTGAGTTCATAAACCACGATCCATCAGCAGGTCCCAATAAAGTTACCAGGGCCATGAACTTGGTTGAATTTACGCACGAACTTGGCCGCAATAACTCTCTAGAGTTCATGGGGTGCACGAGGCAGCCTTTGGGATACCAAATCTAAGGCTGTCAATCCATCAATGAGTAGGTATAGGCCGTTCCTCAAGAGTTACTACTGAAATCACTCCAAGAATCTAGGAGGTCTTATGCATGATTGACCTATCTATGGACAATGTCCAAAGAGCTCACACTACAGCCCGTGTTTTCTTCGTCCGCAAGGTTGGACCCATTCATGGGAGAGAAATTTCCTCTGTTGCCCATGACGCTTTCGGAAAGCTATACATACGGCATGGGTGTTACGCATGGCTGGCCGTTGAGGACTTTTTCACCTTTTAAGGCTCTCAATCACTGGCTTCATCCGCTGCCCGCATGGGTATGCATATGATGGCCTTCATGGGATTTTTAGGGCCACTGGCTTCTCACTACTGCCGGAATGGCGATAATGATAGGCTTTATGCGTAGTTAGCTATATAGGTTTGGCTAGGCTGCCTTAAATGATAATAACCTGCCATTGTTGTCATAATAGTAATAGGCGTCTTGATTGATATATCACCACTTTGATAATGTTTTTAACGATATTCGCGCTATGCTCATAATAATATATCGGCCTGATGGTGATACCAATTTCAATGAGTTTCAGCGAAGCATGTTTGATGACGACAACAATGGTTAATCTCTTTTAAGAAATCACTGATATGTAATCTTTGATGATATGCTTGCAATTCATCCTTTATTCAATCATCTGAAAAAGAATTTATGAACATTACATCACTTGTTCTTGCCCCCTTTTGATATAGAAGTATTATGTCGATATTCTTCTGAATCAAAATTGTAACCATCTTCAGGGACGATACTTCTTGATGAAGTGTGCGATGACTGGTATACTGATACCCTGCCCATCTTGATTGATCACTCTGTATGTTTCATTAGAATATACTTCTTTTATGATGTATGGCCCATCCCATTTAAGTTCAAACTTGCCCCTTGCTCTGCACGTTACCACTATCGGTCTTTTCAACATTATAACCATGTCCTCTTTCTTGAAAGATCGATATTTGACTCATTTATCAAAGGCAACCGATATTCTTACTTGATATAACTGTAATCGCTATTGAGCTGCCAGACGCTTCTCATCGAGTAGGTCTAGTTCTTTCAACCTTATTTTTGCATTTTCATCATTTGTAATTGACTAACACACTGCAATTTTGAGTGACGTGACCTGTGTTTCAATCGGGATGACCACCTCTACATCATAAACCAATAAATATGGTGTTGCTCTTATTGCTGACCGATGGGTAATCCTGTACGCCCATAATTCTTCTTGCAAACTTTCGTCTCAGTCATGCTTATTTTCCGTCACCCTCTTCTTTAGTATTTTCACAATCGTTTTGTTAAATGCCTCTGCTAATCCATTTGCTAGTGGATAGTAAGGCATTGAAAATGAATGGTGGATACTGAATTTTTGACATAGTTTTTCCATGCATCTATTCTTGAAAGGTGTACCATTATCAGTAACGATTTTCTTCGGGATGCCATGGCGATCTATTATCGCGTGTCGAATGAAATTGACCACATCTTTCTCTTTGATATTGCGCAACGCAATCGCTTCTGTCCACTTGAAAAAGTAGTCTGTTGCTGCTTGGATATATTATTTTCCTTTAAATGAAGGCAGATTTATGGGCCCAATAACATCAAGTCCCCAAGTGGCGAAAGGCCAAGAAGCAACCGTCTTATGAAGATCTTCAGGGGGAATATGTATGACATCTCCATGGATTTGACACTTATGGCATCGCTTCGCATAATCTATTGCATCTTTAAACATTGTAGGCCAGTAATACCCCATTTGATGTATCCGATGAAATAAATTTTGACTAGCCTGATGTGCCCCACAGTCTCCAGAGTGAGCTTCTCGTAACATTTGACCTGCTTCTTGTTCATCAAGACAACGTGATAGCATCTCATTGTAATATTTCCTATACAACATCTCGCTACATATGATAAATCTGCTTACTCTCTGATTGATTTTCTATCTTTATACTGGAACTTCTGGCAACATATCATATTTAAGATAATCTACGAAAGACTGGCGCTAATCATTTCCTGTCACTTCCAAGCACGATATGGGGAGCACCTCAATGACTTCATTAATAACTTCTGAAGAGGGTAAGAATCTCCTTTCTTCTATAGTTACTTGGAGTGGACTTCAGTTTGGGCAGGACAGGGCTGCTACTAGACTAGCCAAAGCATCCGCCTTTATATTTTCAAGTCGAGGTACGTGCTTGATTTCGACATGGCAGAATTGCTCCAGTAACTACTATGCTTTTTGATAATACGGCAAAAGTTCTTGCTTTCTTATTTCAAACTCAGTCGTTAGTTGATTTATAATCAACTTGGAATCTCCAAAAATCTGCATCGTCTTTATCTTCATTTCTTAGGCGATTTCCATTCCAATGATGAGAGGTCGATATTCGGCTTCATTGTTCGTGCACGCGGTACCTAGTGTGAAAGAATAGGCTAATAGATCACCATAAGGAGTAATGAAAATAACTCTTGCCCCCACTCCTGATGCTCGAGAAGCACCATCGAAATCATCTACCATGGATTTTACAATTTAGTCATCATAACCTGCTCATCGGGAAAATCATCGCTAATGGTCACACTTTCAGTCACGAGATGTGCTGCCAAGAAATCTGTCATTGCTTGTCCCTTAACTTCTTTTGTCAGCTCATAGGTAATCGTATATTCAAAAAGTAACAGCATCCATTTGGCCAATCTTCCCAATAATATCGGCCTTGTCATTAAAAACTTGATCGGATCTGCCCTTGAGATCAAAATCATAACATGAGAGGCAATAATGTCTCAATTTTTATACTGCAAATATCAACTCCAAACATTCTTTCTTGATTGGGGAGTAATTGCATTCTGCGCCTATCAGAGTTTGACTCAGATAATAAAGGGTTGTTTCTTTTCCATCTTCATTCACCTGCGCTAACAAGGCTCCTAGCGAATTCTCAACCATAGATATGTACAAGATAAGTGGTTTACCCTTTATAGGAGTTGTCAATATTGGAGGCTGTCTCAGTAGTTCCTTTATTGAATAGAACGCATTTTGACAGACCTTATCCTATATAAACTCTGTTCCTTTCTTCATCAAATGAGAAAATGGCTGACATCTCCCTGCTATATGTGAAATAAAATGGTGAATATTTGTCAGTTTTCCGTGCAAGCTCTTTAATTCCTTCAATGTTTTTGGAGGCGGCATATCCTGGATGGCCCTGACTTTCCTTGGATCATTTTTGATACCCTTAAGCCTGATAACAAAGCCAAGAAATTTTCCTGACGACACTTTGAAAGCACATTTAGCTGGGCTCATCTTTAGCTGCTTCTTTTTGAGCCGACGAAAGACCGATGCTAAATGCTCGTGATGCTCCCGATGATTACCTGACCTAACCACCAGGTCATCTACATAACATTTAACATGTTTGTGCATCATATCTTGAAAGATACTTTGCATCACCCTTTGGTATGTCGCTCCAACATTCTTAAGACCAAATGACATGATCTTGTAACAGTAAATTCCTAATGACGTTTTGAACACTGTTGCTTCTTCGTCTTCAGGAGCCATCCTAATTTGATTATAACCAGCATAGCCATCCATGAAAGACATAATAATATATTGTGTCATACTGTTAATTAGCAGTTCTGTTATCAGGAGAGGAAAGTCGTCCTTTGGGCAAGCCTCATTCAGATTCCTAAAATCTACGAACACCCTGATTTGTCCATTTTTCTTCTTTACTAGGACAATGTTCGATATCCACTCAGGATTTTTGACCTCTCTGATAAATATGACTTTTATTGGCTTGCTCACTTCTTCTATTAGAGGAATTGAGTCTGAGTGAAATCGGCCTTTTGTCTTTAGAAATATTTAATCGATGCATTGCCACTGAGGGTTCTAAACCTGGCATTTCAGCATATGTCCAGCAAAGACATCTTTATTTTCTTTCAGCAATTGGACATATTCTTCGGCTTCTTGCTTAAGAAGAAAAGCACTTATGAATGTATTTCTCGGCTCTTCTTCTGTGCCTAAATTTACTTCTTGCAAACTATCGATTGTCTGCTGCCCCTCATCTTCCATCTGCTTCGGAGCTATCTCAGGATGTTTGACTATTTCAAGATCTATCTCTGATAGTTAATCAACTGTGACCATATTTACTGAAGACTCTCCCCCCAATCCTTGAAAATTTTCTCATCTCTTCTGACCAAGTCCGATAGGGACCTGAATTCCTTTCCGATGATTTAAACCACTCGGTTCTTCATCATCAAAACTCATCCTTTTCATCATTCCTCTGCTTGTTGTACTGTATTTCTCGAGATCACGAGATGTCAGCTTCTCGTGATATACATTATTCTCACCTCTTTCTTCTATCTTTACTTCCCAAGAGGTGTAAAATTCAATCGGCTCTGGGTATTTCGCACTGGCTTCAACATGAAACTTTTTTGGGACAACCGGGATTGGCTTGTTTCTTTCAGCATATGGCAACGGTACTATATAATTTGACTGCATGATTTTTAACTATTTAGGCAATAATAATGTTAATGGCGGCTGCCCTATCTCAAATGTCTCGGCACAAAATAGAACTTCTTCTTTACTTCTGAAGTTCCAGACGATCCTGCCCTTTCAGATTCCTCTTTCATTACTTTCGCATGAACATTTTTCAGGGCTTTGCTTTCATCATTCTTTTTCTCTTCTCCTTTAGCAAATCCGTCGTAATAACTGGTGTCTACAAAGAAGGCTTTAGCTTCTAGGTATGACCTTGCATTAGCCATTACTTTATATTGTATTTCGTTTTTACAATATTTGAAATATTGATAAAGGGTAGAAGGTATAATACCATACTGATGTATCCATGGTCTTCCCGAGTGAAGATTATATGTCGTGACTGCATTAATCACATGGCAAACAATATCAGTAGTTAATTCTCCAATTTCCAATGTCATTCTAATTTTGTCGTGCGTACGCTGCCCATCTTGATTAAAGCCCTGTTCTATCATTCCACTAGGGTGCAAATCAGAATGACGGTAGCCCAATTTACTCAACCTGTTATTGGTAATAGGTTTATCGCAGACCCCTATCAAGCATAATCCGTTTGACTTTCTTTCCACGGATATGGTCTTCTATCATTAACGGCCTATTGTGTTGGGTATTACAGACTAAATCATCATCAAAGAAGGAGACGATCGGCATGCAGTCATCTTGTTCTTTATGTTCTTCACTTTTCATTTTCATAAGTAGTGTTTCTCTGACATTGTGATTGGATAATGCTTGAACCAGACTTTGTCAAAATTCCTCCGACAACTTAAGTGCATCATAAATGCTCAACCGAGCTAGTATGCCTTTCAAGTGACCTACTACATCATAGGTCACTTTCTCTATCTTATTCTTCTCTTCTTTCTTATTACCATCATGTTGTCTTTTATCAATTTCACATCTTATAACCCCGATTTTTTTCTTCGTAGGGCTTACTGTCCTCTTTCCTGACCGTAACGTAGTTAGCACGACCTTTCTTGTCATCTTACAATCTTCTTACCCTGTTCTTTCCTGAGCATTTTCCCAAATGGTCAGTATATTCACTGCTACTTCACATCCTTTTCCTTCTCTTTTCCCTTCACTATTTCTCCTCTGTCTATCATTCTTTGTATTATGCATTTCAACGTATAACAATTTTCTGTTGGATGTCCCACTAGGGGATGATAGCGGCAGAAATTTCTTTCTCTTGTTCTCATCACGTCTTCATGGTGCTTAGGTGCAGGTAAGTCTATCGTACCAAATTTTAGTAGTTGGTTCATCGTAGGGACAACATCTCCCCTATCGAACGCAAACCCTTCATGAGAATTAAGTGATCTAGGTCTTTTTTTGTTGAACCTGTTTCTATGGCGGCTTGATTCTTCTTTCCGCTCTATCCTTTTTCTTCCTGAATCTCTTATTTCTTGACTTCTTTTCTCATGGTCCACAGTATTTGCAATCAACCTACTAGGTCCTCTTCTAGTCGTTTCATAGTGGAATGCTGGCATTTTTTGGGTCATCAGCTCTAGGGCATGGGCTTTAGTGGCCAGATCACGGAAAGTCTTGATATTGGCACTGGTAAACCCAAATGTGATTCCTATTTCCATAGAGTTTAAGCACATCTTGACCTACTTTTTTTCTTCTGACAATTGTCTGCAAGAGGCTTCCATCTATCTATGAATTTCTCTATAGGTTCCCCTTCTCTCTATCGTACAGAAACTAACTCCATAATATTAATGTCGCGTTCTGATGAGAAGAAGTTCAACATAAAAGCATCCTGCATTTGTTCTCGAGTGCATATTGATCCTGGAGCCAAACTGGAATACCATCGGAATGCCTTACTTGTCAAAGAAGATCCGAACAATCATAGGCAATATTGTGGTATCGTGGAGAAATTTCCCATGTTGGTTATAAAATGCATCAAATGTTCCTCTGATGATCCGTCCCCGTTAAACTTCTGAAAGTCTGGATGCTTGAAGTTAATTGGAAAATGAACATCTTCCACTTCCCTTGGATACGGCGTTCTATATCTGAATCGACCAACATTCTCATGCTCCCTTTCTATTCTAATAGCTTCCTCAACAACTTGCCATACTTCCTCTTGAGTTATGGTTCTCACTATCGAAGCAGATCCGAGTGATCCTGCCCCCTGTGGCTAAAAGCCTTCGAGTTAATGTTCCTATCTGTTCATCGTGCTCATCGTTGGAGGAGTCGCTATCCGGGCCATGTTGTACGCAAGAGTTGTCAAAGCCTCCCTGAGATTTCTACATTCTTCCATCAGTGTTCTCTGTGCTTGTGCCATTTCACTCATACGGTCTTCCATGGTTGGCATAGTTCCCTGATCTGTTCTCGCCATGTGTACTGTAGCTTCCCCACTTCTTGATAAAGCTGTAGTCGGAGTAGGATGAGAATATGTTGATGTGATGGGGTTTATGAAGAGGGGAGTCTCGTCCAATTTTCTTGTACTTCCACTGCAACTGATTGATTGCAGTGATACAGAAGTAGGTGATCCTATAAGTAGCGCCTTTCCTTTTTGCTCTTGTGTCCATCGGACTCTTGGAGCAATCAAAGCTGGGAAGTCACGTGATGTTAACTGTGGTATTGTTTGTCTAGGATATATTGTAAGAGGGGCTAATTGGGGATTCTTTTTGGCAGCGTTTTGTGTTATTGGTCCCCTGGATCTTGGCGAAGGTTGACCTATTTTGAAGTTTCTTGCATTTCGAGCTCTCGTCCTTCTAGATGTCATAACAGTCCAGTCCTTATCACCTTCCAGTGTTCGAGGTGAAGCTGACACGACTCCAACCGTTGTTCGAGTTAAGTCATTCTTGCTTACAGGAAGCTAGTTCTCCTTGGATGCTGGTCTGGTGCATATTCCACAATGAATCCAATTGCAGTGAAATGAAAGTTCACCTTCCTCATTGGGTTTACCATTTGATCGTAGTTCACAATTTTATCTTTTTTACCTTCAAAATAAAACACGAAATTTTAATTATTATTTAAATAATAATGTAATCTATCTAAGAGATGAAGGGGAGGATGTTCCCACTAAGAGTCGCCATTTTGGCGTTAGAAAGACACGAAACTACAACGAAAGTCCTGTAACCTTCTCAATGTTAACATTGAATAAGATAGAAATTCCTCAGTAAAGTCGTTATTTGTTTCAATCAAGAAACAAATGCATTTGATTTGGGAGAATTACCTTATTTAAATATAACAAAGAGAGAGAGTATACCAAGGACAATTATTGTATTATTAATATTGAGTTCATTTACATCCTCGGATATCTCTTAATACTGAGATAGGTTATTTGAAATGTAATAAATTGACAGAGTTTGAATAATGAATCTGAATATGAAATCCGGTAGCACTTTAACTTTTGATTTGATCATCTCTTTAAAAGGAATATAGTGCGGATTAGATCATCTGATTTCTCCTTTTGAAGCTTGTATAAAAGGAGAACTGGAGTTTGATCATTTCAAGTCATCTTCTATCATTACTTACTGCAGAGTAGTCTATTTCGACAGCATTTTAACTTCCATCATTACTGACTACAGAGTAGTTTGGTTGCACGGACCAGCGCAACTGATATGGTTTGTGTGGTTCTATGCAAACCATAGGCTTCTCTTCAGTCTCCTCTACAGCTTTGCACTCCTTCTAAAATCTTCAATCCGCCCAAATGAGAGGGGGAGGGGGGGATTTATAGACCCCCACATGTGCGAACCCTCTATCTTGGTGCCATGGGACCCACCTTTCATCAATTCTGACCATTCATGGACAACATGTCTTAAAATCAGTTGTGTAAACCAGTGCAACTGGTATCATAGTTTGCGCGAACCCCCGCAACCGATATGGTTTGCGCGGACCTGCGCAAACCCCTCAAAGATACTCTTTCTTTTTCATCTTTCGTTTCCTTATTTCTTTTTTAACATTTATTTTCCTAATCTTCAATTCTTTCTTCTCTTTTTTATGCCTCAACAAGAGCTACTGATGGAAGCCTCATGAGCATTTGTATGAGAATTGTAGCCATATCAACCACATCATATGATCTCTCCTCATTGTCATTACACATTATTAAAAGACACATTGTCTATCATGATTGTGGACATCCTACTTGGATACATTATTTATTATGTTTGTGGATATTTTACTTTTTATTTTCTTCTTCTTTTTATTTATGTGCGTGTGTGTGTGGACATACTACTTTGTGTGAAAAGTATTGAAAAGAAATATCTTACTTCAACTCTCTTATGACTCCTCCTAGGAGCAATTGTGCACATTTGACGTTTCAACAAATAGTTAACTAGAGATGGTTTACCTACATTTGGATATCCAACAATTCTAGCTTGAACCCATTCCATGATAAAAGAATGTTTAAAAAAATGACATAATGAAGTTACACATCAATCCCTGACCCCAAATAGCTTAGACAACTATGATGATGATGATGATGACACATCAATCACTAAACTAAATTTGAAAATTCTAAACAAGCTTCATCAATAAGAGAGACCACTATGACCTAACATGACCAAAGCCCATTGAGAAACATGTTTATTATTAAATGAAATGCTACTAAAGATTTAGAAATCCACCTATGACAGCCTCAAAAGTTTGTTTCTAGTTTGTTTAAATGTCTTCCCTTCATCAATATGTAGTATTGCTGAGCTTGTGGGTGGAGTTGGTTGAGGCTAGGATTTTGAATTGGTTCTGGACCTATTGGGTAGGCCCTGTTGTGCTTGGTCCATATAAGAACCATATCCATATCCATATATATATATATATATATATATATATATATATATATATATATATATATATAGAGAGAGAGAGAGAGAGAGAGAGAGAGAGAGAGAGAGAGAGAGGAATTGTCACCTAAGCACTAGTTCTCATGTGTCCTCATGAGTGCTTTTTGAGAACTCATCTCCCATGATATGAGTGAAAAAATTGAACCATCCACATGATGCAGTACCCCATGAAACCTCCAAGGCCTAACTTTTACTCCAATCTAAAACTTTGGTGGGCCATGGCAAAAGGGAGAGGCAGATCAAGGAAGGAAACTGTTTCAATTTATCATGGCCCACCAAAGTTTTGGATCAGGGTTAAAGTTACGCCCTGGGGGTTTCATGGGGTGTTGCATCACATGGACAATTCAAATTTTACACTTATATCCTGGGAGATGAGTTCTCAAAAGGCTCTCACAAGTTCTCATGAGAACTGGTGCGCTAATTCCATTCTCTCTCTCTCTCTCTCTCTCTCTCTCTCTCTCTCTCTCTCTCTCTCTCTCTCTCTCTCTCTCTCTCTCTCTCTCTGTGTGTGTGTGTGTGTGTGTGTGTGTGTGTGTGTGTATTAGATTGGCCCTCAGACGAGGAGATTGACCAAGCTATAGCTAGCAAACCCTCATACTACGATGGTTAAAGAAACATAAGCACACACTCTAATACATTAAAGTGCAAGTATTAGGAAAAGCAAAAGAATACCAATAATGGAGAGTAAACCCATTAATAAAATTACTTGAGAACATGCAAGAGAAACTAGTTAGTTTTGTGTCACCTAGCACTTGGATCAAAGTCCTCTGGTTTGAGCAGAACATTAAACATGTTGCTGCAGTTTCTCATGCATTGCTATGTTTCTGCCATTCCATCAATATATTTTTTGGTTGCTCATTCATAGATTTCACAAAAATATGAAGAAGAAAAGGAAAAAGAGAAGGAAAAAAATGTTGACCTCTTGTCCTCTTCAGATCGCATCCGTAGGAGATTAACCAACCTATAACTAGCAAGTCATCATTCTACGGTGGTTAAAGAAACATAGGCATAAGCTCTAATACATTAAAATGCAAGTATTAGGAAAAGTAGTAGAATACCAATAAGGGAGAGTAAACCCATTAACATAATTACTTAGGAACATGCAAGAGAAACTGACTAAGTTTATGCCACCTGTCTCTCAGTTCACAATCCTCTAGTTTGGGTAGAACATCAAACATGTCGTGGGTGATTTCTCATGCGTTGCTACGTTTCTACCATTCCATCCATATATATGTTGATTACCCATTCATAGATTTCACAAAAAAAAAAAAAAAAAAAAAAAAAAAAAAAAAAAAAAAAAAACTAACTAATTAAAAAAATCTCCCCGATTTAAAGGAGAAAATAGAAAAAACCTGAATTTAAGCTTCAAAGAGAATTCTAATTTTGGGACTGTGACAATAATAATTGTCACACCCCAAACTCAGAAACCGAGCCCACAAAATTTCTGATTGCCGAATCCTGCACCGACAACCTCCGTAGTATCCCATTCTTGGCTCCCGACACCCATATACTAAGTTCTGATCCTAGGATCCTACAAGGAGGATTTTCAAAATCAATTTGATTTGTAATGCATAACCCACGAACAATAACCAAGATACCATCACAAAATCTACTATAATAAAAAAAACTTTAAGGTACAATGTACATAAAGGGAATTATAATGATAATAGTACGGAAACTCCTAAAGCTCGACTGCACGCACCTGCTCTTGCTAAGTTACGGCTGCATCCTGGAGTCACCTGCATACATCAATCATGCATAAGCTTATAAAAAGCTTAGAGGGTGGTGAGAGTGTGTGCACAATATAAACATGCTCAGAATGCAATATCAGAGTAATGCGAAATATACTGGTAAGTCCATGAATGCTATCAGCCGTACCAAGGCTATGCGATGCAAGACATGAATGCTATCAGCCATATCAAGGTCATGCGATGTAAGGCATGATAATATTAGCCACATCAAGGCCATGTGATGCAAGACGTGAATATTATCGGCCACATCAAGGCCATGCAATGTAAGGCGTAAATGGTTTCGGCCATACCAAGGTCATGTGTTACAAGGTGCAACTCAAGTATATCAATCCTCATCCGAATCCACATATCAATGCAGCTCATCACTAGAGCATTAAATATTAGTATAGTTCTCATTCTGGATAATCACCAGGATTTAGTACACTTTAAATGACATTGCCCCTTTTCCAGGCACGCAGTCCAAGTGAGCATAAGAAACCTCACTATTCGCCTGGCCAATAGTCTATTAATACCTATCCGGCACGTCGATAACGGACCCATTTATGAGCTGGTCATACTCAGCTTAGCAATTATCCCCTACCCTCGAGCGGGTAAGGCCACACCCCCTTCCAACTAACCACGACACAATGGGAGATATAGCCTCTTAGTATTCGGCCCTCGTGCGCTCATGTATTCACTTGGTCTCGACTTTAAAGTCATCCTGTGGTACCATCGAGTTTAGAGATTTTCACCTATGGACATCTATGGTGCCCCGATGCTAATAATAGTATTTCTGGTGTCTAATCCGGCCCTCCACGATGTCCCTGTGGAGGCTACGACCCTGATGTCAATAGGGTGTATAGTAACCACATCGCACAACATAAAATGCATGAGTCATACAATCCAGTCATGCATCAACCCTGTGTGTATCGTGTGCTCATGAGAGACAACTCCGCCTATCATGGAGTCCTATAAATAACTTGCCAGAAGGCATATATAATAGTCAACCACGTCTCATCATAAGCATTTAGATGATGCGTATAGGGATCTATCATGATGCTATACTATCATGTACTCATAATCGGTATCGATAATTGGCCTAACTAAGGGCATAAGGGAAGGTCATAATGTGGACATTTAACCAACATTATTCCCAATGAGTGGCTCTCATAGAGCCAAACATATAGGCGGCCCATGGCCTCATATAAGGGCCTAACATACATCATCATGAGCCTCACTCAAAGGCCTAATACACATCACAATGGGCCTTACTCATGGGCCACATATGCATCACATTGGGCCTCACTCAGGGGCCTCATATACATCGTATTAGGCCACATTCCATGGGCTCAAATATATCACAATGGGTCATGTCCCATGGGCCTCGAATACATCACAATGGGCCACATCCATGGGCCTCTCATACATCACGTCAGGCCTCACTTATGGGCCTCACCAAATGGGCCCCAAATGCATCATATTGGGCTTCGCCAAATAGGCCACGAATACATCACCTGGGCCTCATCAAATGGGCCTCATATACATCATATTAGGGTGGGCCCTGCACATTCCAAATGGGCCCACTAGATGAACAATATGGATGTATAACACATACATCAAGGTGGGCCCCACCATAACGTTTATTTTCCATCCAATCTGATCACAAGGTCACAAAGACCTAAATTGAGAAGGAAAAAAAATTCATATTAATCCAGAACTTCAGTGACCCCAAACAGATTTTAGTGGTAGACGTTTAACCCTCTACTGGTTTACAATGTGGCCCACTTGATCGACGGTGTTGATATAACATATACATCAGTGGTGGGTCCCACTGCCCAGCCATCTGGACAATGTAGATAAGACCCATACATCAAGTGGGATTCCCACTGTCCCAAACAGTGGACGATGCAGATAAACCACATACATTACAACAGGCCCCACATGGCACCGTTTAGATGGACGGTGCTGATATATAATACTTGCATTAAAGGTGGGTCCCACGTGTGGGCTGGATGGCATGGATATAACACATATATTATGATCAGACTAGCAGAACTTCCCCTCGACAGGGTCTGTCCAAGACAAGTAACAAGTGGACAACAAGGTGGGCCCGGTTCGGTCCACTTGATGGACGGCATGGATGAAATACATACATTATAGGTGGGCTATCAAACACAAAATGGAGAGAGAGAGAGAGAGAGAGAGAGAGACGGCATAGTGGAGGGACCTCACCACTATGGGCCTCTCTTTGATACAACACATACATCGAAATGGGTCCCATAACAAATGGGCCTTACATCATAAAAATTAATGGTAGAGATCCCTTTTCACCAAAGAAATGCAGGGTTTAGATGACCATTCACAATGGAAAAATAAACATCATGATGGGGTCCATGGAGAATGGCCCCATCATAGGATGATCTTATGAATCATGGTGGGCCATCGGCCTCACTTAGGGTTTAAAGTGAGATCCATACCATTAATCGATAGGCCCCACTTGGCCCATCATCAAAATACAATCTAATCCCACAAAAAATACCCACTGATGATCTTCTTCTTTAACTCCTTGGACTCCTTAGCTCGTAGGCTTTCTCTTTAAGGGTGGATAATGAAGTTTG
The DNA here is from genome assembly GCA_037074715.1 of Magnolia kwangsiensis. Taxonomy (NCBI): domain Eukaryota; kingdom Viridiplantae; phylum Streptophyta; class Magnoliopsida; order Magnoliales; family Magnoliaceae; genus Magnolia; species Magnolia kwangsiensis. The sequence continues at coordinate 73,050,798 of CM073584.1, forward strand.
AAAGGTTGGATGGTGAGATGAGGGGGTAGGAAGTGGGCCTTGATCTTTTCTCTCCGTAGAGCTTTTCTCTCATGGAAGCTTGGGAAATGGTAGAGAAAATGAGAGAGGAGAGGGTGTTGTAAGAGAGATGTGATGGGAGGAATGGATGTTGTAAGAAAATGACATGGAGGGTATGGGCTTAGTTGAATTTTAGATGAGAAAGGGATGGGTGGAGAGAGAGAGAGAGAGTTGACTTTAGGTAAGGCTTGTGTAAGAGAGGGATGGGTTGTGTATTTGACTTGTGATTGATTGGTTGATGTGAAAGGTAGTAGAGATCCTCTTGGAATTTGCAACGCGCAGCATTTTCTTTGAAATAAACATGGGCCCACTACTCCTGGCCTAGGTATCGTATCAGCACACGAGACACGGCGTTAGAACACAGCGACGACGTAGTTGTAATGGTACAAGTTTCGAGTCGAGCTGACTTAGATCTTCGGAATGCAATTTAGAGTCACGCGCAAATACCTACTACAGGTCGCAGGTTTCTGAAATTCAATCGGGAGGACCGTGGGAGCCTATGAAATGGTACGGTCTAGGATACTGGCCTTACAGCTCTCCCCTCATAATAAACATTTTATCCTCAAAATTTACACAATCATCGTAACTAAATATAACTCATAAAAAGGAGAGAAATCATGGCATCATATATAATCAGAGACATTATATAAAACACAACATATAATCAATTATCAAAGAGATAGGAATAGCGCTTTCGGATCTCGGCCTCATGCTCCCAAGACGCCTCATCAATAGAATGGTGACTTCACTGCACCTTCACCAAGGGAATGACCTTGGTCCGAAGGACCTACTCCTTCTGATCAAGGATATGAACTGGCTACTCAATGTAAGAAGCGTCCTCACGAACCTCCATCGACTGTCAATCAATAATAGGAATGATGTCTGACTCACACTTCCTCAACATAGATATACGGAAAACATTGCGGACACCAGATAACTAAGATGACAAGGTAAGCCGATAGGCCACAGCGCTAACGGGCTCAGTGATCTCAAAAGGTCTTATGCATCTCGGGGCAAGCTTACACTTCTTTCTAAATTGAACCACGCCCTTCATGGGCAAGACCTTGAGATACACTATGTCCCCAACATTGAACTCTAAGGGACGACACCGATGATCAGTAAAACTCGTCTGTCGGCTCTAAGCTGTGAGCATCCTATGCCTGATGATATCGATGACCTCTAATGTCTGTTGCACAAGATCAGGACCTAGGAGACACCACTCTCCAACCTCAGTCCAATAAATCAGAGATTTATACGGTCTGTCATATAATGCCTCAAAAGGAGTCATGTCAATGGTCACCCGATATCTGTTGTTGTATGCAAACTCAGCTAATTATAGATGCTCATCCCAGCCACCTCCGAAGTTAATCACGCAGGCTCAAAGCATATCCTCAAGGATCTATTTAACTTTCTCGATCTGCCTAACGGTCTTCGGATGATATGCAGTGCTGAGCTGCAAAACAGATCCCATTTCTCTTAGAAAGTTTCCCTAAAACTAAGACGTGAACCTCTAGTCTTAGTAAAAAATGATCGAGACTAGAATGTCGTGCAGTCTCACAATCTCCTCGATGAATAACCTCGCAAGCTGGTCCAAAGACCAGGTCGCACGAATCTCAAGAAAATGTGTTGACTTCATCAGGCGATCCATGACAACCCAGATGACATCATGACCGCGTTGAGGCTTCAACAAGCCCATAAAAAAATCTGTCGACACGTGCTCCCACTTTTATGTCGGAATGCTCAACGGCTGCAATAGACCATAGGGTATTTGATGTTTGGCATTGATATGTTAGCATGTGTCACACTCAGCCATAAAACTAGTGATCTGGCACTTCATCCTTATCTAAAAATATTGTCACCTCATATCACAGTACACCTTCGTTGAGCTAGGGTGGATAGAAAACCGTGATCAATGTGCCTCGGTCATAAGATCTCTACGCAACCCAACAATATCCGAGACACATAATCGGCCTTTGAAGCAAAGTCTACCATCAAAACCAATCTGCCAATCTGAATAACTCTCAGATATTGCCTCTGCTCTGTAACCTTGTAACGACTCGTCTGCCTACTGAACCTTGATCACCCTTGCGATAAGAGAAGGTTGAATCAACATGCTCGATAACTACACAATGGAAGACTGCAAGTCAATCTCCAAGTCGAATGCTAACACATCCTCAAGCATCTTCCACTCTTGAATCATCATGTGTGCCACCAGGCCTCATGGCTGACGGCTAAGAGCATTCACCACCATGGTGGTCTCACGTGGGTGGTCCACACGTGTTTAGATCAAGCTGTTATTTATGACTTCCCCTCGATAGGGTCTGTCCAAGATCGGTAACCAGTGGACAACAAGGTGGGCCCCAGTTTAGTCCACTTGATTGGACGGCATGGATGAAATACATACATTATAGGTGGGCCATCAAACACAAAATGGAGAGAGAGAGAGAGAGAGAGAGAGAAAGAGATGGTGTGGTGGAGGGACCCCGCTACTATGGAACCCCCTTTGATATAACACATACGTCAAAATGGATCCAATTATAAGTGGGCCTTACATCATAAAAATCAACGGTGGAGATCCCTTTCCACCAAAGAAATGCAAGATCTAAATGACCATTCACAATGGGAAAATAAATATCATGATGGGGTTCATGGAGAATGGCCCCATCATAGGATGATCTTATGAATCATGGTGGGCCATCAGCCTCACCTAGGGTCTAAAGTGAGATGGGTCATCGGCCTCACCTAGGGTCTAAAGTGAGATCCATATTATCAATTGGTAGGCCCCCGCTTGGCCCATTATCAAAATACAATCTAATCCTACAAAAAAAAAATCCACCGGTGGTCTTCTTCTTTAGCTCCTTAGACTTCTTAGCTCGTAGGCTTTCTCTTTAAGGGTGGATGATGAAGTTTGAAAGGTTGGAGGTGAGATGAGGGGGTAGGAAGTGGGCCTTGATTTTTTCTCTCCTTAGAGCTTTTCTCTCATGGAAGCTTGGGAAATGATGAAGAGAATGAGAGAGGAGAGGGTGTTGTAAAAGAGATGGGATGAGAGGAATGGATGTTGTAAGAAAATGACATGGAGGGTATGGACTTGGTTGAATTTTGGATGAGAGAGGGATGGGTGGAGAGAGAGAGAGAGAGAGAGAGAGAGAGAGAGAGAGAGAGAGAGAGAGAGAGTTGACTCTGGGTAAGGCTTGTATAAGAAAGAGATGGGTTGTGTACTTGACTTGTAATTGATTGATTGATGTGAAAGGTGGTAGAGATTTTCTCAAAATTTACAATGCGTGACATTTTCTTCGAAATAAACCCGGGCCTAATACTCTTGGCTTGGGTATCATATCGACGCGTGAGACGCAGCGTTGGAACTGCGGCGATGGCGCGGTCACAATGATACAAGTTTCGAATTGAGCCAACTCAAATCTTTAGGATGTGACTTATGTTGGCGCACAAATGCCGAATACAGGTCGTGGATTGCCAAAATTCAACTGAAAGGACCGCAGGAGCCTATGGAATGATGCAGTTTAGGATACGAGCCTTACAACAATCATTACCAAAATAATGTTAGTTCAATTCGATCTTAATGTATGTCACAGACACAATTTTTGAGTGCATACGTATTAACTATCGTATGTGTTGAGACCCAAATAATGCATATTTATCCTCTCAATTGTATTAGCTTTCCTTGCATTTAAGCGTTAATTCGATATAATTGTATATGTTTTCATTGCGCGATGTGATTTTGGACCTAAAGATGAATACACGCTTAAAATGATGGATTTAGAGCTCAAAAAAAGATAATAAAGGATTGGGTCTATAGAGGACATTAATGAGGAATTTACGTGTCAAAGATCTAAGAAAACTACGTGTAAATGATGAGAAAAAGATTGGTAAAATCACAAAGTCCGACAACAGAATAAACAAACTGTTTGGTGCCACTAAACGTTAGCTTAGTCGGACCAAATGTGCGCATAATGGTCCGGCAAGAAATTGTGATTTCCAAACTTAATTTGGCTTGACCTTAGGTGTAACCAAAGCCGGGTTCAGTGTGACCTAAGAGTGACAAAGACTTTATATGCAAATTGAATAAATTCGGTTATGACCGAACAGTAAGTTGGTGCGAACGAAGGGTACAATTAGTTACGTCTAAAGTATAACAAGTGTAAAAATTGAAGTCAATTCTAAATCGGTGCAGTTTTTTCTATTTAAATGGGTATTCTAGCTTTCTTAGTGATGAATTGGGGCTTGGGAGAAAGACCTAGGGGTGGTGGAGTTTCTATAGAACTTCCCTTCTTCACCTCAATTTTATTTGTCTTTCTACTTTTTCTTTTATTTTCTTTTTAACATGTTAGTCATGTTAGGATAATCTCTTATCTAAGACTAAGGGATAAAGCTTATAGTTTAATTACATTATTTAGTTTATTTAATTCAATAACATTACATTGAATGATGACAATAGATTAATTTGATTTGGATTTACTTTAAAGTCTTTGAGTTGTTTATTTTTAGATTTGTTGTGCACTCCGAGTACAATGAATACTTTAATTTAGTAATTATTTATCCTTGAATCAAAGAAAGAATCAATCTGTATAATTAATTAATCTAGTGTTGCCCCTATGTGCATTAGATGCTCTCTGCGATTAATGTCCGATTATTCTTATTGTTATTAATGAATGGTTGAATAGAATTATCTTCCGATTGGATATGATATAGGATTCCGATTCCACTAGAGGTATACATTGAATTAGTAAATTGAATATTGTGATTGCTATGAGTGGATTCATGAATCCCCAGCCTTTTATATTTATTTTTTTAAAAACCCTTTGCTTAATCGCTAGATTAAAAATCCAGATAAATCCTTAGATTTAGATTAGTTTTAGGCTATGTTCCTCATTCCCTGTGGATTCAACCTCGGTCTCATCAAGTTATTACTACATCGCAGCCTTACACTTGGGGTTGTCAACCCTTGGATTCGACCAGTATACAGTTTAAGTATGATAAATCAATGTGATGGAATTAAAAGGAACTCTACAATCTAACATCTGATTGATGCCATTGACCACCACAATGATCTTAGCCACTTGTTATGACCATTGCATGATTGACGACTAGATCTAGCAATCCCCCTCGCACATCCCCATCCTCTTCAGCTCCAATGCCACCCTAACCTCTGCCTCTTCCCCTCCACTGACAGCCCATTGTCGAATAACGACTTGGCGATGGGGTTTGTGTTGACCATCTCGATGTGATGCTCTCATATTTTGATTCTCCAGCCGAATGAAGAAATACCTTTTGTCCACCGAATCCAAGAGAAGATCAGGTTAGGGGAAATGGTTTGGATCATTTGATCGAAAAGGAAAGAGGACAATGGGGGCAATGTTGGCAATATTACCGAATGATGAGGCTGGGCAGGGGCATATGGAAGAGGCCACAGGTGACGATTGGGAATTGAAGGGAGAGGGAGCAAGAGAGAGGGAGAGGGAGAGGGAGAGAAGGAGATGGTGAGGAGTGGAGTGAGGGCTTTAAAGTCATCATTTTCTTGGAGAAAGGAAGAGAGGAAGGGAGAGATGGGGAGGTTGAGGTTAGCATCTCTTTATTTGGAGAGAGAGAGAGAGAGAGAGAGGGGGGGGGGGGGGGGGGGGGTAGGGTTTGGGCCATATTTTTTTAGCCCCAACTTCAAAAAGTTGACAATTTTGACGTGCTGTCTAATAACTAAAAAGTTACTCAACGGCCCACAACCATCAAATTTTATGATTGATTTTTCCAAATTTTAACAGTGTGGATATATCCAATCTATCCATGCGTGTGCTTCCCTTTATGCTCTCCTATGGTCAAAAAATGATAATAATTAACTTGATTAATCATCAAAAAAACTATAAGAGATGGAAGGATGGAATATCCACGGTTAAAATCTTTTAGATTGCATTATGGGCCCGCTGTGAAGGGTAAAGGATATCCAAATTAACCATCCAGCGCGTGCATGCTTTGAGGCTCTCTTAGGGCCTAATAAAATCAACACCTTTTTACGTGAGTTTTCAATTTTGGTGGGCTTTACTTCCCTAAGATCTATGTGGTATGAATGCCTACTTTATACATGGCAAACACTTTACAAGTTAGACAAACATATAACATGTTTACCCGTAAACAATGACCACTTAAGTGCCAAACAACATAGCATGTAAATGGTTTGCACCTAAAATTCTTTTCAGGTGTAAAGTTTTTGCAACTTAAAACTTTATAGCCATTCAAATGACCCCTTAGAGATTTTCTACCTTATTAATTAATGTATTTTCTTAGAGGAAGAAGAATGTGATTTGTCCTCCTCTTTTCTTCCAGCACTCACTGTATTAGGATGACATGTGAAAACATAATGAGCCCGACACATATAGAAGGTTTTTAATGGCAGGCATCCTCATCCCCACTGTTCTGTGGTGTGGTCCACCTAGGTTTTAGACCTACCTAATTTTCGGCAGGGACACACTCTGCATTGTAGGTAAAACTTTGTAGTGGATTTAGCCTCATTTTTCATTGATAACAATGTTTCCAAGGGATTCAAGGTCTCTCTCTCTCTCTCTCTCTCGACAAAACTTCATATTATATACTAATCTACTCAGGTGCATGAGTCAATCCAACTTTTATAAGGTAAAAACAACGTACTATTTGACATAAAACCGCCGATCTGCCACTTGATTTTTCAAATTTTAAAATGGAGACTTTTTTCTTATATTCTATCAAGAAGAATATCCGTACCATGTCGTTTCTAATAATACTTTAGTGACGCCTTTTGGATTTTACCCATTTGAAAGCCCAAATCAATGGCACACCACAACTTCTTTGAGAGAAATGTTATCCAATTATGTTTAATGATCCGATGGTTGAGGTGTATGGAAACCTCTCCATGCACATAGTTGCATTTGGACTGCTCGGCATTCACATCGCCATCTGGACCGTTCATTAGGTCCAGTCTGATCTTCTTCCACTATTATGAAAAAATTATAGTAATTAGGTGGTCTCTAATGTCCACTATCTTATCCATTCATTTTTGCATGCCACTGACTGAATGCTTTAGATCATCCGATTTGTAAAAAAAATTTCAAGGTAGCCTGTGAGAGCGTACTGGACCTACTGGACCATCCGGATTTATGTGTGGATGCCAACAAGCCTAAATGCAACCATGTGGATGTAAAGCTTCCCATACAGTTAGCCCAATAGATCATTATGGCAAAAGGAAATCTGTGTTGGGAGTAATGAACTTAATCATAGTCATTTAAAATAATATGCATTTAATGATTCTAGTGATAAGAGTGATTATATATTAAAAAATGAGAAATGATTGGTATTAGGCCCCTTCTTAGTTGTTATGCACTCCATCACCAAACCATACATGTCATGCACATAAATGTATCAGAGCCATTCATTAGATGGGATTACATGGTTGTAACGTTATCCAAAATCACATTGATCAAATGATTCTATCTGATCAATGACATTTGCTAATTATCATGGCCAATTAAAGAAAAAAAGTGGACATTCAACCCAACTTCAATGAAAATAATTCCTCCAATTTTCCTTAAGGTCACCTATCCAATACTTTTTTAGGGCATGCACCATCTATTAGAAGGACTCACCAGATGAATGGCCCAGATCTCATATTTAGACTGTGTCCAATATGCAGGGATGGATCGTGCATGACATGCAAGATAATATGTGTTTAATATTGGATTCTTTTACTTTCACAGATGTGAGGAAATTAAAAAAAAAATCATAACTTTACATCCGTATGCTTCCTAAACCGTCCGTTCGAATAGGCCTAAAGGTGAATCCACTATCTAATGAATTTTTCCATTACACACACAAGTATAAGGGGGAAAGTTTCCATGAGGGAGATTCCCATGAGGTTGAGCTCTGTGGTCTCCACCATGATGTGTATTGGACATCTACAACGTGTATTTGGTGGGTCACATTCCCAAAATTCAGCCGTGTCCGAAACTCAAGTGGGCTACACAATGTTAAATCATGTGAAATTATGTCTAAAACCTATACAGGCACTTAGTTTTTCCTCCTGAATTTTGGAATGGACTTAAAATGTGTCATGACCCCTCATCTACTTGGGACATGCACAGTAGATGAGTGGGATGTCTGGAAACATCTCAGTGGTCCTTATAAAGGATCAAGAAGGTTTCGATGGGTGGGCATCTACTATCAATTGTTTTCTATGGTGTGACCCACTTAAGTCATAAATTGGCCTGATTTTTAGGCATGTCACTCATCATAGAAGAATGCAGCTAAAGCACGGTCTAGATGTCCGAGATACATCACGGTGGGGCACACAGAGCCTAACCTAGTGAGAAGCTCCCATGAGGTGAACCTTTTTTTATATATAGACTGCCCATTTCCTGGCCACTGATGGAAAGGTTCATTGTAGGTCCACTTGATGTTGGACTACGATCATGGAAAGACCATCCAAGTATATCAATGATTTGATCTCATGGGAGGTATTGTACTTAGGTCGTTTGGCACCATGGATTTTAGACATGTTTGGCATCATAAAATAATTGGGAGTTTCAAATTCAAGGGATTTCAAATCTCCTCAAAGAGGGGGTTTGAAATCAAGGTGAAAGCTTGGATTACATCTAAAATCCGTTCAAAAGTTGCACATGTAACATGTCTCTAGGCTACTAATCTATTAGGCACATGGCCCACTGATGGTATCCCAAAGCAATTAATTTATCAACTGCATCACTATAATTACTTTAATAGAACAATTTGTGCTAGGTGAACATTGTCCATGTAAAACAATGGTTAAAAATTGTTGGTTAGTCACACAGATGTGATCCTTTGCTTGTGGCTCATCTGAGACTTAAAATTTCATCATTTTTGAATAAAGTATATATTTCAACGGGCTTATTACAATTATCGTGTCAAACATCACGTACCTACACTAATTAGATATATTAAAATTAATTTAATAATTAAATTCTAACCCCTATAAATATGCTATGCATAATTACTATTGAATTACAGGAAATTCTCAATCCAGGGGGCCAAACACAACTGGAGGATTCAAAATCCGGGTCTTGAATCTCCCAAACAAGTCCTCAAGTAATTAAGTGTCATCTGGTGTTGGAAGTCTAATCAACATTCATATTTTTTATTTTATTTTATTTTTTTAATTTTTTTACACATGCACACACCCCACACAAGCATGTCGTGGGATCGCACCACCATGGATACTCGAACTGTTGACCCGGTGTTGAAACTCCAAAGAGTCTACCACCCGGGTAAGAGTAAGGACCACACCATTTTTTGAGATCATTTTATGGACTAATCAAAATGAATGATATCTAAATCTCAATTGGACCACACCATAAATAGACATGGGACAATGATTCACAATACAAATAGCTGTAGGACAATGATTTTCACTGTTAAAACATTTATGGGGCCTGCCATAATGTTTATTTCCATCCAATCTATTTATAAAGTCATGAAGAGAAAAAACAAATATTAGATTGACTTCTTTTAACTTCTAAAAGGTTTCAATGAGAGACATTCCATCCCCACTATATTTTTTGAAGCATGGTCCACTTGTTATTTGGATCCATCTCATTCTCTGGCTCAAAACTTACACCGAGCTCTTGTTTTTGTCTTTTTATTTATTTATTGAGTTAGCTTGTTAGTACAACCCAATGTTAGTTCACACTTTACCGTTAGCCACCCCAGTAGGGCATGATGCCGTAGACCTCAGTGCTGAAACGAGGTATCTTTCACCGTGCTCGCCAAATGGATGAATGGTTCGGATAAAACAGACCTCGTTATGGGATCCAATGAATTTGGTGACGTCAACATAGCAGTCAGGTCAGTGGTGTATGGTACACCAATCGGCTTCCGAGTTTAACGTACCACCGTCATTTTCATCTCATCATTGGTTCTTGCTTTGCTAAGCTTATACACGTTTACAAGTTTTGGCTAATGCACAAACCACCACATATGCAAGCGATATCAAAGCCATCCATCCGAAGGGTGCACCACGTAGATTTCCTCTCGCAAGAATTCGGTTGGTCCACTTGTTAGGTGAGTCACAATTTACTGAACAAAGTGTACAGTTGTTAAAAAATCGGTCGAAAGTTTTGTCTCCCATCAACTTATTTATAATATCATGGCTCACCTACCGAATTGACCACCTTTGACTTTGGGCAGTAACATCTACAGGTGAGGTCCACTTGATAGATGGCTTGTATATTTCACCTTTCTGCCACAATATTGCACATGTGATGGCGTGTGCATTACCTAACTTTGTACAAGGGGGGTGAGATTATCAAAGCTCTATCACCTTAACCTTTATCCCACCTTTGAAATAATAAATTGTCAGTTTTTGTTACGTGCTCTCTAATGCAGACCAACCCACATTCATCTTGTACCCAAGCTCTCCATTAGAACGGTTCTGAGCACATATATTCTCACCCAAATATAAATCTGGCCCATTCAAAAGGTGGGCCACATTGTCAAAAACAGTTGGATAGTTAAGAAAACTTTGGCAAAGTATTTTTCAGCTGTAAATTCATTTTGTAAAGTGGCTCATCTGATGCTTGGACTGACTTGATTCTTCAAGCATGACTCATCTGATGAATGGAATAGATCTCATACCAATGGGCCAGGCTAGCACATGCGTTGGTGCGTGGATTAGCGGCGTTGTACACGACGTTTGGGCTTACAGAGCTCCTTATCGATGATAAAGAGTCATTTATTGCCAATAAAGTTAATTTCTTCTGATCTTTGGATAAAACTTTTGCCACTTACTGAAAATTTTTGTCAAAAAGTCCTGATGCGCGCGCGCGCGCGCGTATATATATATATATATATATATATATATATATATATATATATATATATATATATATATATATATATATATATATATTGTTGAAACAATTTCCCGGACTGATCCTTTACAATGTTTTTCCTTGAACTTGCATGGAAAAGGGTGAGAGACAAAGGAGACCTTGGTCCATCCAAGGAACTTTTAGATGCCTAAATCACGCTCGTGGTCATGAAAAGAGATTTCTGGGGTCTTTTCTTTAGATATTGAGAATGTACCTTGAAACGTGAGTACTTTACCTATTTATAAGGTAGAGGGGATTCTGTTATAAGGGGGATCTCCTACATATCTTGGAAATATATTGCAATCTGAAATCTTTTCGAAATTCCTGAGATTACTGGTTCTCGTGATTGTCGGGATTTGGTTTTATCCTCCAAGAATCTCTGGAGACCTTTAAAGATCCTTCAGAGCTTATAGCTCGGTCTTAGGTCATACTTCAAGGCAGATTTCAGTTGGGAACAACCGATACCGTTCTATTTGATAAGTCAAGATTCACTATGCCTGATCGTCAGCTAAGCCAGAGGGATCATATTTCCCTAGTTTTGATGATGAATCTTCTTGACTCTGTTAGGAATGTTTATTTAGCTTATGGTAATCTATGAACGAGTTGTGGCCGATCCATGACCGTCCTTCAACTAATCTTCGATCAATCTATGGTCGATCTATAATCAAACTGTGGTCGATCTGTGATCGTCATATGACTGATCTATAGACGACATATGACCGATCCATCACTGAGCTATAGTCAGTTTGTAATCGACCTGTGACTGATCTATGGTCGATCCGTAATCGACATATGGTTAATTTGTGGGTGGTTTATAACCGTCCTTTAGCCAACCTAGGAGTTAGGTCGACTCTTCAGCCACTTACGCGGGCTTATTAGCCTTTCATGTATCTTTGCATTTGCATTTTCTTACTTGATGGTCAGCCTGCTTTTGGGCATAGAGGCCGTATCAAGCTCGAGTTTCATTGGGCATGTGCTGGTTTAGCAGAGTTGGAACATTCCATAAGTCGACTATCAAACTTGCAAAATTTCCCCCAACAGTAAGCCCCCTTGCTTTGTGAACAGCATTCAGAAAGGAGCTCAGTCCTTATTAGGTCAGGTTATGAATGGGTCAAGTTAGTCTGTATTGTCATTAATGCCTGGTATGATGATCAGCGAGGTAATTGAAGAGTCAACCGCCCTCAATCATGACTCATCGGCGCATGGCTCGAGGTCACGTGGGGTGCCTAGCCGTCATTTCAGTAACCGTCCAATGAAATCGCGATGCGTGGTGTAGCGTTTAATGACGTGGGCGAGCAGCGCGTTAGGTCATGACACGTGGCAGGACGGGGTAGCTAGAGAGGCGTCCATACGGCATGGGGTAACGTGCGCGCCAATCCGCTACCACGTGGCATAACTATATAAGGGAAGTCCTAACGCCCTAGGGTTCCTCTCTCCTGCACTTCATCTCCTTCCCTTTTCTTCTTTTTCCCCCATTTTTATCAATCGTGTTGTGTCGTCCATTGTCATTGCATTGTGTTCGGAATCCCACCATTTTCAACTCCGATGAGCTCCTTTCTCTTCCTCCTTTCCATTTTTCTTTTAAATGCCTAGTTCTAGGAGCTCGTGGGAGGGAATATCTAGTGACGAAAGTTAGGCGAGCAGTCACCTCAGGGTGATGTCAAATCCACTTTCGCCACTGGTGGTAATGGCAAATGCTGCTTTTCGGCACTCATCACCGAGGAGGGTGGAGGAGAGATCTCTGGCACAGATGCTGATGCCTGCTGCCAGGGCCTTAGATTTGTCCTCTAAGCATGAGAGGGCACCTGGGGTACAAGGGCTAAAATGCCCTTGACGATCGACTAAGTCGTTGAGGCGCACGACCCGCCAGATGATGATGATGGAGCGGGCGAGGAAGATCCGAGGGGACCAGCACCCTCTACTTTGACTACTGAAGAACTGGTTCAGATCAGGCTCGGGTATCACATTCCCGAGTCTGTAATTTTTAGTCTCCTCTGAGCAGATGACCTCCCGAAGGGGTAGTGGCGATTTTTCAAGTCGCCCTCCGATGTGGCCTTCGATTTCCGCTCCAGGGGATTTTTCATCGCCTATTGAGCTGCCTCAGCCTAGCCTCGGGACAATTGACCCTAAACGGGTGGAGGGACTTGTTCAGTTGTGCAATTCTATGGGTGGAGCTTGAGCAACCCGAGCTATCGGTGGATGAATTCCTCCACTTGTACCAGTTAAAGCCGAACACCCTTCAGCCTGGCTAGTACTACTTCTCCTCATGATGAAATACTGGCGAGGCCTTGATCACCAACTCTCCTGCCTCTAATAAGCATTGGAGGGATAAATGGTTTTGGGTCTATGGATGCTAGGATACAGTGGACCCAGAATCGACGTAATCCTTCATTCCTTGAGCTTTCTCCGAGCCAGGTTCGTATAGCAGCATTGGGTCATCCTTTGTTGATCAGTTTGTATTGTTAATTGACCTTATCTTCTTGGCTTGTCTCAGTCATTCCCAAGAATCCGCCTTTGCTTTACCGTGGGGCCTTAGCTCGAATCTGAGATTTGCGAGCCTATGACGAAGGTCGGCAATCTTGGAGGGTCCTTCAACCTGAGTGACTTTTTCAAGCGGGCTTAAACTCAGTCCTCACAGGTATGACCTTCAATAAAACTTTCAACCGAGCTCCAGTACTTTGAATATTTTTTCTCAGTGGGCAATTCTTAATGCACTTGTTTTTTGTAGAGATGCCTGAAGCCCGACTTACATCCACCCTCCTTCTAAGGTTTTTGTACCTCCTTGGGACCCCGAAGAAGAAGAAGCAGAAGACTTCTTCAAAATCCAAGGTGAAGGTCAACCCCTCCCTCCCGGTTATCACCATGGATGAGGAAGAGGACACTCCTTCTGGAGCGGCGGAGACGATTGCTCCTGACCAGACTATCTCTAATGATGCTCGGAGAGACACTGAGCCCGTGGTCAAGGCACGTCCATCTGAGGGGATGGAAGCAGAGGAGAGGTGAGTGAGTCGAGTCTATCAGACTGTGGAGGGGATCCTCCCTTGTAATGATCACCATACGTCTGACACAGAGTATGGTACTCTGTTTGGCTCTCCCACCGAGATAACTCTTACGCATGTGACGACTACCTTGCTCAGGGTAGGTATCTCGCTCGAACTAATGCTTGTTTTCTCAATTTATTTTATTTGTATTCAGGTTTCCCCTTCTCTTGTAGTTCACCCCATGCGTGCTAAAGGGGCGTGCAGAATTCGCTCGAATGTGCGAGCATGCAGAGGGAGCTGAGCATAGGGAAGCTGGGCTGGATGCTGAGCTTGACGTCATGAAAGCAACTTCTGAGGCGTCTTCCACAGCGATGACGGTGTAGCTGGAGGAAGCCAGGCGGGCGTGCAATGAAGGTCACGCTAAGCTACTTGAGGTCAAGGGGAAGCTTGACAAGCTGAAGGCGAAGACCAAGGGCGTTATCGTTATGGCTTGGGAGGAAGCTGTCTGTCAATTCTTGTCTTCGCAGGCGTTCACGGATGAGAGAGACGCCCTCTTTAGCCAAGGTTATGCCAATTGTGCGAAGGATATAAAGGCTTCCTTCCTTGACCTTAATCTTTCTACCTTTGACGAGGTGGAATAGAGTACCGGTGGATCGGGCGATAGTGCAGCTCCTAGTGTGGTGCTCAAGTCTTAAAGTTAATTTTGCAGAAAAATTATTTCTCTTTTTCAGCTTCAGGCATTTCAAGCACACTGGACGCCCGAGCTTTAAGCACTTCAAGCACATCCAACGTCATCTTCCTCTTTAAGCACTTCAGGCACATCCAGTGTCGTCTTTCTAAGCTTCAAGTTGTTATCCAATGTAAAAAAACTCAAAATTGTAGTCGATGTAAAGCTGATGTAATTAGACCATTTTTGGTCCAATTAATGAAAATGTTTCATTTTGCTCGACTACTATGTGTTTGAGATATTAGAGTTATTTTTCTAATTCTGCTATTGTTGATCGGACAAACGCTTAGCTATTGCTTGAGCATTAATTCATCGCCAGTTATGGCTGTTATGACTTGGATAGATCTTGATCGGATATGTATCGGGCGTAGATCAGACATAGATCGAGAAGAGAATAGACACATTTATTGACGTTTTCTTTATTACAAGATAGTGGTCATCTCTCAAGTCTATTTATGGGTAATAAGTCTTCAGATGCTCGGCGTTCCAAGGGTGTGGGAGCAGTTGACCACTAAGGTCCTCTAGTCAATATGCGTCAGGTCGTCTTGCATGTGACACTACATAAGGACCTTCCTAATTTAGACCCAAGGCCCCTATTCCTCCTTCCTTAGTATTTTAAAATACCATTTGAAGAACCAAATCTCCAACCCATAATCGTCTGACCTTGACCCGAGCGTTGTAGAATCACAACACCTGCTACTGACAAACAATGGTTCGAAGTCGAGCTTGCTCCCTTGGCTCTCCTAGGAGGTCGAGATTGAGGTACATAAGATCTTCATTAGTTGGCTCATTAGATGAGTTTGTCCGAGTCGAGGAAAATTCGATCTCTACAGGAGTAACTACTTCCACTCCATAGGCCAAAGAGAATAGGGTTTCTTCAGTGGTCGTCCGAGCCGTGGTTCAGTAAGCCCATAGAACCTTAGGAAGTTCCTCGACCCACGCCCCTTTGACACTGTCGAGCTTGGTTCGGAGATGATGTTTGATGATCTTATTGACCGCTTCTACCTGTCTGTTCAACTGTGGGTGTTGTGGTGATGAATAGACGTTACAAATCCCGAGGTTTCACACATTCTTTGGTATTACTTGTTGTCGAACTACTTTCCAATATAAGAGATGATAGTCTAAGGAATTCTAAATCTTCATATAATGTTTCTCCAAATGAAGTCGATGATCTTTTGTTTGATAATCTTTACTAGTGGCTCAGCTTCCACCCATTTGGTGAAGTAGTCGACCACTACACAGCGAACTTGGTCTGACCTTTGCCTATAGGGAGTGGGCTAATAATGTTGATCCCCCATTGGGTAAACAGCCAGGGTCAGGCCATCGGCATGAGTTTTTCTGCTGGCTGTCGAGGAATGTTCGCAAATCGCTGGCATTTGTCACACCTTTAGACGAGCTTATGGCATCATGTTGGATGGTCGGCTAATAGTACCCCTGCCGGATGACTTTTTGTAACACCCCGTACTTTTTAGTAGTGTCGAGTGTTACCATGTAACCTAACATAGTATAAATACTGACGTAGCCTTTGTAAACATTCACCCACGTCTGTCCTAAGTCTAATAATGGTAAGTAATCTCCATCCATTGGTTAAGCTATCCACCCATTACTCTTCTAGATGAATTATCAATCCATCAGATCCACTGTTCATCGAGTTTACATCAATCTATCCTTTGAAAACACACATCAGATTATTTGGTTTCATATTCAACTCTCAAATCACGCCTAAACATTATTAAGATCCTTAGGATTATCAGTAATTATATAATAGTCAATCCAACCGTTGGATGGTTTGAACGCTAAGTAAATCGGGATTTGATAATTAAATGTACATGTGGTGTGACCCACATAATAATTAAAAATTACCTTAAGAACTAAGTACATGACTGATGAGGATTGATCCACCGTAAGGACAGTTCTAATTAGAAGTAGGCACTACCCTTTTCAGTTAAGATAATAATGAATATATATATATATATATATATATATATATATATATATATATATATATATATATATATATATATATATATATATATTATAATGAAGGTATTAATAGTGAAAGCCTATAAAATAAGTGTCCTGATCATCCAAAGAATTTATTAAGGCCCTTTTGACCTAAAGTTTGGATTAAAATCAAAATGACCATTAGATTAATAGAAATCAATAGAAAAACACAAAACCTAGTTTCTATGGACCACTTAAACTTTGGATCAGCCTCATATTTTGCCTAATACCTTAAAAGGATCTGTTAAAGTTGATGGACGGAGCGGATTTGTTAAATCCATCACGGTGGACCCCACATTAGTGTGAGTGTGAACCATGGTTAGTGCACCCACGATGCACTGGACCATCAACACAGTCTAATATGTGTTGACCTGAGATATTTGCAAAAAGGAGAAAGACTCCTCTCTTTCCTCCTGTGTGTTTGGGATTTAAACTAGTAACTGTTGTTTGGGTTCGATTGTGGCCCACCATCATGGCCATTGCGCCAATTCAAACCATCCATCTAGTCCGGACTAGAGCTTTGACCAAAACCCTCAATGTTTCGGTCTACGTCACGTACGCTTGGGGGAACAATTTCGGCCGTGAGTGATGTTGCGCACGCGCAGATTGTTTCTGAAAATGGAGGTCCATTTTCTATACAAACCGGCAACCCATGTGTGCATCTCCCACTCAATCTCAGGACCAATCCTCACTGTCCAAACGTTAAGGATCATCAAATTAACCATCCATTGGAGTTTCACCATTAACGGTGGTGTCATCTTCTCCATTGGGCTTGAAACACCCACCAGGGGGTTTAATCAAGAGACAGGTGGATTAGGGACCCATAAGTTCATTTAAACGGTCAGATTTAGACCATACAATCAGAACTCTTTAGTAGCAATTAACGAATAAACGATTGCAGGTGTAACTAATCCCGTGATTAGTTAGCATCCGAATCTTCTAGAAGAAGATTAATGGAGCCTTTAAAAAGGACTGCTTTTAGGGTATTCTTTCCAAAGATGGAAAGATAGAGAGAGAGAGAGAGAGAGAAAACGCCGCATCTACTGCCACACCCCTTGGAGTCGACTAGGTGCGAGTCACTACTAGTCGTGGTCGAGTCCAGATTTTGTCTGGATGAGCAGAGCTGAGAAGAAGAGAGAAGAAGAAGAAGATCAGCAAGTAACAGAACCGCATCGCACTGCATGTTTCGACTCGGTCCAAGTCTGATCGAGTCTCACGGCATGTCAAGGTGAGTCCTAACCCATTAATGTAGACTCCAAAGGAAGAAGATGGGATACAGTTGAGTGCTGCATTTACCGGATGGCTGAGTCATGGTCGAACTAGGTTTACTAGCCCAACGTGTCCACTCGAGCTCTGTTAGGCCCAAACATTACGGAACTTTGCCCAAACCCGGGTGGCTTGAGTTCGGCTGGTTCGAGTCAAGCTTAGGTTTGGTTGGTTCGAGTCGAGTGGGCTGCCTTGGTTGGTTCGAGTCACGGTCCATGTTTGGACCAAATCCAGACGTTGCTAGATGAGTCACTGAATGTTCTCCAGCGGGAGGAAGGAAGACAGAGAAGAAGAAATGAAGAGCAAGGAAGGAAAAGAAAGGAAGAAGAAAGAAAGAAAAGAAAAGAAGAGGATCAGGGAGAAGGCGTGTTGTCTCGAGTTGACTTGGCTAAAACTTCTGAGTCGAGTTGCACGAGTCAGGTCTGGTCTTGTTGAGTCCAGCAAGCTTGCTGGATGATACATGTTGAAAAAGAAAAAGGAAAGAATGGAAGAAGTAATGAGAGTCAAGAGTCGAAGTGAAGATCACATGACTCACTTGAGTCGATTCGCTGAGTCAGCAAATGATTTTGGTGAGTTCTAATCTCATGAGTTTTAGAATTAAATCTTGTTTTGAATTGAGAAGGCTAACCTAGATGTTTATTTTAAATATAGAAAATTTTGACTCCCAAACGCCTCCTTTGATTGTGAAATAGGTACCGAGTTGATCTTGGAACTAACTCATGTGAATCGCCATGTTTAGGATGTAATATAAGCACATAAACCCGACCTGAAAGGTAAGGATCATCCTTCAAGATTTTCTACATCTTAATAGTCAATTGGGTTTATTTATCTTTATACATTTATATCATTGATTGCTTAAATGGTGAATTCCTCTTATTGAATTTGATTCCTTTTGATGATTGATAAATTAGATTTCAATTTAATACTCGAATATGCCGCAAGATCTAATTTTCTCTATTCTGATTTGCAATGAATGCTTTAGATCTGTATGTGCTATATCGATATTATACATGATTTATCATTCATGATCACTTGATAGAATGATTGGAGGTCCTAAAACTAGTGGCCACTTTATCTAATAAATTAAATAGAACATTTGATGTGGACTTATCATCTTATAGAACGTTTGATGTCTAAGTGACTTTTGAGATAATCCATGTTCATTACATCCTTGTGATGGGTTGTTTGCCCTATGTGGCTTGATTTAATATTTGCCCTATGTGGCTTTAAGAAACCATCTTCACACAACCTTGTGATGATAAGTCCCAGTTGTAGTCCTATAATTGGCAACTAGTTAAGTAGGTTACCTTTAAAACATCCCGTTTATTAGTCTTATGAGCTAGGAATGTGGAATGGGACACTATGCCTAAGCTGTCGGCTTATGCTGAGTGACAAACCCCCCATAGTGACCTTTAAGCTTCTCTAAATTGATTGTTTAAAATTAGAATAATAATGGTTGGGCTAATCATGCATTTTCATGGTATGCGGTCTTTTCCGAGTGACTTGTTCTCCTTGGGCGTACCTTGAGTACTTTTCTGGGTGGCTAGATCTTCTCAGATAATCTATATTTATTATTGTCTTTTTCGAGTGGTTAGTTCTCCTTGGACGTACCTTTATTTACTTTTTTAAGTGACTAGTCCTCCCTTGGCAATCTATATATTATTATGGTCTTTTTCGAGTGGTTAGTTCTCCTTGAGCGTACCTTTACATAATTTTCTGAGTGACTAGTCCTCCTTGGGTGATCTATATATTATAATCTCTTCTAGGTGACGGTTCGCCTTGGGTGTACCTTTGAGTACTTTTTTGGGTGGTTAGTTCTCCTTGGGTGACTTTTTACCAGCTGGGTGTGCATCCCCAGGTCTGTGAGTATATGCATGCATCTATGCATTTAAACAAAATCATCTTTATGAAATTTATTTAATGCATGTATATCTGATGAACCTTATCTAATTTTTACGATAATCATTATGTAATAATTGTTATACACTGTCTTTGTTAACTATGCTTAATTATCTTGATGATACGATAACTCTTGAGGGGTATACCTCACTGTGATAGCCATTGATGTTATCGAACCGTATTTAGGGTACAGGAGACAAATGATGCACATACTGGTGTTCATGTAGATTAGGAGGAGCCAAAGGACCTTGCAAATTTCTTTCCTAACTTCAGTTCATTTTAATTTGTACTATCATATTTGTAATAAGTTAAGACATTGGTTTATATAAGTTTTTGGGTAACCGCTTGAAATATTGGTTATGTATATTTGGACTCCCTCTTATACTTAATTTGCTTTTGTCCCACTAGTTTATTAACTCTAATAAAAAGGAAAAAAATGTACATAAAATTTGGGATATTTAAAGGTTAACACTTGGGTTTTTGGAAAACGAGTGGTGTACTCGGGTTCCGAGAACCGAAGTGTTGCACTTTTTGTGCTAATGAGCAGCTTCTCGAGTGATTCCCAGAAATTCCTTCGTGAATTTCCTTTAATACGTACTCTGCTTCTTCTAGCCAAACACACCTTAAGTAAAGGAGGTAAAACCTTTCTTATAAAGCACACCACTGAGTATGGCATATCGGACGACTTTAACTTTCATTCTTCGCGCTTCCACTCGATCCTTAGAGAGTTTGCCGCTCTTGAGATATCAAATGATCGAATCCATCCATGTTGGTTCCGAGCTAAGTGGAAGGACGAGCATCGGGTCAGCTTTGTCAATGCTCGGTTTAGTTAATAACTCGATCGGGATGGATATAGGGATCTTGTCCTCATTTACTGTGGTAAGCTTTGCTAACATGTCAGCTTTGGTGTTTTCTGCCTGTGGTATTAGGGCGATGGTACACTTCTGGAAACTTCTGATCAATTTCCTGACTTTTTGGAGATAGGCATTCAGACAATTTTTCTAAACTTGGTAAACATCGGCTATCTGATTGACGATCAACTGTGAATCACTAAAAACTTCAAGACGCTGAGCTCCCATATTTGTTGTCAGTGTGAGTTCGACGATCAGGGCTTCGTATTTCGCTATATTGTTAAAGGCTTGGAATCTAAATCTTAAGGCATACTGCATACATGTGGTTGTGTTAGTTCGACAATAAAATCTGTTATTGCTTGGCCTTTTATTGCGGCTCGTGGTTAATACTTAATATCGAACTCACTCAGCTCGATGGTCCATTTGTTCAATCTACCCGAGGCTTCGAGTTTTTGCAAGACCCGCCAGAGTAGGTCATTGGTCTTGACGACGATCGAGTGAGATTAGAAATATAGCCATAGACATCGGGGGATGTGACCAAGTGTAAAGCCAATTTTTCCAAGGTCAGATATTTCGTCTCTGATGGGATTAATGCTTTACTAATGTGGTAAACTGGCAATTACCTTCATACTCTCTTATCAATGCTGAGCTAACTGTCACACCTAATACAACTAGATACATCAATACCATTTGGCTTGACTTGAGTTTGGATAGTAACGACGACAACCTGAGATATTCCTTTAGCTGCTGAAAAGCTTTCTCACATTCATTAGTCCATTTGATAATTTGTTTCTCCTTCAATTGTTTGAAGAAAGGGAGACACTTATCTGTAGCCTTGGATATGAAGCAATTAAGGGTGGCTTTCCTCCCTGTCATGCCCCAAACTCGGAACTGGGCTCATAAAATTCTCGATCGCTAAATCTGATACTAACAACCTCCGTAATACCTCATTCTTGGCTCCCAGCGCCCATACGCTAGATTCCGATCCTGGGATCATACAAGGAGGATTTTTCAATGTACATTTATCTTATAAGAAGCATGACCAGAATTTACCCAAATTACAAAGGCAACATCATCATCACATATCCACTAATATAAACAGTTGAATATAGTGCTGAAAGGGAAATACATATATCGAAAATCAAAGCTCCAGAAGACAGTTGCATGCTCTATGCTCAACGTTAATGTAAACTAACACCACCTATATGTATCTATCGTGCATAAGCTTATAGAAAGCCTAGAGGGTGGTGTAAGTGTGTGCGTAAGGTAAGTGTCAAGTATGCAATATCAAATCAATGCGAACACATGTCGGTAAGTCTATAAATACCATTAGCTTTATCCAGGCTATACGATGTAAAAACATAATAAGCTAATATCATATACTAAGGAAGAAATGTATATCAGCTATACAATACAGAGACATAGTAAGCCAAATATCATATACTGAGGATGCAATGCAATATGTAAATCCTAATGAGTCCACGAATACCGTCAACCTCATCTAGGCCATATATATGTAGA
This sequence comes from Magnolia kwangsiensis, assembly GCA_037074715.1. Classification (NCBI taxonomy): domain Eukaryota; kingdom Viridiplantae; phylum Streptophyta; class Magnoliopsida; order Magnoliales; family Magnoliaceae; genus Magnolia; species Magnolia kwangsiensis. The sequence continues at coordinate 73,072,981 of CM073584.1, forward strand.
AAACATAGCGACCCAAATGCCATATACCGCGAATGTAATGCAATATGTGGTGCGAATGAAATGACTAAGCTGGAGTGTGAAGTCGGGATGATAGTACGCAATATCGAAGGTTATGTGGTCCATCATAACGGACTTCTATCCAAACTAGTCTCATACCTAAATTTGGATAGCCATACTTAATGTGGTAAACTTCTAATCTCAGGTTGGTCGTGCACCCCAACTGAAATCCTAGCCATTGCGATGGTAAACATAATAATTAATTATAGACCACCAGCTCGAGTGGATAGTGAATGAATACATAAATGAGTAAAATATTAAGTATACAACTTGTAAGCCCCATATCCTAGACCGTACCGTTCCATAGACTTCCGCGGTCTTACCGGTCGAATTCCGGCAACCTTCGACCCTTAACCAATATTTGCGTGCGACCTTGATTCGTATGCCATAAATTCGTATCGACTCAACCCAAGACCTTTATCATAGCGACCGCGCCGTCGCTGCGGTTCCGATGCCGTGACTTGCGTGTCGAGGCGATACCCTGGTCAAGAGATGTGGGCCAACGTTCGGTGCGAAGAAAACGCCACGTGTTGCGAAACCCAAGAGAATCTCTACGAGGTGTCACATCAATCCCATCAATCCATCAATCCATTAATCCATCACATGTCAAATACAAGTCAAGTACACATCACCTTTCACCCATTCCCAAGCAACTATAAAAGTCAAGAATCTCTTACAAGCCCATACCTCTCTTACACCAAAAACCCTCAAAGTCAAAAAGTTTTTACACCACCCATCTTTTCTTACACAAATGGCCATAAAAGTTAAGATTTTCTTACACCCATCACTCACCACATCCATCACCCATCTCTCTCTCCCTTTACATCTCTCTCTCTCTCTCTCTCTCTCTCTCTCTCTCTCTCTTATTTTCAAACTCAAAAAAATCTAAGGAGAGAAATCTCATACATATGAGAATTCTCCAAGCCTCTCCCTCTCTTTCAAAAATTCAAGTGTGGCTCACTTTTCTACCTCATGATCTCACATCCTAACCATTCATTCCCCATCTCCTCCATTGGAATCAAAGCTAAGGTGTTAAGGAACTCATAGGAGTAAGAAGATCGAACGGTGGGTGCTCCTCTAGATGTAAAAAATTTAATTTCTATAGCCTAGATGTTTTCTTTTTTTCATGAGGGAAGTGTAGGACCCACCAATCAATGGTGGAGATCCCACACAATCCCATGGTCATGGCCTAATGGCCTACCTTATGCATGCATGATCCATGCATGGGGCCTTTCTCTATGGGCCCCATCATGGTAATTTTATTTCATATCATATTATGTTTGGATCATCTAGACCTTATAACCATGGTGGGGATGACATCCTCATCATGAATTTTAATTATAAGTCATGCATGTGCAAGATCCATGTTGTAAATGTAGATCTAGGTATGATGTGCGGGTGTGATTGATCTTGGGAGGGCTCAATAGTAGCGGAGCCCCTTTTCCTATGGCCGGATTGTCCTTCTATCTCTCTTTTTTCTCATTTTATTTCCTGATGTGTGTGGCCCATTAATGTATTTCCCTTTTTATTTAACTTATATAATAAATTTTATCTAAGTACATGTTGTTGTCCAGAATTTTCTGGATAGTTTCTAGTTGTTTTTGGACCAGATTTTGGGACTGTTTGGGGGATTATTCAGACCTATTAAATATACTTTTCTGAAAGGTGAGAATCTCATCTTGATGTCTCCCAAATTTCAGCCCTAACTGACCTTCATTGGGGTCCCAAAGGTGTGGTCCAAGTGAGGTGCACAGTCTGGATTTTCTGCACTGTTCCAGCAACATTCCACCATGGACAGTTGGATTTTTGAAATTTATTAAAATACCTATGGGTGTTTAAAAATTATAAAATTTTTTAGGGGGGTGGCCTACTTATGGTAGGACCCACCTACAAAATTTTGAGGCCAATGGACGCCTGTACACACCATGGTGATGGCGGGACCGGCCCATTATAATATGGTGTCCAGATCAGTCCGATTTTCAGGACAGATTGATTTATGTAAATGAATTAAAATATTTATAAATGTCCAAAAATTTTGAAATTTTTTAAGCGTATCATCTACTTATGTTAGAACCCACCTACCAAATTTTAGGGCCAATGGAAATCTGTACACACCGTGGTAAGGGCCGGACTTGGCCACCACGTTGGGACGTCTAGGTCTGTCCGATTTTTCTGGACAGTCTGTTTTGTTTAAATTAATTAAAATACTTAAAGATATCTAAAAATTATGAAATTTTGTTGGAGTGTGGCCCACCTATGTAAGTATCACTCTGTGAAATTTTAGCCTCAAGTGACCCCTTTTGGGTATCCAAAAGAATGGGCCAAGATGGTTGGACTCCCAAATTTTTTCTGCTGTGCAGTCCAGCAATATTCCTTGATAAAAAAACCATAATTCAAAAATATTTTTTCTGATGGTGGGCCACCTTTTTGGGTTTCCTCTCATTATATGCATGATGAGGGACTTTGGCCCTCAATTTTTAGAGTTTTAGAGGCCTTGGACCCACTCCAATGGAGTGCCCAAATTTAGGACAACAACATGTTATAATTATGCTGGCCTTAGGCTAAAATTTTGAGGAGTGGGGCCCACCATATTATAAAGATCTTAGAGAAAATGATTTATACCTTTAGTTCCTTAAATGTTGGACTTAATGAATGCACTTTTGAGGCCCACCACAGTTGAATTTAATTGGGTCCATGAATGTAGCTAGTTGTTGAACTATTTAAGGCCCATAGAGCGGACCCATTTGTTGTATTCCAAGGTCCATGGGATTGGACCCATTTGATGTATTTTAAAGCCCATGGGATTAGGCCCATTTGATATGTATAAGGCCCATGGGTCGAGAACCATTTGATGCAATCTAAGGTCCACGGGTTATGACTCATTGCAATGCACATAAGGCCCATTAGTTTGGCCCATTGATGTGGCCCATTTGATGAGTAAAAGGCCCATATGACATGGCCCATTTGATGTATTTAAGGCCCAATGGGGTATACCTAAGGTCCATTGCAATGTGTGATCCCAACCTGATCTACGTAATGTTATTCACTACGGGCTATACCTTGGGAGCAATGTTGGTTTGACGTCCACATTGTGAGTATAATGTTGGTTAAATGTCCACATTGCGACTCTCCCTAGGGCCCATTGGTAGGCTCGTACTTGTTATATGCAAGCCGTTTAGGCCAGCTGCATTGTAAGGATAGGGCATTACTTTATAACATGCTTAGTATAACTCTATGATGCACAACCCATTTGTATCAGTCCATTTGATCGGCATGCTCATATCTGTCATTTGATTGATTTAGCCCATATGATTGATTAGGCCCATCTTGATATATTTGTGGCCTGTTGCTAAGGCCATATATGAGGCCCGTTGTTGAGGCCCACCTTGATGTGTATGAGGCCCGTTGTTGAGGCTCACCTTGATGTGTATGAGGCCCGTTGTTGAGGCCCACCTTGATGTGTATGAGGCCCGTTGTTGAGGCCCACATTGATGTGTATGAGGCCCGTTGTTGAGGCCCACATCACCACCTTGATGTGTATGAGGCCCGTTGTTGAGGCCCACCTTCAATATATATGAGGCCCATGTTGTAAGGCTCATTGTGATGTATGTAAGGCCCATGGGTCATAGCCCATTGCAATGTATGTAAGGCCCAATTGGTGCGACCTATTCGATATATTTATAGGGTCCATGTCATTAGGCCCATCCTGTTGTATTGGTGACCCGTTCATTGAGGCTCACCCGTGGTATATATTTGAGGCCCATGTGTAGGGCCCACCTATTGTGTATTTAAAGCCCATGGGTTGTGGCCATAGTGATGTATATTAGGTCTATGTGATATAGCCCACACTGATGTGTATTAGACCCAGGTATGTGACTCACCTGCGAAGTATATTTGAGGCTCATTGTGATATATCTAAGGCCCATGGGTGCGACCCATCTAGATGTATTTGAGGCCTATGGGCAAGGCCCATTGTGATATGTGTTAAGCCCATGACCAGGGCCCACCTGTTTCGTATATTTGGCCCTTGTGTAAGGTCATGTGCCCATTATATATTTAATTCTATGTGGGTCATTCCTTGAGGGCAATGTTGGTTAAAAGTCCACATTGTTGACGCCGGTTATTGATACCGTTTATGAGTATGTGACATCATAACATCATGATACATGCCCATTCGCATCATCTGCATGTTTGTTATGAAATGTGATTGACCATTGCATATGTCATTGGACAGGATAATGTGAGACTCCCTGATAGGTGGAGATTATCTCACATGAGCGCATGACATGCACAGGATTGATGCATGATTGGATTGTATGACTCATGCATCTTACATTTTGTTGTGATTACTATACGCCCTAGTGACATCAGGGCCGTAGCCTCCATAGGCATATCGTGGATGGCCAAATGGGACACCGAAAATCTGTTCGAGCATCGGGCCACCATAGATGACCCTAGGTGAAAATCTCTAAAAACTCTCTTGGTTCCAAAGGATGCTCCAACGTCTAGACCGAGTGGGTAGATGAGCGTTGAGTGCCGATTACCAGATGATTGCGCTCTCTACTGTATCGTGGTCGGTTGGAAGGGGGTGCGGCCTTACCCACTCGAGGGAGTAGGCATGGCTAAGCTGAGTTTGACCAGCTCGAGGAATGGGTCCGCTATCAGCGAGCCGGGTAGGTATTGGCAGACTACTGAGTAGCGGATAGTGAGATCTTTTCCACTTACCCAGTTGTGCGCTTGATTGGGGCGACAGGTGGTGTGAAGTGTAATAGACCCCGGTGATTTTTTCAGAGAGGAACCGTACTAATATGAGGACTGGCATGATATTATGACGCCCCTTCACTGTTGTGCATGTGAGCGGGCGCACGTCGGCGGACGCTGATGTGGGCCGGTGTGATGTGGTCGGGGCTGAGGCCTGGGCTAGCTACCACACTAGGCGAGCTACCAGCGGTTGGCAGGCTACTGTACTGACAGGCTACTGAGTAAGAGTTGCATACTCATTCATTCATCCATTCACTATCCACTCGGGCTGGTGGTGCGCAACTAATTGTTGTGTATCTTCGTTATGGCAAGGATTTCTGTTGGGCGCGCGACTAACCTGAGATCAGGAGTTTACCACGTTGAGTCAGACTATCCAAATTTAGGTATGGGACTGGTTTGGATAGAGGTTCCTTGTGGTGGACCCCGTAGCCTGCGATACTACGTACTATCATCCCGACATCACACTCCAGCATGGTCATTCCATTAGTACCATATACTGCATATTTCATTATATCTTCGGCGTGTGGCATTGTGGGTTGTTATGTTTCTGTATTCCTGTGACTTAGATGAGAGTGATGATATTTGTTAGCTCTTTCGAATTGTGTATTACATTATATCCTTGTCATTCGACATTTGATTATCTATGACTCATCATTTGCATAGCTGTCCTATATTGCGTATTCTGATATTGATTAACTTATGGACTTGTTCATACTTTTACTTATTCTATTATCGCATGATCATAATCTTGTCAGTATTTCTGTTTACGCTGATAATTCCTTCTCTTATCAGTGTTTCTACTTATTCAGTCATTGTATGGTTTATGGATTAATAGCTTTTCGGTATTGTATGATTATGATATTGTATTGAATACTTGACACTTATCTCGTGCACACACTTACACTACCCTCTAAGCTTTCTATAACCTTATGCACGAAAAATGCGTGCAGGTGATGTTAGGTTGCAGCAGCATTAAGCTTGGAACGTGCAGCTGTTTTCTGGAGCTTTGATTTTGACATATATATTTCCCTTTCAGCATTGTATTCAAATGATTATATTAGTGGATATGTGATGATGATGTTGCCTTTATAATTTGGGTAAACTTGTGGTTATGCTTAGTACAAGTTAAATGTACAAAAAAAAAATCCTCCTTGTAGGATCCCAGGATCGAAAATCTGGCATATGAATGCTAGGAGCCGAGAATGGGGTACTACGGAGGCTGTCGGCACAGGATTCAACGATTGGGATTCCTGTGAATCCAATTTTCGGGTTTGGGGCGTGACACAACTCCTGCTCAATAAGTCCACATATCAATATCGTACATCACCAGGGTCTATTACACTCTACACCAGCTTGTCACCCCTATCTGAGCACATAACTGGATAAGTGGAAGAGATATCACTATCCGCCTGCCAATATTGGGCCCGACTCGTCGATAGCAGATCCATTTATGAGCTGGTCAACCTCAGCCTAACATTGCCTACTCCCTCAGACGGGTAAGGCCACACCCTCTCTCAATCGACCACGACATATTGGGAGACGTAACCTACTAGTATATGGCCCTCATACGCTCATATATATCCACTCGGTCTATACATTGGGGCATCCTACCAAGAGGATTTAAAGACTTTCACCCAGGGACATCATGTAGAAAAAGATTTTCAGTGTCCCATCTGGCCATCCATGATATGCTTGTAGAGGCTACGGCCCTGATATCGCTAGAGCGTATACTGCATATCACAAAATGTGAGATGCATGAGTTACACAATCTAATCATACATCAATCATGCACATACCGTGTGCTCAAATGAGATAACTCCACCTATTATGGAGCCTTATAACAACTTGCCCAATGGTATATGTAATGGTCAACTACGTCTCATATCAAGCATGCAGATGATACGTATGGGCATGTATCGTGATGTTATACTATCACATACTCATAATCGGCATCGATAATTGACCTATATTCAAGGCAAGGTTTATAGATGGACTCTAAGATTAAAATAATCCTATTAACAACCAATGGGGCCCTACATTATGGGTTATCCCAGTATGAATGTTGAGTCATGCACATATCAATGGGGCCTAATGATTAAGGTCAACCCACTTAGAGAAGGATGTGAATGGGCTTAATAAGACCTAAGGAAAGGTTACAATGTGGACATTTCCATCATTGCCTATCAATGTGGACATTTAACTAACATTGCTCCTAAGGATTGACCCACATTAAGCATAACGTATAGTGGGCCCATGGCCTCACACAAGGGCCTCATACACAACATAATGGGCCACAGACAATCTCAATGGGCTTTATACAAGGGTCTCATACATCAGGTGGGCCACATCACATGGGCCTTATACATCACATCGAGCCTCATATACATCAATGAGCCACACTGTATGGACCTCATATACATCACAATGGGTCGTATCACATGGGCCTTACACATCACAATAGGCCGCATCTCATGGGCCTAATACACATCACAATGGGCCGTATCACATGGGCCTGATATACATTACAATGGGCCTCAGCACATGGGCCATAAACAAATCACATGGGCCGCTCACATGGGCCTAATATACATCACAATGGGCCTCTCACACGGGCCTCTCACACGGGCCTAATATACATCACAATGGGCTGCATCACATGGGCCTGATATACATTAGAATGGACCTCACACATGGGCTTAATATACATCATAATGGGCCGAAGGCCCTAGTACCATCTGGGAAAAATGGATGGACAACGTGCGCATCATCTACATCAAGGTGGGCCTTACAAGGCAACCTCCAACATGGTGGACGTTGTGCGTATAACACATACATCATGGTGGGCCTACATAAGGCAGCCCATAGCCCTAAGAATGGATGAACCACACACACACACACACACACACACACACACACACACACACACATATATATATATATATATATAACACATCAGGTAGGGCCTCACAAGACAATAGGGCCCACGACCTTAGGATAGCTGAGAAAATGGATGAACAGCGTGCATATAGCACATACATCATGGTGGGCCTACATAAGGCAGCCCATGGCCTAGAAAGACGGATAAACAGTGTGCATATAATACACACATCATGGCAGGCCGCACAAGGCAGTAATGCAGCAGACGTCCCAGCCCCCACTACTCCCTATAGTGTGTCCACCTGAGATGGATCTACTGCATTAAGATGGGCCCACATTGAAGAGTGGCCTGGGAAAATCCGCCTACAAAACTTACAACAGGTGGACCCACTGGTGGATGGTCAGCCCGATAATGCCCCTTCCCTACTAATCGTTCAAAAGCGATGAACAGCCTGGATAAAACATACACATGGTGGGCATTATACATCACCAAGGGGCCCCACTAGTGGACGGCGGGCGCGGATATAAAGCACATACATCAATATGGGCCAGCTGTTGGACGGTCAGTCCAGCAATGCCCTGGCCTAGTTGGGCATCCAGCCAGCCAATGGCCTGGATTAAAACACATATCACTATGGGTCCCACTTAGATGTGGGTCACCCGGAAGGTGGGTCGTGCCCAACTACATACACCCTACCAATTGGGCCGAGAAGATTAAACAGATATATCATAGTGGGCTTGCTGGATAGTAGCTTGCCTGGTTGAATTTGCCCATCTGAACTCATGATTTGGGTGAACTACAGAGAACGGTGTGGATATAGAATACATACATCAAGGTAGGGCCCCACCCCCACACATGCAGCACATGTGGGTGGGTCCCACCGTCCTATAGAAATAGGTGGATGGCGTGGAGAAACACATACATCATGGTACGCCCCACACCTGGACCATCCAGATGGACAGTGTGGATATAGAACATATACATCAAGGTGGGTCCCCATCCCACACGTGCAGCACGTGTGGGGTGGGCCCCACACATGCCAAATGGATGGACGGTATAACACATGCCTCGTGTACAAACCCACAAAACTTGTTAAAGTCAAATAGCAACTAAATTGCTGGTATGATGTACTCCAGCCAATCCACTCCCACCGTCTAGAGATTGGACGGCGAGGATAAACAAACATCAAGGTGGGTCCACACATGTGGCCCACCAATAACTTTGAATAGAGCTGATATATGTGTTTTCCTGATCGTCCAGGCTCGCTAGACGTCCAATGGATGGACGGCCTAGATGAGATACTGTATCAAGGTAGGCTCCACTGTCCAGGATCTAGATGATGGATGGCATCGGTGAAACATATACATCAGGTGGGGTCTACGTACACGTGGCCCACTTGATTGGATCAAGTAGATATTTGTATTTTGCATCCATTCAAGTAGATACAACAAGGTGGAACCTGCTGAATGGGGTTAGACGTTGGATACATCGCATGTATGATAGGTCCCACTTGGGTGGACAGCGTGGAGGAAAACCCATGCTTTAAGGTGGGCCCTCAACAAGGAAAGGAGGAGAGAGAGAGAGAGAGAGAGAGAGAGAGAGAGAGAGAGAGAGAGAGAGGGAGCTCCGCCACTATGAGCTCCCTTCTATTATACAATGCATACATCAATATGGGTCCCAAATCATGTGGGCCCTAAATCAAAACTCGAGATCTAATGCTATGAACACTCACTAATTTCGCTCTTTTTTGGCTCCTTGGAATGCTAAGCTCCTAAGCTTTCTCTTTGATGGTGGAAAATGAAGATTGAAGGGTAGAGATGGGAGATTAGGGGGTAGGAAGTGGGCCACACCTAACTTCTCCGTGGGAAGCTTGGACAATTGCTCTCTCTTGGTTGTTGGGAGTGAGAGAAGGGAGGGTGTTGTAAGAGGAGGTGACACGAAGGGTATGGGTTGCCTTGACTTTTTGGTAAGAAAGGGATGGGATAGGTATGGGTGTTGTTGACTTTTGGGTGAGAAAAGGATGTGTTGGTTGACTTGTGATTAATTGATTGATGTGACGGGTTGTAAAGATTCTCTTAGGATTCGTAACGCTCGGCATTTTTCTCGAAATAAATGCGACCCCACAACTCCTAGCCTGGGTATCACATCGGCGTGTGAGATGCGACATTGGAACCACGGCAACAGCGCGATCGCAAGGGCATAAGTCTCGAGTCGAGTTGACTCAGGTATACAAGATACGACTCAGGGTCGACAAAAATGCCGATTACAAGTTGTGGGGTGCCCGAATTCAATAGGGAGGATCGCGGGAGTTTAAGGAACGATACGGACTAGGATACGGGCCTTACACTCCCAGTCAACCTTTATATATCCTTGGTCACCTTTGGAGATTGCATATCAAGAAGAGCCTTTATCTTCTTAGGATTAGCCTCAATCCCGCGCTGGCTGACCAAAAATCTAATAAACTTTCCCAAGCCTACTCCAAAGGCGCATTTGCTCGGATTCAGTTTTATTTAATATTTTCGAAGGATTGCGAACATTTCCTCTAGGTCGGCTACATAGTCGGTAGCTTTTACACTCTTGATGAGCATGTCGTCGATATATACCTCCATGGTTCGACCTATCTAATAGGCGAACATTTTATTGACCAACTTCTAGTAGGTTGCCCCTGCATTCTTTAAACCAAAAGGCATCACATGGTAATAGTAAAGACCTTTATCAGTGACAAAGGTGGTCTTAGATTTATCAATCGGGTTCATTACAATTTGATTATATCCTAAGTATGCATCCATAAAACTAAGCAACTCGTGTCCCGCAGTGCTGTTAACTAATTGGTCGATCCTAGGAAGAGGAAAGTGTCTTTTGGGCAGGCTTTATTTAGGTGAGTATAGTCTACATAGACACGCCACTTTCCATTATCTTTCTTGACCAGTACAACATTGGCCACCCATTCCGAATAGTAGATTTCTTCGATAAAGCCAACTTTGAGGAGCTTGCTGACCTCTTTTACAATTACCGCATATCTTTCTGGTTCAAGCTCTCGTCTCTTCTATTGGATCGAGCGGTAGGATGGGTCGATGTTCAATTGATGCATCATAATGGTGGGACTAATGCCCGACATATCCTCATGGGACTAGGCAAAAACATTGGCAAAGCGTCGAAGGAGGGACACTAACTTGTCACGCAGTGGTGGCGTCAGTGATGACCCAATTTGTACTGCTTTGGAGGGATCGAATTCGTCTAGAAGGATCAAGACAAGGTCAGCCACATATCTGAGATTCTTCTCGCGGGTCCAATGACTCGATCGTCATTGTTTCGCAAGGAACCCTTAAAGCTGTAACATAACATTGCTAAGCATCTTGTTAGTCGCCCTTAACAATTCCGACGTCGTGTTCGGTAGGAAATTTCATAGCAAGGTGGTAGGTCGACATCATCACTCGGAGCAAATATAACGATGGTTGACTAAGAATAACATTCTAGACAGAAGATTGGTCGACTACTAGGAAGTCGACCATCACTGTGGTTTGATTCTTGTCATTACAACCCAATTTGCACTGCTTTGGAGGGATCGGATTTGTTCAGAAGGATCAGGACAAGGTCTTCCATATGTCGGCCACATGTTTGAGATTTTTCTCGCGGGTCCAATAACTCGATTGTCATTGTTTCACGGTGAACCCTCAAAGTTGTGGCGTAACATTGTCGAGCATCTTGTTGGTCGCCCTTGACAATCCTACGTCATGTTCAGTAAGGAATTTCATAGAAAGGTGGTAGGTTGACAATGCCACTCAGAGTAAATATAATGATGGTCGACTAAGAATAACATTCTAGACGGAAGATTGGTCGACTACTAGGAAGTTAACCATCACTATGGTTTGATTTTTGTCGTCCTCAGTTGTAAGGGGAAGTTGAATAGCTCCTTTAGGCATGACCTGACCTCTAGAGAGTCCAATTAAGGGAGTTTTTACGGCCCAAAGTGAAGCTCTCCCAATGCCCATTTTATTGAAGGCCTAGAGGAAAAGTACATCTGCCGATGATCTTGTGTCAACCAGGATTCAGAAGACCTTCTAATTAGCTATAGTCACGGTGATCACCAATGCATTTTCGTGAGGGTGATGAACACCTCTGGCATCATCATCGATGAAAGTCACATTGTACTTTTCCAGCGTTCTTTCTTTCTTTCAATGGTCGGGTGAGGACCATAATTTCTGCTTCTGGGCAACTGATGTTCCTTGCATGGTTTTTTAGGCATTATTCGAGTCGCCTCCGCCTCTGTGGGCTCCATGTATTGTTCAGATCTCCCCGGTTGGCAGGTTATCGATCGGTTGTTCTAAGGCAGAGGCTCGCCTTACCCGTTGCTCTACGTGTTCGTCTAGGTGACCCTCCCGGATCAACCTTTCGATCTCCTGTTTGAGGTGGTAACAGTCACTCATATTATGCCTGTGATCTCAATGAAAATGATAGAATTTATTCTTACTCCTTCAGTCGGGATTAGCTCATAGCTTGTTCGGCCATTAAACGAAACGTTCATCTTTAATCTCCCGCAAGACTTGCTCCTGAGATTTATTCAGTAGGATATAATTGGTGAACTTGCTATCAAGCTGCTTGCTCGACCTACAGTCATCACGAGATCAATCATCTTTCTGCTTCTTGCTTGAATTGGTCGAGTCTGCTTCTTTCTTTGCCTGATCTTTGGATGTGGAGCCTTTGTTCTAGATGGCATCTCACAAGATCCGAGACTCTTCAGCATTAGCGTACATCTACGATTGGTTTAGGAACTCCGCTAATGTGGTGGGAGGATTCTTAACTAGGAAGAAGAGAAATGGTTTGTCCCTCAACCCAGTCATGATAGCGTTTAGTGTGGTTTCATCTGAATGTTTTCGCACTTGTAGGGCCTCCAGATTGAAGTGCGCTTGATGTAGTCTTTCAATAGTTCGCCATCTTTTTGAACTATGTTCATCAGATGAGCCGATGCCTTCAGTCTTTTCTTCCCTCTAATGAAATTAGTGATGAAAGCCTCGCTATGCTTGGAAAACATCTTAATGGTCATCGGCTTCAATTATTTTAAACCAAAGTCGAGCAGCGTCAGCCAGAGTTAGTGAGAAATTTTAGCACATAACTGCATCAGATGCATTATGGAGTTCCATATATGTCCCGAAAGACTTTATATTCTCTATTGGGTCGGTACTCCCTATATAAGGAGTGATTTGAGGCAGCCTAAACCTGTCCGACAACCGTGCCTGCATGATGCTGACCATGAAGGGGGACTTCAACTCTTCCGGGGCATTTGAGTTGCCTCGATAGGTCTGCTTCATATTAGCAATTTGTCATTGCAGAGTATACAGTTTGGTCTTCCAAGGCTCGTCACTGTCGATAGTGGCCTTAGCCAGGGCCTTGTTGCGCCTTCACCCGATCTATCTCATGTCGCAGGTCCGAAGCAGGTAGGGGTACCGGTTACCAACATATGAGACGGTAGGCTCGATGGGGGCCGGTCGAGGGTCTTGTTGAGAAGCGACATGCATGACCAAAGGCTGAGGAGGGTTAGCACAAGGTCAGACATAGCTCAACTGTCCCTCCCCCTAATGATCGGGCTCATGGACCTGACGTGGCTGTATATTCTCCATCATCTATTTTCAAGTAGCTTAGATCAGATTTGATCTCTCCAACTTCTCTTTCGAGAGCGTCCCGTCACCCACCCTACCATACCTTTGCTGGCCACGTCGGCTTGATCCCGAAGTAGCCTGATGTTGCGAGGAGCCATGGTGGCTCTCTTGTCACTCAGGGCGTTCGACGAGCTATGTGGCCCGGGTAGGTGAAGGTACGACAGTGATTGGGTCTGCCATTGGGGGAGATTGGGTTTTCTTCTTTCCTTTCGCCATTATAGACTGTTTGGTGTATTTATGGTAGAGTGGGAATGGCTTAAGATGTCGTTCCCACAGATGACGCCAAACTATTGATACAATTTTCTAACTGATTCTTTACGATGTTCTCCCTTAAACCTGCACAAAGAAAGGTGAGAGACAAAGGAGGCCCTGGTCTGTTCAGGGGACTCTTCGATGCCTAAGTCAGGCTCGTGGTCGTGAAAAGAGATCTCTAGAGTCTTTTCTTTAGGTATTGAAACGTACCTTGAAACACGAGTTCTTCGCCTATTTATAGGGTAGAGGGGATTACGTTATAAGGGGGATCTCCCACATATTGTTCACTCCCCAAGTGCAGGGTTGTGATGTAGTAATAACTCGGTAAGACCGAGGTCGAATCCCAAGGGACTGAAACTTGTACGTTATCTAAAACTAACTAGAACTAGAACTAGGCTAAGATGAATTCTAAATCAATTAGCAATGGTGAAATACTTGTAGAATAATTAATCTAAAACTTAGGAAACAACTCAGAGATAGGAAACTAGGGATTCAGAGGATCCACTTGTAGAGGTCAGGGAGAACTTATGCTTGCATCAAAAATCATGGAAATTACTGAACTGCCGTTGATCTAGTTTTCAAAGAGTTGAAAGGCGTATGAATTAGAATGGATTCCATCACCAAACCATGCCCACAGACTATGGCAAACAACAGAATTAAACTAATTACCAACCAATCATATGTATGAAGGTTAAGAAGGGTACCGTCATCCAACCATGCCCAGGAGACTATGGTGAACAACGGGACGTCCTAACGTCATAAACATAAAAGGGATAAGAAAATATTCAAAGCATTGCGGACCCATTGTAATTTCAGTCACAACAGATCATTAAAGACCAAAAATATTTTCATTAAAATCAAACTAAAACCAACTTCAATTCAAAAATTAAAATTAAATTAAAAGCATATAATCTCTCATCTCACTACAAGCTTCACCTCCTAGCCCTAGCTAGGAGGATTTAGCCTGTCATGGATGGGCTCAATCCAAATAAATAAAGAGAAAAAGAAAAGGAAAAGAAAAGGGAAAGAAAAAACCAAGCTCCTCTCTCTCTCCTCTGCCCATGTTGAAACCCAAGCTCGAGCCCTCTGTTCTTCCTCCCAAGTCCAAAAACCTCTTTTTATAGCTGCTGGAAGGCTGGAGTCAGTGACAGAGTTGTAGCAGGACACAGAGTGTAATTTTCGCAGCCAAGTTCGGTACCATGAAACACGCCACTTTCCTCGCTCAAATTCTAAAGAAACACCGTCCCTTAGTACTTTCTTGGGTCCTCTACATGATAGACGGTTCAGATCTGCCATATGATCAAAGATGGTGGGCCAAAACTGTCCGGAAAAGTCAGTTTTCGGGGATGTGCGAAACCTTTCGTATCATTTCGCTGTTGTGATCGGTGGGCCCCACAGAAGCATTTTCTGGAAAATCCACCCCGTCCATTGGATTCAGAACGAAATTTCAGTCAAGAATGGGTGGTTTTGAACGTCCATTGACATGACCCAAAGAAGAAATCACAAAAGAATCAGTTTTGAACGCTACCGATCAGCCCTTTTGTGGCCTCTGTATCTCTCACGTGTGCACGCATGGGTGAAAAGTGACAACATGGTTTTGTAGTGCTCGCGGCTGTCTACACGGTGGACGGTTCGAATTGGGCTTATGGGGCACGTGTGCGGCCCACATCTGATCGCAAAAACGGCCAGCGGCCGTACGTCCGCGGCACGTTTTTTTTTTTTTTTTTTTTTTTTTTTTGAGTTGTAGACGGAAACGTCGGTCAACTGCGCTGACCGACTTTTGGGAAATTTGGTGCACGGCGGGCGTGTGTGCACTATGTACACACGCTGTACATATATGGTCCACTGTAAAGCTTTCAAGAAATCTACTCCGCCCATTCTGTTCCTCACATTATTTTACCCGTTGAGAACAATTATCAAGCATATCCAGCTAGCGGGTGGGCCCCAAATTGAAGATTGATGGGCTGATCTGCCCGTTAGGCTACTTCTGCAATGATCCAATGGATGATTTTTGACGTGTACGGTTAATTTATGGTCCTCAGGCCACGTATGAAGTTTCGAGCCGAACGGATGGTGGGAACCTCGTGATCTTGCATTCTGGACGTTCTTCAGGCCACTTGAGCTTCAATTTCTAACTTTTCTCGGATTTCTGACCGTGTATATTTGTCAATCTTGGTCCCCTGGAGTGTGTCCCTTGCCTTTGGCGTCATCAGATCGTTAAATCTCAACTTTTAACGTCCTTTTTCCATCCATGCTCATAAAATCACTTTGCCACACAAGAATGAGAAAACGAGCCATTAGACAGCATTATATTCATAAATTCAGACAATATCTGGGGTCTAACATGCAATATTTGACCCTCAACACAACCCCCAACCAGCATTTTGCTAGTCCCAAGCAAGGTATGCGAAAAATAAGTTGAGAATTATATGAGAACTTTCTATGAAATCGAGTGAGATTTTAAACAAGATACTAGAAATTTAATATTCATGAATGTTGAAAATTGTTTTCTCCTGAGCTCAAGCGCACGGTAGACTTCATAATCAAGTGTAAAGTATTAATCCATCAATTAGAAAAATTTTAAACATTGAATTCCATGGATGTATAGTGTAATCTCAGCTAATCACATTAAGATTGAATTTGTTATTTCAGGATCTCATTGGTAACCAGCAAGAGAATTCATGATAACCAAACTTGCCTCATAAATTTCATCTTTTGATCTTGTCAACTTTTTATTTTTCCATTAATAGTCATGCCAAAAAGAGGAATCAAATCCTTACCAATAGGGAGCAAACCTATGGCAAAAGACCAATTACCTAATAAATTTTATTTTTTTTTTTGAATGTTTAACCTTGGGGAATCAAACCTTCACCTGTAGGGAGCAAACCCATGGTGAAGATTAATTGCCCAACCTGTTCAATTTTTATACCCTGATGGCAAGATATTTCAGACTGGTTCCCTTCGTGCTTAGTGATTACTAAGTTAATCCTTCGATATGGAACTGAAATCTTAATGTGTAAGCAAGACGTGTCCTGAAATCATGATTCAATCAATGTTTACAACTTCTAATCATGGATTAATAATTCACTTAACTATGAAATCTAACAGATACGGAATTCAAGAGTCATAAATCCAACATTATTTATCTTGAACTTCTAAATCAAGGGTATCCATGAAAATCACTTTGAATTCATAAAAATTTTCAGAAAAATTTTAAAATTTTTCACAATTGTTGCTCAAGACCAAGAAAATACGGATTAGGAAGCCTAATCTCCCACCCCCAACCTAAAATCTACATTGTCCTCAATGTAAAAGATATGAACATGCCATACACATGGAACAACGAAAGTAAAGTGATGGGAAGATAGTACCTGGATAACGAATCAAGAGAGAGACTTTCCAAGAGATCACGGCATGGAAGCTTGTCAGCATGAGAGAGAAAGCAGAACAAAAATAACGAAAATAAAATCCTACCTATACCACTTTCGCAGGTGCTCTCGATTGCATTTAGCGAATGCAACAAGCCTTTAAACCCCTAGGTTACCCCTAGTGGACGAGTTGTAGTCTCGTGAGGGTTTGCAGTAATGTTACCCACAAACATTGAATCGATCATCCCGCAAGGTTCCCCTTCCGGCCAATATCTTGATAAGTCTCTCAGTAAGCTTCTCAATAGGATCATCCAAAAGCCCTTTTTACAATAGGCTTGGATGCCCTGGAGTTTGACTTTCCAGAGAAACTTATTTACCTCATTAAAAATGTGTTGATGATTCGCCTGAGGTATCCAAAGTATAAATGATTCACCTGTGTCAGAAAAAGTTTCAGACTTAGTATCCCATGGTGAATCAGAGACTACAGATAGATCAAGTTGAGAAAAATTTTCAGGAAGTGGTGTAGTCTCAACACTTTCCGAAGTATCAGACTTCGGTTCAATTTTCAGCTCCTCCTCCCCTAATGGTAAACATTCAGGATCTATGGAAGAAAGGGCTTCAGAGTAAGGGTTCTCTCGGTCAGTGCTGACTGCCGAGATGTTGTCTTGCAAGGCATTCACTATGTCTCTTATCATGGGATCATTTGAATCTGCAAAGTATGCCAAGCAATCATCAAAAGAGTTGGGACATTTTTCTGAGAGTGACTTATTTTCCACCTTGGAGCTCGTGATGATCTGCTCAAGAAATCCATCATCCTTAAAAGTGGACGGATGTATGCTCTCTTGCTCCAGCCCTGCACAGACAGATTGAGGGTCAGTATGCGAAACATTGATATGATCACTCTGTTCATTGAAATTACTCAGAAGAGGCATTGAATCGTCCACATTCAACAGTTTAGATGGTGGCCACAACTAGGTGGTTTCAAATTCCAGAGTCGTAGCGCGCAACTCCTCTTTCTCCCGAATCATATCATCATTCAATTCAGGGGAGTGGTCCAAATATGTTTCACAAGAGTTATAAGGGTCGGTCATAAGGGGCTCCTCCACTTTTAAATCAGACATGTCAGGTGAGTGAAGTATCTCATTATGACCGTTCTCTTCGCGTACTTCTTGATCATTAACTTGGACCAAACTTGAGATTAGTTCCAGGGAAATTGTGGTTATACATTCAGGATTGTCATCCCAATACTCATCATATTTTGGTTCAGTGCAGTGCACACTTGGGATGAAATCACTTTCCTCATATTCTTCACCTAGAATGGGTTGAGATTCGCATAAACTAACATCTTCATCATCATTAGAATCTAGTGTGTCATGTGATTGAAGTGTATCATTATATTTGAAAGACATCCATGTCTCTTCCCCATTCTTTTGAACAGTCATAGAAATCGACTCATCGGTAAATTGGACCATATGCTCGTTAATGGAATCTAACTCCTCATTCCAAATTCCGGATTCTTTTAAAAGTGGGTGCGGATCACTTTTTTCGCATTGTTTTTCTAAATTAGGTCGTGGCTGGGATGACCGAGCCTCCTCTATCCTATCAAGACGCGCATCGAGTCCTTTCATTGTTTCCATTACTTTTCTCATTTCCACAAGACAGGCTGAAAGATTACGCTGATACGAATCCTCTTGGATCGTTTCTGAATGGATTTCAAAGGTAGGGGATCCAAGAGAATAATCATTATAACATGTTATTGGTTCATCTTCACAGCTTTGATGTTTCCACTGGTTATAGTCATACTGATCATACATGGGAGCATATGATGGCTGATAATAATCCTCATTCCCATAATTACGATCGTATACAGCCCTATTAACCGATGGAAGATAACGTTCTAGTCGGTTCTCAATGTCTGTTTGTGATGGAGAAAAATCTTGAGGTATACGTTGAATTCCACAACCCTCGGGCATTCCCCAATATCTCCTATCCATCTCAGCGTATGCATGTACCCACGATTCCATGGTAGAACCCTGACTCTGAGTCTAATCCTAAAACAAAAAAAAAGTCCTATAGAAATATGGAAAGAAAGAGAAGAAGTTAGAAGGGTGTTACCAAATAAGAAGTTCCTATGTTAAGATCCTGCAGAAAAAAAAAAACAAAACAAGTTAGTTTCTAAAACAGTTAGTCTAAGATTATAAAATTTCTAAAAACCCTAATAGAGAAAAAATAAAAAAAAATTAGAAAAGATATCACCAAATAAGAAGTTTCTATCTCAGAATCCTACAAAACAGGAAAGACAAGTTAGTTCAAAAAAAAATCAGGAAAATCTAAACCTAAAACTGAAGTTAGTAAAAATCCTAATCTTAAACTAATCCTAAAACTAATTAATTTCAGAAAAACGTAGCCGACAGTCCCCGGCAACGGCGCCAAAAACTTGTTCACTCCCCAAGTGCAGGGTTGTGATGTAGTAATAACTCGGTAAGACCGAGGTCGAATCCCAAGGGACTGAAACTTATACGTTATCTAAAACTAACTAGAACTAGAACTAGGCTAAGATGAATTCTAAATCAATTAGCAATGGTGAAATACTTGTAGAATAATTAATCTAAAACTTAGGAAACAACTCAGAGATAGGAAACTAGGGATTCAGAGGATCCACTTGTAGAGATCAGGGAGAACTTATGCTTGCATCAAAAATCATGGAAATTACTGAACTGCCGTTGATCTAGTTTTCAAAGAGATGAAAGTTGTATGAATTAGAATGGATTCCATCACCAAACCATGCCCACAGACTATGGCAAACAACAGAATTAAACTAATTACCAACCAATCATATGTATGAAGGTTAAGAAGGGTACCGTCATCCAACCATGCCCAGGAGACTATGGTGAACAACGGGATGTCCTAACGTCATAAACATAAAAGGGATAAGAAAATATTCAAAGCATTGCAGACCCATTGTAATTTCAGTCACAACAGATCATTAAAGACCAAAAATATTTTCATTAAAATCAAACTAAAACCAACTTCAATTCAAAAATTAAAATTAAATTAAAAGCATATAATCTCTCATCTCACTACAAGCTTCACCTCCTAGCCCTAGCTAGGAGGATTTAGCCTGTCATGGATGGGCTCAATCCAAATAAATAAAGAGAAAAAGAAAAGGAAAAGAAAAGGAAAAGAAAAGGAAAAGAAAAAACCAAGCTCCTCTCTCTCTCCTCTGCCCATGTTGAAACCCAAGCTCGAGCCCTCTGTTCTTCCTCCCAAGTCCAAAAACCTCTTTTTATAGCTGCTGGAAGGCTAGAGTCAGTGACAGAGTTGTAGCAGGACACGGAGTGCAATTTTCGCAGCCAAGTTCGGTACCATGAAACACGCCACTTTCCTCGCTCAAATTCCAAAGAAACACCGTCCATTAGTACTTTCTTGGGTCCTCTACATGATAGACGGTTCAGATCTGCCATATGATCAAAGATGGTGGGCCAAAACTGTCCGGAAAAGTCGATTTTCGTGGATGTGCGAAACCTTACGTACCATTTCGCTGTTGTGATCGGTGGGCCCCACAGAAGCATTTTCTGGAAAATCCACCCCGTCCATTGGATTCAGAACGAAATTTCAGTCAAGAATGGGTGGTTTTGAACGTCCATTGACGTGGTCCAAAGAAGAAATCACAAAAGAATCAGTTTTGAACGCTACCGAGCAGCCCTTTTGTGGCCTCTGTATCTCTCACGTGTGCACGCATGGGTGAAAAGTGACAACATGGTTTTGTAGTGCTCGCGGCTGTCTACACGGTGGATGGTTCGGATTGGGCTTATGGGGCACGTGTGGGGCCCACATCTGATCGCAAAAACGGCCAGCGGCCGTGCGTCCGCTGCACGTTTTTTTTTTTTTTTTTTTTTTTTTTGAGTTGTAGACGGAAACGTCGGTCAGCTGCGCTGACCGACTTTTGGGAAATTTGGTGCACGACGGGCGTGTGTACACTATGTACACACGCTGTACATATATAGTCCACTGTGAAGCTTTCAAGAAATCCACTCCGCCCATTCTGTTCCTCACATTATTTTACCCGTTGAGAACAATTATCAAGCATATCCAGCTAGCGGGTGGGCCCCAAATTGAAGATTGATGGGCTGATCTGCCCGTTAGGCCACTTCCGCAATGATCCAATGGATGATTTTTGACGTGTACGGTTAATTTATGGTCCTCAGGCCACGTATGAAGTTTCGAGCCGAACGGATGGTGGGAACCTCGTGATCTTGCATTCTGGACGTTCTTCAGGCCACTTGAGCTTCAATTTCTAACTTTTCTCGGATTTCTGACTATGTATATTTGTCAATCGTGGTCCCCTGGAGTGTGTCCGTTGCCTTTGGCGTCATCAGATCGTTAAATCTCAACTTTTAACGTCCTTTTTCCATCCATGCTCATAAAATCACTTTGCCACACAAGAATGAGAAAACGAGCCATTAGACAGCATTATATTCGTAAATTCAGACAATATCTGGGGTCTAACATGCAATATTTGACCCTCAACACATATCTTGGAGATCTGTTGCAATCCAAAATCTTCCTGAGATTCCTGAGATTACAGGTTCCCGTGATTGTCGGGATTTGGTTTTATCCTCCGAAAATCTCAGGAGACCTTTAAAGATCCTTCAGAGCTTATAGATCAGTCTTAAGTTGTACCTCGAGGTAGATGTCGAATTAGGAACGACCGATACCTTTCTTCTTGATTAGTCAGGATTCACCATGTCTGATCGTCAGCTAAGCCAGAGGGATCACATTTCTCTTGTTTTGATAATGAGTCTTCTTGACTGTGTTAGGAATGTTTGTTTAGCTTGTGGCGATATATGAACAAGCTGTGGCCGATCTGTGACTGTCCTTCAACTAATCTTCGATCAATCTATGGTCAATCTATAATTGAACTGTGGTCGATCTATGATCGTCCTGTGACTGATCTATAGGCGACCTATGACCGATCCATAATTGAGCCATGGTTAGTTTGTAATCAACCTGGTGCCAATCTATGGTCGATCTATAATTGACATGTGGCTGATTTGTGAGCGGTATATAATCGTCCTTTAGTTGACCTAGGAGTTAGGTCGACTCTTCAGCCACTTACGTGGGCTTATTAGCATTTCAAGTATATTTGCATTTGCATTTGCATTTTCTTACTTGACAATCAACCTACTTCTAGGCGTGGAGGCCATATCAAGCTCGAGTTTCATTGGGCCTGTGCCGGTTCAGTAGAGTTGGTCCATTCCATAAGCCGAGTTTCAAACTTGCAAATTTTCCCACAACATACATGTGTGTGTGTCTCTGTGTGTGTGTGTGTGTGTGTGTGTGGGCAGGTCAAGCTAATTAGGCCACACTGTTATGTGTGTCGAACATCTACCCCATCAGTCAGACGCACCATTCCATGTTGGGCCACAGGTTTAAAAAGCAAGTAAATCTATGACTTTCTTGGGCCACACCACATATAACAGTTGAGAGGAGTTACCCTCCCATTAAAACATTCATAATCATTTATTGGGCCCACCAAGATGTGGTTCACAAATCCAACACATCCATTGTGTGTGTCCCACTTGGATAGGGAGTTAGAAAAAGTTTCAGCCACATCAAAAACTCAGGTGGGCCTCACCAAGTGCTTTTATATGTTTTAAGCATGTCTTCAAGTGGTTTTAGATGGTATGGCCTACCTAAGTTCCATATACAAATGAATTTTGAGATATCCCATAACTTAAAGGAAACCCATCAAATGCACGGTGTTGATGTTGGACACACATGATGGTGGGGCCGATTGACCTCATGGGAACTTCCTATGAGGTCGACCAGCATCCCAAGAGGTCGACCGGCCCCACCATGATGTGTGTCCAACATTAACATTGTGCATTTCATGGTCCCCTTTAGGTTATTGGATATCCCAAAAATCAGCCGTATATGGAACTCAGGTGAATCATACCATCTAAAACCATGTGAAGACATGCCAGAAATATATAAAAGTACTTAATGTAGCTCACTTGAATTTTGGATGTAGCTGAAAATTGATCTGACCCCTCATCTGGGACACACACAATGGATGTGCTAGATTTATGAACCACATCTTGGTGGGCCCAAGAAATGATTATGAATGTTTTAATGTGAGGGTAACCCCTCTCAACTGTTGTATGTGGTGTGTCTCGAGAAAGTCATATATTTACTTGATTTTTAAGCCCGTGGCCTACCATGGAATGGTGCATCTGACTGATGGGGTAGATGTTCGACACACATCATGGTGGGACCCACATAGCTCAACCTCATGCGAAGTTCCTGTGAGTTCGAGTTGTGTAGGCCCCGCCGTGATCTATGTCAGACTACTATGTATTTGAATCACTCTTTCCCGAACACAAAACAATTACATGAATGGTGTGAAGGTGATTCTGCGTGGATAGCTTAGTGAGCTCTTTTGCTTTTATCATGCGTAATTAGTAGAATGAGCCACTATGAAAGGATTTCCATCTTTGGTTGGACTCCTTTAAGAGCTCTACTCTCAGTGGATAGAATTTAGTAAAATACCGTACTTTTTGAGCTAGACATCCTTCTGGTTATTCGTCCCGAATGTAAACACGATTGCAATGTGAAATACCCAAAACAACTTTTGATTTTCATAGTTACAAAAGTCAGATAATTTGTAAATTATTTGAAGCTTGAGCTTTTCTCCAAAGATTGTCTTTTGAAAACATCCTAAAGATATCATAAATCCCTAAAGAAATAGCAATTCTGTCAATTCGCCTAAAAAACACTAGCTTCAACTATTCAGATAGATAGAACATTGTAGGGGAAATGGTGGATATTTGAATATAAGAAGCCATGGGACCTGTGGTTTACATTTAAGAATAATTTATCTAGAAAAAAAGAAAAGAAAAAGAAGTTCCGTTTCGATGATTAGATTTAATGAAAATTGTCAAGCCCTTTATTAAGAAAAATTCCCTTATCTCATTAATCCTTTCATTGATTTTACCATATATAGAGATAATCATGGTAAATGCTTTCTGATATAATCAAAATGTTTTCTGAATAATCAATCAACTTCATTTTACTCTATCCATTGAAAAGCTCGTACTAGATGAAGTTGGAACATAAAAAATATTATTTTTGTTGAAACCATACGATTCTTTCAACGAACGTTTTAGTCTTGCAAAAGTTAGCATTTTTTTTTTTTTTTTTCATACAGTACGAATGGAAGCATGCGTATGCATCTATCTCATGCCCCCTTTAGCTCAAAGAAAACTTTGATACTTTGCAAAGTATGGAGGTCAATACACAAGCACTAAGAAATTATGCACATGGATATACTTTACTCAAAATAACTAACCAACTCATATCTCAAAACTGAGATGGTTTTAAAACTGAAAGTACTTACCGTGATTTAGTGTTCCAACTAGCTTATTGGTGGACGTCTAATGGACGGCCAAAATGAAAACATTCTAGGGCTCAAATTCAATAAGCAGATGCCCATTAACAATACATAAGAATCATAAAAAAATTGAATCTTAGATGATGACCTATCAAATGCCGGTTCCACACCTTTAATGGTTTAATTAAACTAATGTAGGCTCATCATATTTATAATGGATATCTAAGTATTCAATCATCACACTGTCAAGTATCAAATAACTCTCCTTTTAGAACCGTTCTCCCACTTCTCATGAATCTTTACTTTCTCCTCCATGTAGAGTTATTGTACTGTATATAAGCTTGTGTACAATTTTCTTTTTCGCTTTTACATTTCTCTCAGGAAGATTTTTATATTAGCATTTTAATTCGTCTAAGATATAAATACGTCCTTCAATGCACACCACACACAGCATAACAATGTCTCATACCATTTAAATGACATGTGAGACACCCAATCATCAATCAAGATGGTTCATTCAATAGCACCACACGTGTAGGAAGCAATGATGCAAGAATCACACCCATCAGATGACCCTAACCTTTTGAATGGCGTCAATTTATTATGGTCATCCGTTTTTGACAAGCCATAGATCACGTGGTTAAAATCATCAAACCAAAGTGATACTTTGCAATCATACCCATTACAAAGTCGGGTCTATCATATCGATGCTTGATGATGATGATTAGAACTATTTTATTTCTTTGCTCAATCTCATCAGTTTATTTCCATGTTATTTATCTAATATTTATGATCATATAATTGACATTTGCACCAAGGCTTGCTCCTAGTTATATGAATGAATGAACATATAAATTCAAAATTGGACATCTCATGTGCCATATAAAAAGTTCTAGGAATTAGCGAAGCTTATATATACACACCTCCCTTCAAATTTCACCTTAGATCAAGTAAAATGTTGTGTTTGGTAAATATTCAAGTGAAATGTTGTGTTTGGTAAATATTCAAATATAACTTATGTAATAATGAAATGAGTTCCCAAAAATCCATAGGCCTTGTGAGATTTGATACATAAAAGCTCTCAAACACAAGAGAGCACCGAAAGCTACACTCTCTAAGCACTTTCTTTTTTCACTTTTTTCTCAGTAAAACTTCACTTTATAAGGCAAACAAAACATGCCAGGCATTGAATGGGACTACGAGGGCGAAAGCTTCTTTTCCCAATGTCTCAACTTTCATCGAAAGCACTGGCAAATTGGTAGTTCCAAAGAAACCCTAGGGGCATTTTTGGAAATGGGTTGCAGAGGAAAGAGACCCCTCACCTATGCTTTGGATCCTCTACGCCTCTATATCCTTTTTGGCCTTTTTTTTTTTTTTTTTTTCCGCAAAACCAAGTTCTAGTCTCTATCTCTGCCTCATCATTGCATAAGTCTCATCTAACCAGAAGCCCAACAAACAGAAAATTACAATAATCATGACTCATCTTTCAATCTATCATTTTCATGACAATTCCATTGCAACTTGTTAATGAAAACAACAAAAGATCTTTAAAGAGCTGTCCACGCAAAACGATAAAAACCATGCAACCATCCACATTAAAGAAAAGAAAAGAAAAAAAAAAACCCCCGAAGAAAATGAAAGAAAGAAAGAAAACCCTAACTAGCTCTCGACTGTTATACACATCATTCACTTGAATTCCATATACACACCTCTATATATGATTTGTATCTGTATCATAAATTACAATACGATGTAGTGTAACTTACTATAGCTAGTCATTCATCTCTTTCATAAAGATGATGACTGTGATGATGGTTGGTGTGTTTCCTTACCTATTGGAGATGGGGTTAGGACCACTTGGGACTTCATGTGCACTAGCATTGAAGACCCTCTCTCCCCGCAATGTAGATGGAGTTCCCACCATCCGATGAGCATCCATCCATTCGGTCTCCGTCGCACCATGATCGTCCATCTTCGGAGTCCCTCCATCGTTTGCAGAACGCACTCTGTCGTGATCCATGACAACCTTGTCTTCTTGAGCGGCGACGGTGATCAGAATCTTCCGAGTCCCACCATCATTGACGGACAGCACTCTGTCGTGATGCATGACAACCTTGTCTTCTTGAACGGTGACGGTGATTAGAAGAATAAGAAGAAAAACGAGTACGAGGGAGATGATACTGAGAGTGACCGAGGTCTTACTAAAACTTCCATCACCAGCCATGCACAGGAGCTAAAACCACAACCCAAGTGCTCTTAAGAGATCAATATCCATAGAATGATGGGGAGACTTGGAACATAAAAAAAGCAATGAGAGAAATGATGTGAGCTAAGCTATCTATATATATCCATGTAAATGAGAAGGGACTTTAGATGGGAATGATGATTTTAAGAAAACAAAGCAAAAAATATGGAGAGAGAGAGAGAGAGAGAGAGAGAGAGAGAGAGAGAGAGAGAGAATCTCCAAAGGTAAAGTGAGGAAATAAGAGTAGTTGCTTTTCTTTGTTTGGGTGAGAGTAGTCGAAATAAGTGTTGGCATCTTGTGTGAGTTTATCACATCATGCTAAAATGATGGTGGATCATCCATCGTACATATGGATTGGAGCATGTGCAGCCAGAGGATCCAAGTCGTTGAACTGTATGTGGATGAAGCATAGACATATGATTGTAAACATGGACACTGGACTACCCACCAAGTACTCATGCCATCCTTCGTTCACAACGGGGCCAATAATTTAGACGGTCAGGATTGGCGTATACACATGCTAAATGACTGATCACGTTTAAAATTTATGTGGTGAACGCGCAGTGAAGCCAGTGTCTGAGATGAATGTCTTTTGTTTGCCTTTTGACAGGGAGAGAGAGCAAAGAAGGAACGCAGCGCTAGTCACGGTCTCCGGGAAGGAGGACCAGGTGGGGCCCACATGATGACGCGGTGATGGGAAGCGACAGAAAGTAGGAGGCCAAAAAAAGAGGATGGCCCATTCCTGCACGATATTATAAAAATCGGAGTTTAGTGGTGAGCATTGAAAGCAACGCGCCACATTTCTGACGCACCCAAACCGTCACGATCTGATTTTTTTCAAACTTTGGAGCCAATCATATCAGCGTTCCGTTCAGCCAATTTATACGGTAGACGCTGGTGTAACCATAATAAGGTGGATTGCCTGCTGAGTCACTCAATACCAAACTCAGTACGCGCGCACATCTATATATGCCGACCACAATTTTTCAGCTAATTTTAGGGCATGAACCCAACTTTGAAGCATACCCGAAGTTCAAGTGGACCACACCACAGGAAACACTAGTGGAAATTGAATGACCTAGGGTTGAAAACGGAAGTTTTGAATCAATATATGATATTTGTGTTTTCCCTTCATCCATGTCTTTGTTCTCCTATGAGCAGGCTGTATGATAAATAAAATCATTGTTGACCCTTGGGATGTTTTAATGGTGGATGCTATATCCCCATTAATGTGTGGTCCACTTGAGTTTTTGATGTCTTCAATTTTGGGCTCATACCCTAAAATGAGCTGATGTAGTGCGGGTCGCATGCACTTTTGTAGCAATGACACTACAAGAAAAAGGGCCTTATCCGACCGATGGGCCAACCCTTTACCGGCTGCTAGTTTTAACGGCTGTCGGCAAGGTCACTGTATATAAAAGAAAAAAAATAAAATAACCTAACCTAATTCACACTCTCACGCAGCTCTCTTTCTCTCCCTCTCTCTGTCGTGCTCCCTCTTCGCTCGCTCTTCCTCTCCCTCCATCTTTGTGCCGCTCTCTCTCTCTCTCTCACGCCCTCCTCTCTCCACCGCTCCCTCTCTTTGCTTCTCCTTCTCCGTTTCCGTCCCTCTACCTCTCCCTCCCTCTCTGCCTCTCCCTCTCCCTCTCCCTTTCCCTCTCCACTCACTCTCCCTCTCCCTCTCCCTCTCCCTCTCCCTCTTCGCTCACTCTCCCTCTCCCTCTCACTTTCTCTATCCCGATCTCTCTCTCTCTCTCTCAAAACCCTAGTCCTCTCTCTCTCTCTCTCTCTCTCTCTCTCTCTCTCTCTCTCTCTATCTCCTTGGCCCTCTGCTGCAACATCATGTATCTCTCTCTCCGCTCGATCTACCGCACATCAAGGAGCATTCTTCTGCACCATCGGGTATCCCCCCCCCCCCCCCCCTCTCTCTCTCTCTCTCTCTCTCTCTCTCTCTCTCTCTCTCTCTCCTTATCTATTCATATCAATTTGGGCATTTTTTGGCATTTTTTTAATCCTTCAAGTAACATTGCGCAATGATTTGTGTATTGAGAATTTTTGAGTTTTGAATCCCTAATTAGGGATTTGTAGTGTCGATTTCCTAATTGGGGATGTTCTGATATTACAAATTAGGGATTTGGGGAATTTTGGGGATCTTGAGGATTTTTGAAATTGGGAATTTTAGGTGGTTTTGATAGTTGATTTGGTAGATTTGATGTTTATTTTTTCATATTTTGTTTATTTATAGGGTTTTGATGGCCGATTTGGAGGATTTTGTGGTTATTTATTCATGTTTTCTTGATTTTTAGGATTTCGACTATCGATTTGGAGGTTTTGGTGTTAACTACAATATTCTCTGGTGGCCCTTTGATGATGGACTAGCCAGTGTATCTAGTAGAGATAGGTTTTGGTATATACTTTCCTTTTCATTATCTTATTCTTTAATGGACGTTCCTCTCTTTTCACCAACAGTAATTTGGTGGCTAGCTTTCCATATACAGAAAAAGATCAGTGAGCTTACACATCCTTCTAATTTGTATTTTTTATTTTTGGGAATGTTAATTACTTTGCTAAGAAATGATATAAATACATGAATCTAAAATTTCTTGCCTTTTTTGGTAGGGTTGCAGAATGCTTTACAACGAACTACCCCTATTCTAGGAAAGCAAAGAGTAAGTATAAAGATCAGGAACTATGGCTTTTGTTTGTCGAAATTATATAGCCATGTGATTTTTACTCATGGTATCTGAGGAAATTTCTTTATGTTTTAACTCTACATGCAAATAAATTTGAATTCCATGCATTTGCAGACTATGAATAATTCATAAATTGTGGTAGTGAGGCACTACATTGATCAGATCAAACAATACTAACCATCTAACCACAGATACAACTAGTGTTTAAAAGCGAATGATAAAAAAATAGAGAAACAATATGTTTGTCTACAATTTTATTTTCATTTATTGAAGCATGGCACGGAGTCTTACAATTTATTTTATGCTGGTAAGTGGGTTCAATCATGCATCAGTTGCTTTTCATCTCTTCTAGAACACCCATCGTTAGAAACCTTAATAGGAACTGCTATCAATGGTAGAATTCATTTCCTTACAAGATCTTGAGATGGTTGAGTGATGAAGACGAGAAACTGAAAGCAACCAATAAGAAAAATACACATATTTTAACATTTAATTATCGAAGTTGAAAGGAGATTACATTTCTGGCAGTTGCCATTTGACCTTGGTAATATTTTTTAGAGAAATTCCCATTTCTTTTTTTCTTTTTTTTTTTTCTTTTTTTTTCTTCTTATGCATATCTAGTTTGATTTGGGAATGGATTGGGAAAATACCATCATAGAAGAAGGAAAAAAAATGACGGGTTCTATTACGTGCACACTCAATTTAGCATTTCAAACTCTTTCTATTTGATTTGGAACTTGCTGTCAAAGGAGAGATCCATTTTCCTTTTGTCACGTTTTGTTGCTTCAGTTGGATTTAGAAATTTTTTGGAAGGAAAATGGCATTTGTAAGTATTGGGCATTACAGCTGATTTGGGTAATGGTTTCTGGAGAAGAAAATAGCACTACATCCGCCACTAATATGTACTGATTTGGGCATTATAGCTGATTTATTGTTAAATGTTGGCCATTGGTTTCTGATAGCCCTTTACCAGCAATTACATTTATCACATGGCTATATGTGGATAAATGTGATCCAGCCATTCCATTGTTTCTGAAATTTTCAGAATACACCAAGAAGAAGTCATCTGTTGAATCAGCCTTTAATGACCCTTTTAGGACTCCTATCATTTGACTTACTAGTTAGAATAAAGAAGCCCCCAATCCTAGAAATCTTATAATCTCTTCTTCCAAAAAATTCTAATTTCCATTATGACAAACATGATTAGTGGTCTCGACAGCATAAAGAAGCACATTTTAAGTGCTTAATTACAATAAAATATTTGATAAATACTATGGCTGAGACTTGGCCTACCATTTTTTCACACTGTTACAAGCTCTGTAAATTTTATAGCTGACTCTCTTTAGTACTTTTGTGGTCTTATCCTTATCTTGATTGCATTCGAATCTTTTGTTGGCTGCTAATATTCTGTTTGAATGTTTTGGCTTGCAAATTTAGTTTAAATTTCTTTAGAACAATAGCCCGTTTCGTAGAAGAGGTAACACCTCTAGCCGTACTCTCCGAGCAGTAGCTCCTTTGGAGCCCGCTTTCACTTTGACCCAAGGGTCTTAGCGTGGAACTACCAGATCTACCCGTTGAATCTAAAAGAGAGATGCAATGTTTTTTGTTTTTGTTTGTTAATCTTATTTTATGCTTATACATATAAAGGCACTTAATTTAATGGATTTAATATGCTTAATTTATGTTTTGTTGCTTCATTTATATACTTTCTTAAATGACTAACTTGTAACTCCTCAGAACCTGCTCTGTCGTAAGACATTACGGTGCATGATGATTCCCAGTAGGTTAAGTTGCAAGTTATTATGCAAAGTTGGTTGGATATCTTCTATTTTTGTATTGGCCCAGGTGGTGCATTTGTCTTTTGGTATTGGTCTCATGACAGGTTTGGTCTGCATCTTCGTCGATTTGTTGGTCCAATTTTTTTGGGTTTCTCTGAGTTAGGCATATTTTGTTACTTTGTTGGTTTAAGTTGAAGATTGCTTGGGTATTGATTTCCTTGTGTAGGTATTGGGCTTCAGGTCTGATTTCCTTGTGCAGTTATTGTTTACTTTTTTTTCTTTTATTTTTTTTGACTATTTTTTCTTTCTTTCTTTCTTTAGAGTTTTGTCTACATATAAAGATTCCATCAAAGAGCTAGTTTGATTTACCGATTTTTGCTTGTCTTGACCTAAGGATTTTAGAAGCACCAGGGATTTTGATTTGATTTGTTTTTATTTTTGGCCATAATCTTCTAGTTTTCTGTCTAAGGGATTGGATTAATCTTCTAGAGGTATACAGTGATCAAGATTTCTGTATAACGTGTTTGCTTGATGGCTTAAATGTATCCAACTCAGTTTTATCCATGTTTTAATCAAATCTGTAATGTGATGGTTCTTCTATTGGTACGTGTGGCCCATTTTTCATTTCTTTATAAATTTTAGCATATTATCCTTCATGGGAAGTGAGAAATTGGAGGATAATCCCAATGCATTAGAATTTAAAATGGTAGTTAGTATCTTGATGTACCCATTTCGTACACGGGGGGCTCATTATCGTTAATCCACAATATTGATCTTGTGGGATCCATTGCAGATAGAGGATGAGCCAGGCTCTTCCAGATTGAGAGACTGTAACCATTTTTAGGCATGGTCCATTGACAGTGAGTAATAGTGTATTACATTGTGTTTTTGGAATTTCGGTAATTGGCATTTTTTTATATGAGGATTGCCATCTCATGCACAATATGAGAGGTGGATGTTGATGCAGCAGCAGTTAAAATAGTCATGGCTGGAGCTGGGTGTGAAAATGGTAGTAAAGTGGAACAAGTAAGAAATGGCCTTCATATTGTTATATTTAACATTGTTTCTTTGTGGAATAAAACTGCAAATCCCATATAAAAGAGGATATGTGGCTATTAGAGTCTTTTTTCTTCACTTTGAAACTAGACTTTATGGAGGATGTGTTTTCTTAGGTTTGAGACATGTCCTACCATTTCTTTACTTAGTTATTATTGAGATTAATGCCCCTAAAATTGATTTATCAGATTTTATTATGCCTTTCTTTTAATAAAAGATGTTTGAGATCCTATCTTGATCTCTGTAAGTTTAATAAAAGATTGATCCTATCTTCTTTTTTTTATTAGTTGAGTGCAGATGATGTCCATTGTTAATGGTCAATCTATGCATTAGTGGCTAGCTAAATCTACAACTCTTCACAACTCTCATATCAGATAACCATCCATGGACAAAATCTCTTCCAACCGGTGGCCAGCCATTGTGGCTCTTCAATTAGTCAGTTGCACAAAGATGCATGAACTGCAGGTTTTGATTTATCAACTATTTTCCTCGCTAGGTCCTAGGGCAGAATTCATGGGTTGTGGCCGCGAGCATGTTGTAAAGTTTAAGTGGTCTAGGTATGGAAGTTCTTCTTCATCAGACTAATGCCCATGCCTCTGAAAGATTTGGATTTTAGGTACATGGAAAATGTTTGTATATGTCTGGACACTGATAGCATAGTAGTTAGAATTTACAAGCCAAGTCAGTTTTCTTTGCCCCTAAACTTTGTAATGCCCTTTTGTTAAATCTATCTTACAGGCAAAAACTATGAAAAAGATTGTGTTGAGGCTACAATGCCAGAGCTGCAAACATGTCTCCCAACACCCAATTAAGATTGGCTTCTCATATTATTACTCATATTATTATTATCATTATTATTTTATTTATTTATTTATTTTAGGCAAGCATTCAACATTCCCTGCTAGGCATCACTTTAGGTGGTCCCCACATTGTAAGGATTTTATTAGACTTTTGGCATGCAACTGGATGATTAAAATGGCATGTAGCCAATAGGAAAACATTTTGTTCCATTGACCATACATGGTGGGATTCATTTTTTCCTCCTGTTTATTCTGTTATGAGAAATAGGGTTGGATTTTGGAGTGTGATGACTTTGATTTGTGGCCTTCACTAAATTTAATGTGAACAGTTAGACACTTTTTGGTTGGTTGATCGGATTCTATTAAAATATACTACTCAAATATCATATGTTAAGTGAAGCATGCTTGGTACATTTTAAATTAAATTTTGTATTTCAAATAGATGTTGCTACGGCTGAAGGGTGTTACGTACCACTGACAGTTCGTGCATACTATATCTATTTTGATAAGTTGCATTACTGGGGTGTTGTAATTTTACATTTCATTTGATTTCTCATAGTTTGTTGTTGGGAATCTATAACAAGAAAGAAAAACATGGATACTCAGAGGTTAATATTGACTTTATTTTAGGTTGAATTCAAATGTTGGAGTGAATTAAGTTGTGAACATTCATGCTTTTCAAAAAAAAAAAAAAAAAAGAACATTCGGTTTAATAAAAAAGTTAATGGTTGCTTCCAGGTCATTCATAATGATGAAGTTGCATTGAAATTGTAGCGTGTTGCTTTTGAGTGGGTCATGACATATGACCAGTTGTAGGTTGATCATTTCTCTTATCAAAATACCTTGAACTAGAAGAAAAGTAGAGAAGGTGTTAAATGCTTTACAGATTCAATGTAGTGAGAACTTGGAAGGAAATTAGTAAAATATGGGCCAGATACGTTATAATTGGTAGGTATCATTTTGAACTTCTACACGCACTTGGATACTCTCATATCTCGCTTTTTGGAAAGTGGGTATTGCTGGTATTCTTAATTGGGTCTTGCATTTTGAATGTCTACATGCACTTGAACTCTCCTAAATCTATTTGTTCGGGTATTACTGGTTTTATCAACTGGTTGTTGCATTTTTTTATTTTTTATTTTTGATATGGAGTATGAATCTTCTTCTCATCATAAACAAGAGAAACGGTTTTGAATGCTTAATTGATGTATGAGTCTTCTCCTTGTGGTTTCTTTTCCTGTTTTGTCAAATCTATGGATTTATGGGGGGTTGGAATTGGTAAATCCATAGGTTCTGTAAATCTTGACTATAAAACAAGTTGAGGAGATTTCCAATATGTGGATTTCACTAATCCATGATCCTGATCCCTCAGCCCAAACAGCTTAATATGCATAATCAACCTTCATAGGCTTCCTGGTCTTGTTTGCAAATTAGATTAGGCTTTTAGGCCCATGACATGAAGATGCAACTTTTGCGTCCCGAGTCCATGACTTGGAGATACCAGTTTCTCTAGTTGGTTAAACAACAACAATTTGCATTCTACAACTAAAATCTTCCATTCCATGGGAACTTTTGGTTCATTGGCTAACCATGACCAGGCCCGGCATATTAATGGATTGTATCACTAAACCATGGCCCCACTTGCATAAACTAAAAACCCAAATGTGTTGTATTTAAAAACTAAGTTGAAAAATTGGTGGGAACACATCACATTAAAAGTCCTTTAAAGAAGAAGAACATGTATGTTTTCCTCATTAGAGAGTTAAAACTATAATTCATGCATTAATTTTGAATTCTTTCCTCTCTAGCTTTTCTTAATATACTGATGAAGGCATTGCCTTTTTTTTTTTTTTTTTTTGTGATTGGTTCATATTTAAAGATCCTTCTAGTGTTGTTGTTACAACCCAGGCTAAAAATGTAAAGATTCTTCTTTTGTGGGTCACATATATTTGATGTGGTTGATGAGGAAGTTTGCAAGCTGGATGAAAAGTTCAAGGAAGGGAGTCATGTTCGAGTTCG
This sequence comes from Magnolia kwangsiensis, assembly GCA_037074715.1. Classification (NCBI taxonomy): domain Eukaryota; kingdom Viridiplantae; phylum Streptophyta; class Magnoliopsida; order Magnoliales; family Magnoliaceae; genus Magnolia; species Magnolia kwangsiensis. The sequence goes on from CM073584.1 coordinate 73,107,938, forward strand.
TGTTCTTGGCTTTAGGAATCTATAAGGATTGACAATGGATGTTTTAAACATAACCTAGTTTATTTTCCCCTAGAATAGCAAAAAGTGTGTTTGGTCCGGTCCCATCCACTATTGGTCCATTAGATCAGCAGTTTGGATTATCTACATGGACCCCACTTCTCCAAAATCAATGGTCATAGTATTACTCTAGAAAAAAGTTGTATTTTGTTTTGTTTTTTGTCTATTTTCTAACTTAGACCTTGAATCTTTTCTTCTTTTTTTTTGTGTATGTATGCAGTGTTTCTAATTGTCTTACAAATTCCCTGCTTTATCTTCAAACAGGTGATACTGGCACACTTCCTCTTCTCTACCATTATTATATTATGTCAAGGTAAATTCAAGACGAATCTATGTTTTACATGTCACAGCCACTCAGAACACAATGAATGGTGATTTAGAGTGTGAGCTAATTTTAGTTGCTAACTGGTGCTGATGCCTTTTACTGCTACACGGCTCACCAAAGATCGACAAAAGAAACCAGTCCCTTGGAAACAATGGCAATCATTGGCAACAAGGAGATCAATGACATTAACCAAGGTATGTCACCTTTTCTTTTCTTGTCTTTTCCTTCTTTTTTTTTTAAACTTCTTGATCAGAAAGATTTTCTCTATGGCTACGGATTGTTAGTGGCCATGACCTATATAGCTACGGATTTAATCCGTAGTAAAGTTTAAAGAGCTTGGTGCCAATGGCTACGGTCGTACTGTATGCTAGTCATCTTTAACTACGGATTTTATCCGTAGCTTTTGACAATGTAGTGGTGGCTAGCACAACTATCAGCAAAGGTCCTGACTGCTGGTAAAGCCTTTATAGATTGAGGCTTTACCGGCTGTTAACCGACCGCGGGAAAAGGATTTGCCAGTGGTTTTCTGGGTCTTTGCCGGCAGTTTTAACCGCTGGTAAAGGCTAGTTTTCTTGTACTGTGACGGACCAAAGAAGGCCCAATCGGAGGTGGAATCGCAAAGTGGAATGAGTTTTTGGATATATTATATATGATTTTTGGGTAGGACCTACTTAATCCAACCAACCCACTATGTCGGGTTGTCCACACAGGCTGGATTTGCAAGATTCCATCACATTGATGATCAAAAGTCTCATTTAATTTCATTTTTACTATAAATAATAAATTTTAATTCAAGTATAACTTTTGATCCTTTGAGTTGTACAAGTCGTGCCCAACATGAAAAGGGCTTAGAAAAGTTAGGAGAATAATGCGGCTAGGCTAAAATGGACACTTACTATTTTTTTTCTAAAAACCACGAAGTCTAGTAGGAATAAAGATCATCTCCAAATAGTAAGTTTACTATTTATAATAAGTCACATTTTTAGGGTGTTCAAGTTGGAGTCTAAGTCTAAAACTCCGTCCTAAGTTTGAGTTCCTTATTTAAAGAGTTGTAATTTCTTCTTTTTTTAATCATCAATCAAGTTGTTTCAAATTTATTAGGAATTAGTCATGCTTTTATCCCTCTAGTATTCAAGGAAACTCTGTGAGGAGTTGAGAGAGCTCTATGGATTCAGAGTCGCTATCCCCTAAGGAAGATAGTGATCGACCTCATCACGTCCCTCCCTATGCCATGAGATGATAGAATGGATGGATGGCGTGGATAACACACATTGTCAAGCCTGAGTCCTAATGACCATTCCGTTCCTTAGGACCTCACGGTTCTCTTGGTTGAATTTCGGTGACCCGCAACTTGTAGATAGCGTTTGCGAGTGACCTTGAGTCACACCCTGTCAACCCGAGTCAACTCAACCCGAGACTTATACCATTATAATCGCATCGTCGTCACGGTTCCAACACCGCGTCTCGTGTGTCAATGCGATACTTAGATCATAAGATGTAGACTGTGCATTATAATAGTCGTGGACCACACGTTGCGGGACCCACCTATCGCAATAGCACCATTCCCTAGGCCATCATGGGGTGATGTCATCACCTCATGCTAGGTAATGATTTCTTTCTCTCTTCCCCATAAGTCAATTCTTACACCCACCATGATTTCCTTACACCTATCATCATTACCTTACAAGTAATGATTATCTTTCTCTCCCTCTTATCTCTCTCTCCCTCCTTTCCTTCCATTCTCCATTAGCAAAGCTTGGGACGTCCAAGCAACCCCAAAAATTCAGCAAATTCCTCTCTCTAGTACCCCAATCCAACCATCAAGAGTCAATCTCCACCATTAAAAGATCATCTTAGGAGCTTTGGAGCACTAGGGAGGAAGAAGAATATCAAGATCCAAGGTGGGTACCATGTTTAAGGTAGATCTTTCATTTTTCTTTGATTTTCTTTCTTAAAATCATGTAGGACCCACCAATCAATGATGAAGATCCTACTTGACCCTTTGGATGTGGTTAATGGCTCATCCTTGATGCATGCATGATCCATGATAGGCTCATTCTCCATGAACTACATCATGATGTTTTGAGTTAATCCATGCTATTGATGGGTTATCTAGGCCCTTGATTTATTATGGGGATGGCATCCCCACCTTGATTTACTAATTTGAGGGCCATTTGATGAATGTATGACGTAAGATGTAGATCCTAGAGGGACCCATAGTTGGGGGGCTCCATTTCTCATCTCTCTCCTCTCTCTCTCTCTCTCTCTCTCTCTCTCTCTCTCTCTCTCTCTCTCTCTCTCTCTCTCTCTTGATCCTTGCATGATGGCCCACTTGATAATGTATGTTGCTGTCCAAACTTGGGACATCCACACATCCAGATTTTTGGGCCACCTTTTTGCCCATTTACGGGCCAATCTAGATGAGGGAAAATACATAGATCAACCCAATTTTCTAGATGGGTGGCTCACCCACGTGGACTCCTTGCATGACGTATATGTTTCATCCAACCCAACCACCCATGGGGCCCACCTTACTGACATTCAGCAGCGAGCTGGACAGCCTAGCACTGCTGGTACCATCCAGCTAGCCTAGATAAAGAGAAAATACAAATATCAACTTGATTGGTTGGTGGGCCACACATGTGGACCCACCTCAATGTATGTATTCTATATCAGCACCATCTGTCCGTTATGGGACCCACCCCACATGTGTTGCATGTGTGGAGGTGGGGCCCACCAGATGTATGCATTGTATATTCACATCGTCCATATCTGGATGGAAATGGTGGGACTCCACCTTAATATATGTGTTATATCAAGCCGTCCATCCATTTTGTTAGACGTGGGACCCACCCCACACATGCTACACATGTGGAGGTGGGGCCCACCTTGATGTACATATTATATATTCACACCGTCCATCTCTGGAGAGTGCCATGTTGGGCCAACCATGATGTATGAGTCCTATCCACACCATCCAGCACTCTGGATGGTGGGACCCACCTCTATGTATGTGTTGTACATTCACATCGTCCGTCCTTGGACGATGGTGCGCGGGCCCACCATGTTGTACATGCTATATCCACGCCGTCCAATCCCTGGACGTGGGCTTGTAAGTGCTATGATTTCATATCCCTTTGGTTGTCAAATTTTGTAGTGTCAAAACCTATATCTATGTCTTGTATATCTTGTGTTTCATGTTTGAGACTATTCATTGCTTCAAGACATTGTATTTCAAGACAAGAACTTAAATGAAGAAAGTTTCAAGTCATGGATGAAGAATTCAAGAATAGAAGTCTCCAAGTATGCATGTTCAAGATTCAAACAAGTACAAGTATAAAAGAAGACTTTGTCAACTCAAGAAAGGATCAAGCTCGAGAAGGCCTACAATAAGATTTGTAAATTCTCATGCTTCTCTTAAGGGTCATCTGAGTGTACAGACTATCAATGTCCATCTCACTTTTAAGGTTTATTTGACCTTAGATTGACCTTAGGATGGGCTTTACTGTAGGTCATTCTGAATACATAATTTGTATATTTTAATATGTTTGTTCGGGCTGTTCTAAGACCAGTCTTAGAGACTTTAAGACCAGTCCTAGTTCTGCTATGACCAGTCTTAAGTTTTTCAGGACCAGTCCTAGGTTGTTGAAGATTTTTGAATTTTTCTGGTTGTCCCACGACCAGTCCTGGACATCCTTCGACCAGTCCTGTGAGCTGTACGACTCGTCCTTCGACCAGTCTTAACCCTACGACTCAAACTCCAGCAACTAATCTAGGGGTCCTACGACCAGTTGTAGGTGACCCACGACCAGTCGTAGGTGGCCCACGACCGATCGTAGGCTACCCAGGACCAGTCGTGGAACAGCTAATCCTTATCCTGTGGAAATCTTTGAAAATCTTTGAAGCTACGATCAGTCCTAGGATCCTAAGACCATTCATAGATGGGATTTTTCAGGCAATAAATAGAGCACGAACTTTAGAGTTTTTCAATTCAATTCAACTAAATTCAAGCAATCTTTAGGCTATACTCTGAGATAAGTTCGTGTTTGTTTTTAAGCTACTTTGTGCTCATTTAATATTTCTTTTGCTAGCTTGTTTATTATTTGATTTTGATCTACATTCCAATCTTATTTGAAAAGGGAAATTTCTGATATTCCTTCTTCTTGAATTCAAAATCAAATAGAACTAGCCCTTTTGATTTAAAATCAATTAGACTTAGAACCATTCTTAAAGTGAGTATTGGACTTTGAACGTTGAATCAAACTTCTACTCCGATTGGTTCTACCGGGCTACTTCAAAAGGAGATTCAGGTATTTTACATTTGTGTAATTTATACTCTTTGATTTTGTTTGAGATTTTTGAGAAAAATCTCATTGTTTTGGTTATCTGAGGAGAGCTAGAAAACTCAGATTGTGTGGATTTTTGGATTGTGTAAGCCCGAGATAAAAAGACACAATTGTGAAGGTTTTAGGTAAACCTGTGAAACCTATTTTGATAGTGCATGCTAATATCCCCTGTGTGAGGATATTAGGAGTGAAGTAGCTTTCTATGTGGCTGTTAGATAATAGTTTGTGTACACACAGGCGAACCACTATATATCGTTTTGTTGTGGATGTGCTTTATTCTTTCATTCTTTTATTCATTCAGTTTTGTGGATTTATTTTTGCAAGTTATTTTAGTTTCCTTGCTTTTTATTTGTCATTGGTTTGTGATACAAAGGACGTTCTAAATATAAGATTGTCCTACCTTTAACCTTTGATTTTTGGTACAAGGTTGTCCTTAGAACTGATATAGTATCATTCTCTTAATTCTAGGTTATTGAGATTACTTTTAATTCAGCATTGTGCTTTATTTCTTTTATTATTCCGCTGTTTTAAGTTTTATTTGGCATTGCCCTATTCACCCCCCCCTCTAGGGCATATAGCTAGGCCCTTTCAAGTGGTATCAGAGCCTAATTGCTCGTGCTTATTGTTTATTTATTGGATTTATTTCCTGAGCTAACGATCTAAGCTATATTAAGATGTCAAATTTTGATAGCCTATCAGTCACTAGGCCACCACCCTTTAATGGCACAAACTATGCCTATTGGAAAGCCAGGATGAGGATCTTCCTCAAATCCTTAGATGAAAGTGTGTGGCTAGCCACAGTGAATGAATGGAACCCTCCTATCACTGAAGTAACTAATGACGATGGTTCAAAATCAATGAAACTAACAGTTTATTCTCTTTGGACCACACTTCAGAAAAGTGAGAGTAGTGCCAATGCAAAAGCACTAAATGCAATTACTTGTGCATTATCACCAGATGAATTCAAAAGAATCATCTCTTGTGAAACTACAAAACAAGCATGGGATGTATTAGAAATTACACACGAGGGTACATCAATTATCAAGAAATCTAAAGTCCAACTCCTCACAACTAAATCTGAAGAAATTCATATGGAGGAGAATGAGATGTTTATGGACTTCTACACTAGATTGAATGACATTGTAAACTCTATGTGGGGTCTTGGTGATAGAATTCCAGAAAGTAAACTAAATGCAATTACTTGTGCATTATCACCAGATGAATTCAAAAGAATCATCTCTTGTGAAACTACAAAACAAGCATGGGATGTATTAGAAATGACACACGAGGGTACATCAATTGTCAAGAAATCTAAAGTCCAACTCCTCACAACTAAATTTGAAGAAATTCATATGGAGGAGAATGAGATGTTTATGGACTTCTACACTAGATTGAATGACATTGTAAACTCTATGTGGGGTCTTGGTGATAGAATTCCAGAAAGTAAAGTGTGAGTAAAGATACTATGCTCACTTCCTGAACGGTTCAATTCTAAAGTGACTGCGATTCAGGAACTTCGTGATACAGATACCATGAGGGTTGAGGAACTAGTTGGTTCACTACAAACCTACGAGTTGTCAAAAGCTCCTAAAGGAAAATCAGTTGCTCTCAAATCATCAAATGTTTCACAAGAAAGAACTTCGGACTTTGAAAATTCCGAAGATGATATGACGCTTTTAGCAAAAAAAATTTTACAAAATTTTCAAAAGCAAGAAAAAAGTTAATTTTCAAAAGTCAAATGATAAGAGACGATCTAAACCTAGAGCTCAAAAATCTTTGAAAGATAGTCAATGTTACAACTGTCAAGAGTATGGGCACTTAGCTAACAAATGTCCTAAAAAGGACAAATCAAAAAGGAAAAGCATGATGGCTAGTTGGGATGAATCATCTGATTCTGAATCCTCTTCTAAATCAGAAGATTCTGAAACCGAGTCGGACGATGATGTTAAAGCCCTTATACTTCTAGCCAAGATCACTTTTTCAGATAATGATGATATATCTAGTGAAGAAAATCTGAATAATGATTGCGATAGTGAAGATGATCTTCAGGATGCTTATAATGCCCTTTATAAGGAGAGTTGTAAAATTTTTGTCAAGCTTAAATTACAAAAAGAAAAATTTTCTAAGCTTAAGGAAGATTATAAGTCTCTCGTTTTAGAAAAGTCTCATATTTTCGATTCTTTTGAAAAGACCAAATGTGATTTAGATTTCAAAACCTCCAAAATTGAAGATTTGAGATCCGAAAATGAGAAACTCAAAAATGAGGTAGCTTTTCTTCTAAGTTTGAAAGACACATGGAAATATGCCCAAGGTGATCCTAAATTGGAAAAATTATTGTCCGGATCAAGAAAATGTGGCGATCGATCTGGGTTGGGGTATGATAAAAATACTTCTCTTAAACAAAAGAACATTGCTCCTAAATTTGTAAAAGGAGAGTCTTCAATCTCAAAAGAAAAGAATACTTATCAAGATTTTTTCAAAAATTCAAGGACTTTTCAAAAACCTAAAGGTAGCCATGTCAACTTTGATTTTCGAAACTGAAATTCATTGGCTGAAAAAATAATTGATCTACTCAAGAAGCTATTAAAGTCTAACTCTATAGGTCTCTCCTATAACAACAGATAGAAAAAGACCATCTATACTCCTAAACCCAAAACAGTTCTGAAATGGGTTCCTAAAGTTGCCAGCTTGGTTGCCCACACTACTTTCAAAACTACAAGCCATTCAAAGTGGTATCTAGATAGTGGTTGCTCCAGGCATATGATAGGCGACAAGGCTTTATTCACCGATCTAAAAGATATGACTAACGGGTCAGTCACATTTGGTGATGGAAGCAATTGCAAGATCATTGGCCAAGGTACGATTCAGCTTTATAACCTTCCCTTATTTAAGAATGTTTTATATGTTGAGGGCTTGAAACACAACCTACTAAGCATTTCTCAGATATGCGATAACAACCATAGTGTGAAGTTTTCTAATCAAGGTTGTGAAATACTTAATGAAAAGGGTTCTGTTATATTAACTGGTTGCAGAACTTCTAAAAACTGCTACATCGTTAGTGATGCAAGCTCATCTACTCAATCATGTTACATGGTCCATACCGATGAGACTGAATTATGGCATAAACACCTTGGACATGTACACTGTCAGAACTTATTTAGATTGAGCAAAAGAGAACTAATTAGAGGTCTACCCAAATTTCAAAGAGTAGACAAAATATGTGGTGAATGCCAGTTGAGCAAACAGACTAGGAGCTCTCACAAGAAAGTGAACTCAAATACCACATCTAGACCACTCGAGCTTCTCCACTTGGATCTTATTGGACCAACCAAATCAGAAAGTCGAGGAGGTAAAAAATACATCTTGGTTATTGTAGATGACTATACCAGATTCACTTGGGTATCTTTCTTAAAAGATAAAACTGAAACCCTAGATGAAGTGAAAAAGGTCATTAAACGAATCCAAAATGAGAAAGGTTCTCATGTTAGTAAGATCCGTAGTGATCATGGATCCGAATTTAAAAATAATAGTTTTGAGAAATTCTGTAGCGATCAGGGAATATCGTATGAATTCTCTGCACCCAAAACACTGCAACAAAATGGTATAGTTGAAAGAAAAAATAGAGTGCTTTAGGATATGGCTAATGTTATGTTGAATAGCATGAAGCTCTCTAGAAATCTTTGGGCTGAAGCAGTTAATACCGCATGTTATATTATTAATAGGGTTTATACCAGTAAACATGATAATAAGACTGCTTATCAATTATGGTTTGAAAAGAAACCTACTGTCAAATACTTTCGAGTTTTTGGCAGTAAGTGTTATATTTTACGTGATCGTGAAAATTTGAAAAAGTTTGATACGAAGAGTGATGAAGGTATTTTTCTTGGTTATTCTTTAAACAGTCGAGCTTATAGGGTTCTAAATAAGAGAACTGGTGTGATTCAAGTGTCCATCAATGTGGTCATTGATGATCATTTGAAAACACCAGCTCCGAGTTCAGATGATGCTGAAGCTCTTATTATCGACAATCAAGATACCTCATCAAGTCAAAAAGAGTCTGAACCAAGGACTGTCAAAGATCATCCAACCAATTAAATTCTTGGAAACCCTCTCACTGGAGTTCGTACTCGCAAACAACTTGAGAACATATGTAATTATATTTGTTTTACATCCCAAATAGAACCGGTCAATGTGAAAGAAGCACTTTCTGACAAAAATTGGATAATTGCTATGCAGGATGAACTTAATCAATTTGTTCGTAATGATGTCTGGTATCTTGTTCCTAGACCTAAAGATAAACACATTATTAGAACAAAATGAATCTTTAAGAATAAGTCTGATGAACTTGGAAATATAATACGAAACAAGGCTAGACTAGTTGTATAAGGGTACACTCAGATTGAAGGCATCGATTACGATGAAATCTTTACTCCAGTCACTCGCCTTGAATCAATCAGACTTTTTATTTCCATCGCATGCTTTAAAAAATATGAGATTTATCAAATGGCTGTAAAGAGTGCCTTCTTGAATGGCGATTTACATGAAGAGGTGTATGTTGAACAACCTTCAGGGTTTGAAGACCCCAAGTTATCTAACCATGTATTTCATCTTTAAAAAGCTCTCTATGGTCTAAAACAAGCGCGCAGGGCATGGTTTGAGAAATTGACTAAATTCTTACTTAGTCATAGCTTTCAAGTAAGAAGTGTTGATAAGACGCTCTTTGTTAAGAAACATAACAATGATATTTTGATGGTTCAAATTTATGTTGATGATATTATTTATGGATCAACTTACTCTAACATGTCTATTGAGTTTGCAGAGTTAATGAAATCAAGGTTCGAAATGAGCATGGTTGGAGAACTAAACTATTTCCTAGGGTTGCAAGTAAAACAACAACCTGACGAAATTTTCATTTCTCAGACCAAATATGCTTCAAACTTGGTTAAAAGGTTTGGATTTGAGAATGGTAAGAACTTTGATACTCCTATGAGTACAACGTTAAGACTCTCAAAAGACTGTACAGGTAAAGATATAGATCCTAAACTAATCGTAATATGATTGGTAGTTTGTTGTATCTAACTGTTAGTAGACCTGATATCGCGTTAATTGTTGGTGTTTGTGCAAGATATCAGTCTAATCCTTTTATTGTTAAACGGATTATTAGATATGTCGCAAGTACTATAAATTTGGGTCTTTGGTATCCTTTTGATACTAGTGTTCAATTAGCCGGGTACTCAGATGCTGATTGGGCTGGTAATATCGATGATAGAAAATCAAACAGTGGTGGTTGTTTTTACATTGAAAATTTCTTAGTTTCTTGGTTCAGCAAGAAGCAAAGCTCAATATCGCTCTCCACTGCTGAGGCTGAGTATATTGCAGTTGGATATGCATGTACTCAACTAGTTTGGATGAAACGCATGCTAAGCGATTATGAAATTAATCAAAATTCAATGATCTTACATTGTGATAATTCCAATGCTATAAATATTTCTAAAAATTCAATCCAGCATTCACGTACTAAGCACAATGACATTAGGTATCATTACATTTGTGAGTTGGTTGAAAAAAAAGTTATTTCTTTGGAATATATACCAACCGAAACTCAACTTACTGATATATTTACTAAACCGCTCGACAAAAGTAGGTTTAATAAATTGAAATTTGATCTTGATAAGTGCATTTTACATTGAGTATTCTTACTTGCATGTACCATAGTGTATTATATTTGGTATTATATGTGTTAAAATTTTAATTTTTTACATTAAATATGTATTTTTGGTCGATGCTCGACCGGTCGTATCTGTACACGACCAGTCGTGGTACGACCGGTCGTAAACATCACTCGACTGGTCGTGGAGCTCATGAACATGATATAATTTGGAGAAAACCTCTTTCTTCTTCATTTTCACTCTAACCTACGACGAGTCGTGGCTCGACCAGTCATAGGATTTCTTGTATTTCTTCAAGGTTAGTCCTATTTTTTCAGTTTTCTTGGAGTTTGATGTTCTCTATGCTTTGATTTGATCATTGTGTAGCTTGGTTTCATCTTTTTGTTGAGTTTTTGAAGGGTTTCTTCTCAAATTGCTGATCTAGAGAAAATCCATCCTTCTTTTTGTGCATTTCTCTTGCTCTTAGTATATCTTGTTGAAGATGGATGCTAGAGGGAAGAAGAAAACATCCCGTGGTCCATCCTCATCTAGATCTACACCGATAACAAAACGGCACCTTCAGTCACCCGAAGATGATCCTCAAGATGTACGGGATTTGTGTGTTCGTAATGTTAACGTTGAGTATACCGCTGATCTCAATCACATTGCTCCATATGGTATTGTCCCTCTCCTTGAATCTGTTGGCTGGGCTAACATTTTACTTTGGGGTGGGCATACATAACAGTCTATTGCACAATCAATGGTTGCATGTATCTCAGAATTCTCCCTTAACAACTTAACTTTTTCAATTGATACTAGAGAAGAAAAATTTGAAGTAGACCGTCATTTAATATCGGGTATTATGGATATACCCGTTAATGATGAAGGTATTCCGATTCATACTCTATACGTCAAACCATCTGAATCGAAAAAATGCATGTTAACAAGAGACTTATGCAAAATTAATGCGCAATGGACACACAAAGGGAATACGCTCCCTTCAAAGTATCTGTTACCTAGATACAGAGTGTTACATCATTTTTTCATTTCAAATTTATATCCTCGGTCCGATAATAAAATCGAGTTGACTTCTTTCATGGTTCGTGTATTGCATTCTATTATTTTTGGTACCAAGGTCTGCCTTCTTTCATTGATCTGTCATTTTTTCTTACAGTTTCGTCTCCATCCGGGTCATAATGATGTTCCATTTGGTTATCTTATGACTGTATTAGTCACTCACATGCTTGTCGATAAACCTATTAATGAGGAACCAATTCATCATCTTATTTCAACAATGCCAATCTTAATAAGATGAAGTTGGATTTGCTTCTTGGCCAAGTAGATGAAGGTGGTGTTGGTGGTGATGGTGGTGAAGCTGAAAATGAAGGGAAAGCTGGCGATCTTCCTCAACAGGATGTTAATATGGATGAGTTATTTGATGAGATAGAAACTGATTCACCAAATGATCTTGATTACGATCCATCTAGTTATGATGCACGCCTTCGTGCATTGGAGAAGAAGGTTGATAACATGAGTGTAGCTCATGATATGCAGTTTAAATATATGCAAAAATATCTTCGTCGCATAATAGGGGCTTACACCAGATTGATCCTACTATCCCTGCTCCCTCCTCTAGATCTGATTAGGCGAATTATCTTTTGGATTGTATAACATTTTCTTATCTTTTATTTTGGATATTGTATTAACTTGGTTATGGCTTGATGATTCTGGTTTATGCTATGTCCTTCCATATTTCTTTCTCATTATCCGCTTTTTATTATTCTCTATATTGTTGTGACTTTCCTATTGTTCCTTTCCCTTGTCATTTTGTGACAAAAAGGGGGAGTAGTATGGAAGTAATTTGTTTGGATTGATTGATTGAGAAGGATATGTGGATTGAGAATATGGAGTCTTGATGTTTACATGTTGTTTATTGTTTACATGAGCAGTACTCGTATCTCTCAGGGGGAGAAGAGTAATTTGTATGATTTGCTCTTATCTGTATAATATGTGTTTTATCACAAATTTGACAAAGGGGGAGATTGTAAGTGCTATGATTTCATATCCCTTTGGTTGTCAAATTTTGTGGTGTCAAAACTTATATCTATCTTGTATATCTTGTGTTTCATGTTTGAGACTATTCATTGCTTCAAGACATCGTATTTCAAGATAAGAACTTAAATGAAGAAAGTTTCAAGTCATGGATGAAGAATTCAAGAATAGAAGTCTCCAAGTATGCATGTTCAAGATTCAAACAAGTACAAGTATAGAAGAAGACTTTGTCAACTCAAGAAAGGATCAAGCTCGAGAAGGCCTACAATAAGATTCGTAAATTCTCATGCTTCTCTTAAGGGTCATCTAAGTGTACAGACTATCAATGTCCATCTCACTTTTTAGGTTTGTTTGACCTTAGATTGACCTTAAGATGGGCTTTACTGTAGGTCATTCTGGATACATAATTTGTATATTTTAATATGCTTGTTCGGGCTGTTCTAAGACCAATCTTAGGGACTTCAAGACCAGTCCTAGCTCTGCTACGACCAATCTTAAGTTTGTCAGGACCAGTCCTAGGTTGTTGAAGATTTTTGAATTTTTCTGGTTGTCCTACAACCAGACATATGAGCTGTACGACTCGTCCTTCGACCAGTCTTAACCCTACGACTCAAACTCCATCAACTAATCTAAGGGTCCTACGACCAGTCGTAGGTGACCCACGACCAGTCGTAGGTGGCCCACGACCGATCGTAGGCTACCCAGGACCAGTCGTGGAACAGCTAATCCTTATCCTACAAAAATCTTTGAAAATCTTTGAAGCTACGATCAGTCATAGGATCCTAAGACTAGTCGTAGATGGGATTTTTCAGGCAATAAATAGAGCATGAACTTCAGAGTTTTTCAATTCAATTCAACTAAATTCAAGCAATCTTTAGGATATACTCTAAGATAAGTTCGTGTTTTTTTTTAAGCTACTTTGTGCTCATTTAATATTTCTTTTGCTAGCTTGTTTATTATTTGATTTTGATCTACATTCCAATCTTATTTAAAAAGGGGAATTTCTGATATTCCTTCTTCTTGGATTCAAAATCAAATAGAACTAGCCCTTTTAATTTAAAATCAATTAGACTTAGAACTATTCTTAAAGTGAGTATTGGACTTTGAACTTTGAATCGAACTTCTACTCCGATTGGCTCTACCGGGCTACTTCAAAAGGAGATTCAGGTATTTTACATTTGTGTAATTTACATTCTTTAGTTTTGTTTGAGATTTTTCAGAAAAAATCTCATTGTTTTGGTTATCTGAGGAGAGCCAGAAAACTCAGATTGTGTGGGTTTTTGGATTGTGTAAGCCAGAAATAAAAAGACACAATTGTGAAGGTTTTAGGTAAACCTGTGAAACTTATTTTGATAGTGTACGCTAATATCCCTTGTGTGAGGATATTAGGCGTGGAGTAGCATTCTGTGTGGCTGTTAGATAACAATTGGTGTACACACAGGCGAACCACTATATATCGTTGTGTTGTGGATGTGCTTTATTCTTTCATTCCTTTATTCATTTAGTTTTATGAATTATATTTGTGGATGAATGTTGTAATAACTTAGGATTTATTTCTGCAAGTTATTTTGATTTCCTTGCTTTTTATTTATCATTGGTTTGTGATACAAAGGACGTTCGAGAAATAAGGATGTCCTACCTTAAACCTTTGGTTTTTGGTGCAAGGTTGTCCTTAGAACTGATATAGTATCATTCTCTTAATTCTAGGTTATTGAGATTACTTTTAATTCAGCATCGTGCTTTATTTCTTTTATCATTCCGCTGTTTTAAGTTTTATTTGACATTGCCCTATTCACCCCCCCTCTAGGGCATATAGCTAAGCCCTTTCAGGGCCCACCTCGTTATAAGTGTTTGACCTGCACCATCCACAGCAGCGGCCCACTCTGATGTATTTTATTCACGCTGTTTAGGGCAGACGGTGCATCGGTATGTATGCGTTGTATATCTAGTTGGTGGGGTCCATTTTGTGTTGCAACAGGCCCACCTTGACGTATGTAATGTAGGCACATTGTCCATCTATTTTTTTGGACCTTTAGGCTGAACTGTGAGGCCCACCTGGTTGTGTATATTATGCATGTTGTCCATTTATTTACTGGACTATATGGGTGCCCCATCAGGCCCAATATGATGTATATATGGCCCTTTATGTGAGGCCCAATATGCAGTGTGTGAGGCCTAATGTGAAATATATGAGGCCCATGAGATGAGGCCTAGTATGATGTATATGAGGCCTTTGTGTGAGGCCCAATAGGATGTGTATGAGGCCCTTGAGTGAGGCCCATTGTGATGTATATGTGGACCATTTGGTGAGGCCTATTATGATGTATGAGAGGCCCATATGGTAAGGCCCAATGTGATATATGAGTGGCCTTGTGGTGAAGCCGTTACGATGTGTAAACTGACCATGGTGTATATAGTAATGTTTATGATGCCCAACTATTGTCCTAGCTAGTATAAAGCCTATGGGCCCCCATCATGAGATAGATTCTATGGGCCATGCCTTGGGAGCAATGACGATTAAACGTCTACATTGTAAGAGCAATGGTGGTTAAATGTCCACCTCGTAATCCTCCCTAAGGCCCATTGATTAGGTTTATTCTCATTTCTCCCTTAGTGGGCTAACCCAAATTGATGGGCCGCCACTATTATTAGTATGATCTATCTCACCTTATTAGGCTATCCCAATTCTTTAGGTTCCCATTGATGCTAGTAGAAATACTCAAACCTGGAAGCCCACTTTTAGGCCCATGAGTAGGTCATCTAGACCCATCCTTGTTATAAGGAGGATGCATCATCACCTCTGGCCATAGGTAAAAGAATATGCGGTATTAGATTTGGTATATCCACTGTTGAGGATTGATCCTCATGTTATGGAAAAGATTTGTTGTCCTTCTATGGACCCCGCCATATATAGGCCGATTATTGATTATGATTATGTTAGTATACGCGCTGAGCATGTGTTAGCATAGCATTATGATTATATAAGGTCATTATGAGATTTATTATGATTATATGAGACCCATCGTGATTGTATGAGGCCCATTGTGTGATTGCATGAGGCCCATTGTAATTTTATAAGGCCCATTGTGATTGTATGAGGCCTATTGTGAGATTGTATGAGGCTCATTGTGATTGTATGAGGCCCATTATGATTGTATGAGGCCCATTATGATTGTATGAGGCCTGTCGTGATTGTATGAGGCCCATTGTGATTGTATGAGTCTCATTATGATTGTATGAGACCCAATTGTAATGTATGAGGCCCATCATATGTGTGAGGACCATTATTGTCACGCCTCAAATCCCGAAATCGAATTTATAGGAATCCCGATCACCGAATCCAGTGCCGACAGCCTCCGTAGTACCCCATTCTCGGCTCCTAGCATTCATATATACCTGAGTGGACCTCAACAATGGGCCTATATACATGCAAAGATGAACTTAAATATATGGGCCTATATGCATCCAAGTGGGCCTCATGTGAGGCTTGCCATAATGTTTATTTTCACATCCAATCTGTTGAAAAGGTCACATAATTAGGGGGGGTCCACCATAATATTTATTTTCCATCCATCTGTTCATAGGGTCAAGTGGACCATGGGCCCACTGAAAATGCTTATTTACCATACAATCTATCCATAAGGTCACATGGACAGGGAGGGCCCACTATAATATTTATTGTCATCCAAACCTGTTCATAACGTCACGTGGCCAGGGGCCCACGTGATGGACGGCGTGGACACAATACATACATCTGGGTGGGGCCCACGGCCACGCCACCGCTAGGCGCTAGCACGTTTCCAGCAGCATGGGCCCACTATAATGTTTATTTATCATTCAACCAATTCATGAGGCCACGGTTGGGGGCCCACCGCAGGGTGGTTCGCCAATCCAACCCACTCATTATGTGTGTCCCACCTAGCTGAGGGTCCAGACCAAGTTTCAGCCATGTCCAAATCTCAGGTAGGCCTCACCAAGTGCTATCATATGTTTCAGGCATGTCTTCACATGATTTTAAATGGTATGGCCCACCTGAGTACCGTATACTGCTGATTTTGGGGAACAGCCCCTATTCAAAGGAGACTTCTCAAATGCACGGTGCTGATGGTAGAACGCATCACAGTGGGGCCCACAATCGGGACCCGTGGGGCAACCCTAAACGCCCGCCCGCCTGGCGTCTGCAGCAGCAGCGTCAGACGTTGCTGCCTCTTTTTTTCTCTTTTCTTTTTTTTTTCTTTTTTTTTTTTAATATGGGCCTCATGAATAGATGATCCAATCCGTCTATTGTGTGTGTCCCACGTTGTGGACCGTTCAGTCCAAGTTTAGGACGCATCCAAACTTCAGGTAGGCCCCACCAAGTGATTTTATATGTTCAGGCATGTCTCCACATGTTTTTAGATGGTATGGCCCACCTGAGAATTAGATTGATCCCCAATTTTGGTTCAACGCCTAAAATAATCTGAGAAAGAGAATGGACGGCTTGGATCAAGAACATACATCAAGGTGGGGCCATGTTGGAGTAGCCCACTATTTCTCTTCCTTAACGTGGACGTCTCTGGACGTCATGGCATAAAGTCATGCCAATAAAAAAAATATTCTTTTTATCCTAGGTGGGACCCACGTTAACTAGATCTATCCCGTCCATTGCATGTGTCCCATAAAAATAGGGGTTCAAAACAAGTTTCAGGTGGGTCCAAGCTTCTGGTGGACCCCAGCATTCTTTTTCCCAAGTTTTAACGGAAAATACTACCATTCTTAATACCACAGCCCGCCAGATGATTGGATCGGTCTCATTTTTCGGCTCGACGCCTAAAATGATTTGAAAAATGGAATGGACGGCGTGGATTGTATATATACATCAAGGTGGGGCCATGTTGGAGTGGCCCACCATTTCCCTTCCTTTTCTTTTTTTTTTAAAGCTTGTAAGTACACACCCCTGACAGTACACACACTCCACGTTTACCACTTCACTTCCATGCCTCTCGTCCAGCGTCCAGGGACGCTGGATGGCATGGATGAACACATCATCATGGTGGGTCCCACATGTACGTGGCCCACCATATACATATACATATATATATTTATATAATATTAATATAATAATACATATGTATATATATATATACATATATCATATCACCTAAAATGTGGTGGACCACACCATTTGATGAATGGAGTAGATTTAACATGGTTTGGTGAGGCCCACTGCATTCTAGGGAGAGAGAGAGAGGGAGAGAGAGAGATAGAGAGAGAGAGAGAGAGAGAACTAAGCGGCTTAGATGGAGGGACCCCGCCACTATGGGTCCCTCATATGATTGAAACACATACATCAAGTGGCTCCCACAACAAGTGGGCCCTTAAAATTTGAAATGAATGATGATCACCCACCTCTAAGCCTCCTCCTTGCTCCCTTAGCCTCCAATGCTCCTTTGCTTGACTTTTAACGGTGGTAGATGATGGATCAACGGTTGAGATGAGAGATGAGAGAGTAGGGAAGGTGGGCCACACTTGGCATTTGGGAGAGGGAGAGAGAGCTTGGACGTGTGAAGCTCTTGTGCTTGGAATTTTTTTTTGAGAATGAATGAGAGAGAGAGGGGAGTGATGGGTGAAAAAGGGTGATGGAGTGATGTGGTGTGATGGGTAATGGGTGGAGTGGTGTGTTGTAAGAAGGGATGGGTGGAGAGAGAGGTGAAGTGATGTGAGGGTTGACCTTGGGCTTGCTTGTGTAAGAGAAAGGTATAGGTTGTTGTACTTGGGTATGGAGTGACTTGACTTGTACTTGACATGAGTGATTGATTGATTGATGAGACATCTCGTAGAGATTCCTTCGTAATTCGCAACCTTCGGTGTTTCTTCAGAACGGACGTAGACCGTCATCTTCCAGCCTGGGTATCGGTTTGGTGCGCGAACTGCGGGGACGGCGCGGTCGCTAAGGTATAGGTTTCAATTTTATCCGTCTTTAGCATACAGGTCTCATCTTAGGATCACGCGCAAACATCAGAAAGTGGTCAAGGATTGCCGAATTTGACCGGAAGGATCGCGGGAGTCGACAGAACAGTACGAACTAGGATACGGGTCTTACAATTATACATGTGAGGCCTATTATATGTGTGAGGCCTACCATATGTTATAAAACCGTATCCTAATTCGTACTGTTCCTTAGGCTTTCAGGGTCATTCCGATCGATTTTTGGTGACTCGCGATCTGCAACCGGCGTTGCGCACAATCCTAAGACGGATCCTGTCGGTCTGAGTCAGTTCGACTCGAGACTTGTACCAATGCGACCGCGCTGTCGCCGTGGTTCCGATGCCGCGTCTCACGCGCCGAGGCGATACCCAGGCCAGGAGATGTGGGCCTACGTTCAGTTTGAGAAAACACCGCACGTTGCAAGTATCAAGGAAATCTCTACGATATGTCCCATCAATCAATCACTCCATCAATCAATCCCATCACCTCATGTCAAGTACACCATCACCTCACACCCATCCCCAAGCAATCCATAAGTCAACAAAGTTCTTACACAAGTCACGTTTTTCTTACACA
Source organism: Magnolia kwangsiensis (assembly GCA_037074715.1). Taxonomy (NCBI): domain Eukaryota; kingdom Viridiplantae; phylum Streptophyta; class Magnoliopsida; order Magnoliales; family Magnoliaceae; genus Magnolia; species Magnolia kwangsiensis. The sequence continues at coordinate 73,126,909 of CM073584.1, forward strand.
CACCACTCTCTCTCATCACTTCTTACATCACTCTCTCTCATCTCTCTCATTTCTCTCAAAAACACCATGAGAGCAACCGTCCAAGCTTCCATGAAGGAGTTAGATGTGGCCCACTTCCTACCTCCCATCCCCACCATCCAAAGATCATCTAGACCGTTGAAATCATTCCATTAGAAATCTAAAGGCTATAGGCGGAAGAAGGAAGATGAGATCAAAGGCGGACGATTCTTTATTGTTTGTGGGTGCCTCTCTCTCTCTCTTTTTCTCTTTCTCTCTCCCCCTCCTTTTCATTTCCTTTTGTATTTGAAAATGTGGTCATGTGGCCCACCCGGATGGACCCCACCATGAAGCGTATATATTTTAGCCAAGCCATCTATAGGTGGGGCCCACTTCACGTATGTGTTGTACCCACACCATCCATCGGTGGCCCACTTGGGCAGGGCCCACCTTACATGCCAAGCCGTCCAGCGTCAGAGACGCTGGACGTGAATTGTTAAAAAAAAAAAAAAAGAGGTTTCTTTTGGGTTTGGGGGCGGACCGCTCACATAGGCCCCACCTTGATGAATGTATTTAATCCACGCCGTCTATTCCGTTCCCAAGATTATTTTGGGCGTTGAGCCAAAGAATGAGGTCAATCCGATGATCAGGCGGGTCATACCATAGAAAATGGTATTTCTTATCCTTCAAAGGCTATTAGGGCCCACCTTGTTGTTTCTACATGCCAAAACATGCCAAACATTGGACTTGTACGGCATGTTTTGGCCCTAGAATCTTTTGGACGGAGTGGATTTTCTAGAAGTGGGCCCCACATGATTTTCGTTCCAAGAGTTCAAAAAAAAAAAGAGAAAAAAAAAAAACAGCATTGCTGCTGCTGCTGGAAAGGACGCCCAGCAGCGTCCTGGGCGCTGGGATGATCGCTGGCCGACCGTGGGTCCCAAACCGTGGGCCCCATCATGATGTTTGTGGCTATCCACGCCGCACATTTATTGGGTCCCCATTGGAACTGTGGCCCCATCAAGTTTCAGCCACATTCAAGACTCATGTGGCCCACATCAATGGAAATAGTGTTGTTTGAGCGTCTACCATGGAAATCTGTTTTGGGCCCACAGGAGTTTCAGATCATGATGAAATTTTCTTTTATCCTTCATCCAGGTCTGAGTGACCTTATGAACGGTTTGGATGACATTTAAACATTATGGTGGGCCACATACATGGGACCCACAGTGATGAATATGTTTTATCCACCGTCCACGGCTGTGGACGGTGGGACCTACCATGGTGTATGGGTTTCATTCACACCATCTGCCTGACGGTGGAGCCCACCTTGCTGGTGCTCTGTTCACGCCATCCATCCCTGGACGGTGGGACCCACCATGTTTTCTGCATCATATCCCTACCGTCCAGAACGTCCAGAGAGTCTGGACGGTGGACATTTGCTATGCTTACATTATTTTATAATATATCTTATTATATTATACATATATATATATATATATATATATATGGATATATTATATATATTTATATGTTATGAGAGAGAGGGAAGTGGGGTGGCCCATGTACGTGGGACCCCTGTGATGTATGGGTCTTACCCACACCGTCCATCCCTTCATCTGGCGAGCTCATCTGCTCCACACCGTCCATCCATTCGTTTAGCGAGTTTGTCCTACTCCATACTATCCATTCATCTGACATTGCTGTGAGCCCCACCCTAATGGGTATTTTCCATCCAAACTGTCCATCCATTTGGTGGATTTTGGACTGTCCATCTGCTGGACGGTCAGCACCCCACCCATGATGGATATTTTTCCATCCACACCGTTTATTCATTTGATGGACAGCCACCTATGTGGACCCCACATTGTTATGCCAACCGTCCATACATTTGGTGAGCTCGTCCTTAGGCTTGAGAAGAAAAATAACATAGAACCAATATCAAGTGGACCACACTGCAGAGAACATTTGTGGATTGAACGTCAACCATTGAAACTTTTTGGGTCATAGAAGTTTTAGATCTATATGAAAACTATTTTTCCTCTTAATCCAGGTATTCATGACCTTATGATTAGATTGGGTGGAAAATAATGTTATGGTGGGCCCTACCTTGATAATGTGTTGTATACACCATCCATCCATGTGGGGCCAACCGTGATGTATTTATTATCCACGCCATCCATCTTATGCAATGCGGCCCACCTTGATATATGTATTCTATACTCATGACGTCCACCGCTGGACAGTGCCATGTGGGGCCTACCATTGATGCATGTATTGTATACCTTTGTCCTCCGCCCCCCCTTGGACGCATGGCCTACCTTGAGGTACGTGTCATATCTAAACCGTCTAGCAATCTGGGTCATCCAGGCCATCCAAATCATAGGGCCTACCTTGATATATTTGTGACCCATCCATGACGCCCATTAATACGAACCACTTAATGTTTGTAAAGCCTGTGTATGAGGCCCATAGAGATGCGTATGTGGCCCAGATATGAGGCCCAATGTGACGTGTTCGAGGCCATGCGATGGGGCCCAATGCGATGTATGGAGGCCCATACGTGCGGCCCAATGTGATATATTTGAGACCCATTTGGTGAGGCCCATGGTAATGTGTATTAGATCCTTGTATGAAACCATGGACCCATTATACGATTGACCCTATGAGCATTATTCTTTGGGAGCAATGTTGGTTAAAGGTCCACATTGATGTGCAATGTTGGTTAGACGTCTACATTGTAACCTTCTCTTAGGCCTTATTGGGCCTTCATCATCATTCTCTCGCGGGTTAACCCAAACACTTGGGCCCCATTGATTTTAATTGGTCCATCATCGACCGTCTGTCTATAGACCCCGCCTCGCACCGAGGTTGAATATCAAGGCCGTTTATCATGACCGATTTACCAATTCCAATTATCGACCAATTTCGATTGTCGTGGCCGATTGCCGATTATCAATCGAGGCTGTTTATCATGACCGAGTTTTCGATTCTGATTATCGATCGATCCGATTGTCATGACCGATTTGCTGATTTTGATTATCGATTGATCCGATTATTGTGACTGGCTGCCGATCCCAATCGTCATAATCGATTTGCCGACTTTGATTATCAATTGATCCCGATTGTCGTGACCGATTTCTGATCCCGATTGTCATGATCGATTTATCGATTCTAATTATCAATCGATCCCGATTGTCGTGACCGATCTCTGATTACTATTGTCGTGGCTGATTTTTTCGACTTTCGATAATCAATCGAGGTCAATTAGCGATCGATTCCGGTTTTCGTGGCCGATTGTCGATTAGCGATCGAGGCCGGTTATCGTGACCAATTGCTGATCCCGATTGACGTGGTTGATTTACCGACTCCCATTGTCGTGGCGCATTTGATATATATGAGGCCGAGTATCGAGGCTGATTCCGAGCATCGATTCCGATTGTTAAGGCCGATTTTTAATGCCGAGGCCGATTGTCGAGACCCATATGAGGTATACGCGACCCATAATTGAGACCCATTGTGATATATATCCAGCTCGTGTTTAAGGCTAATGTGATGAATATGAGGTCTATGTAATGAGGCCCATTAGGCCCATGGGACGTGGCCCATTGTGATATTATTCTGGTCCATATGATGAGGCCCGACTTGATTTATATGTGGCTCATGAGTGAGGCCCATCATGATGTGTATTAAGCTCTCAAGTGAGACCCACAGTGTTGTATATTTGGCCCTGGTGTGAGTCCATGAGTCCACTATATGTTAAGCTTTATGTGAGTCATTCCTTGGGAGACAATGTTGGTTAAATGTCCACATGGTCGATGTCGATTGTCAATGTCGGTTATTTATACTGATTATGAGTATGTGACTGCATAGCATCATGATACATGGCCATACGCATCATCTGCATGTCTGTTATGAGATATGATTGACCATTACATATGTCATAGTGCTGGTTGTTATGAGACTCCCTGATAGGCGGTGATTGTCTCACATGAGCGCACGGTATGCGTAGGATTAATGCATGATTGGATTGTATGACTCATGCATCTCGCATTGTGTGTTGTGATTACTATATGTCATAACGACATCAGGGTCGTAGCCTCCACAGGCATATCGTGGATGGCCAGATGGGATACAGAAAATCTGTTCTACATGGGGTGCTATAGATATCCCTGGATGAAAGTCCCTAAACCCTCTTGATTCCAGAGGTTGCTCCAACGTCTAGACCGAGTGAGTAGATGAGCGTCGAGTGCCGATTACCAGATAGCTGCGCTCTCTACTGTGTCGTGGTCGGTTGGAAGGGGGTGCGGCCTTACCTGCCCGAGAGGAGGGGGAAAAGCTAGGCTGAGTTTGACCAGCTCGAGGAATGGGTCCGCTATCGACGAGCCGGGCCCGATGTTGGCAGGCAGATAGTGAGGTCTCTTCCACTCACCTTATTATGCGCGATAGGACGACAATCTGGTTTGGAGTGTAATAGACCCCGGTGATTTCTCAGAGAGGAGCCGTACTGATATGTGGACTTATTGAGTAGGAGTTGTATACTCATTCATTCATTCATTCACTATACACTCGGGCTGGTGGTGCGTAACTAATTATTGTGTACCTTCGTTATGGCAAGAATTTCGGTTGGGCGTGCGACTAACCTGAGATCAGGAGTTTACAACGATGAGTCTGACTATCCAAATTTAGGTATGGGGCTGGTTTGGATAGAAGTCCCTTGTGGTGGGCCCCGTAGCCTGCGATACTACGTGCTATCATCCCGACTTCACACTCCAAGCATGGTCATTTCATTCGCATCGCATATTGCATTACATCCGCAGGAATATGACATTTTGAGTTGCTATGTTTCTGCCCTTATATGGCCTAAATAGACTTAGCAGGATTTGTATATTACATTGCATCCTTGGCATCTGATATTTAGCTCTTTATGATTCTTTATTGCATGACTGTTCTATATTGCGTATCTTGATATTTATTGACTTATGGACTTGTCAGTATTTCTACTTATTTCGATGATGTACGAATTATGAATTATCAGTGTTTTTGGTATTGTATGATTATGACATTGTATTAAATACTTGGCACTTGCCTTGTGCACACACTTACACCACCCTCTAAGCTTTCTATAAGCTTATGCACGATAGATGCGTGCAGATGATGTTAGGCTACAGCAGTGTTGAGCTTGGAGCGTGCGGTGGTCTTCTGGAGCTTGATTCTCTATTTATGTATTTCCCTTTCAGTACTGTATTCAAATGATTATATTAGTGAATATGTGATGTCGATGTTGCTGTTGTGAATTGGGTAATCTTGTGGTTATGCTTATTACTAGTTAAATGTACATTTCAAAAATAAAAAAATAAAAAAATAAAAAAAAATCCTCCTTGTAGGATCCCAGGATCGGAACCTGACATATAAATGCTAGGAGCCGAGAATGGGGTACTACAGAGGCTGTCGGCACCGGATTCGGCGATCGAGATTCCTATGAATCCGATTTCCGGGTTTGGGGCGTGACATGTGTAGGTGATTATATGTACACCACCCATTCACCTATACGAGTCATGGGCCGTCTTATACCGACCCACTATAATGTATGTGATTATAATTATGCTTGGTATACTTCATGATACATGCTTATATGCATCATCTATATGCTTGTTATAAGGAGTGATTGAGCATAATAAGTGCCATTGGGCTGATAATTTATAGGACTCCTTGAGAGACGGAGTTGCCCCACATGAGTGCGCGGTACGTGCAAGTTTGATGCATGACTGGATGGTATGACTCATGTATCTCGTATTTTATAATATGACCATCGTACGCCCTAACAGCATCAGGGTCATAGCCTCCATATGCATATCATGGATGGCCAGATGGGACACTGAAAATATTTAGTTCTAGCATATGGGCGCGATAGATGTCCATCCGTAAAATTTCATAAACTCTCAAGGTCAGAGGATGCTCCAACGTCTAGATCGAGTGGATATACATAAGCGCATGATGGTCGTATACCAGTAGGTCGCGTCTCCCACTATGTCATAGTCAGTTGGAAGGGGGTGTGGCCTTACTTGCCTGAGGGAGTAGGCAATGTTAGGCTGAGTTTGACTAACTCATAAATGGGTCTACTATCGACGAGCCGGACTGATATTAGTAGGTGGATAGTGAGGTCTCTTCTATTTACCCAGTTGTGCTCTTGATTGGGTGGCAAGCTGGCGTAGAGTGTACTAGACCCTGGTGATGATCCTAGAGATATATGATACTGATATAAGGACTTACTGAGCAGGAGTTGTGTACTCAGCATTTGACTCATTCATTTATTCATTCATTATCCACTCGGGCTAGTGGTGCACTACCAAATCGTTATGTGTACCTTCACGATGGCCAGGATTTTGGTTGGAGCACGCGACTAACCTAAGATCAGGAGTTTACCACATTGGGCTGACTATCTAAATTTAGGTATGGGACTGGTTAGGATAGAAGTCCCTTGTAATGGACTCCATAGCCTGGGATACCATGTACTATCATCCCGACTTTACAGTCTACTTGGTTATTTTTTTCGCACCGCATATTGCATTGCATCCCTAGCACATGGCATTTAGTTTAACACGACCCCACATTATATAGCCGATTTGCATTGCCGACTCTAATATTGTATGACTATGGACTTGTCAGTATTTCTGTTTACTCTGATATTGTATGACTCATGGACTTGTCAGTATTTTTTCTTACTCTGATATTGTATGACTCATAGACTTGTCAGTATTTTTACTTACTCTGATATTGTCTGACTCATGAACTTGCCAGTATTTTTGATTTTGTATTATTTATGAACTTGTATTGTATACTTGGCACCTACATTGCGCACACACGTACACCACCCTATAAGCTTTCTATAAGCTTATGTACGATAGATGCGTGCAAGTGATGATAGGAAATAGCTGAGCTGAGGTAGGAGTGTGTGGCTGAGCTTCTGGAACTTTGATATCTATCTTGCATTTCCCCTTTTATGTATTATACTCAAAGATTTTGATTATAGTGGATATGTTCTGATGTTGTTTTATATCTGGGTTATGCTTGTGGTTATGCTTCTTATGAGATAAATTCATGTTGAAAACCCTCGTAGGATCCCAAGATCGGAATTTGGCATATGAACGCTGGGAGCCAAGAATGGGGTACTACGAAGGCTTTGGCACTGGATTCGATGATCGAAAATTTTATGAGCTCAGTTTTTGAGTTCAAGGCATGACATGCATACATAGGGTGAGCCTTGTAAAGTTTAGTATTCTAAGTTAACATGCAATTTGTGTTTGTCCTAGAGCGGATGTGGCAAGGTGAATTATAAATAGAGATCATCCTGTCCATTCTTATTGTCATCAACTCCTGTGAGAACCAATTAGAAAGGATTATGTGGGATCAAGAGGGATTTGCATGGGGTATTTAAAGATCTTCAGGATATATGGAGAGGATCCTGTGATAATACAACTAACATTTAACGGGCAATGCCACATCATCCACTAAGAGGTCGAGTGAAGAGTGATTAATCTGAAGTGGTTGTAGGACATATAGCATGTTTAAAAGTAAAAAAAAAGGTCAAGTAATGCTGAAATAGTTATAGCAACCGTCAAAATGTAGGAAGTATTCAGATGGGCAAGTTAAGGTTATAAATAACAAATGAATTTAACATAAGAAATATTCTCATACCAACCAAACCAAACCAAACCAAACCAAATCTATCTTTCAATCATCAGTCATTTACATTCCTTAGTGTAACCCTTATCTTTATTAGTCATTTGCGTTCCCTAATGTAATCTTTGCTTTTATCTGTTATTTGCATTCCTTAGTATAATCTATAGTGGTAATCAAGTAGTTGTTAACTTAAGTTATAATCTGAATCTATGCTTATATGCTAGATTCAATTCAAGTATCAAGCAAAGTTTTTTTATTAAAAAAAGGAGTTTTGCAGTTATTCTTCATGACTGACAGTAAGAATTTTCTTTTCGTTATTATTTTATCTGTATCGAAAAGTCATTTTCTACAAAAGGCAGAGGTCTAACCCATTTTTAGAGGACAGACTCTACAATCTAACTATCACCTAATCATTTTAAAACAATATGTGAATGGCTGAAATCTTGGTGCTTGGGGTCGTAGTTGTTTGGTTTAAATTGAGTCACACATTCAATTTTGGCATGCCCACATTTATCACGTGATCGAATCTATAAATCAAACCATAACAGCCTTTTGGAATGCCCAGTGGGACACTATCTCTAGTTTATCAGTGTAAAATTGTCAATTGAAAATATGAATAGAAAAAGAAATTAAATTATGGGGGTTAAGGCCTCAAAACCAACAACACTGCCTCTGACCAATGACGTGCCGGTTCGAGCGAACCCTGAAACATTAAATTTGAGTAGTAGTCTGACAATCAGTACCGAAAATCAAGAAGGGGCCTTGACCTCTTGGACCTTTTTTCCTAAAGAGATAACGATTACACTTTGAGACAAGCAACTAAGTATCCAACTTGTTCAGGAATATGGGAGAGCTCAAGCAGAGTTGGTGTACACCTAAGCCTAGCAGTTTTGTATTTAAATTGAGAACGTCAACAAATACATGGCTAACCAGACCAAGTGTAACACCCTGTACTCTTCAGTACTCGGGTGTTACCATTTAAATTATATTTAGCATGAGCGCGTGTGAGACCACATATAACTTAAAACTAACGCAACACTTGATAGCTCACGAATTTCACTTCTTAACTTTTCGATTCGAGACAAATTTGCCCCTGATTAACCATTAACTTCTCAACATAAGATTACATCATCAAAATTATCCAACCCACCAAAACACCTCGAGACCAGCCTATAAACTGTATGGTTCATTAATCTAACCACCAAGAACACTTTTCATTCACCATATGTCCATTGAATTCCAAGGTGGACCGACAATCGTTAATATCAAACCTTGGATTGCTAGATCCACCACTTAGTGGGCCAACAACCCTAATGGAGTGATTACCAACTAATCAAATAATCTATCCATCAGATCATAAATATAACCGGTAAAACATCACTAAAGTTGACTAAGAACCTTTAAAAGTGTTATTGACCATAGTTGAAAGGAATATGGCCATATAATTAAAAGAAATCCATAAATTAAACCCAAGATTTAAATGTATGGCCCACCTGAACAATGGATCTACCTTATCATTGGACAAGACTTATAAAAGGACCAGTAGAGTTAAATAGACGGCTCAGACTAGTCAAAATAACCTAGTGGACCCCACACTCATGGTGTGAGTGGACATCAGTGGGTGCACACACACGGTACACTCGTCCGCAAACCTGGTCAAGCAGGTGCTGACCCAATGGATTTTCGAAAAAGAGGAATTCTCCTCTCTTTCTCCCGCATTTCCCACCGCACGTAGTTTAAACGAACGGCGTCTGTTTGAGACTGCTGTGGCCAACCATTTGCAACCATGCCCATGATCTGAATCGTTCATCTATGTTGAAAGGTCTATTCGACCAAAACTCCATTGGAAGTTCATATTATAGTTCACGTAGGAACACGAAAATTCAAGCGCAAGCAACCAGGATTTGAACGTATAACGGATGTTTGATCCAGATCGGGCCACTATTCCAACCCGTATCAGAGATCTGAGCTGTTAATTGTGTTAAGCACACGATTCTAGCCAAGAGCATGAGATCCACGCAAAATCATGCACACAATCACACGCACAACAGTGGGCACAAGAGGAGGATGCACTTGGATCGTTTTCGAAAGTAGAAACATTGCTTTCCACTTAGTTTGCAATTTATGTGCACTTGTCACAAGCAATCACAACCATCCACTTCATGAGATCCCAACCCTCCATGAATCCCACATTCTAGGGTTTACGCGGCTATAGAAAAGGCAGAAAGAATATTCCTTGTGTGTTGTTGACACTATCTCAGCTATCATTTTGTCTCTAGAAGACCTCTGAGAGCATCCTAGTCATCCAGTCCAGTGCTCCTTAAAGCCTCATGGGTGGCGATTGCAAATTCTAATAAGAGAACTCGATATTGCGAGAAAACTACCGTAACTCAAAAATCTCATTAACCAGTAGGGTATTCATTTTGAATGCCTTAATAATGGGCCCTATGATGATCAACAGACCAATCCAGTTCATCCAAAGCTATAAATCAAAAGATTGGGCCACAGATAAGTGGTCACCATGATTGACTGCTTCATCTCCTCTGTCCAATCGAAGAACCCACCATCTTCTGGTGGGCCCCAACTTCTGATCTGAGTTTTCCAACTGGTGGCCCATAACATCAAATGGCCATTTCTAAGGATGGATTTGATCCATACAAGCTAGTTTAACAACATTTGATTCGATCTTGCATAATGTTAGGTTTCATCCGATGGTTATTTCTGTCGGGTCGTAACTAATCCTGGATTAGTTGTTGTCAAACTCTCTAGAAACATATTAGTAAGGCCTATTAAAGGCTGCCTTTTAGGGTAACCAATGCAAAAAATAGAAAGTGGAGAGAGGAGAGTGTATGCACCATTTTTGACTTGTTGCATTAGGTGACTCAGTTTGAGTCGGGACCGCGTCCAACCCCTGTCTGGTCGTAAGATAAGATTTAGAGAAACGAGAGGGAGAAGAAGAAGATGGAGAGAAAGAAAATAAGAGAGGTAGAGAGAGAGTCAGGGCTGCTTTATATTCATATCGCACCAAGCTGCCGCTCCAGGTGACTCAAATCTAGTCGAGTTTTCCCTCCGAGTCTACAGGTTCGAGCCGAGTCCAGATCTTTCTAGTCGAGCAACAAGAGAAAGAGAGAGAGAGAGAGAGAGAGAGAGAGAGAGAGAGAGAGAGAGAGAGAGAGAGAGAGAGAGAAGGAAGAAAGAGAAGAAAATGGAGGAAGACAGTGTGTGTGGTGGCTGCTCGCCGCACTAGCTCGACTCGAGTGAGTCGAGGAGCTGAGTCAGACCGATTCGGGGTTGGTTTGGTCTAAGTATTGTTAGAATTCCAGCAAAGAATGAGAGAGAGAGAGAGAGAGAGAGAGAGAGAGAGAGAGAGAGAGAGAGAAAGAAAGAAAGAAAGAAAGAAAGAAAGAAAGAAAGAAAAAGTAAGAAGGAAGAATAAAAATAGTTGAGTCGACTCAACCGAGTCGGGCTAACTCAGGCTGATTCCATAGACCAAACGTATGCCCCTAGACATGATAGATTGAGTGGAGAAAGAAAGAGAAAACTAGAAAGGAAGGAAGGAAAGAAATAGAAGGAAAGAGGAAGATGAAGATTGTAGTTTTCTTTGGTCTTTACTGAGTTGACTCAGTTGAGTTTACCGTGTCTAGGGCTGAGGCTAAACTAGGTGTAGCAAAACCACTGTGGTGTCCCACTGATGATTTAAAAGCGCGGGTTCTTGACCAAATTCAAGTCGTATTGCCCTAGGTCAAGGTATGTTAAAACCAGTTTTCAATTGTTTAATATCGAGTTGACTCAATGAGTTTTCATGAGATCTACTGAATTTTAGAAAGCAGATTGTTGGTTATTTCAATCCAGCATTCGGTGTATGCCTTTCGATATCCCTCCATGATGGAATCATTTGGGAATTGAAGTGAAGCACATCGATCTAGTTGAGTTAGCTCAGTTAGGCTAGGTAAGTTGACTTTGTTTCATTACTTAATTTTAAGTTCAGTTAGTTAGTCCTTAAATTCATAATTAAGTGTGGAATCTAAATCCTCTAGGTACAAATCTATTTGTATGAAGTTGATTAAAAATCAACTTAGGTTGGATTAGATTTGTGGTGTCTTGGACGTGAGATCGAGTGTTCAGCGAGAACTGAGAGGTGTGCCTACACCAAAGGTGAAGATTACCCTTCAAGATTTTCTACATCATGATAGTTATTTTAATTCATTTATTTCATTAATTGCCTAATTTAATATTCAGTAAAAATTAAGGATAAATGTTAGCTTTATTTGTGTGATCCTTCGTAAATGATTAATGGTAGAATTTAAATTCATGTACCTGAACATGCCATGGATTATAAACATTTCTATTATGGTTTAAGAAAAGTACCTTAAATGTGTAATTGTTATCGATGTTGTTCGTGGCTGGTTTTGCCACTTGAGGTTACTTGATGGTATTTTGGAGGTTCTTGAACTAGTGACCATTTGTGTACACAGTTACCTAAAACTATATTGTGGACTTACCATCTTGTGGATCCTTGGTGCCTATGTGGCTTTTTGAGATAACCAATTTTTATCGTATCCTCGAGATCAACTATTTACCCTATGCAGCTTGATGGAATATTTACCCTATGTGGCTTTGATGGACCCTTTTTCATATAACCTTGCAATGGTAGGTTCGATTTATTGAATTATGATTGGTCAGTAGTTAAAGAGGTTACCTTTAAACGTCATATTTGTTAGTCTCGTGAGCTGGGGATGGTGGTATGGAATATTATGTTTGAGCTATCAGCCTATGCTAGGTGACGAGCCCCCATAGTGATCTTTGAGTTTTCTTAAAATTATTGTTTGAAATTGAAATAATAATGATTAGACTAATCTTACATTTTATGGCACGTAGACTTTACCGAGTGGTCGATATATGATGTGGGGTTTTCTTGGGTCACTATGGGTTGTATCATAAAGTACTTTACCGAATGATCTTAAGTTATCATCACGTGTGATCAACTACTATTGGTTGTCCTTTCTGCATGGACTTTTTCGAGTGTCTAGCCCTTCTTGGGCGTATCATAGAGTACTCTTTCGGTAGGCTATATCACCTTGGGTATCCTTATTGCATGGCATTTTTCAGGTGGCTAGTTCTCCTTGGTCAACCTTTTTGCTAGCTAGATCTGCATCCCCAGGTCTGTGAGCTTGTGCATACATGCATGTAATTAAACAAGAATATCTTTGTGAAATTTATTTAATGTATACGTGTCTGATGAACTTTGTCTTAATACTATGATGGCCATTGTGAAATATTCATTATAGACTATTCCTGATAAACTATGCTTAATTATCTTAGTTTTTCAATAAATCCTAGGGGTTATACCTCGCTGAGATAGCCATTGACACTATCAAACCATTTTCAATGTGTAGGAGATATAGTTGATGTTCATATTAGTGTTCATGTAAAATATGAGGATCCAGATGACCTTGTAACTATAAATTGTATATTTCATTTATGTTGAGTTTGTATTTTTATGTATTGTAAAGACTTAAGGCTTCTAGTAGCCACTTAGATTTTTGGATATATATATATATATATATATATACAGACTTCATTTTATGCTTGATTTTTTCCTCTCCTGTTAAAATGCTAAATCTGAAAAAGAAAAAAAAATGTACGTGAAATTTGGGCTATTTTCAAAGGTTAACATTCAGGTTCTCAGAAAATGAGTAGTATACTCGAGTTTCGAGAACCAGGGTATTACAGTTGGTATCAGAGTGGAGTTTAGACAAACCAGGCCTTGGGAAAATGAACTTATACAAACCTTAAATGTCTTAAGTTAAGATGTTAGAATTAGGAATTTGAACCTAAGTTAATCTCCCCTAGCCTTTGGAAAATTTTAATAACGTAGAGACCTAAACGTAGGTCCCCTTATAAATTATTAGAATAGTCATTCGAACTTATGAAAAATTCCCATTGAATTAAGGAAAAATTGAGAACATGGAACTCAAAATGTTAAGCTCCTTGGAAAATTGTTTAGATAACCATATGACTTAGAAATGAACCTAGGTTCCTTTGAAAATTTCTGGTTTAGTCATTTGAACTTAGAAACTAAACCTAGGTATCATGGGAGAACAAATACCCACTATGATGTACATAAGGCCAAACAAGACCATTCCCTAAACTTTACTTTTAAGAAATATATTTTTTTAGAGATCTAGAATTTGAACTTTTCCAAAATTTCTTCATTAGAAACAACATTATCATAACATTCAGTAAATGAAACAAACTTAGGCATCGTAGGAAATTTCCTACCCACCATATTGTATATTAGATCAAATTTAAGCACTCCCTGAGCTTAAGAAATCATAGTAGGAATTGTAATTTGAATTTCGTAATACATCTCTTCAGTTAGAAGTAATACTTCTCACAATTTTCAACACTTAGAATTGATTAAAGGTGACGTGAGAGAATTTTGGGTAAGTTTTCAACCTTAGATTGGGCATATGGGGAATCGGGTTTGGGAATCTGAATAAATTTAGCTAATATCAAACACAAATTTCCAAGTAGAAACTTTAGTTCTAAAATTTGTCAGGTAGAGTACATGAAATTAGAATGCGTAGTGGAAACGTAATCATCAATTGGGCTGTTTCTCAGAGAATTCAGGCACTCTTATTGTAATAATAAAAAGTTACATGATATTCCCAAGTATCTAGAATGATTGAGATTACAGACTGATGGAATCGTGCTTATGTGAAGTGTACACAGTTTGATCCAAATTCTAAATTCTAGCAAGTCCCAATGATCTCAATGCCCTAATCAAGTAGAAGATTGAGATTTACAAGGATTAGGAATTGATACCAGTAAATCCACTATCTGTGCAGATAGAAGATCAATGTATCGGTCTCAAACCCACTATGACTCTCCTTTTGTGTTAAAAACAGAAAATTGAATTATATTTAGATAATGAGGAACTATCATTAAAAGTGAGATAAAATAAAAAGAAAAATATAATATTATTATTAGTTATTGCCTAAACAAACTTGTACTCCTAAGAAATACTATTGGGAATTGAGATAGTGTTGAGTGTTGAAATAAGTCCCTAATTTATGACTAGTACAAAATAGATTTCTAACCTTTAATGAGATCTATGTACTTTAGTTAATCTATTAGACTAAAGATTCAAGTATAGTGGCAAACTTTTGTATACAACTTCTTATGAATCTAGGTCGAAAGTACGTATCTAAATATATTTAAGATAAGGTACACCGCAGGATGATTTTCACATTACCAAATCTCAAGGATGAGATTTTCTTTAAGGGGGGTAGATTGTAACACCCTTTACTTTTTAGTAGGTGTTACCATTTAAATTACATTTAGCATGAGCACGTGTGAGACCACATATAACTTAAAACTAACACATCACTTAATAGCTCACGAATTTCACTTCTTAACTTTTCGATTCGAGATCAATTTACCCTCAATCGACCATTGACTTCTCAACGTAGGATTACATCATCAACAATTATCCAACCTAAGGTCTAAGTCTACTACTTGAACTTGTGTTATCCTACCTTAACACCTTGAGACCAGCCTATAAACCTAATGGTTCATTAATCTAAACACCAAGAACACTTTTCATTCATCATCTGTCCATTGAATTCTAAGGTGGACCGACAATCGTTAATATCAAAACTTGGATTGCTAGATCCACCAATCAGTGGGCCAACAACCCTAATGGGGTGATTACCAATTAATCGAATAATCTAACCATCAGATCATGAATATAAGTGGCAAAACATCACTAAAGTTGACTAAGAACCCTTAGATGTACTATTGACTAGAGTTGAAAGGAATATGGCCATCCGATTGACACAAATCCATAAATTAAACCCAAGATTTAAATGTATGGCCCACTTGAACTATGGATCTGCCTAATCATTGGATGGGACTTATAAAAGGACTATTAGAGATAAATAGACTACTCAGACAAGTCAAAATAAACAATGGACCCCACACTCCTGGTGTGAGTGTACACTAGTGGGTGCACACACGCAGTACACCAATTTGCAGACCTGGTCAAGCGGGCGCTAACCCGA
The DNA here is from genome assembly GCA_037074715.1 of Magnolia kwangsiensis. Lineage (NCBI taxonomy): Eukaryota > Viridiplantae > Streptophyta > Magnoliopsida > Magnoliales > Magnoliaceae > Magnolia > Magnolia kwangsiensis. Next base: position 73,142,652 of record CM073584.1, read on the forward strand.
TGGATTTTTAAAAAAGAGGAATTCTCCTCTCTTTCTCCCGTATTTCCCGACACACGTAGTTTAAATGGACGATGTCCATTTGGGGTTGTTGTGGCCCACCATTTTCAACCATGCCCATGATATGAACTGTTCATCTGTGTCGTGGAGTCAGTCCGACCAAAATCTCATTCGAAGTTGAAGTTAAAGCTCATGCAGGAACACAAAGATTTGAGCACAAGCAACCAAGATTTGAACATACAATGGATGTTTGATCCAAATCGGGCCACTATTCTAGCCCATACCAGAGCTCTGAACAGTTAATTGTGTCAAGCACATGATTTAGACCAAGTGCATGAGATCCATGCAAAGTCATGTACACAATCACACGCATAGCAGTGGGCACAAGAGGAGAATGAACTCGATTAGTTTCTGAAAGTAGAAACATCGCTTTCCACTTAGTTGGTAATCTGTGTGTGGCTGTCCTAGGAAATCACAACCCTTCACTTCAAGAGATCCCATCTTTTCATGCATCCCACATTCTAGGGTTTACGTGACTACAAAAAAGGTGAAAAGAATATTCATTATGTGTTGTTGGCACTATCTTAGCCATCGTTTTATCTCTAGAAGACCTTTGGGAGCATCCTAGTCATCCAGTCCAGGGCTCCTTAAAGCCTCGTAGGTGGCAATATTGCAAAAAACTACCACAATTCAAAAATCTCATTAACCATCGGGGTATTCACTTTGAATACCCCAATAATAGGCCCCATGATGATCAGTGGACCAAACAAGTCCATCCAGAAGCTATAGATCAAAAGATCGAACCATAGATAAGAGGTTGCCATGATCGACTGCTTCATCTCCTCCGTCCAACCGAGGAACCCATCATCTTCTAGTAGGCCCCATCTTCAGATCTGAGTTGTCCATCTGGTGGCCATAACATCAAATGGCCATATGTAATGATCAATTTGAGCCATATAAGCTAGTTTAACAACATTTGATCTGAGCTTGCATATTGTTACATTTCATCCAATGGTTATTTTCGTTGGGCCGTTACTAATCCTAGATAAGTTGTTGTCAAACCCTCTAGAAATAGATTAGTAAGTCCTATTAAAGGCTACATTTTAGGGCAACCGATGCCACAAATAGAAAGTGGAAAGAGATGAGTGTAGGCGCCATTTTTGTCTTGCCGCATTAGGTGACTCAGTCCGAGTCGGGACTGAGTTTAGCCCATGTCTGGTCATAAGATGAGATTTAGAGAAAAGAGAGGGAAAAGAAGAAGATAGAATGAAAGAAAATAAGAGAGAGAGAGAGAGTCAAGGCTGCTTTATATTCGTGCCGCATCGAGTTACCACTTCGGGTGACTCAGATCTAGTCGGGTTTTTCCTCTGAGTCTACGGGTTCGGGCCGAGTGTAGATCCTTCTGGTCAAGCAACAAGAGAAAGAGAGAGAGAGAGAGAGAGAGAGAGAGAGAGAGAGAGAGAGAGAGAGAGAGAAGTAGAAGGAAGAAAGAGAAAGAAAGAGAAGAAAAGGGAGGAAGATGATGTGTGTGGCGGTTGCTCACTACACTAGCACGACTCGAGCGAGTCGAGCAGTTGACTCAGACCGAGTCAAGGTTGGTTTGGTCCAAGTATTGTTGGAATTCCAACAAAGAATGAGAGAGAGAGAGAGAGAGAGAGAGAGAGAGAGAGAGAGAGAGAGAAATAAATAAGAATAAGTAAGGAAGAAGAATAAAAATAGAGAGTGAGTTCGAGCATTTCATTCTAAGTCGACTCAACTGAGTCGGGCTAACTTAGGTTAATTTTGTTGCCCAAATATCCACCTCTGGACATGACTAATTGAGAGGAGAAAGAAAGAGATAACTAGAAAGGAAGGTAAGAAATAGAAGGAAAGAGGAAGAAGAAGATTGTAGTTTTCTTTGGTCTTTACTGAGTTAACTCGGTTGAGTTTATCGAGTCTATAGCTGAGACTAAACTGGGTGCAGTAAAACCACTGTAGTGTCCCAACTGATGGTTTAAAAGCGCGGGTTCTTGACTAGATTCAAGTCGTATTGCATCGGGTTAAGGTATGTTAAAACCATTTTTCAATTGTTTAATACTGAGTTGACTCAATGAGTTTTCATGAGATCTATTGAATTTTAGAAAGCTGATTGTTGGTTATTTCAGTCCATCATTTGGTGTATGCCTTTCAATCTCCCTCTATGATAGAATCATTTGGGAATTGAAGTGAAGCATTTCAATCTAGTTGAGTTAGCTTAGTTGGGCTCGGTAAGTTAACTTCATTTCATTATGTAATTTTATGTCCAGTTGGTTAATCCTTAAATTCCTAATTAAGTGTGAAATCTAAATCCTTTAGGTACAAATCTTTTTGTATGAATTTGATTAAAAATAAACTTAGTTGGATTAGATTTGTGGTGTCTTTGACTTAAGATCGAGTGTTCAACGGGAAGTGAGAGTTATACCCACACCAAAGGTGAGGAATACCCTTCAGGCTATTCTACTTCATGATAGTTATTTCAATTCATTTATTTCATTAATTGCCTAATTTAATATTTAGTGAAAATTAAGGATAAATGTTAGCTTTTATTTATATGATCCTTCATTAATGATTAATGGTTGGATAAATTCATATACCTGAACATGCTATGGATTATAAACATTTCTATTAAGGTTTAAGATAAGTACCTTAAATGTTTAATTGTTATTGATGTTGTTCATGACTTGTTTTGCGACTTGAGGTTACTTAATGGTATTTTGGAGGTTCTCGAACTAGTGGCCATTTGTGTATAGGGTTAACTGAAACTATATTATGGACTTACCATCTTGTGGGTCCTTGGTGACTATGTGGCTTTTTGAGGATAACCCATTTTTATTGCATCCATGAAATGAACTTTCTGCCCTATGCAGCTTGGTGGAATATTTGCTCTATGTGGCTTTAATGGACTATTTTCATATAACCTTGCAATGGTAGGTTCCAGTTGTTGAATTATGATTGGCCACTAGTTCAGGAGGTTACCTTTAAACATCATATTTATTAGAGTATCATGAGCCGGGGATGGTGGTATGGGACCTTATGCCAAAGTTGTCGGCCTATGCTAAGTGATAAGCCCCTATAGTGACCTTTGAGCTTTCGTAAAATGAATGTTTGAATAATGGTTGGGCTAATCATACATTTCATGGCATGCAAATTTTACCGAGTGGTCAGTATAAGATGCAGGGTTTTCTTAGGTCACTATGAGCAATATCGTAAACTACTTTACTGAATGATCCTAAGTTATCATCACGTGCGATTGACTACTATGGGTTGTCCTTTCTGCATGGACTTTTTCGGATGCCTAGTTCTCCTTGGGCATATCGTTGAGTACTCATCCAGGAGGCTAGATCACCTTAGGTGTCCTCATTGCATGGTATTTTTTAGGTGGTTATTTCTCAGTGGGCGACCTTTTTGCCACCTAGATGTGTATTCCCAGTTCTGTGAGCATGTGCATGCATCCATGCATTTAAACAAGAATATATTTATGAAATTTATTTAATGTATTCATGTCTGATGAACTCTGTCTTATTACTATATGGCCATTGTGAAATATTCATTATAGAATGTTTCTGATAAACTATGCTTAATTATCTTGATGTTTCGATAAATCTTAGGGGTTATATCTAACTGTGATAACCATTAACGCTATCAAACCATTTTTAATGTGCAAGAGACATAGCTAATGCTCATGTTGGTGTTCATGTGGAATATGAGGATCTAGATGACCTTGCAACTATAGATTGTAGATTTCATTTACATTGAATTTGTATTTTCATGTATTATAAAGACATAGGACATTGGTTCGTATAAGCCTTTGGGCAGCCACTAGGATATTTGGATATATATATATATATATATATATATATATATATATATATATATATATATATATATATATATATATATATATATATATATATATAGACTTCATTTTATGCTTGATTTGTTCCTCTCCCACTGAAATGCTAACTCTGGAAAAGAAAACGATATATACGTGAAATTTGGGCTATCTTCATAGGTTAACATTCAGGTTTTTAGTAAATAAGTAGTATACCTGGGTTTTGTGAACCAGGGTGTTACACCAAGGTTATACATCGGTTGATGCTATAATTACCAAAAGAGCACCCATGGTGATGCTATATAGCACTGAAGGAAGTTCTATCGGTAACGTGGCTCAATCGCCATCTATGTCTCCCCTGTAGTGGAATCCATTTTCGATTTTAATCTAGGAAGTATGGAATGTTCCACTAACTACCAAGTTCAAGCAATCAGAGTAGGAGGCCTGAAAATTTGTTCCTGAGATTCAAAATCAGGGCTTGCTAAGAGGACAATATTCCAGCACTTCCTTGGGAACCTGTTGTTCCATGAAGGGCAGAATTGAGTGGGTCCTGACCTACTACTAATGTTTGAACCCCAGCAAATGGATCGTAACCAGATCTTGTAGATGGTCTATGAGGTAGAAGGCTAAGTCCTTGGCCATAATACTATCTCGGTTTATCAAAAGACATATCCTGAATAGATTTACCAACAACACCCATTGCCAAGGAACTATCGATCGAATTTTTCCCTATTTTTTGGCGATCCTGGTCAATCGACCATCGAACACATTGGTTGATTCACTATGCAGTGTGGTGAACTGGCTACATCATAAACTATAATTATTCAGTCATTCACTAATGGCAATGGCCTTTACATGGTATTCTAATTTATTGCCAAACTCAATCCATACCTAGTAAGAAATGAAAGAAATTTCATTTCTTACACATTTTCCACACTTACCAAGGGAATCTTATGAGATCTACATTACCCAGTTCTAGAGAGCAAAGAGCAAGTGTAAAGTCATCATGAACAAAGCCAAATTTGTGCAACTCACACGACTTGAAATATAAACTGCAAAAGAAATTTATCAGAATGGAGTTCATGGACTTATATGACCTGACTAGGAAGGTTTTTAAATATGAAGAACTTCTTCAAGGAAGGACTAGGCAAAAAAAATTGTCAATCGAGACATTATTATGACCCTAATTATGAGGTCACAATTGCTATAGTAGTGGAAAAGACATTGCTCATATGCTCAGCACTGGTCAAGGCACTATGCTAGCTCCATAAAAAGCCTCAAAAGTATATACTTTTGATATTACTCGAGCTGATGAGATATTCAAAATTTTGTTAGCCATGAAGTTTATCATGGTTCTTGTCAACCACAAGATACCCTCGGTTGATGAATTGAAAAAAATAAATAAATACTATAAATGGCACAGAAATTGTTCTCATTCAACTAACAAATGTGTTGTATTCAAGAATGTCATTTAGGGTAATATCAATCAGGGATTATTAAAGCTCCCTTAAAAGGGCAAAGAAGCAATGCTAATCAATACTAATCCATTCCCATCTAACCTTGAACTCAATATGGCCACAACAAATCTATGAAAGGCTAATCGACCGTGATAGATGGTTAATCTCGGTTCAAGTAACCATGATGGCGCATCAAGACAGTCGGGGCTAAGGTGATATAAACCTCCCACGTTGACCTCCAATCGACTAAACACGACATATATAACAGGATGGTCGAGGCTCACAATTATGTGACCGATGTACCACAACGATCATCCAAGGTTGGGGGACCACCTTGACTAGTGAGGCAAGTTCAACACATAACTTTGAGGATGGTTGAAAAAAAAGAGGTCTCCAACGACTGTAGGGAATGTTTTCACCACTTCGTCGCCATCCTCAAGAGAGAGTTCTAAGTCAAAGGATGGTCAAGCCCACATCAAGTTGGAAGAGAGTTTGGAAGCGGGTCATGCATCCCAAGTGCCTAGCCATTCTTAAAGTGATGGGCTAAACTTAGAAATGTCATTAGTAGTGGTGTAAAGAGGCCATGAAGAAGGAACTAGTAGAGATTGAGGATGCATCTCGGTCAAAAACCTTGCAGTCATGACCATTCTGGAGGATTCCATAGTCAGAGGAATAGTTGACCATGAACACGATCGAGGCGATACGATCAGGGCATGGAGGATGCTACTTAACCCAATGGGTCAGAAGGACCAAGGGATACTGATGATCGGGATAATTTTTCTGATTATCTTAGTTATGAATGCTTCTTAGGGGATGATTGGCTGATAAACGGATTGGTAGCGATGACTAAAGCATTACATGCGTCTTCACCTACTTCCATGCAGCTAGATGCTGCTACTAACAAAAACATTGGGTATACCAATATGAATTCTAGTATGCAAGTCAGTTCATAAACATTAGGGGGTAATATCTGAGTATGGAGATTGTTTTTAGGAAATTACCACCTATAATATTTCATTACAATATGGTGCCCACTTTACCCTCTAGTTTTTAGGCCAAGCTAGCCCGATCAAGTGAAATAGTGGGTGATATGGAAGACCTCAGTCTTCCTATGGTAATACAACTCGCTTCCTTTCCTTTAAAAGAGGTAATCAAATAGCACGTGGAGTGGGCAAAGTGCCACAGGTCAATATCGTCATAGCAGAATCAAAAGAAACTTCTGAAATGGTGGTCATAGAAAGGCCCATCCATGGCATGACACAACATCTCAAACTGTTGAATATATCGAATTATCTCAAAGGCTGCCTAGTCATCAGGATTTTACTCGACAATGGGGCTGCCATAAATCTTCTCCCGTTGCCAAAATTAGGGAATACTACTGGTAATTTCATTCCATATGAGGCAATAGTCAGCAACTTCACTGGACATGTTACCAATACGCACAATGTCTTATCGGTGGACTTGACTGTTAGAATAAAAAGGGTGTTTGCTCCATTCTTTATGGTCAACACCTTATCTAGTTATAATGCTTTGTTCGGAAGGGTCTGGATTCATCAGTTCATAATTTTTTAGAACTAAGATAAAGTCTGGTTGGTCCTGCGCGATAAAAAATTCTTTTTGGCCACTTTGAGCGCAAATGAGGCCTACTACTATGGGGACGAAATAGGGCCAATTCGATTCACCAGGAGAAAAAAGTTGATCGTCCGCCAAGATATTAGCCAAGAAGACTCCAAACAACATCGTACAAGACATCATGAAAATTATTCGTCCAATCGATAACTTTTCAAAGAATATTATTCCGTTTCGGCTAGTTCCACACTTCACCATCAAAGATATCCCATGATTAATACGCCAAAAGATAAGCAGTGATTGAACAACTTCACGACTAGAATAAGAAGGCTCGACTTGAGAGATGTCGGTCATGGTTATTTCGTGTATTTAGCAGACATGGATGTCACAGTGGATAACGAAGAGATGGACTTAAAATTAAAGGAAGCTCCTGATAATCTAGAAGACTCTCAAGCCCAGGTTCAAGATGCCTTTGTTGAGGTGAGCCTAGGAACCGAGCAAGATCCAAAGCTGACTTTTATCAGTGGGCTGCTTAGGCTATAAGATAAAGTTTAACTTACTAGTCTGCTGAAAGATTTCATCGACTACTTCGCATGGAACTATCACGAGATGTTGGGGCTAGATCGGAGTCTAGTTGAGCACAACTTACCAATAAAAGAAGGATATCGACTACATAAGCAACTGCCTAGGTGGACGATAATAAAAGTAACTCAGAAAATAAAGGAAGAGATCGAACAACTATTAAAATTGGTTTCATCAGACCTATTAAGTATGTTAAGTAGATCCCTAATGTGGTTTAAGTTATTAAAAGAAATAGTAAGTTGCAAGTTTGCATCAATTTTAGAAATTTAAATATGGCAACACTAAAGGATGAATATCTGATGCCTCTGGCCGATTAGCTGATCGACAGAGTAGCTAGGCATTGGAAGTTGTCCTTCATGGCAATCATTCTGGGCATAATCAAATTTACATCGCATTGGACGATGTGTTGAAAATGACATTCAGATATCCTAACCCTTTGTGAATATATTACTGGGTGGTGATGCCATTCGAGCTCATGAATGCAGGGGCCACATATCAGAGGGTGACAAATGCTAAATTCCATTATATGATCGATCAGTTTATGGAATTTTTCATCGATGATGTAGTAGTTAAGTCGGCTAACAAGAAAGATCATTTCGCTCATTTACGTAAGTCATTTAAGAAAATGAGACTTCAAAAGCTTAAAATGATCCCCATTAAATGTGCTTCTGAGATGTCGACCGGTAATTTTTTGGGATTCTTAGTATATCAGCGAACGATCTAGGTGGAACATAATAAGGCTCAAGCAATTATAAATTCTCACTTATCGAGGAACAAACCAGAATTGTAGCATTTCCTTATCCCGATTAATTTTATATGAAGGTTTATATCTAATTGTGCAGGAAAGACTAATATATTTTTTCTGTTGATAAAACTGAAGCATGGAATTGAATTCAAAAAGGAGGTAGAACAATAACAAGCTTTCAAAAAGATTAAAGAATATCTGATGAAGCCCTCAGTGTGAATGTCGTCGGTTAAAAGTCGACTACTCACGTTGTATGTCACAACATTGATAGATTTGATCAGAGAGACCTTGTAGCCCAAGATGATGATGAAGATTGAATAGAGCGTACAGTCTACTATCCAAGTTGGACGCTACTCAATACCAAAAAATGTTATTCTGCAGTAGAAAAGTTGTGTTTATCTCTATACCTTGCAGCTACCAAACAGAGGCATTATTTGTTACCCAAAAGAGTTAATGTAATAGCATTGACCGATCTAGTGAAATATATGTTAAATCAACTAAATTTGAACAATCGAATTGGCAAATGGGCTCTGACTTTATCTGAATTCAATTTTTGCTACTTTCCCCAAAAGGCAGTAAAAAGTCAGGCTATAGCCAACTTTCTAGGCGAACATCCGTCTGGCCTGGAAGGCCAGCTTTCCTCAAAGTTTTTTAATTTGTATTGTACATAGTTAACTCTTTATAAGCTGATTTTTGATGGTTTAAAGACCTATAAAGCCTTAGGAGCTGGGGTTATCTTGATCGCATCGAATGAAAATAGACAGGAATTTTTATTTCAATTGGAATTTAAGTATACTAATAATCAGACCGAATATGAGGCTATGATAATTGTCTTGGAAGTGCTAATAGAGCTAGGTATGAGAAATGTAACAATCATGGGTGATTTAAAATTATTTATAAATCAGATGACAAGATTGTTCGAGTGCACTAACCCAACACTCTTGTCATACTACGCCTTGGCCTCCCAAATGTTAGATGGCTTTAATGAGGTGGAATTGATGCATGTCACTCGGGACCACAATATAGATCTGATGAAATGAAACAACTGGTCATAGGGTTGAATATCCTAAAGGGTTCAACCGAGAGAACGATCACCATGAAAATGAGGTATTTGCCTTTATTCTTTGAGAGAAGCAATTATAAAAGTATGTCAAGTAGAAATATAAGAAGATGACTGGAGAGCTCCTCTCATGAGATATATTCAAAACCCATGGACCAAAGTTAGTAGAGATTTGAGGAAATCAACTGTTAATTATGTTATGATCAACAACAAATTATACTGAAAAGGGTTTGATAGTGTATGCTAAGGTGTTGGGCCAAAGGAGAAGCCATGTTATCAACGGATGAGGTTCACGAAGGATTATATGAAGCCCACCACGCCAAGAGGAAAATAAGGCCCATGCTTAAGTGATACAAGTATTTCTGGCCAACAATGATGGCCTATTACATTCAATACACCAAAGGATATAAGGCATGCAAGAAAAATGGGTAGATTTAGCACGTGGTCATGGCCAAGATTTACTCAATTATCAAATCGTGGCCTTTTTTAGGATAGGCAATCGATTTAATAGGTCAAATTCATCCACCTTCATTGTGTATGGATTCTTTTATCATCGTGGCTACTAACTACTTCACCAAGTGGGTGGAATCAAGTCTTATGAAGGGAGTCAGTCACAAGGAGATTATCAAATTCCTTGAGACTCATATCATCCATAGGTTTGAAATTCCAGGGTTAATCACTATGGATCGAGCTACAACATTTTTAGCAAGGGAAGTAAGAGCTATGACTGATAATTACAAAATCATAATTTTACATTCAATACGTATTATGTGCAGGCCAATGGTCAAGCCAAGGCCAAAAATACGGTAACAAAAAATATCCTAAGGAAAATGATTGAAGATCACTCTTGTTAGTGGCATACAAAACTGTCGGAGGTGCTTTAGGCATATAGGAATTCGTTCCATACTAGTATTTGAATGAGTCCATTTGTATTAACATATGGACATGATGTAATGGTGCCTTTGGAGAGTATTGTGCCATTATTGAGGGTCGCACATTAGGATGACCTAACTAATCACCCGCCCACCGCCCACCCCCCCCCCCCCCCCCCCCCCCCCCCTCTCGAGTTCATAGAAGTCATGCTTGTCGAGTTCGAAAGATTAGACAACATTCAGATAAGGGCCTTGAATTCAATAATCACCAACAAAGCTTCTATCGCCCGAGCATATAATAACAAAAAAGACTAGACCTTGGGTAAAAAAATGGTCACCCACTTGTGATGGGCCCTATGTTGTCGTCTAAATCGTTGAAGGTGGAGCCCATCTCTTGTGTGATATGAACGGAAAGATTGAAAAATCTTTGATCAATGACAATTCTTAAAAGCCTACTACCCTTCCTTGTGGGACATAGTGCAAGATCAGGCCGAGTAACATAAAGTGATCGATAAGTGTCCTACCAATAATCTAAGAAAAAAAGAAAGAAATGAGAAATATTTTACTATAATAGGAAGAGGGAAGTACATGCATAAAAAATGTATACAATTAAGAGGTGCAATAAGTCAATCGAGCAGTTTAACTATAAGTTGCCTTAACCTCCTCGAACTCCTTGAGAGAAGACTCTTTAGCCTTTTTGGCTTGCTACTCCACAATGGGCTCTTAGTTGTGGAACAATGGAGGAAGCCTATCACTTCGTTAAGACAACGGCCGACTGCTTTGACCTCATTTTCATATTCCTCCTTATGAGCACCGTTTTCTTACAATTGAGTATGGTAGATTTCAATCTGAGACTTGATGAAGGCCATGAACTCTTGAGAGTCAGGCTGTAACACCCTGGTTCCCAAGACCCAAGTACACTACTCATTTTCCAAAAACCCGAGTGTTAACCTTTAAAGAAACCTAAATTCCACATACATTTTTTTTTATCAAAGTTAGTAATCTAGCAGGATAGAAGAAAATCAAGTATAAGAGGGAGTCTAAACATATATATATAACTAAGATTTCAAGTGGTTACCCAAAAACTTATACAAATCAATGTCTTAAGTTTTTACAACACATAATAGAACAAATTAAATATAAGAGAAGTTAGGAATAGAGAGTCGCAAGTTCATCTGGCTCCTCCTATCAACATACGCATTATCTATGTATCCTGCATACTGAATATGGCTTGATAGCATCAATGGCTTTCCCAGTGAGGTATAACCCCTAAGATTTATTATATTATCAAGATAATTTAAGCATAGTTGACAAAAACAGTGTATTACAAATATTTCACAATGATTATCATAGTAATTAGATAATGTTCATTAGATACACATTCATTAAATAAATTTCATAAAGATAATCTTGTTTAAATGCATGGATGTATGCACATGCTCATAGACATGGGGATGCATATCCAGCTGGTAAACATCTGCCCAAAGAGAATTAGCCACCTAGAAAAGTAATCAAAGGTACACCTTAAAGAGGACTAGCTACCTGAAAAAGAGCATGCAAAGAAGACACCCAAGGTGGCCTAGCTTCCTAGAAGAGTACTTTATGTACGTTCAAGGAAACTAGACACCCAAAAAAGTCTATGTGAAAAGAACAACTCATAGTAGTCGAATGCACGTAAGGAAAAATGAAGATCACTAGGTAAAATACTCTACAATATAGCCCGTAGTGACCTAAGAAAACCCCACGTCTTGTATCAACCACTCAGTAAAGTCTGCATGTCATGAGATGCATGATTAGCCTAGCCATTATTATTCCAATTTCAAATAATCATTTTAAGAAAGCTCAAAGGTCACTATGGGAGGTTTGTCACCCAGCATAGGCCGACAACTCAGGCATAATGTCCCATTCCACTATACCTAGCTGATGAGACTAATAAATATAATATTTTAAGGGTAACCCTTCTAACTAGTGGCCCATCATTGTCCAATAAATGGAACTTACCACCGTAAAGTTATATAAAATAATACATTAAAGCCACGTGGGACAATTATTCCATAAAAGTCATAAGGGCCAAACATTCCACCTAATGGTGTGATTAAAAAAAAAAAAAGAGTTATTCCACAAAGACCACATAGGCACAAATGACCCACAAGGTGGTAAATCCATAGCATAAATTTATTTAATTCATTACACAGGCGGCCACTAGTTCAAGGATTTTCTAAGACATTATCAAGTAACCTCATGTGGCAAAATAAGCCACGAATAAACATCAATAGCAATTACACGTTTAAGGTACTATAATATAAATGTTAGAAATCCATAGCATGTTCAGATATATGAGTTTAAATCCAATTCATCAATCAATTATAAGGAATCAAAATCAATAAAAGCAACAAACCACATTAAACAATTAATAAGATAAATGAACAAAGATGAATAAGCAAGCTAACTATCATCATGTAGAAAAAGCTTGAAGGTAATCCTCACCTTGAAGTGTGGATTCTCTTCTTGCTAGACTAGGGATCCAAAGGGATTCAAAGCACTTGACCTAACCTAAAATACCATAAATGGATAGTTAAGCTACATTGTTTTAAAGGTGAATGAACACCTAATTCTGCTATTAATGCATCAATTACAACCTAGAATGAAGGAAGAATTTTAAACTATCCAACACTACATACCTTGATTGAGTGGACTCAAAAACGTTAGATCAACACAAATCATTCCAGATTCGATGCAAGGTTGCACAGCTACAATGAATCAACTCCTTCATTTCTTCTTTTTCCCATTTCTTCTTCTTTTTCTCCCTATCTTTTCTTAAACATTTAGCCCTTTTGCTAGTCTTAGCAACTTAACTCAACTCGGACTTAGCGAGTCAAATTGACTCAACTCGATGGTAACCGAAACCCCACTTCCCTTTCTCTTCCTTCCTCCACCTCTTCCTTCTTCTTTCTTTCCTTCTTCCTGCAACACATATCCAGTAATTTATTGGGTTAACCTAGAGCCTAGACTTAGGAAACTCACTGAGTCAACTCGACAACCCATAACTCTCCTTCCTCCTTTCTTTTCCCCTTTCTTCCTTTTCTTTCTTCCTTTCTCTACTTCCTTTTTCTCCTTCTCTTTCTCACGGCCAGCCATGGTTTGGACTCGGCCCAAACTCAAGTCTACGCACATGACTCGCACCAAGGCATAACCTGAACTAGACGAAACTCGGTCCAGGCTCAGTACAATGACAGCGGCCACTAACTGTCTCTTTTGTTCTTCTCTTCTTGTTCTTCTCTTCTTCCTCTCTTTCTGGTTGGAATTTCAACAATGTCTAGACTAACCCAACAAACTCTAGACTCAACTTGATTGAGCCCGAATGAGTCAATGACTTAACTCAAATGATTTGGTGTAACAAACTAGCGCAGTCTCTCTCTCTCTCTTATGTCTCCTTCATCTTCTCTTTCTTTGTTCTTTCACCCTTTCTTTTCTTCTCCAGCAATGACTGATAGCTCCGCTAGAGAATCCAACCGAGTCAAGCTGGTGCGATAGCCCCCAACTCGAAAAGCTCGGCAACCTAACACTAGGTTCGACCGCACACACTCATGGCTCTCTCTCTCTCTCTCTCTCTCTCTCTCTCTCTCTCTCTCTCTCTCTCTCTCTCTCTCTCTCTCTGCTCAACCAGAAGGATTATGAACTCAGCCTAATGCTTAGTGACTCGAATTGAGTCGACCCGATGTGGTGTGGCTTTGGAAGCGATTTCATCTCTCTTTTCTCTTTTCATTTTCTATATTTGGCAATCGGATGCCCTAAAAAAAGGAGGTTTATAAAGGTTTTCTAATCCTCTTCTAGAGGGTTCTACGACAACTAATCTTAAGATTAGTTACATGTTGGTTTTTAAAACTGATTGCAACCTGGTGTCATTTTACAATTTTAGTTTCATTGAACAAATTAATTCGTGTGGCTCTAATCCAATGCTGGGGATGAATTTTTAGGGTCCTGGTCCATCTAATGGACCGATCAGATTAGCAATCAAGGTCCAATGCAAGGTGATGGGTTTCACCAATCGGATGGAAAAGATGACATGGCCACACATGGTGACATCTTCTTTACAGCCTTAGCCTCTGATCCAGTGCTTCTGGATGGATTGGATGGGACCACTGATCATTGTGGGACCCACTTTTTGGATGGACAGACATGAAAACTCGGTGGGTTTTGAGTTATTTGTTATGGTGGCGGCTCTCTTATTACAATGAAAACCCTAAAGTGCGGACAGGAATGGATGGCTAGTATTGTCTTGCACTGAGGACTAGGATTCAAGGATGAGGAGACACGCGTGATGCCAGCTAACGTAGAAAACGGTTTTCATTTTTTAAAACATTTGCACACACAGCTCCTCCTAAGCCTGTGCTTGTCTGCATACAGAAAGGCAGCTATGTGTGGGAGCCATGGAATTTTAGTCAGATCAGTGTCATGAACGTGATAGACAGTTCGAATCGGTGCAATGGTCCATAATGGCAGGCCACAATTGACCCAAACAACAGTCTTCCATTTAAACCGCAGTCATGCGGAAGAGAGAGGAGAATTTCTCCTTTTTTTGTAAAAATCTCGGGTCAACACGTATTTGACTGTGTTGACGGTGCAGTGCACAGTGGGTGCACTGTCCATGGTTCATACTCACACTAATGTGGGATCCATCATTATGGATTTGATAAATCTTCTCCGTCCAATCATTTCACCGGCTCAGATTAGGACCTCAAGCTGATTTAAATGAAGGTCCATAACTAGAGTGGCCCTACTGATAGAGTTTGGCAATCAGATTTCTTTACAAACAATATTCACATTATCGTGAATCTAAAGTGGCGTCTACTGAGGATTATATAGATGATCCAACCATCAGCTCATTTTGCAAGACCCTGCTAGGATAGGGAATTGAAGATGTGGTAGATCCAAATCTTAGATGGCCACATCAAGCGATTCCTTATTTATTTTGTTAGTTCATATCGATCAGACGATCAAATTAATCCCAGCCTGGACGTCAATAGTTTTAGAGATTGTTCGGGTGATCATGACGCTTCTTGGTCCACAACGGATGATTGGATGGTTAATTTTATGGTTAGATAGGCTTATCATCTAAACCAATAGATGATCTTAAAATTTAATGGATGATTTCAAGGATCAACTACTGACTTATTTTAAGTTGTCGAATAACATCCTTAAGGCATGTTTGGCCGGGCGCTGGATATGGGATTAAGACGTTTTACGGGGGTTATACTATTTACATCCCATCCCCTTTTCTGTTTGGGATGACGGATAAAAACCACTTCACCGCACCCTCGTAAATAGTGCCTGGATTCCGCCAATTCCAAGATATAGGTTTTCACCGCTGCGTAGGGCCCACCAAGATATCAATGAGATATCTACTCCCTCTATCATTTTCACCTGCATACATTTAGCCGTGAAGTTGTTTTGAGGCAGCTATAAAGTAGTGAGTGGGGCACACCATGAGAAGCAGTGGAGACGCAAACCCATCCATTTGTGACCATCCAAACACCCTGCTGGATATCCCATGGGCTATCCCAAACCCATGGGATCAACAGACAAACACTGATGCCACCATCATTACCTTAAAAACCATTCCATCCCACCTAATCCCATGGGATCAGTCTGGCCAAACACACCCTTAGATAGTGTGATGGTTCATATTGGGGATTAATGAATGGATGATTCGAGTTGTTGATGCAGGTTACTTCCAATGGTTAGATCTATTCCATATTTGACTCACATGGGTTCTTAAGTCCCTAAAAATTGCTAATTTAGAGTCTAACTATATATTCAATGATCTAGTGATGGATTGGAAAATTGGCATTATGGACTTGATCTATAAATGTAGATTAATCTTAGGGGCTAAATTCAGGATAAAATGTGGGTTTTGTGATGGTTCATCTTTAAAATCTATAGTTAGATAGCTTAATCTATAGATGAAGATTATTCCTATGGTTAGATTTTTATTAGAGTGTAGCTGAATTGTTTAATAAGCTAGGAATTTATGGTAACACCCAAGCACTAAGAGTACGGGGTGTTACATAGGCTGATCTCGTCTAGGATATAGGCGTGTGGCTTCCGAGAGATCGACGACCAGATCGTTGCACTAGGCTTTGAGTGATTGCAACATTATTTTGTTAAAACAATGCTGACGAACCCAATGCAGTGTCCTTTCTAGGTGGCATCGTAACGAGTTAAGAAAGTCTTAGATTATGTACGAATGGCCAACCACTCCCTCAGTATGCTAGTATATTGTTGTAGTTCTAAGTCTACCTTAGAATAACTCTCCAAGAAACTGTAATTTTACTAAAACCTCTAAGAGTTCTTATAGAGCTTCGTCAGACTGAGACACCTAGTTAGTATCCTTGATGAAGGGATAAATATTGTGAAGGAGATGGGACTGGAAGAAGTATTCAATTCTCTCAATAAAGATCTACTCAAAGAGAGTCGATGATTGCGAGTAGAAGATTGTGGAAGCTATGGAGATCCGAAGTTTGTAAGTTAAGGAAGAACGGAAGTGATACAATTCAGGAAGAAGTGGTTTTTTTATAAGCATCGTTGAGAGTAATTAATACACATGTAGGATAAGGTGCGATGGTTGGAATGACCGAGTCCATTGGTGCGACATCAATTCAATTCCTAATAAGTCAGGGCACATGGCCGCAATAAATGTTGATTCCTTGAAAAGAAATGTGCACAAATCCCCATCCTTACTTGTCTAGTTACTAAACAATTATAACTGAAAAAGAAAAAAACTAAGTACTGGGTGATTGAGCTTGGAAGAAAGGATTGATCGACAAGATCGTGTAAGAATTGATATAATCGAATGAGAATCGACAACAATTCGATTGATGGTATTTCTTAGCATATAGCCAACCAAGGAAATGATAATGAGTTGAAAATAAAATGAAATGCAAGTTTATTGAAAGAAAAAAGTAGGCCAGTAGCCGCATTACAAGCAAAAATGAAAAAATAAAGAAAGAAAGGCCAGCGACTGAATAGAAGCACTTAGGCATGTTTATCTTGATTTCTTCAAACACTTTGAGTTACAGTTTTTATGCCTCCACAACATCCTTTTGTGGATTGCAGTTAACTTCCTCCTTTATAAAGATAGGTAAGAAGTGCAGGAGTTGGTCAACATGGTTGTCGGCTGACGAAACTCTATTTTTAGCATCCCTCTTGCCAGCAAGGCTCACACATGACTAGGCCTAGTAATTGGCAATCTAAGAGTCAATGAAGGTGAGAAGATCCTCTAGAATGGAAGGATCCTTGGTAGCGTAAGAACATTCTTTCTCCTTGATGTCTTCAAGAAGCTCAACACATTGTGTTTAAAGAACTTGGACCAAAGTACAGTTGAATTGATGAAATTAGTTCCACCGAAGGTGGTTGTTCCATGCTCATTCATAAACATTGCCCACAAGCAGACTCTTTTTGAGCATCATCTTGCTATCTCATATATTTAACAATCCTCTCAGACTCAAATATGATTTAAAAGTATCAATTAGAAAGGTAATAAAGTCTCTTCAATACTTCCAGGATTTTCTTTAGCAGACTATCTGATTCAATAGCTCTGAAATCTTCTTTGATGAAGAGATTGGTATCAAACAACAGGGAACATTGGTCAAAATCAACAAGGCCATAGTTGAAAATCTCTTTAAGGTAGATCTTGGCATGATCGGGGAAAGAAGAAGAGTTTTGGTTGGAAGCCATGTCTGCAGAGTAAACAAGTTTCGGGAAATGCTTAGGTTTCAGTGTAAGCTTACGACAGGTTTGAATGTGGTTTTTACAGTAAATTATAAGTCCCATGTTCGATGCATTATGGGTAGTTATGGCATGCAAAGATGTTTCACATCCTTGAAAGGTAGGAATGTGCAGCCATCATGATAATTATTTCAGTTAAAGCAATGCATGACTCCTTGTTCTCTGATTGCCACATCATTAGTCGATTATTTAGATTGCTAAGAAAGGAGAAAAGAAAAAGGGGAAATTCTAAGTAAAGAGGACTGATGATAAAAGTGGCTCGATGGCTGATTCCATTAATCACAGAAAGTTACCAAAAGCAGAAAGAAAGATAAAACTCAAAAGTAAAAAAGTTGATAAATCGCAGCTTTTAATTCTTTTCATCTCTCCTTCTTCTTCAACAAGATGGCCTAATGTTTCACGAATGCTTGTCAAACCCCGTCGATTGCCTCTGTTTAAGCTTTAACAGATGAAGATAGGTCCTTAGCTATTTTCCTTTTTTGGTCATGCTTAACACTCTCCTCCTCGAAGTTTCCCTTCAACGTCTTCAGTTGTGTTTCTAGAGCAATAAAATATATGCTCATGTCTTCAAACCTAGTCTCAAATTTCTTCAGTTCTTCATGATTGGTCGACAGTTTCTCAGCAATGTCACTGGCCATAGCTACTTGGGAAGCTATTGTTACATGTTCATATTCAAGGTGTTCAATCGTAGCGTGGAGCTCATAATTCTCTCTAATCAAATCCAAAAAATCACCAAGTTCTGAAAATTTTATCAAAAGGATCTTATCTGAATGAGAGAAGACTCGATACCGATTGATCAATTCGGTAAGCTTCTTAATCATTTCGATTAACACAGTTTACGATGCTCTTGAGGGTATGGAAGACTCGGCCACGATGATATCACTATTGAGAGCCTGTCAGAGAGAGAAGAGAATGTCTTCAACTAGGAGCACATCTTCTGTCATCGTGGAAGACACCAAGACATCGTCCCTTAGTTTCGTCATTGGTGCTGGAATTGATGTTAAAGGAGGAAGAGAGATGTCGGTCGGTGGGACCTCCTCCATTGTTTAATTAGGAACGATGACATTGCATGTGCTCAATAGAAGTGGATCTTATTTATCCTTGGGAAGTGGCTCTGCGGTTGAATGAAGACGCTAAACAAATGGAGGAGTGGATCAAGAGGATGATCCTCTTCTTAAGCTTTGGGGAGTGGTGGTTAGAGGGTGCTCGTCTCTTTCTTCTTCTTCATCTCCTTGATTGACAATGAGGGTCTACATCTGAGGACATTTAACCATGTATTTAGACTTTGCATTAGTAATTGTAGTCTCCAGAGAAGGATGAGGATGAAGGGCTTCATTGCTTATTATTCCTTCAGTGTCATCAGCTTACATTTTTGTTACTTTGGTGATGTCGATCACTGGTTGGACTTGTTGAAGTAGTTGCTCCTTAACGACTTGTTTTTCCACAGCCGACACTTCCTAAGAAACTATAAAAGGAACATAATTAGCAAAAAAAAAAAAAAGATGATATAA
Source organism: Magnolia kwangsiensis (assembly GCA_037074715.1). Classification (NCBI taxonomy): domain Eukaryota; kingdom Viridiplantae; phylum Streptophyta; class Magnoliopsida; order Magnoliales; family Magnoliaceae; genus Magnolia; species Magnolia kwangsiensis. The sequence continues at coordinate 73,162,083 of CM073584.1, forward strand.
AATATTTAAATAGGTATGAAAATGAAAGTGGACTCCAGATAAATTAGAAAGGATGGAAATGGCGATGAATTTACTATTCACAAACTGAGGATTTCTTATGATTGTTGCCATCACTCGAGAAAAAGTTGGGAATGATGACGGATTGGGGTGATATGCAAGTACTTCTCATCGAAGGAAGGTTAGGATTATTCATTTTTCCCTATCCTGCCACCATTTATTCCAACATTTATTATAATGAGCGTCTTGATGATATTTAAGACCTTTTTCAATTTTCTTATAATAATCTTCAACGTAGAGCCTTGACCAATATTTGGTTTTGAAGTATTTTTCAAATGAATATATAACGTCAGTTGAGGAAGTACCTAATTTCCAACGTCTTCTTGTTAAGATTAGCATCAATCAACTCACCAATGTTGGTTGTGGAGTTGAACCGGTGCGGATGAAAACTAAAGTAGGGGGTTGTGGAGTTGGGTTGAGAGGACTTCCCAAATCGAGGATCCTTCTAGGAGCCGATGGAGATGGTGAAGACGATGGAGATTTTGGAGAACAATTCCATATACCATAACTTTTTTTTCATTTTGGCTGTGAAGATGTCTTAATCGATAGAGTTGTCGAAATAATGTCCATGGCCGATGTAGTCTTCAGCTTATTCATTTTATTTTTTATTTTTGCTAGAAGTCGTGGCCAATTGGGGTGTTACTATTTTCTTTCCTCATAGCTCCATGAAGGAAAAGATTTAAGTAATAATGAGCTGAGGAGATTTATTAGCCAGTCACTTGTAAGGACTCTCCCACTAATCATAAAACGTATCATCATTTAAGGTTGGTTAGGAACATGCAAAGCTCAAAAGTCTTGTTAGTTAATTGGAAAGAAGAATAAATGGAGTGGTAGAGATCAACCTAAGTGGTTATCAGTTGAGAGAAACGGAGATGATTACAAGTTCTTTGGGTGAATTGGTAGGGAATGCATTAAACGAGACTGAATTAATGAGCGAATAAATTCGAACAATACTGCTCAATTCCGACCTTAGCATTTTTTTCAATATCTACTATGCTCCATAGGGGAGATCCATACAAATGAGATAACTCTCCCAGACGAGGTACATTTGAGTTACTAATTGATTATCATTATTTTCATATCGACGGTGAACCAAGTGGGGCCAAATTCTTTGAGATGGAAAGGAGTGAAGGTACATCCATTTTACTTTTATTAAAAGAGGAAAAAGTAAGAGGTCCGTGTAATTAGAAAAAGTGTGGATCTTCTAAGGAGAATGAATAATGCAGTGACCTAAAGAAATATAAACAACATCAGAATGAATGGATGCACGTACAAGGGAAGAATGAAAATATTCATAGATCTACATATGGAGAAGCCATAGTGATCTGGTGGTAATCTCATTGATATCTCTATATAGGTGGCCGAGTACAAAAGGCGCAAAGGCAAGCTTTTGACCCTGTGCAAGAGCCTCGGCTAGTTGGACATACTCATTGATGATTTGGAGAGCATTCACACATAGTAAATGTTGGCACATCCAAAGCAATAAGAAGGTTGTACTTTCTTCATAGTTGACCGGGCCTTCATGTGTGTGGTACACTTACATAAAGTATGAATATGCCTTGCCAACCTTATCGGTGAAGTATCTTTGTTCCTTCTAAGTGAAGTCGAGGAAGACTAAAGGGAAGAAATTGGGTAAGAGCATCAATGTCTAAGATTATTGGACTCAAGGGCCACATCCGAAGAAGAATGTGTTGGTGGATGGGCTCCAAAATGTCAATGCTACTATAAGAAGAGCAAGATCTGATGGATAGTAATAGAGGGAGAGTTTGATATATTCATAGATGTCAGAATCTCTCCATAATAATTCATATTAAGTAGTGACACGAACAAACCAGTTGTCCCATTCTAGTAGAGGTTTTGGCCAAGATCGTAGATTCTTCAGAGCATTGGATGGCTATGAGATAAATTCAGATGAAATTGAAAAGGCCTAGCTATATGTCCTAGAGGGGGGGGGGGGGGGGGGGGGGGGGGGGGGGGAATAGGACAATGCTAAATAAAACTTGTAACAGTAGAAATTAAACAAATACGATAGCCAACAATTAAAGTAAACCAATCCCAACGTAGGAATGTAAAGAATGTAAAGCGACCTCAAAATTCAGATCTTGAGAGGTTAATACAAATGTTATTCTAAGGACAACCTTACACCAAAAACTAGAGTTTATGGTAAGACAACCTTATTTCTAGAAAGGTCTTTGTATCAAATCTCAAATCGAAGAGGAAAAGAAAATTAAATGTAAACTGTACTGAAGAATAAACTATAATTAATTATATATTGTTCTAAGGACAACCATGCACTATAGAAATGGCAGGGCAACCTTACTAGAACAAATAAGAATGCTGAAAAAGGAATTGTAAGAAGTAAATTCTAAATTATTACAACATTCCCACAATGCTTGAAATAAATGATTATAGCATTACATCCACATATACATCTCACAAATGAATAATAAAAGATATGAAATATAAACCATTCAACCACGAGACACAAAGGATTATAGTGGTTCGCCTGTGTGTTCACTAACTTTTTAATAACAGCGACCCAGAATGCTACTCCACTCCTAATATCCTCACACAGGGGATATTAGCATTCACTATCAAGTTAGGTTTTTACAGGTTCACCCAAAACCTTACAATTGTGTCTTTCTATGTGGGCTTACACAATTAAAGAAACCCCACTTCTGAGTTTTCCTGGCTCTCCTCAAATAACCAATACAATAAGATTTTTCTAACAAAACCAAAAACAAAAAGGAACTTACAATTAAATGTAAAATACCTGAATATCTCCTTCATTGTAGCAGCCCAGAAGAACCAAGTCAGAGTAGATGATTGAATGTCCAAGTTCAATGTCCAAACTCACATTACAATGGTTTTAGTTCTAATTGATTTTAAATTAAATCAAAATGGGCTAGATTTAATTGATTTTGATTCCAAAGAAAGGGAAACAGCAATTTCTCTTTTCAGATTAGATTGGAATAGAAGAAACAAAATCAATTAATAAAGCTAATGAAAGAGAATATTAAATATGCACACTTAGCTTAGAATGGAGCACAGTCTTATCTCTCAGAAGGCCGAATTAATTAGCTTAAATTTTCAGTTTTAATCTGAGATTTGTGCTCTATTTATAACTGAACGAAACACGTCTTCGACTAGTCTTAAGACCTCTACGACTGGTCTTAGAACCAACACAAATTTGAAATTTCGAGTGGGATAAGATAAGACAATTTCACGACTGGTCGTGGGTATCTTACGGCTGGTCGTGGGTCATCTTCGACCAGTCGTAGGTTTCACATGACTGGTCGTAGACCAATGAATTTCATTGTTGGACTTTGAGTCGAAGGTCTATGACTGGTCGAAGAACCAGTCGACACTATTCCTACAACTGGTCGAACAATCACCAGGACTGGTTGTAGAGTAACCAAAAAATTTCAAAAATCCTCAACAACTTAGGACTGGTCGTGGAATTTCTTGGACTGGTCGAACCAGTGCTAGGACTAGTCGAACAAGGTCCGGGACTAGTCTTAGAACAGACCAAATTTACATATAAAATATATATGGATTATGTATCCAAAATGGCCTACATTAAAGGTCAACTAAGGTCAGTCTTACCTTAATAGTGAAGCAAGGACATTGAAACTTGAAAACAAGCGACCTTTGAGTATAACAAAGCCTGAGATCTTTGAACTTGAACTTGAACACTTCTGAGATCTTAAAAGCTTCTTGAACTTGAACACTTTTGAGATCTTGGAAGCTTCTTGAACTTGAACACTTCTGAGATCTTGAAAGCTTCTTTTGTTCATCACATATACAAGCTTCAAAGTAGTGTCTTTGTCACCACAAATTTGACAATAACAAGGGGCTATAAACTATAGCACTTACAATCTCCCCTTTTATCAAATTCGTGACAAAACACATATCCAATATATGATACATAACACTGAATATCTGATTAAAGAATCATGCACCAGTTGATATCAACTAGCACACATTCATGTACCTACATACCAATATTTAACCAACATACAACCCAGACTCATACACTCATGCTCATACAGACTCATGCTCATACAGTCTATCTCTACACATACTCCCCTTGAGTAACATATATCTCAAAAATATGATAAATATGGCACTAGCATAATGTAATGCAATGTCACTCCCTCCTTATAACACCAATATATGGATAACCATACTCCCCCTTTTTGTCACAATATGACAAAAGAAGCACGAAAACAGATTGGTAAGGAGTAATAATCAAGGAGATAAATAAGAGGATATTAGACAAGAGATTGAGAACATAGCATAAGCAACATATATAAAGTATGAACTAAGCTAAATCAATAATAGGTAAAGTAACAAATACAGTCAAGTGACCATAGTAGAAATATAGTTTTTACAGAATAGCAAATAGAAAATGAACTTTTCTGAACCAGATGAAGGTACAGGAATGGAAGGATCAAGTTTATGCATGCCCTTATTCAAGCGCCTAAGATACTTGTGCATATACTTGAATTGTAAATCATGGGCAACAGACATGTTTTCCATCCTAACATTTATATTCTCAACTTTCTCCTCCAATGCACTTAGTCGAGCATCAAAGACAGAAGGTTCATAATCTGGATCATTTATAGAGTCAGATTTAATTTCTTCAAAAATATCATCCATATTAATATCATCAGGAGGAAGATCACCAGCTTCTTCCTCATGTTCAGCTTCAACCGTATCAACATCATCTCTTTGGCCAGGAAAAAATTCCAGCTTCATCTTATTGATATTAGAGTTGTTAAATATCAGATGATGAATAGGGGCTTCACCAACCGGCATATCTATTAATATATGGGGGGCCAAAACAGTCATTATATAACCAAAAGGGATATCATTATGACCAGGATGGAATCGAAACTGAATGATAGAGTGACAAATCAAGGATGGTAAGCAAATATTAGCACCTCTAGCAATATTATCAAGAACACGAACCATGAATGCCGTTAACTCAGTTCTATTACCCGATCGAGGATAAAAATTTGACACAAAGATTATATGAAGAACTCTGTATTTGGATAACAAAAATCTTGAGGGAAGCACATTTCCTTTATGTGTCCATTGAACATCTAGATTACATAAATCCTTAGTTAGCATGCGTTTTTCAGTCTGTGAGGGTTTTTCAGATAATGTATGAATGGGAACTCCCTCATCATTCACAAGACTTTCCATAAGAGCCGAAATCAAGTGATGATCAACGTCAAATGGTCCTTCTCTTGTGACAATTCTAACCGTTAGATTTTTCAGTCAGAAATCACATACACAAGAAAACATAGATTGGGCAATGGACTGGTATGTAGGCCCACCCCAATGCAATAAGTTATCACAACCTACAGCTTAGAGCATACGAAGGATATCAAAAGGAGTAGTATGATTAACATCAACAGGATGTTCAAAAATAACATTACATAATCGAATGTCCCGAACAAAGGATGGATCATCCTTAGGAGCCCTAAGAAGACGCTTAGAGATAGTGGCTGATCTGGAAGAAGATGGACCATGAGAAGTTATTTTTCTTTCCCTATAAGACATTTGCAACAAGGATTTCAAAGAAATAGAGAGTTGCAAATGATTGAGAAGTGGGTTTTCTCAAATCAGGTTTTTCAAAAGAAAAATCTCAAATCACAACAAAAATTGAAATATGTAACTTCAAGAGAGAAATGGAAGTAATCTAAACACAAAACTACAAGAAAAATGAAAATGGAGCACTAACTATGAAGATTTTGGAAGTTGGCTTCGACTAGTCGAGGTTCGGCCCCTTGAAGAGTGAAATAGAAATGAGGAAGATGATGGTTTTTCAACAAATTAAAGATATCCACACGATTCACGACTAGTCGTAGATGTACACGACCAGTCGTACCAAGACTAGTCGTGCATATTCATGATCGGTTGAGTACCAGCCAAAAATGTAGTATACCATTAAGTTTACATAATTTTTCAGTATGAATTGTAAAAATTAAAGTCTAAACTAGCAAGAATATATAATATAATACAAAAAGGCATAAATTATCATCTTAAAATGCACAAGTTAAGATCAAATTTCATTTGGTTAAACCTGCTTTTATCGAGAGGTTTAGTGAAAATATCAGCACGTTGATTCTCGGTAGGTATATATTCTAAAGATATAACCTTTTCTTCTACTAATTCTTGGATATAATGAAATCTAATGTCAATGTTCTTAGTACGAGAATGCTGAATATGATTTTTTAAAATATTTATGGCACTGGAATTATCACAATATAATAATATAGAATCCTGTTTAATTCCATAATCACTTAACATTCGATTCATCCAAATAAGCTGCATACACGCATTACCAGCTGCGATGTATTTAGCTTCAGCTATTGAAAATGATATATAACTTTGTTACTTACTAAACCAAGAAATTAAACAGTTTCCGATATAAAAGCAACCACTACTAGTTGATTTTCTATCATCTAGATTACCAGCCCAATCAGCATCCGAGTACCCAGCTAGTTGAATACTAGTCTCATGTGGATGTCAGACCGAGATTCACAGTACTTGCGATATATCAAATAATCCGCTTGACAGCGATCAAATGCGATTCTTTAGGATCAGATTGATATCTAACGTAAATACCAACACTAAGTGTGATATCAGGTCTACCAGTAGTTAAATATAATAGGCTACCAATGATACTCCGATATAATTTTGGATCAACATTTTTACTTTTAGAATCTTTTGAGAGTTTCAATGTAGTACTCATAAGAGTATCAAAGTTCTTACCATTCTCAAATTCAAATCTTTTAATTAAATTCAAGACATATTTAGATTGAGAAATGAATATTCCATCAGGTTGTTGCTTTACTTGCAACCCTAAGAAATAATTCAATTCCCCAACTATGCTCATTTTAAACTGTGACTTCATCAAATCAGCAAACTCAATAGTCATGTCAGTATAGGTAAATCCATAAATGATATCATCAACATAAATCCGTACCATTAAAATATGATTATTATGTTTTTTAACAAATAAAGTTTTATCAACAGATCCCATTTGAAAATTATGGCTTAACAGAAACTTTGTTAGCTTCTCATACCATGCCCTGGGAGCTTGTTTTAATCCGTAAAGTGCCTTTTTAAGGCGATACGCATGATCAGTATTTTTAGAATCTTCAAAATCGATTGGTTGTTCAACATAGACTTCCTCATGTAAATCACCATTTAAGAAAGCACTTTTCACATCCATTTGATAAATCTTAATTTTTCTAAAACATGCAATGGATATAAATAGTCTGATTGATTCAAGATATGCTACTGGTGCAAAGGTTTCATCAAAATTAATACCTTCAATTTGAGTGTAACCTTATACCACTAGCCTAGCCTTGTTCCTAATTATATTTCCAAGCTCATCAGACTTATTTTTGAAAATTCTTTTTGTTCCAATGATGTGTTTATCTTTGGGTCTAGGTACGAGATACCAAACATCATTTCTAACGAATTGGTTAAGTTCTTCTTGCATCGCAACAATCCAGTTTTCATCAGCAAGAGCTTCTTTTACGCTAGAAGGTTCTATCTGGGATGTAAAACATACGTAATTACATATATCCTCAAGTTATCTATGAGTACGAACACCAGTGAGAGGGTTTCCAAGAATTTGAGTAGTTGGATGGTTTTTAACAATCCTTCGTTCAGAATCAGTCTGATTAGATGACGTATCAGGTTTATCAACTACAAGAACTTCATCATTATCTAAACTTAAGACTGGTATGTTTAAGTGATCATCAATGATCACATTGATTGACTCTTGAATCACACCGGTCCTTTTGTTCAGAACCCTATAAGCACGACTATTTAAAGAATACCCTAGAAAGATCCCTTTGTCACTTTTCATATCAAATTTTCCCAGATTTTCACAATCTCGTAAAATATAGCACTTGCTGCCAAAAACTTGAAAATATTTGACAGTAGGATTTTTATCGAACCACATTTTATAAGCCATTTTATTATTTCCTTTAGTAGTGTAAACTCGGTTAATAATATAGCAAGCTGTATTGACTGCTTCAGCCTAAATATTCTTAGAAAGCTTCATGTTATTCAACATGACATTAGCCATTTCTTGTCGCACTCTATTTTTTTTTCCACTATCCCATTTTATTATGGAGTTTTGGGCGCTGAAAATTTATGTAATATTCCTTGGTCACTACAGAACTTCTCAAAACCGCTATTCTCAAATTCAGATCCATGATCACTACGAATCTTACTGATTTGAGAACCTTTTTCAATTTAAATCCTTTTAAGAACTTTTCTTACTTCTTCAAGGGTTTCTGATTTGTCCCTTAAGAAGACTACCTATGTATATCTAGTAAAGTCATCTACTACTACCAAGATATACCTTTTGCCACCTCGACTCTCCGATCCGGTAGGTCCTATCAGATCCATGTGAAGAATTTCAAGTGGTCTTGATGTGGTATTGGAATTCACCTTTTTGTGTGAGTTTCTTGTTTGTTTGCCAAACTGGCATTCACCACATATCTTATCTAACTTTTGAAGTTTGGGTAGACCTCTTATAAGTTCCTTTTTGCTCAATCTAAATAAGTTTCGGTAGTGTACATGTCCAAGACGTCTGTGTCATAATTCAGTCTCGTTTGTATGGACCATGTAACATGTTTGATTAGATGAGCAGGATTCATTAACAATATAACAGTTTTTAGATGTTCTACATCCAGTTAATATTACTGAGCCCTTATTATTTAGAATCTCACAGTTTTGATTAGAAAACCAAACACTATAGTTATTATCGCATATTTGAGATATGCTTAGCAAATTATGTTTTAGTCCTTCAACATATAAGACATTTTTAAATAACGAAAGGTTATAGAGTTGAACCGTACCTTGGCCCATAATTTTGCAGTTACTGCCATCACCAAATGTGACTGAACCATCAGTCATATCTTTTAGATTGGTGAATAGAGCCTTGTCGCCTGTCATATGCCTGGAGCATCCACTATCTAGGTACCACTTTGAATGGCTTATAGCTTTCAAAGCTGTGTGGGCAACCAAGCAAGTGACCTTTGGAATCCATTTCATAACCATTCTAGGTTTAGGTGGATAGTTGGTCTTCTTTCGGTTGTAAGAATTATAAGTATAACCTATTGAGTTAGACTTTAGAAGCTCCTTAAGTAAATTAACTATCTTTTCAGCCAAAGGATTTTGGTTATGCTTCCCATAGTTGAAATAATTTCCTGTAGGTTTTTTAATAGACTTAGGGTCTTTAGAAAACACTTGTCCTTTCCCTTTTGAGTTTAAGATCTCTCCTTTTACAAACTTAGGAGGTACATTCTTCAGTTTAGGAGAAACATTCTTATCATAACCTAGACCAGATCGATCTCCACATTTTCTCGATCCTGATAAGAGTTTTTCTAATTTAATCGGTCATTTTTAGATTTAAGAGTTTCAACTTGGGCAGTCTTAAAATTCAAATCGCATTTTGTCTTTTCAAAACAGTCTGAAATATGAGACTTTTCTAAAATAAGAGATTCATAAATTTCTTTGAGTTTAGAAAATTTTTCTTTTTGAAGTTTCAGTTTTACCGCAATTTTACAACTCTCCTTGTATAGGGCATTATAGGCATCTTGAAGATCATCTTCATTTTCACATTCACTATTTAGATTTTCTTCACTTGTTGAATCATTGTCTGACTAGAGTTATAAGGGCTTTCACTTCATTGCCCGACTCAGTTTCAGAATCTTCAGAATTAGAAGATTCATCCCAAGTAGCCAACATACCCTTCTTCTTGGGTTTGTCCTTTTTAGGACACTTGTTAGCCAAATGCTCATATGCTTGGCAGTTGTAACATTGACTATCTTTCAAAGATTTTCAAGTTTTAGATTTTGATTTTGATCTTTTCTTATCATTACCTTTTTGAAAATCAACTCTCTTTTTACTTTTGAAGATTTTATAAAACTTTTTTGCCAAAAGAGCCATATCATCTTCAGAGTTATCTACATCAGAATTTTCTTAAAAATTATTTTTAGAAGTTTTAAGAGCAATTGATTTTCCTTTTAAAGCTTTAAAAGTTAACTCGTAGGTTTGTAAAGAACCAACTGACTCATCAACCCTCATATTATCCGTATCACGAAATTCCTGGATCGCGGTTACTTTAGAGTTGAACCGAAGTGAGCGTAGTATTTTTGCACACACTTTACTTTCTGAGATTCTATCACCAAGACCCCACATAGAGTTTACAATGTCATTTAATCGTGTATAAAAGTTCATAAATATTTCATTTTCCTCCATATGAATTTCTTCAAATTTGGTTGTAAGGAGTTGGACTTTTGATTTCTTGACAATTGAGGTACCCTCGTGTGTTATTTCTAATATATCCCAAGCTTTCTTTGCAGAATCACAGGATATAATTCTTTTGAATTCATTCGGTGATAGTGCACAAGTGATTGTATTTAGTTCTTTAGCATTTGCACTACTCTCACTTTTCTGAAGAGTGGTCCATGAGAAATAAGGTGTTATTCTCATAGATTTTGAACCATCAACTCTAGTTACTTCAATGGTAGGAGGGTTCCAACGATTCACAGTGGCCAGCCACACACTTTCATCCATGGATTTTAAGAATATTCTCATCTTGGCTTTCCAATAAGCATAGTTGAGGCTATCAAAGGGTGGTGGCCTAGTGACTGATAAGCTATCAAAATTTGACATCTTAAATAGCTTAAATAGTTAGCTCGGGAAATAAATCCAAGAATTAAAAATTAACAAGAGCTATTAGGCTCTGATACCACTTGAAAAGGATTAGTTATATGTCCTAGAGGGGGGGAGGGGGGGAGGGGGAATAGAACAATGCCAAATAAAACTTGTAACAACGAAAATTAAATAAATACAATAGCCAATAATTAAAGTAAACCAATCCCAATGTAGGAATGTAAAGCAACTCCAAAATTCAGATCTTGAGAGGTTGATATAAATGTTATTCTAAGGACAACCTTACACCAAAAACCAGAGTTTATGGTAGGACAACCTTATTTCTAGAAAGGTCTTTATATCAAATCTCAAATTGAAGAAGAAAAGAAAATTAAATGCAAACTGTACTGAAGAATAAACTGCAATCAATTATATACTGTTCTAAGGATAACCATACACCATAGAAATGGCAGGGCAACTTTACTAGAACAAATAAGGATGTTGAAAAAGGAATTATAAGAAGTAAATTCTAAATTATTACAACATTCCTACAATGCTTGAAATAAATGATTACAGCATTCACATCTACATATACATCTCACAAATGAATAATAAAAGATATGAAATATAAACCATTCAACCACGAGATATAAAGGATTATAGTGGTTTGCCTGTGTGTTCACCAACTGTTTAATAACAACGACACAGAATGCTACTCCACTCCTAAATCCTCACACAGGGGATATTAGCGTTCACTATCAAGTAAGATTTTTAAAGATTCACCCAAAACCTTTTAATTGTGTCTTTCTATGTGGGCTTACACAATTAAAAAAAACCCCACTTATGAGTTTTCCTGGCTCTCCTTAGATAGCTAATACAATGAGATTTTTCTGACAAATCCAAACAAAACCAAAAATAAAAAGGAACTTACAATTAAATGTAAAATACCTGAATGTCTCCTTCATTGTAGCAGCCCAGAAGAACCAAGTCAGAGTAGATGATTGAATGTCCAAGTTCAATGTCCAAACTCACATTACAATGGTTCTAGTTCTAATTGATTTTAAATTAAATCAAAATGGGCTAGCTTTAATTGAGTTTGATTTCAAAGAAAGGGAAACAACAATTCCTCTTTTCAGATTAGATTGGAATATAAGAAATAAAATCAATTAATAACGCTAATGAAAGAGAATATTAAATATGCACACTTAGCTTAGAATGGAGCACAGTCTTATCTCTTAGAAGGCCGAATTAATTAGCTTGAATTTTCTATTTTAATCTGAGATTCGTGCTCTATTTATAGCTGAGCGAAACACGTCTTTGACTGGTCTTAAGACCTCTACGACTGGTCTTAGAACCAACAGAAATTTAAAATTTTAAGCGGGATAAGATAAGACAGTTTCACGACTGGTCGTAGGTCATCTTCGACCAGTCGTAGGTTCCACGCGACTGGTCGTAGACCAATGAATTTCATTGCTGGACTTTGAGTCGAAGGTCTACGACTGGTTGAAGAACCAGTCGACACTATTCCTAGGACTGGTCAAACAGTCACCAGGACTGATCGTAGAGTAACTAAAAAATTCTAAAAATCCTCAACAACTTAGGACTGGTCATGGAATTTCTTGAACTTGTCGAACCAGTGCTAGAACTAGTCGAACAAGGTCCAAGATTAGTCTTAGAACAGACTAAATTTACATATAAAACATATATGGATTATGTATCCAAAATGGCCTACATTAAAGGTCAACTAAGGTCAGTCTTACCTTAATAGTGAAGCAAGGACATTAAAACTTGAAGACAAGTAACCTTTGAGTATAACAAAGCATGAGATCTTTGAACTTAAACTTGAACACTTCTGAGACCTTGAAAGCTTCTTGAACTTGAACACTTCTGAGATCTTGAAAGCTTTTTAAACTTGAACACTTCTGAGATCTTGAAAGCTTCTTTTGTTCATCACATATACAAGCTTCAAAGTAGTGTTTTTTTCACCATAAATTTGAAAATAACAAGGGGCTATAAACTATAACACTTAAAAAAATTAATATTTTTTTCACTTGGATAGTTAAGGAATAGGTGTAAGGTCCGTATCCTAGTCCGTACCTTTTCTTAGACCCCTGCGATCCTCCCCGTTGAATTTCGACAACCCGCGACCTGTAATCGGCATTTGTGTGCGACCCTGAGTTACACCCTGTCATCCAGGTTTGAATCGACGTAAGACTTGTACCCTTGCAACCACGTTGTCACCACGATTCCAACGCCTCGTCTTGCGCACTAATGCATACCCAGGCAGGAGTTGTGGGCCCACATTTATTTTTAGGATAACACTGTGCATTGTAAATTTCAAGAGAATTTCTACCATCCATCACATCAATCGATCAAATGCAAGTCAAGTACACAACCCATCTCTCTCTTACTAATAAAGCATGACACCTATCCCTCTCTCACCTAAAAGTCAACCAAGCCCATACCCTCCATGTCATTTTTCTTACACACCCATCCCTCTCTCCTTACGTCTCCCATCCTTCACTCCATTCATTCCATTCTCTATCATTTTCCTAGCAACCAAAAGAGAAAAAGACTAAGGAGAGAAAAGAGAAAGAACCTAAGATCAAGGCCCACTTCCTACCACCAAATCTCACCATTCAACCCTTCAATCTTAATCATCCTTCGTCTAAGTTGAAGCCAAGGAGCTAAGGAAGCCATAGAACCAAGAAGATTAGCAATCAGTTGGTGTTTATAGGACTAGATTTGTGATTTTGATGATGGCCCAAGTGGGGCCTACCGATTGATGGTATGGATCTCACTTTTAACCCTAGGTGCGGCCGATGGCCCACCATGATTCATATGTTCATCCCATGATGGGGCCATTCTCCATGGACCCCATCATGATGTTTATTTTTTTCCTATAGTAAGAAGGTCATTTAGACCTTATCTTGTGGGTGGGAAAGGGATTTCCACCCTTGATTTTGTGATTGAGGGCCTATGTTTTGGGGCCCACCTTGATGCATGTATTGTATTGCATGGCCCACCTAGGAGAGCTCATAGTGGCGGAGCTCCTCCATCGCACACGCCATTCTCTCTTTCTCTCTCCCTTCCTTGTTTGTGGCCCACCTGATGCATGAGTTTATCCACGTCGTCTCATTCAAGGGGCCCACCTTACTAACGTCTAGCGGACGGCCCACCCTGGTTGTCTATTTTAGACAGACCCTGATGAAGGGAAAATACAAATATCAACTTGATTCACATCAAGTGGGCCACATGTACGTAGACCCCACCTGACGTATGCGTTTCGTCCATGAAGTCCATTGTCCAGCAAGGGACGGTGGAGCCCATGTGATATATGTGAATATCCACACCGTCCACCGTCTAGCCATAGACGGTGGAGCCCACGTGATATATTGGAATATCCAGGCCATCCACCATCTAATTATGGACGGTGGAACCCACTGATGTAAGTGATTCATCCACGCTATCCAGTCCACTGGATGTGGACCCCCACCTGACGTATGTATCGTATCCACACCGTCCATCTAACTTCCCAGTTCATTTTAGGCGTTGAGCTGAAAAATGAAGCCAATCCAAATCTCTAGTGGGCCACATCATCAAATAGATTATTTTAATAGTGATAAACTGTTAGAGCCCGCTATGATGTTTTTATACGCCAAAAAATGTTGAATATGGGGCTTGTTAGACCTGTCACGAGCCGGAGAACCCAACCAGCGAAGTGAATCCTCCTGATGTCGGCCTCACCTAAGAAAAACCGCAAGTAAACAAAAATAAAAATAAAAAAATAGGTTGACGCTGCTACTGCCAGTGTCCAAAGGACGCTACAACCAGCAGCGTCTACTACTTGTAATAATGGGCAGGGACCGTGGGTCCCAGCCATAGGCCTCATCATGATGTATGTCAAGCATCCACACCATGCATTTGATGAGTCCCCTTTAATTATTGGGATACCCCAAAAATCAGCCGTACACAGAATTCAGGTGGCCCACACCATCTAAAATCATGTGAAGACATATTAAAACATATAAAAGCACTTATTAGGGTCCATCTGAGATTTAGATGCACCTAAAACTTGGTTTGACCCCTTAACCTAGTGGGACACACATAATGGATGGGCTGGATTTGTGAACCACAGCTTGGTGGGCCCAACAAATGATTATGAATGCTTTAAGGAAGGTAACCTCTCAACTGTGTGCATGGTGTGGCCCACATAAGCCACAGATTGACTTGATTTTAAGTCCCAAGCCCCACCATGATGTGTATATTATACCCACAATGTTCAGCTATTTTTTCCAGGGCCGTGTGCCCCATTACATTGTAAGGCCCACCATGATGTATGTGTTATGTACACACTTTCTACCCATTGTTCCTAGGCCATGGGTTGTCTCATGAGGCCCTTGAGTGAGGCCCATTATGATGTATTTGTGGCCCATTTGGAATGTGCAGGGCCTACCTCAATGTGATGTATATGTGGCCCATGAGTGAGGCCCATTATGATGTATATGTGGCCTATGATTGAGGCCCAATGTGATGTATATGTGGCCCATGAGTGAGGCCAATTACGATGTATATATGGCCCATGAGTGAGGCCCAATGTGATGCATATGTGGCTCATAAGTGAGGCCCATCGTGATGTATATTAAGCCCTTTGTGTGAGGCCCATTATGTTGTGTATGGGGCCTTTGTGTGAAGCTATGGGCCCACTATATGTTAGGCTCTATGTGGGCCACTCCTTGGGAGCAATGTTGGTTAAATGTCCACATTGATGGACAATGATGGTTAAATGTCCACATCGTGACCTTTCCTTAGGCCTTTGTTAACCCATTCTCATCCTTCTCTAAGTGGGTTGACCCTAATCATTGGACTCCATTTATAATTGCATGATCCATCTATTCTTATTGGGAGAACCCAAAATGTTGGGCCCCCATTGGTCGCTAATAGGGTTGTTTTTAATCTTGGAGTCCATCTATGACTTATTTAGGCCCTCTAGGGCATCTAGTAGGGCATATCATAGTATGTTGAAGGAAGCCCATTTCGGATCCTTAGGATTACAGGTAGGCCACCTAGGCCCAACCTTGAATAAGGGGAGTTCGTCATCACCATAGACGGAGGGATCTTTGTTATCAGATTTGGTATATCCACAGTTGATGATTAACCCTCATGTTATAGATTTGTTATCTATCTATGGACCCCGCCATGTGTATAGGCCGATTATCGATGCCGACTATGAGTACGTGTTACTATAACATCATGATAAAAGTCGTTGAGATGGTATGAGGCCTATTGTGGTTGTATTAGGCTCATTCTCATTTCCCCTTAGTGGGCTAACCCAAATTGATGGGCCCCTATTATTATTAGTATGATCCATCTCGCCTTATTGGGTTATCCCAATTCTTTGGGTCCTCATTGATGCTAGTAGAAGTACCTAAACCTGTAAACCCATTCTTAGACCCATGAGTAGGCCATCTAGACCCATCCTTGTTATGAGGAGGATGCATCATCACCTCTGGCCATAGGTAGAAGAATTTGTAGTATTAGATTTGATATATCTAATGTTGAGGACCGATCCTCATGATGTGGATTAGATCTACTGTCCTTCTATGGACCTCACCATATATAAACTGATTATTGATTACGACTATGTTAGTATATGCACTGAGTATGTGTTAGTATAACATTATGATTGTATAAGGTCGTTGTAAGGTTAATTGTGATTGTATAAGGTTAATTATGATTGTATGAGGCCCATTATAATTATATGAGGCCCATTGTGATTGCATGAGGCTCATTGTGTGATTGCATGAGGCCCACTATGATTATATGAGGCCCATTGTGATTATATGAGACTTATTATGATTGTATGAGATCCATTGTGATGATACGAGGCCCGTTGTGATTGTACGAGGCCTGTTGTGATTGTATAAGGTACATTGTAATTGTATAAGGCTCATTATGATTGTATGAGACCCAATTATGATGTAAGAGGCCCATCATATGTATGAGGACCATTATATGGGTGAGGCTCATTGTATGTGTGAGGCCCACCATGTGTAGGTGATTATTGCACACCACCCATTCACCTATACGGTCCATTGGCCATCTTATACCGGCCCACTATGATGTATGTGATTATAATCATACTTGGTATACTTTATGATACATGCCCATACGCACCATCCGCATGCTTGTTATGAGAAGTGATTGAGCAAAGTATGAGCCATTGGGCTCATTGTTTATAGGACTCCCTGAGAGATGGAGTTGCCCCACGTGAGCGCGTGATACGCGCAGGTTTGATGTATGACTGATAGCGTGATTCATGCATCTATCATTTGTGTGACATGACTACTGTACGCCCTAGCAATATAAAGGTCGTAACCTCCATAGGCATATCATGGATGGCCAGATAGGATAGTGAAAATCTTTTTCTACATGGGGTGCTATAAATGTCCCATGGTGAAATTCTCTAAACCCTCTTGGTACCAGAGGATGACCTAACATCTAGACTGAGTAGATATATGAGCGCATGAGGCCCGTATACTAGTAGGCCACATCTCCCACTGTGTCGTGGTCAGTTGGGAGGGGGTGTGAGACCCGTATCCTGGCCCCTACCATTCCGTAAGCTTCCCTAATCCTCTCAGTCGAATTCTGGGGACTCGCGATCTTTTATCGGTGTTTGTGCATAACTCTGAGTCGTATCCTGTATTCTAGAGTCGGCTCAACCCGAGACATGTATCCTTATGACCGCACTGTCACCACGGTTCCGATGACGTATCTCATACGCTGAGGCGATACCTGGGCTTGAAGATGTGGGCCCGCCTTCAGTTCAAGGAAAATGTCACGCATTGTAATTTTGAGAGAATCTCTATGACACGTCATATCAATCAATCAAAGTACAACCCATCACTCTATCCTATCCCCAAGTACAACCACCCTTCTCAAAAGTTAACACTCTCTCTTACACAAGTACATATCCATCACTCACTCACCCATCACACCCCATCACTCACCCATCCCTCTCTCTCTCTCTTATACCTCTCTCTCTCATCTCTCTCTCTTTACTCTCAAGTAACCCCATGAGCAACCCAACGTCCAAGAAAGCTCCATGAGAGATCTTTGTGTGGCCCACTTCCTATCTCCCATCCGCACCCTCCTTAAATGATCTCAACCGTTGAAGTCCACCAATTGGAGATCAAGCATGCATTGGCAGAAGGAGGAAGAAGAAGATCATACGGCGGCTGATTTATGATTTGATTTTGATGATGACCTATCTTGATGTATGTTTTGTATCTAGGAGGGGCCCATAATGGCGGGGTCCCTCCCATTTTCACCATTCTCTCTCTTTCTCTTTCTCTCCCTTTTTCTTTTATGGTGAAGATGATAATGGGTGTGGCCCGCTTGATCCACACTGTACAGCCATGTGGACCCACCTCAATGTATGTGTGCATCCCGCGTCCATCTGCTGGATCAGTTCGGATGGTGGCAGGCCCACCTGAAGCGTGCAGGGAGACCTTGATGCTGAAATTGCGGTAATGACCACTTTAGTTGAAGTAGGAATATGCTAATATGTCCTAGAGGGAGGTGAATAGGACTTTTTAATAATTTATAATAATTTAAAATCCTATCACTCTAATCCTAACAACAAGTATACATTAGGATTACTAAAGAGTAATTCTACTGGCTTCCAAGCCCGGTAGAGGATCCAATCATAAGACTAGAGAGATAAACAAGATGTGAATCAAAGGTTATGATGGATGTGACTGTGTCTGAAATATGATCTTAGATAATCAAATATGAAAGCATATAATCACATAAGGAATGAAAGACAATAACAATCAAAAACAGTAGCAATCACAAACATAGTCATTTTTATAGTGGTTCGACTACTTGTCTACTCCACTCCCGGCCAACGCACACAACCTTTAAGTGTACCGGATTTCACTAAGGTGGTTTCATAACAGGTTCACCTCAAACTGGAGGTTTTAAATCAGGTTCACCTCTAATTGTTGAGGGTCAAATATTGCATATCAGACTCCAGTTATTACCTGGATTTATGAACATAATGCTGTCTAACGGCCTATTTTTATCGTGTTTATGTTGCAAGGTGATTTTATGAGCATGGATTGAAAAAGGTGTTAAAAGCATGGATTTAACGATCCAAAGTCACCAAAGCAAGGGACGAACTTCAGAGGACCAAGATTAATGGATTTACACGGTCAAAAATTCGAGAAAACTAAGAAACTGAAGCTCAAGTGGCCTGAAACGCATCCAGAATGCAAGATCACGGGGTTCTAACCATCTGTTCACCTTGAAACTTCACACATATGATGAGGGCCATAAATAAACTGTAAATATTAAATTTTAGCCATTGATGATCTTGGAAAGTGGGCCAACGGATACATCAGCCCATTAATCTTCAATTTGGGGCCCACCTGATATCTGGAAATGCTACGAAATCGGCATCGACGGTTTAAATAATATGAGAAAAGGAATAGACGGATTGGATTTCGTAAAAACATCGAAGAAGGGCCTATATGTGTACGAGTATACACATTGTACATGCGTATTGGCACTGCATCGCACCAGCGTAAGACGGTCAGCAGCGCTGACCCGCGCCTACTCCAGCCTCAAAACGGCAATTGCCGTTTTCATCAGAAAATGGACAGATTGCGTACTTTTTGTGAAAGTCTGTGGGGCTCATCCATCGTCTATACGGACGATCTGATCCGTCCATCTTGTAGAAGGCCTCGAGCCCTTCAAAACCATGCTGATTGTTTTCACCCATGCATTCACACGTGTGCGATACAGAGGCCACAAAAGGTCAGTTTTACGACATTCAAAACTGATTTTTTGGTGATATCTTCTCTGGGCCGCGTCAATGGATGTTCAAAACCAGCCATTCTTGACTGAAATTTTATCCTGAATCCAATGGACGGGATGAATTTTCTTGAAAATACCTTTGTGGGGCCCACTGATCACAAGAGCGAAATGGCGCGAAAGGTTTCGCACATCCACGAAAACTAACTTTTTCAAGTGGTTGTGGCCCACCATCTTTGATCATATGATAGATCTAAACCGTCCATCATGAAGAGGATCCAAGAAAGTCCTAAAGGATGGTGTTTCTTTGAAATTTGAGCGAGGAAAGTGGCGTGTTTAGAGGCACTGAACTTGGCCGCTAAAAGGTTTTCGCTGCGCATGCGATAGCTTTCCAAATCCGATTCAAGTCCGATTTTCACCACTCCAACAGCTATATAAGGAGATTTTGGACATGGAGAGCGGGGATTCAGACCTTGGGAGGAAGATTCAGAGCTTGAAGAGAGGATCTACGGCTGGAATCTGGGAGGCAGCCACGAGAGAGAGAGAGAGAGAGAGAGAGAGAGAGAGAGAGAGAGAGAGAGAGAGGAGGAGGATTAGAGATTCTTTTGGTTTTTCTTCTTTCTTATTTAATTTGTTTTGTTTTTCTCTTTAAGATGATTAGTCCATCCATGATGGGCTAAATCCTCTTAGCTAGGGCTAAGAGGTGAAGCTTGTAGTGAGATGGGAGAGTTTATTTTATGATTTCTGTTTAATTTATGAACTGAATTAATGCTAATGTTTGTTTAATTAATGTGAATGTTTTTAGTCTTTAATGGTCTATTATGACTGAAATTACAATGGGTCTGCAATGGCTTTGAGCATGTCCTTTTCTCTTTTATGTTTATGACATCAGGAAGCCCTGTTGTTCACCATAGTCTCCTGGGCATGGTCGGATGTCAGTACCCTTCCTAACCTTCATACATGTGATTGGTTGGTAATTAGTTTAATTCTGTTGTTTGTCATAGTCTCTTGGGCATGGTTTGTTGATGGAATCCATTTTAATTCATATACCTTTCATCTCTTGAAAACTATATCAATGGCAGTTCAGTTAATTCTCATGATTCTTGAAGTAGGCGTAAGATCTCCCTGATCCCTACAAGTGGATCCTCTAAATCCCTAGTTTCTCACCTCTGATTTTCTTAAGTTTTAGATAATAATTTCACAATTATTTCACAATTGCTAATTGATTTAGAATTTATCTTAGCCTAGTTCTAGTTTTACTTAGTTTTAGATAACGTATGAGTTTCAGTCCCTTGGGATTCGACCTCGGTCTTACCGAGTTATTACTACATCATAACCCTGCACTTGGGGAGTGAACAAGTTTTTGACGCCGTTGCCGGGGACTGACGGTTGCATTTTTTAAATTAATTGGTTTTAGAATTAGTTTAAGATTAAGATTTTTACTAACTTCAGTTTTAGGTTAGATTATTTTTGTTGATTTATAAAAACTAACCTATTTGTTTTGTAGGATTTTAAGATAGAAACTTCTAATTCAGTAAGCTCTTTCTAATTGCTACTTTCTATTCCCTTTTATTACTTTCTTTTAGGAATTTCTTCTTTTTATTTAGAAATTAGTTTACTTCTAATTAGGAATTTTCTAATCCTAGGCTTTCTCCTTTTAGAAACTAACTTGTTTTGTTTTATTTTGCAGGATCTTAATATATGAATCTCTAGTCTGGTACATTCTTTCTAACTTCTCCTCATCTTACTTTCCATACTGCTGTAGAATCTCTTCTTTTATTTTTTTTAGGATTAAATTCAAATTAAGGATTTTATCATGTATATGCACGAGTGGCAACGTCAGTATGCTGAGAAGAATAACTTATTTTGGGATGATGATGAGATAAATCAACTTATGTCTCAAAACTTTTCTAAAACTATCATTGAGAACTGATCAGAATATAAAGATCTACCGGCTAAGAAGTCTTTACATGATTATATGCAGGAGAACAATTACACCCCACGGATTAACAAAACAGTACGTGAGTGTTGGGGTTATCATAACTATGGTTGTGAGAATTATTATCACCCATCCGATAAAAAAAAAATAATGCGTGATTATATCATGAGTAATAATAAGTATTACCAACCATCAGATTCTTCCACCTATGATCCGTATGACTATAATCAGTGAAAACATCAAAATTGGGAAAATGAACCAACAACATGTTATAATAATTATTCTCTTGGACCCCCTACATTTGAGATCCAACCAAAAATGATCCAAGAGGATTCATATCAGAGTGACATTGCCTGTCTTAAAGAAATAAGAAACGCAATGGAAACACTCATGTTGCGCCTTGAAAAGATAGAGGAGGCTTGCTCATCCCAACCACAACCCAATCTAGAAATACAATGCGAGAAAAGTGATCCGCACTCACTTTTGAAAGAATCTGAAACTTGAAATGAGGAGTTGGATTCCGTTAATGAGCATATAGTTCAATTTTTCGATGAGTCAATCTCGATGATTGTTCGAAAGAATGGTGAAGATACATGGGTGTCTTTTAAATACATTGATGATGACACACCTTTCTTACATGACGCACATAATTTCAATGATGAGGAGGTTAGTTTATGCAAACCTCAACCCATGCTAAGTGTAAATGTGAGGAAAGTGATCCCATCACAAATGTGCACTGCACTGGACTAGAACATGATTACAATCCTGAATGTGCAGCCACAGTCCCCTGGAATTCCTCTCAAGTTTGGTCCAGATCAATGATCAATACGTACACGAAGAGATCGGTCATAATGAGCCACTCCCCTCACCTGACATGTCTTATTTAAAGGTGGAGGATGAGCCCCTTACGACCGACCCTTCTAACTCTTGTGAAACATATTTAGACAACTCCCCTGAATTGAATGATAATATGATTCGGGAGAAGGAGGAGTTGCCCGCTACGACTCTGGAATTTGAAACCACTCAGTTAAGGCCACCATCTGAGTTGCACACATTTAACAACTCAATGCCTCAATTGAGTAATTTCAATGAACAGAGTGATCACACCAATGCTTCACTTATTGATCTTCAATCTGTCTGTGCAAGACTGGAGCAAGAGAGCATACCTCCATCCATTCTCAAGAACGATGGATTCTTTCAGCAAATGATTGCGAGATCTAACATGAAAAATAAGTCACACTCAAATGAATTTTTCAGCTCTTGTGATTGCTTGGTACACTCTGTAGTTTCAAATGATTCTTTGTTAAAAGATAAAGTAGATGTCTTGCGAGACAACATCTCGGCAGTCATCATTGACCGAGAGAACCCTTATTCTGAAATCTTCTCTTCCCCTGATCCTAAACGTCTACTAGTAAAGGAAGAGGAGCTGAAAATTGAACCGAAGTTTGGAGCTTCGGAATGTGTTGAGACTACATCACTTCTTCGGAAGTTTTTTGAACTTTATTTATTCGTAGTCTCTGATTCCCCATGCGATACTAATGTTGAAACTTCTTCTGTCATAGGTGAATCATCTATATTACGGATACCTGAAGCAATTCAATAAAAAATTTCTTATGAGGTACATAAGTCTCTCTGGAAAGTCATGCTCCAGGGCGCCCAAGCCTATTACAAAAAGGACTTTTGGATGATCCCGTTGAAGAACTTACTGAAAAACTTATCAAGATATTGGCCGGAAGGGGAACCTTGCGGCATGATCGATTCAATGTTTGTGGGTAACATTACTACAAACCCTCACGAGACTACAACTCGTCCACTAGGGGTAACCTAGGAGTTTAAAGGCTTATTGCATACGCTAAATGCAATCGAGAGCACCTGCGAAAGTGGTATAGGTAGGATTTTATTTTTGTTATTTTTATTTTACTTTCTCTCTCGTGCTGACCAGCTTCCATATTGTGATCTCTTGGAAAGTCTCTCTCTCGATTCATTATCCAGGTAATATCCTCCCATCACTTCTCAATTATTTTCGTTGTCCCATGTGCATTGCATGCTCATATATC
Organism: Magnolia kwangsiensis; assembly: GCA_037074715.1. Lineage (NCBI taxonomy): Eukaryota > Viridiplantae > Streptophyta > Magnoliopsida > Magnoliales > Magnoliaceae > Magnolia > Magnolia kwangsiensis. The sequence goes on from CM073584.1 coordinate 73,185,648, forward strand.
GTTTACATTGAGGACAATGTAGATTTTAGGTTGGGGGTGGGAGATTAGGTAACCTAATCAGTGTTTTCTTGGTCTTGAGCAAAAATTGTGAAAATTTTTAAATTTTTCTGGAATTGATGTTGGTAATTTATGACTCTTCGATTCAGTTGTCTATTAAACTTCCCAGTTAAGTTTAAGTTGTTAATCCAAAATTAGAAGTTGTAAACATGGATTGAATCATGATTTCACATGTCACATCTCGCCTACACATTGAGGTTTTAGTTCGATATTGAAGGGTTAACTTGGTAATCACTAAGCATATAAGGAACTAGCCTGAAAAATTTGTCCGTCATAATCAATTGAGAAAAAGAAAAAAAAAGCAGAATTGAAGAAAAAGAAAATACCCAGGGTTGGTCAGATGGCCTTCACTGTAGGTTTGCTCCCTACAGGTGAAGGTTTGATTCCCCAAGGTTAATATTCAAAAATTATTAGGTGACTGGTCTTTACCATAAGTTTGCTCCCTATAGGTAAGGATTCGATTCGCCTCCTTGGCATTACTTTTAAGAGAAAAATTAAAAGTTAGAATTTCTGAGGCAGGTTTGGTTCGGGTTTTGGTTATCATGAATTCTCTTGTTGGTTATCAATGATATCCTAAAATAGAGAAGTGAATTTTAATGTTGATAAAGCCGAGATTACAGTATACACCCATTGAACTCAATGTTTAGAATTATGCTAATTGATGGATTAATACTTTGAACTTGACTATGAAGTTTTCTGTGTGTTTGAGTCCGGGAGAAAGTAATTTCCAACATTCATGAATCTTAGATTTCTCGTATTTAATTCGTTTTTCAAAATATCACTCGATTTCATAGAAAATTATCCTGTAATTCTCAACTTATTTTTCGCATATTTTGCTCGGGACTAGCAAAATGCTGGTTGGGGGTTGTGTTGAGGGTCAAATATTGCATATCAAACTCCAGTTATTACCTGGATTTACGAACATAATGCTGTCTAACGGCCTGTTTTTATCGTGTTTATGTTGCAAGGTGATTTTATGAGCATGGATTGAAAATGGTATTAAAAGCATGGATTTAACGATCCAAAGTCACCAAAGCAAGGGGACGGACTTAAGAGGACTAAGATTGACGGATTTACACGGTCAGAAATCCGAGAAAACTAAGAAACTGAAGCTCAAGTGGCCTGAAATGCATCCAGAATGCAAGATCACGAAGTTTCCACCATCTGTTCGCTTTGAAACTTCATACATATGATGAGGGCCATAAATAAACTGTAAATATTAAATTTCAACCATTGATGATCTTGGGAAGTGGGCCAACAGATACATCAGCCCATTAATCTTTAATTTGGGGCCCACCTGATATCTGGAAATGCTACGAAATCGGCATCGACGATTTAAATAATATGAGAAAAGGAATAGACGGATTGGATTTCGTAAAAACATCGAAGGAGGGCCTGTATGTGTACGAGTATACACATTATACATGCGTGTTGGTGCAGCATCGCATCAGCGTAAGACGGTCAGCAGCACTGACCCACGCCTACGCCAGCCTCAAAACGGCAATTGCCGTTTTCATCAGAAAATGGATGGATTGCGTACTTTTTGTGAAAGTCTGTGGGGCTCATCCATCGTCTATACAGACGATCTGATCCGTCCATCTTGTAAAAGGCCTCTAGCCCTTCAAAACCATGTGATTGTTTTCACCCATGCATGCACACATGTGCGATACAGAGGCCACAAAAGGTAGGTTATGCGACATTCAAAACTGATTTTTTAGTAATTTCTTCTCTGGGCCACGTCAATGGATGTTCAAAACTAGCCATTCTTGACTGAAATTTCATCTGAATCCAATGGACGGGGTGGATTTTCTTGAAAATACCTTTATGGGGCCCACCGATCACAACAGCGAAATAGTGCGAAAGGTTTCACACATCCACGAAAACTGACTTTTTCAAGCGGTTGTGGCCCACCATCTTTGATCATATGATAGATCTAAACCGTCCATCATGAAGAGGACCCAAGAAATTCCTAAGGGACGGTGTTTCTTTGGAATTTGAGCGAGGAAAGTGGCATGTTTCGAGGCACTGAACTTGGCTGCGAAAAGGCTTTTGCTGCGCATGCAATAGCTTTCCAAATCCAATTCAAGTCTGATTTTCACCACTCCAGTAGCTATATAAGGAGGTTTTGGACATAGGGAGCAGGGATTCAGACCTTGGGAGGAAGATCCAGAGCTTGAAGAGAGGATCTACGGCTAAAATCTGGAAGGCAGCCACGAGAGAGAGAGAGAGAGAGAGAGAGAGAGAGAGAGAGAGAGAGAGAGAGAGAGAGAGAGGAGGATTAGAGATTCTTTTGGTTTTTCTTCTTTCTTATTTAATTTGTTTTATTTTTCTCTTTAAGATAATTAGTCCATCCATGATGGGCTAAATCCTCTTAGTTAAGGCTAAGAGGTGAAGCTTGTAGTGAGATGGGAGAGTTTATTTTATGATTTCTGTTTAATTTATGAACTGAATTAATGCAGATGTTAGTTTAATTAATGTGAATGTTTTTAGTCTTTAATGGTCTATTGTGACTGAAATTACAATGGGTCTGCAATGGCTTTGAGCATGTCCTTTTCTCTTTTATGTTTATGACGTCAGGAAGCCCTGTTATTCACCATAGTCTCCTGGGCATGGTCAGATGTCAGTACCCTTCCTAACCTTCATACATGTGATTGGTTGATAATTAGTTTAATTCTGTTGTTTTCCATAGTCTCTTGGGCATGGTTTGGTGATGGAATCCATTCTAATTCATATACCCTTCATCTCTTGAAAACTATATCAATGGCAATTCATTTAATTCTCATGATTCTTGAAGTAGGCGTAAGATCTCTCTGATCCCTACAAGTGGATCCTCTGAATCCCTATTTTCTCACCTCTGATTTCCTTAAATTTTAGATAATTATTCCACAATTGCTAATTGATTTAGAATTTATCTTAGCCTAGTTCTAGTTCTACTTAGTTTTGGATAACGTACGAGTTTCAGTCCCTTGGGATTCGACCTCGGTCTTACCGAGTTATTACTACATCACAACCCTGCACTTGGGGAGTGAACACTAACCAGTACAACCTACACCTAGGCTGACAGTTTATGCTCCCACGAGGAAGGGTCAACACATAACACCCAATTTTAGGCACACTGGCCAAGGATTCATATAAGGAACCTTACACATTTATGATCCACGAGCAAGGGTCAACATAAAGCACTCACTTTTAGACCACCTTGGTCAAGGCCCTATTACAAGGACCTAAGAGTTTATGCTCTCCATAAAGTAAGGCTCAACATAAAGCACCCATCATGTACACCCCCGTCGGAGGCCTCCTATAAGGACTTGCAAGGGGTGAGAAACACCTTAGACCTAATCCTACAAATAAATGATCACAAGGTTTCTCTAGACTCTAACGACTTACAAATAAGTAAATAAGCTCCATTTAGCGCGTTGTCGAAGATCTCCTCCTTTAATGACGAAGAATCTTCTGTTACCTTGAACCGCAACTCAAAAGATGTACCAATACATGGTGACAAGTTAGGTCAAGGTAATGATGGAATCCTACTCTCAAATGTTTTCCTATAAGGAAGATAGAGCGATTCCAATCATCTATGCATCCTAGCTTAATGATTCGTCATTAAGGTAGTAGATGGAGGATCCTTGAATGTAGAACTTCATTCCCCAATCCACTCTATTGAATGTCAATGATGAGGGTGGATTGGAGGATGAACTCCCATGAGAGAGAAGGCTTAGGGTATATGATTTAAGGTAAAACACACAAAAGTACTCTCTATTTTCTCTCTACCAGCAAATGAAGACAAGCTCTCCATAAATAGGTAAAAGGTTCCAATGGATATAAAATGGTCACATTTATGACAAAGTTCGATATCATCGAGCGTATACTCTCGATTGCATCGACTGGCCGTTCGATGATACAAACTCAAATGTCAAATGCTTTTGAAACATTTTGTCAGCTGGTCAAGGGAATTGAAACCTACATTGATGTCATCGAATTTTGAACTCCGATTTCATCGATACGAGGATCGATTCCTCGATACTTGAAAATGAGAGAGACATGCCTTCGAAAGATTTCAAGTCAAAAGAATGATCGAGGCACACTCGATATCATTGGAATTTAAATGTCGATGATATCGATAGTCATGTCAATGCATCGATAAATCCAAAGGATTTTCTAGTTAAGCTTGCTAGACAGTTTATGTCCATTCTCGATGCAATCGACCCAGTCTCGATATCATCGATGTTTGAATATTGATTCTATCGAGTGACCCTCGATCCAAGATAAAATGGCCTGAAAATATTGCTGGAAAATAGTGTCTAATTTTAATATAATCAAAGGTCTTCTGATATCATCGAAATTTGAATTCTGAGGATATCGAGGAGTACTTCGATATTTCAAAGATTTTATGATTTTCTTTAACAGAACATTGGACACAACATATATAATGTCAATTTTATCGAGTCAACTTCGATAGACTAGATATTCAAATTTTGATGATATCGATAAGTCTATCATACATCAATAATTTCATCCAGAGGTATATGCGGTTGCTGGACCACTTATGTCCTCATCCGACATTATCAAGTGAGCTTCAAGGACATCGACAGAACTTTTTGATTACATTGATCAATCTATCAATAAATCGACAGAGGTAGAAAACTTAGAGATTTTTCTGAATTTTGAAAAAAAAATTTTAACCCAAAAATCCTATGATATTCTAATCAATTTTAAGGGTTTTAATTACCTAGTGTTTTGGGACATGGGATGTGAGGCTAAGATTTACCTGGGGTGCGTTTGCGTCCATATCCAGTAGAGGCAGATGGTTGATTGATCTTCCTATAGAGCTTCTCTGTCTAGCTGACTCAATACTCTCGCTAATTGACAAACCAGGGCACTTTCAATCTCCCCCTTTGTCAATTACATGACAAAATATCAAAACACCCCAAAACAACTTTTATACTGACACCCTAAATTATGTGTACATGAACTTTACACAATTGTACAATACTATCTAGTTCATATACACAAACATTCAGAGGCTACTCCCCCTAACTGTAAACTCCCCCTATCTTCTTGCAGCTGCTCCCCCTAACTGCAAACTCCCCCTATCTTCTTATAGCTCACTACAAGAAAAGGAGTTTTTAGCGACGAAACTTTTAGCTACGAAACTTGTTTTCGTTGCTAAAAGTCACTTTTCGCGACGAAATAAAGATTCGTTGCTAAAACTGTACTTTTAACGGTGAAATAGTGAATTCGTAGCTAAAAGTAAATTTTAGCAACGAAACAATTTCGTCGCTAAATGTTGTCAACAATTCTTTAAACATAAGGGATCGAAAGCAAAGGTTTACTTTTAGCAACGAAAATTTTCCTAGCTAAAAACTTGGCTTAGACTTTTAGCGACGAAATCTCCGTCCCTAAATGTCTGAACACTTTACTTTTAGCAACGAACATGTTCGTAGCTGAAAAAACGTGGCTGTGACTTTTAGCAACGAAATTAGCGTCGCTAATGTGTGAACAGTTTTTCAAAAAAAATTCAAAGGTTTACTTTTAGCTACGAACAGTTTCATAGCCAAAAAATGGTGGCTGGGACTTTTAGCAACCAAAATTTTGGTCGCCAAATGAGACGAAAGAAAATCTAAAGGGCTTTTAGCTACGAAAATTTTCGTAGCTAAAGAACGTGTCTCTATCTTTTAGCGGCTAAAAGTTTTGTAGCTAAATAATGTGCCTCCATCTTTTAGCGACGAAAATTTTCGTCGCTAAAGTCTTTTTCTTTTTTTTTAATTTCATCTCGAATTTCCTTTCATTGTATTTTTCCTAATATACACCTGTTATATAAAATATTTCATCATATTCATATTCACATCCATCTAAACTGAAACCGCATAAATCCATCCAAACATAAACAATCCTATGGAAAAAAATAAATGAAAAGAGAGAGAACATATGAGAGATGATCCAGACAAATGAAAAGAAAAATAACCTTAACCTAGGTTAAGGTTTAGGTTATAGGTTATGGTTTAGGTTTAAGGTTCTAAGTTTTGGTTTAGGTTAAGGTTTAGGTTTTGGGTTTAGGTTAAGGTTATAGGTTTAGGTTATAGGTTTAGGTTAGGTTTAGGTTATAAGTTATAGCTTCAGGATTTGAGAATATGTTAAGGTTTAGGTTTAGGAATTCGGGTCGGGTTTGGGATCGGGTTTAGGCTTGGGTTTTCAAGTTTAGGTTTAGGTTTAGGTTAGGGAGTTGAGATTGGGATTTGGTGTAGGTTTAGGTTTAGGGATTTGAGAATAGGTTAAGGTTTCGATTTAGTAAATTGGGTTCGGGTTCGGGATCGGGTTTAGGCTTAGGTTTAGGTTTAGGTTAGGGAGTTGAGATTAGGGTTAGGTCTAGGTCTAGGTTTAGGAATTTGAAAATACATTTAGGTTTTAGTTTAGGTTAAGGTTATAGGTTTAGCTTAGGTTTAGGTTATAGATTATAGGTTATAGCTTTAGGGAATTGAGAATAGTTTAAGGTTTAGGTTTAGGAAATCGGGTTTGGGTTCGAGATCGGGTTTAGGTTTAGGTTTTCAAGTTTAGGTTTAGGTTAAGTAGTTGAGATTAAGATTAGGTGTAGGTTTAGGTTTAGGAATTTGAGAATATATTTAGGTTTTAGGTTTAGGTTATAGGTTTAGGTTATATGTTATAGGTTATAGTTTTAGGGAATTGAGAATAGGTTAAGGTATAGGTTTAGGTTTAGGAAATCGGGTTCGGGTTTGGGATCGGGTTTAGGTTTGGGTTTTCATGTTTAGGTTTAGGTTAAGTAGTTGAGATTAGGATTAGGTGTAGGTTTGGGTTTAGGAATTTGAGAATACATTTAGGTCTTAGGTTTAGGTTTTGGTTTTGGTTTTGGTTTAGGTTATAGGTTATAGGTTTAGGATAAGGTTTAGGTTTAGGTTATAGATTTTGCGATTTTGGAATAGTTTTAGGTTATAAGTATAGGTTTAGGTTAGGTTATAGGTTTTGGGAATTGATAATGTGTTCGGGTTTAGGTTATAGATTTTGGTTTTGGTTTTGGTTATAGGTATTGGTTTAGGTTATAGGTTATAGGTTTAGGATAAGGTTTAGGTTTAGGTTTATGTTATAGGTTTTGGGATTTGAGAATGGGTTCGGGTTTAGGTTATAGGTTTTGGTTTTGGTTTTGGTTTAGGTTATAGGTATTGGCATTTGAGAATGGGTTTGGGTTTAGGTTATAGATTTTGGTTTTGGTTTAGGTTATAGGCTTTGGTTAAGGTTATAGCTTATAGGTTTAGGTTTAGGTTAAGGTTAGGTTTAGGTTATAGGTTTTGGGATTTGGGAATAGTTTTAGGTTATAGGTATAGGTTTAGGTTAGGTTATATGTTAAGGTTTAGGGATAAGTTATAGGTTTTGAGATTTGAGAATCGGTTCGGGTTTAGGTCAAAGGTTTTAGTTTTGGTTTAGGTTATAGGTTTTGGGATTTGAGAATGCGTTCAGGTTTAGGTTATAGGTTTTGGTTTTGATTTAGGTTATAAGTTTTGGGATTTGGAAATGGGTTCGGGTTTAGGTTATAGGTTTTGGTTTTGGTTTAGGTTATAGGTTTTGGTTAAGGTTATAGGTTATAGGTCATAGGTTTAGGTTTAGGTTAAGGTTAGGTTTAGGTTATAAGTTTTGGGATTTGGGAATAGTTTTAGGTTATAAGTATAGGTTTAGGTTAGGTTATAGGTTTTGGGATTTGATAATGGGTTCAGGTTTAGGTTATAGGTTTTAATTTTGGTTTAGGTTACAGGTTTTGGTTTAGGATAAGGTTTAGGTTTAGGTTTAGGTTATAGGTTTTAGGATTTGAGAATGGGTTCGAATTTAGGTTATAGGTTTTGGTTTTCGTTTAGGTTATAGGTTTTGAGATTTGAGAATGGATTCGGGTTTAGGCTATAGGTTTTAGTTTTGGTTTAGGCTATAGGTTTTGGTTAAGGTTATAGGTTATAGGTTTAGGTTAAGGTAATAGGTTATAGGTTTAGGTTTAGGTTATAGGTTTTGGGATTTGGGAATAGTTTTAGGTTATAAGTATAGGTTTAGGTTAGGTTATAGGTTTTGGGATTTAATAATGGGTTCAGGTTTAGGTTATAGGTTTTGGTTTTGGTTTAGGTTATAGGTTATAGGTTTAGGATAAGGTTTAGGTTTAGGTTTAGGTTATAGGTTTTGGGATTTCAAAATGGGTTTAGGTTTAGGTTATAGGTTTTGGTTTTGGTTTAGGTTATAGGTTTTGGTTAAGGTTATAGGTTATAGGTTTAGGTTTAGGTTAAGGTTAGGTTTAGGTTATAGGTTTTGAGATTTGGCAATAGTTTTAGGTTATAGGTATAGGTTTTGGTTAGGTTATAGGTTAAGGTTTAGGGATAGGTTATAGGTTTTGGGATTTGAGAATGGGTTCGGGTTTAGGTCATAGGTTTTGGTACTGGTTTAGGTTATAGGTTTTGAGATTTGAGAATGGGTTCGGGTTTAGGTTATAGGTTTTGGTTTTGGTTTAGGTTATAAGTTTTGGTTTTGGTTTAGGTCATCGATTTTATTTAGGTTATAGGTTAAGGTTAGGCTTAGGTTATAGATTTTGGGATTTGAGAATGGGTTCGGGTTTAGGTCATAGGTTTTGGTATTGGTTTAGGTTATAGGTTTTGGGATTTGAGAATGGGTTCGGGTTTAGGTTATAGGTTTTGGTTTTGGTTTAAGTTATAGGTTTTGGTTTAGGTTATAGGTTATAGGTTTTGGTTTTGGTTAAGGTTATGTTTAGGTTATAGGTTTTGGGATTTGTGAATGGGTTCGGGTTTAGGTTATAGGTTTTGATTTTGGTTTTGGTTATAGGTTTTGGTTAAGGTTATAGGTTATAGGTTTAGGTTTAGGTTTAGGTTAGGTTTAGGTTATAGGTTTTGGGATTTGGGAATAGTTTTAGGTTATAGGTATAGGTTTAGGTTAGGTTATAGGTTAAGGTTTAGGGATAGGCTATAAGTTTTGGGATTTGAGAATGGGTTCAGGTTTAGGTCATAGGTTTAGTACTTGTTTAGGTTATAGGTTTTGGAATTTGAGAATGGGTTCAGATTTAGGTTATATGTTTCGGTTTTGGTTTAGGTTATATGTTAAGGTTAGGTTTAGGTTATAGGTTTTGGGATTTGAGAATGGGTTCGGGTTTAGGTCATAGGTTTTAGTATTGGTTTAGGTTATAGGTTTTGAGATTTGAGAATGGGTTCGGGTTTAGGTCATAAGTTTTGGTATTGGTTTAGGTTATAGGTTTTGGTTAAGGTTATAGGTTATAGGTTAAGGTTTAGGGATAGGTTATAGGTTTTGGGATTTGGGAATAGTTTTAGGTTATAGGTATAGGTTTAGGTTAGGTTATCGGTTAAGGTTTAGGGATAGGTTATAGGTTTTGGGATTTGGGAATAGTTTTAGGTTATAAGTATCGGTTTAGGTTAGGTTATAGGTTAAGGTTTAGGGATAGGTTATAGGTTTTGGGATTTGAGAATGGGTTCGGGTTTAGGTCATAAGTTTTGGCATTGGTTTAGGTTAGGTTATAGGTTAAGGTTTAGGGATAGGTTATAGGTTTTGGGATTTGAGAATGGGTTCGGGTTTAGGTCATAAGTTTTGGCATTGGTTTAGGTTATAAGTTTTAGGATTTGAGAATGGGTTTGGGTTTAGGTTATAGGTTTTGGTTTAGGTTTAGGTTATAGGTTATAGGTTTTGGTTTTGGTTAAGGTTAGGTTGAGGTTATAGGTTTTGGGATTTGAGAATGGGTTCGGGTTTAAGTTATAGGTTTTAGTTTTGGTTTAGGTTATAAGTTATAGGTTTAGGATAAAGTTTAGGTTTAGGTTTACGTTATAGGTTTTGGGATTTGAGAATGGGTTCGGGTTTAGGTTATAGGTTTTGGTTTTGGTTTAGGTTATAGGTTTTGGGATTTGAGAATGGGTTTGGGTTTAGGTTATTGGTTTTGGTTTTGGTTTAGGTTATAGGTTATAGGTTTAGGATAAGGTTTAGGTTTAGGTTTGGGTTATAGGTTTTGGGATTTGAGAATGGGTTCGGGTTTAGGTTATAGGTTTTAGTTTTGGTTTAGGTTATAGGTTTTGGTTAAGGTTATAGGTTATAAGTTTAGGTTTAAGTTAAGGTTAGGTTTAGGTTATAGGTTTTGGGATTTGGGAATAGTTTTAGGTTATAAGTATAGGTTTAGGTTAGGTCATAGGTTAAGGTTTAAGGATAGGTTATAGGTTTTGGGATTTGAGAATGTGTTCGGATTTAGGTCATAGGTTTTGGTTTTGGTTTAGGTTATAGGTTTTGGGATTTGAGAATGGTTCAAGTTTAAGTTATAGGTTTGGGTTTTGGTTTAGGTTATAGGTTTTTAGATTTGAGAATCGGTTCGAGTTTAGGTTAAAGGTGTGGTCCCTGCAAATACAAATATAAATACAGCCTGTCCAAATGGTCAGGCCCTTTCAATGTCGTCCATATGAAATGGACAGCTTCATTATGGTCATAATAGCGGTTCCCACCTTCCAGGGACCCCCGTTCTTCCGGATAGCTCTGACGCACATCCGGGTCTGCTCCATTAATTTCGAGCAAATACATAAACATGGCTTGTCCAAATGGCCATTCCCCTCCAGTGCCGTCCATAGGAAATGGACAGCTTTATCATGGTCATAACAGCGGTTCTCACCTTCTAGGGACCCCCGCTCATCCGAATAGCTCCGACGCACATCCGGGTCTGCTCCATTAATTTTGAGAAAATATATAAACACGGTCTGTCCAAATGGTCAGACCCCTCCAATGTTATCCATAGGAAATGGACAGCTTCATCATGATCATAACAGCGGTTCCCACCTTCCACGGACCCCCGGTCATTCGGATAGCTCCGACCCACATCCGGGTCTGCTCCATTAATTTCGAGCATATACATAAACACGGCTTGTCCAAATGGCCAAGCCCCTCCAATGCTCTCCATAGGAAATGGACAGCTTCATCATGGTCATAATAACGGTTCCCAGCTTCAAGGGACCCCCACTCAACATCTGAATAGCTCCAACGCACATCCGGGTCTGCGTATTTAAATAAAATGAATTTTTAAGATCATTTAAATAAAATCAGGTCGAATCAACAAGCTGACCTGGAGGATTCTGTTAGCATTGTTGACGGCACCTCGAATCTTATTTTAGGGCCTAAAAATTCAAAATTAAATATAAAAATTAGAAAACCCAAAGAAATTTAAGAAAGATAGTCAAAGTCCATGTGAATGAGCACAAGTATGCACCTACATATGAATTCTGAAAAGCTGTTGCATATCACAAAATAATAATTATTATAATAAATAAATAATAAATAAATCCTTGTGTTTGGATATTCAACAAAATGGGTTAAAATGAATTCATTTGCTTAATTCATGGAAACCTTGTGTTTGGATATTCAACAAAAATTGAATTGTAATAATTTAATTCAGTTCAATAAACTCAGATTTCTGAGAAGGATTTAATGGTTTTAAATCCATAGTTTTCTGGAAAAGGTCCATTTCCTGCAGGTAAATTCAACGGGGAAAGTAAGATGGTTAATATTACTTTTCACAGTGCAAAGTTTCAGTTATGTCTCTTCTTTACCTTCCATTTTCTTCTTAACAAGAAAATCCATATTTACTAATATTCCCATTTTTCTATTTTTCAAAAGAATTGAGTTTGGACTCTGAAAGTGTTGGCTCCAGCACTCGTACTTTCAGCCCAAACCCTAACCATGGACTCTAAAATTACCTTGGCGGGTATAGGCATCTGTCACCATCATTAGTATTGCAGTCGGAAAAGGAAAGTGACTTTTGCACAATAGCAAAAGCATAATTTTGGACAGTAAAAAGTTCATTTCATAGGAATTTACAGTGTTTTGTAGTTTAGAAATGCATGTTCTCAGTTGGAGTTGCAACTGAGTTCAGCTTGATCCATAGTCCATGGAAAAATTTAGTTCAATAGCAATGAATTTAACAATGCATTTCAGTTCACAGAAATTCCAATGGTATGGACTTCAACAAAATGTTCAATTCAAGCTACAGCCCGCATTCCAGTTTAAGTTCAGTTCACAAATGAGTTCCAGTTCCCAGATATGTCTGGAGTTTAGTCTATGAATCAGTTGACAAATTAGATTAGGATATGCTGCAATCACATGATACAATCCAGTTCACATGAGTGCATGAATCAGTTTACAAATGAGGTCAAGAAAGAAAAGTAACCATTGATTTGGAAAAAAAAAAAAAAAACCATTAATGTGCATCACTTCACAAAAGCCTGCAACCCATCACTGCAATCACAGAATAAGTCAATGAATCGCTTCACAACCATCCATCGATCTGCTGCATTAATGTGCATCACTTCACAAGCATGTGCATTAGTCTAGGATCTGTTGCACTAGGAAAGAATTCAATGAATTTCTAATATCATCTATATATTTTTCTATACATTAATTGTCAAAAGAACTGGATTTCCCTTCCCATTCTATTCAGGTTAACAGGCTCCTAATGTTGAGAGCATATCCGGTGCGAGAAAATAGTCTATGTCATGTATATTAAATAATGTCCTCAAAAGAAACGAAGCAATGTACGAAAATAGTTGGTAGAGACTATAAAGTTGAACGGCCTTAAGCATATAACCACGAGGCTTTTCAAGAACATACATTTCATGCAATTACATTTTTATCCAACCATTAGAAGTTTACAAAGACAAACAAGAACTACTAAAATTTTGCAAGATTTTCACAGAATGATCAAGAAATGAGATAATTAGCCATACCCGAGAAGCTGGGAACTAGGCACGTGACACAACTGCCAAGTTTCAAATTGTCCTAAAGTGTCCGGCATAACAAATTCAAAAAATCCTAGGCATGAGGACACTTCTGTAAATAATATTTATTTAGACGATGGAAACACTAAAAAAAAAAGGAAATTAGACATGAATAACAATTAAAAATGAATATTCACAAAGTCCCAAATAAAAATGAATTACAAGTAATCTAAACTAACAAGTAATTGATTAACAAATTGGGGTGGGCTATGGGAAATGGATAAGATCTTGTATCACATATAGGACTTAGTAAAAAATTTAATAGTAAAATTGAATTAAATTAAGCTAATCTAAGATATCAGGAATTAAGTGTAGGATTAGTAGGGCTAGGGAACATTCAAAACTTTGTTAAGAATGACCATAGGGATATGGAATGGCTTATGAGATGCCTGAAATATCACTTTTTCTTTCCCAAAAGTAACTCGGCAACCTGTGAGGATGTCGCTTGCTAAATTAATATAATGTTCCAATTGAGTAGGAATATGATTTTTAAAGAACTCAGTGAAGACAACCAGATTTGTTCATTTGAAAAAAAAATCAATGGATGTTATTAAAGTGGCACTCATACTTGGATATGGAACTATAAAATGAGGTCCATACGATGAAGGCACTTAAACATTTAATCAGAAGTTCAATAAAATAAGTAGAATGCCTCTATAATCTGTATATCTCTTCAGATAAATCCTACCTAGACGATGCAATAAAAAGGAGCATTCTAGATGTGCATACCATTTCTAGATGACAACAAAAAGTTCATGTGAAAACTAATTGAGCAAATAGAGATATCTGCATTTAAGAACATAACATTTATTTCCTAAAGAAGCTAGTATTTCCCCTGAGAAATTGTTTGAATAGAATGACAACTGCTCCAGATTTTGTTAAAAAAAAAAATACCTCCAAGACAACAGCAAACTGTCCAGTCCCAAAAATCTTCTATATCTGAAGATTCTAAAACTTCCATTTTTGCTATGTTTCTCATTGAGACTACAGCTGTCTATTTCTATACCAAAAATTCCATCAGTAGGAGTTTTGCATTCTTCTTGCAGGTCCCAAACCCAGATAAAGGAGGGTCTTGCATCATGTTGCCATAACGTTTTCTCATAAATCCTAACAATCTACATTTCAAGCTTATTGAGTGGAATGGCAGAACAAGATTACTGTAGCAGACCCCAATTGTTGAGAGGACTTAAATGATGTTGATGATCTATATCTGCTTCAAATGTTGAAGTGCTCCAGTCTACATGATTTTTTGAAGCAACAACCATCCACATTGGGGCCCATCAGGTCAATGGTCTGGAACATCATCCATTAGACTATACATATACAATCCTATGCATCAAACAACCATACATTTGCTTAACAAATACTTGGCTATATTTGCCATAATCATCAACACTATCACATTTTTGGCAGGGCATATTAGACGAAACTCAAGATTCAGTGAGCCTTTGACTAAACCAAAGAGATATTAGATGAAAATGCACAGAGATATTAGACAGAAATGCACCAAATATCATGATTAATCTATCTAATTTGGTACAAAATCTCATGGATGTGTATGACATTTGAATCAACCAAATGGGCATTAAAAAGAAAAAAATAAAGAAATGAAAGAAAACAAATAAAAGAAAACGGACTAGGGTTTGGACATTCAATGTTTGGGAGAGAGAGAGAGAGACCAACGATGATGGATCATCGGATTTGGGGAAGAAACCCTCTGTTTTTACCTAACGGGAAGAAACCTTCCGTTTTTACCTGACTATGGATCATCGGAGAGTGGCAGCGAGATTGTGAGAGGGAGTGAGAGAGGGAGAGGGAGAGAGAGGGGGAATGAGAGGGAGTGGGAGAGGGAGGGAGAGAGAGAGGGCTAGGGCGAGGGCTAGGGAGCACGATAGAGGGTTTTGATTTTATTTTTATTTTTTTAGGGGGTAGGGACTCTTTTTTGTTTTAGGGACTGTAGGAAGGTGAGTTGAGGAGAGTGAGATGGTCGGTGCTCTGTGGGCTGCACCATGATGTTATGTGTTTCATCCATTTCGTTCATCCATTTTTGCAAATCATTTTAGGGCTCTATCCCAAAATGAGTGGGATATAAATCTCAAGCTAACCACACCACAGGAAAGCAATATTGATTGGTTATCCACCATTAAAATACTCCTAAGGCCCACTGTATTGTTTATTTGACATTTAATCTATTGATTAGGTCATACAGGCTTAGATGATGGGAAATAACAAAAATCAGCTTGATCCAAAACTTTTATGGCCCCCAAAAGGTTTTTAATGGTCGATGCTCATTCAACACTTTTTCCTGTAATGTGGTCCACTTGAGATTGGGATATACCTCATTTTTGTCCTTATACCATAAAATGATCTATAAAAATAGATGGACGGCATGGATGAAACACATACTCATGGTGGGGCCCACATATCACCAACCACAGCCATTAGTTGGTGACAAGGGAGTAACTAATCCGTTTCTGTTTAGTTAGAATCCTATGGTGTGGTTCACTTCAGCCATTGATCTACTTCATTTTTTTTATCATGCTTTAAAATGAGCTGTTAAAATAAATGGATAGCTTAAATAAAACAAACACAAATTTTGTGGGCCTTATAAAGTACCCTTTTTGATAACTATCACAACTTTGACTGCATCGATGAATGAATGTAATTAAGACAATGATTTTTTTAAATTTTTTTTGGAAAGGCTAAAATTTATTCATAAAAGGAAAGGATAATACAACAACGTCGACCCTAAAAAAAAAAAAAAAAAAAAAAACTTAAACAAACAAGTCTAATATCAACAGGCAGATGAAGGGGAAAAATAAAAATCAGTTTGATCAAAAACTTTTATGGCCCCAAAATGTTTTTTAATGGTTGACACTCATTCAACACTGTTTCCTGGAAAGTGGTCCACTTAAGATTTGGATATATCTCATTTTTGGTCTCATATTGTAAGATAATCTTTTAAAAATAGATAGACGACATGAATTAAACACATACATCATGGTAGGACTCATAGAGCACCAACCACCAGTCAAGCCGATAGTGTCAGGGGGAGTAGTCAATCGGTTTCCCTTATTTGTGGTGTGGTCCATCTAAAATTATCTCAAAAAATGGATGAACGGTGTGGATTGATCTCAAATTTTTTATAAATCCAAAACTCAAGTGTACCATGCCACGCGAAACAATGTTGGGGAGTCGAAGATTAGATTTTCTAGCTAAATGGGTTGGGAGTTAGACTTAGTTTTCATATCACAACCCCGGCTCAGTTTCCCTTAGGCTGGCCTAAATTGGCTATTAGTAGTAGCAATGTGGTTCGCGGCTATTAGGCTAGTCCCCCTCGGACACCATCCAATGGCTTGTTGTTGGTGCTTTGTGGACCCCACCATGACGTATGTGTTTAATCCATGCCATCCATCTATTTTAAAAAATCATCATACGGCATGAGACAAAAAATGAGGCATATCCCAATATGAAGTGGACCATATTAACAAGAAACTGTGTTGAATGAGCGTCAACCATTTAAAACATTTCAGGGCCATAAAAGTCTTGGATCAAGATGATTTTTATTTTTCCCCTTTATCTAGGCCTGTATGATAGGGCTGAAAGTTGGGCGGGTTCAACCCGACCGACCCGTGATCGACCTGACATTGGGTTGGGCTCGGGCAGGATATTTCAGATCCGATGTTAAGCTTGGGCCATACAAACACCAACCCGATAAAACTTAGGTTAGGCTCGGGTTGAGGTCTCGGGTTGCCCAACCCAACCCGAACCCGATCAATATATAAGTTACTTATAAATTATAATTGAGTGTGGATCGTTTGTGTTGAAGGCATACTGGTGATGTTGAGTCTCATTTGTCCACGTCATTTCCAAGGACTTAAGCTAACAAGAATGCCAGGTTTCTCTCTCCCAAATAGACTTCATACTATGCTACATGACTTTTAAAGGAGTAGTTGTCTTATATTTTAGCTTGTTTTTTAAAGAAAAAATGAAGTTCTTTATAATGAATAATCACATATATAATTAATAAAATTATAGATACAAAAAATAACTTATATTGAAATATAATAAACTAATGTAATAATGAAAATATTAGCATGTATATACCCGACCAACCCGATCAACCCGACCGAGCCGCTTGGGTTGGGCTTGGGTTAAGAATTCCCAACCCGAGATTGGGTTGGGTTGGGTTAGGGTTGAGGCATAGGAACCTTGGGTTCGGTTAGGGTTGAGCACCAACCCGACCTAACCCGCCTGACTTTCAGCCCTACTGTATGACCTAATCAACATATGTATGTGGGCCCTACCATGATGTATGTGTTTCATCCATGCCGTCCATCTATTTTTTTAAACCATTTTATAATATGAGAGAAAAACTGAGGTATATCTAAATCTCAAGTGGACCACATTACAGGAAAAGGTGTTGGATGAACATTGACCATTAAAAACATTTCGGGGGCCATAAAAATTTTAGATTAAGTTGATATTTATTGTTTCCCTTCATTCGAGTCTTTAGGACCTAATCAACATATCAGATTTCAAATAAACAATACAGTGGGCCTTAGGAGGAATTTAATAGTGGATATCCAATCATTATTGAATTCCCGTGGTGTGGTCCACCTGAGATCAAGCTATGTGGGCCCCACCATGACGAGTGTCAAACATCAAAACCGTGCATTTGATGGGTCCCCTTAAAATTATGGGATATCCCAAAAATCAGCCGTATATGGAACTCCGGTGGGTCATACCATCTAAAATCATGCGAAGACATGCCTAAAACATATAAAAGCACTTGGTGGGCCCCACTTGAAATTTGGATGCTTCTGAAACTTGGTATGACCCCTCATCCAACTATTACACACATAATGGATGGGCTGGATTTGTGAACCACATCTAGGTGGGCCTAAAAAATAATGGATGGGCATTAGGATAGTTTCAATGGTGGGAATCCCTCTCCCCGCTATTTTCTGTGGTGGGGTCCACTACAGATTTTTATCTCCTTCATTATTTGGCTCATGACTTAAAATGATATCTCCAAATGGATGGACGGTGTAGATTTAACACATACATCATAGTGGGGCCCACAGGCCAAACCCGTTCGTTTAACCTAAACGGTGTAAAACGCACACTGTTCATGCATTTTTCACCAAATGTCATTTTCCCCTTCTCGCGCTCATTTCTCCCCTCTCTCGCTCTCATTTTCCGATTTTCGACGCCCTAAAATCTCCCCAATCCTCTCTCCCCCTTCCGAGCTCTGCTCCATCTTCTCATTTGCAGAAAGATCTTAATTTGTCTTCGTTCGACACCGGATTTCTCCAGTTTTCAGCTTCTCCACAAGGTAAAAACCATTGCTTCTTCGATCATCATCGCTATAAAAAAAGCTAGGGTTTTGTTCTATTTCATTTCCATTCATCTCACAACGGTTCACATCTATTCGTTTTCTCGAATTTCTATATTTAAATTTTAATTTTTTAAAAAATATATTAATTGTTGAAGAACTGCAAAAAGTACATTACTGTAAGGGGTTTTTCCCATTTCTGCGGAATTTTTTTTTTTTTTGGAAGCGGATACTTGCACCCTATTTTTTGATTGATTGATACTCCCCTCTCTGTGTTTGGATGAAGTGTATGCAAGTTGTTTCTATGGGTCTACAAGGGAGTGGAGGTATCGAAATTGTGTGGGTTAGGGTTGAGCTAGGTTACAGTGTCAAATGCATGTATTCGTGCGCATGGATATGCTAGTTACTACACGTGGCACATAGGCACTGTATCCGGACTGTTCATCTGTGGGCCCTACCATGGGTGGGCCACATGGTCCACACCCCAAAGTTTGTAGTGGTTGGATGGTCATAGCCTCCACGTTTGAGAACTTGTTCCCTATCGGCTGTTGACTAGTGATCATTGGCTTTGGTGTTTGGGTCACTTGCAGGACGCTTTCCAACTCTTTGTTACTTGCGTTGGAATGATGGTTTTAAAAAACAGTTACAATATTAGCACTGATATGTGGCTGACACATCAATAAAGGCCCAATTTAAAAATTATTTATTTTTAATCTTCTCTCATTTTCCAACTCCTTTCTTCATTTTGACTACAAAGGAAGCTTATGAACTAATTTCACACCTGGTCAAAGACTATTTCGAGAATCAAAGCATGGGGTTTGAGTGGGATTCAATGAACTGAAGTGGAATTGACCATTTTTGATAATTATCATAAGAGTTGGTAAACCATCACCTATTTTTATTTTTATTTTCCAGCTGTCATCTTCTTTTTGTTGTACTTGTATGTAATGAGAGACCTTATCTCCATCATCATACTTGATTTTTGTTTGATTAGTGCCTATTTCATTGACTTTTAGCAGATCAAGCTGACAGACTACATTCTTATCAAAGGATAGCACGATAAACCATTGAATACATGTTAAAAAAAGAAATAGATTTTGCTGTTTTGTAGAAGTTTTGGCCAATGTGAGACCATGTCGCCTGATATTGTTGGATATTCTAAAATCTCCCCAATCCTCATGCATTAAACTACTATGAAACAATGGATGGACAAAATAGAGCATGGGATTGCCTGGTGATCAAGTCACCAAGGATAACTTTGGGTGACCTGACCTGACCTGACGTGAAAGGATTTGATTTGCCACATGTTTAGCTGAGTATGTATTTGATTGGGCCTATCTTTATGGCACGGTTAGATAACTTGTTTGTCATGGACAATCCCATCCATCATTCCATTTGATTCATGGCCATTAAGGTAGCATTGGAAAGAAATCAGCCATTTTTAAATAAAATGAGTGAAAAAATGAGGCAAATTCAAATCGAAAGTGAACCATACATCATGAAACGGTGGTTATTGAATGCTTGTAGGCCGTAAATGTTTTGAATTTTAAATCTCGGTAGACATGGGCATTTGAATGACTGACACATGTATTTAAAACTTGGTTTGTTCATGTTTTGATTTTCTAAACATTGTTATTGTGTGATTGTGGAAAGGGAATTGCTAACTGTAATTAAGGAGAAATCCAGTGAAAGTTTGTTTGCTTTTATGATTCCTATTCTTACTTCCTCATTTATGAATAGTGTGAAAGATATTTGGATGATGTATCAAATTGTAGTTATATCAAGAACATCATTATTTCATTCGAGTTGTATCACTAGTCATGGGTGATCACTTCACATCGGTGCCGGATTCCCTTGAAGATTCCTATATGATTGCCTAAGATAACAGTGATTGACATAGTGCACACTGATATTCAGGTTCCTGCATGGTTATCTTTCTTTTTTCTTTGTTAGTTAGTTTTCTTCTTACCAACAAAAGCCTTTCTAAACTTTTGTTTGCAGCAAACAATATGGTTGTTCTTTAGGGACATGTTCAATTGCATTTGCCTTTCCATCTTACTCAGACCTCCAATTGTGGCTGCAATCATTGTAATAGTACAGGTATTGCTATTTCCTGCTACCGAGCAAGTTGTCGAGTCTAATGTTTTATTTCTGCAATTCAAGTGCTTCTAATTGTTTCTGCATGCATGAGACACCTCCATGGATCAATGGAAGTGTTTGAGGCAGATGTGATTCTCCTCATCATTATTCTATGTAACTGAGATACCTAAGGATCTTCGCTAGAATTGCAATGGAAATTTTGATCATGCTTACAAGCTTAATGTTGACTATATTTAGGCAAGCCTTTTTTATTGATGAAAAAAAGGTTAATGAAAAAGAGACAAAGGTAATGGAGACAAAACACAAGAGTGGTCTAGAAACCTCTTCCTTCGCAAGAGAATCTGTGAGTTTGCCTTCCTCAACATAAGCCAAAAAATGAAATTGAATTACAGCAAATTTAGGCCTAATTTCATTTACAATGGAAGCACACTTCCACAATGCCAGACCACTACCAGCTACCCAAGAAAGGGAAGCATTCTAGTAGCCTTAAGACTACTGAAGGACTGCCAAATGAGTCGCAAAATAACGTCAACCTTGCTTTTATGGATTTTCAACTCCACATGGTTAGAGTTGCCATTGCTGTCAGTCATGAAAAAGCTGACAGTAGACTTTCATCCCTGATCACCTGCCATTACCAATATTTCCAGGATTGCCCATTTGAGCTATGAGCATCTTGAACAAAGCCTTTTTGAAATTGTGCTTTGGTGGGGGCATCCTTAGCCCGTCTTTACAAGAAAGTCCTGAATGAAGATGGCTGCCCAAGTAGCTACTAAAACCCCAACTTTGTTAGCAGTGATAAAGGTCACCTAATGAAGGGAGTTTCAAGGGTGCCTTTCTAATAACAACTACAGGGTCACATTCTCCTATGCTACTGCTCTATTGGCAATGCAGGACACAATCAAAGTTGAGAATTTGGTTCCTTGGGGAAAAAGTTTCTTGGGAAGGAAAATGCATCACTAAAACAAAAGAAACATGTGCCCAATCCCTCAACCTGCCAAATTCCATGACATTAATCAGACTCTCTCCTTTAATGATCAACTATATCTCTACATCCATAGGAAGGGAAAGGAGGCAGGTTAGACAAGAATGACTTTTTCTTCATGTTATATGAGCTTGGTTAGACACAATATCCAAGTTAAGAACTATAAACTCATATTTCTATTTTTATTTTTAGGTATTTCACAAATTCGATCTTCTTTTTTCTTAACCATTCACAGTGGATTTCTTTCTTTCTTTCTTTCTTTTGCAGTGTTGCTGATTGGAAATTTGCAGCTGACTAACTTGTTAGAACAATTCCAGATAAATTAATAGTTCACTGTAAGGAGTGTTTTCCAAGTTTTCTGTCTTTTTTCTTTCTATTATGTTTGGTATTCTTTTCTCACTGGGAACATTCCCTTTGGTCTGCTCGACGCGTATCTTGGTTATAATATTTGCGGACATAAGTGTTTTTTGTGTTCATCATGTATATCTACATGATATCTATTTCATGCATTGGAAAATATACTAATCTCCAAGTATAGCGTCAATACCCATCTGACCATATTTAAGGTGTCAGTGTCACCACCACCACTAATGGACCAGAAAACCCAACAGCTAATGCCTTGACTCCATGTACACGAACCTCCACTTTCAGAACTTAGAGGCCTATTGACCTGAAGAAACTAGCCTTATCTCTTCTAAACTCTCTTCCAGGGCGCCATTAGCTCAACTTACCAACCTTCCAAAAAAAAAAAAGAAAAAGAAAAAAAAAATAGACTCCTAGTCTCTCTCTTCAATTTCACATCTCAAGAACAAAAAACAAAAAGGAAGGAAAAATGTAAAAAAGCATTTCACATCTCTCTCTTCTAAACTCTCTTCCAGGGCGCCATCATTCTGTTTCTTTTACCAAGCTATTAACTATTTTTTCAAGGATCCAAAAGGTATAAAATTCAAACCTTCTTTAAATCCCAACTTTCCTAATACCATTTTTTCAAGACCAGATCCTCTCTTTGCAACTTAAAGAATCCCAACTCTAGACACTTTTCAAAGGTTGCTGCACCATGACTTGTCATGTGGGAACTTGTTGTTTGTGAGGACATTGATCAGGTAAGTTTCTATGGAAATTGCATGAAAACATTCGTTTTCCATATTTGGTTTGGTTGAATGGATGAGTAAGTTGTCAATCATATGAAAAGTGCCCAAGTCCATCAAGTGGGCTTATTTTGAATAATCATGGGTTTGGAATAGGAACTTGGAGCTTGTTCAAACTTCAAACCAAGTTTGCATTTTTGTTCTACCAGCTAATTCATTCCCAAACATTGCTTTCACATATTTTAGCTACATTGTTATGCTTCCAACATAGAAGTTTGAGAAAGAAATACCATCTAGTCAAATTTCAGCTTGGTGAGATCTTTTCTTTCATTAAACTGCTAGTTTTTCTTTGTCATATTGTTATAGAGAAATGCTTGTGCAACGGGTGTTTTCATACAGTTCCATGAAGTGTGCACCATAAGTGTGCACCATAAAAAATATTACGTTTGTTCTTGGGCTATTGGAAGGTGACAAGGGCTATAGTCGCAGTTATTTCATTTGTTTGATCATGTGCTATTCTTTCATGAGAAAGTTCACTTTCCAGCTGAAAATTACTAAACCCATGAAGCTAAACACCTTTTTTTATTTTTGGTGTGTGCAGATAAGCCCTTTGTTGGTGCATCTGTTGGTTACTTCACATTCCTTCGACTGTAAGTCATATCTTTTTTCCTGAATTACTTCAAACAGTATGGTCATCATACACATAGACAAAAAATGCTCCCAATGAATGTTTATATGTACTTGGTAATTTTGGAGTCCTTGGTTAGGGTTTAGGCTAAAAGTACGAGTGCTAGAGCCGACGCTTTCGGAGTCCGAACTCATTCTTTTGAAAAATAGAAAAATGGAAATATTAGTAAATATAGATTTTCTTGTTAACAAGAAAATGGAAGATGGATTGAAAAAATATAAAAGAGATTTTTTTTTTCTTCTTTTTTTGCTTCAAGAGAGAGAGAGACAGAGAGGTGAGAGTGGGAAAATTGAGGGAGATAGTGGGGGAATGAAGTGGTTGCGTGAGATTTGAAAATAGCGAGTGTAGTTTGGTTTGAAAATGACGTTTCATATGCATGGCGTGCATTTCTTTTAAGACAGTAATTTAATTTTACTGAAGACAATTGAATTACATAGGCAAGTGTTTAATGCAGGGAACTTCTCTGGAAATGTTATTCTGATAACTAACCTGATGAGAGTAATTTGTGGTTCAGTTCCTGGACCAATCTCTCTATCATATTCAAAGAAATCCATATTTTTCGTAGTGTTTCTTACATGGTTCTTTGTCCCATTTTTGTTTGACTTGAAAGTAAAGGTGATGCATCTTCTTATTTATTCAATCATGGAATGTAGGATGTTGCTGTTAAGGTTCTAACAGATCAGGACTTTCATGAGGATTAACTGAAGGACTTTCTAAGGGAGGTATACATTTGAAACATTGTTAATAATGTTCTGTTAAACCGTACCCATTTATGTATCTGGATGTGCGTCGAAGCTATCCGGATGTTGAGTGGGGGTCCCTAGAAGGTGGGAACTGCTCTTATGACCATGATGAAGCTGTCCATTTCTTATGGACAGCATTGGAGGGGCCTGACCATTTGGACAGGCCGTGTTTATGTATTTGCTCGAAATTAATGGAGCAGACCCGAATGTGCGTCGGAGCTATCCGGATGAGCGGGGGTCCCTGGAAGGTGGGAACCGCTGTTATGATCATGATGAAGCTGTCCATTTTCTATGGACGGCATTGGAGGGGTCTGGCCATTTAGACAGGTCGTGTTTATGTATTTGATCGAAATTAATAGAGCAGACCCGGATGTGCATCGGAGCTATCCGAAAGAGTGGGGGTCCTTGGAAGGTGGGAACCGCTGTTATGACTATGATGAAGCTATCCATTTCCTATGGATGGCATTGGAAGGGCCTGGCTATTTGGACAGGCCGTGTTTACATTTGTATTTGCAGGGACCACACCCTTAACCTAAACTCGAACCGATTCTCAAATTCAAAAACCTATAACCTAAACCAAAACCAAAACCTATAATCTAAACCCGAACCCATTCTCAAATCCCAAAACCTATAACCTAAACCAATATTAAAACCTATGACCTAAACCCGAACCCATTCTTAAATCCCAAAACCTATAACCTAACCCTAAACCCTAACCTATGACCTAACCTAAACCTATACTTATAACCTAAAACAATTCCCAAATCCCAAAACCTATAACCTAACCTAACCTTAACCAAAACCTAAACTTATAACCTATAACCTTAACCAAAACCTATAACCTAAACCAAAACCAAAACCTATAACCTAAACCCGAACCCATTCTTAAATCCCAAAACCAATAACCTAAACCAAAACCAAAAGCTATAACCTAAACCAAAATCAAAACCTATAACCTAAACCCGAATCCATTCTCAAATCCCAAAACCTATAACCTAAACCAAAACCAAAACCTATAACTAAACCCGAACCAATTCTCAAATCCTAAAACCTATAACCTAAACCTAAACCTTATCCTAAACCTATAACCTATAACCTAAACCAAAACTTATAACCTAAACCAAAACAAAAACCTATAACCTAAACCCGAACTCATTATCAAATCTCAAAACCATTAATCTAACCTAAACATATACTTATAACCTAAAACTACTCCCAATCCCAAAATCTACAACCTAAACCTTACCTTAACCTAAACCAAAACCTATAACCTATAACCTTAACCAAAACATATAACCTAAACCAAAATCAAAACCTATAACCTACACCCGAACCCATTTCCAAAATATAAAACCTATAACCTAAACCAAAACCAAAATATATAACCTAAACCCAAACCCATTCTCAAACCCCAAAATCTATAACCAAAACCAAAATTAAAACTTATAAACTAAACCTGAACCCATTCTCAAATCCCAAAACCTATAACCTAAACCTAAACCTAAACCTTATCCTAAACCTATAACTTATAACCTAAAACAAAACCTATAACCTAAACCAAAACCAAAACCTATAACCTAAACCCGAACCCATTCTCAAATCCCAAAACCTATAACCTAAACTAAAACCAAAACCTATAAGTTAAACCCAAACCCATTCTCAAATCCCAAAACCTATAACCTAACCTAAACCTATACTTATAACCTAAAACTATTCCCAAATCCCAAAATCTATAACATAAACCTAACCTTAACCTAAACCTAAACCTATAACTTATAACCTTAACCAAAACCTATAACCTAAACCAAAACTAAATCCTATAACCTACACCCGAACCCATTCCCAAATTTCAAAACTTATAACCTAAACCAAAACCAAAACATATAACCTAAACCCGAACCCATTCTCAAATCCCAAAACTTATAACCTAAACCAAAACCAAAACCTATAACCTAAACCCGAACCCATTCTCAAATCCCAAAACCTATAACCTAAACCAAAACCAAAACCTATAACCTAAACCCGAACCAATTCTCAAATCCCAAAACCTATAACCTAAACCTAAACCTTATCCTAAACCTATAACCTATAACCTAAACCAAAACTTATAACCTAAACTAAAACCAAAACCTATAACCTAAACCCAAACCCATTATCAAATCCCAAAACCTTTAATCTAACCTAAACCTATACTTATAACCTAAAACTACTCCCAAATCCCAAAATCTACAACCTAAACCTAACCTTAACCTAAACCTAAACCTATAACCTATAACCTTAACCAAAACCTATAACCTAAACCAAAACCAAAACCTATAACCTACACCCAAACCCATTTCCAAATTCCAAAACCAAAACATATAACCTAAACCCGAACCCATTCTCTAACCTCAAAACCTATAACCAAAACCTATAACCTAACCCGAACCCATTCTCAAATCCCAAAACCTATAACCTAAACCTAAACCTAAACCTTATCCTAAACCTATAACTTATAACCTAAAATAAAACCTATAACCTAAACCAAAACCAAAACCTATAACCTAAACCCGAACCCATTCTCAAATCTCAAAACCTATAACCTAAACCAAAACTAAAACCTATAACCTAAACCCGAACCCATTCTCAAATCCCAAAACCTATAACATAACCTAAACCTATACTTATAACTTAAAACTATTCCCAAATCCCAAAACCTATAACATAAACCTAACCTTAACTTAATCCTAAACCTATAACCTATAACCTTAACCAAAACCTATAACCTAAACCAAAACCAAATCCTATAACCTACACCCGAACCCATTCACAAATTCCAAAACCTAAAACCTAAACAAAAACCCATTCTCAAATCCCAAAACTTATAACCTAAACCAAAACCAAAACCTATAACCTAAAACCGAACCCATTCTCAAATCCCATAACCTATAACCTAAACCTAAACCTAAACCTTATCCTAAACCTATAACCTATAACCTAAAATAAAACCTATAACCTAAACCAAAACCAAAACCTATAACTTAAAGCCGAACCCATTCTCAAATCCCAAAACCTATAACGTAAACCAAAACCAAAACCTATAACCTAAACCCGAACCCATTCTCAAATCCCAAAACCTATAACCTAAACCTAAAGCTAAACCTTATCCTAAACCAATAACCTATAACCTAAACCGAAACCTATATCCTAAACCAGAACAAAAACCTATAACCTAAACCCGAACCCATTATCAAATCCCAAAACCTATAACCTAACCTAAACCTACATTTATAACTTAAAACTATTCCCAAATCTCAAAACCTATAACCTTAACCTAACCTTAACCTAAACCTAAACCTATAACCTATAACCTTAACCAAAACCTATAACCTAAACCCGAACCCATTCTCAAATCCCAAAACTGATAACCTAACCTAAACCTATACTTATAACCTAAAACTATTGCCAAATCCCAAAACTTATAACCTAAACCTAAACCTATAACCTATAACATTAACCAAAACCTATAACCTGAACCAAAACCAAAACCTATAACCTAAACCCGAACCCATTCTCAAATCTCAAAACCTATAACCTAAACCCGAACCCATTCTCAAATCCCAAAACCTATAACCTAAACCTAAACCTAAACCTTATCCTAAACCTATAACCTCTAACCTAAAATAAAACCTATAACCTAAAAAAAAATCAAAACCCGAACCCATTCTCAAATCCCAAAACTTATAACCTAAACCAAAACCAAAACCTATAACCTAAACCCAAACCCATTCTCAAATCCCAAAACCTATAACCTAACCTGAACCTATACTTATATCCTAAAACTATTCCCAACTCCCAAAACCTATAACCTAAACCTAACCTTAACCTAAACCTAAACCTATAACCTATAACCTTAACCAAAACCTATAACCTAAACCAAAACCAAATCCCAAAACCTACACCCGAACCCATTCACAAATTCCAAAACCTATAACCTAAACCCGAACCCATTCTCAAATCTCAAAACTTATAACCTAAACCAAAACCAAAACCTATAACCTAAAACCGAACCCATTCTCAAATCCCATAACCTATAACCTAAACCTAAACCTAAACCTTATTCTAAACCTATAACCTATAACCTAAAACAAAACCTATAACCTAAACCAAAACCAAAACCTATAACTTAAACCCGAACCCATTCTCAAATCCCAAAACCTATAACGTAAACTAAAACCAAAACCTATAACCTAAACCCGAACCCATTCTCAAATCCCAAAACCTATAACCTAAACCTAAACCTAAACCTTATCCTAAACCAATAACCTATAACCAAAACCAAAACCTATATCCTAAACCAGAACAAAAACCTATAACCTAAACCAGAACCCATTATCAAATTCCAAAACCTATAACCTAACCTAAACCTATATTTATAACTTAAAACTATTCCCAAATCTCAAAACCTATAACCTTAACCTAACATTAACCTAAACCTAAATCTATAACCTATAACCTTAACCAAAACCTATAACCTAAACCCGAACCCATTCTCAAATCCCAAAACTAATAACCTAACCTAAACCTATACTTATAACCTAAAACTATTGCCAAATCCCAAAACCTATAACCTAAACCTAAACCTATAACCTATAACATTAACCAAAACCTATAACCTAAACCAAAACCAAAACCTATAACCTAAACCCGAACCCGTTCTCAAATCTCAAAACCTATAACCTAAACCCGAACCCATTCTCAAATCCCAAAACCTATAACCTAAACCTAAACCTAAACCTTATCCTAAACCTATAACCTCTAACCTAAAACAAAACCTATAACCTAAACGAAAACCAAAACCCGAACCCATTCTCAAATCCCAAAACTTATAACCTAAACCAAAACCAAAACTTATAACCTAAACCCGAACCCATTCTCAAATCCCAAAACCTATAACCTAACCTAAACCTATACTTATATCCTAAAACTATTTCCAAATCCCAAAACCTATAACCTAAACCTAACCTTAACCTAAACCTAAACCTATAACATATAACCTTAACCAAAACCTATAACCTACACCCGAACCCATTCCCAAATTCTAAAACCTATAACCTAAACCAAAACCAAAACATATAACCTAAACCCAAACCCATTCTCAAATCCTAAAACCTATAACCTAAACCAAAACCAAAACCTATAACCTAAACCCGAACCCATTCTCAAATCCCAAAACCTAAAACCTTAACCTAAGCCTAAACCTTATCCTAAAACCTGTAACGTATAACCTAAACAAAAACCTATAACCTAAACCAAAACAAAAACCTATTACCTAAACCCGAACCCATTATCAAATCCCAAAACCTATAACCTAACCTAAACCTATACTTATAACCTAAAACTATTCCCAAATCCCAAAACTTATAACCTTAACCTAACCTTAACCTAAACCTAAACCTATAACCTATAACCTAAACTCGAACCCATTCTCAAATCCCAAAACTGATAACCTAACCTAAACCTATAATTATAACCTAAAACTATTGCCAAATCCCAAAACCTATAACCTAAACCTAAACATATAACATATAACATTAACCAAAATCTATAATCTAAACCAAAACCAAAACCTATAACCTAAACCCAAACCCATTCTCAAATCCCAAAACCTATAACCTAATCCAAAACTAAAACCTATAACCTAAACTCGAACCCATTCTCAAATCCCAAAACCTATAACCTAAACTTAAACCTATACCTTATCCTAAACCTATAACCTCTAACCTAAAACAAAACCTATAACCTAAACCAAAACTAAAACCTATAACCTAAACCCAAACCCATTCTCAAATCCCAAAACCTATAACCTAAACCTAAACCTAAACCTTATCCTAAACCTATAACCTATAACCAAAACCAAAACCTATAACCAAAACCAAAACCAAAACCTATAATCTAAACCCGAACCCATTATCATATCCCAAAACCTATAACCTAACCTAAAGCTATACTTATAACCTAAAACTATTCCCAAATCCCAAAACCTATAACCTAAACCTAACCTTAACCTAAACTTAAACTTATAACCTATAACCTTAACCAAAACCTATAACCTAAACCAAAACGAAAACCTATAACTTAAACCCGAACCTATTATCAAATTCCAAAACCTATAACCTAACCTAAACCTATACTTATAACCTAAAACTATTCCCAAATACCAAAACCTATAACATAAACCTAACCTTAACCTTAACCTATAACCTTAACCTATACCTATAACCTAAACCAAAACCAAAACATATAACCTAAACCCGAACCCATTCTCAAATCCCAAAACCTATAAGCTAACTTAAACCTATACTTATAACCTAAAACTATTGCCAAATCACAAAACCTATAACCTAAACCTAACCTTAACTTAAACCTAAACCTATAACCTTTAACCTTAACCAAAACCTATAACCAAACCAAAACCAAAACCTATAATCTAAACCCGAACCCATTCTCAAATCCCAAAACCTATAACCTAATCCAAAACTAAAACCTATAACCTAAACCCGAACCCATTCTCAAATCCCAAAACCTATAACCTAAACCTAAACCTTATCCTAAACCTATAACCGATAACCTATAACCTAACCCAAAACCAAAACCTATAACCTAAACCCGAACCCATTCTCAAATCCCAAAACCTATAACCTAAACCAAAACCAAAACCAAAACCTATAACCTAAACCCGAACCCATTCTCAAATCCCAAAACCTATAACCTAAACCCGAACCCATTCTCAAATCCCAAAACCTATAACCTAAACCCGAACCCATTCTCAAATCCCAAAACCTATAACCTAAACCTAAACCTAAACCTTATCTTAAACCTATAACCTATAACCTAAACCAAAACCTATAACCTAAACCAAAACCAAAACCTATAACCTAAATCCGAACCCATTATCAAATCCCAAAACCTATAACCTAACATAAACCTAAACCCGATCAGCTGGCGAGGCAGAAGGAGGAGCAGGAGAGGAAGATCGAGGATCAGCTGGTGAAGTAGAAGGAGGAGCAGGAGAGGAAGATAGAGGAGATGCGGGTGGAGCATGAGTGATGGATGACAGAGATGTTTCAAGCTTTCGCTGCACGCTTACCTACCGATGTCCCACCACCTTCGCCTTCATCTTTATGATTTTTTCTTTTTTATTTATGATGTTAAACTTATATGTATCTATGCGTGAATGAATGTGATGCGTATAAGATTGTTTGTGTTTGAATGTATGTAGTTTATGTTTGGAAGGATTTACTAGTTTGGGTTAGATGGATCTAAATGTGAATATGATGAAATTTGACAGGTATATATCAAGATGTGAATATGAATATGATGATATAACAGGTATATCAGGATGAATATGATGAAATATATTGCAACAAGTGTCTATCAGGTATTTTGCACGGAATTTTCTATTGGACAATTTTTTTTTAAAAAAGAGACTTTTAGCAACGAAAGTTTTCGCTGCTATATGTTTTTAGCGACAAAAATTTTCGTTGCTAAAAGTTTTTTAAAAATATTTTAGGGACGAAATTTTCGTTGCTAAATGTTTTTAAAAATATTTTAGGGATGAAATTTTCATTGCTAAAAGTTTTTAAAAATATTGTAGGGACGAAATTTTTCGTTGCTAAAAGTTTTTTAAAATATTATAGGGACAAAATTTTCGTTGTAAAAGTTTTTTAAAATATTATAAGGACGAAACTTTTCGTTGCTAAAAGTTTTTAAAAATATTATGGGGACGAAATTTTCGTTGCTAAAAGTTTTTAAAAATATTATAGGGACGAAACTTTTCGTTGCTAAAAGTTTTTGAAAATATTATAGGGACGAAATTTTCGTTGCTAAAAGTTTTATAAAATATTATAGGGACGAAACTTTTCGTTGCTAAATGTTTTTAAAAATATTATAGGGACAAAATTTTCGTTGCTAAAAGTCTTGTAATATATTTTTAGTGACGAAAAGTGGCGCTGCAGAAAGATGACTGAATATTTTTAGCAGCGAAAGTTTGCGCTACTAAAAGTTTTACAAAAATTTTTTAGTAACGAAAATTTTCGTTGCTAAAAGTGGAATAATTATTTTTTGCAGCGAAAAGTTTCGCTGCTACAAGTCTTGTACAGTTTTGTAGGGACGAAAGTTTTCGCTGCTAAAATTCCTCTACAGCTTTTTTTAGCAACGAAAGTGGTATAATTATTTTTTGCAGCGAAAAGTTTCGCTGCTAAAAGTCCTCTACAGTTTTTGTTGCGATGAAATTTTCGTTGCTAAAAAGCTTACATTTAGCGACGACTTCAACTTTTTGGCTGCTGAAAGTTTATAGTGACGGTGTATTAGCAACGAAATTAGCGACAAAAATTTTCGTCGCTAAAAATCTTTAGCTACGAAATGTTGACGTTTAGAGACGAAAATTTTCGTTGCTAAAAGTAGGATTTCTTGTAGTGGCTACTCCCCCTAACTGCAAACTCCCCCTATCTTCGTACAGGTGCTCCCCCTAACTGTAAACTCCCCCTATCTTCTTGCAATTGCTCCCCCTAACACATGCATCACCATCCACAAGTAGATACACATAATTTTTTTGGGGTGTGGATACCCCCTTTTCGTCAGTCATTGGCAAAGTAAATATAGCAGTTGATATTGACTGAAGTTGAAGCAATTTGGAGAACCACATGTAGGGATCATATGCATAGAGTAGATAGATGTAAGACAAACATCACATTTCAGCAACCATTTTTACATAGCAGACAATATGTAGATCAAAATATCACATGCATCACACACCATTGGAGCTATATAACCATGTAAAGCAGGGGATGATAGTAATGCAGATATGAATTATAGCCAATCATATCCCAAAATATCCAAAAACATCTATACTACCCAAGATTGGCAGTGGTATACTAGTTATCCCAAAAATAATAATAAATAAATAAAAATACCAAGCCCATTCATGGGCACCCAAAACTAACCATAAGTATCTAGCCCATCCATGGGTATATATATATATATATATATATATATATATATATATATAACTGTTAGACTCTGCATGTTAGGAAGCCATCACATACACTTATGTAAACGTAGGGTATACAAAAAGATACTCATACCTTATCGTTGAGATGAGAGTAGGGTGAATGTGATGGCACACGGACTATCTTTTTATGGCGAAGGTGCAGAGGAGGATGGTACAGTATCGTCACGTCGGCAAGTGAGTAGATCCACCAATTGTTGCACCGTTTGTTGCACTCCATTTACTAGGCGTTCCAAGACAGTAAACCGTGTATTCACAGACTCTTTTAGCTGGGTGACATCTCACTGTATTTCTCTAATCCTGTCTTGATAGAACTTAAACCTTTTCACATGCCTAGGCTCTGATGTGGACGGAGCATGATGGGGTGAAGGAGGTTCATTCCCAGCCATTTCTGCCCTTTCAGCGGGAGCATCGCCTTCACCTTGTTCGCCTTCTTCTTAAATCCCTTCCTCATCCTCAGGAAATTTATAGAACTTTAAATCCATCCTTCTGATATTGTTCTTGTTGAAGTGTTGAAGGGGAAGTTCCGGATCATTTGATGTGGAAAAGCTGATCGCATTGCATATAGAGTTAATGATCCGGGGATAGCGCAAATGCACGTCCCGAGAAGTATGAATGGCATATACTAGCTAATGAACAATCAGGGTAGGAAGGCAGATTTTGATTCCCGAGGCTACGGAGTAGACTATCATGGCCATGAAACCGGTGAGATCGGACCGATTGGTACATCAAGGATATATATTTGAGGCAAAGATACCATGCAAAATACGATACCGAGGTTCCATGAACTTTGATTTTAGTGCATTTCCTTGATACCAGATAATATCATGACCATGATAGAGAAATTTGGTAACCATGGACCGGGTTTCAAGGTTCTCTAGGTCCAAGTCAGGAAGACCAACCGGCGATAGTGTAAGCCTAAGAATGTTGGCAATCGTTGCAAGAGTGATCTCTACATCATCACCATCAACAAAAACCGTGATGGATGGAGGATCAGACACTAGCGAATGATAGGCGACAAAGAAATGGTAGGTCCATTCATAGTGACAAGGACCCCCAAAATCAAGCAGAGGTAACCATCTGATTTCGTCTAACAGGGGTTCCAAATTATACGGTTGTAGACATTCCCTGTCGACCCTTCTCTCAAAAATTAACTTCCACCCAGTGTACTTTGCTAGCGCCAGATTCACTCTGGCAGGAGGAGGCGCCGAAGCATCGAATTGGGGCTCACCGCATGTGGTCTGTCGTGTTCGCTGGCATGTGGGAGTCCCACGATCAGTAGCTCTTACCCTTTCCTTTAGAACAAGAACTTTTTGTCAGGATGATCATGAAGATTCCCCAGGCCCAGACAATTTCCCTTTGTCCTTCCCATTTTTTGATTCTCTCAGAAAGGGATTTAAAGAGATTGGAGATAAAAGAGCAGAGTTTCTTTTGAAAATAAGAAAATACACTACCAATACCAATATGGAATCTTGATGTGAGAAGGAATTAGAATGAGTATTACCAAATTTGGGGAACGTCTGTGACCCACGGATGAACTTCTGGCTGAAGGGGTCGAGTAAGAACAAGGAGAAATATCTTTTTAGGAAAAAATGATTTTTCCCGCTCGACTCCTTTTATTGGGCTGCATTCTTTGATATCATCGAGCGTCATTTCGATGATATCGATTGACCTCATTCAATGTTATCGAGACTACCTTTGATAACATTCTCGATCATACGACTTCTCATATTCCAAAGAGGCGTCGTTGATATTGATTCTTGGTTGATTTAATCGAGAGAGCCCATGAATTATCGATAAACATATCGATGATGTATATTTGACATTTATCAGCATATCAACAATCTTCTATGTATAGTAAAGTATTTCTTTATATCAACCAGCATATACAGAAAAATATATACATATATTGCACAAGCATTGTACAATCAAAAATTATAAACATTAAGATGTTTATATACAAAAGATGAGGTGAGAGACCTCAGATCTAGCATTAAGAGTTCAGCAAAATTGCATCATTTCAGCCGCTATCCAGATCTAAATGCATGATCTGGACTTGTCTTTCCATGGTTCATATTTCAAGGCATATGAATAGAGTGAGTTATCAGACTATTTTTCTTTTCTTTTGCTATCCATTTTGTGACAGAATTTTTGACTGTGGTAGAATTATTTTTCTTATTTAACTCAGCCAGTTGATTTAATAACTACTTCATTCTGTCATTCATTCTAGGTGGTGATGGATGTGTATTTCTTTTATCCATATTCCCAAGTGAACTCCTGACATCTTATATTTTTCTGGTTGGTTTGAATTTACCAAAATGATTTTGACCAAAATTCTGTTGTATCCTCCTAGGTGTCAAGCATTCAAACTTATAATAATACGAATCACCACATAAATGACAGACTAGAGTAGTTCTTGAGTTACTTCCTCAAGCAGCAAATTTTTCAACCATTGGTGCTGCATTTCCAGTTTTTTTAAAAAATATATATCATATCCTAAGCCACTCTTGTCCTTTCTAGGTCTTCTCATACCTAAGAGCTTTTCTAATTTCTCACCACTCTGGGAAAACTTATAGTTTAATTTAGCAATTTTTCTGGATTCTTCTAAATCAAACAGGAGTGTATGATTTTCATTTTGAAGGAGCATGTTTTTATCTTTTAATAACTCAACCTATTTGTTTAGTTTTTCTAACTCAGTTTTAAGGAAGGTGTTTATTCTTTCAAGTCTATCATTATCTGAATGATATTATTGTAAATCATTAATTAGATGTGTATTAATTTCCAAAGTTTTATCCAGATCTTTTTACAGCAATTCCTTTTTGTTTTTAGACATTCCAAGTCTTCTAACAATGTTGATGCTATGGATGTAAAGTTGATTGTACGCATCTTGTATTTTAGTTTGTTCTTCTTCTTCTTCCTCTTTAGTTTCCTCATTATCTGATGAAAATGATTCAGTGGCTTACGGTTCTTCCTCGTTCTCAGTTTCACTGGGTATGATTAGAGCAATGGAGACCATAAGAATTTTCAAAGATTTTTGGTCTCCATCACTCTCTGAGTCGCTAGACTCAGAGTTAGACTCTTTTGTATCATCCCATGTGGCAACCATTGCTTTACCCTTAGTTTTTCTATTTGGGCATTCAGTAGACAGGTGTCCAAATTTCTAACAGGCATAACATTGTGGTTCTTTGGTCTTTTTACCAAATTTACCTGCAGAATATCTATTGTCCACCTTTCTTCCTTTAAATGGATGACCACGATTTTTTTGAACCGTTATGCCAACAAGCCACTTCTTCATCTTCATTTTCTCTTTTACTTTCAATGTCCTCATTTGTTGTATTATTTAAAGTTTTGAGGATAGTGGTTTTGGGTTTTAGGATTTGTTTAAAGTGTAGTTCAAATGTTTTTAGGGAACCTACAAGTTATTCTACTTTCATTTCATCAATGTTTCTACATTCTTCAATAGCTGTTACTTTAGGATTGAATCGTTTCGGTAACAATCTTAGTATTTTCCTACAGATTTTTGAGACTAGAACTTTCTCACCTAATCCACCCATGGAGTTGCAAATGATGTTCAGTTTTGTGAAAAAATCCATGAAGGTCTCATGCTCTTCCATTCTGAGACTTTCAAACTATGATGTCAGGAGTTGTAGTTTGGATCTCTTCACAGTGCTTATTCCTTCATGGGTTATTTTCAACAAATCTCATACTTCTTTGGCTATCCCACACATACTGATTTGATTGAATATATCTTGGGACACAGCACAGTAGATAGCATTCATAACTTTAGCCTAAAAAGTTTGGTTTTCTTTGTCGAATGTTGTCCATTTGTCTTTGGATTTTGGTTTGGTGATAATTGTGCCATTTTCAAGTACTATCTGTTCAAATGGTGACACATATACTCTTTCAACTATATCCCAAACATCATGATCCAAAGATCACAGAAAGTAATGCATTTTAACCTTTCAATATACATAATTTATTCCATCAAATACTGGAGGTCTAGAGACCAATGAGCCCTCTCCTTTGGCCATATTACCATCTTCAATCAAGATCACTCTCTAGGCAAAGAAGCCCTTTAAGAGAGACCTGCTCTGATACCAATTGAAATTGCAGTAATGACCGCTTTAGTTGAAGTAGGAATATGTCAATATGTCCTAGAGGGGGGTGAATAGGACTTTTAATATTTTATAACAATTTAAAATCCTATCACTGTAATCCTAACAACAAGCATACATTAGGATTATTAAAGAGTAACTCTACTGGCTTCCAAGCCCGGCACAGGATCCAATCATAAGACTAGAGAGATAAACAAGATGTGAATCAAAGATTATGATGAACGTGACTGTGTGTGAAATATGATCTTAGATAATCAAATATGAAAGCATATAATCACATAAGGAATGAAAAATAATAGCAATCAAAGACAGTAGCAATCACAAACACAGTCATTTTTATAATGGTTTGACTACTTGTCTACTCCACTCTAGGCTAATGCACTCAACCTTTGAGTATAACGGATTTCACTAAGGAGATTTCACAATAGGTTCACCTCAAACCGTAGGTTTTAAATCAGGTTCACCTCTAACCAGTATGACCTATACCTAGGCTGACAACTTATGCTCCCACGAGTAAGGGTCAACACATAGAACCCAATTTTAGGCACACTGGCCAAGGATCTACACAAGGAACCTCACACGTTTATGCTCCACGAGTAAGGGTCAACACAAAGCACCCACTTTTAGACCACCTTGGTCAAAGACCTACTACAAGGACCTAAGTGTTTATGCTCTCCACAGAGCAAGGGTCAACACAAAGCACCCACCATGTACACTCCCGTCGGAGGCCTCCTACGAGGACTTGTAAGGGGTGAGAAATACCTTAGACCCAATCCTACAAAGGAATGATCACAAGGGTCCTCTGGACTCTAATGACTTACAAATAAGTAGATGAGCTCCGTTTAGTGTGTTGTCAAAGATCTCCTCCTTGGATGACGAAGAATCTTCTGCTTCCTTGAACCGCAACTTAAAAGATGTACCAATACATGACGATGAGTTGGGTCAAGGTAATGATGGAATCCTACTTTCAAATGTTTTCCTATAAGGGAGATAGAGTGATTCCAATCATCTACGCATTCAAGGCATCCCAGCTTAATGATTTGCCATTAAGGTAGTAGCTGGAGGATCCTTGATTGCGGAACTTCATTCCCCAATCCACTCTATTGAATGTCAATAATGAGGGTGGAATAGAGGATGAACTCCCATGAGAGAGAAGGCTTAGGGTATATGATCTAGGGTTAAACACACAAAAACACTCTCTATTTTCTCTCTACCAGCAATTGAAGACAAGCTCTCTATAAATAGGCAAAAGGTTCCAACGGATATAAAACGGTCACATTTATGACAGAGTTCAATATCATCGAGCAGGGTTTATATCATCAAGCGTATACTCTCGATTGCACTAACTGGCCGCTCAATGACACAAACTCAATGTCAAACACTTTTGAAACATTTTGCCAGCTGGTCAAGGGAATCGAAACCTGCGTCGATGTCATCGGATTTTGAACTACGATTTCATCGATACGAGGATCGATTCCTCGATACTTGAAAATGAAAGAGACTTACCTTTGAATATTTCATTTTAAAAGAATGATCGAGGCACACTCGATATCATCGGAATTTGAATATTGTTGAGGGTCAAATAGTTCATATTAGACCTCAAATATTGTCCGGATTTACGAGCATAATAGTGTTTAACGGCTGATTTAATCGTGTTGATGCTGCAGGTTGATTTTACAAGCTTGGATCGAAATAGGATACAAAATGCATGGATTTCACGCTCCAAATTCACCAAAGCATGGGACGCACTCCAGGGGACCAAGATCGACTGAAATTACACGCCAGGGATCCGAGAAAATCAAGGAACTGAAGATCAAGTGGCCTGAAGGACGTTCAGAATGCAAGATCACGAGGTTCCCACCATCCGTTTGGCTCGAAACTTCATACATGGTCTGACGACCATAAATTAACCGTACAAGTCAAATTTCAGCCGTTAGATCTCTCTAGAAGTGGCCCAACGGTCAAATCAGCCCATCAATCTTCAATTTGGGGCCCACCTGCTATCTGGATACGCTTCAAATTTGGTCCCTACGGTTAAAAGGAGATGGTGAAGCAGATTAACAGAGCGAATTTCTCACATACGTCAAAGGGGGACCCACCTTACATCGTGCGTGTGCACAGCACACATACGGAGGCGTGCACCAGAAAATTTGGAAGTCGGTCAGCAGCGCTAACCGACGTTTTTCTTAAATTTGCAGAGACGCAACAGCGTCCCAAGGGCGCTGGCCGTTTTTGATCAGTGGGCCCCACACATTGCCCATACGGGAAATCCAAACCGTCCATACACTCCAGAGGGAGACCAAACCCCTAGCCTAGGCGTCCGTTTTACACCATGCAAGGTATTGGAAGATTCTGGCCGTTGGAAGCAGAATGGACGGCGAAATCAACGATCAAGTGGACCACACCGAAATGGCTCCAAAACTCAGCATTTCTGGACGTTTTTTCGTCCTGAAGCCAATGGACGGTGTAGATTTTTAAAAAGAAAGCTCAGTGGACCCCACCGATCATCACAGCGGAAGAAGATTCTGCTTACGCACCGCGTCATGCACGGCCGCTGGCCGTTTTTGCGATCGACTGTGGGCCCCACACGTGCCCCATAAACTCAATCCAAACCATCCACCGTGTAGACAGCCGCGAGCACTATAAAACCATGTTGTCACTTTTCACCCATGCGTGCACACGTCGGAGATACAGAGGCCACAAAAGGGCTGCCCGGTAGCGTTCAAATCTGATCTTTTAGTTATTTCTTCTCTAGGACACGTCAATGGACGTTCAAAACCACCCATTCTTGACTGAAATTTCATTCTGAATCCAATGGATAGGGTAGATTTTCCAGAAAATGCTTCTGTGGGGCCCACCGATCACAACAGCGAAATGGTGCGAAAGGTTTCGCACAGCCGCGAAAACTGACTTTTTCAGGCGATTTTGGCCCACGATCTTTGATCATATGGCAGATCTGAACCGTCTATCATGTAGAGGACCCAATAAAATCCTAAGGGACAGTGTTTATTTAGAATTTGAGGGAGAAAAGTGGCGTGTTTCGAGGCACCAAACTTGGCTGTGAAAAAGCTTTCACTACGCATGCATAGCTTTCCAAATCCAATTCAAATCTGATTTTCACCACTCCAGCAGCTATATAAGGAGGTTTTGGATGTGGGGAGCATTCATTCAGGTCTTGGGAGGAAGAACAGAGGGCTCGAGCTTGGACATGGAGCAAAGAAAGAGAGAGAGAGAGAGAGAGAGAGAGAGAAAGAGAAAGAGAGAGAGAGAGAGAGAAATTCTTAGTTTTTTTCACTTTTCTTTTCCTTTTCTTTTTCTCTTTATTTAGTTGGATTTAGCCTGACCATGTGTGGCTAAACCTCCTAGCTAGGGCTAGGAGGTGAAGCTTGTAGTGAGATGGGAGGTTTTAATTTATGTTTTTATTTATTTATTTATTCATGAATCGACGTTGATTTTAGTTGATTATTATGGGAATATTTTTAGTTCTTAATGGTCTGTTGTGACTGAAATTACAATGGGTCTGCGATGCTTTGAATATTTCTATTTTCTTTTCATGTTTATGACGTCAGGACGTCCTGTTGTTCACCATAGTCTCCTGGGCATGGTTGGATGACGGTACCCTTCCTAACTTTCATACATGTGATTGGGTGGTAATTAGTTTGATTCTATTATTTGCCATAGTCTTTGGGCATGGTTTGGTGATGGAATCCATTCTAATTCATACACCTTTCATCTCTTTGAAAACTAGATCAACGGCAGTTCAGTAATTTCCATAATTTTTTATGCAAGCATAAGTTCTCCCTGATCTCTACAGGTGGATCCTCTGAATCCCAAGTTTCCTATCTCTGATTTGTTTCCTAAGTTTTAGATTAATTATTCTACAAGTATTCCACCATTGCTAATTGATTTAGAATTCATCTTAACCTAGTTCTAGTTCTAGATAATTTTAGATAACGTACAAGTTTCAGTCCCTTGGGATTCGACCTCGGTCTTACCGAGTTATTACTACATCACAACCCTGCACTTGGGGAGTGAACAAATATTGATGATATCGATAGTCATGTTGATGCATCGATAAATCCAAAGGATTTTCCAATTAAGTTTGTTGGACAGTTTATATCCATTCTCGATGCAATCAACCCAGTCTTGATATCATCGATGTTTGAATATCGATTCTATCAAGTGACCCTCGATCTAAGATAAAACAGCATGAAAATATTGCTGAAAAACAGAGTGTCAAATTCTGATATAATTGAAGGTCTTCCTATATTATCGAAATTTGAATTCTAAGGATATCAAGGAGTACTTCGATATATTGAAGATTTTATGATTTCCCTTAGAAGAACATTGGACACAACATATGTGATGTTGATTTTATTGAGTCAACTTCGATAGATTCGAGATTCAAATTTCGATGATATTGATAAGTCTATCGATACATCAATAATTCCATCAAGAGGTATATGCGGTTGCTAGACATCTTATGTCCTCATCCGATATTATCGAGTGAGCTTCGAGGACATCGACAACAATTTTCAATTACATCAATCAGTTTATCGATAAATTGATAGAGGTAGAAAACTTAGATATTTTTCTGAATTTTGAAA
Source organism: Magnolia kwangsiensis (assembly GCA_037074715.1). NCBI lineage: Eukaryota > Viridiplantae > Streptophyta > Magnoliopsida > Magnoliales > Magnoliaceae > Magnolia > Magnolia kwangsiensis. Next base: position 73,227,230 of record CM073584.1, read on the forward strand.
AAAGTTTTCTAACCCAAAAATCCTATTATATTCTAATCAATTTTAAGGCTTTTAATCACCTAGTATTTTGGGACATGGGATGTGAGGCTAAGATTTACCTGTGGCGAGTTCGGGCCTACATCCAGTTGAGGCAGACAGTTGATTGATCTTCCTATGGAGCTTCTCTATCTAGCTGACTCAACACTCATGCTAATTGACAAACCAGACACTTTCAGATGCATTTATCCACTTCGTACGTCCATCAATGGACGTTGCTGGACCAACGTCCAATAGCTGTGGAATTCCATCATGATTTTATATTTTTTCCACACCGTCCCTGGGAGGGAACCACCATGATGTGGGTTTTGATCCACACTATCCATTTGTTTGTCCAGATCTGACCGGTGGGCCACACCCAGACGTATGTGTTACATTCTATCCATCCACTTGGTTGTGTGCCAGCAGCTGCAGCTACTGCTTTGACTCAGCAAGCTCTGTGGGTCCCGCCAGTAGTTGATGTCACCAAGTTCTGTGGGGCCCACCTTATTTTTCTTCAAGTCGTCCATCTGCTAGTGAGGTCGTACCATGATATATGTATACTATCCATCTAACCTCCCTTATTATTCCAGGTCTTGGGCTTGTGACTGAGAAGGATTCAAATCTCAGGAGGATCACAACGTCCTCATGTTTGGATGTGCGGCCCACCCACACGTAGTGCACGTGTGGGATGGGACCCACCTTGATGCATATTTCCTATATCTGCACCGTCCATTTGGACGGTGCTGGTGTGGCGCGCACCATGATATATGGGTTTTAATCCACCCAGTCCATGCATGGCGTGGGCCCCACCCGATGTAAGTGTTTTATCCACGTCATCCATAGACCACACCATGATGTAAGTGTTGTATCCTCACCGTCCAGTGCAAGGACGGTGGGATTCCACCTTAATGTATGTGTTTTATATGGGCCACACGTGTGGACCACTTGATGTATTTATTTTAATCCACACCGTCCAATCTCTGGACGTGTGGACAACGCCTTGATATATGTGTTCTCCAAGCTGTCCACCTGTTTTTCCATGCGAGCCCCATCATGATGTATTTATTTTATCCACACCGTCCAGATGTGTTGGATGGTGCTGAACAATGTTTGGACATTGTTGATCATCATTAATGAGTCATGTGCCCCATGGAAAGATAGTATAAACATGATGTATTTTTGGCCCATGTGCAGGACCTACCTGTTTGTATTTTTGGCCCATGTGATGGGGCCCACCTGTTTTGTATTTAAAGCCCATATGATGAAGTCCGACTTGATGTATATGAGGCCCAGTGTGATGCATTCCAGGCCCATGAGTGAGGCCCATTATGATGTATTCGAGGCCCATGGGCGAGGCCCAATGTGATGTATTCGAGGCCCATGGGCGAGTCCTAATGTGATGTATTTGAGGCCAATGAGTGAGGCCCATTGTGATGCATTTGAGGTCCATGTGATGCAGCCCATAGTGATGTGTATATAGCCCTTGTATGAGGCCCATTGCGATGTGTATTAGGCCCTTGTGTGAGGCCACGGGCCCACTATATGTTTAATCTTATGTGGGCTACTCCTTAGGAGCAATGTTGGTTGAATGTTTACATTGATGGGCAATGATAGTTTAATATTCATATTGTGACCTTCCCTTATGCCTTGTTAGGCCCATTCTCACCGATTGTCGATTCCATTAGTTGAGGCTGATTGTCGAAGCTGATTTCGATTATCGATTTCGATTATTGAGACCGATTCCGATTCTAATTAAAAAGGCCGATTCTGTTAGTCGAGGCCGATTCCGTTAGTCGAGGCTGAGTCTGATTAACAAGGCTGATTCCATTAGTCGAGGCTGATTGTCGAGACCGATTCCCATTATCAAGATCGATTTCGATTGTTGAGGCCAATTCTGATTGTCGATTCCAATTGTTGAGGCTGAGTCTGATTGACAAGGCCGATTTCGTTAATCGAGGCTGATTGTCGAGGCCAATTCTGATTGTCGAGGCTGAGTTCGATTGATAAGACCGATTTTGATTGTCAATTACGATTGTCGAGGCCAAGTCTGATTAACGAGGCTGATTCCGTTAGTCAAAGCCGATTGTCGAGGCCAATTTCAATTGTAAATTTTGATTGTCGAGGCCGATTGTCAAGACCGGTTCTGATTGTTGAGGCCGATTGTATACGCCGATTGTCGAGGTCAATTATCGAGGCTGATTCCGATTGTCGAGATCGGATATCGTGGCCCAATGTGATGTATATGTGGCCCGTGTTTGAGGCCCAATGTAATGTATATGCAGCTCGTATTTGAGGCTCGTTATGATGTGTATTCAGCCTGTGTTTAAGGCCCAATGTGATATATATATATATATATATATATATATATATATATATATATATATATATATACATATATATATATATATATATATGAGGCCTATGTGATAAGGCCCATTGTGATGCATTTGAGGGCCAGGCGATAGAGCCTATTGTGATGTATGTTAGGCCCATGTGAAAGGCCCATTGTGATGTGTATTAAGCTCTTGAGTGAGGCTCATGGTTTTATATATTTGGCCCTTGTGTGAGGCCATGGGTCCACTATATGTTAGGCTCTATGTGGACCACTCCTTGGGGGGCAATGTCAGTTAAATGTCCACATTGTCAGGGTCGATTGTCGATGCGGGTTATTAATACCGATTATGAGTATGTGACAGCATATCTTCATGATACAGGCCCATACGCATCATTTGCATGTTTGTTATGAGATGTGGTTGACCATTGCATATGTCATTAGGCAAGTTGTTATGAGACTCCTTAATAGGCAGAGGTTATCTCACATGAGTACACGGTATACGAAGGATTGATGCATAACTGGATTGTATGACTCATGCATATTGCATTGTGTGTTGTGACTACTATATGCCCTAGCGATATCAGGGCTATAGCCTCCACAGGCATATCGTAGATGGCCAGATGAGATACCAAAAATGTTTGGTTCTAGCATACGGGCACCATAGATGTCCCTGGGTGAAAATCTCTAAACCTCTATAACCAAGAGACTCCCCAACGTCGAGATTGAGTGAATATATATGAGCACATGAGGGCCAAATACCAGGAGGCTGCGTCTCCCACTATGTCATGGTCGGTTGGGAGGGGGTGTGGCCTTACCCACCCGAGAGTAGGGGGCATTGCTAGGCTGAGTTTGACCAGCTCATGAATGGGTCTATTATCACATGTCGGGTAGATATTAGCTGACTACTGGCCAAGCGGATGGTGAGGTCTCTTCCACTTGCAAGTCACGCGTCAGTAGGCGGCAATTTGCATGTAGAGTGTGTTGGACCGCGGTGATAATTTTAGAGAGAAACCGTACTGATATGTGGACTTATCGAGTAAGAGTTACATATTCATTCATTCATTCATTCACTATCCACTCAGGTTGGTGGAGCGCAACTAATTATTTTGTACCTTCGTAATGACAAGGATTTCGGTTTAGCGCGCGACTAACCTGAGATTAGGAGTCTACTACATTGAGCCTAGCTATCCAAATTTAGGTATGAGACTGGTTTGGATAGAAGTCCTTTATGATGGACCTCATAGCCTATGATACTACGTACTATCATCCCGACTTCACTCCAGCTTAGTCATTTCATTCTCACCACAAATTGCCTTGTATCATCAGCATCTGATATTTGGCATACTATCCCCGCATTACATAGCTAATCTACATTGCTTCATCAGTATATGATATTATTTTCATTATATTTTTACTTTGCATAGCATGGATAAGGTTAATGGTATTTATGGGCCTATCAGCATGTTTTCGTATTACTCTGATATCGTATGATTTATGATCTTGCAAGTATTTCTGATATTGTATGATTTATGCGCTTATCAGTATTTCTGCTTACTTTGATTACTCTGATATTGCTTACTTAGCACTTATCTTATGCACACACTTTCACCGTCCACTAATCTTTTTATAAGCTTATGCACGATAGATGCGTGCAGGTAATGTTAAGTTGCAGCAGTGTTGAGCTTGAAGCATGCAACGAACCTCTGGAGCTTTGATTTTGTCATATATATTTCCTTTTCAGCATTGTATGCAAATGTTTATATTAGTGAATATGTGATGATGATGTTGCCTTTGTGATTTGGGTAAGCTTGTGGTTATGCTTATTACAAGTTAAATGCACGTTGAAAAATCCTCCTCGTAGGATCCCAGGATGGGAATTTGGCGTATGGATGCTGGGAACCGAGAATGGGATACCAAGGAGGCTGTCGGCACCGGATTTGGTGATCAGAAATTTTTTAATCCTGGTTTTTTAGTATAGGGTGTGGCCTTACCCACCTAAGGGAGTAGGCAATGTTAGGCTGAGTCTGACCAGCTCATAAATGGGTCTGCTATCGATGAGCCTGACCGATATTGGTAGGTAAATAGTGAAATCTCTTCCACTTACCCAGTTCTACGCTTGATGAGGCGGCAAGTTGACGTAAAGTGTACTAGACCCCGATGATGATCCCATATATGTACAGTACTAATATGTGGACTTATTGAGCAGGAGTTGCATACTCAGCATGTTACTCATTCATTCATTCATTCACTATCCACTCGAGCTGGTGTTGCGCAACTAATTTGTTATATATACATTCGCATGGATAGGATTTCGGTTGGGGCACGCGACCAACCTAAGATCAGGAGTTTACTACATTGAGTCTGGATATCCAAATTTAGGCATGGGACTGGTTTGGATAAAAGTTCCTTGTGATGGACCCTATAGCCTGTGATACTACGTAATATCATCCTAACTTCACACTCCAACTTGGTCATTTCATTTGCACCGCATATTACATTGCATCCTCAACACATAGCATTTGGTTTACTATGCTTTTGTTTTGTATAGCCTGAATAAGGTTGATGGTATTGTGAACTCACTAGGATCTGCATATTGCATGACATCCATGACATATGGCATTTGGGTTGCTATGTTTCTACATTTATATAGCCTAGATGAGACTAATGGTATTTGTGACTCTTTAGAATTGTGTATTGTATTGTATCCTCGATATTTGATATTTGGCTCATTATGACTCTATATTGTATAGCCGATCTGCATTGCATACTCTGATATTGAATGACTTATAGCCTTGCCAGTATTCCACTTATGCTGATATTTATGTGCTTGGCACTTATCTTATGCACACACATACACTGCCCTCTAAGCTTTCTATAAGCTTATGCATAATAAATGCGTGCAGGTGACGATAGGACATGATCGAGCTAAAGAAGGAGCGTGCAACAGAGCTTCTGGAGCTTTTAACATTTATCTTGTATTTCTCCTTCATGTATTGTACTCAAGTTTTTAATAATAGTGAATATGTGATGATGATGTTGCCTTTGTGATTTGGGTACACTTGTGGTTATGTTCCTTTATTTTAAAAAAAAAATCACACTGAAAATCCTCCTTCTACGATCCCAGAATTGGAACCTGGCATATACACGCTAGGAGCTAAGAATGGGGTACTGCGAAGGCTTTTGGCACCGAATTCGGTGATTGGGAATTCTCTAATCCCATTTTCTGAGTTTGGGGCATGATAACAGGGATTCTAGCATGTTGATTTCTTCAAGTTCGATTTCAGGAAGGAATGTCAGTCCCATATAGTAATAATCTCCTATTGGTGAATTGAAGATTATTTTTTCATAAATCTTTTCGAAGAGTGTGTCCAAGGCATTGATCAAATAATCTTAACGGAAGGATAGGGTAGAAGATGAAGAAGTAGTCATCCCTAAAGATTATAAAAAAGATTTATGATTCAAAAGAGGAGTGATATAGAGAAGAAAGTGTGGAATGAGGAAGAATGTTAGAAATGAAGCATATATCGGTCGAGAAGATAATGAATTAATTAGGGCATCATTGATTTCTCGTTTGACACTTTATCTATACATGCGTCGCCACGGGATTAGTTCTTTATTCAAAAAAGGGTGGTGGAGCTGACATGCGGGATCATCTGGGTTAAAAGCTATAATCGTAGAGTCGCCATGTGTATTAAAGAATGACTACATGTATGAGGGGTCACACATTTCTTTTACCTTTTTTCCCAAAGATGAAGCAACGTGGGGTAAAATGTCCATCCTTATTGTCACAAATTCCTGCGAGAGCCAATTAGAATGGATTACGTGTGATCAAGAGGGATATATATTGTGTATTTAAATATCTTAAGGATATACGAAGAGGATCCTGTATTAATACAGTTAGTGTTTATCGAGCAATGCCACATCATCCTCTAAGCGGTCGAGTGATAAGTTATCATGTTGAAGCAGTTACAGGACATGGAAACTTTAGAAGCAAAGAAGGTCAAGTAACACTAAAATAGTTATAGCAACCATCATAACATGAGAAGTATACAGATGGCCAAGTTATGGTTATAAATAGCAAAGGAATTCAGTAAAAGAAATTGTCTCATACCAAACAAACTAAATCAAATCTTTCAATTATCATTCATTTACATTCATTAGTATAAGCCATATCTATATCAATCATTTACATTTCTTAATATAATCTTTACATTTTTCTGTTATTTACATTCCTTAGTGTAATCTGTAACAATCATCAAGTAGCTATTAACTTTAGCTATAATTTAAGTCTATGCTCATATGTTGTATTCAGTTCAAATACCAAGCAAAGTTCTCCATTCATTTTTGTCGTTCTTTTATCTGTATCGAAAAATCCTTTCATACGAAAGGCAAAGGTGTAACACATTTTCATATGATGAACCCAACTCTTTAACTATCGCTTAATTGTTTTAAAATACTCCATGAGTGGCTGAATAGGCAACTGATCCTGTTCAATCTAGGTCACATACTATGTATCTAACTATCTTGGTGCTTGAGGTTATAGTTGATCGACTTTAATTGAGCCTTACATTCAATTCTGACATACTCGCATTTATCACGTAGCTGAGTCTGTAAATCAAATCACAACACATCCATCTCGTTTTTCATTATTGGAATGGAAATTATTCAAAATATGCATCCATCACAAGGGACGCAGATTCCTTATAGCCCTAACCTCGGTAGGGCCCGCCATAATATATGTAGTATATGTTGGCACTAGGTTTGGTTTAGTTGCATGTGGTGTGTGCAAGCATGTCAAAACTGATTGTGAAGCTTAATTCAAACCAAAAAACTTTTATTACAAGCACCGAGATAGGTAGATACATCGAATGTGATTGTATATGATCAACACCTGAGAAGATTGGTCGCCTATTCAACCACTCACACAAAATTATTATAAGATGATTATGCGATTATTGGAGGGTAAGGTTCTTCCTACGAACATAGGTTGTACCTTACCTTCCGTATGAAAGGACTTTTTAGTACATTGGAGTAATCAGAAACAATCAAACAAAAAAAAATACTTACAATCGGTCATAGAGCGCAATTACAGAAAAGCCTTTCTAAAAGAATTACTTGTAATGGAAATAGAAATAGTCCAATGTAAGTGCGTAAACTTATATTACAGCTAAAGATTACTGCTAATGGATTGTTGCTACTAGATTATGGCTACTCCTATGATAAAGCTAAGCTATGGTAAAGAAAGATAAATTTAATTGGCTTGTTTGATTGGTATAAGACAATTTACTTTGCTAAACCTCTTGTTATTTATAGATGTTTATTATAGTTTTTCTTTACATGTTTCTCTTCTTTATTTCAATGGTTATGGTAGTTAAATCGTTGTCACATTGTCTTTCATATCCTTACGTCTCTTCTTGACTCTCTAACCATGATTCTCTATTCTTGAACTTCTTAGCCATGCCTCATCATAAGATAAGGTGTATCATTCAACTCCCTACCATCTATAACTATGTAAAAAGTGCTCCAAATATTTGTGAAGATCTTTGGCAAAATATTACATTCCGTATGATGACGCTAATTAGGGTACAACAGTATTTGAGCTCCATGTATGCGTTTCACCAATTCATTTTTGGACATGAATCCAAACATGGGGCAGATGCAAAGCTCACGTGTACCATCGTATCACAGGAAACGGTAAAATAAAGGCTCTTATTTTGAAACCTTCCGAAGGCTATTGTACCCGTGCCATTAACGTGGCGGACAAGGTTTGGGTACTACGACCGCCTGTCTCAAGCTCGGAATAGGGGGTCCACCGCGATGCATGGGTTTATCCACACCGTACATTTATTTTTTTCATATCATTTTAAGTTCTAATATTAAGAATGAAGCCGATCTAAGGTTCAAGTGGACCACACCAGAGGAAGCTTCAGTGATAATGATGCTTAAATTGAAACCGTCATAAGAGCCCACTGTGATATTTATTTATCATTCAACGTGTTTTTAAGGTCACCTAGACCTGGATGAAAGCCAAACTCAAACACAGGCTTGATCCAAAACCTCTACAGCTCTCAACAAGTTTAATAGTAAGGCCTTTATTCCCCACCATATCCTGATGGTTGTACCCAATCCACATCCCAAGGCGACTCCAACCGGAATAAAGGGAAAACAGAAAACACAGATCAACTTGATGCAAAACTTATACCCCAGGCAAGTTTGTGAGCCTTCAATCCCTACTCTTTCAAATGGTGTGGTCTACTTGAACGTTGGATCCATCTCTTGTTAAGGCCCACTTATTAAAATGAGCTGACGAAATGGATAGACAGAGTGATGTAACACATACATCACGGTGGGCCCCACGTTCTTAGGGCTGCAATGGACTACTGACAAATCAGCGTCCCATCAATGGTCCATTTGATTAGTGACCTCCAATGAGGACGGTCGAAAGCAAAAAATAAAAGTTGTTAACGGTCATAATTCGGGAGGGAAAAGTGAAGAAAGGTGATGGACAAGTGTCCACATTTCTATTTTTGACAGGTAAGCCACCGTTGTAAGTATATGTAGCCCACCACGCCTGCCGTGGAAAGATGGGTCTACCATTTTCGGGTTCTTTCGGCTCATATTGTGACATATTTACTTGAAAATTTTGAAATTTTCATAATATTTTAACTAAATATTAATTAATCAAATCATACTCTATTGTTAATATCATGAAATTTTCGTGTCTTGATTTTCTCTCCTTTTTTTTTTTACAATTTATTTTAATGTTTTAAATAATAATGGTAGATATACAAATTTAAAATTTTGAGTTAAATTATTAATGAGAAATGGTGGACAAGCTTCCCACGAGGTTGAGTTCTATGAGCGTCACTGTGATGTGTGACAGACATCTATCTCATCAATCAGATGCATTATTCCATGGTGAGCCTTGGGCGTAAAATTAAGCTAATCCAAAACTTAGGTGGGCCGCACCATAGACAACAACTGAGGGTGGATGTCCACCCATTAAAACCTTTTTGATTGTATATACGACCTAGTGAGATGTGGTTTAGACATCCAACCCCATCCATTGTGTGGGTGTCCATTTGGATGAGGGGTCAGAAAAAATTTAGGCCATTACAAAACTCACGCGGGTCCCACCAAAGTGCTTTTAGGCGTTTTATTCATGATTTTCCATGATTTTAGATGGTGCAGTTCACCTGAGTTCCAGATACATCTGATTTTTGGCACATCCAATAATCTAGAGAGAGAACTTACCAAATGCAAGGCACGGATGTCTATCATGCGTCATGGTGGGGCGCGGCCCAATGAAACCTTTTTTTTTAATTGTAAATAAAGCCCATGGTGAGATGTGGTTTAGACATCCAACCCATTCATTTTGTGTGAACCACTTGGATGACGGTCACAAAAATTTTTAGGCCATTCTAAAACTCAAGTGAGCCCCACCAAGTAATTGTAGATGTTTTATTCATGATTTTCCGTGATTTTAGATGGTGCAGTCCACTTGAGTTCCGGATATATGATTTTTGGCACATCCCATAACCTAGAGGGAACCTACCAAATGAAAGGCATGGATGCCTATCATACATCACGGTGGGGCCCACAGAGCTCAAATTCATGGGAAGATTCATGAGGTCCAACTCATAGTACCATTTCCCATTATTAATTTATAACATTTATTTTATTTTATTTATTATTATTATTTTATTTTTTAAAATTTAATTTTATTATTTTTTTTGTGAAAATTTTCACGATAATGTCATAAGTAAACCTCGAAATCTAAATCTATCCTTAGAAATTCCTAAATTGAGAAATATATGAGAAGGAGAATTGTTGCTAAGCCTGCAAGAACCCTACTTATGCACATGCTAGCTCACGTCTATATGGGATAACTGTCCGAGATCCAAGCTTTCTAACAAAGAATCGGAGAATTCAATCAAAAAAAGAAAGGGAAGGAACAAGAACGTGAAGTTAAGGAATTCCAAAGTGAATGGGTTGCAATCTACCAACCAAACACCATCTAGAAGAAAGGATCATTGTCCCTTAGCTCTATCCCTCTGTCAATTTCTCTCAATTTATGAATCCGAGGAGAAAGGAGGACAAAGTAAGAAGGGGTGTAGGGAATACTAAACCTAACCCTAAAAAATGTATGGAACCATGTCCCATGTTGGGCCTAAAGTGAGCTCTAAAATATGGGTAGGCCCATTACATACAACACTTATTTGACTGATGATTTACAATACCACCCCTCAACTTGGAACATATATGTTAATCATGCCCAAAGGCCCTTGGTGAAATTTCAGCAAGTTGGTCTTTGGACAATATGTGAAATTTCAAAGTTTAACACACTTCCAATGTCCTCTAAGCAGTAGGGGTGGCATGAGCCCAGCATGGGCCTAACACATGAGGCCCAAGGCGGAGCACGAAAAAATTGGTTGTGCCTGAGCCCAGCCCAACCCAACCTAACCCAACCCAACTAGCCCAAAAATCATTAAATCCCTATGTCCCACTTGAATCTTCCTAATTTATCCGTTGATCTACTGGGCCACACGTGCTCAGAGAAACAAACATTTTAAAGGAATGAAGCCAAGAATCTACATTAAATATTGATCAATTGCCTAACCAAGGATTTGAATAACATATTTGTAGGACATCTACATATAAAGTTGGACCAGGTTGTATTGGGCTAAAATGACTTAGCCTAGGCCCAATCCAAAATTCGATTAGGCCATAGATGCGAGGGCCAAGCCTGGCCCAAAGTAGAGTCGGTAGTGTTGGACATAGGCCAGTGAAACCCATTGGTGGGCAATCACTAGTAGGTGGGTCCCATGAGGTTTGACATTTTTTCTTTGTTAATCATTTTTTCTTTCTTTTGTTTGAAGTGAATTACAAATTCAACTTTAAATAAAGATTTAGACGAGGAGATAAGGATAAGACTGGATAATTTCTTGTCTCATCCAAACTCCACATCCTTCCCTATAAATGGGAAGATGCTCTCTCCTAAATGGAACAATGAGAGGAAATCGAGAGATTAATATTTGCCCATCTAGCTTGTCCTTAGAACGATCTAAGCCATATATCGTAACCCGAGGCTATCTATACTGTAGAATTAGGGGGGTGATTAGACCCATCTGCTCCAATAGTGGTTAGGTGGATCGCTAGATTTGGATTGTTCATCTTCAGCTTTTTAGAGGTCTCATATTGCGCAGACCATCAAATCTTGATGGCTCACTCTTCTGCATAGACTTTTACATGGGCTATCCGGGCCATTGCCACCCTTAAACTACAAGCTATCCAATTCACATTCTTCTTGAGTCAGTTTAAAAACTCAATTAACAACATTCCACTTCTATTAGTAGACTCATTTTGGTATTCCACTTTGTTTGGATGCCACTGGCACAACTACACCTTAATCAATCAATCAACTATACAATAGGAAATGTGTTTCATTGTTGGCAAAATGAATCATTTATTACAAACATTTAAATACAAAGATGTGACTAACACAACCATATGAAGGAAATTACAAGAAGAGAACAAAAAAAATGGTGAGCATAAAAATGTACAAATGGAAGGGTGACTACATCACCCTGAATAAAGCTTGAGACGGGACGTGATGCGCGTGCGACAAATTGGACAGTTAGATAAACCCTCCCCGCATTCTCTACAAGTCTGCAATTGCATAAATGTTTCACAAAGGCATTAGATAAAAGTAGCTGTTAATAGGCAAGAAACCAATGTTGTTATAGCTTACCATATGCCCGCATCCAAAGGCTAAATCTTTTGCATTTGTTAAGCAAATTGGGCACACCTATGTAAACAAATAGTTAGAAACATAATACAACAGGCAATAAGGTGTGAAAAACTAGAAGAATACTATTGCCTTGAGAAATGCCATCTTCAAGTGCCAAGTACAATGCCTCAAATGTGCCAACTTGCCATGTGTCAAATCCTGGATGTTCATGGGACTGTCCCTTCAGTGTATGGGTCATATACTAAAAAACATGCCAGCTCACTCATCATGCGGATAACCTGATTAATGGATTAGCCGGGTGCTAAGGAACGTTCACATGGAGAATGTCTACATGTAGAGCATTTGTGCATTGTTCTTAAAGATGGACCACCTCAAAATACATTCCTATCATGCTTACTTGACTTTGGTCATCTGATGATGATCGTTGAGCTGATTGTTGAAGGTTGCTTATTTCTCCTAGCGGTGGTTGTGTGCTGGTGTAGGGAACTGGCGGAGGACGTGGAACAACTTTTTTAGCTTTCCCTGTCACACGTCTTTCATCCATTGCAGACATGAGCATGCAAAAAGAGATGAACTCGAAACGTTTTAGAAGAAGGGAAATTAGTGAGGGCACAGATATGTAGTTTATTCTCCCTACCCAAGGATACTAAGTTCCATGGTTGCTTGATATTGAATGGGAATCTCCATTAGTGCAGCAAGAGCAAATGCAGCTTCCTTCTCAGAGGGGCTGTCATCTTTAGACATGATCTCGGTGAAGTTCACAAACTGCACAAGAGAACATACATCCAGTAAAAACATACTTCATACAAAAGAAAGGGTTATAGTTCTGTATTGAAACATGCAGAGTCATATGGCTTGAAATAATCAGTCTACTTATGCAGACCGTTTTTGCCAGGTACAAGCCATTATCATATGGGCCAACCCATCTCGATCCTTGTCCATGAAAAATAGGCTATTTTGTTACCAGGTTAGGACATGTACATTGAAATGGGCCAATAAGAGAAAATTGACCAACAATCTACGTTTAATGGACACAAGTCGTCCACCTGATGATCAGATCAGCTTAACTATTAAGAAAAATTAAATCTAGAAAGTGGGATCCTAATGATGCCATGACCTTTGGGAATTTTACACACCCAAAACTGGATGGATGAAGATGCTTCAACATGCAAGAGCTTGAAGGCATTTCAATATAGGATAGCTTCCCTAAGGGTGTTGTTTCTTGTACATAGAAATCTCAGACATTTCTATGGAAATGCGAGTTATGTATTTCGGAAATTGAATTTTCCATGGAAATTTGCTTTCAATTGCAAGTATCTTCCATGGAAGATTCCCACTTTTTTCCTCCTTGTAGGAATTGGAATCTGCATTTCCTTGGAAACAAACGAAAACTTCTTTCCTAATTACCTTACCATCTCCATTCCTCCATTCCAAGAGCTGCTAACCCCAATGAAAATCCTGATGGATCTACTGCTCTAAATCTTCTCTTCTTCTTCTTTGCCAAATTGATAAAACAAGTAGGTGATGGGAAGAGTAAGAGTGGTACTCTTGATGAGGGAGAAGATTTTCTCTTGAGAGAGGGGGGTATACAACCCCATTTATTTGTAATCTTCTCATGAACAATCCTCCTAGTCCTAATGATGTCCCTAAGATCCAGATAAATCCATCCAAAATCATAATGAAACTCTCCTTGAGATCTATAAATGATTTTCTCAACATCATAATCTCCTTACTACATGCATCATTCCCATTCAAGGAACACTCATTTTGGAAATGAATCTTCATGCAAATACAAATTTCTACTTGTATTAATAACATGGCATCTTCCTAACAACAGCTTCGGCCTCTAGGTTGGAGACAAGGAATTTCTCATGCAAATTGTGTCAAACATCCCAATTTGCATTTTCCAATGGTGTGCATGAACATTGGATGCAGACCATAGTGACTGCACATGTTATTTTGTCGCACCATTTATCAATCCATATTGCCTACACTAAGGGACGGAGGTTCCTTCATTAATAACATTGGCGATGTCACTAAATAAAAGAATAGAGTGATCTAACTTCTTAAATTGCAATACATGGAAAGCTGGTGTATTTTGGAGCATAGCAGAAAGTCCAATTTCTAAGCTACTGGCCCAAAATCTTCTGCACGTCATGGAGTGAACTGTAAAACCGTGATAAGAGTTCCAGAAAAAAAAAAAATGAAATAAAGAAAAAGAAGAAGAAGAAGAAGAAGAAGTAATGTCACTGATGTCTCTCAGCATGGTTGAAGCCTAAGGTGCACCATATCATCAACCTTAAGTTCTTGTTTTAGGATGCTAGTTGGACTGTTGCTTCATCAGTTTCCATGGCGGGTGGAGGTTTTACTCAAACAATCAGAGTATCTAACCCTAAGTCCTTAACTGTGTACCACTTGATGTAAGGAGAAAGGGATTTTGTCCATGGGAAACATCATCCTTATGCCATTGGAAATCATCTCTTTTAAGCAGGAAGCGAGGAGTGATAATGCATCCACAGTCATGGAAAATTTTCCTATAATACCCAATCAATCCAAGAATCCCCATAAGGATTCAATTGATTTTGAGCAGGCCAAACGTGCATACTAGAATGCCTTTAAGGGTTTGTTGATATTCCTTCGGGTAATATGATTTACTGAATTACTCCAATTGTGTCTTAGCACAATTAATTCAATTTAACATGCAACTTGTGCTCTTGCAAAACCTGAAAGATGGATCTCAAGTGGTGTATATCATCCTCACAAGTCAGACTATATGCCAGTATGTTGCTGACAAAGGCCATCATTTGCGATGCAAGGTTGAAACATTTCATTCACACATTTGCATCATTAATACGCAAGAACTTATCCCAAAGACTGACAGTTTGATTAGTCCTATGAAGTAAAGACCATACACTTGTACGGGCAGAGAAGGTACCTAACACATTCTCACTTCATAACCATGTTCCCTTACCCAGAATTTTTGTTCGCAGACCAAGGAGTCAATTTAGGACAGGGGATCCTTGATTCCTTCTCCTAAGCTTTCCATAGGATCTAGCCAACTATGAAAATCCGCGAAACTGGCTAGTGGCAACTCTAGTCAAATATAATACCCCCCACGCTCCAAAAACACCAGCGAAAGCCCATAAAAAAGGCATCCGTAAGCACAATCCTCCCACAATCTAGCATCCATAGCAGCATGTGAATTTATTTGGATTCAAACTCCCTAATAGGAACTCGGCTATAATCCTTAAGTCCTATTTCTTTGCATTGCAACAATCACATTGCCATTCGCATTGCCAACAATCCCATGTTCCATGAATGAACGAAGCAGGTTGACTGTCATTTTGATTCAGGAAAAGGTTGCCAATAAGGAAATTGTAACTCCTTTTGTTTGCTCTGAGACCGATCGACCGATTTTCTTACCAAGTCTTTTAGTCAGGATACTCTTCTTCGTATCTCTAGCAAGTTTGACATGATTGATATGTATGCTCCCACTTGAAGGGAGTATAGAGTATGGAGAATGAAAGTTGTGTATTTATATTGTGCATTTTCATTATATTTCTTTTTGGGTGTTTGAACATGTATAATAGTGTGTGCTTCTATAAAGTATGCAAGTGTTTCTCTAGCAATATCAAAAAAAAAAAAAAAAAAAGAGTTGATAGGATTTCTTTCTCTAACACATGAAAACAACAAAAGCTTTTCTCTTTTCACATTTTTTTTTCTTTATAATTCATTTTTCTTCTTTTCTCATTCCCTCCCTAAATTCATCCAAACCAATTGTTCTGCGCATTGGTATCAAGTTAAATTGTCTAATTGATAGGCCCCAGGTGGTGGAAGCCGTTAAAAAATTTAATTGTCCAATTGATAGGCTCCCAGATGGTGGAGGCCCTTAAAAAAAAATTTCAGAGAATCCTACATTTCTAAGAGAAGGCTTCCTTTTCAACCGTTGCTCTATCACCCGATTGATTTCCCCCTACATACCATGTTGAACACTACAAAGAAAAATTGCCTTTCTGACAAAATGCAACTGTGGAACCCAATGGTACACATGTTTTTCACATTTGTTCATTTCCTGAAAAAATTTTCCTTGAGGGAAAATGTGATTTCCATAATTTCTTCCTTGTTCTAGACATACCCTAAAATCAAGGGGGCGAAAAAGAAAGAAGGATGTTTTGCTAGTAATTCACATACACTACTATTTTCATATATCATGCATGTAGATGCACACTTATAGGCTGGTTCAGGACACAACATGCGCAATAAATGTTATGATGCTCATAGGCTAAAGGTGTGTTTTGGGGCCACTAAAAATGAATTTTAACACATTTTCCTCCTGACAGCACATGTCAGCACCTGTTGGAAGCATACCAAGAGTTGGGAATAAAATAAGATCATGGCCCACTTAGGTATAAAACAGGCCTGAAATTTCATTGGAATAGGTTTTCGTGATGATGAGTCTGATCAACAGTTTGTATTTTTCATAATGACGAGTCCAAACAACATTTGGTAGAGAGATTTAATTAGAAATGAAAATTGTGGGGCAACCAAACACACACCAAGTGTAATTTCAAAGATTCGAATTTTATAGGTGGAATTATAGAGCACTGATGCATAAGGATATGTTTATTGTCTTGACGTACCTAGTCCAATGAAGTGAAATCCATGATTTAGTGAACTTAAGACTATTGATTTATTGGGCCCTATCATGGACACAAATATGCCCAAGTAATCTTCCATGTTGGAAGATCCTGGACATCAAATATTTGGTCTTTTCCAGACCATTATTGTATCCTTCTCTTAGCCATCTATTCTAGACCACTAATTGAAGGGCTAGGATCTTCCAATCCAGCAGAAATTTTGGTCATCTCCCATCTACTGCAGGGACCATCAACTCGAAGATCAGTGAATAGGCATGTGTTCAGTTGATGGAATCTGCATAATAGGACCCATCATCCGGTGGACAACATGGATCTTACATGCTTGTAAATGTGTTTGGACTTAGCAAAGCTCATGATTTTATACCTTTTAGATACATCAGTTGAGATATGTAGTACCTGAAAATTGTCGAATTTACGTGCAGGGATCTTGTCGTCAAAATCCCTCATGTCATCCCAGGGTCCATCACCAACTCCAATAAGCACAATTGATAAAGGATAAGAACTGGTCATGGAAAAATAAAATAAGTCTCAAGGCTTTTGTAGCTATGGACACTAGCAAACTTGGAAGGAATTAGCTCTCTTGCTAGCAAGAACAAGATATTTACATTGGTGAATTCGAATTCCACACCACTTATGCATAACATCATTTAGAGAGAGAGAGAGAGAGACAGAGAGAGAAACCCAACCTGACTCACCATGTCAGCTCTACTCAACTAGATTTCATCAAGACTCAAAAAAAAAAAAAAAAAAAAGAAAAGAAAAAAAACTCAATCTGGTCATGAACTGATGGAAACACAACTTGACAAAACAAGAATGATCTCGAAAAAGATCAATAAAACTCAACTTTAGGCACAAAATTTATATATATATTTGTACCTTTAAATATTAAATAATGCTGAAAAGGATCAGGAAAACTAGTACGAGTTTTCAAGAAACTCACCCAAGTTTTCCAGTTGACTCAATCAACTCGATTTTGAGTTGAATTGAGTTTTCATGGTTTTAAACCGTAATGCATACTAGCAAGATTTAGAATATTAGAATGTAAAATGATAAATTCATGTAGGTTTATGATCCTAATGTTTGTATTGCAATACAAATATTTATTGAGAATATTATCTTCTTCTTACTCTGCTTCATCTTCTTCTTCTTCTACCTGATACAATTCAATAGAAACATAGTGTATTGCAAGTGTCCAAGAAGTATATGAATATACCTGGCAGCAACTATCGCATCAATCGTGCTCTCCTCCTGTGGGCTGAGTTCTCTATCCCCTGTATCAATGCTTCTGGTGACCTTTATAATTCAAAAAGTATGCATCAGATTTCTGTAAAATGATAAGAGGAAATAGAAATAGAGATTAGTGTTTTGGCAATGACCTGCCCATCTGCAATAATAACCAGCACATGATATTGCCCACCATGACTCTCAACAATGTCGATTGCAGCCTCAATTATTGGTCCAAAAGAAGTAGGCCCTTCCAGAAGTACAAGAGATCAGGTGACAATTATTTTAAGGACCGAAACATGTGTGATGGAAAGAATCAACATCATCCAATTTGCATTACATTGGAAACCTTCAGGCAATTCCCTTCATCAGGGGAAATCTGTACATGTCTGTTGGAAGATATGGACACTTGTAGGTGCTGACTTTGTTGAAATGCAAAAAAATAAATCCCAAACAAATGAATGAATTTCATGTATCATCGAATGCTGAGAATTTATCGAAGCCAAACAGAAGGAGAAAAAAAAGAAAAAAAGAGGTCAGCATATTAAGAATTCAATTAACAACTCCCCAAGAAAATCATCTTATATTCAAATACATACCTAATAAAATAGCATTAAGTATCGAAAGAAGGGAAGTATTTCAACATTCAATGTGTATATCCGTAGGAGCTTTCCAGTTGTGCAATGAACAAAACTCATAGTCCATTGCCAACTCTACAGTAAATGTGGCTGTACGGTCAGTGAATCCTGACTATCCAGATGGTTGGCACTAGTATGGATGGCCCATGGTATAAAAGCCAATCTAACTGGAAAAATAATAGCAAGTAGACAGCAAACCTCCCCCCTTTCAAATACAGACCATTACACCTTCATTTTCCATCCAAAGCCCAACAGATCAACAGACAGGATTTCTTGTCCCGTCCAGGTTTTTTATATTTTTTCATGGGTCATCAGTGGTAGGGCCTACCAGATGGATGGTCTAGAATTACTAAGTGTAACACTGTCTACCACAAAGTGGCAACAATAATCTGGGAATTCTTGAGGACTTATAGCATTATGCGATGATACAGTGGCAACTCTATTTGGTTGAAAAATCATATTGAATGCAAGGTTTTAACTCAATAAAAGTAGAAACTAACCTTTTTACTTTAGAAATGATTTTGATGAGGGGAAAAAAAAGAATGGAGCAAAAGAAGAAAAAACCAACCTGACAATCGCAAGTTCCGAACAATCTGCCGATAGCAGGTCAAAACTTCTTCAAAGCCATGGCAAGGTGTATGATCACTGTGGAAGCTGAACACTGCTTGATCATGCGTGGTTGCTGCTATGTACAAAAGAATTAAGAAGAAACTATCCACCTAGTAACAAGCTACAAAGCATATATCTCCTACTTGCTTGTAATCCTTCTCCTCTTTAATACGGTTTGATCATTTATTAAGAAAGAGAAAGGAGAAGAAACAAATGAAAGTAATATGGTATGTGGACTTTCTCAGAATTCTTCCAAAGAATGAGAAAGGACGACTAACCATCACCAAACCCCAAACAAGGAATTAAATTGTCATCGTCAAAGGGACCCAATGCCTTTCCAATAATAGTTATGGCTTCTTCATATGGATTGGGTGTGGCACCAATTGCGTGAAGGCTTTGGTTTCTGAATGAACGTTTGCCTTCAATGAGAAAGATAATGTAAGGGTTTCAAATCAGGGTAACTGCATAGAAAACAAGATCCCAACTCCTATTAAACAAGAAATGTGAGAATTTTCACAAACCTGTCCACTCATTGCTTTTAGTGAAATCTATTCCAAGTATAAGGTTTGATGATTCTAGCCCTGCTTCTCTCAAGGCAGCGATAACCTATAAAACCAAATGCCCAGTCAGAGTACTTCCCAAAGCTTATGTTTTGAGATGAAATGTAAAACTCAATGCAATTTGTTACGGTTAGCCAAACAAACATTTTTTATTTTTATTTTTAATGAAAATGAAAAGAGAGAATCAAGTAGATATGGATTCAAGAAGGTGCCATGATTGGAAGAATTAGTTCATGATGCTTTTAATTGCAATTAACATTGTATCAGCTGAGGAGCATCATATCAGCTCCTTATTATAAAGGAACAGAACGAGTAATTTTTATTGTTATTAGCTCCTCTCTTATTTGATGCATGGGATTTCGTATTACTAACGAATTGGGATAGTTTGATATATATGTGTGTGTGTGTGTGTGTGTGTGTGTGTGTGTGTGTGTGTGTGTGTGTGTGTGTGAATTTTAAATGCAAGAAGCATGTAGAAGATTTTCTTTTGTTTCTTTTAAACAATAGGTAAGTGTATAACAACTTGTATCAAACTAAGCAGTCTAAATGGCAGGCCTTTGGAATCAACGTGATCATATAGAGCTAGATTGATCAGATGTGGGTTCATAAACAAGGTGAGATCTGTTTGTGAGTCATGATGTTAAATTTAATGTTCGGCATAATTTCTACTATAGCCAGATCATTCAGTTGGGAACTTGAGACACGGTGGCTAGTGGATAAATCTTCTTCTTTGTGAATGGTGATTTACAGAGGACCTTGACATTTCATGATCAATTAGCTTTTTGTGTTTATGTTTCAAACATATGATTGATCGCCTACATCTTTATGAATTCAAGATATGGATCGTAACTTCTATTGGCAACTCAATTGATTTTGCTATGCAAAAGAAAGAAAAAGGAAAAAGTCAGAACTACGAAAAAAGGTTTGAAGATATTGCAAAAATGATTAGTTTACAATTAACAACTTTAAAGGAGTGCCGTCAGTGTGTAATTTGTGGATATAGTTTTTGAAGGGTCTCAATTTAAACCAAACATTCACTATTGCATTATAGTGAATGTTCTAGGGTTACTTGTTTTAAATAAGAAAATTCATGAGCAACATACTTCAGTTAACCCTGTATATATACCAAAATATAAGTCCACTCGAGGAATGGGACTCATGCACCTTCCTGTCTCTACAGTGATGATAATTCAAATGGATGAATAGCATTGGTTTAACTATAAAATAATCGTGTTAGACCCAAGGCATTGCCTATTCAGAGGCAACATGGGGCAGAGTCACTTCATCCGCTAAATATTTTCTCCAATCATATTCAATAATCTTTGTATCTACAAGGAAAACCTTATTAGAAGCAACATGTAAGGCACCGATGTTGACAACAAAGGGTGGAATAAGAGTTCGTAGATGTATATTCAGGTCATTGAGAAGACCATTTAGCAATATGATCTCACTACAGGTTGAAGACAGTGCTTATCATATTCCCATCCTATAGAGGACTTAAAAACCATGCATCTCTTCTTACATTTCTAGGAGAAAAGTGAACCCCAAGAAAGAAACGCCGGCCTGAAGTCGAGCAATGTGTATATGGGCATTTTCACCCAATCAATGGTAAAATACACTCATAGAAGGAGAGAGAAGTAGAGGAAAAGAAGAGTCCTCTATGAGTCATGTCCTGAAGGTAATGAACTATACCAGGGATAGCACTATGATGTGATGCAAGATATGAAATTCAAATATGATGTGCAAGATTTTCAGGCTTTATATCACACTAGTTCAGAAACAATTACACAAAATTTCACATCCCACACAAAAGTTCAAACATTCAAGCAAGGGGAATCTGTACGGGTCCAAACCTACATATGTTAGGGCTGGATCAATAAAATTTATAAGTCAAATGATACTCAAATGGAAGTAAAACTCATCCACACATGCACAACAATCAATCCCTAATCCAAGGGATTCACTAGTTTCAGTTCAGAGAGCCCTAGGATTAGAAAAGTGGTAAATAAATTGAAAGTAATGCAATCAAGGGTTAGAGTTAGGAAAAATAGGTATGAGAGGAGTAAAATAGACAAGAAATCTGAACCTAGAGACAGTCCCCGTGCGCGGACAGTGAGCTAGACTGGACGCACGTGCGTAGGGGCCTGGCTGCACATGTGAGGGAAGCCCAAAGTCAGAAACCGACTCCTTGAGTCTGGTCGGTCAGGGGTGGGCTCCAAAACTCCCAAGTTTCGCGTTGATCCAATGTGCGGTTTGTGCGTGGTGCTCTGTCGAAGTTTTAGCCCTCCTGCAGGGCCAGAATCTATAATTCTGCTGTTGAGATGAAAACTGCTGCAATAAAAAATGGATTTGAATCGTGGATGATTGTACGAGATGAGAAGTATGGATAGTAGAAGATGGAGGTGAATCGGGATAGATGTGGCTTCGCACCACGGTAGTTAGCCCTTCGATGAAAGGAGGGCTTCACACCCAATTGGATTTTCACAACTCAAGAACTCAGAAGGGTAGAAAAACGTAGAATTTTTATTAAACTTCAATGGATAAAAAAACTGCAAGGGGTGCCTATTTATAAGAAAACCTTATACCCCAAAACTCGGCCATGTGCGCAACGTATTACTTGGCGATGAAGTAAACCAAAATAAAAAATAATCAAAGAAATCTAAACTGTCCATGATATTTTAAATAACATTAATAAGCAAAACCTAAAATATGAGATTAATCAGACTAGTGGGTCACGATAATGAGATCCCATGATGGGCTTTACTTGACTACCGGGCCCACTCCAACGAACTAAAACTCCGTCTTCTAACTAGGAGGCCCTCCCTGAACGTCGTCATTGATCCAAATCATGGTAGGGCCCTCCTCCTTGTGTACATGCATAGGGGGGCGGCGTGAGTATGTGTGTGTGTGTCATGTCCTCATCAAATCTCTCCGACTGCAAAGATTTCGCCACTGGCGAAACAAAACTCTTAAACCGCTCCAAGATGTCAAGATCAAGTTTCTGAAGCTCCTCCTCAGTGAGCCACGTGCAGTCTAAAGCTGGGCGTGACTTCCATTTTACCAGGTACTTTTGAAACCTGCCGTCCGAAGTTGAAACAATCTAATGGTCCAGAATATCCTCTATTTCCTCTCTGGGTGTAGGAAGGTTAGGTATGGGACGTAGTAGCTGGGAATATGGGTCAGGATGGGTAGGTATGGGAGGCAGAGGTTGGGAAGATGGGTCGGGTGGGGGCCATAGATCAAGGGAAAGGTATGGGGAATCAGGATGATTACGTGATAGGCTGGGCAATGTATCAGTGGTCTCCTGAAATGCAATTTGATCTTCCACATTGAATGTAGAATTACTTCCTATGGAAGGTGAAAAATCTACCACATATGCATTAAGACTGTTTCGTTTTATAATTTTAAATGGTCCAACGCTACACGCATGTAATTTACGAACGGCTCCCTAAGGGTACCGCTCTGGCCTGATGCAAACCATCACAGAGTCTCATACATTAGTCTGCAGAAAGTGTGTAATGTTCATTACTAATCATGATTTTCTGCCTAATTTCTTGATGTCATGAATGAATGTGATGCGCAAAAGACTCTGCAGATTCTAACGGCCTATGGGACAGTGACATAGGGACAAGATCAATAGGTTTCCTAGGTTTATAACCAGTAATGACTTCACAAAAACTTAGACCTGTGGACTTATCAACAGAACTATTAAACGCAAACTTGGCTATAGGTAGTACGATGTCCCATGTTCTGGTGTGCTCTATATCCCTCATAGGGGAAAACTCATTCGGTAAATCATCAGGAAAGACATCATGAAACTCATCCACTACCGGAATGGCCTCAGTGGGTAACTCTACACTAGCCTCTGGTGCACTCTCTCTAACAACAAGGTCATACATGTTGTACCACTAAAAATAGTGGTCTTGATATCCCTCACAGGGTGGGTGCACTGGTGCACGCCCATAACTGATGCCTTGGCCACCTCCATTGACCTATCCTCCTGGCCACCTGCTTGAGATTAGGCATCTTCCCTAATGGTAGGGTTTGTCTTGGTGGAGTGAGTGTGCGTATGCGCGTCATGTCCCCATCAACTTGCATCATGCCCACCATCAATGTTATTATCCATCATGTGGGGTTCACCTTCAATATCCACCACCCATCCTATGGAGCCCACCTTTGATGTGGACTGTCAATCATAAGGACCCCACCTCCAATGTGGGGCCATCCATCATGTGAGGCCTGCCATAGATGTGGGCCACTCATAATTAAGGCCGACCTTTGATGTGGACTGTCCATCATATCAGGCCTGCCTTGATGTGAGCCATCCATCATGTGGGGCTAGTTTCAATGTCCATTGCCCATCATGTGGAGCCCACCTTTGATGTGGATCGTCCATCATGTAGGCCCCACCTTTGAAGTGGGTCATCTATCATACCGACCCACTTTGGATGTGGGTTATTTATCATTGCGGGCCGACATTTGATGTGGACCATCCATTATGTGGGCCCACATAAATATGGGGTCATCCATCATGTAGGCACACCTTCAATGTGGATCATCCATGGCATTGGCCCTGTACACCTTGGATGTGGATAGTCCATCATGTGGGGCCTCCTTTGATATGGACCGTGAGAGAGAGCCTCCTTTGATATGAACTGTGAGAGGGAAAAGTAGAAAAGTGACGTGCTAAAAAACTAAACAGAAATACATATTGAGATAAGTCGCTTTTAACACACAAGTTGCTTTTACAATAATGCTTACTAAACTAATTTTAGTGAAAAAATTAACTTAATCACATAACATAAGTTAAATATTAGCTCATTGGTGGTATCCAAACAGGCCCTGAAAAACTTCTTCGAGTGTTGAGATATCAGCACTGTCATCTCCAGCAATGAAGATTCCATTCACATATAGAAGCAGCGAGACAACACAGAGCTACACTCAAGAGCATAAACAAGGTGTAATTTTTGTAGCTCAAGACTATATACTTCGAATAACTTGTTAGAATTGATTAAACCCTGCCCTTCAAACTTATTTCAACCAATATAATGACTTTTAAAACCAAGAAACCAAAGACCAATCATGATAATATCCAAGAGTATGCACGGTCTCCTACAACTTGCCATGCCAAAAGACATTTTCATCGCCTTCTAAAAGATATGCCATTGATGGAAGTAGAGAGTTACAACTATATGGATCACCGATCGCATTTGTTCACCACCACCACCATCATCATCTAAGCCTTATCTCAATTAACTGGGTTTGGCTATCAGTTAGATTATAGGTCATTGAGTCTTTTCTTACTACCTCCATCTATAGGTCACTCACATTTATTGTATTTGATATTCAATGCCATCCAAACTATTCACAGGGTTATTACTAATCAGATAAACTGTAGGAACAAATATCATCCTCGTACAAAACTTCTGTCACCAGGCATTCAATCCCCGCTGTTTCTTGTGGTATGGCCCACATGAATTTTGGATCTGCCTGATTTTTCGAATCCTTTCCTATTGTGGTCTCTCAAAACAGATGGAGGAGCAGATTTGTCACGGAAATCTCTGTAGACCCCACACAACCCGGGAACAGGCCTGAAGTCACAGGCAATCTGCTTCTAATTAGTTGGGATAAATGATTATAATGAGGATTACTAGGGTCCCAGCTACCAATCAGGGGTAACTGTCTTCTAATTATTCTTCAAATTACTATTGTTCACAACCACTACCTGTTGATGTTATCTTTTGGGGACTATCGTGTCCTCAATAACTCCTGAGTAAGCTTTTAGGCCCACCATGATGTATGTGTCTCATCCATGACCATCCATTTTACCCCTCATCTTAGGGCACGAGACCAAAATTGAAGCGTATATGTTCATAGCTTAAGTAGACCAAATGAATTGAATGCCTACTTATGAAAACATTTCAGAGGCTATAGAAGTTTTGGAACAAGCTAATATTTATAATTTTCCTTCGTTCCTGTTTATGTGACCTTGAGAGCAAGATGACAAATAGACAACATTATGAGCTCTAGAAAAGTTTCAACGGTTGACGTCATTATTTCCAACTGTTTCCTGTGGTGTGGTCCACTTCAACTTTGAATATGCTTCAATTTTGAAATTGAGCCTAAAATGAGTAGAAAAAACGGATGGACATGGACGACATGGATAAGAAAAACAAGTCACGGTGGGTATGCAGTCCGTGTCCATCAAATAACTACTGCTCACAGCCACAACCTGCTGGGGTTATCGTTTGAACTGGAAGTGGATTGGTTGGTGTAACATACACCACTGACTAACTGGTATGTTGACGTCACCAAATTCTGTGGGTCCCATCATGAGGTATGTGTTATATTCAAACTGTCTGTCCATTTCGTAAGCTTATTGTAAGTCTTGAGATGAA
This sequence comes from Magnolia kwangsiensis, assembly GCA_037074715.1. Taxonomy (NCBI): domain Eukaryota; kingdom Viridiplantae; phylum Streptophyta; class Magnoliopsida; order Magnoliales; family Magnoliaceae; genus Magnolia; species Magnolia kwangsiensis. The sequence goes on from CM073584.1 coordinate 73,253,421, forward strand.
AAATAAAACGTCTAAAGATCAAGTGGACCATACTGCAAAAAGCAGTGGGGTATTGAACATCTATCATTGAAACCCTTTTGGGGTTAAAGAAGTTTTGGATCAACATGATATTTGTTTTTCCTCTTTATCCAAGATTGTGTGACCTTATGAATAGATTAGATGGAAATTAAATATTATGGCGGGCCTATGAATGTTTTAACGGTGAGAATCATTGTCCCACTGCTATTTATGGTGTGGTCCACTTGAGCTTTGAATATGATTCATTTTTAGGTTCATGCTTTAAAATAATCTCACCAAATGGATAAACAGTATGGATATAATAAATACATCATTATGAGGCTCATGTTACTTGATCTCCTTTGAACCGTTTAACTCAGGACCGTTGGCGTTCATCTTCACACGACTGGTACCCACCCCAGCCATGTCGTTGGTGTGTCGTAGACCAGCCAATCCACTTCTAAAACAGAAGTGGATTGGAACATAAGACGATTGGCTGGTGTACCACACACTATCGACCTCCTTGGGGGCAGAGAAAGCACTGGACAATAACGCCTAACGTTAAAAACTTCTTGGGGCAGAGAAGCTTTGAATCAAGCTGATATTTGTATTCTACCTTCATCATTGTCTGTGAGACCTCATGAACAGGTTGGATGGCAAAAAAACATTATGGTGGGACTGGGAAGATATCAATCGATGCCCACTACTCTTCCTGGGTTGTCAACTTGAGATTTGAATATACCTCATTTTTGGATTCAAGCCCAAAAATGGCCTGTGTGGATATAACACATACAACATGTTGGGGCCATGGCAGTTTGCTATTCAACACACTACGGAGGAAGGTGGTGTGTGGCACAATACGCAATCCAGGAAAGGGATTGTGTCGTGTGCCACATACCACGACCTTGTTGGTATGTTGACCCCACCAAGTTCTATGGGCCCCTCTATGATGTATGTGTGTTATATCCAAACTGTCCATTCATTTGACAAGATTATTTTAAGGCTTGAGCCTAAAAATAAGATAAATTCAATGTTCTAGAGGACCACGCTACAGAAAGCAGTAGGGATCGAACATCTACAATTGAAACCTTATTGGGGTTATAAAGGTTTTGGATCAATCTAATATTTGTTTTTGTCCCCTCATCCAAGTTTTGTTTCTATGACCTTATGAATAGGTTGGATGGCAAATAAACATTACGGTGTGCCTTAGGAATATTTCTAAGGTAAAAATGATTTTCCCACTGCTTTTGTGGTGATTGCATACCGAGCAACTCAGTAAGCTTGGAGTACTGAGTAAACTGTTTTAGGTTCACCATGATTTATGTATTTGATCCACTCTCGCCATCCCTTTACCGGATAATTTTAGGGCTTGAACCCAAAAATGAAGCATATCCAATGCTAAAATGGACTACACAATAGGAAATAGCTCGAATTGAACATCTATCATTGAGAATTTCTCGGGGGCCACATAAGTTTTTGATCAAGATTATTTTTATGCTCTCCATTCATCCATGTCTGAATGTAGGGGTGTACATGAACCGAGCTAGCTCAGTTGGCTCGCTTAACTCGACTCGACTCGAAAAAGCTCGATTCGACTCAAAGCTGAGTTCGAGCTGATTTTTTGAGCTCGTAAATGAGTTCGAGCTGGCCCAGCTCAACTCAACTTGAATTGAACCTAACTCGAATCGAACTCAGGTCGAACCAGTTCAGTGACTTGATTACTTTGATATTGATGTTGCTCACCAAGTGTTTGATTAAATGACTCAAAGAAGTGTAGCAGGTGGCAAGGAATATATGTATATGAAACTAGCATCTTTTTTTTTTCTTGATTTTTATGTTGCTTAAAAGGTGCTGGTGTTTCATGAAATACCTATAAAACTATTGCTACTGTCTCAGATACAGTGAGACTTTGAAGGTGTAATCCAGGTGTCTGTGAAATTGCTGCAATTGAAAACTCGACTCGATCTTGACTCGAACTCGGTTGGAATTATCCTGAGTTGCCGACCGAACCGAGCTGAGCTGAGTTTGAGCTGAAGTCAGCTAGTGGTCGAGTACACCCCTATATGAATGATCTTACTAAGAGGTTGGGTGACAAATAAACATCACTACAGGGCCTAGCAAAGTTTCAACAGTGGAAATCATTATTCCCACCGTTTCCTGTGGCATGTTCCTCTTGATCCCTGGATATACTTCAATTTTGGGTTTAACCTCTTAAATTATTTAGAAAAATGGATGGATGGCGTGGATAGACTGCATACATTCACGGTGGGCATAACAGAGTTTACTCAGTAAGATAAGAGGTAAGAGCGTACTGAGTAACTCAGCATGCTAAAGGAGGGATATAATAAGTACGGTTCCACTGCTTTTTGTGGTGTGATACACCTGAGCTTTGTATGTGACTCACCAAATGTAAATACGGACAAGGCTGGTAGTGGGTGCTCTGTGGGCTCCACCATGATGTATGTGTTTCATCCATGCCGTTTGTCCATTTTTACAAATCGTTTTTGAGTGGGGGTAAAACATGAGAGGAAGATAAATATCAGGTGGAAGACACCACATGAAAACAATAGTGATTGGATATCCACCATTAAAATCCTCCTAAGGCCCACTATAATGTTTATTTGACATCCAATCTGTTGATTAGGTCATACAGACCTAGATGAAGGTAAAAAACAAAAATCATATTTATCCAAAACTTTTATGGCCCCAAAAAGTTTTTAATGGTCCACCTTCAATCAACACTATTTCCTGCAATGTAGCCCACTTGAGATTGGGATATTCCTCATTTTTGTTATCATACCATAAAATCATATATAAACATAGACGGATGGCATGGATGAAACATATGCATCATAGTGGGGCCCACAGAGCACCGACCATCGACCATTAGCTGGTGGCAGAGGAAGTAGCCAATCCGTTTCCTGTCAATACATAATGGTAGGATCCACATAACTTCCTGACATCAGCACACCACCGAGGTTGGTAGTGTGGGGTACATCAAAAAGTTGAATAAACAGCTGGCGTCGTTGCCATGTTTGGGACGACATTCACCAATGGGGTTCGGTTCAAGTCGTGTGCCTAAAGTTTCGTTTTTGTTTTTGTTTTTTTATTTTTTTATTTTTATTTTTTTCAAATCATTTTTAGGTATTATCCAAGAAATGAAGTAGATCCAATTATAAGGGACCATACCATACGAAGCAATGGTGATTAACCATCCTACCATTAAAAACTTCTTAGGGTACACCTAAATATTACCAAAGTATTTATTTACCTCGGATATGTTGATAAGGTTACATGAACTTTGATGAAGGTAATATATATATATATATCAACTTGATTCAAAACTTTTGTGACCCTTAATGGTCAATCACCACTTTTTCTTATGGTATGGTCCGCCTAATGTAAAATTGTTACCAAAATCACTAAGTTCACTTGGTGTGGCCCATCTAAATTTTTTGTAAGGCTGATTCTTGTATTTTATCTTCATCCTTAGGATTTAGATCTGATTAACAGTTTCGATGGAAGAAACATTGCATGTTGGTGTGGATTTAGCTTTTTATTTTTATGTTTTTTTAACCTCAACTACTAACATTAATTGTATAACCGAATGAGCACTGTATTTTACACTTGAAAGCTGATGGGCCCACACCCACAGACTTGGGTGTTCCATACACGGTGACGTCGAACAAGTACTTGTAAAGGATTCAAGTCTTCGAGACACCTTTCACTTTCCATCCTTCTCCATGTGTGTTTCACGTGGGTGCCGTAACCTAATAATTATAATATTAAAAGTAAATGGTTCGTAATAATTATTAAACGTCTTACACTCTTAAGAATAATATAAAATACTAAAATAAGCAGAGACTCAACGTGCAGCACAAAGAGGCTAATAGAGTGATTCAGTTATGAGTTAAGGTCGAGTTGTGTCGAATCTACCGAGTCTTGAGACTGACTCAACGAGTCTTCTCGAGTCAAAACTAAGTCGGACTCTGGATTGAGTTTCCTGATGAGTCTGCTCGAATTATCATCGAGTCGAATAAACTACTTCTACTTTCAAGTCAAGTCAATGAGTCCAATAAACTTCGTTTACTTCTTCGTCTCCTGATGACTCTGCTCGAAATCTCATATTGAGCAAACACCAGTCACATGATGTTACTTCCATTGGTTGCCCAAGATGGCCCACCTTCTAGCGCCAACGAACAAGTGCCAATTTTACGTTTTGTTAGAGGCCACTCGTTGTACGAGGGTATGACCCATTAAAAATGGGATAATTGTAAATGGTTTCACTGACTTCAGGATCATTGCATGTACGATATACCTCCCTTCTTCTTTGTTGATATAGGAACATTGGATGGTTTTCATTTTCAACCGTCCAGTGAATGTCCTGAATCCACAGGCAGGTACTGAAACCCATAACCGAAGACAGTATAATTTGAATTCCATGCCTGCCAGGCTTATACATTTAGAAATAATTCTAAGCACCCGCACATGATCCGTCACATTCTGCCAGCGTAACAAAGTTTTTCGTTTAAAAAGCAGTTTTTTTTTTTTTGAAACTTGTTAGGACAAAAATGTCCTTCATCAAGCCTTGTGTCCATAAATGCCATGGACCTTATTTTGTCAGTGCACTCCAACCAACTCTTCTTTCACCACTGCACTCTATCAATATTCATGCTTTTCATGTATTCTATGTTAATCTTTTGTACTTTTTAACTACTCTCTTTGAATAAACTCCCACAAAAATGAGATGAAAAAAAATACAAAAGTTCCACTTTTAGAAAATGAATTATTATTCTTTTTTCAAAAAATTATTCAAAAGCTCAACTTTGGGCTCAATTTTGAATGGACAAATAGTGTTAAAATGAGCTAATTTTGGTCCCATTAGAAAGCTCTTTAAATTGTTTTTCCAACGAGTCTAAAGTTGCCTTAATCTGACCTATAACGAGAAAGTTATGACTATTAGTGCACTTATTTATGGATCTTGTTTGTCAATCACATGAGTTTGTGTGTCATTAGTCGGCTAAGCCCTTAAAAGCTGAAGATTAAAGATACAAGTGGACATGAGCATCAAGAAGTAAAGAATAGGTAAACGATATGCCTTGCTAACCCCAATCCTTAACCCAGAACAATCCCTTGAACCTCTATGTGATCATGTCTTAATAGGTAAAATTTATTGATCATCCATTAGCCTTAGAAGCTTAATTGGAACATGACAGGTATAGCTAGAAGAGTTGTTAAGCTTGATAGGTTTTTTGACCCGTTGTCCTTTCGCAACTGGGATGTGCAAGTCGCGCAAGTCCTTTCGTAATTAGGATGCGGAAAGGAGTTTCCTAAAACTATAAAAAAGGGTCCCTAGGATTTTTTTAGGGTATGTTGTGTGAAGAAAAAGCACAAGAGGATTTCCTAAAGGGTTTAGAGATATCAAAGGTGAGAGTGAGAGAAAAAAGAGAGAGAAAACTTGTGGAAGGGAGCCGTCGTCTCAGCGTTTCTACGTCCTCGTGATCGGTGAGATCTCTGTTTTTCTTTTATTCTCTTATTGTTTATCCGCTCCTGCGTGAGTGATGAAGGTTGTAACGTTCTGTTTTCATAGTGGATTGTTGATCTGGACGAGGTCCCGTGGTTTTTACCTCTTTGAGGGTTTTTCACATAAAAATCTCTTGTGTGGTGTGTGATTGTTTCTTTGATTGATTTTCATTGCATTGTTATTCCATAATTCTGGTTTGTTCTAGAGGGCTAGATCCTAAGGTTTTGTGTAAGGCCCCTAACAAAGTGGTATCAGAGCGTTAAGTTCATTGAACGGGTAGGATCGGTTTGGAATTATGGAAGGTGGCTCATGGATGATCAGCCTCAATGGTTCTAACTGGACCATATGGAAGGCTAAGATAGAGGACTTGCTTTATTGAAAGGATCTATATTCTCCAATTTTAGGCATATCAGCAAAATCCAAGGATATGTCTGATGATGATTGGAAGAAGTTGGACCAGAAGACGGTGGGGTTTATTAGACAATGGTTGGATGATTCTGTATTCCACCATGTGTCTACAGAAACCTCAGCCACTAGCCTATGGCTGAAACTACAAGGGCTGTATGAGAGGAAGACAGCCGGTAATAAAATTTTTCTGATAAGGCGACTTGTGAATCTCAAACTTAAGGATGGTGGTTCTGTGGCCGAGCACATGAATGAGGTCAGCAATATAGTGAACCAACTCTCCTCTATGAAGATGGTCCTGGATGATGAATTGCAGGCTTTACTATTGCTTAGTTCGTTGCCTGACAGTTGGGAGACATTGGTGGTATCTCTAAGTAACTCCGCGCTAGACGGAAAGATATCAATGGAACAGGTTACTAGCTGTCTCTTCAATGAAGAGACAAGGAGGAAGTCTCAGGGGTCTACTCAGCAAGAGGCACTTGTGACACAGGAACTGGGGAGAGGAAAGAACAGGAGGGGCGGGAAGGCCCGAGATAAATCAAGAGGCAAGTCGAGTAACAGAAAAGATGTTGAATGCTGAAATTGTGGGAAGAAGAGCCACTATAAACATGAATGTCGTAAGGCTAAAAACGATAAGAAAGAAAAAGGAAAGGAGAAGGAAGAAAAATCCGATTCTACTACGGTCGCTTCAGATGGCGACGTTGTTATTATTCTTTCCACAGATTACGATGTATGTCTCACGGCTACGAGTCAGGACACCGACTGGGTGATTGACTCAGGAGCTTCTTTTCATGCGACTCCACGTAGAGATTTCTTCACAAGCTACGAGTCAGGTGACTATAGGACCGTGAAGATGGAAAATTCTGGCGTATCGAAGATCGTGGGAGTTGGTGATATTTGTCTGAAGACTGAGGTGGGCTGCACATTAATTCTCAGGGATGTGAGGTATATTCCAGACCTTCGCCTCAACTTGATGTCAACGGGAAGGTTAGATGATGATGGCTATGAAAGACGGTTTGCTGGTAGGCACTGGAAGCTCATCAAGGGTTCATTGATCGCAGCCAAAGGAAAGAAGTGTTGCACCCTGTACAAGGCAAGTGTCAGTGTATGCAAGGGTGGGTTGAACGCAGCGGAAGATTCAGCTATTGACATGTGGCACAGGCGTCTAGGTCACATGAGTGAAAAAGGGCTTCAGCTACTAGCGAGGAAGCGACTCCTTTTAGATGTGACAGGTATACCTCTCAAAACCTGTCTTGATTATTTATCAGAGAAACAGCATAGAGTTTCATTTGTTAAAACTGCTTCTCATGTTAATAAAGTGCATGCATTAGATTTGGTTTATTCTGATGTGTGTGGTCCTATGAGGACAAAAACCTTGGGCGGGGCATTGTATTTTGTTACTTTTATAGATGATGGATCTAGGAGGGTTTGGACTTATGCTTTGAAATCCAAGGACGAGGTCTTTGGTGTGTTTAAGTTGTTTCATGCTATGGTCGAGAGAGAGACATGTAGATCATTGAAGTGCATCCGCACTGATAATGGTGGTGAATACATCGGTGACTTTCATGAGTACTGCAAGTCCCTGGGTATACAGCATGAACAGACGGTTCCCAAGACCCCCCAGCATAATGGTATATCTGAGCGAATGAATCGCACCATTGTTGAGAGAATTAGATGCATGTTATCCCATGCGAAGTTGTCCAAGACGTTCTGGGGAGAAGCAATGCACACAGCAGTGTATCTGAAAAACAGGTCTCCATCAGCCCCGTTGAATGGAGAAGTACCTGAGAAGGTGTGGACTGGACAAGATCCATCGTACAGTCATCTCAGAGTGTTTGGATGCAGGGCATCTGTTCACGTACCAAGGGACGAGAGGTCCAAGCTCGATATGAAGATCAAACAGTGTGTGTTCTTAGGGTACGGTGATGAAAAATTCAGTTACAGATTATGGGATCCAACCGAGAGGAAGCTCGTTAGGAGTAGAGATGTGGTTTTCTTTGAAGATCAGTGTATAGAAGACATTAGTAAGCTAGAGAAGAATCAGCCTAGTTCAGGTGAGCTAGAGGACATGGATCCAGTTATTCCTCCCGTGGTGTCTGATGACGGGGTAGTATAGCAAGGTACAAAGGACGAGGGAGTTCCTTCAAAAGATGGACTAGGGGAGTAGCCCCTACTTAATCCACCTGTTGAGCCACATGTAAGGAGGTCATCTAGGGATAAACAGCCGTCTAAGAGGTACTCGCCGCATGAGTACATTATGCTGACTGATGGGGGAGAGCCAGAAGATTATTCTGAGGCCCTTGCCGATAAGCATAAGGAAGAGTGGTTGAAAGCTATGCAAGAGGAGATGGAATCCTTGTATAAGAACCACACCTATGACATGGTGAAACTTCCTAAGGGCAAGAAAGCTCTGAGTAACAAGTGGGTGTTCAGAAATAAGGTTGAACAGAAGAATTCACAGACGAGGTTCAAGGCTAGACTTGTGGTAAAAGGGTTCGGTCAGAGAAAAGGTGTTGACTTCGAGGAGATATTCTCACCAGTGGTGAAGATGACATCCATACGGGTGTTGCTTGGGTTGGAGGCTAGCATGGATCTGAAGATAGAGCAGTTAGACGTTAAAACTGCCTTCCTCCATAGTGACCTGGAAGAAGAGATCTACATGCACCAACCAGAGGGGTTCGAAGTCAAGGGCAAGAAGCATATGGTGTGTAGGCTGAGGAAGAACTTGTATGGGCTGAAACAAGCTCCACGGCAATGGTACAAGAAGTTCGATTCGTTCATGTTACAGCATGGGTATGATAGAACGAAGTCGGACCACTGTGTATTCACGTGCAAGTTCTCAGATGGTGATTTCATAGTTCTGCTCTTATATGTTGATGACATGCTTATCATAGGAAAAGACATCAAGAAGATCGACAGGCTGAAACAGGAGTTGGGCAAGTCTTTTGCGATGAAAGACGTAGGCCCAACTAAACAGATCATAGGAATGGAGATAACCCATGACAGAAGCAGCAGAAAGCTTTGGCTGTCACAAGAGCGGTATATTGAGAAAGTCCTAGAGCGGTTCAATATGAATGCAGCGAAGCCGGTCAGTACTCCACTGGATGGTCACTTCAGATTGAGCAACAGACAGTATCCCAAGACGAAGGCAGAGGTGGAAGAGATGAAAAAGATACCATACGCATCAGCTGTAGAAAGTTTGATGTATGTTATGGTGTGTACACGCCCAGACATAGCATATGCGGCCCAGACATAGCATATGCGGTTGGTGTTGTCAGCCGGTATCTTGTCAATCCTGGTAAAGAGCATTGGGCAGCGGTAAAATGGATACTGGGGTATCTAAGAGGCTCATCCAGGTTGAGCCTATGCTATGGTGACGGTAAACCTGTGATAGAGGGCTAACAGATGCAGATATGGCAGGTGACATAGACTCCAGGAAGTCTACATCGGGGTTCATGTTCACGTTTGCAGGGGGAGCGGTTTCTTGGCAGAACAAGCTACAGAAGGTCGTAGCATTATCGACTACAGAGGACGAGTATATTGCAGTCACAGAAGCATGTAAAGAGATGCTTTATATGAAAAGGTTCCTACAGGAACTTAGCCTGAAGCAGGAGGAACACGTGGTCTATTGCGATAGTCAGAGTGCTATACACTTGAGTAAGAATCCAAATCAGCATTTCAAGTCGAAGCATATAGAAATTCGGTATCACTGGATCAGAGATACTTTGAAACAGAAGGTGTTACAGCTTGAGAAAGTCCACACGGACGATAATGGGTCAGACATGATGACCAAGGCTTTGCTTAAGGACAAGTTTGAGGTTTGTAGAAACCTAGCTGGCTTAAAGAAAGTGAATCCCTCCTGGGTCAAAAAGGAAGAGATTTGATGGGTTTTTTGACCCGTTGTCCTTTCGCAACTGGGATGTGCAAGTCGCGCAAGTCCTTTCGCAACTAAGATGCGCAAGTCCTTTCGTAACTAGGATGCGGAAAGGAGTTTCCTAAAACTATAAAAAGGGGTCCATAGGATTTTTTTAGGGTATGTTGTGTGAAAAAAAAGCACAAGAGGGTTTCCTAAAGGGTTTAGGGATATCAAAGGTGAGAGTGAGATAAAAGAGAGAGAGGAAACTTGTGGAAGGGAGCCGTCGTCTTAGCGCTTCTACGTCCTCATGATCGGTGAGATCTCTGTTTTTCTTTTATTCTCTTATTGTTTATCCGCTCCTGCGTGAGTGACGAAGGTTGTAACGTTCTGCTTTCATAGTGGATTGTTGATTTGGACGAGGTCCCGTGGTTTTTACCTCTTTGAGGGTTTTCCATGTAAAAATCTCTTGTGTGGTGTGTGATTATTGCTTTGATTGATTTTCATTGCATTGTTATTCCATAATTCTGGTTTGTTCTGGAGGGCTAGATCCTAAGGTTTTATGCAAGGCCCCCAACAAACCTGATGTGAAATCGTATGCCCAAAACAACTGTTTTCTAATGGACTTCAATCCCATCGATAGGATGTTGATGGGATTCGATCCAATCAAAGCTCAACTCAATCAGATTGAAGAATAAGTCCAACAACCATTAGAGAATATTATGTATTTTTCGATGGGATTGACAAAGAGTTCAATCCCATTGAAGGTCCTTCAATCCCATCGAATGGCCATTCGATCCCATTGAAAAGGCCATTAACTAGCTATTTCAAATCAATTTCTTATAAAATGGCATTCGGTTCGTAGGTATTGGGAAGGGTTTTTACTTTTACAAAAGCATATATGATTTCATATTCATAACCCTTTTCTTAAGCCTCTAAACCAATGAATTGTAAGTCATCTTCCTTGAGATTAAGACTCTAATGAGGATTGTAACATCCACCTTGAAGATGAGATTGAGCTCCACAATTTTTCAGAGATTAAACCTAATCGTATTGGTATACCATTTGTTTAGATCCTCTAAAAGACCCATTAAGGTGAATCTTTTAGGAATATAATCTTTCATTAGTTGTATGAGATTCACCTAACCTTCCATCACATTGGTCACATTAAAGGAACACTTTTTGCAAGGTATTTGATCATGAGTTGAAGCCTTCTCAAAGCATTAACATCATTATCGGGAGAGCACTAGGAAAGTTGATTGAAGCATGAGAGAACATCAATTAAGCAACCCAATATGACACATCAAAGGGGCTCAATTCGATAAGTAAATGTCATTGAGTGAGTCCATGTACATTCATTCCTTGTGTAGGATTGAATGTAAGATTTTGATTACAAAACTAGATTAGGTTCTTGTATATGACCATACTTCTTATTTATGACCTAAATTAAGTCCTCGTACAAGCTACCAACATGGGTGAATACGTGTAGGTTCTTGTGTGGGACATAAATTAAGTCCCTATATAGGTAGCTGATATGGGTGAATACATGTAGGTTCTTGTGTAGGACCTAAATTAAGTCCCTATATAGGTCGTTGATATGGGTGAATACATGTAGGATCTTTTATAGAATCAAGGTTCTTTTGTAGTATTGTAAAGGTTAGAGGTGAACCTGATTTAAAACATCCAATAGTGAAATTTGGCACACTCATATGTTAAGTACATCCGTCGAGAGTGGAGTAGGAAAATCGAACAACTATAAATGATTGTATTTGAGATTATCTTTTAGCACTTGTTTAATTATACTTATGTCATTAGACATGCGACTGTAACTACTTGATTTGATTTATGGATTTAGATAGATGATAGCTAGGTATTAAGATTTATTTTCAATAGAGTTGGTTAAATTAAATAATAGAAATGGTTAAATTCATGCACATGCACCTTTTAGTTTTTTCTTTATTCAAGTATTTAAAAAATTGGCTTTTCCTTCAAAATTTATTTGAAAAGTGAAAGATGCTCGAAAAGTTTAGCCCATGTTACTTGGAAAGAAGGAGAATAAGGGGTTTATAAGCTTTGAGTTCTCTAGTATTCTTACTTGGAAAATGGAGAGAGAAGAATGTTGCTCGTGTGTTCCAATACATGCACACATGCATGCTCACTCACATGTATGTGCGGTCATAAGCATGAGCAAGGGCATGAGTTGTGAGGCAATATAGTTGTAGAAGCAGTAATGGCTCACTTTACACTTTGCACGTGCACATTGTATTGCGAGTGATACTCCCATGTGCCCTTCATGGACCAACATGATCCGATGTGAGTTATGGTGTGACTAGGTTATACTGTTATAGAATGGGTCATAGTGAGTATGTCCATTGGAAGATCAACTAGAAGATAATGTCCATTGCAATAATCAGTTGACCATGAATAGTCATTGCGTTAATTAGCTGGAAGTGAGCAGCATTTTACTAATCGGCCAATAGATACAACCGTTCCGAGGATCAAATGACAAAATTTGACCGTTTCATCAATCAGTCTACAAATATGGCATATGAATTTTGACCATTAAGTCGATTGGCTGACTATCAACCATTTCATAGATTGGTCAGTCGATAACAACCACATCACAAATCTGCTGACAACTCTTGACTATTATTATGCTTTAGTCAGTCGAATGTTTCCATTGCGCCAAACTGGTGGTAGATTCCAACCATTATAAGAATAAGTTACTTTTGTCTTTTGAGTTAACTAACGTCTCTTCTTAAATGACCTGACCAGTATTAATGGTTTTCGATAAGTCTTTAAGAAACGCCTCATTGCGAAAATGCATGTCCATTCATTCTCTATAAAACCCTTGCAAATCGAGGATTATAACAACATATCTATCCTCTACTTTCTCTCTCTGTAAGTAATAAGTGGGTTATCTATTTTTCATAAACGAGTACGCCAAAATAGAAATTTGCATACTAAGCTCCTTTTGTGGTCTTTTTGTAATTGTTATATGCAAAACCACCAAAGCTTGTCATATCCGGAAAACAATTCATTAGAAACCCAATAATGATCTCATATCAATGAGAGGGGGTGAATAACACTTTCAGAAAAGCATATCTAATACGTGCTTCAAAGTCTAGTTTAATTTAATTTTCTATCTTGATTTTAACAATCTTAAAGCGTTATTCAATGGAATTCGAAACAAATATTGCATCAATCAATTTGATTAACTAGGATCTATTCAAACTTGATTGATTTGATTGCAAAAACTTCACCGATTTGCAAGACAAACTCAAGTTCAGGTCCTTACTCTTGCCCGGGTGGTAGACTCTCAGGAGTTTTAACTCCCGGTCAAGGGTTCGAGTACTCATAGGTGGTGAAATTCCACCAATGTGAGTGTGTGGGGGTGTGTGTGCGTGTGTATAAAATAAAATTTTATTTCTATTTTTTAAAAAAGACACTCAAGCTCATGTTGACAATGTTGAAACTCTTGTTGGATTCAAATCTATCTGCAATTCCTCCACCATCTGATTAAGATACTCAAGAAATGATTGTCTATATGATCTATATACAAATATGACTTCAAAGAAAGAAATGTGGAACACTCGAGTTCAAGTATAATGTTGAAGAAGAAAAAACAAAGAAATTTATCATCACTAGATATTTCAATTTCCTTATACTTGTTAATAAAGCTTATTGTATCCTCTAGTGGTTCACTAGAAACCTCACTCTGAACAAGAGGAGATGAATAATGCTTTAAGAAATGCACCATATGGTACATGACTCTGACCAAGAGGAGGTGAATAATGCTTTAAGAAATGCACATATGGTACATGCTTCAAACGTGATTCCATTTAATTTTGTATTTTGATTTGGGCTTTTTCCTAATTTTAGGATTGTCCAATTTGCTTGGCCTGGAGGCTATGTTGGGCCACCGGCCTAAGGAAAACCTTGATACTCCTGGTTGTAGTCAATCCGCTTCCCATAACGAGTCACTCAGTATGCAATAAGTGTACTGAGTAAATTATAATGGGCCCAGTGTGATGTGTGTCTTCACCACACCGCCCGTCCATTTTAACCACCCCTTTTAAGGAAAGCGCAAGTGGACCACGCCAGAGGAAAGCATGTGAATTGAGGAAGCGGACTGGCTGGTGTACCACACACGAGCTATATAGCTGGTGTAGATACGTGTCGTGCGAAGATGAGCGCCGACACCCTTCGAGCTCCGAGTTGTACCAACGGTTCAAAGTTGATCAAAGTTACATGGCCCCACAATGATATATTTATTATATCCACACCATTCATCCATTTTTTTTTATAAAATTTTAGAGTATTATCCAAAAAATAATCATATCCAAAGCTCAAATGGACCGCACCAAAAATAGCAGCGGGGATAGTGATTTTTCACTATTTAAAAAATTTGTAGGGCCCACCATAATGGTTATTTTCCATCCAATCCTTTCATAATGTTACAAATACCTAGATGAAAAGGAAAAACAAATTTCATATTGATTTAAAACTTATGTGGCTCTAAAAAGGTTTTAATGGTAGACGTTCAATCCCCTACCGCTTTTTGCAATGTGGCTCACTTTATTTTTAAGTCTGCCTTATTTTTGGGCTCAAGCTGTAAAACGAGCTGGCAAAATTATGGCGGTTTGGATATAACACATACCTCATTATGTAACCCACGGATCTTGCTGACGTCAATATACCTGCTATATAGCTGATGTGTGAATTTAACTGATATCTGTATTTTCCATCACCGATCTCATGTGCCATTATCGACAGGTTGGATGAAAATGGAGGCTGCAGAAGTTTTGGATCAAGTTGTGTTTTCCTTCACCTATGTTCATGTTACCTTATGAACAGGTTGGTTGAAAAATAAACATACCGATGGGCTGTAGGAAGGTTTTAACGGTGGATGTCATCATCCGTACGGTTTCCTGTGATGTAGTTCACTTGAGCTTTGGATATGCTTCAATTTTGGGCTTCTCTCCTAAAATGAGCTGGTGAAAAGGATTAACGGTGTAGATAAGACACATACATTACAGTGGGCCTCACATAGTTTACTAGCGTGCGGATGGAGAAAGTTCCTGCGCTGGAAGCTTAGGTGGGGCCACCGTGATTTTTTGTAAGAAATTCACCCCGTCCATCGTTTTGTGATATTAGTTTAGGACCTAGAAATCAAAATTTATTAGGATCCAATACTCAAGTGTGCCGCACTAAAGGAAAAGGTGGGTTGGGAAATACCTACCATTGAACTTCTGTGGCCCCACGAATATTTCAACTGTGGACGATCAGTCCTCACGCTTTCGGCCCACTTGAGTATGAGTATTTGGATACGGCTCATGTCTTGATTCATGTACTGAAATGAGCTCAAAAAGCGGATGAACTGGGTGGATTTCTCACAAACATCACGGTGGGTCTTCCCAGCGCATTAACTTCCTGCCAAAGGCTTTCGCAGGAAATCCGCGTCCCTGTTGGAAGGAAGGGATCCGCAAGCCGCTTCCACTCTAACAGGCGTATACTAGAACTAAACAACCGCGAATGACACGGGCCACGCGTTCAGCGCCGTAGATGATCAGCAATATGCACGAGGGCCCACCCATCAGAAAGAAGGAAATAAATAAATAAAAAGAAAAAGAAAAAAAAAAGAAAAAAAAAAGAACGGGTGACGAGGATGACGATGAGGATGAAGATGGACGATGATGATAATAAGGAGGAGGAGGAGAGGGACCAACCTGATCGAGATTGCGGTAATTGTCAGGAATGAAATCATACTTGGATAGCTTTGGTCGGTGAGGCTGGTAATCGGACATGCTCCTCGTCGGCTGAGATTTCCTCTCTCTTCCTACGCCGTCTATGCTCCGTTCTCGTGACGGCTGTCCTACACAATTTCCCATGCCTCGAAATTTCAAAAAATCGAAACGGAACGGAGACGTGGTTGGATTTTATAAAAACTAAATGGGATCCTATGATCCTCGACCCGAAGATATAACTCGGGCTTTCACTCTATTGCATCAGTGAAAGTTGAGATCTCTAATTCGTAACTCGATTCGGTGAAGCGGGGGAAACACCGAGTTAAGAGGAACCTGATTCGGAGTCGGATACGTACTCGACTCCGACACCTATGAACATGCTTTGCGTGGGAATGGATTAGGTGTTACCCGGCAAACACGTTAGAGGGTTTTTTCCCTCGCAGTAAGGCCCACTTTGATATGTATGTTGTATATCCACGCCGTAAATCAGTTTTTTCAGCTCATTTAAGGCCATGTCTACAAAACTAATAATCTTATGTTCCCTAGAGAATAGGGATTGAATGCTCACCATTAGAAACTTCTTCGGGGTTAAGTAAGTTTCAAATCATGCTGATATATATATATATATATATATTCTCTCTATCCAGATCCGTGTCACCATATCAACAGGTTGGATGACAGATAAACATTACATCAGGCTCTAGGGAGTTTTTAACGGTAGGTATTCATTGACCACTGTTTCCTGGTGGTGTGGTGCACTTGAGATTTGGATCTGTTTCAGTTTTGGGAAAATGAACTCAAATGAGCTGAAAAAACTAATGTACGGCGTGGATATACAAAACATATATCAAGGTGGGCCCCATGATCAGGGGTAACATCAAATCAGGACTTATCCAATGTGTGTTTCCCAACCTCAGCGAATCCGGTACCCTCCGTGTTGCCCCGGCATAGAGGGTTCCATTGGTCCGGTCGACGTGTCCTGTTTATTCCACGGAACCGCTTTAAAGGACGCAGCTTCCCGGATCCCAGGTAGGTGGGTTCCTTGACCGTGGGGCCCACTGTAATATATATGCCTTATATCCACGCCATCCATCCGTTTTGAAAACTCATTTTAGGGATGTAAATCTCAGGTGGACCATGATACATGACACAGTGGTAACTGACCATTAAAAACTTCCCGTGAGCGACAAAAGTTTCGGATCAAGTTGATATTTGTGTGGTTTCTCTGTTCAAGTCTTTGTGACCTTATCAACTGGTTAGATGGCAAATAAACATTCTTGTGTCCCCATGAAGTTTTTAATGGTGGGGATTTAATCACTACTGTTTCCTGTGGCATGGTCCACCTAAGATTTGGATCTGCTTCTAGAATGAGCTTTTAAAATGGATGGATTGTGTCGATGTAAGGCACATACATGACCGTGGGCCCACAGTTAGCGATCCATCCAAACTGCCCTCCACTTTTAAGTATGCTTGGCATTGTGCAGTATCTCATCTGGGTATTAGTGAGTATACCCTGTGGGGCCACCATGATGTGTACATTTCATTATCCTTGTCGTCATCTGTTTTTCCAGCCTATTTGAGGGCCCGAGCCCAAAATTAAAGCATGGGCAAAGAGCAAGTAGACCACACCACAGGAGGGGATAATGGCCACCACTGTTGAAACCTTCCCAATGGTCACAGTGATGTTTATTTGTCATCTAAAATGTTAGTAAGATCACACAGACACGGATGAAGGGAAATCCCAAATATCAGCTTGATTCAAAACTTATGTGGCCGTAAAGAAGTTTCAACGGTAGGCATTCAATTATCACTATTTTTAATAATGTGTTTCACTTGAGCTTTGGATGTGCTTTGATTTTGAGCTTATGTTGTAAACTGAGCTAAAAAAAAAAAATGAATAGACAGCATGGATGAAATGCATACATCATAGTAGCTCCACAGAGTTTACTCACCATTCTACAGCTGGGTGAGTCACTGCCCAATCCAGCCCGGTTCAGCATTAACTGAATGTGATTCATACCTAGAGATGATGAACATAAAACAAGCCAGCTTGGTTAGCCCGCTTGGTTAGTCTGGATTTAACTAGCACTTATTCGGCTCGAACGGCCTCTTCAGGCCGGGCGATCCAGAAATTCCAGATTGGTTCAAAATCGGCCCAAGCCCGAGCTGTATGCTAGCCCGGTTTGGCTCTGCCTGAACCTTGGATTGGTCCGGTCTGGTTCGGCTGGGCTGAGTATGAATGTACTATAACAATAATAATAAACTCACTTTTAAGTTTGTAACCCTATCCAAGCCCGGACCAAGACGAGCGTCCTCCTCTCTCTCATTTATCCTACACACCCGACGGAGTGCCATACTCCCTTCCTCTCCTCTTCTCATACCCTTTGAATCTCATCTTCCTCTCTCTACCTATACCTAACCGGCTGACACATCTGCTGCCCAGCCTGTCTGCCACACCTGGCTGGAACCCAGCTTGAGTTCGGCTCAATTCAATTAACACAAACCAGGACATGCTAAACAGGCCGATCAAGCAGAGCCGAACTCAAGCGAGGCCCTTTGGCTGAACTAGGCAAGCTAAGCTGGGGTAAAGTTCAGCCCGGTTTGTCTCGTTTACAGTTCTATCCATACTATTCGTCTGTTGGGTCCCCACCTAGAATGGTCCATGTTAAAAGTAAAATGCCACTTGTATTTCCTCCAGTACACTCAACTCTCAACTCCCACTTACCACTGCTCGTTTATTTGTTTTGCACACTAACCCCCCACTTGGCGATCCTATGGCCTTGGGTTTAGTTATTTTCAAAATAAATTATTTTTAATGATTTTCAAAATAAATTATTTTTGGGTTGTGTTGTTAAAATAATGTATTACATGTCTGGAATCTTAAAATCCAATTTTAATTTTCGAGAAATAAATATATTAATAGGTATTGATATTTTACAAAAGAGGTAAAAATGAGTGGACATAGATATCTATATAGGGTGCCAATGCATGGCTTAGTGATAGATGCATTGCATTTCATACGTAAAATCATGAGTTCGTGGTTTTTCTATGACAATCATTTTCCTAATTTTGTTTATGCTACTATTTATAAATGTCAAAATCTAATTTTATTCAAAGTATGTGCCAGCCCATACATACCGTGGGGTTCACTTTAATACAAATGTACATTATTCTACCTATTCTAAACATCACACACATCAATATATTATCATTTGTCCAATTTTTTTAATTGAAACTAAGGAAAGTGAAAGCCACCATGCACATTATTTAATTAAATGATTTATATATTAGATTGAATGATGATTATTTAATTAATTTATATTCAAATTTTCTTTAAAAGCTTTGAGTTGTTTATTTATGAATATATTGTGAACTCCGGATATATCGAATGCTTTGAAATGCAATTGCTTAGAGAATGAATCAATGTATAAAATTCATTGATCTATTGTAGACTTCGGGCACAATAGATGCTTTGAATTTCATACAATTGATATCCGAGTACTTAATGAGAGAAAAGTTCAATTAAATTTATACATTGTTAGATGTTTTTGATTCGTTTAAATGAATTATCTTCTGATTAAAACAAATTTGAATTCAATTGTACTTAAGTTATTGAGGATGAATCGATGAATTAGACATTGTAAATCGATTAAAAGTAGATCCATGGATCCTTATTGTTTTGTGTTTACTATTTTCTCCTAAACTATTTGTTGGATTTTTTAATTATAAAAATAGATCAATTGTGTTCTTAGCCCATAATTAGTCCTTGTGAAACGATCTCAGTTTCACTGAGTTATTATTAAAAGTACGTTAGTTTGTCAATTAGCATGAATTAAGAGTCTTAGAGTTAAGTGAGCCCCAGAAAAGATCCAAGATTGAAAACTTAAAGGTTTGAAGTCATCTAATTTAAGACAAGGTAAGAAAGCCATAAGACCTTGTCAAACCCTATATCAAAACCCACTAAACATAGCTCTATACCTAGCAAATATCATTTAGGAAAACCTATTTTTAGATGTGTTAAAAAGTTAAGTGTGTTGATGTCTGAGTAAATGACCGAACTCCAAAAATAGACATATTGATGGCATCGAAGTGTCATCGAACTTCATTAAAGGAAGCTTGATGAGATTGAGTTTATTACACCATTTTTCCAACAAGAAATCAAGTTATATCTGGATTTTTACGATGACATATGTTGATGCTAAGATCTTCTCGTCCCTGTTAGGCCATCGTGTACTTGTAAAATCAATTGACAATTGGAGTCATGGTTGTAGCCGTGGAATCTTTGATGCCTAAGTTAGAATAAGCACAGCCTGGGTCTAGTCGAATTAGGCTAATAGTGCATACCTTTTACCATAAGTAGGGTTCCTATTTGTAGCCTTTTTAAGACCTATTCGTATGTGGTAATAAGTCTGTCATGTAGGTGCGTATTACGCAAGGGATCTTTCCCTAGGTATATAACGCTATTCTCGGCATGATTCTCAGTGAAGATCTCGGAAAAGTAATCCTTTCTGTATACGAAAGAGGTCTCTCAATGGTCGGCACTCGAGGAGGTCATGATCGGTGATTGATGCCGACCTTCATGTCGTATTGGCTGAGGTCCTACTGACTGAGCTTAGTTGATGATCGTGGTCAGGGCCGAGCTTCAAGGTTAGGGTCTTTAATTAGGGTTAGGTTGGTACTTATAGTCATTCCTTGGTCATGATAGTGAAATGTTAGATAAGCGACTAATGCCATCTCTTATGATCTGTGTTCGGGTTGGTTGCGCAGGTCGTGCTCGGTAGTTGACGCCGAGTTCTCACCTGATTTATCATCCAAGCTATTTTCCTTATTGTTTTTATCAGATTCCAGTTGTTTGGTCAGTCTAGTTTTACCCATAGCAATAGCCCCCTACTTCCAAGCGTCTTCCAGGAGCTCGAGAAGTAAATGAACTTGGATTGACATCCAAAGCATGAGGTTTTATATAGAAATCGGGAGATCGGCTTGAGTAGGGCCACCATTCATTATGGCGGGAGAGACGAAAGGCTATCAACATTGGAATCGGGGAGGATTCAATAATGATATTGATGGGTCGTATGAGGAGGCATGCATGAAGTGACACCTCTTTAAAAAGGCCGAGCTAAACGTCCTGGGAGAGGGTGAATAGGACTATGCCAAATTAAAAATTAAATGCGGAATTGAAAGAAAGATAACACAATCAAATAATAAAGAAGCACAAGTAAATAGCAACTTCAAATGTACTAGTCTTGAGAGATTGATACAAACTTAGTTTTAAGGACAACCTAACACTAAAAACCAAAGGCTTATGGCAGGACAACCTTACTAAAACATTTGTAAGTATCAAAAACCCAAACTAATAAAGAGGTAAAGGAAATAATAAATAAAATAAACTAAGTTATTACAACATTCTCACAAGTGCATAAAAATAAATTACACCATTCACCACAAATGCTTAAAATAAATTACAACATTCACACACATAAACACATTTAATCATCCACCACAATACCAGAAATTATAGTGGTTCGCTTGTATGTATTCCAACTGTTAGAAAACAACCATACAACTACTCCGCTCATAATATCCACTCCCTTGAGAATGTTCACTATGAAAAAAAGGTTTTCCAAGGTTCACCTTAAAACCTTCACAATTGTGTCTTTGATTGAGCTTAACAATTACAAAAACCCCACACTCTGAGATTTTTTGGATCACCTTAGATAAAATCAAAAAGATATTTTTCTAGCACAACCTCAAAAACCACAAAAAGATACAGAATTGTAAATGATACTTATTTGAAAATTCTCCTTTAAAGAAGCCCTATAGATCCGATCCGATGCAGACGAAGATGTTCAATGTTCAATCTCACAGATGAAAATGTTCTAGTTCTAAATGATTTTTAATTAAATCAACCTGGGCTAGGTTGATTTGATTTTGATCTCAAGAGAGGAAAAAATACGAATCCTTTCTTAATGTAAGATTGGAATTAAGATCACAAAATCAAATTACAAAAGCTAATTAAAGAAAATCTAAAATGATCAGAATATAGCTTAATAAATTTACAAACTTATCTCTCAGAGTGGTGTCTTGATTTGGTTTTAATGAATGAATAAATTTTAAAATTCGTGCTCTATTTATTGGTGAAAATATTGTTCACTCGACTGGTTTAAGAGTTGGTTCGACTGGTTGAAGGATCAATAAAATTTCAAATTTTCTGGCACGATAAGATAAGGTCGTTACTCTACTGGTCAAGTGGCTTGCTCAACTGGTCGAGTGGGACCAGAAAAGCTTATTGGACTTTGAGTCGAGCCTACACGACCGGTCGAGCACTATTCACTTGACTAGTTAAGCAGTCTCCAGGTCTAGTCAAGTACCCAACAAAAAATTCTGAAAAATAGCAACAAACCTTTGACTGGTTGAGAAAACTCTTAGATTGGTCGAGCTAGTACTTGGACTAATCATACAAGGTCTAAGACTAGTCGAGAAAATGACTTATAAACATATGAAATGACCCACATAAAATATGCAATGAATATGACACAGCCTAAGATCAATCTAGGGTCATCCAAACTTGTTTGTGACTTGGAACAATTGAAACATTATTTGCTTCAGAATCTTGATTACTTGTGATATGTGAAGCTTGAGTTCAATCTCTTGAACTTGAGCTTGAGTTACACTTGAATTCTTGAGTCTTTAGCATACAGTAGTTGAACTTTAAACTTGAACTTGAGTTCTTAAATTTGAGCTGGAAACCATAAACTTCAACACTCTTCACTTTAACTTAAAGATGTAGGCAAGTTCGAAGAAGATCTAGAGAACTTTAAAATATACGAACTTGATCACTTCAACTCAAAGCATGATACAAATATTAAATGGTTTGACACAAAAAAAAAATGACAACAATATGGGTGCTAGATTTACACAATAGCATTTACAATCTCCTCCTTTATCAAATTTGTGACAAAACCAAATAAAGAATCATGCACAATAAAGTATCATGCACCAGTCATGCACGAATAAGGAATCATGCACCATATGAGCAAAAAATGATCAACAGTCACATCTCCCCCTCATTCTATTACTCTCCCTCAATCTAGGAGAGGTGATTTGCAGAACCTATAAAAAAAATTCCATACATACTACACTCCATATTCCACAATCACACATCTCTACAATTTCTCCCCCTTTTTGTCACAATAAAACAAAGGAAAGATTTTAAAAAATAAGAGAAGTAAATGAATAAGATAGGACATAACATCACCACGATAATTGAAATATGAACTTAAGGAATAATATCATATCCACATATTAAGAGGTAAAAGTATGTCTAAGAAATATCCCAACACACAAAGAGTAGAAAGTAATAATACATGTCTAGAAAAAAAACCAATCAGATCCGGATGAAGGAGTGGGAATAGATGGATCTATCTGATGTAGTCTCTTCTTAATGCGCCTAAGATATTTGCGCATGTATTTAAATTAATTTTTCTTGGACACATGCAAACCCTCCACCGTCTCCTCAAGGGATCGCAACCGCTCATCAAAGTCAAAAGGCTGAAAGTCTAGATCAGCCGCAGAATCTAACTCAATCTCATTAAATAAGTCATCCATATTAACATCATCAGGAGGCAAAACATCCTTCTCTTTAGTTGCTTTAGCAGCTCCTCTTGCACCCACATCAACTTGGCCAGGAGCCAACCTTAGGTTCATCTTATTAATGTTCGAGTTGTTGAAGGGAAGATGGTTAATGGGAGCTTCTCCGACAGGCATAGCCACAAGATAATGGGTGGCTAGAGCAATCATAAGACAGGCAAATGGAATATCACTATGACCCGGATGGAGACAAAACTAAATAATAATATAACAGATAAGAGATGGAAGACATACATGGACACCAGTAATAATAGAGTGAAGGATGCGAGTTATGAAAGAAGTAAGCTCAGTCTTGTTATCAGACCTAGGATATACATTATAGATGAAAATTCAATGGAGAATCCTGTATCTGGGTAACATATACTTGGAACTGAGCGCAATATCAGAGTTCCAATCAACATCCATGTTGTATAACACTCTAGTTAGCATTCTTTTCTCAGACTCAGAAGGTCTTGCCACTAAAGTAGAAATAGAAATTCCGTCATCATTAACTGGAAGATCCATCAATCCAGATATTAAGTGATTATCTACATCAATAGGACTTTCTCTGGTTGTAATAGTAAAAGTTAGATTATCAGAAGAAAAGTCACTTATGCAAGCAAATATGACCTGCATAATGGAACGGTATGCAGGACCACCCTAATCTAATATGTTAGCCTAACCTACAACTTAAAGAAGGAAAACAATACTGAAAGATTCTAAATGATTAGAGTTGACCATCCATTCAATAATCATATTGCGAAGACGTATATCCCTCACATATTCGGGATATTCTTTAGGTGACCGAAGATGGCGCACCGTGATTGAAGCGAAATGAGAAAAAATAGGGACCACGAGAGGCTCTCTTCTTATTTCTGCCTTTCATAGGACAAGAAATAAAAGGAATACAAGCAATGTAAGAAAGGAAAGATGAGTTTTAAGGAAATCAGATTTTTAGCTAGAAAACCCAATAAACCACCATAAACCTTGAAATAAATAATAAAAATAAGAAAATGGAAGTGTAAAGAACTTAAAGTCACAAGGAAATTGAAAAAGATGCACTAACTATGAAGGAATCGAAGGCAGGTTCGACCGTTCGTGCTAGGGCTGGTAGGGGAAGATGAAACAAATGAAGAAAAAGTAATTTTTGCACAATAAAAGGCATCAAACCTGAGCAACTCGACTAGTCGAGTACATACTCGACCAATCGTGCCACTGTTGGTCGAGTGTGTACTCGACTGATCGTGCACCTCAAAAATTCTACATTTTTCTCTATATTTTTAAAATTTAAAAATTTATAAAAATAAATAAAATAAAAACATGCAATATATTACAAATAAATACATACAATTCAAATCATAGTTCACATACTCATATCCAATTTTAACTTAGCAAACCTGTTTCTGTCAAGCGATTTTGTAAATATGTCTGCAAGTTGATTTTCAGTCCAAATATAATCCACAGAAATAATCTTATCTTCTACTAATTCATGAATATAATGATATCTAATGTCAATATGATTAGTTTATGAACATTGAATCGAATTTTTAGAAATGTTAATTGCACTAGAATTGTCAAAATACAACACCATAAAATCTTACGTAAATCTGTAATTACTTAACATCCTCTTCATCCACACAAGCTAGGTGCATGCATTACCAGCTGGAATATACTCAGCCTCAGCTGTGGAAAGTGATACGAAACTCTGTTTCTTACTATGTCATGAAACTAGATAGTTCCTGACATAAAAAAATCCATCACTGGTAGACTTGCGGTCATCAATATTACTAACCCAATCAACATCCTAATAACCAGCTAATTGAACATTAGTATCATGAAGATACCAAAGACCAAGTTTAGCCGAACTTACGACATATCTTAAAATGCACTTTACAACAATCAGGTAGGACTCTTTAGTATCCGATTGACATCTAGCATAGATTCCTACGTTGAAAGCAATATCAGGTCAGCTCACAATTAAATATAATAAACTACCTATCATAATACGATACAACTTAAGATCTACACTTTTACCTGAAAAATTCTTAGAGAGTTTAAGTGTCATACTCATAAGAGTATTGAAATTTTTACCACTCTTAAAGCTAAACTTTTTAACCAAATTTAGAGTGTATTTGGTTTGAAAGATAAAGAACTCATCAGGAAGTTGTTTTACTTGCAAACCTAAGAAATAGTTCAGTTCTCCAACCATGCTCATTTCAAATTTGGACTTCATTAAATCTATAAACTCAACAGTCATGTTAGAACAGATAGATTTATAGATAATGTCATCAACATATATCTGTGCTATCAGTATGTGATCATTGTTATATATATATATATATATATATATATATATATATATATATATATATATATATATATATATATATATATATGTATATAAAGTGTTTTATCAACACTCCCTCTTATAAATTATGACTTAGTAGAAACTTAGTCGATTTCTCGTACATTGCCTTGGGAGCTTGTTTTAATCCATAAAGTGTATTTTTTAGGTGATAACTATAATCAAAATGTTTAGGGTCTTTAAAACTCTTAGGTTGTTCAATATATATTTCCTTATGTAGATCATCGTTTAAGAAAGCACTCTTAAATCCATTTGATAAATTTTAAATTTTTTTATAACAAGTAATGGATATAAACAATCTGATAGATTCAAGACGAGCTACTAGGGCAAAGGTTTCATCATAATCGATACTTTCTATCTGAGTGTACCCTTGTACAACTAGTCTAGCTTTGTTTCTTATAATATTACCAAGTTCATCAGACTTATTTTTAAAAATCCATTTACTTCCAATAATGTGTTTATCATTAGGTTTAGGAACTAAGTACATTACATCATTCCTTATGAATTGATTAAGTTCATCTTGCATAGCCACTATCCAGTTTTCATCAGCAAGAGCTTCTTTTACATTGGCCGGCTCAATCTGGGATGCGAAGCACATATAATTATATTTTTTTTCTAATTGTCTATGAGTGCGCACACCAGTGAGAGGATTCCCATGAATTTGATCAGTTGGACGGTCTTTAACTGACTGTAGTTCAGTTTCATTTTGACTAGATGAAGAGTCTGGTTTATCAAATAAGGAGAATTCATCATCTTCTAAAATTAAGACAGGTGCATTCAAGTGATCATCTATAACCACATTAATGGATTCTTGAATTACAGTGGTCTTTTTGTTGAGAACACGATATGCTTGACTATTTAGCGTATATCCTAGGAAAATACCATCGTCACTTTTAGTGTCAAATTTTTTCATATTTTTTCGGTCACGTAAAATGTAACATTTGCTGCCAAAAACTTGAAAGTATTTAACAGTAAGCTTCTTATTAAACTATAGTTTATATGCGGTCTTATTATTAGACTTTCTAGTATAAACACGATTAGTGATATAACACACCGCGTTCACTACTTCAGCCTAAATATTTTTAGGAAGTTTCATACTATTTAACATCACATTAGCTATTTCTTGAAGTACCGATTTTTTCTTTCAACAACCCCATTCTGTTAAGGTGTCTTGGGTGTAGAATACTCATGCGATATTCCATGATTGCTACAAAACTTCTCAAAACTACTATTATCAAATTCGGAGCCGTAATTATTATAGATTTTGGTTGCATGTGATTCCTTCTCAGTTTAGATACGCTTGAGTACCCTTTTCACTTCATTGAGAGTCTTAGATTTCTCTCTCATGAAAACTACCCATGTCTATATGGTAAAATCATCTACAATTATCAGAATATATTTCTTACCACCTTGACTCTTCGTTCTAGTCGGTCCAACAAGATCCATGTGGAGGAGTTCAAGGGGTTTGGATGTGGCATTGGAGTTCACTTTCTTGTGAGCACTCCTTGTTTGTTTTTCAATCTGACATTTGCCACAAATTTTATCCATTTTCTTTAACTTAGGTAAACCTCTTATTAATTCACTTTTGCTCAGTCTATAAAGATTACTGTAGTGTACATGTCCTAAACATTTATGTCATAGTTTGGTCTCATCATTTTGGACCATGTAACATGATAACTTAGACGAGCTTAAGTCACTGCCTGTATAGTAGTTCTCAGATGTTCTACGACCAGTTAATATCACAAAATTATTCTCATTAGAAATATCACACCCTTGGTTGGTGAATTTGACGTTATGTTTGTTATCACAAATTTAAAAAATTCTTAAGAGTTTATGCTTAAGGCCCTCTACAAACAACACATTCTCAAATGGAGGAAGATTAAAGAGTTAAACTGTACCTTGGCTAATAATCTTGTAGTTGCTACCATCATCAAATGTGACTGAGCCATCAGTCATATCATTAAGATTAGTGAACAAATCTTTATCACCTGTCATGTGTCTAGAGCAACCACTGTCTAGGTAGCCTTAAAAGCGGTGTGGGCAACCAAACAAGCAACCTTAGGAACCCATTTTAATACAGTTTTGGATTTTGGCGAATAATTAGTTTTTTTATGCTTGTATTTGTTGTATATTCTACCATTTAAGTTAGATTTTAGAAGCTCATTGAGTAAATCCATAATTTTCTTAGCTAAGGGTTATGATTTTGATTTTTATAGTTGATATGGTTGTTTTTAGGTTTATAGGCTAAAAAGTTTTAAGATCACCCTGGGCATACTTCTAAGTATCCTTCAAACTCAAGAGAGAAGAGACTTCTAGTTTTAGTTTTTCATTTTCAGATTTTAAGTTTTTAATTTGAGAAGTTTTGAAATCTAAATCACACTTAGCTTTTTTAAAACAATATGAAAAATACAATTTTTCTAAGACTAGATTATCAAAATTTTCTTTTAATTTTAAAAACTTTTCTTTTTAAAGTTTTAATTTTGTAGCTATCTTATAACTTTTCCTGTATGGGGCATCATAGGCATCTTGTAAATCTTTATCATTTTCAGGATCACTTTTCAGATTTTCTTTACTAGTTGAATCACAACTGTCTGAGAAAGTGAATTTAGCTAGAGTCATTAAGGCTTTAACCTCATTAGTAGACTCAAGTTCAGAATCATCTGACTCAGAAGAGGCTTCATATCAAAATGATTCATCCCATGTGGCTAACATGCCTTTCTTTTTAGATTTGTCATTCTTTAGACGTTTGTTTTTCAGATGCCCGTATTCATAGTAGTTGAAACATTGACTATCTTTAATATATTTTTAATTTTTAGATCTAGTCCTTTTCTTTTCTAAAAGTTTTTAAAAATCTACCCTCTTTTTACTTTTGAAAATCTTATAAAACTTCTTGGCTAATAATGTCATATCATCTTAAGAGTTTTCAAAATCAGAATTACTAACATTTTCATAGAAGTATTTTTAGAAGACTTAAGGCTGATAGACTTACCTTTAAGAGCCTTAAAGTTTAACTCATAGGTTTGTAAAGAACCAACCAGCACTTCAACCCTCATATTATACGTATCACGAAGTTCTTGAATGGCAGTGACGTTTGAATTGAACCTATCACGCAATAAGCACAATATCTTTGCACAGACTTTGCTTTCTGGGATACTATCACCAAGACCTCACATAAAGTTGGCTATGTCATTTAACATAGTATAGAAGTCCATGAAAGTTTCACTTTCTTCCATATGTATTTTCCCAAACCGAGTGGTGAGGATTTAAAGTTTAGATTTATTGACAATAGTCGTACCCTCATGTGTCATTTTAAAAATGTCATAAGCTTACTTTGCAGTATCACAAGATATAATTCTTTTGAATTCATTCGGTGATAGTACGCAAGTGATTGCATTCAAAGCCTTTTCATTGACACTACTCTCATTTTTCTGAGGTATGGTCCAAGAAAAATAAGGTATAACCTTCATAGTTTTGGTTCCATTAGTGCCTAGAACTTCAGTGGTAGGAGGGGTCCATCTAATCACTGTGGCTTGCCACCTGCTCTCATCTATGGACCTTAAAAAGATCCTCATTCTGGCTTTCTAATAGGCATAATTGGAACCATCAAAAGGTGGAGGCGTAGTGATCGAGAGGTTGTCAAAATTTGATATCTTATAAGCTCAGATCGATTAGCTTAGGAAATGAATCCAAATAAAAAGAAGTTATTAGGCTTTGATACCACTTAAAAAGGCTGAGCTAAACATCTTGGGGAGGAGAGGGGGTTGGGGGGAGGGGGAAAATAGGATTATGCCAAATTAAAAATTAAATGCGAAATTGAAAGAAAGATAGCACAATCAAATAATAAAGAAGCACAAGTAAATAGCAACCTCCAATGTACTAGTCTTGAGAGGTTGATACAAACTTAGTTCTAAGGACAACCTAATACTAAAAATCAAAGGCTTATGGTAGGATAACCTTACTAGAATGTTTGTAAGTATAAAAAATCCAAATTAATAAAGAGGCAAAGGAAATAATAAATAAAATAAATTAAGTTATTACAACATTCCCACAACTGCATAAAAATAAATTACACTATTCACCATAAATGCTTAAAATAAATTACAACATTCACACATATAAGCATATTCAATCATCCATCACATCACCAAGAATTATAGGGGTTTGCTTGTGTGTACACCAACTGTTAGAAAACAGCCACACAACTACTCCACTTCTAATATTCACTCCCTTAGGATATTAGCGTTCACTATGAAAAAAGGATTTTTCAAGGTTCACCTTAAAACCTTCACAATTGTGTCTTTAATTGAGCTTACACAATTACAAAAACCCCATACTCTGAGATTTTCTGGATCACCTCAGACAAAACTAAAAAAGATTTTTCTAGTACAATCTCAAAAATCACAAAAAGATATAGAATTGTAAATGATACTTATCTGAAAATTCTCCTTTGAAGAAGCCCGGTAGAACCGATCCGATATAGACGAAGATGTTTAATGTCCAGTCTCACAGATGAAAAAGGTTATAGTTTTAAATGATTTTTTAATTAATTCAACCTGGGCTAGCTTGATTTGATTTTGATCTTAAAAGAGGGAAAAACACAAATCCCTTCTTAATGTAAGATTGGAATGAAGATCACAAAATTAAATTATAAAAAATAATTAAAGAAAATTTAAAATGAGCACAATATAGCTTAATAAATTCACAAACTTATCTCTCAGAATGGTGTCTTGATTTCACTTTAATGAATGAATAAACTCTAAAATTTGTGCTCTATTTATAGGTGAAAATATTGTTCGCTTGATGGGTCTAAGGATCGGTTCGACTGGTTGAAGGACCAACAAAATTTTAAATTTTCTAACGCAATATGATAAGGTCGTTACTTGACTGGTTGAGTGGCTTGATCGACTGGTCGAGTGGCCTGCTAGACTATTCGAGCTATGCACTCGATTGGTCGAGTGGGACTAGAAAAGTTTGCTGAATTTTGAGTCGAGCCTGCATGACCGGTCGAGCAGTCTAAGGTCAATCTCCAGGACTGGTCGAGAGCCCAACAAAAAATTTTAAAAAATAGCAACAAACCTTGGACTGGTCGAGTCAGTACTTGGACTAGTCGAACAAGGTTTAAGACTAGTCGAGAAAATTACTTATAAATATATGAAATGATCCACATAAAATATGCAATGAATATGACACAATCTAAGGTCCATCTAGGGTCATCTGAACCTGTTCGTGAGTTGGAACACTTAAAACATTATTTACTTCAGAATCTTGAATACTTGTGATATGTGAAGCTTGAGTTCGATCTCTTGAACTTGAGCTTAAGTTATGCTTGAATTCTTAAGTCTTTAGCATATAGTAGTTGAACTTTAAACTTGAATTTGAGCTTAAAACCATGAACTTCAATACTCTTTACTTCAACTTGAAGATGTAGGCAAGTTCGATGAAGATCTAGAGAACTTTAAAATGCACGAACCCGATCACTTCAACTCAAAGAATGACACAAATACTAAATGGTTTAGCACAACGAAATTTGACAACACTACGGGTGCTAAATTTATACAATAACAATTACACTCTTCATCTTTGTTCAAGTAGTAGGATGACACCTGTCCATACCTCGGTAGTCAGGTCTATCTGTGAACCAGTGGTGGCCATGTGGACGGAGGCGTGCACTGAGGCGCCTCTTCGGATGGCGGTATTAAATGTGTGCATTTAATGTCATACTCGAGGAGAGCACCCTATCCCTTTTGTAATATCTCGAAAAAATTCGTACAAAGACCCGATTACCACCTTAGGCGAAAATCACTAAGGACCAAATCCTTTAGAAATTACACAAGAATTAACTAAGTGTTAAACTAGATTATCAATGAAATTAGCACTAATACTTTAAATACAATCTGTTAGACCCAAAACGAGTAGAACCGTTGATGCTATGTTACCTAAAAACTTAGGATCCATCTCAAAACCTAAATGTTCTCGGGAGCATCATGAAACTCCGTATCAGACCTGGACCACGCGCTGAAAGTCTGATTACCCTGAAACTATACAGTTATGACCGCCTTGCTAGACTTAATAATTATGTCAGAAATCAAGTCCTAACGGTACCAAAAATGCACAACTTGAGCCCGAAACGAAGTGTGTGAGAAACGTAAATATATTTAGAAAATGAACTGAAACTTAAGTGAATTGAGTCATTCACTTGCAGGAAAAATCTAAGGATTCAGACCGACAGAATTTGACCCAATTACACCCTCGAATCAGGAAAAATTTTCAACACATGTCAGTGTACTTGTGGCCCTGATCGAGTACTAATGACCGTTGAACTGAAACTGGTCCCCCGTGGCTGATCCACTGACCCGATTAGACCGAGATCTTAACTTGACCTAGATCCAATGTCAGGAAGCTTAAGTTCGATCGCATGTAGAAAAGGGTCCTCCAGATCAGCTCCGTTGGACCGTAATAGCCACTCTTTGGTTATAACCTAAGTATACTATGCCCTTAGGGCCATTCCCATCAGCTCTGGGCCTATATAAGGGCCTTAAATCCTCTCTCTTCCTTCACATACGAATTTTTAACCCTAAAAGAGAGAAGGAAAGAGAGAGAAAGTTGGAGAGAGTTCCTGAGATTCAATCCCATCACTCCACGAGCCGAATCAGTCCGTCTGTATCGCTATCTCGGTGATTCTGAGTCCATTCTTGGATAAGTAATCCTAACCCTAATTTGCTTTAGATATTCAAATAGAGTAAATGGTAAAATAGCTAACCTATTTCATGCTATAAGTTGTCATCGTGCTATAGAAAAAGACTTAATGTTTAAACTGAGTTCGTTATGAGTTTACCGGCGAAAGGTACGGATTATAGATGTTTAGGTTATGGTTTTCAAGGCTTTCAATGTCAGTAATAATTTATGACTGATTTGATTACTGTCACATGTGCGTAGATGCGATGTTTTCCATATATTACATATATATGTAGAGTATGTTGATGTTAATGCATTCCATGTGTTTGTTGAAATGTTTGAATGAGTTTAGAATTATGATTTAAGATTTTCATGTTCATTGACTGAGAATACATGATTGTTGTACGTATGGTGAACCCCTTATAAAGGTATTTGCTATAATACCTGTTATAACTACCTTATCACATGTATATGATAGGTATAGCCTAAGTGTTTGATAAATGCCTGAATTTGAAAATGCTTATTTAAATGCATGTAATGAGGGTGTTGAGATAAGATTCTCAATTCCTTTATCTATAGTTATAGTATCCTTTATATAACCTATCTTACTACTATGTGAGTTAAGGATGAAATGTCTATGTACGGCAATATGTGTAGTATGTATTTTGTTAAATTTCTTAGGTAAGATTTATATTTGACTTTAGTTGTCACATGCTTTCTTTGGCTACTACATGCGTATATTATTGCTTAGAATGTATTTGGGGTTACGATGTAGCCCAGGCGATCGGTAATGATTTCTGGATTAGTGGTTGAGGTCGTTTCGCCACACTAGATAGGTTCGAGGAATCCGAGTCATACGCTGCTTGTCAATAGTGGTTAGGCCACACGGAGTGCTTACACACTCCATGTCGATCAAATCAACGTACACCCATACTAGTCGAGCTTGTCAAGCAACCCGATTGGCCTCTTATATGTTCACCATGTATGGACGTTACTGCATGAATCTAAGGTACCAACTTACCAGTGAAAATCCTATCTAACCTTGGTACCTCGATCCACTAAGACTCATGAGCTGGACATGGTGGTTTATGGGACACCGTGGTCGAGCTGTCGGCCTATGCAGGGGTGCGAGCCTCTCCGTAATGACTAGTGAGCAACCCAAACTCATGAGCCGAATATGGTGGTGTATAGGACACTGTATTTGAGCTGTCGGCTTACGATCAGGTGAGGAGACTGTAGTGACCACGAGTATACACTAGGACTATGTTGAAGTGACGAGCCTTTTCGTAGTAAACTAGAGTATAAACCAGGCCTACACTGAGGTGACGAGCCTCTCCATAGCGACTTGGAAATTGCCTATTGTATGTGACTAGTAGGACTGACGACCCTAGATGGATCAATGTTTGAGTATATGATATAAAAAGAGGTGCCTTAGCTTCCCAATCCTGCTGTATGAATATGTCTAATTAAGAACTTGGTTAATCACGTACATGCACTGCATTTGCATGTGCCTTTGGCGTTGGAGTTAAGCACAGAGGAAGGGGTGCATGCTGCGATCGTAAGATGTTGTCGCAGAGGTAGTGTAGGCGAGGGCATGCATCATTATTATATACCATCCCCGCATTAATAAGAGTACTTAGGACTTGATTGTCATATTGCTTTATCATTACTGCTTGACTGAATTGATAACATGTTAACCTTTGCTTCATAGTTCCACTGAGTTGATCACTCACTCCCACGTTCTGGGACGGTGTTTTAAACACCAACTCGACTCTGTTGTAGATGCAGATGATGGCGATGCTTTCGAGGTAGAGTCAAACTTTTACGATGATGAGGAAGAGTTGTCCTACATGCAGCTATCAGGCGGGTCTATGTAGACCGTGATCTGATCGACCGGGTTTCAGGGATGCTGATTAAATCTCATTACACTTGTTATTTTTACACTTTTAGAACACCCATGTATATTCATTTTGTTCATTTTTAGAGTATACATGTATATACTTAACCTGATAACATGTTCATACTCTGGAGACTTACATCAGTTTATATACTTTATATATCTATAACAGTCTTTCGCTTACAAAATTTAATTGTCTATGGACTATGATATGCTGTTTTGGTATAATCCCACTCATGTATAAGGTACTAATACAGACAACATTTAATCATCATTATCTATGTTGCATAAGTGATGTGTTGGAACACGGGAGTTGGGCTCCTGCTCGAACCCCGATTTTCAGGGCGTCACACCTTTTCATTTCTCCATTCACTATTCCCATGGCTTCTCCTATTGTCGAACTAGGTGATTTCCAGTGAGTTAGCATTCTTATTTTCTCTACTTCTTCGGCCAGTTCTCTGTCCCCTCAATCTTTCTTTCTTCTTACCCTATTCGGGATGTCGAACGGTTTTGATAGAGTGTCTGTATTCGAGGCATTTCACAGGGAGTCCATCCGAGAAAGCGTGGATTCTCAGTTGGGCACAACCTCAAGCATAGTGTCTCCGGTGATGAAATGCTAGGACGAAGTAGTAACGTCTACCCTGGCTAGGTTGGTGGCTCAGCCTATCATGGGGTCGTCTCTAGACGTCAGCCCTTTTTGGTTGAGGTTACAGGATACTGATCTAGTCCGGATCAGGTCGGAGGACCACATCCCCGAGACTATGCTTCTTGGAGCCCCTAAATTAGTGGAAGTCTCAGGTTAGCCTCGCAGGGGCAAGGTGGACATTTATGTAATGGCCCTTCAGTGCTGCCTCTGGCTTCCTTTCCACCCTATTGTACGGGAGGTCACCTACCACCTGAGGCTGGCTCCAGGCCAGCTGATCCCAAACACCAAAGAGCCATGTTCAGGACCTTTATCCTGTGGCATCAGCTCAGGCATGCCGAGTTATCCACAAATGAATTCTTATACTTGTATAGAGCAAAGGCCAACCCTAGTCATTGGAGTTGATATTATTTCTCTGCTTGGGTAAACAAGGGTTAGGCCCTCATCATCGACAACCCGTCCTTCAACAAGGGTTGAAAGGACAAGTGGTTCTTCACGTCGGGAGAGTGGGAGGTCCCAGTGGCTGAGGTGGGCAAACTCTGCCCCGGGTCCCCACTAATTGTACTATATCCGACCAAATCCTATTTTTGACTATTCAGGGCCAAACATGTGTGATTTGTATGGTCGTGTGCACAACAGTCGTAAGATTTCCTACAGATACGTACGATTGCATTTCAAAAAGATGGCTACAACGTATCAATTACATTAAAAGCGATCGACACGTGTGCAACCGAGTACATGTCGTTAAGCAATAGGTAGCCAATGGTTAAATCTGCATGATCACTGGATAAATGTCTGAAAACCAAAAGAAGCAAGAACATGGGAAATTTCTTTAAAAAATGAGGAAGGAACGGTTATAGTAATCGTTAAAATGTGGAAGCATCTAGAGCTAGGAAATAGACCTATAAATAGAAGATCAAGTAAGCCTGAAAAGTCATCTCACGTCAACTAAACAATCAACAAATTAAATTTATCTTTCGATTATATTTCAAGTCGTCTAGTCATATTTACATTCCGTAGTGCAATCACCTCTTTCCATATCAAGTAAATATCTTTCCTTAGTATAATCATTTCTTTTCTGCATTTGTAATTTACATTCCTTAGCTTCATTCACAGTGTAAACACCATAGCTGATAATCATAACTGTAATTGGAGTATCCTTTGACGGTCAATAGTGGTCGATTGTAAGTTTTTCTCTCTTATTCCACTCTTTGTGCATAAGAAAAAGTCCTTTCATACGTAAGGAAGAGAAGTAACCCATCATCAGAGGATGAACCCCACCCTCTGAATATCACCTGATTAATTTACACTCGTTCATACTTTGTGTCTGCCTACTTCGGCGCTCGGGGTCATTATTGTTCGATTTGAATTGGAACCACAATCCCAATTCTAGCACACCCACGCCCCACTCGTGCCGAAGAAGGATCACAAAAACCGCAGTGAACTATTTACTGGCATACCCAATGGGACACTGTTTGTTTAAACTAATGGTCTAATTTTTTCCAAAAATATAGAGAAGAAGTGGTAGGATTACTAGAATTGAACCAACCATGCCAACCGCACCACCCCTAGGGGATGATGTGTAGGGTCAGGCACCTTTAGGTGGAATTAATTTAAATGTTAACCTAGCCGGAAGCTAGGTCGGACCATCCACGGCCTACCCCATCTTTCTGGATGAGGTATTGGTAGTACTCTAGGATGTTCATATGAGCATCCAAATGATACATGAGTCTGGGAGAGCCTATGCAGAGCAATTCCACCAACAAGCTAAAAGCACTAATTGTTACATGGCTAACCAGAGTGAGGATATGCAACAATTATTGGCCATAAAAATAGAACAAACATATTTAACACAGAAACACAACAGAAGTTCGGCCGGTAATGTTATCCCATTCCCAACGACACCATCGTTGCAGTGAAATTCACCGAAAATTCCTCCCCTAGAGGTCAGGAATATGCACCTCCTGCTGAGGTCAGGCGACTTGAGAGAGAGTTTAGAGATTATGAACATAGGAATCCTAGACCGCCAGTTGGTTTTCAACCACTAAGGATCCCATATTTTAGAAAAATTTTAATCGATTTGGTCCCGATCAACTGCTAGCCGCAGAGCCTCAGCGGGTTGATTGTGATCTCTTAGTCTACTTCTAGAAGTAGACAAGTCCCTTTGGATTACCCGAGGGGTAGAGGCAAAGATGTGAATATCAAGTTCAAATCTTCTATTGTCCCCAATAGGCTTATCCGCAAAAGATTTACAAATATGTTCATGTTCATAGATAACTTTGGCTTTCTCTTTATAAGAAGACATCATTCCAAGGCTCTTTTGGATATCACTCCCAGCGATTAAGCCTTTCAGGAGGAACCCACTTTGATACTAATTAAAATTATGTGGAATAATCTACCACAACATACGGTAGCTTGGTGGAAGCTAAGGAATTAATGGTTGTCCTATGGGGAGTGATTAGGACCAAATAAATTTTTTATCTTTTAACACACAATTGTTTACTTAAACTAATATACCAATTAAACTAAGCAAGGCAATTAACTCTAAGACTTCCAAGCCAATAAAAGGTCCAATCACATTGACTACTAAAGATATGTTAATTATGCAACTGGTATATAAATGATAGTGTATATTTGTTTGGGATGTGTTAACTATTCACATCCTAGAATTTATCTAATCATGCATATATATAATTCAACAAAATAATTACATTAAGCATAATTAGAAAATGCTCAAATGAAAATCCCAAACACAACCTTGTATTATGGTTCAATTTTCCTACTCTACTCCTGGTGGACACACTCTCCATGAGTTTATCGAATTTCATTATTGGAGGTTTTAAATTAGGTTCACCTCTAATCTTTACAGCCTAGACAAGGACCTACCACATACTCACTTTTATCGGTGGCTACGCAAGGACTTATAATTTACTTACCTATGTTGATGTCTTATACACGGACTTACCTAGCGTACACTCCCATCGGAGGCTCTCGTAAGAGAATTTAGTTGGTTTTTTATTGGTTAACCAATAACCTCAGTCCTGGTCCAAGGACCTATGTTTGTTTCCTTCGGAAGCTCCCACGAACAATAACACGTACATGCACCCATGTTTAGTGAATTTTTTCCTACACAAGAGCTTATGTACTGTAAAAGAACCTATCAATTTGGGATTATAAATTCTTACCCTTAATACTACACAAGTAAAGAGAGTATGGACTCGCTAATTAACACTTGTCTAATTGAGCCCATTTGATGTGTCATTTTAAGTTACTTGATTGATACTTTCCCGTGCTTCAATCAGCTCTCCTTTTCCTCTCCTGATCGTTGATGTTGATGCTTTGTCAATGCTTCAGTTCCAAGATCAAGCACTTTGCATGCGATGTTCCATTGAGGTGACCAAGGTGATGGAAGTTTGGGTAGAATCTTCTACAACTAATGAAAAGTTAAACTCTTAAGGGAGTCACCCTGATGGATACTCTAGAGGTTGATAAATACTAATTTTTTTTAATATAATTAGAGTTCAAACTCTAATGAGAGCTTAAGATCATGATCTTCTTATAAAGGAGCTTGGAATGCTCATATGAATGAAAAATCACTAAGAATAGACCATTAATCTAATTGACCTATAACCTAGGAGGTTTGGTAGATCATGGGATGCACTTGAGTTTCTAAAATACTAAAATTCATCATTTTCCCAAACATCTGAATGTAATATTTATAACAAAAAGGCTCTAATGGATCTTTAATGGCTAGTCTTCGATCTGATTGAAAACATAATCAGTCCGACTGTAACACCCCGTACTACTGGTACACGAGTGTTACCTTTTAAACCCACATTCACCTAAACTAGATTGGATTAACCGAAAACTTGAATTCGACATACATAGGATGGGGGATTCCGGTCAACATTAAAGCCATCCATCAGGGTCTCCAAGAGCCAGAACTCGGCCTACGACAGTCGAGAAGGTGAGGGTATTCGAGTACTCTAAATTAAGGCCATTGTGTCGATTAATGCTGGTACAATACACCTGTTACTAACACTTGAAAATTTGATAGTGACAAACCAAGCCTTCATCGTAAACCAGTACCTTATATTAACCGTTGAAAACAAATATCAGGCCAACCCGATCAACAGATCGCCTCGCATGGGCTAATAATAAAGGAATATGTAATGGCCCACCAAAGGCTCATCATCGACCCAAAATGGCCCACCTAGGGATCCCTGTGTAGTGTCCCCCAATGCAAATGGACGGAGCAGATTATGATAATAACGTCACAGTGGGCCCCTACTCGATGCATGTGCATGGAGAGTGCTTATGCACGAGGTGCACTGAAGCCGCTGGGTAATGGCATTCTCCCGCCACCTGGAGATTTAAATCGACTCACTTCAAGCCTCTAAGTGGCCCACCATAGTCATCTTCCGGACCATCCGATCCGTTCAGTTTCTCTATGGGGCTTGGCTTAACAAAACCGTGTAATCGTTTGACCACTTGTAAGTGGACGGGGGAGATGGATTACCACCATCCATTTCCGATGAAAATGACGCCCTTTTTTGCCAAAAACGGCCATGCTGAGTTTGTGCAAGGAGAGAGGGAAAGGAAACTTTCCTCTCTAAGGTAGACAAGGCTGGAATGATCATAGCCGTTCCTCGTCCGCATGGAAATCCAACCGTTGGAATCCGCTCCTCCAATGCTATAAAAAGAGGCCTCTAGACATGGGATTTGCACCGGAGAGAGAGAGAGAGAGAGAGAGAGAGAGAGAGAGAGAGAGAGAGAGAGAGAGAGAGAGAGAGAGAGAGAGAGAGAGAGAGAGAAGAAGGTGAGGGCCGCGTGGATGCATTGAATCAGGTAAACCATCCTTCTTTTGAGGTTTCTGTTAAGCTGCATGAGGCATTTGTGCGAACCAGAGCTAAGCCAACTAATGGCTATGTATCGGTTCGAAACAAAGGTCGGAACCATGCCGGGTAATGGTTGCACGACAGGTTGAAAGTAGGCCTTCCATCAAGCCACATAATGACCCTGTTTGGAGCTGGGAATGGGCCTACAATCAGGCCATATTGGGACTTTGTTTTAAGTTAGGATCAGGCCAAGTAATGGCCATAGTTTTATACAATCACCAGGCCTGAATGGTGGCCGTAGATAGGGCCAGAAACCAGCCAAGTAATGGCTGAGATCATGCCCAAAACAAAGCTAGGAATTGACACTGTTCAGTCTAGGCCCGAGCCAAACAATGACTGTGGGACGGACTGAGAAGTCAGCTAGCAAAGGGTCCCTGTTCTAGACCAGAGCTGAGCCGATCCATGGCTCTGTTTCGGTGTGGAATCTGACCCTATTGCAACACTCGTTTTGGGCCAGGACCCGGCCAAAAAATGGTCGTGCGTCAGGCTATGAACAGGGTGCAAACAAAGCTCTGTTTTAAACTAAGAGCTGTCCTAGGAGTAGCCATGGTTCATGGTTTGTTGCAGGCCTATCCAAGCCTCTGTCCAAGTTAAAATCAGGCCTGGAGAAGTTGGTAGGGGTCGGTTACAGTTGATCTAAAATCGGGCTCTATCAGGCCACATTTTTTTTTACCGAGAACCGACCTCAAACAGGAGCCTGCGTTGAGCTCTCGGTAGAGTTTCGAAGGAGGCCTCATCGGGCCAAAATCAGATGCAGCTCAGGGCTTGTTCCAGCCCTCTCCCTGGCCGTGAACGGACTTCAATCTGTCCTCTAAACAGAGGGTCAAGCGAGCTGCATGGAGCAGCTCTCGGCAAGGCTGAGGACGGACCCATGCAAAGGAAATCACGTCCAGGTGGGCTGCACAGCGCTGGGCCTAACCAAAAATGCAGGTGGGCTGCAATGTTGGGCCTCACCAAGGCTACAGGAAGGCCACACCACGCATGCAACGGTGGGCAACTTCCTGCTCCATGTAAAATGGGTGGGCTGCACCTAAGCAGTCGACCTAGTAGTAGACACCATACGTGGCCGTTGATGGACTGCACCACACGCCCTAGTGGGCCACACCTTATGACCAGTTGGGCCGTACCCTGTTGTGGGCTCCACTTCAACGTCAGATGGGTCTCTCACAGTGGAACATTGCCATGGGGTCTCACATCTGGGGGCTGTTGGGGGCCTTGCACAAAACCTTAGGATCTAGCTGCCTGAACAAACCAGAATTATGGGATAATAATGCAATGAAAATCAATCAAAGTACAATCACACACCACACGAGAGATTTTTACGTGGAAAACCCTTAAACAGGTAAAAACCACGGGACCTCGTCCAGATCAACAATCCACTATGAAAGTAGAACGTTACAACCGATCACAAGCACACACAGCTTGAATCAAACCTTCTTCGCTTACGCAGGAGCGGATAAACAATAATAGAATAAAAAGAAAACTGAGAGATCTCACCGATCACGAGGACGTAGAAGCGCTGAGACGACGGCTCCCTTCCACAAGCTTCCTCTCTCTCTTTTCTCTCACTCTCTCACCCTAAACCCTTTAGCAAAATCCTTGCAAAGCCTTTAGGAAACCCTCTTGTATTTTTCTCATCCATCGAAAAACCCTAGAAAACCCTATGAACCCCTTTTTATAGTTTTAGGAAACTCCTTTCTGCATCCCTGTTGCGAAAGGACTCAAATCCGTAATTTTCTGCAAAAACTGCGTAACCTAGGACTGGTCCTAGCCGCCTAGGACTGGTCGTAGATCACCTACGATTGGTCGTAGACCACCTACGACTGGTCGTAGCTCACCCAGGACTGGTCATAGACGGAGGAGAAAATTAGCAACAACTCGCTGGACTTTGAGTCGTGCTAGGGCTCAAACCCACGACCGGTCGAGCGCCTCCCACGACCGGTCATGGCTCTCCCACGACCGGTCGAGCAGCGCGATGAAATACTCCAATTTTTCACCCGTTGCTCCATCTCTCCTCTGATCTGAGGAGGAAAATCCCATCAGGGGCTCTGTGCACTGGTGGATCACGCCACATGTAACAGTGGTCCTCACCATTATGTGCAGCAGACCGCACTCTGTCTGAAAATAGTTGGCGGGCCGCACCATGTAAAACAGGTTGGCAAGCCACATCCAAACTCGGGTGGGCCCCACCATGCATGCTGGTGGGCCGCACTTGAGGAAATCTCTGTGGGCTGCACCATATTCAAAGTCATGTGGGCTATACCACATGCAACGTCAGCAGATCTCATGGGTTGCACCCATTCCAAAGGGTAGACACCCCATTACTATGGGCCTCATTTCCTAGTGGACTGATTCATGACAAGCCCTACACTAGCCCCTATGAGCCGTGTATGCAGCATGGGCTGACATGCTCAGGCCAAACAAAGCCCACCTTGCCCAGTTTTGGGGTGATTAGGCGTAGTAGAAGTGGGCTCTGATTGGGCCCAGTTTATAGTAAGATGGGGACACGTGTTTGATGGGTTTGATCGCCCTTGGTTGTAGCTCAAATGACTTTAGGTTGGGGCCTTCCAACCCTTATGTATTAAAACTCATGGCACATTGACTAATGTAAATAAATTTGTACAAGGAGTAACATGAGTGGCGTAAATACACCATCTTCTCAAGGAAACTTACCTCTAGGAGCATTCTACGCCTTGTCTGATGATGATTTCCTCCCCTTAAGCTTTTCACCCCTAACTAGACCAAAAATAATATCTTTATTAGGGTAAATGGCTAGCTAGGCTAATGATAAACTGCGCATGGAAATAAACTGCATTCACTTGATTTATCTATTTAACATGAAAATTTTCATGCTTACTATTGTTTGGCCTGTTGACTCCTCTGAACTGAATACTCTAGTCATTCATGTTATATATCTTACATAAACTCAGTTAGAGTGTATTGATAGAAATATATGTATTGTTCCTCATCCCCTTTTCCTATTATGATCTATGCTGCTATAACACACATTTTGTTAAAATCTCTCCATGAAAAATCCTAACAAAGGAGAATCTATGCTTGGGGTATAACTAGACTAGTTGTGACCTAAGTAGGGCCCTGGCATGGAGGTTTTGGTTGTGGTGTTTTGACCATGGGGTTGACCATTCATGTGGGGTTTCACCTAATTGACTTGGAAATGACTTCACAACCTTTCTAAATACCGCTGTTTACTCTTCCGTGCACCATTCACGCTGTCACGGTTTAATCGCCCCATTTGGTAAATTCAATGTTTCATTCCCAGTCGGCATTGATGGTGGCCCCTTCATGTTGAATTGATCGACCACATGCTAGTGGGTACTGCACACACCCTAAGAAGGTAGCCTTATGGGCTGGGGATGGTAGTTATGAGATATTATGTCTGAGTCGTTGGCCTACGCTGGGCCATGCGCTCCCCGTAATGACCATGAGCTTACTTAAATCGGCTGGTTATAATTAGACTAATAATGGGCTGGCAATTCATGCATACATGGCATGTTATGATGGCTTGGATCATTATGCCCATGCGATTACGCTGAGTGTTACGCTTATGACCAGTCATTCGATTATGATAATGACTCGGATCATCATGCCTATGCAATTACGCTGAATGTTGCGTTGATGACTAGTCTTATTCCTAGGTGATGACCCAAATGTCCGTACGGATGTTTCACGCGGGACATAGGCTGTCTGGATGTTTTACCTAGGCCGACAATTGCATTTACATATTCATGTATTTAATAAAACTACATCTACTGTATTTTAGATTATTTGTATGTCTTTATATTATTCCTTGTTTAGGGCGGCCGTGTGTAATCTTGATGGGAGATCACACTAAGTTGGCCACTCATCTATCAATGTTCAACTGCACAGAGGATACAGGGACAGATGGGCTTGCGGCGGATTTAGAGATAGCTGAAATTGAGGAGGAGCCTTACAACAAGGAGT
This sequence comes from Magnolia kwangsiensis, assembly GCA_037074715.1. NCBI lineage: Eukaryota > Viridiplantae > Streptophyta > Magnoliopsida > Magnoliales > Magnoliaceae > Magnolia > Magnolia kwangsiensis. The sequence continues at coordinate 73,297,014 of CM073584.1, forward strand.
CGTACCAAGAGGTGGCTACTTATTTCTGATTAAATCAGTAGATTATTTGCTTATTATCATTTCAGTTCATTTTGGGATTTAAGGTTTTGTATGTGAGCCCCAATTGAGTGGCCTAGGATATTGTTACTACTTGAGTTTCATTTATACTACGCTTGGTTCCATTAATTGTACTTTGATTAAGTTTGACTATCCTTTTTCTTATCAGTTAACACCCGAATTTTCAAGAAATGAGTGGTATGCTTGGGTCTCGAAAATCGGGGCATTACAAGTTGGTATCAAAGCGGAGTATGAGATAGCCTAGTTGTGGGACCAACATACGAACCTTAAGAGGTTAATTTAAGAAAAACTTGGAAACTCTCCCTTAGAAGGATAACTAGGATGAATAAACATAGAAACAGAACACTTAATCCCCTTATTAGCAGAATGAACAACTTAGAATTCCTTGAGAGACGACAAGTTAGTCATTTGAACTTAGAAACGGAAACCTTAGCTGCGTTGAAAAATCCAAACCAAAAATGCTAATTTAAGGATGAACTCCCTTGCCATGCAATTATCAAGCTCTTTGAATGGTTCTACTGACTACGGACCATTCCTCTCCCTTCGATTCCCTGAACCCCGAAAATCTAATCTCGCAGGAAGTCATGCCACCGGTAACGTGATCCCGTCAGACCAACACGGTCAGCATGAACCCCATTCCGTCGACAGAGCACCAGTAAGGGCACAACCCTGTTTACACCCAGGGTCTTCTGCCTGGAGTGACGAACGAAGATGCAAGGTCGGAAGCTGTAGGAGACTCTCCCTCTCCTCAGATCTTTACATCAGGGTTGCTCACAATACTTTGGGCAATGGATGCCTTCGGCCAATGTATATGAAGATACGCCTATAGGAGCTGTCACCTTCACAGCCTTCACACAGATGGCAGCAACTATGCAGCAGCAGCAGGCTGCCTTCATGCAATAGCAACAAGATTCGCACGCTCTAATGATGGAAACCCTGTGAAGTCGTGGGGGGCATCACGTGATACAGAGGCGCGAGACACCGACATATTCGATCGCTTCTTGAGGCTCCACCCACCAACTTTCATAGGAGCGTCTGATCCAGTTCAGGGCGAGAATTGGTTGGCAAGGATCGCCAAGATGATGAGGCTACTGGAGTGCTTCGATGCTCACAAGGTCAGCTGGACCACGTACCTGCTTGAGGGTGAGGCTGAAAATTGGTGGAAAGACATATAAAGAAGCATGTCAATCAGGTATGCCTGGACCTGGGCCGACTTCAGGATAAAATTCCTGGAGAAAAATTTTCTACGAACTTGCTGAAGTGAAAGGATTGCGCAGTTCCTAAAGCTGGAGTAAGAAAACCTCACGATTGCCCAGTATGAGGTGAAATTTGATGAACTATCTCGATATGTAGCCAAAGCCCTCGAGGATGAGGAGTGCAAACTAGAGAAGTTCAAGGAAGGACTGAGACCCGGGATACAATCCCGTCTGTGCACCTGGGACTTTGGGGATTTCTTAGAGCAATTGGATAAAGCGATGGGAGTGGAGAGAGACTTCGAGCACACCCTGAGGAACCACCCTCTAGCTAGAGACACCCAGTTCAGGCCAAGGCAGGCGCCTCCCACTCCCATAGGGGGCCCAGACCATTGATCGCGCGAGCGCCGCCTTTGTCTCTTGGCAGAAGCTGCGGGTATTGCGGAAAGGTAAATCACAGCACCCAGAACTGCTTTCAGAGGATGTGAGATCAGGGTATTCCGCCCTAGATGCACTGACCACCGCAGAACCAGACTTCAGTAAGGGCAGCGCCCAGGCCTCAGCAGCCCAGATAAGGTCCCCCAACTCAATAAAGAGCTCTCCAAGCTAGGGTATACGCCATTGCTGCTACAGAAGCAGAGCAGGACCCCCGCGGACTATCCACGACACAACCCACATTAACGATACCCCGTACTTACTCTTTTTGATTCTGGTGCAACTCTATCCATTATTGATTCTGCTATCGCATCTAAACTAGCTTTGAACACCACTAGAATGTATGTTCCTTTAGTTATAGCATCCCCAATGGGAAAGTTTGTGGAAATCGATAAAGTATGTAGAGCATGTCCCATCATGCTCACAAATCGTGAGGTTTCTGTGGACTTAATTATCATGCCTATCAGACATTTTGACGTCATCCTTGGGATAGACTGACTCCCGTTGATGCGTGAGGTCATGGATTGTTGTGACAAAACAGTGACAGTATCCATCCTAGGACAGGCCTCTTTCACCTTAAGGGGAGGGGCAGGTGCCGAGAATTCGAGAGCTTGCAGGCTTTAGAGGAAGCTTGGACAGTAGAAGTCACCATCAGGCAGATACCAGTAGTCCAAGATTTCCCCGAAGTGTTTCAAGAAATACCAGGACTACCACCTAGAAGAGCAATAGACTTCTGCATCGACCTCAAGCTAGGAAATTCTCCTATATCACTCCCTTCGTTTCACATGCCTCCTTGCGAGATGGAGAAATTGAGGAGTCAGATTGATGAGCTACTAGCTTAAGGCTTTATCTGTCCTAGCATTTTCCCTAGGGAGCGCCAGTCCTCTTTGTTAAAAAGAAGGACGGGTTAATGCGTCTCTGTATAGACTACAAAAGATTGAACGATATGACAATTAAGAACAGATATCCCCTACCGTGTATCGACAATCTATTTGATCAGTTGAAAGATACCAAGTACTTCTCCAAAATAGACCTACGTTCAAGATATCACCAGTTGAGGATTAGGGATGAGGACATCCCGAAGACGGCCTTCAGGACTCGTTACGGGTACTACAAGTTCCTGGTGATGTCTTTCAGTCTCATGAATGCTCCGGTAGTTCTTATGGACCTTATGAACTGGGTCTTCATGCCTTACCGAGATCGGTTCGTAATCGTGTTCATTGATAACATCTTGGTTTACTCCAAAAGCCAAGAGGAGCATGAACATCATCTACGTATGATTCTAAGTACACTAAAGGATAACCAACTGTATGCTAAGTTGTATAAATGTGAGTTTTAGGAGAAGGAAGTAAAATTCTTAGGGCACGTAGTAAAAGAAGATGGAATAGTGGTCGATCCAGCTAAGGTAGAAGCGGTATCTAAGTTGGAGCAGCCCACTACAGTGACCAAAGTTTGGAGTTTCCTGGGTATGGTTGGGTACTACAGACGCTTTATTAAGGAATTCTTCAGGATTGCGTGACTGCTCACTCAATTGGCAAAGAATAATGCCCGATTTACATAGGATGTGGACACCGAAGCGGCGTTCCAGGAGCTGAAAATGAGACTAACTTTTACATCGGTGCTCACTCTCCCACAAGAAGGGGGAAAGTTCGTGATATATAATGATGCCTCAAAGTTGGGTCTCAGCTGCATTCTAATGCAGAACGATAGAGTGATCACTTACGTCTCTCGCCAATTGAAGAAGCACGAGGAGAACTACCCAAAGCATGACCTAGAATTGGCAGTGGTGGTTTTTGTCTTAAAAATATGGAGGCATTACTTGTACGGAGAGGATTTTCAGTTATTCTGTGATCATAAGAGCCTGAAGTATATATTCACGCAGAAGGACTTAAACATGCGCTGGTGTCATTGGATGGAGACTCTTAAAGATTTCTACTTCGATATCTCATATCACCCTGGCAAGGAAAACTCTGTAATTGATGCTCTGAGTCGGAAGAAGAAGTATGAGTTGGTGGCCACTGTGATGCTCAAGGAGTGGGAGATGATGGAGTTCGTACAGGACTTCGATATCTAGCTCACCCTCAACGAACCTGATGCCTACGTGGCTCTACTAACTGCAGAGCCAACCCTGGTCCGACACATGATCTCCGCACAAGACCAAGATGAATGGCTCGCCAAGATGAAAGAAAGGTGCAAGAATGAAGAGATGCTTGACTGGAGGGTTGGTGATGATGGTGGTCTTTGGTATCAGGGACAAGTATGCGTTCCAAACGATGCCGAATTGAGGAAGAAAGTAATGATAGAAGCCTACCATTCTAAGTTAGCCATCCACCCAGGAAGCACTAAAATGTACAATGATGTAAAAAAGTTATACTGGTGGAGCAACATGAAGAGGGACATCGCCGACTTTGTGGAAAAATGCAGGGTATGTCAAAAGATCAAGGCCGAGCATCACAAGGCTGCTGGCCTCCTTCAGTCACTACCTTTAGCCGAGTGGAAATGGGACAACATTTCTATGAACTTCATATCTAGCCTCCCTAGGACGCAAAGGAAACACAATTCGATCTGGGTCATTGTCGATAGATTGACAAAGGCCGTCAGATTCCTCTTGATCTGCACGACAGACTCCATCGATAGCTTAGCAAAGTTATACATCCGGGAAGTCATGTGATCCTATGGAGTTCCACGAGAAATTATATCAGATCGAGACTCCAGATTTACCTCTGCCTTCCGAAAGAGGCTGCAGGAAAAATTAGGCACGGAACTCAAGTTTAGTACGATGTTCCATCCTTAGACAGATGGACAGACAAAAACTGTAAATCAAATTCTGGAAGATATGCTAAGGGCATGCGTCCTGAACTTTTAGGAAAATTGGGACGATCACCCGACACTAGTAGAATTCGCGTATAATAATAGCTTCCAGTCCAGCATTGGCATAGCACCGTATGAGGCTCTTTATGACACCTTTGTCGTGCCCCTCAGTGTTGGGTAGAATTAGGAGAAAGAAATTTGTTAGTTCCTGAGCTGGTTCAGGCTACTACCCAGGTCATTAACGTGGTCAGAAGACGTCTGTGCACCACCCAAAGCAGACAGAAGAGCTATGTAGATAATCGACGTCGCAACTTGGAGTTTGAAGCTGGTGACCACATATTCCTGAAGGTGTCCCCTATGAAGGGTCTGATGAGGTTCGGACTGAAAGGGAAGCTAGCACCGCGTTTTATCGGGCCTTTTAAGATTTTAGAATGTGTGGGAGCCATATCATACCTCCTTGCACTACCTACCGCACTGACTAGTATCCACAACTTCTTTCACATATCCATGCTAAAAAAGTATACACCAGACAAGTCGCATATTTTTCGCTAGGAGCAGATCGAGCTGACAAATAACGCCTCTTACACTAAAGAACCTATCCGTATCCCGGACCACAAGGAGCAGGTCCTACAGACAATGACTATAACTCTAGTCAAGGTTCTTTGGTGGCACCATGGGGCAGAAGAAGCGACGTGGGAACGAGAAGCGGAAGTTAGAAAAAAGTACCCTTACTTGTTCAGCGACACACCGCAGGTAATTTCGAGGACAAAATTTTTTTTGGGGGTAGACTGCAACACCTCGTACCACTAGTACACGGGTGTTACCTTTTAAACCCACATTCACCTAAACAAGATTGGATTATCAAAAACTTGAATTCAACATACACAGGATGGGAATTTCGGTCAACATTAAAGTCATCTATCAAGGTCTCCAAGAGCTAGAACTCGGCCTACGATAGTCGGGAAGGCGAGGGTATTCGAGTACTCTAAATTAAAGCCATTGTGTCGATTAATGTTGGTACAACACACCTATTACTAACACTTAAAAATTTATTAGTGACAAACCAAGCCTTCATCATAACCAGTACCTTATATTAACCATTGAAAACAAATATCAGGCCGTAAGACCCGTATCTTAGCCTGTACCGTTCCTTATACCTTCGCGGTCCTCGCGGTCGAATTTCGGTGACCCGCGATCTGCTATTGACATTTACGTGCGATCCCGAGTCATATCCCTCATTCCAGAGTCGGCTCAACTCGAGACTTGTACCCTTACGATCGTACCGTCGCCGCGGTTCCGATGCCACGTCTCACGCACCAAGGCGATACATGGGCTAGAAGATGTGGGCCCGTGTTCAGTTTGAGGAAAATGTCGCGTGTTGTAATTCCGAGAGAATCTCTACGACACATCACATCAATCAATCAAAGTACAACCCATCACTCCATCCCATCCCCAAGTACAACTACCCTCCCCAAAAGTCAATACTCTTCTTACACAAGTACACATCTATCACTCACCCATCACACCCCATCACTCACCCATCCCTCTCTCTCTCATATCTCTCTCTCTCATTCTCCAAGCAACTCCAACGTTCAAGCCTTTCAAGAGAGAGCCATGTGTGGCCCACCTTCCTACCTCTCATCTCCACCATCAAAGCCTCATCTCAACCGTTGGATCATGTTCATTGGAGCTATATAACGCGTTAATGGAAGAAGGACAAAGAGATCTTGAGGTGGGTGTTCATTATCTCATTGTTTTGATTTAGGGTCCACATATGGTGGGACCCATCTTGATGTATGCATTGTATTGAGGGGCCCATAGTGGTGGGGCCCCTCCTCCATCCTTTTTCCCTCTCTTTCTCTCTCTTCCTTTTGTTTGTTGTTATTGTTGTTTGGTGTTGATGTTGATGAGGTGTGTGGCCCATCATGTTGAGTTTGATCCACACCGTCCGAATACGGGACCCACCATTAATGCCCGTCCATTTGGATAGGCCTGGATGAAGGAAAAAATACAAATATCAAGTTGATCCAAAGCTTTGGTGGGCCACTGCGTGAACCCACCTTGATGTGCGGGTGCTGGATGCCCATAATGTGCGTCCCACATCGGCACATCTATTCATTTTATCCAGGCCACAGGCTCACCTAATCCTGATCGACCGGGTTCAGGCATCCAGCAGATACTGCTAGACTGTATGAAATGGAAATATAAATATCAACTTGATCCCAAAATGGGTGGGCCATTGGCATGGCACCACACTGATGTATGTGTACCATCACACTGTCCATCTGCTGGATGTGTAGGGTCCACCTTGAGGTATGTATAACCACCGTCCATCAGGGACGGTGGGATCCACCGTGATTTATATGATTTATCTCCACCGTCCAGAGGCTTTCTAGACGGTGGGATTCCACCGTAATGTAAGTGTTTTATTGATGCCACCCACCTTGCTCATGTGCTGCATCCATGCAGCGTGGGACCCGTTTAATGGTTTGTAACCCATCCCAGCCGTACGTCCATTTTCTGGACGGTGGGTGTAAGACCCGTATCATAATCCGTACTGTTCCATCGCTTCCCGCGATCCTTCTCGTCAAATTTCAGCAATCCGCGACCTGTAGTTGACGTTGCGCACTACTGTAAGTCGTATCCTATTCATTTGAGCCAGCTTAATCCGAGACTTGTATCGTTGCGACCGCACCGTCGCCGCCGTTCCAACGCCGTAACTCACGCACCGATCTGATACCCAGACGATGAGATGCGGACCCGCGTTCAGTTCAAGGAAAAATACCCTCGTTGTAAATCCCAAGAGAATCTCTACGAAGTGTCAAATCAATCCCATCAATCAATCACCCATCAATCACTTAATGTCAAGTACAAGCACCCATGCTTCCTTTCTCCACAAGTCAAGCAACCACCCAAGTCAACAATACATCACCTCACCCATCACTCACATCCATCAACCATCACCCCATCACTCACCTCACATCCCTCTTACATCTCACCTCTCTATCTCATTTCTCAACACAACTCCAAGCAAGGAAGAGAGAGCTCACGTCCAAGCTCTCTTCCATGAGAAAGAAGCGATTTTAGTGGCCCACTTCCCATCTCCAAATCCCATCATCCTAGCCATCCATTTCCCATCTCCACCATCAAAGTGAAGCTCTAGGAGACCGGCATCCCGACGGACCAAGAAGATGAAGTGGTGGGTGCTTTGATAGAGTAGTTTACTTGTTTTTACGATGGGCTAAGTGAGGCCTACCGATCAATGGTGTGGATCTCACTTGGGACCCTAAGATATAGCCAATGGCTCATCTTGATCATCAAGATCATTCCATGATGGGGCCATTCTCCATGGACCCCATCATGATGTTTACTTTCCTTGTATTAAAGAGGTCATCTAGACCGTCCATTTCTAGTGGAGTGGGATCTCCACCGTTGATCTTTTGTTTGATGGTCCATATGCAATGGGCCCTTTGATGTATGATTGGATGATTAAAACGGAGGGCCCATAGTGCCAGGGGTCCCTCCATCACGCGTGTCTCACTCTATCTCTCTCTCCCTCTCTTTTCATTTATTTTTTTTATTATTTCCTTGTGTGTGATGAAATGGCTGGATGGCCCACTTGGATGGACCCCACCTTAAAGTAAGTATTTTATCCAAGTCATCCATGAGTGGGCCCACCTTATATGCATTGTACCCACACCACCTATTATGTGGTAGCCCAACTAGGCAAGGCCCACTTAAAATTTGTATTTAGTCCAAAAGAGTCCAGTGACGTCTGGACGTCACTGGAATGAAAACACAAATATTGGCTTATTTCTAAAACTTTGGGAAAGACCACTTGTATAGGCCCCATCTTGTTGTATGTATTCAATCCATGCCGTCCATCCCATTTGGAGGTCCATTTTAAGTGTTAAAATGAAAGATGGGGTTGATCGGAGCATTTGGTGGGCCATAGTTTTAAAAATGGTATCATTACCATTGAACTCTACCAAAACTCTTCCTACACGCTGAAAAATGGCCGATATTGGTCTTGATGGGTGTATTTTGTGCTTGGGAATACAATGGACGGAGTGGATGCACTTCAAACGGGCCCCGCATATGAAAAACCGCAGAAAATATTTTTTTTCAAAAAAAAAATATAAGCAAAGCAGCAGCTCTGCTGCTGCCGTCAAAGCCGCAGGCGCTGCCTGCGGCCTTACAGCGCGCCGGCGGACAGCAGCCCACGGCCCCTACCATGGGCCCCACATGATGTATATTTTGTATCCACGCCGTCCAATAGGTGGCCCACATTCTGAGGTGGGCCCTCCCCAAAAATGAGGTCCATCCAAGACTCAGGCGGCCCACACCACAAGAAACAGTGGTGATTAAATTCTACCATTGAAATCCTTTTGGGGTCCACAAAAGTTTTTGATCAAACCGAAATTTATTTTTCCTATTCACTCAGGTCCCTGTGACCTTATAAACGGGTTGGATGGATTATAAACATTACCACATGGGACCCACAGTGATGTAAGTGCCTAACTCCACCGTCCACACGGACGGTGGAGCCCACTGTATGCATGTGTGAGTGTACGTGTGTGTGTGCGTGCGTGTGTGTGTATGCATGTGTGAGTGCACATGTGTGTGTGCGTGTGTGTGTATGCGTGTGTGTGTGTATATATATATATGTATATATAATATTATATTATATATACATATACTGTACATAAATTATATATTATATATTATATTAAAATATGATTATGAGGGTGGGCCTTCAGGTGACCCCCACCATGATGCATGCGTTGCATCTCACCGTCTATCCATTTAAAAAAAAAAAAAAAAAATTCATGTCTTGAGCTGAAAATGAGCCAGATCTATGGTTCAAATGGGCCCACTTTGGTATGTATATAGGGCCCATGTTGATCCATTTATGACCATTCATTTAGGCCCACCTTGGTGCACATCTATGGCCATGGGATTAAGCCCATTTGGCATATGTAATGCCCATGGGTTTGGGCCCATTTGACATGTGCAATGCCCATGGGATCCGGCCCATTTATCCTATATAAGGCCCACGGGTTTCAAGCCCATTTGATACATATTAAAGCCCATGGGATCAAGCCCATTTGATGTGCATGAAGCGCAAATGGAGTGACCCATTTGACATATTTAAGCTCATGTGTGTAGGCCCACTTTGATGTATTTCATGGCCCATGGGTCATGGACCATTGCAATGTATATAAGGCTCATTGGTGAGGCCCATTAATGCAACCCATTTGGTGAATGTGAGGCCCATGTAATACGACCCATTTGATATATCTAAAGCCCAGGGATCGAGGCCCAATGGATGTCCTTAGGGTCCATTGCAATGTACATTTCTCATGGTTCGTGAAATAATATTTATGGCAAGCCGTGCCTAGGAAACAATGTTGGTTAAATGTCCGCATTGTAACTCTCTTTAGGGCCTATTGATAGGTCCATACCCGTTGCTATTCATTGCCTTATAACATGCTTAGTATAATCTCTTAACTCATGCCCATACGTATCATATGTATGCTTGATATGAGTAATGACTGATCATAACATACGCCATTGGGCAGACCATTTACGGGACTCGTTATGTGACTGAGTGCCCCACATGATCGCGCAGTACGCGCTGGATTGCTGCATGTTTTGACAGCGTGATTCATGCATCTCGCATACGTGTGACTTAATCACTGCACGCCGTAGCGACATCAGGGTCGTGGCTCCACAGGTACATCGTGGATAGCAGTATTGGATACCGAAAATACTTATTCTAGCACTGTGGGCACTTAGGATGTCCTTGGGTGAGAGTCCCAGAACCTTTTTGGTACCAGGAGATGCTCCAACATCTAGACCGAGTGGATACACGAGCGCCCGAGTGCCGAATACCAGTAGGCCCTGTCTCCCACTGTGTCGTGGTCGGTTGGAAAGGGGTGTGGCCTTATCCGCCTGAGTGAGGGGGCTATAAGCTAGGCTGAGTTTGACCAGCTCACAAATGAGCCCGCTATAGACGAGCTGGGTAGGTATTGGTAGACTACTGGCCAGGCGGATAGTGAGGTCTATTCTGTTTGCTTGACTGTGCAGCTAGGGAGGTGGCAGTCACTGCGAGGTGTATTAGACCCCGGTGATATCCAGAGAGGAACTGTACTGATATGTGTACATGATGAGTACCGACTTGCTTGGGTTACATTTCGCATATGACATTCGGCTATGTAGGCCTTGCATTGCATCGGTGTGGCTGATGGCGTTCATATCTCGCATCATGCCTTGCATTATATAGCCTTGGTATATTCATGGACTTACCTCATACTTCCGCATTACCTGATCTTGTACACTCGGCGTTTGCCCTCCGCACACACTTACACCACCCTCTAAGCTTTTGTAAGCTTATGCACGACCGTTGCGTGCAGGTAGCGTTGGACAGCAGCAGCGCTGAGACAGGAGTGCATATCAGGACCTTTTTTGGAGCTTTTTGATCACCTTGTATTTCTCTTTCTGCATTGTACTTGAAGATTTTGATATAGTGGATATGTGGTGATGTTGTTTTGTGACTTGGTTATGCTTATGGTTATGCTCCATTACAAAAAAAAAATCATTCTGAAAATCCTCCTTATAGGATCGCAGGATCGAAATCTCGCATTTGATTACCAGGAGCCGAGAATGGGGCACTACGGAGGCTGTCGGCACCGGATTCGGCAATCGGGATTCATGTGAATCCGAATTTTAGATTTGGGGCGTGACAGAAGTTGGTATTAGAGCATAACTTGGGAATACCTGAGGATCACATCACATATCTACTATAAGTAGGTTTCGAGTCTGAATGATTTAGCGATTTTCTGACATAGACCCTTAATGTAAGTGCCTTCGAGAATTCTCAAGACTGATAGGCCATTGTTCCTTCCTGTAGGAGACATTATGGCTAGAAGAATGACCCGAGCGAATCCCGCTCCACCACCTGCGACTCCCGCACCACCACCCGCAGCTCCTGCTTTACCACCTGCTACTCCTACTCCACCACCAGATAGTCCTGCCTTTGAGCCTGAGGATGCCACTCATTTTCCTGAGACTGGTGCGGATCCGACTGTACCTGTGAGTGCTACTCAGCTGCAGCAGATGTTTCAGGTGATGACCGCCATTCTTCAGGGGCAGAGCAGGCGTCCCACAGTGTCACCAGCCGAGGCTGAGCAGGAGCGTGCGAGCGCTCTTTTCAAGGATTTTCGACGGCATGATCCCCCACATTTTTGGGGTGAGCCAGACCCTACTGCTGTAGAATTGTGGTGCTCCGAGGTGGAGAAGATATTCGACACCATGAGATGTACGACCCAGCAGCGAGTTCCATTAGCTGTATTCCTTCTGCAAGGCAAGGCTCAGTATTGGTGGGCATCTGTGGCCCGATCGGTAGCCGCCGATTTTGAGTGAACTTGGGAGGACTTTATAGACTGGTTTGACCGGAAGTTCTTTCCCGAGCATGTGCGACAGCAGCGCACACTTGAGTTTGAGACTTTGGTCCAGGGAGACATGTCTGTGTCCCAGTATGAGGCTCGGTTCGTCGCACTATCAAGATTTGCGACATATCTTGTTGATGATGAGGGGCGGAAGGCCCGCCGTTTTGAGAACGGCTTACGTCCTGCCCTCCGGAGCCGTGTGATCGGACACATGCTTCCGACATTTGAGGAGATAATAGAGAGGGCCTTGATATATGAGACAAATTGGGCCAGTGTGCAGAGAGCCCGCGATCAGAGGGGAGATCAGAAGAGGAAGGCACCCTCTAGTAGTTCCCATCAGCAGCATCGTTTACAGCAGTGGCGCATGACCCGCCCAGCATTCCGAGCACCAGCAGTACCCCCAGCACCATCTTCGAGATCGTTTACAGGTACTTACTTTGGGTGCGGTCGTACAGGGCATCATAGGCACGAGTGTCTCCATCCGCAGCAGCTGCAGCAGCCGAGGGCACCACATCCACCTCCACGACAGCCACCACAGCAGCAGCGACCACAGCACCAGCCTCCTATACCTCCCCCGCAGCAGTAGAGGAAGCACGTTAGGCCCCCACAGCGACCACAGCAGCAGCAGAGACCTCAGAGGGGACCTGCACCTCCCCAGCAGGCTCAGGGCAGATTCTATGCCGCCCAACGGGACCCTCAGTCGTCAGGAGGGGTCATCGAGGGTACTCTTCCTGTCTCTGTATGCATTGCACGTGTACTATTTGATTCTGGTGCATTGTATTCATTTGTCGCCGATGATTTCTGCCGATCGACCGGTTTGCCGTTGGAGTCTGCCCGTGAGGATTTGGTAGTATCGACGCCATTAGGGAAGACCGCAGTGTTGGGTCAATTTTGCGTGTCTTGTCCTATTTTGATTAAGGATATCTTCTTGCCTGCCGACCTATTTGTATTGCCGATGTCCGGTTTTGATATTATCCTGGGCATGGACTGGCTTGCCGAGTACTACGCCATATTTGACTGCTCTGCGAGGACAGTCACGTTCTGCATACCCGGCATGCCAGAGTTTCAGTTTGTTACCGAGCCCAGAGGAGGGCAGCTTTCTTGCCTATTATCGTGTGCCGTTGAGGAGCCAACTACTTTGAGTATCGACCAGCTGCCGGTTGTTTATGGTTTTCCTAATGTGTTCCAGGAGATTCCGGGATTACCACCTCGTCAGCATACTGAGTTCCAGATTGATCTTATGCCCGGTACCGCGCCTATTTCAAAGGCCCCGTATCGTATGACACCATTGGAGTTACGGGAACTGCAGAAGCAGTTGGATGAGTTGCGCGAGCTAGGCTCTATTCGTCCGAGCAGTTCACCGTGGGGAGCTCCGGTACTCTTCGTAAAGAAGAAGGATGGCTCGTTGAGGCTTTGCGTAGATTACCGCGAGCTCAACAAGGTCACAATCAAGAACAAGTACCTGCTTCTGAGGATCGATGACTTATTTGATCAACTGCAGGAGGCGTAGTTCTTTTCAAAGATAGACTTGCGGTTCAGTTATCATCAGGTTCGGGTTCGAGTGAGGATATCCTGAAGACAGCCTTCAGGACGCGATACAGTCATTTTGAGTTCCAGGTCATGTCCTTCGAACTGACCAATGCGCCCGCAGTATTCATGCAGTTGATGAACGAGGTCTTCCGTCCGTATCTTGATCAGTTTGTCGTGGTGTTTATTGACGACATTCTGATATATTCGAGGACTCGTGAGGAGCATGAGTGACATCTTGAGATTACATTGCAGACCCTCCGTGTACACCAGCTTTACGCGAAGCTGGAAAAGTGCGAGTTCTGGCAGGCGGAGGTGAAGTTCCTCGGCCATGTAGTACGAGGCAGGGTTCGCTGTAGACCCCTTGAAGATTGATGCCGTGCGTCAGTGGGACCAGCCCACGAACGCATCCGAGATCCGCAGTTTTCTTGGTTTGGCGGGTTACTACCGACGTTTTATTGAGGGATTCTCTCGCATTGCAGCCCCGTTGACCAGGTTGACCCGGAAGGGTGCCGAGTTCATTTGGAACGACGCTTGTGAGCAGACGTTTATGGAGTTGAAGGACCGCCTCACGTCCGCTCCTGTCCTCACTCTTCCCTCTGGGAGTGGTGAATTTGTTGTATTTACTGATGCCTCACGAGTTGGCTTAGGTACTGTCCTGATGCAGCACAGGAAGCCGGTGGCTTATGCGTCCCGACAGCTCAAGGTCCATGAGCTGAACTACCCTACGCACGATCTGGAGCTGGCAGCGGTTGTCTTTGCGCTGAAAGTGTGGAGACACTATCTTTATAGGGTGAGATTCGAGCTCTTCTCCAACCATAAGATCTTGAAGTATTTATTCTCACAGTTCGAGCTGAACATGAGGCAGAGATGTTGGATGGAACTCCTGAAGGACTACGATTTTGATCTTCAGTACCACCCGGGCAAGGCGAACGTGGTGGCGGATGCCCTCAGTCGTCAGCCACGAGGCCTGGTGGTGTATATGATGATTCAGGAGTGGAGGATGCTCGAGGATATAGTAGAGTACGACTTTGAGTTTGGTCTGCAGTCATCTATCGTTTAGCTATCGAGCTTGTCGATTCAACCCTCTCTTGTCGCAAGGGTGATCGAGGCTCAGCAGACAGACGATTCGTTACAGGATTACCGAGCGGAGGCAGCATCTGAGAGTCAGACGGATTGCAGATTGGTTCTGACGGTGGACTTCACTTCAGAGGCCGATTATGTGTCCTGGATATTCCTGATTTACGTCGAGATCTTATGACCGAGGCACATCGATCGCGTTTCTCTATCCACCCTGTCTCGACGAAGATGTATCGCGATATGAGACTCCAGTATTTTTGGTCAGGGATGAAGCACCAGATAGCCAGTTTTGTGACGGAATGTGACACCTGCCAGCGTGTCAAGGCTGATCATCAGAGACCCCCTGGTCTATTGCAGCCGCTGAGCATCCCGATGTGGAAGTGAGAGCATATATCTACCGATTTTATCTTGGGTTTGCCGAGGACTCAGCGCGGTCATGACGCCATCTAGGTTGTCGTGGACCGTCTGACAAAGTCGGCACATTTTCTTACGATTCGTGAGACTTGGCATACAGATCGGCTCGCCAGGATGTTTATTGATGAGATCGTGAGATTGCATGGTGTTCCCGTCTCGATTGTTTCAGACCGAGATCCGAGGTTCACGTCTCAATTTTGGAGGAGCTTCCAGAGAGCGATGGGCACTGATTTGCAGCTCAGCACCGCGTATCATCCGCAGACCGTCGGTCAGACCGAGAGGGTCAACTAGATCCTTGAGGATATGCTTCGGGCTTGCGCGATTGATTTCGTGGGTAGTTGGGATGAGCACCTGCGATTGGCTGAGTTTGCGTACAACAACATCTATCAGGCGACCATTGGCATGACTCCTTTTGAGGCATTATATGGTAGACCGTGCAGATCTCTGAGTTATTAGACCGAGGTTGGAGAGCGACGTCTCCTACGTCCCGAGCTTGTGCTGCAGACATCAGAGGCTATCAACATCATCAGACAGAGGATGCGCACAGCTCAGAGCCGGCAGAAGAGTTTTGCTGATCGTCGGCATCGTCCCTTGGAGTTTACCGTTGGGGACTATGTGTATCTCAAGGTCTCACCCATGAAGGGTGTAGTTCGTTTTGGGACGAAGGGCAAGCTTGCCCCGAGATTCATAGGACCTTTCGAGATCACTGGGCGCATTGGCGCTGTGGCCTATCGGCTTGCCTTGCCATCGCAATTGTCTGGCGTCCACAACGTCTTCCATGTCTCTCTGTTGAGGAAGTGTGGGTCAGACATCGTTCCTGTTATTGATTGGCAGCCGTTGGAGGTTCGTGAGGACGCTTCTTATATTGAGCAGCCAGTTCGTATCCTTGATCGGAAGGAGCAGGTCCTCAGGACCAAGGTCATTCCCTTGGTGAAGGTGCAGTGGGGCCATCATAGTGTGGATGAGACGTCTTAGGAGCGCGAGACAGAGATCCGCGAGCGTTATCCCCATCTTTTCGATGATTGATTGTATGGTGTATTATGATGCTTGATTATATATTATGTTATGTTTTCTATTTCCTTTTTGAGTTATGGTTAGTTGCGATGATAGTGTAAATTTTGAGGATGAAATTTTTATTAGGTGGGGAGAGCTGTAAGACCAGTATCATAATCCGTACTGTTCCATCGCTTCCCGCGATCCTTCTCGTCAAATTCCGGCAATCTGCGACCTGTAGTTGACGTTGCGCACGACCGTAAGTCGTATCCTATTCATTTGAACTGGCTTAATCCGAGAATTGTATCGTTGCGACCGCACCATCGCCGCGGTTCCAACGCCACAACTCACGCACCGATCCGATACCCAGACGATGAGATGCGGACCCGCGTTCAGTTTGAGGAAAAACACCGCGCGTTACAAATCCGAAGAGAATCTTTACGAAGTGTCAAATCAATCTCATCAATCAATCACCCATCAATCACTTTATGTCAAGTACAAGCACCCATGCTTCCTTTCTCCACAAGTCAAGCAACCACCCAAGTCAACTAATACATCACCTCACCCATCACTCACATCCATCAACCATCACCCCATCACTCACCTCACATCCCTCTTACATCTCACCTCTCTATCTCATTTCTCAACACAACTCCAAGCAAGGAAGAGAGAGCTCACGTTTAAGCTCTCTTCCAAGAGAAAGAAGTGATTTTAGTGGCCCACTTCCCATCTCCAAATCCCATCATCCTATCCATCTATTTCCCATCTCCACCATCAAAGTGAAGCTCTAGGAGACCGGCATCCCGACGGACCAAGAAGATCAAGTGGTGGGTGCTTTGATAGAGTAGTTTACTTGTTTTTACGATGGGCTAAGTGAGGCCCACCGATCAATGGTGTGGATCTCACTTGGGACCCTAAGATGTGGCCAATGGCTCATCTTGATCATCAAGATCATTCCATGATGGGGCCATTCTCCATGGACCCCATCATGATGTTTATTTTCCTTGTATTAAAGAGGTCATCTAGACGGTCCATTTCTAGTGGAGTGAGATCTCCACCGTTGATCTTTTGTTTGATGGTCCATATGCAATGGGCCCTTTGATGTATGATTGGATGATTGAAACGGAGGGCCCATAGTGCCGGGGGTCCCTCCATCACGCGTGTCTCACTCTATCTCTCTCTCCCTCTCTTTCCATTTATTTTTTTTATTATTTCCTTGTGTGTGATGAAATGGCTGGATGGCCCACTTGGATGGACCCTACCTTAAAGTAAGTATTTTATCCAAGTCATCCATGAGTGGGCCCACCTTATATGCATTGTACCCACACCACCTATTATGTGGTGGCCTACCTAGGCAAGGCCCACTTAAAATTTGTATTTAGTCCAAAAGAGTCCAGTGACGTCTGGACGTCACTGGAATGAAAACATAAATATTGGCTTATTTCTAAGCCTTTGGGAAAGACCACCTGTATAGGCCCCATCTTGTTGTATGTATTCAATCCATGCCGTCCATCCCATTTGGAGGTCCATTTTAAGCGTTAAAATGAAAGATGGGGTTGATCGGAGCATTTGGTGGGCCATAGTTTTAAAAATAGTACCATTACCATTGAACTCTACCAAAACTCTTCCTACACGCTGAAAAATGGCCGATATTGGTCTTGATGGGTGTATTTTGTGCTTGGGAATACAATGGACGGAGTGGATGCACTTCAAACGGGCCCCGCATATGAAAAACCGTAGAAAATATGTTTTTTCAAAAAAAAAATATAAGCAAAGTAGCAGCTCTGCTGCTGCCGTTAGACCCGCAGGCGCTGCCTGCGGCCTTACAGCGGGCGGGCGGATAGCAGCCCACGGCCCCTGCCATGGGCCCCACATGATGTATATTTTGTATCCACGCCGTCCAATAGGTGGCCCACATTCTGAGGTGGGCCCTCCCCAAAAATGAGGTCCATCCAAGACTCAGGCGGCCCACACCACAAGAAACAGTAGTGATTAAATTCTACCATTAAAATCCTTTTGGGGTCCACAGAAGTTTTTGATCAAACCGAAATTTATTTTTCCTATTCACTTAGGTCCCTGTGACCTTATAAACGGGTTGGATGGATTATAAACATTATAGTGGGCCCCACATGGGACCCACAGTGATGTAAGTGCCTAACTCCACCGTCCACACGGACGGTGGAGCCCACTGTATGCATGTGTGAATGTACGTGTGTGTGTGCGTGCGTGTGTGTGTATGCATGTGTGAGTGCACATGTGTGTGTGCGTGTGTGTGTATGCGTGTGTGTGTGTGTATATATATATATATATATATATATATATGTATATATAATATTATATTATATATACATATACTGTATATAAATTATATATTATATATTATATTAAAATATGATTATGAGGGTGGGCCTTCAGGTGAGCCCCACCATGATGCATGCGTTGCATCTCACCGTCTATCCATTTAAAAAAAAAAAAAAAAAAACTCATATCTTGAGCTGAAAATGAGCCAGATCTATGGTTCAAATGGGCCCACTTTGGTATGTATATAGGGCCCATGTTGATCCATTTATGGCCATTCATTTAGGCCCACCTTGGTGCACATCTATGGCCATGGGATTAAGCCCATTTGGCATATGTAATGCCCATGGGTTTGGGCCTATTTGACATGTGCAATGCCCATGGGATCCGGCCCATTTATCCTATATAAGGCCCACGGGTTTCAAGCCCATTTGATACATATTAAAGCCCCTGGGATCAAGCCCATTTGATGTGCATGAAGCGCAAATGGAGTGGTCCATTTGACATATTTAAGCTCATGTGTGTAGGCCTACTTTGATGTATTTCATGGCCCATGGGGCATGGACCATTGCAATGTATATAAGGCTCACTGGTGAGGCCCATTAATGCAACCCATTTGGTGAATGTGAGGCCTATGTAATACGACCCATTTGATATATCTAAAGCCCAGGGATCGAGGCCCAACGGGTGTCCTTAGGGTCCATTGCAATGTACGTTTCTCATGGTTCGTGAAATAATATTTATGGCAAGCCGTGCCTAGGAAATAATGTTGGTTAAATATTCGCATTGTAACTCTCTTTAGGGCCCATTGATAAGTCCATACCCGTTGCTATTCATTGCCTTATAACATGCTTAGTATAATCTCTTGACTCATGCCCATACGCATCATACGTATGCTTGATATGAGTAATGACTGATCATAACATACGCCATTGGGCAGACCATTTACGGGACTCGTTATGTGACTGAGTGCCCCTCATGATCGCGCAGTACGTGCTGGATTGCTGCATGTTTTGACAGCTTGATTCATGCATCTCGCATACGTGTGACTTGATCACTGCACGCCCTAGCGACATCAGGGTCATGGCTCCACAGGTATATCGTGGATAGCCGTATTGGATATCGAAAATACTTATTTTAGCACTGTGGGCACTTAGGATGTCCTTGGGTGAGAGTCCCAGAACCTTTTTGGTACTAGGAGATGCTCCAACATCTAGACCGATTGGATACACGAGCGCCCGAGTGTCGAATACCAGTAGGCCGCGTCTCCCAATGTGTCGTGGTCGGTTGGAAAGGGGTGTGGCCTTATCCGCCTGAGTGAGGGGGCTATAAGCTAGGCTGAGTTTGACCAGCTAGCAAATGAGTCTGCTATCGACGAGCTGGATAGGTATTGGCAGACTACTGGCCAGGCGGATAGTGAGGTCTATTCCGTTTGCTTGACTGTGCAGCTAGGGAGGTGGCAGTCACTGCGAGGTGTATTAGACCCCGGTGATATCCAGAGAGGAACTGTACTGATATATATACATGATGAGTACCGACTTGCTTGGGTTGCATTTCGCATATGACATTCGGCTATGTAGGCCTTGCATTGCATTGGTGTGGCCGATGGCATTCATATCTCGCATCATGCCTTGCATTACATAGCCTTGGTATATTCATGGACCTACCGCATACTTCCTCATTACCTGATCTTGTACACTCGGCGTTTGCCCTTCGCACACACTTACACCACCCTCTAAGCTTTTGTAAGCTTATACACAACCGTTGCGTGCAGGTAGCATTGGACAGCAGCAGCGCTGAGGCAGGAGTGCATATCAGGACCTTTTTTAGAGCTTTTTGATCACCTTGTATTTCCCTTTCTGTATTGTACTTAAAGATTTTGATATAGTGGATATGTGGTGATGTTTTTTTGTGACTTGGTTATGCTTATGGTTATGCTCCATTATAAAAAAAAATTCATTCTGAAAATCCTCCTTGTAGGATCCCAGGATCGAAATCTGGCATTTGATTACCAGGAGCCGAGAATGGGGCACTACGGAGGCTGTCGGCACCGGATTCGGCAATCAGGATTCATGTGAATCCGATTTTTGGATTTGGGGCGTGACAGTGGGCCCACTGCAGAGACGTCAACAATGCTATTTGGGGACCGTGATATATGTATTATACTCATGTTTCCTAGTAGCATGGCCCACACACGTGTGGACCCCACGCTGATGCATGTGTTCTAGATCCATCCCGTCCATGCAGGGAACGTGGGGCCCACCTTGTTGCTGCTGCGTGTGGCCTGCCTTGGCACATGCATTTTATACCCTAGCCGTCCATCCGTTCAGGACGCTGGACGCTGGTAGGTCTTCTTTAAATAAAACATATATATTATATTTTATATATTATGATATACAATATTATCTGGTGGGCCGTACGTGGGACCCACCAATCTGATTGGCTGGTGTACATTACCCAGCAGCAAAACTGCTTTATTGAAGTTAGCAAGATACGTGGGTCCCACCACACGTGATGTATAGATCTTATCCACCGTCAGTTGCAAGGACGGTGGGAGCCCACCCTTTTTGAATGATCCACACGGCCTGTCCATTATGGTAGGACACGTGGCCAGCAAGTAGCTGATGTACACAGCAGTTGTGGTGGCCTATTACCATACATGTGTAAATCTTCACTGTCCAGTCCACTGGACGTGGACCCCACCTAAATGTATATGCTCTATACCCATCGTCCAGATGGACAGGATGGTGGGATCCACCTTAACGTGTGTGGACCACTTGATCTACATATTTTAATCCACACCGTCTAACAGTGGGCACTCTAGCTAGTGTATAT
Organism: Magnolia kwangsiensis; assembly: GCA_037074715.1. Taxonomy (NCBI): domain Eukaryota; kingdom Viridiplantae; phylum Streptophyta; class Magnoliopsida; order Magnoliales; family Magnoliaceae; genus Magnolia; species Magnolia kwangsiensis. Next base: position 73,318,108 of record CM073584.1, read on the forward strand.
ATATATATATATATATATATATATATATATATATATATATATATATATATATATATATATATATACTTGAGGTGGGTCACTACGTGGACCGCACCATGATGTATTTACATCTGCACCGTCCAGTTGCTGGACGGTGCAGCAATCACGACGTCCAAGCCATCAATCATATTGGACGTAGGCCCACCGTGCCCTATGTGTTTTTACCCAGACTGTCTACACATCAGGTGAGCTCTGTCCTTGGACTTAAGACCAAAAATCAGATAGATCTAGTTATCAAGTCGACCACATTGCAGAAACAGTAGAGATTGAACGTATACTGCTGAAATTCTTTTGAGAATACAGAAGTTCTGGAACAACATAGTATTTATTTTTCCTCTGGATTTAGGTCTTTATGACCGTATGAACCGGTTGGATAGAAAATAACGTTACGATGGGCCCTACCTTGAAGATGTGTTAAATCTGCACCTTCCCTATGAATTGGACGGTGGAAACCCACCTTTGATGTGTTTATGGACCACCCATGAGGCCCACCTTTGATGTGTCCGCGGCCCATTCGTGCAGCCCATTGATACGACCCACTTGATGTGTTTGAAGCCCATTCGTGCGGCCCATTGATACGACCCACTTGATGTGTTTGAGGCCCATTTGTGTGGCCCATTGATACGACCCACTTGATGTGTTTGAGGCCCATTAGTGTGGCCCATGTGATGTGGTCCACTCGAGGTAATGTGGCGTGTTATGATGTAGCCCAGGTGATGTGACCCCATTGAGAAGTGTTTCGGCCCTGAGATGTGGCCCATTGTGATGTACATGAGGTCCATGAGTAAGCCCCAATGTGATGCATAAGTGGCCCATGAGTGAGGTCCATAGTGATATGTATAAGGTCCTTGCATGAGGTCATAGGCCGACTATACGTTTGGCCCTATGTAGGCCACTCCTTGGGAGCAATGTTAGTTACATGTCCACATTGATGGGCAATGATGGTTGGATGTCCACATTGTGACCTTCCCTTAGGCCTTGTTAGGCCCATTCTCATCATTCCCTCAGTGGGTTAACTTAAATAAGTGGGCCCCATTCACCGTAGACAGATAGCTCCGTATTATCGAATTTGATATAACCACGGTCAAGTGCTGATCTTTATACTATAGTTGATCGGCTGATCATCTATAGATCCCATTTTGTTTATCTGCTGATTATCGGTTCGATTGACGTGACCGATTTACCGATTCTTATTACCGATTGATTCCGATCGATGTGACCGATTTACCGATTCTGATTATCGATCGATTACCGATTGTCGAGGCCGATTATCGTGATCGATTACCGACGTGGCCGATTGTCGATTGATGTGGCCGATTGCCGATTCTGTTTGTCGTGGTCGATTGACCGATTGTCGAGGCCGATTATTGTGACCGATTATCGATCGTGGTAGATTATCGATTGACGTGGCCGATTTCCAACTCTGCTTATCGTGGCCGATTGACTGATTACCGATTGTCGAGGCCGATTATCGTGACCGATTACCGATCGTGGCCGATTGTCGATTAACGTGGCCGATTGTTGATTCTGCTTGTCATGGCCGATTGACCGATTCTGGTTATGAAGGCCGATTGTCGATTCCAATTGTCGTGGCTAATCGCCGATTCCGATTGTCGAGGCCCAATGTGATGTATATGTGGCCTGTATTTGAGGCCCGTTGTGATGTGTATCCAACCCGTGTTTAAGGCCCAACGTGATGTATATGAGGCTTATGTGATGAGGCCCACTATGATGCATTTGAGGGCTAGGCGATGGAACCCATTATAATGTATGTTAGGCCCATGTGAAAGGCCCATCGTGATGTATATTAAACTCTTGAGTGAGACTCATGGTGTTGTATATTTGGCCCTTGTGTGCGGCTATGAGTCCACTATATGTTAGGCTTTATGTGGGTCGTTCCTTGGGGGATAATGTTGGTTAAATGTCCACGTTGTCGATGTCGATTGCCAATGCTTGCTATTGATACCGATTATGAGTATGTGAATGCATAGCATCATGATACATGCCCATACGCATCATCTGCATGTCTGTTATGAGATATGATTGACCATTGCATATGTCATAGTGATGGTTGTTATGAGACTCCCTGATAGGTGGAGATTGTCTCACATGAGCGCACGAAATGCACAGGATTGATGCATGATTGGATTGTATGACTCATGCATCTTGTATTGTGTGTTATGATTACTATATGCCCTAGCGACATCAGGGTCGTAGCCTCCACAGACATATTGTGGATGACTAGATGGGATACCGAAAATCTATTCTACATGGGGTGCTATAAATATCCTTGGGTGAAAGTTCCAAAATTCTTTTGGTTTCAGAGGTTGCTCCAACATCTAGACCGAGTGGGTAGATGAGCGTCGAGTGCTGATTACCAGATAGTTGCGCTCTCCACTATGTCGTGGTCAGTTGGAAGGGGGTACGGCCTTACCTGCCAGAGAGGATGGGGCAATGCTAGGCTGAGTCTGACCAACTTGAGGAATGGGTCCGCTATTGACGAGCCGGGCCTGATATTGGCAGGCGGATAGTGAGGTCTCTTCCACTCACCTTGTTGCGCGCGATGGGGTGGCAACTTGGTTTGGAGTGTAATAGACCCCTGTGATTTTCCAGAGAGGAACCGTATTGATATGTGAACTTATTGAGTAGGAGTTGCATGCTCATTCATTTATTCATTCACTATCCACTCGGGCTGGTGGTGCGTAACTAATTATTGTGTACCTTCATTATGGCAAGGATTTCGATTGGGCCCGCGACCAACCTAAGATCAGGAGTTTACCACGTTGAGTTTGACTATCCAAATTTAGGTATGGGACTAGTTTGGATAGAAGTCCATTGTAGCGGACCCCGTATCCTGCGATACTACGTACTATCATCCCGACTTCACACTCCGAGCATAGTCATTTCATTCACATCGCATATTGCATTACATCCGCAGTCATATGACATTTTGAGTTGCTATGTTTCTGCACTTATATGGCCTAGATAGACTTAGCAGGATTTGTATATTGCATTGCATCATCGGCATCTGATATTAAGCTCTTTATGATTCTTTATTGCATAACTATTCTATATTGCGTATCCTGATATTTATTGACTTATGCACTTGTCAATATTTCTGCTTATTCTGATGATGTACGAATTATGAATTACCAGTATTTTTGGTATTGTATGATTATGACATTGTATTGAATACTTGGCACTTACCTTGTGCACACACTTACACCACCCTCTAAGTTTTTTATAAGCTTATGCATGATAGATGCGTGCAGATGATGTTAGGCTGCAGCAGTGTTGAGCTTGGAGCGTGCGGTGATCTTCTGGAGCTTGATTCTCTATTTATGTATCTCTCATTCAGTATTGTATTCAAATGATTATATTAGTGGATATGTGATAATGATGTTGGCATTGTGAATTGGGTAATCTTGTGGTTATGCTTATTGCGAGTTAAAGATATATGTATAAAAAAATTCTCCTTGTACGATCCCAGGATCGAAATCTGGCATATGAATGTTAGGAGCTGAGAATGGGGTACTACGGAGGCTGTCGGCACCAGATTCGACGATCGGGATTCCTATGAATCCGATTTCTGAGTTTGGGACGTGACACAGGCCCACCCGATCAACAGATCGTGTCGCATGGGCATAATAACCCAAAGGAGTCACTACCAAAAAAATGACCAAAGGCTACGGACTGTAAAGGTCTACAACTATGGCTTTAATTCGTAGCTAATTAGCTACGGATATAATCCATAGCTAAAACTTAATTAATTTGTAGCTAAAACGTTCCTCCCAATCGTACTTTATTAGAGACCGTGGATGCTTAAGGGGCTCCATAGGGCCCATTGCAATATGTTTATTTTATCTAATTGGTCCATCAATTTTGAAATATTATTCTAGTGCATGAGCCCAATAATTAGAAAGATCAAAAGTTCAAGCGGACCACACCATGATAAAGAATAAAAAAATAAATTTGGATCGTTAATATGTGGTGTGGTCCACTTAAATCTTAGATCTGACTCATTTTTTGGATGAATCTTAAAAATGAGCCGTTAAAATGAATGGAAGGAGTGGATAATTAACATAAAGAACGGTGGGCCCCACATCATAAAATAAATAACCCCCAAAAATCTCATCCGCGCACCTCTCCCACACACCTCTCCCGTGCACCCTTTCGTGAAAAGGAAAGAAATCCCTTTCTCTCTCTCTCGCGCCCGCCCGTGACTCACCCTCCCTTGCCCTCTCTCTCTCTCTCTCTCTCTCTTTCTCTCTCTCTCTCTCTCTCTCTCTCTCTCAGCCCTCTCTCGATCTCTCGCGCTGCCTCACCCTCTCTCTATCTCTCAGCCCCATTTCCCCCTCCGTTTCCCAACCCTTTTGTCTCTCTCGTTAGGGTTTTCAAAACCCCCTTTCGTTGCAAGAAGGAGAAGGAGAAGAAGAACGGTGAGAGTTAACAACTACAATGCATTCTGTTTATGGTTATTTAATTGTGAGCTGATCTGAGTAATTATTTGAGAAATGCAGGTTCGGGGTTGGACGTTCACAATATTTGCTGGGTCATGAAATTTTTGACGAGGTATGTTTGATTCCTTTGGCTATTGTTTAAATCTTTTGCTGGATTGGAAGATGTAGGTTTGGATATGTGGAAAACATATTTTTTTTCCATGATTTTGTCTAGAATCTGTGAAGTTTTCATCAATCTTTTTTTAAATTTTGGTTATGTTATGCTTTGGCACCTTACATGCTCGATTAAATGCCAAATGGCCCAAACTTGCTGTATTGTCAATTGAGTCCGTATATGCGGCCCATGTATTGAATTTTTTGTCTGATTTTTGTGCCATGTGACCTAAACTATGGGTTACCTATTGCATGGTACTGATTTTTTAGGTGAGGGTATTTTGAGTAAACAGAGTGTTGTATGGCAGGTTAGTGTACAACCATCTATTGTATGGCAAGAAACGAAGAAGAAGAAAAGAATTAAAAAAAAAAAAAAGGTATTCACCACTTGCTATCTTTTTTGCTCAAACAAATTTCTAGACTGCTTCAAGTCTAACATGAAACATTTTCAAGAGCTTCGCTGAGCCCACACACAAGGAATGCTACCTGCATGCCACCACATGTGCTAGTGTGGTTGACATGTACGATATCCAAGTTGTCCATCACATGGATCTAATGTTATAAATAAACTGTACCGAGTGGTGGAATGACCTTATTCTTACAAGATCATCTAAATGGTGGAAATCCTCTGATGAATGGATAGGATTGCTTAACAATGTACCATGCTGGCACATGGATGTGAACATGAGCTGCCTTATACATGGTGTGGGCTGAACAAAGATCCATCTTCAATATTCATTTGGGCTGAATAGGTGGAAACTAGTGTCCACATAATTTGGTTTGAAGTGGGTTTGTTCCATTTGGGGTGGTTAGAGTTGCCAAAATTCGCCAGGCTGTTTTTAAATTGAAATTTGTGGTTTTGGGGAAGAAGCATTTGGGGTGGTTATAGAACTGGGTTCTGAAATTTATAGTGATTTTACAGCTGAAATTTGTAGCTCTTCCTTTGAAATTGTAGGGAATATTTGAATTTAAAGGTCTCCTCTTGAGGGTGGATTCTTGGGGACTAGGTGTTGTTTTAGCTTGAGTTTGGGTTTTTTTTGAAAGCTTTCAATTTCTATTTTGGTTGTTGGATTTGTGGAAAAATGGCTTGTATGAAGCTGGGATCAAAATCTGATGCATTCCAACGACAAGGGCAGCAAGGTATGGAGCACTCTCTCTCTCTCTCTCTCTCTCTCTCTCTCTCTCTCTCTCTCTCTCTCTCTGAATTAATATGTGGAAACCGGTTTTAATTTTGTTGGTTTGCATTCTTCTTTGTTTTGAATTAGTTTCACATGTATTCAATTAGAAAAAGATGGTTTTAGAAGCTTAGACATGTATCTGAGATGAGTGTGTGTACAAGGTAGCTCATGTCGTGTGCATGAGCTACCTTGCATGAAAATGTGTGTACGAGGTAGCTCATGTGCATGCTAAGCCTACATGGATCTGAGACGGTTTTAGTTGAGCTTTACTAAGCCTACATGTGTGTACAAGGTAGCTCATGTGCATGCATGCATTTGCCAGTGTGGGATGAGATCCAATCCATTCATTAGAGCACTACCACTGTAGATATTCTTGCGTAAGAATCAGGTTAGTCCTCCTGGTTGAAGCTTTTTTTACTATCCAACTGCTTTGAAAACTGTGGTCCACCTATTAAATGAATTAGATTTGTTTTCATGCAAAAGCATCTACATGGTCAAACCCACTTGAGACGGTTTGGATATTGCACTTACACTCTGTTGAGAGTCTTGAGACACAATGTTGTGTGCATGAGCTGCCTTGCATGGAAATGCGGGCTTTGCAAGTCAATCCACAAAATGATTCTCTGTTAAGATTAAAAGAAGAAGAAGAAGAAGTCATGATTAAAAAGACACAATTCCATACCTCCATAAATCCTTGGATTTTTGGGTCAAATCCAAATCTTCCCAAGTCAATCCACAAAATGATTCTCTTTCAAGATTAAAAAAAAAAGTTATGCCCTTGCAGCCATTGTATTAAATGCTCCTCAAATCCATGGCTTCATTACCAAACAGTGGATTTCCTTTTTTTTTTCCTTGTATTGATTGATTTAATATGGATTTCCTTCATCCTGCAAATCAATCATCTATCATTATGGGTAGGAAATTTCTTAGTAGCTTATAAGGTTTCTTGATGTGGAATGATTTGTAAAAGTTTTCCATTGCAGTGTGAATTTGTCATTGCTTGAAATTTGAATCTCCTATGCTTTAGATGAAAAATGCTATGAAAGTACTCTTTTGTTTTGCTAAAGGTCAGTACCATTTTTTGGTAGGTACTAGAAGATGGCTGATGCTGAGGATATTCCAATCTAGGGTACTTTTTGTCCATGAGGTCCATTGTTCATTGGTTTTGGGATCACTAAAGCATGGCTCACTTGTGAAAACTGAACATATTGTACAAGCTCTCAGCTTAAGCATTGTATAATACCTCCTAGTTAAACCAATGACCAGGAGATTCCTCAACATGATATGCTCTATTCCCCTGATTTGATAGTTTAAAAGGATGAAGAGGTTGATGGAAATGTTTCTAATAGAGTTAAAGAGTTGGGTGGGTGGGTGAGGAGGAGATGTGCCTCTATAGTGTTGGGGTTGCATGCTAATGAAACATGAAGGTAGATTTTTTGTTCTACTCATTTCTCTTTCATTAGTAGGTGTATTTCTTTTCCGATTGCTATATCTAGAGGGATTGGTGATTCACATTTTAAGAAATAGGTAATTGCAGAGGCTCAAAACAAAGATTCTTAGAATCAAGCATGACTGTGAATTCCTAATTGCAAAAAACTTTTGGGGGAAAAAACACTTACTGTTGTATTATGCTGTTTGGAATTGTATGCATGCAATTCCTATCTCGAATGGTACAACATTCATTCGAACTCTTGAATATTTGGCTGCAGTTTTGAGAGAGAAAAAAAAATTCAAGCCTTCTGTCAAAGGCTCAAACCTTTTTCCCTTGTAACACAATATTAGCAACATTGTCATAACACTTGGAAATTTCCAATTCAGATCAAACTCTAAGGGCCTGTTTGGGTTTCTTGAAATATAAATTGATGAAATGTCATATCCATGAAAATGGCATTTTTTTTTGTTTGTTTTTTGTAAATTTCTTGAAAATGTCATTTCCATTTCCCTCATTTCCTGAAAAATGCCCCCTTTTAGTTGCCTTGCCTAGACTGGCAACAAATTTTCCATGAGTATAGATTTGTAAATGAAGAAAATTTTTCATGAAAATCTTGCTGAAAGACAATCATGGGAAACAAATTTTCATTTCCTACTGTTTTCTAAATATGGAGTTTCCCAAAAAACTCCATTTTCTTCAAAAATAAAAAAGAAAAAAAATCCACGAATCCAAACAGTCCTTAAAGTAGGCTTGAAGAGATTGCTCGATTCATTGATAGCCAGTCAAATCAGATTAAAGAGTTTGAAGCAGAGAGAGAGAGAGAGGTTGATACGATTGCATGAAGATAAGATGACAGAGCTGAAGTGGAGGTATTTGGAAGAAGAAGTGGAACTGGAGAAGGAATTTGATGCTAAGCTAACCCAACTGATGGACAAGTGACTATTGTAAATAGGTCCAATCTTTGTCTTTTTTCTATCAAATTTCGATTGTTGTTTCATCTTTTTGTTAACCGTCTGTTTGCAAACCATCAGTTAAGAAAACAATTGGTTAGGAAAAAGATGCAAGAACAGTTCCTGGTTTGGTGAGCTAGGCTATTGATCTGAGCCAGCTACAGATGTGCTAGCTGCAAACAGATCATTAAGAAAATGCTGCAATAATATTAAATCTCCCATTTATTAAAGAAAGATCGAGTGATCTTTTTTAAAAAAAAATAAAATTTTACTGTTATTTTTGTTAGAAATTGATCGATTTCACTTTTAGCACAATATTGAACTTGATATGTAATTATGGATCCTGATGTATGTCAAAACAACATGACTTATGGGCCTTGGTTCTTGAATGCTCTCTAGGTTAAATGAGTTCAAGTCATGAGACAAATTCATTCATGTGCAACGCTTGTTTTCTTTGTTCAGGCTAGTATATATCAGGAGGAGAAGAATCTCATAGACTTGTCTATTATCCTTCTCAGATTTTCAAGGTAAAGAAAGTATCATTATATGAGTTTTGCTTGCCTTTTCCTTATTTTTATTGTCACTTTCTCATTGTTATGGAGTATTGCTTTTTGAATATTCTTCTTTTTGTAAATTTTGTAAGAATCATATATTTTATAACTCAATTGAATGGAGCCTTGCTGCTACCTTGAGGTTGTGCATTCAATTTGAGACTATCATCACATGTTTCATTTGTGATTTTAAAGATTGTGAGAGTTTGAATTTTCTTAAAAATTCAGTTCTTTACTATCTCTTTAGCTGGGTTTAATAATTCCATATTTGCATTTGGACAGGTATTCAATCTTCCCAACTTAAAATCTTCCAATTCAATCTTCCCAATTTACTATCCGCAATCCCATTCATTCAATTGCTCTCTAAATTGAATCAGTTTGATAATGCACTAACCTTTGCTCTATCCTTTGGTAGTGCTTATTTCCTTTGATTCTATTATAAATTTTGTTTATTCTTTTTGTCATTACAATGATTGTTTCAAAGATTTTATTTGGAATGGAGCTTCGATTAGGAACATTGTGTGATCTAGGCTGTATGAATGAAACTATAATAGTTATCAGTTGCATCTGGTTTATCTACTTAATGTTAACCATCATTTTCAGTTGCAAAGTTATAATCGGGATCTATTCTTGTTTCTATACTTTCTAGTTTCAGCTATAACTTCTTTCAAAATTCACCATGAGGTGGGATTGCTCAAATGTGGTTGGAGATTTAGTCGTTCCTGTGTAACTTGGTTAACTGACCTGATTTCTAGTTTATAATTACATATGGAAATGGTCTTCTAATGACTTAACTTTGTGTTGTGTATAATAGATTTAAAGGACAATATCTTAAGAGTAGGGGAAAGGAAGATTTCAATGCCATTTTTGCAAGGTTTACAACTTCAAGAGGGGTGTTTTGTGTGGATGTTGCTGATATTTATAATACAATCTCCCTCTTATATTTCATGCATGCTAACTATTTGATAAAATGGTTCAACAAGGAGTGTTTTGTGTCGATGTAGCTGATATTTATAATACAATCTCCCTCGTGTATTTCGTGCATGCTAATTGTTTGATGAAATGGCTCAAGTAGGAATGAGAAGCTAGCACTACTATCATTAGGCTATGATTTGAATAATCCTTGATCTTAGGTGTGTGGAAAAAAGTTTATCAAGATTGAGCAGGTTTCAATTTTTATAGTGATGCCTCTTATAATAGCTATTTCTTTCTTTGTATTTTGAAACACTTCTTACTAAGACTATGATGACACCTGTAACTTGATTGGACTGGCACTATGTGTCTTAACCTTAAGATCATAGGCCAGATCCTAGCTTATCTACTAAAGCACATGATTGCACAAAATTGGTAAGGAAAACTGTTGAGCGATTGTGTCTTTAATTTTTTTAAATGTCTGGCTTTCTCTGTCGTACTTTTGCCTATATTTACATCACTAAATCTATAAGGGCTCTTCCATTTACCATAGACCTTTAGAATCTCGTTGCTATATATTGAAAACTCCCAAGTAGAGAAGGCATCTTGCACTTTTTCCTTGGTGACTAATGAATAAGGCATGCACGAACATTCATTATGCAAGTACTCTAGCATATATAAATGTATATATGGTTTACTGTTCCATGATTTTCATCTTTGATATCTTGTTTATAGTTGGCCTCATGACCAAATATCCAAGTCACTATAACAAAATGGAACATTGCTGTCGCATTTTTTCTAGCAACCAACATTTAACGCCAGTTGTGGTTTCCACTTATGGCAAATCAGAACGTGAGCTTATTCTACATGTCATCAGTCATCAGACAGACGATCATATAACTCCTCTTGGTTTGTTTTCAATCTCATAAAAGATTACTGATTTTTCAAGTTACTTCCGGCTTACAGATTCGTTAGGTGCCTTCTAATTGGTAACAGATTTTGTAATTTCTCATTTGGTAGAACTGATTGTTTGAATATCTTGTTTACATACCGAGATTTTTCATTTTTCTATTCCGCAGTGTTTTTTGTGATTTTCACTTTGTACATTCTTCTTTGAATTCTTTTATAATAGTTAGCATGTTGGAAAATAGTTCTTTGTGGCATTGACAATCGAATTCAGCTCACTTCTAAATATAAGGCATTATATTGAATGGATAGTCAAATTTTGGTGTAAATATTTTTGTAAGTTGATTTTTTCTTTCCTTTTTTTTCTTAGGTGCGTCTTTACAAAGAGCCATCACTCACAATTCCTGAAACTCTGGAAATTGTGCAGCATGGGATTTTGAACAACATAAGCCAGAAGGCAGGTCTTGACTAAGGTGAGTACCATGGTTTCACTTTCATATCCTTGACAAGTTTTTTCTTAACACTACTTGACAGTTTCATCCTCTTGAGTACTTGTCATGGCCTCTAGTGACTATTGTAGAACTAAAGAAAAGGTGTTCACCTAAAAAAATGGTTCTTATTAACCAATTTTATAAGACAAATATTAACTCAGCTAAGTTTTCATGGCTTGGTGGATCAGCCAAGTCAATGCAAAACTTGGCTGATTTTCATAGTTGTTGCCTTTGTACCTATTTCTGTTTTATAAGACAAATATTAACTCGGCTAAGTTTTGGTGTAAAAATTTATCTTTATAGTCGTTGCCTTTGCACTTGTTTCTGTTTTTCAAAGTGATCTACTTTAGCTGGTGCATCCTTTTGGAGTTGTCACTAAGCTTGTGATGTTACGTGCCAAAGATTAGGTTTTCTTTCTGGGGTCCTGGTTGTTTGGAACTCTATAGTTATTACATGCATGCTTATGCTCCTAGACTGCTTGCATTTAGTTGTTTGATCTATATCTGCCAATCTGTCAGCCTCTTCTCCAGTTGCAAGACATGGCTTCTGCCGTCAATGCAACCGGTTTTAGGTACTCAGTCCCCAATGGACCTAAATGTACTGGGTTTTTGTATAGGTGTTTCATTTGTATGTTGCTTGAGCCATTCTAGGTATCTAGTCCTAAATGGACCATAAAAAATAGATGGAAGATCTTTCAATCCAAATTTTAGGCTAGAGATATTTGTTGAACTGCAGGACATGCATAATTCTTCATCTGAAAATGCACATCATTTTGAGTTGATTTGTAAAAAGAATCTCGGTTGCAAGGACAGTGAAGCTGTCCATCACCACTTATATCATTTTTGTTATCTTTATGTTTCTCCATCTTTGGCTTATTTTTTGGTGTATTTTAGTTGAATGTCTTTCTTCCTTTAGAGAATGTTGGATTGGGCTGAAGTTGTGGAGAAATCTTCAACATTAACACTACACAAATCTGTCACTGGGATCCAATTAATATGTTCCTGAGATCTGAGCTTTCCATCAGGTGTTAATTTCTCTATCCTCTAGCCTTTACTTATCTAGGTCAAGTTGTTCTACAATGGTTGTGCTGTGAAGGGTACCTTGCTTGTCAATAAAAAGGTACAAGTATTTTCATTTTCATTTTCATTTTTTTTCCATCAATTTTTAGGTGAAACTTCTAAAGATAATGTGAGATTTTGTTTAAGACCATTATTAACACTTGCCTGATTGGTGTGGACAGAGCTGAAAGTTAAGATGCAGCAGGACTCTAATTGGAGCGAGTTTCTTGGAATTGTTGAAGGTAATTGCTTTCTTGTATCTTGGTTTAAGATACTATGTGTGTTGAATATAATTTAATGAATGGTATCAACTATATAAATCCTTGAATTGGTGCAATTTGGTAATGGATCCATGCTAATTAGTGGCCCACCTCTTGAATGATATCTGGCCCAAAAATTGTGCTGATTATGTACCAGCTAACAATAGAACCATTTTCATTAGGAAAAAAAAAACCATACTGCAGGTTCTAAACTTATTGTTGTCTTCACACACTTTCATCTCAAACCATACTGCAGGTTCTAAACTCATATTTAAGAATGGAATATAGGACTAAAGGTATGCCTAACCCAGCCGAATTAGTGGATATATGAAAACATACATCATTGCATATGCGTATACTTATTATTTTGTTTTGGGCTTTAGGCCAGGTCACCTGGCCTAGCATATTGATAAACTGCATGGGTGAGACAGGTCAGGTAGGGTTCAACCTGAGCCCAATCCATTTACTTAAATGGGCAACATACTTTAGACTGACCCAATCCACTACTTAAATGGCCTGCCCAACCCATTGCCACATCTATTTGTTCTTTATATTTTAGGTTAGGATCAACTAACATAGATTTCCTTTGAACATTATAATAACAATTACTACAAAAGAAAACTACGTTTCTTTGGACCCTTTTGGTTGCCAGTAAAAAATGATTACATCACATTTTAATTAACCGTAATGATGTATTAGAGATCAAAGTTGCATAAATTTGGAGAATTTTGGGGCAAAGGACTGATGATACAAGAGAATGAAATGAGTAACAATGACAACCCAAACAGAACTTCAAAACTGTTGAGCATCACACACACACACACACACACACACACACACACACACACACACACACACACACACACACACACACACACACACACACACACACACACATAGCATGCTTAAGAAATGCTAATTAAAACATTGAAAAAAATGCAGGGATTTTTTATGGTAATTTCTCATCTGAGGGAACATGTGTTAGCCCCACCTTGTGTTTGTACTCTTGCCCAAAAATCAGGCCAATTTGCTTATCAGGCTGACCACACGTGTACGGAAAATGATCGATTAATATAATTAGTGAGCAGGACACAATCCATGTACACGTGTGGACCACCTGATTTTTTGCCAGATCAGGTACAATGTAGGGCCTGCTAGATGAAGAGATCAGATTCCACACGTCTCCCACATTGGTGCATGCAGGCCAAATACAGATGCCTAGTGAGATACTTGCTCAAATGCTTCCTGTGCTCCATTGAATTACTAAAATTGGGAGAGATGCCATAAATGAGCAGAGGGTTGCTCTGCATTCTGCTCTAGAGAAATGCCTTGTATAGCTAGCGAGTAAGGTGTGTTAATCCTCTCTACTCTTCATATATCAATAAAAACTGCAATCTCCTTTTTATGTGTTTTCAACTAAATGGAGCAACTTGGAATCTTGTGACCCATAGATGTTTCAGATCAAAAAATGGCTCTCTCTCTCTCTCTCTCTCTCTCTCTCTGTCTCTCTCTCTCATTTCCTGTTATGGTGTTTAGAAACCAAGGAAGCTGTATCAGGCATTTTGGGCATTTTTCTTTCTTTCGTACTTTTTAATTCCGTTGTTTGCTCAATGAAAGTTGGAATTTGGCTCTTCTTGTTATGGATGTGTGCATGATTCAGGTGAAAAGATTTTTTCTTGCAAATAGCAGAAACTTATGTTTGATTTAGTTGCTTAGTGTAGACTCCAATCTCTCTAGTTTTGCATATGTACACATGAACTGTAGTTCTTATGCGATTCAAAGATGATTTTCTGAAGATTGTCTTCTTTTAGTGTTTTGATCCATTGGCTGGTTACAGAATACAATTTTGTAAGTGCCACATTTGATAACTTAAATTTATGTTTGTTCATTTGATATTGAGGCATCGTTACTGTAGTAGGTACAATTGTATAGCAGAGGTATGTACAATAGTGGATGGGCTTTGTAACTGTTATAGCTTGGGTCTTAGAAATTTGTAGGTGGAAAGTGATTCTATAATTATTTTTGAAGGGATACATGTGCATTCAAAGGGCCCATGTGGTATTGGTGGATTGAAATTTAGAAACATGCATCAATTCATCCGTTCTATCTGAGGGGCGAACTCAGTGGCATTGGTATATTTTTCCATCCACAAATGTTTCTAAAGATAAGCTACACAGAGAAAATGGAGAGCTTATTTATTTCTTGTGGCATTCATGTTGGCTAGATCATCTTATGTTGACCTTCTCCCATGTTTAACAATGGCCCATTTTTTTTTTTTATTTTTAATATTGAATGAATTTTGCACTCTATATTTGAACGTATTTATAATCTTAGGCTTCATTTGGTCATCACATTAGTATTTATGAAAATATTTTAAAAAAATAAATAAATGGAGCTTAAGCCCTTTTATAACTCTGCCAATGCAACTCCTTGCATTGCCAGTCCCAAGCCCGGGTAAAGGAGGAGGGAGAAGGGCTTTATAATGAGATCATTAACTATGGAGGAGATCCTGAAAATGTAGTGAGTATCTCTGGTTTTATGGTTTTACTTGTGCATTCCTGTATTGATTACTCAAGCATGACGGTTATGCGCATTCTTTCAGGTGGATGTTGCATGTGGGAGGATTAGAGCTGCATATTTCAGATTCAAGCATTTGGTACGTCTCTTGTCAAGAATTCACATGTGTAGTTATCATTGTGGTTATAGTTATTCATTATGTGACAGGTTTTCAGGTGAGATGAACGAGTTTCAAAAGAAAATAGTCTGCGATTTTGAGAAGCGATTCCCAATGCTATTTTATATGTAAATGCATATTTCAGATTCAAGCATCTGGTACGTATCTTGACTCAAGAATGCAGATGATTGGAGGGGCGTGGTCATTTGGAAAGGCCGTATTTATGTATTTGCTGAAAATTCATAGAGCGGACCCGGATGTGCGTCGGAGCTAGCCGGAAGAGCGGGGGTCCCTGGAAGGTGGGAACCGCTATTATGACCATGATGAAGCTGTCCATTTTCTAAAAACAACATTGGAGGGGCCTGGCCATTTGTACAGGCCGTGCTTATATATTTGTTCGAAATTAATGGAGCAGACTCGGATGTGCGTCGGAGCTATCTGGAAGAGTGGGGGTCCCTGGAAGGTGGGAACCGCTGTTATGACCATGATGAAGTTGTCCATTTCCTATGGATGACATTGGAAGGGCCTAGCCATTTGGACAGGCCGTGTTTATATTTGTATTTGAAGGGACCACAACCTATAACCTTAACCAAAACCTAGAACCTAAACCAAAACCAATAACATAAACCCAAACCCATTCCCAAATCCCAAAACCTATAACCAAAACTAAAACCTATAAGCTAAACCCGAACCCATTCTCAAATCCCAAAACCTATAACCTTATCCTAAACCTATAACCTATAACCTAAACAAAAACCAAAACCTATAACCTAAACCCGAACCCATTATCAAATCCCAAAACCTATAACCTAACCTAAACCTATACTTATAACCTAAAACTATTCCCAAATCCCAAAACCTATAACCTAAACCTAAACCTAAACCTTATCCTAAACCTATAACCTATAACTTAAACTTAACCTTAACCTAAACATAAACCTATAACCTATAACCTAAACCTAAACCAAAACCTATAACTTAAACCCGAACCCATTCCCAAATCCCAAAACCTATAACCTAAACCAAAACCAAAACCTATAACCTAAACTCGAACCCATTCTCAAATCCCAAAACCTATAACATAAACCCAAACCTTATCCTAAACCTATAACCTATAACCTAAACCAAAACCAAAACCTATAACCTAAACCTGAACCCATTATCAAATCCCAAAACCTATAAACTAACCTAAACCTATACTTATAACCTAAAACTGTTCCCAAATCCCAAAACCTATAACCTAAACCTAACCTTAACCTAAACCTAAACCTAAACCTATAACCTATAACCTTAACCAAAACCTATAACCTAAACCAAAACCAAAACCTATAACCTAAACCTGAACCCATTCCCAAATCCCAAAACCTATAACCTAAACCAAAACCAAAACCAAAACCAAAACCTATAACCTAAACCCAAACCCATTCTCAAATCCCAAAACCTATAACCTAAACCTAAACCTAAACCTTATCCTAAACCTAAACCTATAACCTATAACTTAAACCAAAACCAAAACCTATAACCTAAACTCGAACCCATTATCAAATCCCAAAACCTATAACCTAACCTAAACCTATACTTATAACCTAAAACTATTCTCAAATCCTAAAACCTATAACATAAACCTTATCCTAAACCTATAACCTATAACCTAAACCAAAACCTATAACCAAAACCAAAACAAAAACCTAAAACCTAAACCTTATCCTAAACCTAAACCTTATCCAATAACCAAAACCAAAACCAAAACCTATAACCTAAACCCAAACCCATTATCAAATTCCAAAGCCTATAACCTAACCTAAACCTATACTTATGACCTAAAACTATTCCCAAATCCCAAAACCTATAACCTAAACCTAAACCTATAACCTATTACCTTAACCAAAACCTATAACCTAAACCAAAACCAAAACCTATAACCTAAACCCGAACCCATTCCCAAATCCAAAAACCTATAACCTAAACCAAAATCAAAACCTATAGCCTAAACCCGAACCCATTCTCAAATCCCAAAACCTATAACCTAAACCTAAACCTTAACCTATAACCTAACCTAAATCTATACTTTTAACCTAAAACTATTCCTAAATCCTAAAACCTATAACCTAAACCTAACCTTTCCCAAAACCTATAACCTAAACTCAATTCCCTAAAGTGAAACCTACACCTAATCCTAATCTCAACTCCCTAACCTAAACCTAAACCTAAACTTAAAAACCCAAACTTAAACCCAATCCCGAACCTGAACCCGATTTCCTAAACCTAAACCATAACCCATTCTCAAATCCAAAAACCTTTAACCTAAACCTAAACCAAAACCAAAACCTATAACTTAAACTCGAACCCATTCTCAAACCCCAAACCTATAACCTAAACCAAAACCAAAACCTATAACCTAAACCCGAACCCATTCTTAAATCCCAAACCTATAACCTAAACCAAAACCAAAACCTATAACCTAAACCCGAACCCATTCTCAAATCCCAAAACCTATAACCTATCCCTAAACCCTAACCTATAACCTAACCTAAACCTATACTTATAATCTAAAACTATTCCTAAATCCCAAAACCTATAACCTAAACCTAACCTTCCCAAAACTTATAACCTAAACTCAATTCCCTAAAGCGAAACCTACAGCTAATCCTAATCTCAACTCCCTAACCTAAACCTAAACTTAAAAACCCAAACTTAAACCCAATCCCGAACCTGAACCCGATTTCCTAAACCTAAACCATAACCCATTCTCAAATCCAAAAAACTATAAGCTAAACCAAAACCAAAACCAAAACTTATAACCTAACCCGAACCCATTCTCAAATCCCAAAACGTATAACCTAAACCAAAACCAAAACCTATAACCTACACCCGAACCCATTCTCAAATCCCAAAACCTATAACCTAAACCAAAACCAAAACCTATAACCTAAACCCGAACCCATTCTCAAATCCCAAAACCTATAACCTAAACCTTATCCTAAACCTATAACCTATAACCTAAACCAAAACCTATAACCTAAACCTGAACCCATTCTCAAATCCCAAAACCTATAACCTATCCCTAAACCTTAACTTATAACCTGACCTAAACCTATACTTATAACCTAAAACCTAACCTTTCCCTAACCTAAACCTAACCTAAACCTTTCCCTAACCTAAACCTAACCTAACCTTTCCCTAACCTAAACCTTTCCCTAACCTAAACCTAACCTAACCTTTCCCTAACCTAACCTAACCTAACCTAAACCTAACCTAACCTTTCCCTAACCTAAACCTAACCTAACCTTTCCCTAACCTAAACCTAACCTAAACCTAACCTTTCCCTAAACTTATAACTTAAACTCAATTCCCTAAAGTGAAACCTACACCTAATCCTAATCTCAACTCCCTAACTGAAACCTAAGCCTAAACTTAAAAACCTAAACTTAAACCCAATCCCAAACCTAAACTCAATTTCCTAAACCTAAACCATAGCCCATTCTCAAATCCAAAAACCTCTAACCAAAACCAAAACCAAAACCTATAACCTAAACCCGAACCCATTCTCAAATACCCTAAACTTATAACCTAAACTCAATTCCCTAAAGCGAAACCTACACATAATCTTAATCTCAACTCCCTAACCTAAACCTAAACCTAAACTCAATCCCGAACCTAAACCCGATTTCCTAAACCTAAACCATAGCCCATTCTCAAATTCAAAAACCTATAAACTAAACCAAAACCAAAACCAAAACCTATAACCTAAACCTGAACCCATTCTCAAATCCCAAAACCTATAACCTAAACCTAAACCAAAACGTATAACCTAAACCCGAACCCATTCTCAAATCCCAAAGCCTATAACCTAAACCTAAACCTAAACCTTATCTTAAACTTATAACTTATAACCTAAACCAAAACCAAAACCTATAACCTAAACCCGAACCCATTCTCAAATCCCAAAACCTATAACCTATCCCTAAACCTTAACCTATAACCCAACCTAAACCTATACTTATAACCTAAAATTATTCCTAAATCCCAAAACTTATAACCTAAACCTAACCTTTCCCAAAACCTATAACTTAAACTCAATTCCCTAAAGCGAAACCTACAGCTAATCCTAATCTCAACTCCCTAACCTAAACCTAAACCTAAACTAAAAAATCCAAACTTAAACCCAACCCCGAACCTGAAACCGATTTCGTAAACCTAAACCATAACCCATTCTCAAATCCAAAAACCTATAACCTAAGCCAAAACCAAAACCAAAACCTATAACCTAAACCCGAATCCATTCTCAAATCCCAAAACCTATAACCTAACCTAAACCTATACTTATAACCTAAAACTATTACCAAATTTCAAAACCTATAACCTAAACCTAACCTTAACCTAAACCTAAACCTATAACCTATAACCTTAACCAAAACCTATAACCAAAACCAAAACCAAAACCAAAACCTATAACCCAAACCCAAACCCATTCTTAAATCTCAAAACCTATAACCTAACCTAAACTTATACTTACAACCTAAAACTATTCCTAAATCACAAAACCTATAACCTAAACCTAACCTTTCCGTAAACCTATTACCTAAACTCAATTTCCTAAAGTTAAATCTACACCTAATCCTAATCTTAACTCCCCAACCTAAACCTAAACCTAAACTTGAAAGCCCAAAATCAAATCCAATCCCGAACCTGAACCCGATTTCCTAAACTTAAACCATAACCCGTTCTCAAATCCAAAAACCTATAACCTAAACCAAAACCAAAACTAACCTAACCCTGAACCCATTCTCAAATCCCAAAACCTATAACCTAAACCAAAACCTATAACCTAAACCCGAACCCATTCTCAAATCCCAAAACCTATAACTTATCCCTAAACCTTAAGCTATAACCTAACCTAAACCTATACTTGTAACCTAAAACTATTCCCAAATCCCAAAACCTATAACCTAAACCTAACCTTTCCTTAAACCTATAACCTAAACTCAATTCCCTAAAGTGAAACCTATACCTAATCCTAATCTCAACTCCCTAACCTAGACCTAAACCTAAACTTAAAAACCCAAACTTAAACCCAATCCCGAACCTGAACTCGATTTCCTAAACCTAAACCATAACCCATTCTCAATTCCCTAAACCTAAACCTATAAATTTTTCCTAAACCTTTAACCTAAATCTAAACTTAAAACCTAAATGTATTCTCAAATCCTTAAACTCAAACCTACACCTAATCCTAATCTCAACTCCTTAACCTAAACCTAAACTTGAAAACCCAAATCTAAACCTGATCCCGAACCCGAACCCGAACCCGATTTTCTAAACCTAAACCTTAATCTATAATCATGTTCCCAAAAGCTATAACCTATAACCTAAACCTAAACCTATAACCTTAACCTAAACCAAAACTTATAACCTCTAACCTAAACTTAATTATAACCTATATCTTAACCTTAACCTAAACCTTAACATAAACCAAAACCAAAACCTATAATCATATGGTGAGACCATTTCTTTTGTGTTAATTTCATTCTTCTTTGAGTTTTTTTTTTTTTTTTTTTTAAATTCATTAAGAAAAAAAAGTTGTTATACATGATGCACTTCTTTCACTTTGTCTTTCATTTTTCCAATGGGTATTCTAATTTATGAATGACATGACTATTTGTAGGATGATGGAATATATGAAGCTGTTGAAATTTCAGGGTGAAGTCGAGTATATTTCTCTAATGAAGTCAAAGATTTGTATTTTCAGCATTATTGTAATTGTAATTGATTGAATGAATTGGATTGTAATTGATTATAATTGTAATTGATTGAATGAAGGATTGTAATTTGATTGTAATTGAATGAATGAGTGAGTGATTGTAATTGAACGAATGAATAATTGTACAGGTGGTAATTGAATGAACAAATGATTATATATAATTTTGTAATGTACAAAATAGCTACGGATATTGACCATAGCCATTAATCTGACAGGTGTAACCTTTTCAATTTAGGCATATTGCTACGGACTTTTAGCTACAAATAATATTCATAGCCATTAATCTGACAGGTGTAGCCTTTTCAATTTAGGCATATTGATACGAACTTTAGTTACAAATAATATCCATACCCATTAATCTGACAGATGTAGCCTTTTCAATTTAGGCATATTGCAACGGACTTTTAGCTACAAATAATATCTGTAGCTGTCTGAACTTTTCGCTACAGTTATAATTGCTACAGATTACATCTGTAGCTATTGCATCCTATAGCTATGGATTAAATCTGTAGCCATAGGTTTAAGACCTATTGTTATAGCACCTACGACAACGGTCAAGCTACGGACGAAAACCGTATCCATAGGTCTATTGCTAAGATTTTTGTCCGTAGCCTTTGGTTAATTTTTTGATAGTGAGTATGTAACTGCCCACCTAAGGCTCACCATCAACCCAAAATGGGCCAAGGTCCCTGTGTAGTGTCCCCCAATGCAAATGAACGGAGTAGATTATGATAATAACGTCACAGTGGGCCCCTACTCGATGCATGTGCACTGAGAGTGCTTGTGCACGAGGTGAACTGAAGCCGCTGGGTAATGGCATTCTCTAAAAAAAAACTGGGTAATGGCATTCTCCTGCCACTTGGATATTTAAACCGACTGACTTCAAACCTCTAAGTAGCCCACCATAGTCATCTTTCGGATCATCCGATCCGTTCAGTTTCTTTGTGGGGCTCAGCTTAACAAAACCGTATAGCCGTTTGACCACTTGTAAGCGGACGAGGGAGATGGGTTACTACCATCCATTTCTGACGAAAACGATGCCCTCTTTTGCCAAAAATGGGCATGCAGAGTCTGTGCAAGGAGAGAGGGAAAGGAAACTTTCCTCTCTAAGGTAGAAAAGGCTGGAACGATCATAGCCATTCATCGTCAGCATGGAAATCTAGCTGATGGAATCCGCTCCTCCACGGCTATAAATGGAGGCCTGTAGACATGGGATTTGCACCGGAGAGAGAGAGAGAGAGAGAGAGAGAGAGAGAGAGAGAGAGAGAGAGAGAGAGAGAGAGAGAGAGAATAGGGAAGAAGGTGAGGGCCGCTTGGATGCATTGAATAAGGTAAACCATCCTTCTTTTGAGGTTTGTGTTAAGCTACATGAGGCATTTGTGCGAACTAGAGCTAAGCCAACTAATGGCTATGTATCAGTTCGGAACAAAGGTCGGAACCATGCCGGGTAATGGTTGCACGATAGGTTGAAAGTAGGCCTTCCATCAGGCCACATAATGACCCTGTTTGGAGCTGGGAACGGGCCTACAATCAAGCCGTACTGGGACTCTGTTTTAAGTTAGGATCAGGCCAAGTAATGGCCATAGTTTCATACAGTCACTAGGCCTGAATGGTGGCCATAGATAGGGCCAGAAACCAGCCAAGTAATGGCTGAGATCTTGCCTAAAACAAAGCTAGGAACTGACACTATTCAGTCCAGGCCCGACCAAACAATGACTGTGGGACGGACTGAGAAGTCGGCTAGCAAAGGGTCCCTGTTCTGGACCAGAGCTGAGCCGATCCATGGCTTTGTTTCGGTGTGGAATCCGACCCTATTGCAACACCCGTTTCGGGCCAGGACCCGGCCAAACAATGGCCATGCGACAGGCCATGAACAGGGTGGAAACGAAACTCTGTTTTAAACTAAGAGTTGCCTAAGAGTAGTCATGGTTTATGGTTTGCTGCAGGCCTATCCAGGCCTCTGTCCAAGTTAAAATCAGGCGTGGAGAATATAGTGG
Organism: Magnolia kwangsiensis; assembly: GCA_037074715.1. NCBI lineage: Eukaryota > Viridiplantae > Streptophyta > Magnoliopsida > Magnoliales > Magnoliaceae > Magnolia > Magnolia kwangsiensis. The sequence continues at coordinate 73,340,930 of CM073584.1, forward strand.
GGGTCGGTTATAGTTGAGTTAAATCCGGCTCTATCAGGCCACGTTTTTTTTTTTTTTTTTTTTTTTTTTGCTGAGAACCGACATCAAATAGGGGGCCTGCCTTGAGCTCTCGGTAGAGTTTCGAAGCGGGCCCCATCAGGTCTTAATCGGATGCAGGTCAGAGCCTGTTCCAGCCCTCTCCCTAGCCGTGAACAGGCTTTAATCTGTCCTCTAAATAGAGGGTCAAACGAGCTGCATGGGAGCAGCTATCGATAAGGCTAAGGATGGACCCACGCAAAGGAAATCACGTCCGGGTGGGCTGTACAGCGCTGGGCCTCATAAAAAATGCAGTGGGCTGCAGTGTTGGGCCTTACCAAGACTACAGGAAGGCCGCACCACACATGCAACAGTCGGCAACTTCCTGCTCCACGTAAAATGGGTAGGCTGCACCTAAGCAGTCGGCCCAGTAGTCCACACCACATGTGGCCGTTGATGGGCCACACCTTATGACCAGTTGGGCCACACCCTATTGTGGGCTCCACTTCAGCGTCGGGTGGGTCTCTCACAGCAGAAGATTGCCGTGGGGCCTCACATCTGGGGGCTCTGTGCACTAGTGGATCACGCCACACGTAACAAAGGTCCTCACCATTATGTGTAGCAGACCACACTTTGTCTGAAAATAGTTGGCGGGCCGCACCAAGTAAAACAGGTTGGTAGGCCATGTCTAAACTCAGGTGGGCCCCACCATACACATGCTGGTGGGCCGCACTTGAGGAAATCCTCTGTGGGCTACACCATATATAAAGTCATGTGGGCAACGTCAGCAGATCTCGTGGGCTGTACCCATTCCAAAGGGTAGACACCACATCACTATAGGCCTCATTTCCTAGTGGGTTGATGCATGGCAGGCCCCACACTAGCCCCTATGAGCCGTGTATGCAGCATGGGCTGACATGCTCAGGCCAAACAAAGCCCACCATGCCCAGTTTTGGGGTGATTAGGCGTAGTAGATGTGGGCTCTGATTGGGCCCAGTTTATAGTAAGATGGGGACATGTTTTTGATGGGTTTGATGGCCCTTAGTTGTAGCTCAAACGACTTTGGATTGGGGCCTTCCAACCCTCGTGTATTAAAACTCGTGGCACATTGATTAATGTAAATAAATTTGTACAGGGAGTTACGTGAGTGGCGTAAATACATCATTTTCTCAAGGAAACTTACCTCTAGGAGCATTCTACGCCTTGTTTGGTGATGTTTTCCTCCCCTTAAGTTTTTCACCCCTAACTAGACCAAAAATATAGCTTTATTAGGGTAATTGGCTAGCTAGGCTAATGATAAACTGCGTGTGGAAATAAACTGCATTCACTTGATTTATCTATTTAACATGAAAATTTTCATGCTTACTATTGTTTAGACACTTGACTTCTTTGAACTGAATACTCTAGTCATTCATGTTATATATCTTACGTAATCTTAGTTAGTGTATTAATAGAAATATATGTATTGTTCCTCATCCCCTTTTCCTATTATGATCTATGCTGCTATAACACACATTTTGCTGAAATCTCTCCATAAGAAATCCTAGCAAAGGAGAGTCTGTGCTTGGGGTGTAACTAGACTAGTTGTGACCTAAGTAAGTCCCTGACATGGAGGTTTTGGTTATGGTGTTTTGACCATGAGGTTGACCATCCATGTAGGGTTTCACCTAATTGACTTGGGAAGGACTTCACAACCTTTCTAAATACTGCTGTTTAATCGTCCTAACATCATTTAAGTCGTCATGTTTTAATAACCACATTTAGTAAATTCAATCTTTCATTCCTAGTCAGCATTGATGGTGGCCCCTTCATGTTGAATTGATCGACCAAATGCTGGTGGGTACTACACACACCCTAAGACGGTAGCCTCATAAGTCGAGGATGATAGTTATGGGATACTATGCCTGAGCCGTCGTCCTATGCTGGGCCATGCGCTCCCCGTAGTAACCATGAGCTTACTTAAATTGGCTAGTTGCAATTGGATTAATAATGGGCTAAAAATTCATGCATACATGGCATGTTACGTTGGCTTGGATCATTATGCCCATGCAATTACGCTGAGTGTTGCACTTATGACTAGTCATTCGATTATGATAATGGCTCAAATCATCATGCCCATGCGATTACGTTGAATGTTGCACTGATGACCAGTCTTATTCTTGGGTGACGACTGTAATTCCGTCCGGATGTTTTACCCGAGACATTGGCCGTCTGGATGTTTTATCGGGTCGACGATTGCATTTATATATCCATGCATTTAATAAGACTGCATCTACTGTATTTTGGATTATTTGTATGTTATTATATTATTCCTTGTTTAGGGTGGCGGTGTGTAATCTTGAGGGTAAATCACACTAGGCTGGCCACTCATTCATCAATTTTCAACCGTACGGAGGATACAGGGACAGATGGGCTTGCGGTGGATACAAAGGAAGCTGAAATCGAGGAGGAACCTTACAACGAGGAGCTGTTCCAGGAGGCGGCTACATATTTCGGATTAAATCAGTAGATTATTTGCTTATTATTACTTCAGTTCATTTTGGGATTTAAGGTTTTGTACATGGCCCCCAGCTGAGTGGCCCAGGATATTGTTACTGCTTGAGCTTCATTTATACTACGCTTGGTTCTGTTAATCACACTTTGATTGATTTTGATTATCCTTTTTCTTATCAGTTAACACGCAGGTTTTCAAGAAATGAGTGGTATGCTCGGGTCTCGAAAACTGGGGCATTACATCAATTGAAATTGGCAGTGCAACGTCAGTTCGATTGAAACTGTCAGGACAGGGTCATTTTTGAAAACTATCAGTTCGAGCTTAGGTCGGACCAAAGTTTAGGTTCAGTCACATCGAAGCTAGCTGAATTACATTGGATTTCAAGGCTTTTCTTTCTGTCTAGTTTTGAAAGCTTTTGATGGGACCGAAGAGGATTCGGTAAGACAAAATGTTGCCTGAAATTGAGTAGTTTGTTTTCCAGCATCTCGGGACCTCTAAAGCTAATCTAAGCATGTTCAATTAAGGCTCCTAAGGCTAAGACATTATTAATAAACAATTTACCTATTATGGTAAAGATCATCTAGAGGTTTAGGTTGTTTTGGGTCAAGGTTTAAGGTCACAAAGACACCTCATATACATGTTATTTACTCTTTAATGCTTAACATCCTCTTATGTCTTCATTCTTCAGCTTCCAAGGGCTCAACTAACTACATGACACATGAACTCACGTGATTGATAAATAAGGTGCACAAATCAGTGCACTAATAAACTGAACTAATTTCGACCATCTTACAGTCATGATCATTGCCCATTAGGGTTGAAAGTCGAACGGGTTCAACCCGAACGACCTATGACCGACCTGAAATTAGGTTGGGCTTGGGTAGGATGTATCGAGTTCAGTCTCGGGCTTAGGCTATACAAACACCAACCTGATAAAACTTGGGTCGGGCTCGGTTTGAAGTCTCGAGTTACTCGACCCAACCCAAACTCGATCAATACATAAGTTACTTATAAATTATAATTAAGTGTGGCTCGTATATGTAGAAGCATAGGAAATTCCAGTGTCATCGGGTTTCATTGGTCTGCGTAATTTCCAATGACTTAAGCTAACAAGATACGCTAGATTTCTACACAATATAGATTTTAAAGGAGTAATGTCCTATATTTAATCTTTTTTCTTTAGAAAAAATGAAGTTTTTTACAATAAAAACTACATATATAATTAATAAAATCATAGGTAGAAAAAATAAGACTTGTATAGAAAATATAATAGACTAATGTAATAACAAAAATATTAGCATGTATCAACCCACTGTTGATACTCAAATATTGCATATTTAATACTTCAATTACATTAGTTTTCCTGACATTTAAGTATTGATTAGATTTAATTATATACATTTTTGCCATGCGAGGTGATTCGAAAGACTATGACGAATTTGTGCTTAAAAGGATGGATTTAAAGCTCAAAATAAGATAATGAAGAATTCATATGATAAAGATCTAAGGAAATTAAGTGAGGAATGAAGAAAATTGAAGATTTAAAGTGAAGAAAAAGAATCCTGAAAATTAGTCAGGAAAATCATATTCTGAAATTTCGGGTCTAAAAAGAGAAAGTCCTCAAATAATTCTAAAAATAAACTTTGATGGCATCGAAGTCAGTCAAATGATATTGACAATTCAGGAAATTTGGCCTCAACTCACTAGACAATTCTAGATGAATTTTTATGTCATTGGGGAGGTCTTCGATGACATCGAAAGTGATATTGAAAATGCGCGGAGTGCATAAATTTGAAGTTGTTTGCGAACTTTTTTAAAACGGTGAGAAAGTTTGAGTTACAAAACTATTTAAAGGAGTCCCTAGGCTACTCCAAATTATCTTATAAGGTTTGAAAATGGAGAGAAGGCCTAGGTGGAGCACTGATGACATTCTCCTACTTCGATTTCTTCATGGATTTTAGTAGGTATTTTAATTTTTCTTTTATTTTTTAGTTAGTTATGACAAGATAATCTCTTAGCCAAGGCTGAGGAACAAAGCTTATAATTATTCTTAATGTTTAGTTTAGTTTTATTTAATTTTATGTTAAACTTCCACTAATTATTAGTTTAAATGAAGGAATATTTTTAGTTTTCTATTATTTATTGTCACTGCAATTACAGTAGATGCTCAGGAAGCTTTTAATATCTTCTTACCTTTTTTGCAATTGTGTGATCTGTAAAATTTGTTATCTATCATTGTCTATGGGCATGGTAGATATATGAATTCCTTGCGATCAGTGCATTGGTACTTCATGAGGGAACTAATCTAATGAAAGTTCATATTTTATTTTAACTACTCCATCATCCAATTGGATAAGATATGACTTCGATTTAAATCGAGTTATCGTTAAATCAAGTATATTAATATTGAGATTGCTATAAGTGGATTCCTGGTTCTGTAGTCTTTTATCTTTATTAATTAAAATATTTTTCTTCGTTGCTAGATTAAAAACTCAGACAACAAGTTAGATTTAGATTAGTTCTAAACCGTGTTCCTCATTCCCTATGGAATTGACCTCGGTATCACCGAGTTATTACTAAGCATAGCCCTGCACTTGGGGTTGCCAATAAGTTTTTAGCACCGTTGTCAGGGAGTGGCGTTGAACACGATTATGTTTAGGTTTTCTAGATTTAATTTTTGTTTTAGGTTAGATTTTTCTTATTTTCTGAATTTTTCTAACCTAGGGTTTTTAGAATTTTCCAATTTTTAAATTTTTTTTAAAGATTTATCTTATTATTAATTTTCCTAATATTACTAATATTGTTTATCATTTTTGTTTTATTAGATCTTCATTTCAGTCCGTGTCTTCTGGTAACATCCTTCCATACATCCTCTACTTACTTTCCTTATTGTTGTAGGATTTTTTTGTGGAATTTTTTTTATTAGAGTTTCATCATGTTCATGCAAGAGTGGACACGTGAAAACTCCAATCTATTTCTAGAAGAAGAGAATAGGTTAAAGGGCTATGAGATCAGTATGTTAGGAAATAACCTTCTTCTTGAAATTTTACTAAAACCATGATTGAGCACTAATCGGGATTTGGTGCTCCACCGTTTAAGAAGTCACTATGTGATTATAGGAGGGAGAACAATTATCATCCATCAGTTAAGAAGAAAATAATACGTGATTATAATATGGGTGGTAATACTTATCAATAACATTAATTTACACTCTCCCTCACATAACCTGTATGATTACAATTGGTGGAAACATCAAAGTTTAAATAGGAGAGGTGTACCAACCATGGATTCTAGTGATTATCTTCTTGTATCCCCTACTTATAAGATCTAACCAGAAACAATCCAAGAGGTTTCACTTCAGAAATACATTAATGCTCAATAAAAATTCAACTAACATGTCACACAATCATTTGTAGACATTAGAAAATCATTAGAGTTGATTGAATCATTCATTCAAGAAATTCGGCCACATCCTATTGATGAGGAAGAGGCTAGTTTATCATAATCTCAGCCTAATTTAGAAACACAATGTGAGGAGAGTGATCCCAACTCGCTTGTGGAGTATATAATGAATTTGAGGATAAGGAGTTGGATTATGATCATGATTGTACGGTTCAGTTTTATGAAGAGTCGATCTCAATTACAGTCCAGGTTAATGATAAAGAAGCATGTTACTTTTCAAACATAGTGATGATGTTCTACTCCAACCACATGACACGTTTGACCTCAATGTGGAGAATAAGTCCCTTTCAACTTAATGTGTCAAATCTTTAGAAGATTGCTAGGCACACTTTAAGAATTCTAATGATATTATGATTAAAGAAATAGTAGATTCCTTGCAAGACAATACATCGGTAGTTGATATTGACTGAGGGTATCATTGTTCTGAAATACCTATTTCCATAGATTTAGAATGTTTACCATTAAAGGAGGAGGAGCTGAAAATTAAACTAAAGTCTATAACTTTAGAATGTGCTGAAATTACATTGCCTAATGAGATTTTTTAAAAAAAAATTCAACTGTAGCTAATTATAGTCTCTTATTCACCGTGGTGTACTAACATTGAATTATTATTTTTTACCACAGGTGAATATATCAACTTTGGATACCTCAAGGGATTAAAAAAGATCTTTTACTAAGGTTCATAAATTTCTCTAGGCATTCATGCTCCATGGCATTCAAGCCTACTACAAAAATGACTTTTAAATGATATTGCTGAAAATCCTACTAAAAAATTTATTGAGATACTAGCCAGAGGAGGAAACTATCTGTCAGGAATGCGTAGTTTTTCCTTCATTTCTTAGGATTATGATTTATTTCTTTCTTAGGATTAGTTTGTTTTATTAGGTTTAATATAGTTGTTGAAACATTTGGATAGGAAGATCGCACTAGCCCATTTGTTAGCCTTCTAGGTACTCTTCATCTACTCTCATTGATTTTCATTGCTCTCAATTTTTCTCTTATTACATATGTTTATGCATTGAGGACAATATAGAATTTAGGTTGGGGTAGGTTTTCTTTCAAAAATTCTTTGAATTTGAACAAAATTGTTATATTTTTTAGTTCAAGTTCTTCAAAAATTTTAAAATTTCTTAAATTTAAGTAATTTTAAAGATAATTCATAGATTAAAATGATAAACTATTAATGGTTGAGGATTGTTGAAATCTGAATTTTAGTCACTTGATAAAGTTTTAAATTTAACTTGGAGTTATTATTTCTTAATTAGAAGCTTTAAACATTGATTTAGTCATAATTTCACATATCATATTTACCTTGCACATCAAAGTTTAAGTTTGATATTGAATTGTTAACTTGATGATTATTAAGAATGATAAGGACAAAACTTGAAAAAATCGTCCATCACGTTCATAAAAAAGAATTTTTAAAAAAAAAAAAGAAGAAAGAAAGAAGTAATACCTAGCTAAAAAACAGTTCTCATCGAAAAGCACTACCTATCAAAGTTCATTAAGGATTGTTGAAAAGAAGAAAAAGAGTGAAAAAGAGTAAAAGTCGTCGATGGAAAAATCAAAAGCTGGATGAGTAGAAGGTGGAACTACAAGGAAAGTTTTGGTTATCCTGAATATTCTTTTGATTATCAATGTTATCATAAAAGTAAAAAACTGGACCTTTAGTTGTAATAAGTCTAGACTTCACTATGCACCTATGGAACTCAATATTTAAAATTTCTCTAATTATAAGATCAATGTTTTGAACTTGATTAGGACATTTACCAAATGTTAGAGTTCAGGAGAAAGTAGTACTCAACCTTAATATATTTTAAATCTCTATAATTTAAATTGTTTTTAGAACCACTTGAACTTATGAAAATCTGTGAGATCAGACTCAAGTTCGCATGTGTGCATGTATGTGTGTGAGTATGCGTTTCGTATATTTTGGACCAATGGTCCTACCTGTCAAATTTCGGCGACCCGTGACACTCTGATAGTATTTGCGGTCATCCTTGAATTCGGTCACGTAGACCCGACTTAGATAAACTCGAAACCTATGTCATCTTGTTCGCATCATCGTTGCAGTTCCAACGGCATATCTTATGTGTTCATTCGGTGTGTACAACTCATGTTATTGCTCCAGCAATTATCGGCCATTCATCATTGTTTGGGACCCATGTGCATGGGGCTCACATGTATTCCCATGGTAGGCCCAACCTAGGCTCTCATTCCTAAAAACCTACACTCTAGCCTAGCCTACACTCTAACTAATCCTAATAACCTATCCTACCTAGCTAGCTAGCTAGAGAGTCATCATGAGTATTGGGAAGCACTTGCTAGAAATCTCATCATGATTTTGCTCTTTTCTATCAAGAGTCATGATTACTCCCTTATACTCTCTCCCTCTCTCTCTTTCTCTCATTTCTCATTCTCCCTTCTTCCCTTAGCAAGAGAGAAAACATCTCAACCCCCTTTCTCCATTTTCAGCCCCTTCTTCTTTCTTCCCACCACAATCCAACCACTAAAAATCCATCTCTCACCTTCAAACCTCTTCTCCTTTAAGCTTAAAACATAGTGGTGGAGTTTTGTGACCATCTCTACAGGTGGGTGATCTTCTTAGCTTCTTCTCTCTTTCTTCTTTTTTATTTCTTTTCCTTGCATGCATGGAAGCATGTAGGACCTACCAATCCATGGTGGAGGTCCTACATGGTTCCTAGGATGAGGCCATGGGCCTAGATCCTCCATATTTCTATCCATGGTGGGCCATTCTCCATGGACCCACCATAATGCTTTCTCCTTCTCATTTCTAACATCTCATGGGTCATCTAGGCCTTGCATGCATGTGGAAAAAAGGATCCCTACCCTTCAAAAAATTTCTTTGATGTATTATACCATGCATATATCATAACAAGGTGGACAGTGTGGATTTGGGTGTGGGAGGTCCATTAGTGGCGGGACCTTTCACAAATGGCCGATTACTTCTTCTTTCTCCCTTTCTCTCTATTTTTCTCCTGTGTATTATGATGATGTGTAGCCCACCAAAGAGAGGTCAGAAACATCTCAAACCCTTAGCTAGATGGGAAGTCCAAGCCCACTTTGTCTGGATGTCCAAGCCCACCATGCATGCATGGTTTGGGTGGCCTCCAAAATGCCTTTTTCATGGAGGTCTGAGTGAGCTCATGGGTCTAAAATTTTTTTAACCCATCAAGGTGGACCCCACATGTTTAATCAGGTCCATAAACCCTTTGATTAACTTATATGGGCTGAAATATGGACAACATATGTTGTTGTGCAGATTTCAGGCCCAGTTTGAGCACAACTTTTGAGCTAATGTTTGGATCTATTTGCATACCTTTTCTTCTCAAATTTATTTAGAGATTTTTTTTGTGCATGGACCCCACTTTGATGTGGAATGGGGCTCACGTCATCTCTCCCATGAATGAGACCCATGTGATGGGCTAAAGTGAGCTAACTGTCTAAAATTTCTAGACAGTTCAGCAACACTGCAAGTTGGAAATGAGCATTTTTACCTAAGTTTCTGAAATAAGTGGGCCACCCCAATGGACCCCACTTGTTGTCCATATGTAGGTCCACATTTTTCCCAATTTTCTAAGGGCTTGGGTAAGTCCAGGTCCACCCCATGTGGTCTCAAACATAGGGACAGATACAATTCCAGCAACAATCTACCCTAGACAGGTTGGAATTCTGAAATTTATTAAAATATTTTTGGGTGGCTAAAATTATAAAAATTTACAAGAAGATGGAACACTTATAGTAGGACCCACCTACAAAATGTTGGAGCCAATGGACACCTGTACACACCATGGTGGTGGCTGGACTGATCCACTATAATATGGTGTCTAGATCAGTCCAATTTTCAGAATAGATTGATTTCTTTAAATGAATTTAAACATTTATAGATGTCAAAAAATTCTAAAATTTTGTGAAAGTGTGTTCCACCCATGTTAGGACCCACGTACCAAATTTCAGGGCCAATGGACCCCTATGCACACCGTGTCAAGGGCTGGACTGGCCCACCATGTTGGGACGTCCAGTCAGTCTGATTTTCTGGACAGACTGTTTTATTTAAATTAATTAAAATATTTTTAGATATCCAAAAATTTTAAAATTATGTAAGGGTGTGGCCCACTCATGGAAGTGTCACCCTACAATATTTTAGACCCAACGGACATTTAAGATGGCCGTGGTGCAGCTGGGAGTGGCCCACTAGGCAAGGACGCCCAGGCTGAGGCATCCAGCCTGGGCTGGCCGTCTAGCTTGCTTCGCAGGCCCACCTTGATGTGTTGTATATCCCACCACCCATTCACGTGGGGTCCTTAGGGGATTAATCATCCTCCCTTTTTTTAAGTATTCAATTGGGGCCCATTGGGTGGATTTTTAGGCTAGATACCATGTGCCCATAGGGCTGCCTACACATGGGACATCCCTGTCTTAGGCTACTGTTGGGCCTATATTCCAATGCCCTGACCCACTTGATATATGTGTTGCATATCCTATCTCATCTGGTGGGGCCCATAGTGATGTGTGTCGGCCATCAAGGATTAATTATAGTAAGAAATAGTTTTATTGTTGCACTCCATCCAACCCAGAAATTTGGGTGGGCTGGAATTTGGCATTAAGCCCAATAATTGTTGCCTATAAATGTTCTTTTGGGATAGCATGACCTACTAGATTTTATGAGGATTTAAGTTAGTTATCTTGCATTCTTAATTTTATTTTTATTTTTTTGAGCTTAATTAGCACCTGATTAAAGAATCATTCCAATTGGATTCTTCTTGTGTTAATCTCCTAGTTAATTATGGGCCTTATAACCTTGATTGGGACGGAACTTTTGATAGGTCCGTTAGACCCTTGGGTCGTATATTTACCATTCCATTGTGATGGGTCTTATGGGCCAAATGTTCAAGTAGTTAGGCCCTTGCCTGCCCACTATAATAAATCCATACTTGGGCCGAGATGTGAGGCCCAACTTGTGTAAAATATAAGGATTTCCCATATGTTGGGATAATGGGCTGCCCATTAGGCCCACCACAATGAGTGAATCCATGACCTTTATGGTTGGGCCCTAACCTTGCTTAAGGGCCTACCAAGTTGCCTATGTATTTGGCACAATGTATGGCCCACTAGGCCATGGATTGCTTCGGCATTTTGTCTTATTTCATGCTCAAGTAGTGGCGGGCTACCTCTTGGAAACCAGTTGAGGTTGAATGTCATCCTGAGTGATCCTAATGTAGACCCATGCGTTTCTCTATGGATGGTTAAAGGCCTACCATAGACCCTAAGCTGTTTATTTGAGGCTAAATATGGATGTATGTGAAGCCTACCTCCACGTATGTTGGTCCAGTGTTCACTCCCCAAGTGCAGGGTTGTGATGTAGTAATAACTCGGTAAGACCGAGGTCGAATCCCAAGGGACTGAAACTTGTACGTTATCTAAAATTAACTGGAAATAGAACTAGAATGAGATGAAATCTGAATTGAATTATAAATTGAGGAATAATTGTAAACTATTAATCTAAAACTTATATGAGAAATCAGAGGTAAGGAAACCAGGGATTCAGAGGATCCACTTGTAGAGATCAGGGAGATCTTATACTTGCATCAGAAATCATGAAAATTACTGAACTGCCATTGATCTAGTTTTCAAAGAGATGAAAGATATATGAATTAGAATGGATTCCATCACCAAACCAAGCCCAAGAGACTATGGCAAACAACAGAATTAAACTAATTACCAACCAATCACATGTATGAAGGCTAGGAAGGGTACCATCATCCGACCATGCCCAGAAGACGATGGTGAACAACAGGGCTTCCTCACGTCATAAACATAAAGAAGAAGAAGGAATACTCAAAGCCATTGCAGACCCATTGTAATTTCAGTCACAACAGACCATTAAAGACAAAATATTTCTATACTAATCAAACTAAAATCAACGTCAATTCATATATTAAATTTAAATTAAAAGCATGGAATCTCCCATCTCACTACAAGCTTCACCTCTTAGCCCTAGCTAAGAGGTTTAGCCCGACATGGATGGGCTAGATCTCTCCATAGTCAGGAAAAACAAATAAACAAGAAAAGAAAACTTCTCTAATCTCTCTCTTTCTTCTCTCACACTCCACGTCCCAGCCTCCAAGCTCTGATCTTCCTCCCAAGACCTGAATGCTGGTGCTCCCCACGTCCAAAACCTCCTTATATAGCTGCTGGAGTCATGAAAATCGGATTTGAATCGGATTCGGAAAGCTGTCGCACGCCTAGCGAAAGCTTTTTCCCAACTAAGTTTGGGGCTTCAAAAATCGTCACTTTCCTTGCTCAAATTCAAAAGAATCATCGTCCCTTAGGACTTTCTTGGGTCCTCTATATGATAGACGGTTCAGATCTGCCATATGATCAAAGATGGTGGGCCACAACCGCCTGGAAAAGTTAGTTTTCACGGATGTGTGAAACCTTTCGCACCATTTCGCTGTTGTGATCGGTGGGCCCCATAGAAGCATTTTCTGGAAAATTCACCCCGTCCATTGGATTCAGGATGAAATTTTAGTCAAGAATGAGTGGTTTTGAACGTCCATTGACATGTTTCAGAGAAGAAATCACTAAAAGATTAATTTTGAACATCCTAGGGCAGCCCTTTCTTGGCCCCTGTATCTCACATATGTACTCGCATGAGTGAAAAGTTTAAACATGGTTTTGTAGTGCTCGCGGCTGTCTACACGGTGGACGGTTTGGATTGAGCTTATGGGGCACGTGTGGGGCCCACAGCTGATTGCAAAAATGGCCATCGGTCGGTTACGCGGCACGTAAGAGGCATTTTTTTTTTCGGTCAGAGACGGTCAAACCGTCTCTGACGCTTGCCGTGCACGGCTAGTGCATATATGCACTATGCACATTCTGTATATGTGGGGTCCACGATGATGTGTTTTTGAAATCTGATCCAGTCATTCATCTTCTCATATTATTTAAGCTGTCAATACCAAAGTTGAGGCAGTTCCAGATATCAGGTGGGCCCCAAATTGAATATTAATGGGCTGATCTATCTATTGGCCCACTTTCCGAGATCTTCAATGGCTGAAATTTTATATGTACGGTTAATTTATGACCCTCATCACGTGTATAAATTTTTGAGTCAATCGGATAGCGGGAACCATGTGATCTTGCATTTTACACCAATTTCAGGCCATTTGCAAGTGAACGGCTGAAATTTCTCGGGTCCCTGGCTTGCATATTTGTCAATTTTAGTCCCTGGAGTCCGTCCCTTGCCCTGGTGATTATCAGAATGTTAAATCTAAGCTTTTGGAATCCTTTTTCAGTCAACTCTCCTAATCACACCCTGCAACAAAACACGATTAAAACCGGACGTTAAATGGTATTATGCTCGTAAATCTAAGTAATAAATGGGGTCTAATATGCACTATTTGACCCTCAACACAACCCCCAACCAGCATTTTGCTAGTTCCGAGCAAAATATGCGAAAAATAAGTTGAGACTTATATAAAAATTTCTACAAAGCCGAATGATTTTTGAGAAATAATCCAGGCATTAGAATTCTACGATTCATGAATGTTGGACATTACTTGCTCTTGGACTCAAGCGCACGGTAAACTTCCTAATGAAGCTCAAAGTATTAATCCATAAATCAGACAAATTCTGAACATTATGATCCATGAGTGTATAGTGGAATCTCAGCTAATCACATTAAGATTGAATTTGTTATTTCAGGATCTCATTGGTAACCAGCAAGAGAATTCATGATAACCAAACTTGCCTCATAAATTCCATCTTTTGATCTTTTCAACTTTTTAATTTTTCATTAATAGTCATGCCAAAAAGAGGAATCAAATCCTTACCAATAGGGAGTAAACCTATGGTGAAGACCGCACTCCTAGACCTTTTTCACATATCATTCATGGGGAATTAACTCTACACCTATAGGGATCAAACCTATGGTGAAGATTAATTATCCAACCTTTTCAATTTTTATACCATGATGGCAAGATATTTCAGGCTGGTTCCTTTCATGCTCAGTGATTACCAAGTTAATCCTTCGATATGGAACTGAAATCTAAATGTGTAGGCGAGACGTGACATGTGAAATCATGACTCAATCAATGTTTACAACTTCTAATCATGGATTAATAACTCAATCTTAACTGTGAAATTTAACAGATACTGAATCCCAGAGTCCGAAATTACCAACATCACGTATCTTAAAAATATAAATTAGGGATATCTGTCAAAATCATTTCGAATTCACAAGAATTTTCTGAAAAAATTGTAAAAATTTTCATAATTTTTTCACAATTTTTGCTCAAGACCAAGAAAATACTGATTAGGAAGCCTAATCTCCCACCCCCAACCTAAAATCTACATTGTCCTCAATGTAAAAGATATGGGCATGCAATGCACATGGAACAACGAAAGTAAAGTGATGGGAAGATAGTACCTGGATAACGAATCAAGAGAGATTTTCCACGAGATCACAGTATGGAAGCTGGTTAGCACGAGAGAAAAAGAAAAATAAAAATAACAAAAATAAAATCCTACTTATACCACTTTCGCAGGTGCTCTTGATTGCATTTAGCGTATGCAACAAGCCTTTAAACCCCTAGGTTACCCCTAGTGGACGAGTTGTAGTCTCGTGAGGGTTTGCAGTAATGTTACCCACAAACATTGAATCATCTAACTAGAAAAATGAAATGAAAAGATGGGTTGCCTCCCAGGAGCGCTAAATTTACCGTCTTCAGCCAGACAAATAAAACAACAATCCTAGTCCTATGAAAGCGATAAACCTACCTATAACTCCATCAGACTAGGAGATCAGTCCTGGTAAACAGGAGCAATCAGAGGCATAAACATGTCCTCTGAATCAAATGTCTCGACAAATGGCTTTAATCGATGTCCATTTACTTTAAACTCCTTGCCATTGTCGGGATCTCTTATCTCGATGGCCCCATGAGGATAAGCAGTGAGAACAATGTAAGGGCCGGTCCAACGAGATCGAAGCTTACCCGGAAAGAGGTGGAGTTGAGAATCGTACAAAAAGACTTTCTGACCTGGCGTGAATGATTTCTGTAGAATATGTTGATCATGAAACGCCTTCATCTTGTCCTTATAAATTCTCGAGTTCTCATATGCATCGTTCCGGATTTCTTCAAGTTCATTTAATTGAAGTTTGCGTAACGAGCCAGCGTTGTCTAGATTGAAATTTAGATTTTTGATCGCCCAATATGCTTTATGTTCCAATTCCACAGGCAAGTGACAGGCCTTCCCATAAACAAGTCTAAAGGGAGATATTCCAATAGGAATTTTAAAAGCAGTACGGTACGCCCATAGGGCATTGATCAATCGATTTGACCAATCCTTACGGTTGAGGTTAACTGTTTTTTTTAGGATATGTTTGATCTCTCTATTGGAAATCTCAGCTTGTCCACTTGTCTGTGGATGGTATGGGGTGCTCACCTTATGAGAGATACTGTATTTCTTTATTAAACTCTCAAATAGTTTATTACAAAAGTGTGAGCCCCCGTCACTAATGATGGCTCGAGGCGTTCCGAACCGCGATAGGATATTTTTCTTTAAAAATTTAATGACCGTGTGATGATCATTTTTGCGGCACGAAATTGCTTCGACCCATTTAGTGACATAGTCTACGGCGAGCAAAATATAAAAATTTCTAAATGATTGGGAGAATGGTCCCATGAAATCAATGCCCCAGCAATCAAATGCTTCAATGATAAGGATGGGATTCAAAGGCATCATATTTCGACGGGACAATGCTCCCAATTTTTGACAACACTCACAAGCTTTGCAAAACTCATGAGTGTCCCTGAACATAGTGGGCCAGTAAAAGCCACACTGTAGAATCTTGGCCATGGTCTTTTTAGCAGAAAAGTGACCACCACAGGCCTGTGAGTGACAGAAGGAGATGGCACTCTGATGCTCATCGTCTGGCACACATCTCCTTAAGATTTGGTCTGGGCAATATTTAAACAGATATAGCCCAGAAAAAGTTACACACCTTGGTAAAGAACTTCTTCTTATCTTGTGATGTCCAATGTGTCGGTATGGAACCTATAGCAAGATAATTAGCAATATCAACGAACCAAGGTGAATGGGAGACTCTAAATAGTTGTTCGTTAGGGAACATATCATTAATATGAGTCACCTCAAGGGAATCAGAAGTATTAAGGCGAGAAAAGTGATCAGCCACTACGTTCTCTACTCCCTTTTTATCTTTAATTTTCAAATCAAATTCGTGGAGTAGAAGGATCCATCGTATCAGGTGGGGCTTAGAATCATTCTTAGAAAGAAGATACTTAAGTGCCGCATGATCTGTATAAATAATGATCTTGGATCCGATCAGGTAGGACCTAAATTTATCCAAAGCGAACACTACGGCTAAGAGTTCCTTTTCCGTAGTCGAGTAATTCATTTGGGCAGGATTTAGAGTCATACTTGTGTAATGAATGACGTAAGGCCGCTTATCCTTTCTCTGGCCTAGAACCGCTCCAAGAGCATAATCAGAGGCGTCGCACATAAGTTCAAAAGGAAGACTCCAGTCTGGTGGCTGCATGATAGGCGCAGTGGTTAACATGCCCTTAAGCTTGGTGAAAGCTTCTTGGAACTGCTCAGTCCACTCGTATAATGTATCCTTTTGAAGAAGATTACATAAAGGATGAGAGAGGAGACTAAAGTCCTTTATGAATCGTCTGTAAAAGCCTGCGTTCCTAAGAAGGATCGCACGTCTCTGATATTCTTGGGTGGAGGTAAGTTAGAGATAAGATCAATTTTTACCTTATCTACCTCGATTCCTTTAGACTAGATAATATGCCCAAGGACAATTCCCTTTTGAACCATAAAATGACACTTCTCCCAGTTAAGTACCAAATTTTTTTCTTCACATCTTTTCAGCACACATTTAAGACTTGCTAAGCACTCGCTGAAAGATGAACCGAAAACAGAGAAATCATCCATGAAGACCTCTAAATATTTTCCCACCATGTTAGAAAAGATACTCATCATGCATCGCTGAAAGGTGACAGGGGCATTACATAACCCGAATGGCATCCTTCTGTAAGCAAAGGTGTCATAGGGACATGTAAATGTGGTCTTTTCCTGATCTTCAGGGGCGATTTCAATCTGATTATAACCCGAATACCCATCTAGAAAATAGTAATAGGAATGACCAGCTAGCCTTTCCAAGATTTGATCAATGAAGGGCAAAGGAAAGTGGTCTTTCCTTGTGACGGTGTTCAGCTTTCTGTAGTCAATGCACATTCTCCAACCCGTGATAACTCTGGTTGGCACGAGTTCATTATTGGCATTGGCTACGATGGTGATCCCAGACTTCTTAGGAACCACCTGAGTTGGACTCACCCATTGACTATCGGATAGGGGGTATATGATCCCCACTTCCAATAGTTTGAGAACCTCGGCCTTAACCACTTCCTTCATGTTTGGATTTAGTCTACGTTGTCATTGCCGAACAGCCTTTGCATACTCTCTTGTTCTTTCTCCAGGTGGGCAGAGATCACCACCGCATATGTCTCATCTTGATCTAAATAGACATATTTTAAATCAAAGGGCAAAGGTTTTAGGTCAAGCTTCGGTGGCTTGAGGTTAGATGGTAGAGGCACCACATCAGTTTGGGGCAACTTTTCAATTTGTGGCCTCCACCGGTTAACTTCAAGTACCGGTGCAGTATCAAGCATGGCACACGTCTCCCTAATTATATCATCATCAAGATCATGGGAGTGGGCCAGGCACGTCTCTAGAGGATCAGAGGATAAGGTGAGAGGTGTTTTATCTTCCACAAAAGAATCAATCATGTTAACATCGTAAAAATCATCATCATCCTCTGAGTTGCTGCCGTTATTGAAAAAGATATTC
Source organism: Magnolia kwangsiensis (assembly GCA_037074715.1). Lineage (NCBI taxonomy): Eukaryota > Viridiplantae > Streptophyta > Magnoliopsida > Magnoliales > Magnoliaceae > Magnolia > Magnolia kwangsiensis. Next base: position 73,358,799 of record CM073584.1, read on the forward strand.
GATTCTAATGTCAAATTTCTAAAAGACATAGTCATAACACCATTCCTGCAATTGATAATTGCATTTGAAGTGGACAGGAATAGGCGACCAAGGATGACGGGAATCTGAGTGCTCGTGTCATTGATGGGTTCGGTGTCCAAGATGATAAAATCAACAGGGTAGTAGAATCTATCAACCTGGACCAACACATCCTCGATGATCCCTCTTGGTACACGAACAGAACGATCAGCAAGTTGTAGTGTGGTTCGAGTGGGTTTTAATTCACCCAAGCCTAACTATTGGTATACCGAATAAGGAATCAGATTGACGCTTTCTCCTAAGTCAAGAAGTGCGTGATCAATTCGATAGTTCCCGATTACACATGATATGGTTGGGCAACCAGGATCTTTGAATTTTTGCGGCACGTCTTGTTTTAGGATGGCACTCACCTTCTCAGTTACGAAAATTTTCTTTTGAACACTTTTTCGTCGTTTGGTCGTGCATAAGTCTTTTAGAAATTTAGCATATAAAGGTATCTGTTTTACAACATCAAGCAGAGGAATATTGACTTTCACTTATTTCAACACCTCTAGGATATCCTGAGAGTTAGATAGACGTTTTGGTTCAACCAACCATTGGGGAAACGGAGCAACTGGCTTCTCTAGAGGTTTCGGTTCAAATTTTTGTGGGGCGTCACTAGATCCATCATTGTTGTCCTCTTCTGGTTCTTGAGACTTTTCGGGCCTAACCGGAAGGGTTTTATCAATAACCTTCCCACTCCTAAGAGTGGTGATAGATTTAGCGTGCCCCATTTGATTTGAAGAGCTGGGATTACTAACTTCATAATGCGGTTTAGGATTGGGAAGAGGTTGAGCTGGGAAGCTCCCCTTGTTTCCAATCGTATTTTCAGCCTTAAGTTCATGTATTTCTTTTGTAAGGTCTTGAAAGGCTTGCATCATACCCTGATTGAAAAGCTCTCACTTTTGAAAATGTTTTAGAACCAAATCCTCTTGAGGTTTCTCTTGAGTTGGATTTTGGTTTAGGAAATCTTGAGGTGTAGCCGTTGGTCCATTCCTCCAACTGAAATTTGGATGATTTTTTCAACCAGGATTGTATGTATTAGAGGGTGGTCCATTGAAAGGCTTTGATAGTTATTGACGGCATTAGATTGTTCATTCAATACTTCTCGAAAGGCAGGTATTGAAGGACAATTTTTAGTAGTATGAATGTTGCAATCACAGATGCCACAAACACTTTCATTAACCTTTTCCTTCTTTCCTTCCATGGCCTCAAATTTTCTGGTGAGATTAGTCACTTTAGCGTTGAAATCATCATCCTCTTTCAGAAGATATATTCCTTCTTTTTCCCTTGAATGAGTTAGCCTAGACGTAGTGTTCGTCCTTGGGTAATAGTCCCATGATTGTGTTTTTTCAGCGAGACTATCGAGGTAATCCCATACCTCGTCGACATTTATATTGATGAAATCTCCGTTACACATTGTCTCGACCATTTGGCGCATGGAGGATGTTAGCCCATCATAGAAAAAATTCGTAATGCGTCATATTTCAAAGCCATATTATAGGCATGCATTAACCAGATCCTTGAACCTTTCCCAACATTGGAAGAATGTTTCATCTTCCTTTTGGGCAAAGTTCATGATTGCTCTCCAGAGGATAATTGTCTTATGATTTGGGAAAATTTTCTTTATAAATTTCCTCTTCATATCATTCCATGTGCCAATGAATCTAGGACGCAGTGAATGTAACCACGTCTTGGCTTTTTCTTTCAAGGAAAATGGAAAGAGTTTCAGCCTAATAGTATCTTCAGATACATTAGGGAAATATAAGGTGCCTATGATTTCGTCGAACTCTGTCAGATGTAAGTATGGTTCTTCAGATTCAAGCCCATGGAACTTGGGAAGGAGTTGGATAACCCCTGGCTTAATGTCCATATGTCCTGTATTCTCAGAAAAAATCATGCATGAGGGCGTATCACCCCCGCCGGTTGTAAATAATCTCGTAAAGTACGAGGCGGGGGTATCTGATGCACCTCATTCTCATCATGTACTTCCTCAACCCTTGGTTGGGGTAGTGCTTGAGGTTAATTTTCAGCCATAACATCCTCTAACTCAGGAGAATTCAAGTGGTGTCTAGTCCTGTGATGGACAGTCAACCCCTCAACTAATCCTCCTTCAGTCACGAGACGTCGAGTGTTGTCGCGTGCCCACTGGGGCATAAAACACACTCAGCCCTCAAATTCTAACTTAAACCTAAGAGAAAGGAAGAAGTAGAAATCTAGAAAATAAAAGGAAAAGATTGAAAGAAGTTACCAAATTTGGAGGCCTAGGTTAAAAATCTGCAAAATAAAACAAAATAAGTTAGTTTCTAAGAATAGAAAGTCCTAATTAAAAGTAAACTAATTTCTAGAGAAAAGAAAAAATTCCAAAGAAAGAAGAATTAGAAAGAGCTTACTAAATTAGAAGCTTCCTACAAAACAGAAAAATTGAGTTAGTTCTAAAAATCAGATAGAATGAAGAATAGCAAGTTTCTAAAGTTAGAAAAAATTTCTAACAAGAAAAATAACTAAGCTTCTAAACCTAGAATTAGAAAATTCTAAAAAGAAAATCTAATCTTAAACTAATCCTAAAACTAATTAATTTCAGAAAAACGTAGCCGACAGTCCCCGGCAACGGCGCCAAAAACTTGTTCACTCCCCAAGTGCAGGGTTGTGATGTAGTAATAACTCGGTAAGACCGAGGTCGAATCCCAAGGGACTGAAACTTGTACGTTATCTAAAATTAACTGGAAATAGAACTAGAATGAGATGAAATCTGAATTGAATTATAAATTGAGGAATAATTGTAAACTATTAATCTAAAACTTATAGGAGAAATCAGAAGTAAGGAAACTAGGGATTCAGAGGATCCACTTGTAGAGATCAGGGAGATCTTATACTTGCATCAGAAATCATGGAAATTACTGAACTGCCATTGATCTAGTTTTCAAAGAGATGAAAGGTATATGAATTAAAATGGATTCCATCACCAAACTATACCCAAGAGACTATGGCAAACAACAAAATTAAACTAATTACCAACCAATCACATGTATGAAGGCTAGGAAGGGTACCATCATCTGACCATGCCCAGAAGACGATGGTGAACAACAGGGCTTCCTCACGTCCTAAACATAAAGAAGAAGAAGGAATACTCAAAGCCATTGCAGACCCATTATAATTTCAGTCACAACAGACCATTAAAGACTAAAAATATTTCTATACCAATCAAACTAAAATCAACGTCAATTCATATATTAAATTTAAATTAAAAGCATGGAATCTCTCATCTCACTACAAGCTTCACCTCTTAGCCCTAGCTAAGAGGTTTAGCTCGACATGGATGGGCTAGATCTCTCCATAGTCAGGAAAAACAAATAAACAAGAAAAGAAAACTTCTCTAATCTCTCTCTTTCTTCTCTCACACTCCACGTCCCAGCATCCAAGCTCTGATCTTCCTCCCAAGACCTGAATGCTGGTGCTCCCCACGTCCAAAACCTCCTTATATAGCTGCTGGAGTCGTGAAAATCGGATTTGAATCGGATTCGAAAAGCTGTCGCACGCCCAGCGAAAGCTTTTTCCCAACCAAGTTTGGGGCTTCAAAAATTGTCACTTTCCTTGCTCAAATTTCAAAAAAACATCGTCCCTTAGGACTTTCTTGTGTCTTCTACATGATAGGCGGTTCAGATCTGCCATATGATCAAAGATGGTGGGCCACAACCGCCTGAAAAAGTCAGTTTTTGTGGATGTGCGAAACCTTTCGCACTATTTCGCTGTTGTGATCGGTGGGCCCCATATAAGCATTTTCTAGAAAATTCACCCTGTCCATTGGATTCAGGATGAAATTTCAGTCAAGAATGAGTGGTTTTGAACATCCATTGACATGTCTCAGAGAAGAAATCACTAAAAGATTAATTTTGAACATCCCAGGGCAGACCTTTCTTGGCCCCTGTATCTCACACGTGTACTCGCATGAGTGAAAAGTTTAAACATGGTTTTGTAGTGCTCGCAGCTGTCTACATGGTGGACGGTTTGGATTGAGCTTATGGGGCACGTGTGGGGCCCACAGCTGATCGCAAAAACGGCCATCAATCAGTTACGCGGCACGTAAGAGGCATTTTATTTTTTTTTTCGGTCAGAGACGGTCAAACCGTCTCTGACGCGCTAGTGCATATATGCACTATGCACATTCTTTATATGTGGGGTCCACGATGATGTGTTTCTGCAATCTGATCCAGTCATTCATCTTCTCATATTATTTAAGCCATCAATACCAAAGTTGAGGCAGTTCCAGATATCAGGTGGGCCCCAAATTAAATATTAATGGGCTGATCTGTCTATTGGCCCACTTCCTGAGATCTTCAATGGCTAAAATTTTATATGTACGGTTAATTTATGGCCCTCATCACGTGTATAAATTTTTGAGTCAATCGGATAGCGGGAACCATGTGATCTTGCATTTTACACCAATTTCAGGCCATTTGCAAGTGAACGGCTAGAATTTCTCGGGTCTCTGGCATGCATATTTGTCGATTTTAGTCACTGGAGTCTGTCCCTTGCCCTGGTGATTATCAGAACGTTAAATCTAAGCTTTTGTCATCCTTTTTCAGTCAACTCTCCTAATCACACCCTGCAACAAAACACGATTAAAACCGGGCGTTAAATGGTATTATGCTCGTAAATCTAAGTAATAAATGGGGTCTAATATGTACTATTTGACCCTCAACATCCAGGCTATTCAAACCTTAAACCACTTGATCATGGAAGCACTCTCTACCTTGGGCTGCTGTTGGATTCACAAATCCAATAACAGGCCCACTTGATCTTTTCATGATATATACACACTCTCCATTTGGTGGGATCCCCTAGCGAGTATAGTTGGCCCTCATGAGATTATTTCCACATATTTAACTAATTTTAGGACCTTAGTAAGTCTACGAAGTCAAACGGGCCAAAAGTTTATATAAGGGCATTAAATGTACAATTTTATGCTTAAAACTTTATTTGGCTATGGGACCCACCATATTGAGAACTTGTGTACGTGTTTCATGCTTATATTTTCTTATAATCTTTGGGCTTAATCAGTGCATTCTTTTGGATCAACTTTAGTGATCACCTGAGGACCCCATCTTAGATCAGATTTTTGGGGCATCCCATGGGCCCAGAGTGGGTTGGGACTTCCCGACTTGGCCCAACCATATATTATGCCGACTTCCACCATTTTGATAGACTTATGGGCTGAGATAAGGATAATATTAGGCCCTTGGTTATCCACTTAAATTGCTAGTTATTGGGCTAATATAATTGAGCCCATTTCATCCAAACTTAAACTTTTTTTTGGGCCATATATTGTGTACACGGGCTGCCCACCAAGTCTGTCACGCCCCAAACCCAGAAATCGAATTCACAGGAATCTCAATCGCCGAATCCGGTACCGACATCCTCCGTAGTACCCCATTCTCGGCTCCTAGCATTCATATGCTAGATTTTCGATCCTTGGATCCTACAAGGAGGATTATTTTTTGTACATTTAACTAGTAATAAGCATAACCACAAGTTTACCCAAATCATAAAGGCAACATCATCATCACATATCCACTAATATAATCATTTGAATACATGCTGAAAGGAAAATATATATGTCAAAATCAAAGCTCCAGAAAACAGCTGCACGCTCCAAGCTCAATGCAGCTGCAACCTAACATCACCTGCATGCATTTATCGTTCATAAGCTTATAGAAAGCTTAGAGGGTGGTGTAAGTGTGTGCACGAGATAAGTGTCAAGTATTCAATACAATATCATAATCATACAATACCGGAAAGCTATTAATCCATAAACCATATAATGACTGAATAAGCAGAAACACTGATAAGAGCAGAAATTATCAGCGTAAACAGAAATACTGATAAGATTATAATCATGCGATAACAGAATAAGCGGAAGTATGAACAAGTCCATAAGTTAATCAATATCAGAATACGCAATATAGGATAGTTATGCAAATGATGAGTCATAGATAATCAAATGTCGAATGACAAGGATATAATGTAATATACAATTCAAAAGAGCTAACAAATATCATCACTCTCATCTAAGTCACAGGAATACAAAAACATAACAACTCACAATGCCATACGCCGAAGATGTAATAGAATATGCAGTATATGGTGCTAATGGAATGACCATGCTGGAGTGTGATGTCGGGATGATAGTACGTAGTATCGTAGGCTACGGGGTCCACCACAAGGAACCTCTATCCAAACCAGTCCCATACCTAAATTTGGATAGTCTGACTCAACGTGGTAAACTCCTGATCTCAGGTTAGTCGCGCGCCCAACCGAAATTCTTGCCATAATGAAGATACACAACAATTAGTTGTGCACCACCAGCCCGAGTGGATAGTGAATGGATGAATGAATGAGTATGCAACTCCTACTCAGTAGCCTGTCAGCACAATAGCCTGTCAACCGTTGGTAGCTCGCCCAGGCCTCATCCCCGCCCACATCACACCCGCCCACATCAGCGTCCGCCCACGTGCGCCCGCCCACATGCATAACTGTGACGGGGTGTCATAATATCATGTCAGTCCTCATATCAGTACGGTTCCTCTCTGAGAAAATCACCGGGGTCTATTACACTTCACACCACCTGCCGCCCCAATCAAGCACACAAATGGGTAAGTGGAAAAGACCTCACTATTCACCTGTCAGTAGTCTGTCAATACCTACCCGGCTTGCCGATAGCGGACCCATTCCTCGAGCTGGTCAAACTCAGCCTAGCCATGCCTACTCCCTCGGGCAGGTAAGGTTACACCCCCTTCCAACCGACCACGACACAGTGGAGAGCACAGCCATCTGGTAATCGGCACTCAACGCTCATCTACCCACTCGGTCTAGACGTTAGAGCATCCTCTGGAACCAAGACGGTGTTTAGGGATTTTCACTCAGGGCCATCTATGGCAGCCCGATGCTCGAACAGATTTTCGGTGTCCCATCTGGCCATCCATGATATGCCTGTGGAGGCTACGACCCTGATGTCACTAGGGCGTATAGTAGTCACAACACAATGCAAGATGCATGAGTCATACAATCCAATCATGCATCAATCCTGCGCATGTCATGTGCTCATGTGAGATAATCTCCACCTATCAAGGAGTCTCACATCATCCTGCCCAATGACATATGCAATGGTCAATCACATCTCATAATAAATATGTAAATGATGCGAATGGACATGTATCATGATGTTATGATGTCACATACTCATAAACAGTATCAATAACCAGCGTCGACAATGTAGACTTTTAACCAACATTGTCCCCAAGGAATGACCCACATAGAATCAAATATATAATGGGCACATGGCCTCACACAAGGGCTAAATATACGAAACAGGTGGGCCCTGGTCATGGGCCTAACACATATCACAATGGGCCTTGCCCATAGGCCTCAAATACATTTGGATGGGTCGCACCCATGGGCCTCAGATATATCACAATGGGCCTTAAATATACTTCGCAGGTGAGTCACATACCTGGGTCTAATACACATCAGTATGGGATACATCACATAGGCCTAATATACATCACTATGGCCACAACCCATGGGCTTTAAATACACAATAGGTGGGCCCTACACATGGGCCTCAAATATATACCACGGGTGAGCCTCAATGGATGGGTCACCAATACAACAGGATGGGCCTAATGACATGCACCCCATAAATATATCGAATAGGCCGCACCAATTGGGCCTTACATACATTGCAATGGGCCATGACCCATGGGCCTTGCATACATCACAATGGGCCTTGCAACATGGGCCTCATATATATTTAAGGTGGGCCTCAACAATGGGCCTCATACACATCAAGGTGGGCCTCAACAACGGGCCTCATACACATCAAGGTGGGCCTCATCAATCATATGGGCTAAATCAATCAAATGGCCGATACGAGCAGGCCAATCAAATGGACCGATACAAATGGGCTGTGCGTCATGGAGTTATACTAAGCATGTTATAAAGTAATGCCCTATCCTTACAACGCAGCTGGCCTAGACGGCTTGTATACAACAAGTACGGGCTTACAAATGGGCCCTAGGGAGAGTTACAATGCGGACATTTAACCAACATTATACTCGCAATGTGGACGTCAAACCAGCATTGCTCCCAAGGTGTATCCCATAGTGAATAACATTACGTAAACCAGGTTGGGATCACACATTACAATGGACCTTAGGTACACCCCATTGGGCCTTAAATACATCAAATGGGCCATGCCATATGGGCCTTTTACTCAACAAATGGGCCACATCAATGGGCCGCACCAATGGGCCTTATGTGCATTGCAATGGGTCATAACCCGTGGGCCTTAGATTGTATCAAATGGTTCTCGACCCATGGGCCTTATACATATCAAATGGGCCTAATCCCATGGAATTTAAAATACATCAAATGGGTCCAATCCCATGGACCTTGGAACACATCAAATGGGTCCACTCTATGGGCCTTAAATTACATCAAATGGGCCTAATCCCATGGGCCTTGGAACACATCAAATGGGTCCACTCTATGGGCCTTAAATAGTTCAACAACTAGCTACATTCATGGACCCAATTAAATTCAACTGTGGTGGGCCTCAAAAGTGCATTCATTAAGCCCAACATTTAAGGAACTAAAGGTATAAATCATTTCCTCTAAGATCTTTATAATATGGTGGGCCTCACTCAAAATTTCAACCCAAGGCTAGCATAATTATAACATGTTGCTGTCCTAAATTTGGGCACTCCATTGGAGTGGGTCCAAGGCCTCTAAAACTTTAAAAATTGAGGGTCAAGGTCCCTCATCATGCATACAATGAGAAGAAACCCAAAAAGGTGGCCCACCATCAGAAGAAATATTTTTGAATTATGGTTTTTTATCAAGGCATATTGCTGGACTGCACAACAGAAAAAAATCTGGGAGTCCAACCATCTTGGCCCATTCTTTTGGATACCCAAACGGGGTCACTTGAGGCTAAAATTTCACAGAGTGATACTTACATAGGTGAGCCACACCCCCACAAAATTTTATAATTTTTATATATCTCTAAGTATTTTAATTAATTTAAACAAAACAGACTGTGCAGAAAAATCAGACAGACCTGGATGTCCCAACGTGGTGGGCCAGTCCGGCCCTCACTATGGTGTGTACAGGGGTCCATTGGCTCTAAAATTTGGTAGGTGGGTTCTAACATAAGTGAAACATACTCCTAAAAAATTTCAAAATTTTTGGACATCTGTAAATATTTTAATTCATTTACATAAATCAATCTGTCCTGAAAATCGGACTGATCTGGACACTATATTATAATGGGCTGGTCCCGCCATCACCATGGTGTGTACAGGTATCCATTGGCCCCAAAATTTTATAGGTGGGTCCTACCATAAGTAGGTCATCCCCTTGAAAATTTTTATAATTTTTAAACACCCATATGTATTTTAATAAATTTCAAAAATCCAACTGTCCATGGTGGAATGTTGCTAGAACAGTGCAGAAAATCCAGACTGTCCACCTCACTTGGACCACACCTTTGAGACCCCAATGAAGGTCAGTTGGGGATGAAATTTGGGGGACATCAAGATTAGATCCTCACCTTTTAGAAAAATATATTTAATAGGTATGAATAGTTCCCCAAACAGTCCCAAAATCTGGTCCAAAAATAACCAGAAACTGTCCAGAAAATTCTGGACAACAACATGTACTTAGATAAAATTTATTATATAAGTTAAATAAAAAAGGAAATACATTAATGGGCCACACACATCACGAAATAAAATGAGGAAAAATATAGATAGAAGGACAATCCGGCCATAGGGAAAGGGGCTCCGCCACTATTGAGCCCTCCCAAGATCAATTATACCCGCACATCATACCTAGATTTATATTTACAACATGGATCTTACACATGCATGGCGTATAATTAAAATGCATAGTGAGGATGACATCCCCACCATGGTTATAAGGTCTAGATGACCTAAACATAATATGATATGAAATAAAACTACCATGATGGGGCCCATAGAGAAAGGCCTCATGCATGGATCATGTATGCATAAGGTAGGCCATTAGGCCACAACCATGGGATTGTGTGGGATCTCCACCATTGATTGGTAGATCCTACACTTCCCTCATGAAAGAAAGAAAACATCTAGGCTATAGAAATTATATTTTTTACATCTAGAGGAGCACCCACCATTTGATCTTCTTGCTCCTATGAGTTCCTTAGCACCTTAGCTTTGATTCCAATGGAGGAGATGGGGAATGGATGGTTAGGATGGAAGATTATGGGGTAGAAAAGTGGGCCACACTTGAAGTTTTGAAAGGGAGGGAGAGGCTTAGAGAATTCTCATACGTATGGGATTTCTCTCCTTAGATTTTTTTGAGTTTGAAAATGAGAAAGAGAGAGAGAGAGAGAGTTGTAAAGGGAGAGAGAGATGGGTGATGGATGTTGTGAGTGATGGGTATAAGAAAATCTTGACTTTTGTAGCCATTTGTGTAAGAAAAGCATGGGTGGTGTAAAAAATTTTTAACTTTGAGGGCTTTTGGTGTAAGAGAGGTATGGGCTTGTAAGAGATTCTTGACTTTTGTAGTTGCTTGGGAATGGATGAAAGGTGATGTGTACTTGACATGTACTTGACATATACTTAACATGTGATGGATTGACGGATTGATGGATTGATGGGATTGATGTGACACCTTGTAGAGATTCTCTTGAGTTTCGCAACGCGCGGCGTTTTCTTCACACCGAACGTTGGCCCACATCTCTTGACCAGGGTATCGCCTCGGCGCGCAAGTCACGGCATCGGAACCGCAACAACGGCGCGGTCACTATGGTAAAGGTCTTGGGTTGAGTCGATACGGGTTGACGGCATACGAATCAGGGTCGCTCAAAAATATTGGTTAAGGGTTGAAGGTTGCCGAAATTCGACCGGTAAGACCGCGAAAGTCTATGGAATGGTACGGTCTAGGATATGGAGCTTACAAAGTCCAACTTAATGCATGGATTCTATGGCCTATTATGAGGAATATATGTATGTGGTTACTTTTATTTTTATCTAAATGTAGGCCTTGGGCCTTCTGTCCATAAAGTTCATGGTTGATATGTCTTTTTGGAGAATGACGGTTAAATGTTTCCATTATAAACTCACTAAGCCCGGTTGTATTTAAGAGTGATTGGATAATCATCTTTGACTCTTATTAGACTTATTTCTATATTACTTAGACACGTGGTTTGTATGCTTAGTCTTGTGGACTACCTCAGGTAAATGGGCCTCCACTAGAGGTGGGATTCCTTATGGATATTGTCTAAATACCTAGCTTGGTTCTTGGATAGAGGAGTGTACTACTTTGTATATCACCGCATAATGCGTCTACATCCATCTTCATGGCTCATGTGTATCATTATATGCTTGGATGACATTGTGTGTGTGTGTGTGGTTATGATTGTGCCATTGGGCATTGCATGATGATTTCTGAGGGACGTAGTATCCCCTCTTGAGCACGTTGGATGCTTGAAATTGATGCATAGTTGATTGTGTGATTCATGCATCTTGCATTGCATAACATATGAGCATTATCGCCCTTACTTCATCAGGGCTATAGCCTTCACAGATACTTCGTGGATGGCCATGTTTGGACACTGGAAATGTTACTTGGGTATATCGGGTGCATAGGATGCCCATGGGTGAAATTCTCAAAACTTTCATGGTACCAAAGTCTACTCCAACACCATGACCGGGTGAAATATATGAACGCACGAGGGCCTTATACCATTAGGCCATAACTCCCACTGTCATATAGTCAGTTGGATAGGAGTGTGGCCTTACTCGCCTAATTTAAGGAGGTATTGCTAGGCTGAGTCTGACCAGCTCGTAAATGGTTCCACTACCTTCAGGCCTTGCTGGTGATTAGTTGTCCACAATAATGTAGTGAGGTCTATTACGCTCATTTGACTGTGCGGAGTCTGTAAAGCAATAGTCATCCAGCAGTGTAATGGACCCCAGTGATTTTCTTATGATAAAAATGTACTTGATATGTGGATTGGATATGAATACTGACATTACTTCACATTGCATTTACATTAGCTGTGTAAGCCTCATATTATATCACCTTGGCATGGCACCCAGTACTCATTGTATTACAGTACTCATTACACTATATAGCCTTAGTACGGCTTCCTGCATTATTATACTGCCTTAGTATAGCTTCATGTGTTCATGATAGTCTTGGTAAGGCTAGTGGTATTGGTATTGATCATGACTCCCTTCTGCATTCTTTATCTTCTTCTAAGCACCATTGTCGCACACTTTCACCACCCTCTAAGCTTTCTATAAGCTTATGCACGATTGAAGCGTGCAACAGATCCTAAGTTGGTGTCTTAACAGCAGAGCTTGGATAGGTGTGTGAGTCGAGGACCCAGTGTTGCAGTTCATCTTCCTTCTTTCTTCTATTATCTTATGTATGTCCTTTTGGACCCTATAGAAACTTACAAAAGTTCAAATTCATAGTGGATTTTATGATTTATGCCTTTGTGATTCTCAAATTTACTTGTTGTGATCTTGGGTATGCTTGTATTGGAAATAATTATATTATTATGAAAATCCTCCTTATAGGATCCAAGGATTGAAACCTGCCTCAAGAGTCAATAATGGGGTACTACGGAGGCTGTTGAGCCTAGAACCGGCCATCGAGTTCCTTGTGAGTCCGATTACCGAGTCTGGAGCGTGACAAAATCGTTCTTTTATTTTTGAAATATCTTTTTCATGTTTTTCTCGGGACTAGCAAAATATTGGTTGGGGGTGTGTTAAGACTCAAATATTGCATATTTAATCCTTCAATTACATTAGTTTTCCTGCCATTTAAGTGTTAATTCATTTTAATTATATACATTTTTTTCATGCGAGGTGATTCATAAGAATATGATGAATATGTACTTAAAAGGATGGATTTAGAGTTCCAAAGAATATAATGAAGAATTGAAGATTTGGAAGACATTAATGAAGAATTCACATGCCAAAGATCTAAGGAAGGAAAATGAGGAATAAAGAGAATCGAAGATTTAAAGTAAAGAAAAAGAATCCTGAAAATTGGCCAGGAAAATCATATTATGAAATTCTGGGTTTAAAAATAAAAATTTCCAAAATAAATTTAAAAACAAACTTCGATGACATCGACAATTCAGGAATTTCGAGCTCAACTTGTTGGACAGTTCTGAATGATTTTGGATGTATCGGGGAGGTCTTCGATGACATCGAATGTGCTATTGAAAATGCTTAAAGTGCGTAAATTTGAGGCGATTTACAAACTTTTTTGAGGCAGTGTGAAAGTTTGAGTTGTAAAACTATTTAAAGGAGTTCCTAAGCTACTCAAAATCATCTTCTAGGGTTTAAAAATTGAGAGAAGACCTAAGTAGAGTGCCAACAACGTTCTTCTACTTTGATTTCTTCATAGATTCTAGTAGATCTTTTAGTTTTTTTTTTATTTTTGAGTTAGTTATGATTAGCTAATCTCTTAGATATGGTTAAGAAATAAAGCTTATAGTTATTCTTAATGTTTATTTTACTTTTATTCAAGTTTATGTTGAACTTCCATTAATTATTAGTTTGAATGAAGGAATATTTTTAGTTTTCTATTATTTATTGTAACTGCAATTATAGTGGATGCTTGAGAAGCTTTTAATATCTTCTTACCTATTTTGCAATTATGTGATCCATAAAATTTATGATCCACCATCGTCTTTGGGCATAGTAGATATATGAATTCCCTACGATCATTGCATTGGTACTTCATGAGAGAACTAATCTAATGAAAGTTCATATTCTATTGTAACTGCTCCATCATCCGATTGAATATAATATGACTTTGATTCAAATCGAGTTATCGTTGAATCAAGTAAATTAATATTGAGATTGCTATAAGTGAATTCCTGAATCCTTAGTCTTTTATCTTGATTAATTAAAACATTTTTCTTCATTGCTAGATTAAAAACCCAGACAACCAAGTTAGATTTAGATTAGTTCTAAATTGTGTTCCCTATTCCCTGTGGATTTAACCTTAGTCTCACCGAGTTATTATTACAACACAACCCTACAGTTGGGGTTGTGAACACTAACCAACTCTACCAAGCCTACTTGTGTTGGGCTTGGGTTGAGAATTCCTAACTCGACTTTGGGTTGTGTTAGGTTAAGGTTGAGGTATAGTTGGGTTAGGCTATGGTTGAGCACCAATCCGCCCAACTTTCAGTCTTATTACCCATAAGAACTAGGCCACCTTCATGCTCACTATATGTGGGAAACCAATTCTGTTGAGAACACATGTAGTACGATGGCCCTATATCTAAAATCCACTCTTGTAGAAGCAACTAGGCTTAGACACTAAAAACACATCACGACCACCTGATTCTTCACCTTATTCCGCTGAATTAGCTTCATTTGGTTAATGATCTGATTTCTCCTCCTTCAAGGTTTTGGGATATTGACAATCCTTCTTTATATACCCCACCCTCTGATAATTTTAACACTTCAACTTGCCATTATCTTTCAACTTAGACCTAAATTGTGACTTTCCCTTCTTCTCTTGCTCAAACTATCTTCCCTGAGCAAACAATGCATAAAGAAAAGTACATTCACATTTGCTCTTCATTCTCAACTGCTTCAACTTAAGGGCTGAGATAATGGATTCGACGTCCAAGTATCCTTTCCATAGCATAGTATATCAACCAAATACTCGTAGGACTCCAAGAGAGATGTTAATAAAATTAGGATTGTCTTTTTTATTTTAATCTATCTTCACCTCCACAATTGTCAATTTACAAACTAGTTTATTGAATATGTTAACTTAGAGAGATACGACCCTTCCACCATCTTCAAAGTATAAAACTGTGTCTTATATATTAATGATTGGTAAGCCACTTCGCTATGGAAATGCTCTCCATTTTTGTCCATAATTCTAAGGTAGTCGTCTCATCGATGACATTATAAAGGACTTTATCGGCCAAATACAATTGAATTGTACTAATGGCCCTCCAATCAAGTTCATCCCAATACTCTTCCTTCATAATTTCCAAACAATTTGCTTTCCCAAGCAGTGCATGTTCCAACCCTTGCCGAATGATGAGGGCTTTTATCTTTAACCTCCATAGTTTAAAATTATTTTTTCCTATGAACTTCTCTATATTGAATTTTACATTCAATCCCCTTAATGTTACATTTTCAGATTTATTCTAATAACCCAATGTTAATCTTTAATACCATTTATTAGGTGTTGATACCCCTTAATGGGTGTGGAAGCAACCTCAGATCAAATCAAACAATGCAATAAATAAAGAAAAATCCAAGCAAAGACAGAGAACACAAAGATTGTTATGTGGAAAACCTTATAAGAAAAAACCACGGCTTAAAGCAACAATCGATCTACTATAATCCGAAAGTTACAATAGATGGAATAACTTACATATAGAAACCCTAACTTTCCCCTTCAAATCATAAAAAATTTGTGCTGGCATCTAAAACATCTCTAGCATTTTCTAATCATATTTGCGAATGTACTTATATACTATCATACAGAATTAGGAAACAAATCCTACATTTATGCAAAAAACTTACACACCCGTTTGATTAACCCAACTAGACTTTTGGTTGACCGAAAACTCACAGCATGCTTCGGTCGACCTGATTGGACCTTTGATTAACCGAACACATCACATCATGAAACGGTTGACCTAAACGTAACTCGATTAAACCAAGAAAGAAAACTGAATCAGATTAAAGGCACTCAATCAACAACATCAAACGTGGTTTTGGACACAAATTAGCTACTGATTCACAACTAACGTCACCAAGTTTTGTGGGCCCCACCAATATATATGTGTTGTATCTACACTGTTCATCCATTTAGAGAGATCATTTTAAGGCATGACCTAAAGAATGAGCTAGATCCAATGCTCAAGTAGAACCCACCTTAGAAAATAATGGGCATTGAACGCCTACCATTAAAAACTTTAGTTTTTTTATCAAGCTGATATTTGTGTTTTCCCTTTGTCCATGGATGTGTGAACTTATGAACAGGTTGGATCTCAAATAAACATCATGGTGGACCATAGGAAGGTTTCAACAGTGGGCATCACTGCCGCCACTATTTTTTATAATGGGATACACTTAGCTCTGGCTCATGCTATAAAATGATCTCTTGTGAGACCCGACCCGAGTTCGCATATGTGCGCGTGTGTGTGAGTATGCATTCCGTCCATCTTGGTCCCGCGGTCCTACCGGTCGAATCCCGGTGATCCGTGACCTTTGGTAGTGTTTGCGGTCATCCGTAAGTCCAGTCATGAAGACTCGACTTGGATCGAGTTGAAACGTATTCCATTGCGACCACATCGTCGCCACGGTTCCAACACTACGTCTCATGCATAAATTCGACGTGTCCATCAAAAGATGTAGGCTGAGAAATTTTTTACCCTTGATCATGGTCATGTGGTCCACCTAGGGATAGTGTGCATGAATTTCTAGGTAAGTTCCATCTCTTAGCACTATTTCCAACACACACTACACATACACACTACCTAAGCCCTATTCCTATACCACCTACCTCTAAATACTACCCACAAGCTTAGAAAACCTACCAACCCTATAACTTTAGTTGTATCTCCCTATAGCAATCATCATTTTTCTCAAACCAAGACAAGCATGCCTCTATCTTTCTAGAAATTCATCATTACTCTCATGCTACATCTCTCCCTTCCCTCTTTTTCTTTTCATTTTCTCTTCTCTCATTGCTAGAACCTCCAAAACATCATACCTTGCTGAAAATTCCAGCCACATTTCTTCCTTCTCCTTCCTCATCTAACCCTCAAAAACCCATCCTAACCATTGATCCATCTCTTGGAGCTATAGAACCCAAGTGTGAAAGAAGAAGGATAAGCTTTGAGGTGAGTGTATCCTAGGATATAGGATTTCTATTTTCATATTCTTAGACCTCTTATATTTTGATATGGGATGTTTAGGACCCACCAATCAATGGTGGAGATCCTACATCATCCATTAGTTGTGGCCAAATGGCCTATTTTATGCATGCATGTCCATGCATGGGATTTTCCCTCTATGGGTCCCATCATGGAGGATTACTTGGATTTCATGGCATGATAGGTCATCTAGACGTTAGAATCATAGGTGGAATGACATCCAAACCATTGATCTTGAATCTAGGACATGCATGTGGTGGATCTTTGTTGTAGCATATGAATAGAAGGAATGTATGGTATGATTGATGAAGGGGAGGGCCTCAATGTGATGGAGACCCTCCTCTTGTGGCCAATTCTTTATTTTCTTTATGATTAAATTCTGATCTTGCATGTGTGGCCCACCTTGTAGGCTAGCAAAAATCCAGACCAACTATAGAGCTTGGACGCCCATAGTGGTCCATCCTTAAACATATGGCCGTAAAATCTACCTAAATGGGACACATGCAAGGGGTATTTGATAGTGGGAAAGGTCTGGACATTTGTAGGGTCTACTGGGGTGGTCCACCACACAAATTCCTAGGGTTAAATCCCATGAAAAATAATGTTTATATTTTAATTCTTTCTATTATATGTTGTTATCCAAATTGCTGGAATTGTTTCTTTTATGTTGTAATGTATAGGTTGTAGGCATTGCTTATGATTTTTTTTCTCTGATTTCTTAGACTTTTCTTTGAGTTGTGGATTCCACCTAAGAGCATGTTAAACCTCACCCTCACCCGTCCCTGTTTGATCACCCAAAAGGGTGGGCCAAGGAGGTTGGATGGTCTAGATTTTCTGGACTGTCCAGCCACTCTGCTTGCTAGAAAAATATAAATGTCAGCTGATTTTTGAAATGGTGGGCCACCTTTGTGTACCCCACCTTATTGTATACTTTTACAAGGAAGTTGTCCTTGCATTTCTCCAAATTTTAGCAGACCTGAGCCCACTCTAATGGGGTACACAAGTCAGGGACAACAACATTGCTGCAGCAGGAAAATAAAATCTAGACCTTGCTGTCCATAATTTGTATGAAATAAATAAAATATTTATACTATCTAAAAAATATTAAAATTTTACAGTGAGGTGGCCCACCTATGGTAGGACCTACCTGCAAAATTTTAGGGCTAATGGATCCCATTTGGGCATTGAAAAGGGTGGGCCAATATAGTGGACTGCCAGAAACATTCTGTTGTGCAGTCCAGCAGTATAGTTCCATAAAAATAAAATTTTAAAAATATTTTTCTCAAAAGTTGGGCCATCTCTATGAGTCTCATATTGATGTAGGATTGATGAGGGACATTGGGTCCAAAGTTTAGGAATTTTAAAGGCCCAGAACCTACCCATTTGGATGGCCCAAATTCAGAACAGTTACATTCCAGCAATAGTTCACCCAGGACAGATTATATTCTTAAAACTTATTAAAATACTTTTGAGTGTCTAAAAATTGTAAAAATTTACAGAGATGTTTTAAACTCATGTTAGGACCTACTTGAAAAATTTTAGAGCCATTGGACACTTGTACACACCATAGTGGTGGCTGGACCGGCCCACTATAATATGGTGTCCAGATCAGTCCGAGTTTCAGGATAGATTGTTTTATTTGAATTAATTAAAATATATTTATATGTCCAAAAATTATAAAATTTTATGGGAGTATGACCAACCCATGAAAGGACCACCCTATAAATTTTCAGGGCCATTGGGCCTCTGTACCAACCGTGGTGTGGCCTGCAATTTAAATCTGTTTTAGGCCAAATACCCAGATACGCTCCTACCTTGGGTTGCTGGGCCTGCATTCTAATGGCATGACCCACTTGAAGTAAGTGTTGTATTTCTCCATTCTTATCTGGTGGTGCCCACTGTGATATATGTGGATCACTATGGGTCAGTAACCCATCTAAATTAAATAAATTTTTGGACTCCAGCAGGCCCAGGAAATGGGTGGGCTGGAATTCCAGCATGGGGCCCAAAATTTGCCACATGGTTGATTGTTTAAGAACTATTGCGGCACACCATATTTGAGAGAGAGTTACACACACTCTTTGCTTTCCTTCCTTAGACATTTTTGGGTGTAATTAGTGCCTCTTAAGGCCCATCTTTGAGGTAATAATATGGGCTAGCCTTAACTAGATTTTTGATAGTTTTATGGGACATTTGGGCTGAAAATCTATTCCTTGAGCCCAAGATTGTGCAGGGCCTGACCTTATTATTTTACAAGCCCAATGGACCATCTATAAGCTGATCATGTGCATCCATTAGCCTCCATGCCCTCATGAAATTCTTAATTGTGGGCTGACTTGCAAAGCCCACATAAATGCATATTGTGGAGGGCCTTGTTAAGTCTTTGTCTAATGAGGCAAGGCCCACCCTATCGGTATAGGTCTTGCCCTTGTGTATTCTTGGACTTATGGGCTGACCTCTAGTCCACCATAATGTATGAATTGGATGACTTTTATTTTGGGCCATTTTCTTAGGGCCCATTATGTAATATAGTATATGCATGGCTACCCCTTTTGTGGTAGTGATTAGGTCTTTTGGACTCACTTCTTTTAGATAGGCCCATTAATCTTGGATCTATACTCTCTCATTTATTGTGATGGGCTTAAGGTCAATAATATGCAAGAAATTGAGCTCTCGGCTGCCCACTAAATTGACCCTGTACTTGGGCCAAAAGTGAGGCCCAACTCACTTGTGTTAAATGTAAAACTTGCCCATGTAAATGAATTACTGGGCTGCCCATGAAGCCCACCACAATATGTGGAATTATGACCTTTTTGATTAGGCCCAAACCTTACTTGAGGGTCCACTATCTGGCCTATAAGTTGGGCTTGGTGTATGGCTCATTAGGTCATACATTGTGTGGACTTTAGACCTTATATTATACGAGTAGTGGCGGGCTACCTCTTGGAAGCCAGTTAAGGTTGAACGTCCTCCTGAGTGATCCTAAGGTAGGCCCACGGGTTTCTCTATGAATGGTTAAAGGCCCACCATAGACCCTAGGCCATTTGTTTAGGACTTAATGTGTATGTATATGAAACCTACCTTAACGCATGTTTGGTCCAGGCCATCCAACCCTTGGATCGCCCGATTATGGATGTATTCTCTGCCTTGGGTTACTGCTGGACTCATAATCCAGTAACAGGCCCACTTAATCTTTTCATAATATTTACGCACTCTCCATCTGGTGGGGTCCCTCAGCAAATATAATTAGCTTTCATGAATTATCTCCACATAGTTAACTGATTTTTGAACCTTAGCAGGTTTAGGAAGTTAAACTGACCAAAAGTTTATCAAAGGGCCTTAAATATAAAATTTTATGGTTAAAACTTTATTTGACTGTGGGGCCCACCATATTGAGAACTTGTGTACGTGTTACATGCTTATGTTTTCTTATAATCTTTATGCTTAATCAGTGCATTCTTTTGGGTCACCTTTAGTGATCAGATGAGGACCCCATCTTAAGATCAGAATTGTGGGACATCCAGTGGGCCCAGAGTGAGCAGGGTCATCCTAGATTGGTCCAACCGTATATTGGGCTGACTTGCACCATTTTGATGGACTTGTGGGCTAAGATAATGATAGTATTGGGCCACTTAAATTGTTAAGTTATTGGACTGATATAGTTGGGCCCATTTCATCCAAACTTAAACATATTTAGTCATATATTATGTACGTGGGCTGCCCACCAAGTCCAACTTAATGCATGGATTCTATGACTATTGGAAATTGAGCCTTGGGCTTTAATTTCTCTCTTGGGGCCCATGTTGTTAAAAGTGATATTTTATCTTTTTATGGCCTATTATGAGAAATATATATGTATATGGTTGGTTACATTTATTTTTATCTTTAATGTAGGCCTTAGGCCTTTTATCCACATCATTCATGGTTAATATGCCTTTTTGGGGAATCGTAGTTAAATGTCCCCATTATGGACTCCTCAAGGCCTGGTTGTATTTAAGAGTGATTGGATGATCATCTTATACTCTTGTTAGGCTCATTTCTATATCGCTTAGACCCATAGTTTGTATACTTAGTTTCGTGGGTTACCCCAGGTAAATGGGCCCCCACTAGAGGTGAGATTCCTTATGGATATTGTTAAATACCTAGTCTTGGTCCCTTCTTGGATAGGAGGAGTGTACTACTTTGTATATCACCGCATAATGCATCTAGACCCATCTTCATGGCCCACGTACATCATTGTATGCTTGGTTGACACTATGTGTGTGTGGTCATATTGTGTCATTGGGCATTGCATGATACTTTCTCCGAGGGACGTAGTATCCCCTCTTGAGCATGTTAGATGCTTGGGATTGATACATGGTTGATTGTGTGATTCATGCATCTGGCATTGCATAACATATGAGCATTATCGCCCTTACTTCATCAGGATTGTAGCCTCCACAGATACATCGTGGATGACCATGTTTGGACACCTAAAATGATACTTGAGCATACCGGGTGCATAGGATGCCCATGGATGAAATTCTCAAAACTTTCATAGTACCAAAGATCTGCTCCAGCGCCGTGACCGGGTGGTATATATGAGCGCACGAGAGCCCTATACCGTTAGGCCGTGACTCCCACTGTCGTGTAGTCGGTTGGATAGGGGTGTGGCCTTACTCGCCTGATGTAAGAGGACATTGCTAGGCTGAGTCTGACCAGCTAGTGAATGGATCCACTTCCTTCAGGCCTTGCTAGTGATTGGTTGTCCACAGGTGGGTACTGAGGTCTCTTACGCTCGTTTGACTGTGCGGGGTCTGTAGAGTGGCAGTCATTCATCAGTGTAATGGACCCCGGTGATTTCCTTATGATAGAAATGTACTTGATATATGGATTGGATATGAGCACTGACATTACTTCGCATTGCATTTGCATCGGCTGTGTAAGCCTCATGTTGCATCGCCTTGGCATGGCGCCCAGTACTCACTGCATTACATTACTCATTGCACTATATAGCCTTGGTATGGCTTCCTGTATTATCGTACTGTCTTGGTATGGCTTCTTATGTTCATGATAGCCTTGGTAAGGCTAGTAGTATTGGTATTGATCATGACTCCCTTCTGCATTCTCTATCTTCTTCTGAGGACCGTTCTCACACACTTTCACTACCCTCTAAGCTTTGTATAAGCTTATACACGATTGATGCGTGCAGGAGATTGTAAGTTGGTGTCTTAGCAGCAGAGCTTGGATAGATGTGTGATCTGAGGACCCAGTGTTGCAGATTCTCTTCCTTCTTTCTTCTGTTATCCTATGTATGTCCTTTTGGACCTGATGTAAGCTTGTAAAAGTTTAAATTCGTAGTGAAATTTGTGATGTGTGCCTTTGTTATTTTTAGATTTACTTGTTGTGATCTTGGGTATGCTCGTATTGAAAATGATTATATTGTTGTGAAAATCCACCTTGTAGGATCCTAGGATCGGAATCTTCCTCAGGAGCCGAGAGTGGGGTACTACGGAGGCTATTGCGGCCAGAACTGGTCATCGGGTTCCTTGTGAGGTCCAGATACTGAGTCTGGGGTGTGACATCTCTCCAAATGGATGGATGGTATGAATTCAACACATACATTATGGTGGGACCCACAGAACTTGATGACGTAACTTCTATAATTAATCTCGCTACTGAAGCCATTAATAGCAAATTTTCATCCTCCGGTTCTACCCAAGTGACGGTGTTTAGCCTCTGTTTTCGAGGTAACCAGTAAGGGAGCGGATTAGGTGCGGCCCTGCCTAACCCACCTTGATGTATGTATTGTATATCTACGTTGTCTATCAATTTTTCCTGCTCATTTTATGGCATGAGACCAATATTTAAGAAGCTTCAAATTTCAGTTGCACCACACCATAAGAAATAGTGGTGATTTAACGCTCACCATTAAAAAATTCCTAGGGCCCACCTTAATGTTGACCGTAATATTTATTTTCCAAACAACCTATTTATAAAGTCACACGGAACTGGATAAAGGACAAATAAACAAATATCAGATTGATCCAAAACTTTTGTGGCCTACAAGAAGTTTATAAAGGTTAATTTACATTGTTTATTGTGGTGTGGTTCACCTGAGATTTAGATTTATTTCATTTTTGGGATCATGTTCTAAAATGAGCTGGAAAAATAGATGAACGGCCTAAATATGCAATACATATATCAAGGTGGACCTATGGTCTGGGATAGACTATGTTGGGTGAGGTCGAGTTGCATCTAATGGGATGCCAGAGCCCTCTGCAGTTATGCATGGGCTAGCCCTATTTATTTGGTACTTAATGTCATGCCTGCACTGAGATAGTTGAGACAGTGTTGTGAGAAACCATTTGGCAGGGTAAGTTATACATTAGCATAATATATGTTGTGGCTATTTGTTGCAATTGATGACTTAAATCGAGTCAATTATAGGGCTTGTCGATGTCATTGATAGACTGTTCGATGTCACCTTCGATAACATCAAACAATGCTCGATCCCATCAAGATTTTTTAGATTTTCTCCAGTTGGTCATTGGACTAATTGGATACTTTTTTGATGCCATCTAAGATGGCTTGATGTAATCGAAAAAATTGAATTTTCCAGTTTTGTCACTCGAAAATTTGGGCGTTAGTTCGATGCCATCAGCATGACTTCGATGCAATCAAAAGATAAGCTTCGATGACATCGAAGTGTGTTCGATGACATCAAAGGGTGTTCAATGTCATCGAATTGATAGGTGCTAATTTACGAAGAACTATGATTTTTCGGGATTTGTTTCCAATTTCATTTTGGATTCCTTCTTTATTTATAAATATGGATGTAAATGGGATTGATAGTATATTTTGGGGTTTCTAAATCATCCAAGGGTTTCAAAGGATGTAGCAAGGGTGAGATTCGAGGTCGTTCAAATTAGGTAAGCTCTTTCTCATTGTAATTTCTACTTTCATAGTGATATTTGTCGTTTTATGCTGTGGTTTTTTCCTACAAGGGTTTTTCCATGTTAAATCATTGTGTTCTCTTGTTGCTTGTTTTGTATGATTGGATTACTCTCCAAAATTCTACTCTTTGTGCTTCCCTAGTCCCCCAACAAGTGGTGTCAGAGCAATTGTTGGGGCGTAGGCTTGAATTTGTGATGAGAAGTATCAATGGCTGGAAATCCGAAGTATGACATAGAGAAGTACTCAGGTAAAAATAACTTTGAGTTATGGAAGATTAAGATGGCTAATCTATTAACTCAAAAAGGCTTGATGAGGCTCTTGAGGAGTGATGTACTTCTATGGATGATGATGAATGAAATACTCTAGATAAGTAAGCTAAATCCTCAATCCGATCGTGTTTAATTGATGAGGTTGTCTACAATGTCATAAGGGGGAAAACCACAACGACTTTGTGGGTGAAATTAGAGGACTTTTATGCCAAAAAGTCCCTTAAGAATCACCTACACTTGAAGTTGCAGTTGTTTAACTTCAGGATGGCTGAGGGTGGAGATGTGGAGACCCACATCAGTAATTTTAACAAGATGATTTACAAATTTCTGGATATGGAGGTAGTGGTCGATAAAGAAGATCATGCATGTATCTTAATGAATTATCTCCCTACTTTGTATGAGTCTTTTAAAAACGCCTTGTGCACTGGAAACACAACCCTTAATGTCAATATCGTTATCTCATTCTTGAGGGAAAAACGATGAGAAAGAAAAATGATAGTATGGGGGCTTCTTCTAATGCACTTCTTACAAGAGGCAGGAGTACTAGGCGAGATACAAGATCTTCTTGGTCGAGATCCAAATCTAAAGGTAAGGGTAGTAGCAAGGTAAAGTGTTAGAATTGTGGGATGGTTGGACACATAAACAAGGATTGTACAAATCCTAAGCTAAAGAAATAAAACTCAAAGGCTTCTTCCAAGGAGACCAACACTACCACGTCTGATGAAAAGACAAGCGGAGGTGATGTGTTGTTATCAGTGTTCATGATCGGAGACTTGTACAATGATCGTATAGACGAGTGGATCCTTGACACAAGGGCTTCATATCACATGACTCCTCATCGGAGTTGGTTCGCCAGTTTCAAGGAGTGCGGCGGTGGACAGGTGTTTATAGGCAATAATAATTCCTATAAAATTATGGTTGTTGGTACGGTGTGTATCAAGATGTCTAATGAGATGGAGCGTACTTTGACTGAGGTTAAGCATGTTCTTGATATGAAGAAGATTTTGATTTCTCTCAGTGCACTTGAGGCAATAAGGTGCAAGTTTACTAGTCTTATTAGTTTCCTTAAAGTTTCAAAAGGAGAACTCGTGGTTATGAGAGCGCAGAGGCACGAAAACCTTTACAGGTTGGTTGGGAGCACTTCAGTAAGTGGAGTGACAACAGCTGTTGTGGATTCCATGTCTATACGTATATGGCATGCTCATCTAAGCCACATGAGCAAGTGAGGCGTGAAGGTACTTTCTGATGGTTGTTTGATTTTGGCTTTTAATAATTCTGATATAGATATATGCGAGCATTGTATATAGGGTAAACAATTTAGATTATCTTTTAAATCTGGAAAACATATATGTAAGGTAGTGCTTAATTAAACGAAAATTCATGATTTCCGCTGGAGGGCCGTCATGGTTTGTCTCATTCATCGATGACTACTTTCAGAAAGTTTGGATTTACTTTATTAAACGTAAATTCTAAGTTTTTACCACATTCAAACAATGGAAGGCAATGATGGAAAAATAGTCAGGGTGAAAAATAAAGGTGTTAAGGACTAATAATGGTGGGAAATTTATATTCACAACCCCAAGTGTAGGGTCGTGATATAGTAATAACTTGGTTAGAACAAGATCGAATCCATAAGCAATGGGGAACACGGTCTAGAACCAATGTAAGTCTAACTTGGTTAGTTTGAGTTTTTAATCCAGCAATTTAGAAAAAAAGTTTTGAAATAATACAGATAAAAAGTCTAAGGATCCGGGAATCCACGTATAACAATCTCAACATTAATCTACTTGATTCAATGATAACTCAATTGGAATCGAAGTCCTATCCTATCCAATCGGATGATGAAGTAGTTAAAACAGAATCTAAACTTTCCAGTAATTTGGTTTTCAAATATCCATCTAATTGCAATAATGATAGGGGATTCAATCATCCTACCATGCCCAAGAGCCGATGGTGAACAACTACTTCTACACGTCACACAATTCCAAAGTCAATAAGATCATATCAAAAGCCTTCAAAGCATTTACTGTAATTTCAATCACAATAAATCATAGAAAATTAAAAATATATCTTAATTCAAACCAAAACTTAATGAAAGTTCAACATAAACTTGAATCAAAGAAAATTAAACATCAAAATAAACTATAAGTTTCATCCCTTAGCCTTATCTAAGAGATTATCTTAAGAAGACTAACATCGTAGAAGAAAAATAAAAGAAAAATTAGAAAAATCTACTAGAACCATGAAGAAATCGAAGTAAAAAAATGTTATCAGCGCTCCACCTAAGCCTTCTCTCTCTTTTTAAATCCTAAAAGATGCTTTAGAGCATCCTATAGACTCCTATTTATCGTTGTGGAACTCTAACTTTTGCATCGAGTTAGAAAAATCCACAAACCTCCTCAAATTTGGGCAATCCGTAAAAAAAAATTGTGTAATGCCTTCAATTAATCAAACAGTCTTTGATTGATCGAAAAATTGTCCAGAACTGTACATTGAGTTTAGCTTGAGAAATCCTAAAATTCTCGATTGCATTAAACTAGCTTTGATTGTACCTTCGATGCTATCTAAGTGTCTTCGATTGATTAAAGTCTATTCTATTACTTTTTCAGAACTATATTTTTCTGGCCCCGGAATTTCAGAAAATCTTTTTTTAGGACAATTTTTAAGATTTCTTTTCTTAATTTCAAATCTTCGATTCTCTTCATTCCTTACTCGGTTTCCTTAGATCTTTGGCATGTAAACTCTTCATTAATGACTTTCAAATCTTCAATTCTTCATTATCTTCTTTTGAGCTATAAATCAATCCTTTTAAGCGCATATTGCTCATAAGCTTCCAAATCATCTATCATGACAAAAACGTATATAATTAAATCAAATTATCAATTAAATGCCAGAAAAACTAATGTAATTAAATGGTTAAATATGCAATATTTAAATCTTAACACACCCCTCAACCAACATTTTACTAGTCCCAAGTAAAACATGCAAAAAATATTTCAAAAACTAATGTATACTTTCCATAAGCTCAAGTAGTTCTAAAAATAATCCATATTATAGAAATCTAAAATACATTAATATTGAGCACTACTTTCTCATAAACTCTAGTATTTTCTAAATTTCCTAATCAAGTTCAAAGTATTAATCATGTAATTAGAATAATTCTAAATATTGAGTTCCATGGGTGCATAGTAAAGTCTAGACTTATCACAACTAAATGTTCAATTCTCTATTTTCATGATAACATTGATAATCAAAAGAGTTCAAGATAATCAAAACTTAAACAAAAACTTGCCTTACAGTCCAATGCTTTATTCTTCCACCTTTTAATTTTTTCCATCGATAGTTTTCACACTATTTAAATTTTTTCTTCTTTTCAACAATCCTTAATGAACTTTAATAGGTAGCCATTTTCGACAATAACTGTTTTTTTGCCGAGTATTTTCTTTTCCTCACTTTTTTTTTCTTTTTTTTTTTCATTGAACATGATGAAAAAATTCTCTAGGTTTTAGTTTCTATCATTATTAATAATCATCAAGTTAACAATTCAATATCAAACTTAAACTTTAATGTGTAAGCTAAATATGACATGTAAAATCATGATTCAATCAACGTTTCAAACTTCTAATTAAAAATTAATAACTCAACTTAATTTTAAAATCTATCAAATAACTAAAATCTAAGAGTTATAAATCATTAGCATTAAGTATCTTATAATTCTAATCTATGGATTAATTTCAAGAATTTTGAAGAATTTTAGCTCAGAAATTTAACAATTTTACTCAAATTCGAAGAATTTTCGATAGGAAACTTATCTTCCAACTTAAAATTTACATTGTCCTCAATGTATAAATATATGTAGTAAAAGCAAAATTAAGAACAATAAAAATAAAGGAAAGTAAATGAAGAGTACATGTGAAGTAAATACGATCTTCCAATAAAATATGGTTTTAGTGATGAAACTAAACTGTGAAAAGCAAAATAATCCTAAGAAAGTAAATAAATTCTAAACCCAAACTAGGAAAGCAAGGGAAAACTACTAAATCATACAGGAAGGTTCCTCCTCCAGCCAATATCTTGATAAATTTCATAGTAGATTTCTCAATAAGATCATCCAAAAGCCCTTTTCGCAATAGGCATGGATGCCTTAGAGAATAAATGTCCAGAGAAATTTATGGATCTTAACAAAAAATCATCGTTTAATCCCCTAAGATATCCAAAATGTATACGATTCACCTGTGATAGAAGTTTTAATGTTAGTACAATATGGTGAATTAGAGACTGCAAGTAGGTGAAATTCAAAAAAATTCTTATTGGGTAACATAGTCTCAACACATTCCAAAGTTTCAGACTTTGGTTCCATTTTCATCTCCTCATTCTCTAATGGTAAACATTTAGGATCTGTAAAAGGAGGTTCTTCAGAATAAGGATTCTCTTGGTCAATAACAACTACTGAGGTATTATCTTGCAAGGCATTCACTATTTCTTTTATCATGTTATCATTAAAATCTCCAAAGTGTGCTAAGAAAACTCCTAAAGAGTTGAGAGATTCAGTTGAGAAGGTATTATTTTCACATTAAGGTCAGTGATGATATGCCTAAGGACTCCATCATCTTTGAAAATATAGGAAAGCATGTTCTCTTGCTCTTCATCTTAGTGAGAGTAAATCATCACCGGAGACATCTCGTCTTGCCTTGCATAGACAGATTGTGGAACAGTAGACGAAGATTTAATGTGAGGACTCGGTTCCTTAATACTAATCAGTAGAGGCTCTATATCGTTAATGGGTGACTGCTCAAATGGTGGCATGTAAGACCCGTATCTTAGTCTGTACCATTCCATAGACTTCCGCGGTCTTATCGGTCGAATTCCGGCAACCTTCGACCCTTAACCGATATTGACGCGCGACCCTAATTCATATGCCGTCAACCCGAGCCGACTCAACCCCAGACCATTACCATAGTGACCGCGCCATCGCTGCGGTTCCTATGCTGCGACTTGCGCGCCGAGGCGATACCCTAGTCAAGAGATGTGAGCCAACGTTCGGTGTGAAAAAAACACCGCGCGTTGCCAAATCCAAGAGAATCTCTACGATGTGTCACATCAATCTCATCAATCCCATCAATCCATCAATCCATCACATGTCAAGTACATGTCAAGTACACATCACTTTTTCACCCTTCCCAAGTAAGCCTCAAAAGTCAAAAAGTCTCTTACAAACCCATGCCTTTCTTACACAAAAGGCCTCAAAAGTCAAAAAGTTCTTACACACATCTATCACTCCATCCATCCATCACTCTCTCTCTCTCCCTTTACAACTCTCTCTTTCTCTCTTTCTCTCTTTCTCATTTCAAATCTCCTAGCAAAAATAGATCCCACATATGTGAGCTCTCCAAGCTTCTCCCTCTCTTCCAAAACACCAAGTGTGGCCCACCTTTCCTACCACTTTCTACCCCATGATCTCCCCATCCTAACCATCCATTCCACATCTCCTCCATTGAAATCCAAGCTAAGGTGCTAAGGACCCCATAGGAGCAAGAAGATCGGACGGTGGGTGTTCCTTTAGATGTAAAAAAATTTGATTTTTTATAGCCTAGATGTTTTTTTTTCTTCTTTCATGAGGGAAGTGTAGGACCCACCAATCAATGGTAGAGATCCCACACAATCTCATGGTTGTGGCCTAATGGCGTACCTTATGCATGCATGATCCATGCATGGGGCCTTTCTCTATGGGCCCCATCATAGTAGTTTTATTTCATATCATATTATGTTTGGGTCATCTAGACCTTATAACTATGGTGGGGATGCATCCTCACCCTGCATTTTAATTATAGGCCATGCATGTGCAAGATCCATGTTATAAATGTAAATCTAGGTATGATGTGCGGGTGTAATTGATCTTGGGAGGGCTCAATAGTGGCGGAGCACCTTTCCCTATGGCCGGATTATCCTTCTATCTCTCTTTTTCCTCATTTTATTTCCTGATGTGTGTGGCCCATTAATGTATTTTCCTTTAACTTATTTAATAAATTTTATCTAAGTACATGTTGCTGTCCAGGATTTTCTAGACAGTTTCTGATTGTTTTTGTACCAGATTTTGGGACTGTTTGGGGGACTATTCACACTTATTAAATATACTTTTCTGAAAGGTGGGGATCTCATCTTGATGTCCCAAAGGTGTGGTCCAAGTGAGGTGGACAGTCTGAATTTTTTACACTGTTCCAGCAACATTCCACCATGGATAGTTAGATTTTTAAAATTTATTAAAATACCTATGGGTGTTTAAAAATTATAAAAATTTTCAGGAAGGGTGGCCTACTTATGGTAGGACCCACCTACAAAATTTTGGGGCCAATGGACCCCTGTACACACCGTGGTGATGTTGGGACCGGCCCATTATAATATGGTGTCTAGATCAGTCCGATTTTCAGGACAGATTGATTTATGTAAATGAATTAAAATATTTACAGATGTCCAAAAAATTTGAAATTTTTTTAGGAGTGTGGTCCACTTATGTTAGAACTCACCTATCAAATTTAAGGGCCAATGGACCCCTGTACACACCGTGGTGAGGGCCGGACTGGCCCACCACGTTGGGACGTCCAGGTCTGTCCGATTTTTCTTGACAGTCTGTATTGTTTAAATTAATTAAAATATTTAGAGATATCTAAAAATTATGAAATTTTGTGGGGGTGTGGCTCACCTATGGAAGTATCACTCTGTGAAATTTCAGCCTCAAGTGATCCCGTTTGGGTATCCGAAAGAATGGGCCAACATGGTTGGACTCCCAGATTTTTTCTGCTGTGCAGTCCAACAATATGCCTTGATAAAAAAACCATAATTTAAAAATATTTCTTCTGATGGTGGGCCACGTTTTTGGATTTTCTCTCATTGTATGCATGATGAGGGACCTTGGCCCTCAATTTTTAGAGTTTTAGATGCCTTGGACCTACTCCAATGGAGTGCCCAAATTTAGGACAGCAAAATGTTATAATTATGCTGGCCTTGGGCTGAAATTTTGAGGAGTGGGGCCCACCATATTATAAAGACCTTAAAGGAAATGATTTTTACCTTTAGTTCCTTAAATGTTGGGCTTAATGAATGAACTTTTGAGGCCCACCACAGTTGAATTTAATTGGGTCCAGGAATGTAGCCAATTGTTGAACTATTTAAGGCCCATAGAGTGGACCCATTTGATGTGTTCCAAGGCCCATGGGATTAGGCCCATTTAATGTAATTTAAGGCCCATAGAGTGGACCCATTTGATGTATTCCAAGGTCCATGGGATTGGACCCATTTGATGTATTTTAAAGCCCATGGGAGTAGGCCCATTTGATATGTATAAGGCCCATGGGTCGAGAACCATTTGATGTAGTCTAAGGCCAACGGGTTATGACCCATTGCAATGCACATAAGGTCCATTGGTGTGGTCCATTTATGTGGCTCATTTGATGAGTAAAAGGCCCATATGATATGGCCCATTTGATGTATTTAAGGCCCAATGGGATGTACCTAAGGTCCATTGCAATGTGTGAGCCCAACACGACTTATTTAGCGATGTTTGCGACGATCATACCTTGGGAGCAATGTTGTTTTGACATCCACATTGCAAGTGTAATGTTGGTTAGATATCCACATTACAACTCTCCCTAGGTCCCCTTTGATAGGCAGTACTTGTTATAGGCCGTCCAGGCCCATCTGCATTGTAAGGATAGTTCATTTCATTATAAGATGTTTAGTATAGTTCCATGACTCATGATCATATGCATCATATGTATGCCTGATATGAGAAATGACTGATCATAGCATATGCCTTCGGGCAGATTGTTTATGGGCTCCCGGTTAGGCGGTATTGCCCTACATGAGCGTACGATATGCGCAAGATTTATTGCATGACTGGATAGCGTGATTCATGCATTTCACATTTGTGTGACATGGTTATTGTACGCCCTAGTGACATCGGGGCCGTAGCCTCCACAGGCATATCGTGGTTGGCAGGATTGGATACTGAAAATCTTGTTCTACATAGGGTGTTATAGATATTCCTGGATGAAAGTCCCTAAACCCTTATGGTACCAAATGTTGCTCCAACATGTAGACCGAGTGGGTAGATGAGCGTTGAGTGCCGATTAACAGACGGTTGCGCTCTCCACTGTGTCATGATCGGTTGGAAGGGGGTACGGCTTTACCCGCCCGAGTGTAGGAGCAATGTTAGGCTGAGTTTGACCAGCTCGAGGAATGGGTCCGCTATCGACGAGTCGTGCCCGATATTGGCAGACGGATAGTGAGGTCTCTTCCACTTACCTTATTGTGCGCGATGAGGCGGCAATCTGGTTTAGAGTGTACTAGACCCTGGTGATATCCCAGAGTTGAGATGTATTGACATGTGGACTTAGATGAGAATTGTATGCTTGACTTGCATCTTGCATCGCATAGTCTTGGTACGGTTCATGATATTTATGGATCCATCTGCATATTCTACATTACTCTGATACTGCATGATCATATTACTAACTTGCGCACACACTTTCACCACCCTCTAAGCTTTCTATAAGCTTATGCACGACTGTTGTGTGTAGGTGATGTTGGATCGTAGCAGCGCTGAGGCAGGAGCACCTTGCAGATCATTTTGGAGTTTTTATTCTTTACCATTGTATTTTCCCTTCATGCTCATTGTACTTGTAAAGTTTTTGATCATAGTGGAAATGTAATGGAATTCTTGGTTGTTGTTTGTGGGTTATGCCTTTGGTTATGCTTATTACGAATCAAACTGACGTTGAAAATCCTCCTCGTAGCATCCCAGGATCGGAACCTGGAAAATGGGCGCTAGGAGCCGGGAATAGAGTTCTACGGAGACTGTCGGCGCCGGATTCGGCGATCGAGAATTTTGTGAGCCCGATTTTCAAGTTTGGGGTGTGACATGGCCTCCACAGGGTAGTTTCAAATATCAGAGTCGTATTAAGCAATCCCTCCATCTCCCTAATCATATCATAATTTAAATCAAGGAAGTGGGCCAAGCATGCCTTAAAAGAGTCATGTGGTTTACTTGAAAGGGGCTCATCCTCCACATTGGAATCAATCATTTTATGTAGGTGAAGTGAGTTAGCATCATTATATTTGAAAGATACCCATGTCTCTTGATCATTCCTATGGATAGTCATCGAGATCAACTCTTTGAAAATCGAACGATATACTCATTAACACAATCCAACTCCTCATTCTCATTTTCAGTATTCTCCACAAGCGAGTTAAGATCACTTTACTCGCATTATATTTATGTTTCTAAATTGGATTGAGGCTGAGATAAACTAGCCTCTTCTTCATCAATAAGGTGCGACTGTCGTTCTAGTATGGTTGATTTAATTAATTCTATAGATTTTGCAATGGTTACGACGAATTTCCTGGCATATTGATTGAATTGTTCTTGTGCATCCGTATATTTCTGATGTGAATTCTCTTGAGTTGTTTCTAGTTGGATCTCAAATATAGAAGATCCAAAAGGATAGTCACTAAAATCGATTATTAGTTCACCTCTCCAATTTAAACTTTGATGTTTCCACTAATTATGGTCATACGTGTCATATTGAGGGAGAGTTTGATGGTTGTTAGTATGCATTATCACCTATAATATAATCAACCATTGTTTTTTTCTTGCTGGATGGTAGACAATTATTCTCACTCTAATAATCATGTAATGTTTTCTTAATCGGTTGAGTATAATTATTCTCTCGCATATGATCACGTATAGACTTTTTAACCGGTGGAGCATTATATTCTAGTCGGTTCTCGATAATGGTTTCATAAAAATTTTGAGACATAGATTGTTTCTTAAAATAATCATCTAACAGCCCTTCACGGTACCTCTCATCTTTTAGAAATAGATTAGTATACTTACATGTCCGCTCTTGCATGTACATGGTGAAACCTTAATTCTGAATCTATTCCTAAAATAAATTTATAAATAAAAAATCCTACTGCAACATGGAAAGTAAGTAGAGGAAAGAAGTTATCAAAAGAGAAGATCTTATAAAATTTAAATAATCAAACTATGTTAGAAATGTTAGAAGAACAAAGAGAAGAGAAAAATAAAGATGAATCCCAAAAAAATTCTAAAAACTGAAAAATCCTTTAAAAAAATATTAGAAAAATTCAAAAAATAAAAAAAATCTAACCTGAAACAAAAATTAAACTTAGAAAATCTAAACCTAATCATATTTAATATCACTCCCCGACATCAGTGGCAAAAACTTATTCATAACCCTAAGTGCAAGGTCGTGATGTAGTAATAACTCGGTAAGAATGAGGTCGAATCCACAAGGAATGGGGAACAAGGTCTAGAACTAATTTAAGTATAACGTAGTTAGTTTGGGTTTTTAATCCAGTGATTTAGAAAAATATTTTGAAATAATAAAGATAAAAAGTCTAAGGATCTAGGAATCCACCTATAGCAATCTTAACATTAATCTACTTGATTCAATGATAACTCAATTGAAATCGAAGTCCTATCATATCGAATCGGATGATGGATTAGTTAAAATAAAATCTAAACTTTCATATTCATCTAATTGCAATAATGGTAGGTGATTCAATCATCCTACCATGCTCAGGAGACGACGATGAACAACGACTTCTATACATCACACAATTCCAAAGTCAATAAGATCATATCAAAAGCCTTTACAGCATTTACTGTAATTTCAATTACAATAAATCATAGAAAACTGAAACTATATCTTAATTCAAACCAAAACTTAATGGAAGTTCAACATAAACTTGAATCAAAGAAAACTAAACATCAAAATAAATTATAGGTTTCATCCCTTAGCCTTAGCTAAGAGATTAGCTTAAGAAGACTAATATCTTAGAAGAAAAATAAAAGAAAAACTAGAAAGATCTAGAAGAACCATGAAGAAATCAAAGTGGAAGAATGTTGTTGGTGCTCCGCCTAGGCCTTTTCTCCCTTTCTAAACCCTAGATGATTTTTTGGAGCATCCTATAAACTCCTATTTATAGTTGTGCAACTCCAACTTTCGTACCGAGTTGGAAAAATTCGCAAACCGCTTCAAATTTATGTAGTTTGCATAAAATTTGTATAATGCCTTCGATCAATTGAACGGTCTTCAATTAATCAAAAAAATCGTCCAAAACTGTGTAGTTAGTTCGACTTGAGAAATCCTGAAATTCTCAATTGCATCGAACTAGCTTCAATTGTACCTTCAATGTTATCTATGTGTCTTCGATTGATCAAAGTCTATTATGGCACTTTTTCATAACTATATTTTTTTTGCCCTGAAATTTCAAAATTTTTTTTTTAAGACAAATTTATAAAGTCATTTTCTTCACTTCAAATCTTCAATTTTCTTCATTCTTCACTCAGTTTCCTTGGATCTTTGGCATGTGAATTTTTCATTAATGACTTCAAAATCTCCAATACGTCATTATCTTCTTTTGAGCTATAAATTTATCTCTTTAAGCACATATTTATCATTAGCTTCCAAATTACCTCGCATGATAAAAACGTATATGATTAAATCAAATCATCAATTAAATGACAGAAAAACTAATGTAATTGAAGGGTTAAATATGCAATATTTGAGTCTCAACAGTTTACTTACATTTAGTTTAATGAATATTGTAAAGATGAAGGGATTATTAGGCACAACACAGTGTGTCACACGCTCGAAAAAAATGGTATGGTTGAGCGGATGAATCAGACTCTCTTAATGAGGGCTTGTTGCATGTTAAGTAATGTTGGGTTGGGAAAAGACCTATGGACTGAGGCCGTTAACACGACTTTCTATTTGGTGAACCAGTCTCAATCTACGATAATCGATTGTAAGATTTCAGAGGAAGTATGAAGTGGTCATAAGGCTGACTACTCAGATTTGTGCATATTTGGTTGTAAGACTTACTCTCATGTACCGTCAGTTAAGAGAGATAAACTAGACCATAGAGCCAGAAAGTACATCTTTGTTGGCTATGGTCTTCGTGTGAAAGGTTATATGTTATACGACAAGGTCACACGTAAGGTCATTACTAGCTATAATGTCAAATTCGACGAAAGCTCCTTATTTCGCAAGAATGATCAGGAGGAGGAAAAGGAACTTAAAAGGTTGGTCATAAATGTCCAGATTAACACAAATAATACTCGGGCAAGACAGATACACAAACAAAAGAACAAGAGTAGGTAGAACAGCCACCCATGAGAAGAAACCCACTAGGAGATCGCAGGTTACTAGCAAGATACAGGGACAACTCTAATATTGCATATTCCCTCGTTACAGATGATTATGACCCATCTACTATTCAGGAGGTTCTTGATTAGCCTGATGTAGAAAAGTGAAAGGTGATTATGGATGATGAGATTGACTCTTTGTACAAGAACCACACATGGGAGTTTGTGGAGCTTCTCGTAGGACGAAAATCGATCGAATGTAAGTGGTTATTCAAAAGGAAACAAGATAGGTATAAAGTGAAACTGATAGCAAACAATTACACTTAGAGAGAAGAAATCAACTTCACAGAGATATTCACGCTAGTGGTTAAGGAGGTGTCTATCAGATTCATGTTAGCACTAGTTACCTAATACAATCTCGAGCTAGAATAAATGGACGTGAATATTGCATTCCTACCCCGGGAATTGGAAAAGTGGATCTATATGATGCAACCATAGGGCTACGAAGTTAAAGGGGCAGAGAACAAGGTTTGTAGGTTAATGAAGTCGTTGTATAGCTTGAAATAGTCACCTAGGCAGTGGTATAAAAAGTTTGTTTCTTTTATGTTGAGTCAAAAATTTATAATGAGTGAATAGGATCATTGTGTCTATTACAAGGCACTGAGTGATGACAAGTTCATCATCTTAGTATTGTATGTTGATGATATGTTGATCGTCAGTTATGATGTCTGAAATCTAAGTGTTGAAGACTCAGTTATTAGGGACATTCAAAATGAAAGATCTTAGGACAGAAAAAAGGGTTCTCGGCATAGATATTCATAGAGACAAAAAGAGGAGTAGGCTTTGGTTATCATAGGCAGAATACCTTGAAAAGGTGTTAATCAAGTATGGGATGGACAAGGGAAAGCCAATGAGCGTTCCCCACGTAACTCACTTCAAGCTTTTATCAGAGCAATGTTCTAAATCTAATGAAGAAAAGAAAGATATGTCTTATGTGCCTTATTCGAATGCGGTTGGCAGTTTAATATATGTCATGATCTATATGAGACCAGATATTTCACAGGTAGTCGATGTTATGAGAAGATATATGTCAAACCCCGCAAGAAACAATAGCAAGTGGTGAAATGACTACTTCGATACATTTTAGGTAAAAAAAACTATGTCTTAACTTTTGAGAAGACATTGATAAAATTGGTAGGGTATATGGATTCAGATTACGCATGCAGTATGTGTCAGTGCATCCAAATTCGCACACTTGTTTGTCAATCATGTGACTAGTTGTGTTTAGTAGTCAAATGAGTTCTTATCAAATGAAGAACGGCAACGCAACTAGATCAAATGCATCGAAGCCACATTGAAGACAAAGAATTACTTTTACGATCTTGACCTTGAAAATAGATGATCACAACACAAATAGAAAAACCTACTTAGGTTATCTATTCAAAGCTAATTTCAAGTTCATATTTTCTACCGTTTAGTCTTGGCTTTAGCAAGTCCCAAGTTGATGAATGATTAAATGGACAAACAGGAAAATCTATTCACTTTTGGTAGGAAGAATGTGCCACTGCATAATACCTTCGGTGTCACCAAAGATACCTTCGGTATTACCGAAGGGGCTCAAAACAATCCAGCAAGATTACAATGATAATTCAGTGTCACCGACTGGATATTTCGGTGACACTGACTGCCACTGATGAACAAACTTTGATGTCATCGAAAAGGACCTTTTTCATTATGCAATTTGAGGAATTAATTCGATACTTCTGAATGATATTTTGGTACCATTGAAGCATGTTCGGTGATACCAAAGATAGCTTCGGTAGCTCCATAAACTAGCCATTTTTTATCCGTTGAAACTTTTTATCTATAAAAGCGGTTTATAGAAACTTACAAAATCAGTGAAAATAAGCATCGTATAGTCTTTAGTGTATCTTAAGCTTATCCTAGCCCATCTACACTTTATCCATACGAGTTTCATGCTCTCTTCATTGTGATCTTTCACTTCTATGAGCATTCAAAGCTCCTATTAATGAAGAACATGAACTCATGCTTTCTATAGAGTACAAAGACCAAACCAATAGGAAAAACTTTTATCTTTTTTATACTCTAAAGCATCATAAGTTGAATCCCTCAGGAAATTCACTTATTATCCTAGATAGGAGATTCAACCAACTCTCATTACCTTGGTCACCTTTATAAGTATATCTTATATAAGGTTTTTGATCGTGAAGCTGAACTAACAAAAAAATTCAAGCTATGCAATCAGGGGAGCATTGGGAAGTTAATTCAAGCATGAGAGCACGAAGATCAAGCAACCCAAGGCGAGCTACAAAAGAAAACTCAATCTAGTAAGTAAGTGTCATTATAAAGAGTTTAAAGTTTAGTCTTGATCCTCATGTAGGATTGAGGCTAAGAGTTTGCTATTAACAAACTCGCGCAGATGCCTTATGTGAGACATTGGCCGGTGGGCGTAAACGTATGTCTTATGTGAGACCTTAGCCGGTGGGTCTAAACGGAGGTGCCTAGTATGAGACCTTAGCCGATAGGCCTAAACATGAATTTTTAGTATAGGACCTTTGCTCTTGCGGAGAGTATAAATTTGTGTCTTTAGTGTAGGACTGTAAAGATTATTAGTGAACCTATTTTAAAACTATTAATAGTAGAATCCGGTACACTTTGGGATTGAGTGTGGATGCCGGGAGTGGATTAGACACGTAACCGAACCACTATACATGCTTGTGTTTGGAATTATCATTTGCGCATCTGTTTAATCATGTTTATATATGCTTGAATGTTTAAATCCTTATACATGATTGAATGAATGTTATAAATTAATAGGAAGCACATTACACACACAAGCTCACAACACTAGACTAGTTGTTGTATTCTCATATATTTAATTGCCTTTGTGATTGGATCCTCTATTGGCTTAGAAGCCTTTAACGTTATATTGCCTTACTTGTTTTTAAACTGAATG
Source organism: Magnolia kwangsiensis (assembly GCA_037074715.1). NCBI lineage: Eukaryota > Viridiplantae > Streptophyta > Magnoliopsida > Magnoliales > Magnoliaceae > Magnolia > Magnolia kwangsiensis. Next base: position 73,398,188 of record CM073584.1, read on the forward strand.
ATTGTTTAAATTAAGCAATTAGAATTTTTAAAATAGGAGAAACAATTAAAAAGTCCTATTTACCCCCCTCTAGGACCTTCTCTCATATTCATTCTTCAGTATCAGCAATATAAACCGCAATTTCAATATAGATTCCAGAAATTCGACTTACTTGTTTATACTAGCAGGTGGAGCGATCAGTTGAATGTTGAAACTTCAATCTATGATGACTCTTTCCAGGATCGAAACTGAGTATATGAAAGTGACAGATGTGTTTAAGGAAGGTGTTTGGTTGAGAGGCATGATAAATCAGTTGGAGCTTCAACAGGAGGCCGTGCCGGTTAATTCTAACAGCGAGAGAGCTACCAATTTGGCTAAAAATTTTATTTATCATTCACTTACTAAACAGATTGATGTTCATCACCATTCTATCCGACAAGTGCTTAAGGAAGCTAGCGTGACTCTGGAGAAAATTTACACGAGTGTGAATCTGGTCAACATGCTTACCATGGTGGTTCTTGTAGAGAAGTTCAAGTTCTATACGACTTCTCTGGACTTGGCGAAGGCATAAAAGGAAGATAGAGTGTGCATGAGAAGCGTTGATAGAGCTATGATGTAAGGCATAAATAAGAGAAAAGGATAAAAAGTTACATATTTGATGATTGGAGACATGGTGGAGATTATTGTAATTGTTGTCTTAAATCGAGTTACTTATAGGGCCTACCGATGCCATCGACAAACTGTTTGATGTGACCTTTGATGACATCGAACGGTGTTTGATCCCATTGAGATTTTTCAGATTTTCTCCAGTTGGTCGCTGGACTAACCAGGTACTTTTTAGATGTCATCGAAGAAAATCAGATTTTCCAATTCTGTCACTGGACAGTTTGGGCGTTAGTTCTATGCCATCAACATGACTTCGATGCTATCGAAGGATATGTTTCAATGACAACGAAGTGTGTTCAATGCCATTGAATTGATTGACACGGATTTACGCAGAACTGCGATTTTATGGGATTTGTGTCCGATTTCGTTTAAGATTCCTTCTCTGCTTATAAATATGCATGTAAATAGGATTGGGAGTGTATTCTAGGGTTTTTAAATTGTCCAAGAGTTTCAAAGGGTATAGCAAGGGTGAGATTCGAGGTTGTTCGAATCAGGTAAGCTCTTTTTGTTTTTGTTTTTTTTTTTTTTTGTAATTTATGCTTTCACAGTGATATTTGTTGTTTTATGCCGTGGTTTTTTTCCCGCAATGGTTTTTCCATGTTAAATTAATGTTATGTTCTCTTGTTGCTTGGTTTGTGCGATTGAATTATTATCCTAGATTCTACTCTATGTTCTTCCACGGTTTCCCAATACTATTTTGATGCCACCAAAGCTGTACAGATCTTTACATGCTTTACAAGTACTATGGTTATCTAACGCTACGCGGATGTAATAGATACGTAATACACTAGCCACTCTAGTATCCCAAGACAACAACTATATAAAATGCATAACGGTCAACAGCTACTAAGGATCTTGACACCACCGACTGCAAAGACGATTAGCCATTGCAACAACAATTCAAGCTTCGATGTAGATATTCCAATATGGATGAGCAATGAATTTTTCATTTAGTAGTTTAATGCGTTTAGCTTGCTTATTGTACTTGGTTTTTTTGCTTTTAATTAAGGATTTTGCTAAGTGATGTAATTGCAGGATTGTGCTATTTCACATCCTAGATTGCATGTTGTTAGAATTAGTGAAACCGTTGGAAAATATTTTTGGTTCAAAGAACCAAATAAAACTAAAGATAAGAAACATTATTGTAAAATTCAATTAACATCCTTCGTGTGTACGACTTTACTGAGTATAATACTCTGTATTAAAGACTACTACTAACGGTAAGGGGTTGTTTGACTTGTAGTGGTAGACAATGGTAAATGTCCATGGTTAACCATCAACACTAGTAGTCATGGATAATGGTAATTGCCCATGGTTAACCATCAACACCTTGTACACATGAACCACAAATTGGGTGTCTTTAGTGCAGAGGTAGTCAACAACATTTTTTTTTTTTTTTTAAAGTTTTGGTGCACATGAGGTTTCTTTTATTTGTACACATACATGATATATTTTCATTTGCCATATATATAGTTGTCCGATTTCAAACACAATATGTAGCACCATCAATCTTCAAGCACTAAAAAATATAGCATGTGTTAATGTGCACATGTTTAAAATGTCAGCATGCACATGTATAAGTGTAAAAATGTATGCAATGGGCATGGGTGGCGCATGAGGGCTAGGCACAAGCGACGTTCGAGAGAGGCAGGCATGGACAGCATGCTTGGGAGCCAGGCATTGGCGTTGGGAGTTAGTGTCAGGCATTGGAGGCGAACAAGGCTGGTGTGCCAGGAAACAGGGCATGGGCAAGGGCAGCAGGTGCGTCTGGGGTGCCCATGCCCTGGGCATGGGTACCAAATGTGGTCGAACGGACAGCATGGTCATTGAGTGAGAGAGGTGGGCAAGGGTCCAATCAAATTTTAATTTCCCCACACACCACAACTTATCCATGCCATGATCCATGGTGTTTGACTAACAAGGGATGGAATAGGTAGTTAGTCACAGGATGTCCATGATCAGCTAGCCTTGACATCATGCCATAGATTGTTCACTACTGAAAAACTTTGCCCAGATCCAAAGAAGCCCCTACCATACAACTTAACCATTGCCACACTGCATGCCAAGGCGACTCACACGGTTGGTTACATCATTGAAGAGATAGAGATGATGAAGACTTAGTTATATAGTCCTAGAAAACTTGAAAGTGGACACTGAATCATGCTGACACCACTAAATATGACACTTTCTACATTATCAATGACTAAGAGAATCAACTACAAAATCTCTTTGTTCTCCCTGTCACAAATTCACAATATCTTTGCTTCTTAATGTCATACCTTTGATCCTGACAAATAATCTGGTGGCAAGTATTGAAAGGTGATTCTGATTCCAATACAGTATTTAAAATGACCATTCAAAGTTTCCCACACTTCCAATGTCCTCTAGCTGCAGTAGGGGTGGCATGAGCCCAGCATGGGCCTAGTACATGAGGCCCAAGACAGCACGAAAAAAACTGGTTGTGCCTGAGCCCAACCCAACCTGACTGGCCCAAAAATCTGTAAATCCCTATTTCCCACTTGAATCTTCCTAATCTATCTGTCGATCAAGTGGGCCACACTTGCTCAGAGAAACAAACATTTTAGAGGAATGAAACCAAGGGTCTACGTTAAAGATTGATCAGTTGCCTAACCAAGGATTTGAAAATGACTTAGCCCAGGCCTGAAGAGAAATTCGACGAGCCATAGATGCGATGGCCAAGCCTGGCCCAAAGCAGGGTCGGTGGTCGATCCAGGCCATTGACACCCTTAAAAATTGGATTGTTTATTGTACAATATGATCCATCGTACCGGAGCAATCCAAGAAGAACGATTAGGTCATATTCGAGCCGTATACAGTCTATCATGCCTTCTTCATTCAGATATATGGATCCAAGTCACATTCTTCTTGAGTCAGTTTAAAAACTCAATTAGCAACATTCCACTTATATTAGCAGGATTCATTTTGGTATTCCACTTTGTTTGGATGCCACTGGCACAACTACACCTTAATCAATCAATTATTTTTACAACAGGAAATCTTTTTCATTGTTGGTAACATGAATCATTTATTACAAACATTAAAATACAAAGAGGTGATTCACACAACCATATGATTGAAATTACAAGAAAAGAAAAGAAAAAGGTTGGAATAATATAGACATTTGGAAGGGAATGATTGGCTACATCAGCCTGAAAAAAGCCTGAGACGGGACATGATGCGCGCACGACAGATTGGACAGTGAGATAAGCTCTGCCCACAGTCTCTACAAGTCTGCATTCATATAAATGTTTCACAAAGACGTTAGGTAGAAGTACCAGTAAATAGGCTAGAAACCAATGTTGTTATAGCTTACCATATGCCCGCATCCAAAGGCCAAATCTTTTGCATTCATTAAGCAAATCGGGCAGACCTATGTAAACAAGAAGTTATAAACATAACACAACAGTCGATAAGGTGTGAAAAACTGGAGAGTACTATTGCATTGAGAAATCCCATCTTCAACTGCCAAGAACAACGCCTCACATGCACCATCTTGCCAACTAGAGAGAACTATTGCCCAGCTCAATCACCATGTGGATCACTTGATTAATGGACTAGCTGGGTGCTAACGAATGTTCATGTGGAGAACGTCTACATGTAGAGCATTTGTGCATTGTTCTTAAAGATGGCCCACCTGAAAATAACATTCCTATCATCCTTACTTGAGTTTGGTCTTCTGAAGGTGATTGTTTGGGTGTTTGTAGGTTGCTTATTTCTCCCAGTGGTGGTGGTGGGCGGGTGTAGGCAACTGGCGGAGGGCGTGGAACAACTTTCTTAGCTTTCCCTGTCACACGTCTTTCATCCGAAGCAGACATAAGCATCCAAAAAGAGATGAAATAAAACGTGTTAGAAGAAAACTTAGAGTAGGCATGGAAATGCAGTTTATTCTCCCTACCCAAGGATATGAAGTTCCTTGGTTGCTTGATACTGAATGGGAATCTCCATTAGAGCAGCGAGAGCAAATGCAGCTTCCTTCTCAGAGGGGCTGTTATTTTTAGACATGATCGCGGTGAAGTTCACGAACTGCACAAGTGAACATACATCTAGTAAAACACACTTTGCACAAAAGAAAGGGCTATTGTTGTGTGTTGGAACATGAAGAGTCTTGTGGCTTAAAAGAATCACTCACGTGGCCCCTTTTTGCCAGATGGAAGCCATTATCATATGGGCCATGCCATCTACATTATTTTTCATAAAAACTAGGCTATTTTGTTATCAGGTTAGGATACATGCAAATGAAATTAACGGACAAGAGAAAATTGACCAACGATCTACATTTAGTGGACACAAGCAGTCCTCCTGATGAACAGATCATCCTAACGATTAAGACAAGAAATCAATAAAGTGGGATCATAATGATGCCATGACCTTTTGGAATTTTACACAACCAAAACTGGATGGATGAAGATGCTTCAACATGCAAGAGCTTGAAGGCATTTCAATATAGGATAGCTTCCTTAAGGGTGTTTTTTTGGTACATAGAAATCTTAGCCATTCCTATGGAAATGTGAGCTTATATTGTTTGGAAATCGAATTTTCCATGGAAATTTAGTTCCAATTGCAAGTATCTTCCATGGAAGACGCCACTTTTTTCCACCTTGTAGGAGTTGGAATCTGTTTTTCCTTGGTAACAAACGGAAGCTTCTTTCCATACTTTACCATCTCCATTCCTCCATTCCAAGAGCTACTTCCCTCAACGAAAATCCTGATGGAGATCCAAATGAACAAGGGTTCTTCATCAGTTAAAATGGCTGAATACAAATGCATAACCATTACAACACCCTTTCTTTAGAGACCAGCTTTTGCATGCTTTTACAGTCTAATACCTTGACATACACCAATCCAGAAACCTTCATGGAGTGTTGCTCTCATTGCACACTAACTCCATTTGTAGCTTGGAAGAATCCCATAGGTATAGATTGGGAAGCCATTAGGACACTCAGTGCCATGTCACATTCAGCGAGTGGTCAGACACTTTCGGACACTCAGTAGTTGCTCACCATCTGCTATTGTGATTTGAAATTTGGCATCCAAAGTTATTCAACAGCCAACTTTCCAAGCTAATGAGGTATGTGAGTGCCTCGTGATTCTACCAAGATAGTGATACCCTATCATTTAACCAATCCCTAAATCCAGTGTCTGAGGTGCAACTGTGCTCGCCAAAGCATGGAGGGAGATTTCGAGAATTTTTTTATGTAGATTCTCGACTACTCTTCCCCCTCCTCTGAATGAGCCTCTTCTGCTCCATCCAAACCGTAATTCTGCAAAAATGGCCAGTGATGAACTTCTTGTCGCTGTTAAAATGAAATCCCTTGTCATGACAACCCTTTATTTCAATTGGAGTTAACTTCTTGACTAGCAGAATGTGCAATGCAGATGGCCACAACCCTAACAACCTTTCATATAATGTGGCTTTCCCATTGTCCAGCCTCATCTGACTTCATAATTCAAGGAGATTCTCTTCCCGTAATCATGCCGCAAGAATGACTACAGAAATACTAGAATGTTGAAAGATTTCTCACACCTCGTTTAAGCTACTTGTACTTCTTTGTTCAGTTGGCGAGTTTCTTGAACTTTGTTGACATAGCTTGTTTAGTGGTTCCACAACGACTTTGTATGCCATTGGCCCAAATAGATACATAAGCACCTATGAACTAACTCCAAACAACAGTTCGTGACTCCTTTTGAGCCGATGGTCCCAGTGTATGGTGTCCTACTCTAGATGAAATGATGCTCGAGCTACATGCCACCTTTCTGGAGTTCAAGATGGACAAGAAAGTAGATCATCGCCACCAAAACATGAAAATTATAATCTAACATATCTAGATTGGAAAATCATTCTCATAAGAATATTTTGGCTTTGGGAGGCAATTAGAATGTTTCTATGATGACTATCAATACTATCTTGAGCTGATCATTAGTGGAAGATCCACATGCTTCTGCTCACACTTCAAAACTCTTTTTCAGGGGTATCAATTCAGCATGATCTTAATTGGAGTTTTCTTTTAGTCTTTCCAAACAGTTTCCAATCACTTGATTGTCTCTTGTTGCCCAGTTCCTCTGGTCATGCTTCAATACCAAATGATAAAACCAAAGCAGATGAAGGGGACAAGTCAGTGGAACTCTTGAAGTGGAGAGAGAGAGAGAGAGAGAGAGAGAGAGAGAGAGAGAGAGAGAGAGAGAGAGAGAGAGTGGACTTATTCTCGATTGATTCATGACTTGACAACCCACATTAATAGTCTTCTCATGCATGGTCCTCCCAAACCTTCATGATCACCCTAAGATCTATATGAATCCACCCTAAATCTAAATTCTCTCTCCACAATATCTAAAAGAGTTTCTCAAAATCACAATCTCATATTCCTGTGTCATTCTTATTCAGGGAACACCCCGGAAAAAAATAAAAAAATAAAAAAAAAATCGAAATCCAATGCAAACTCCTACTTGTGTCCATAAAGGGTCATTTGGAGACGTGGCAAACTAGAATTTTCCCTTTTGATAGTGGAATCCAATTCCAAGGCCAATTTGACGTTGTGCAACCTGGAATTTTTTGCCCGAATTGAATTTCACTAGGAATTGAATTCTTGATTTGAAAAAATCTATGATTCTTTATAAAAAGCTCTCTTGGAAATTCCTAAAAAATAGTTTTCTTAAAAGATATCATGATTCTTTCTTAAAAGCTAGCTTTGAAGACAAATCGCTTTTCTTTTCAAAGTAGTTTCAATGATTGGACAAGCCAAACATATTGCAAGTTCATCAACGTTTATTGGATCCAAAACATTTTCTCGGTAAATGCCACCCTAGACAGCCCAGCTCCTCAAAATGATCCAATTTGGAAGATGCCACCCTTCCAATTGTTAATTTATATTATTAATTGTTTTTCTTTTTCATTTTGGTGAGGTCCATGGATATTGAATCATAACCATTTGTTTACTAAGCCCCACCATGATCATCTGACCTCCTCAAATTATCCAATTCGGAAGATCTTCACCTTCTAATACATGGCATCAATTATCGACTGCTGTTCATGCAAGTGAGGCCAATGGCTATTGGATCCAAACTATTCACTTGACAAGCCCCACCATGGATAGCCGACCACTTCAAATTATCCAATTTGGAAGATCATAACCTTCCAACACAGTCCTGTTATCAACCATTGTGTGCTCATGAAAGTGAGAGCATTGGTGTCAGATCAAACTGTCGAATTGATAGGCCCCAAGATAGCGGAAGCCCTTAAAAATTTTACTTCAGAAGATCCTACATATCTAAGAGAAGGTTTCTTTTTCAACGTTGCTCTATCACCTGATTTGATTTCCCCCTTAAATACCATATCGAACAGTAGAAAGAAAAATTGCCTTTCCAACAAAATTCAACTGTGGAACCCAATAGCATGCATGCTTTTCATTTTTATTCATGTCCTGAAAATTTCATTCTTGTGGGAAAATGTGATTTCCATGATTTCTTCCTTGCTCTGCTATTTTCATGAAAGAAAGAAAGACACACCCTAAATAAAAGAAAAAGGAAAAAAGGGCATTTTGCGAGTAATTCACATACACTACTATTTTCATTTATCATGCATGTACATGCACACCTAGAATTTGGCCAAGGACATAACATGCACAATAAATTCTATGATGCTCATCAACTAAGGCTGTGTTTTGGGGCCACTAAAAATGCATTTTAATGCATTTTCCTCCCGACAGCACATGTCAGCACCTGTCGTAAGAATACCAACAGTTGGGAATAAGCTTAAGATTATGGCCCACCTAGGTATCCAACAGGCCTAAAATTTCATTGGAATGGCTTTTTCGTGATGATAAGTTTGAGCAACAGTTTGGATTTTTTGCAATGATATGTCTGATCAACTTTGGGAGAGGCGATCAACATGCAGACTTAAGTAGAAATGAAAAATGTGGGTCAATCCAAACACACCCCAAGTATATTTTCACAGATTTACATTTTATAGGTGGAATTATAGAGCAGTGATGCATAGGGACATGTTTAGTGTGCTGATGTAGCTAGTCCAATGAAGTGGAATCCATGATTTAGTAATCCGAGACTATTGATTTATTGAGTCCTATCATGGACACAAATATGTCCAACTGATCTTCCAAGTTGGAAGATCCTGGACATCAAATTTCTGGCCTTTTGCAGACCATCGTTGTATCTTTCTCTTAGCCATCTATTCTGGACCAGTAATTGAAGGGCTAGGATCTTCCAATCCAGCAGAATTTTTGGTCATCTCCCATCTACCATAGAGACCATCAAATCAAAGATCAGTGAATAGGCATGTGTTCAGTCGATGGAATCTGCATGACAGGACCCATCCGATGGACAACATGAATCTTAAATGTTTGTAAATGAGTTTGGATTTGCAAAGCTCATGATTTTATTCCTTTTAGACACATCAGTTGAGACATGTAGTACCTGAAAATTGTCAAATACACGTGCAGGGATCTTGTCATCAAAACCCCTCATGTCATCCCAGGGTCCATCACCAACTCCAATAAGCACAATTGATAAAGGATAAGAACTGCTCATGGAAAAAAAAAAAAAAAAAAACAAAAGGGAAATAAAATAAGTCTTAAGGCTTTCTGTAACTATGGATTGCACGAAAACTAGCTAACTTAGAAGGAACTAACTCTCTTGCTAACAAGAACAAGATATTTACATAGGTAAATTCGCATTCCATGCTACCTATGCATAACATCATTTAGAAGCTCGGGAAAAAAAAACAAAACAAAACAAAACTTTACCTAACTCACCCAAGTCAACTTTTCTTGACCAGATTTCATCAAGACTCCAGAAAAAACTCAATCTGGTCACGAACTGATCAAAACATGAGAAAAACTTGACTCGAAAAACTTGCACAACTCAACAAAAAACAGGAACGAACTTGACCAAGCTCAATAAAACTCAACCCTATTCGGCCCAACTCGGCTTTATTTGTATATTATTTGTACTTTTTAAATATTAAATAATACTGAAAAAGCTTAGGAAAACTAGTACACATTCTCAAGAAATGCACCCAAGTTTTTGGGTCGACTCAATTGACTAGGTTTTGAGTCAAATTGAGTTTTCGTGGTTTTAAACTATGATGCACAATAACAAGGTTGAGTATTGGGATGTAAAATGATAAATTCATGTAGGGATATGATCCTAATGTTTGTATTGCAATACAAATATTTATTGAGAATATTATCTTCTTCTTCTTCTTTCTGATACAATACAATAGAAACATATAGAGTATTGGATGTGTCCGAGAAGTATAGGGATATACCTTGCAGCGACTATTGCATCAATCGTGCTCTTCTCCTGTGGGCTGAGTTCTCCATCCTCTGTATCAATGCTTCTGGTGACCTTTATAATTCAAAAAGTATACATCAGATTGCTGTAAATGATAAGAGTATCTAGAAATAGAGATTAGTCTTTCGGAAATGACCTGCCCATCTGCAACGATAACCAGCACATGATATTGCCCATGATTGCTCTCAACGATGTCGATCGCAGCCTCAATTATTGGTCCAAAAGAAGTGGGCCCTTCCAGAAGGAAGTACAAGAGATCATGTAACAACTATTTTAAGGACAGAAACATGTGCAAAGTAAAGAATCAACATCATCCAATTTTTATAACATTTGAAACTTTCAGGCATTCCCATCATCAGGGGAGATCTATACATGTTTATTGGAAGATACGGACACTTGTAGGTGCTGACTTGTTTGAAATGCGAAAAAATAAAACCCAAACAAATAAATGAATTTTGTGTATTGTTGAATAGTGAGAATTTATCGAAGCCAAATAGGAGGAAAAAAGGTCAGCATTTTAAGAATTCAGTTAAAAAACTGTCCAAGAAAATCATGTCACATACAAATCCATACCTGATAAAATAGCATTTAGTTTCATAAGAAGGGAAGTATTTCAACATTCAATGTGTATATCCATAGGAACTTTCCCATTGTGCAATGAACAAAACTCATGGTCCATTGCCATACAGTAAATGTGGCTGTTCAGTGAGTGAATCCTGACTGTCCAACTGGTTGGCACAAGTATGGATGGTCCATGGTATAAAAGCCACTCATAACTGAAAAAATATTGGCAAGTAGTTAACAAACTTCCCCCTTTCTAATACAGACAATTGCACCTTCCTTGTCCATCCAAAGCCCAACAAATCAACAGACAAGATTTCCTGTCCCTTCCAGGTGATTTTATTTATTTATTATTTATTTTTTTCATGGGTGGTCAGTAGTAGGGCCTACAAGATGAATGGCCTAGAATTACTAAGTGTAACACCTGGTCTACCACAAAGTGGTAACAATAATCTAGGAATTCTCAAGGATTTAATAGCATTCTGAGATGATAGAGTGGCAACTCTATTTAGCAGAAAAACCATAACAGCATCAAGGTTTTAACACAGTAAAATTAGAAACTACCTTTTCTGCTTTACAAATGATTTTGATGAGGAAAGAAAAAGAATGGAGGAAAAGAAGAAAAAGCCAACCTGACAATTTCAAGTTTGGAACAATCCGCTGATAGCAGGCCAAAACTTCTTCAAAGCCATGGCAAGGTGTATGATCAGTGTGGAAGCTGAACACCATTTGATCATGCGTGGTTGCTGCTATGTGCAAAATAATTTAGAAGAAACTATGCACCTAGTTACACACTACAAAGCATATATCTCCTTCTTGCTTGTAATCCTTATCTTTAATACAGTTTGATCATTTAGCAAGAAAGAAAAAGGAGAAGAAATAAATGAAAGCAATATGGTATATGAACTTTCATATAGTTCTTCCAAAGAATGAGAAAGGATGACTAACCATCCCCAAACCCGAAACAAGGAATTAAATTGTCTTCGTCAAAGGGAGCCAATGCCTTTCCAATAATAGTTATGGCTTGTTCATATGGATTGGGTGTGGCACCAATCGCATGCAGGCTCTGGTTTCTGAATGAATGTTTACCTTCAATGAGGAAAATAATGCAAGGATTTCAAGTTAGGCTAACTGCATAGAAAACAAGATCCCAACTCCTGCTAAATAAGAATTGTGAGAACTTTCACAAACCTGTCCACTCATTGCTTTTAGTGAAATCTATTCCAAGGATAAGGTTTGATGATTCTAGCCCTGCTTCTCTCAAGGCAACTGTAACCTATAAAAACCAAATGCCCAGTCAGGACTTTGCAAGGCTTATGTTTTGAGATGAAAATGTACTTATAAATCACCAAAACACTTTGCAATGGAAAAAGTTAATGCAGTTTGTTAGAGTCAGTTCAAAATATGAACACAATAAAAAGTGAAAAGAGAGAGAATCAAATAGACATGGATTTAAGATGGTGCCATGAGTGGAAGAATTAGTTCATGATGCTTTTAACTGCAATTAACTAGGTATCAGATACATTGGTGTAGTGTAGTCATGTGTAGTCATCATGTACCATATTTTACCGAGGTATCTAGGTGTAGTGTAGTCATGATGAGTATCATATGAGATACTTTTGTAAATGAAAAGCAAGTTAGTGTCATTTTGATAGTTACAGCTCCTCTCTTAGTTTATGCATGAGATTTCATATTTCTAATGAATTGAGTTAGTGTGATTTTCTATATATTATGGGTATATGAATTTTAATGCATGTTCAAGAAGCAAGTTGAAGATTTTCTTTTGTTTCTTTCAAACAATAGATAAGTGTCCAATAATTCATATCAAACAGCGTGGTCTAAAGGGAGGCCTTTGGAAACAACATGATCATATGGATCTAGATTGATCAGATGTGTGTTCATAAACAAGGTGAGATGTGTTTGTGGGTCACGCTATTGAATTTAGTGTTCAGTATAGTTGCTGCTATAGTCAGATCATTCAGTCAGGAAATAGTGGTGAAAGCACACTTTGGCATGAAACAGTGCCAAGAGCATAATTTTCGCAAGGCGAGAGACACGGTAGTTAGTGGGTACATCTTCTTTGTGAATGGTGATTTTACAAAGGGCCTTAACATTTCATGATCAATTAGTTTTTGGTGTTTATGTTTCAAACATATGATTGATTGCCTATATCTTTATGAGTTTAAGAAATGGATCAGAACTTTTGTTGGCAATTCAACTGATTTCTCTATGGAAAAGAAAGAAAAAGGAAAAAGTTGGATCTACGAAAAGGTTTTGAAGATATTGAGAAAATGGTCAGTATACAGTATACAATGAAAGACTTTAGAGGAGTGCAGTCAGCATGTAATTTGTGGATATACTTTTTGAAAGGTCCCAATTTAAACAAAGCTTTCACTGTTGCATTGTAGTGAGTGTTCTAGGGTTACTTGTTTTAAATTAGGAAAGTCTTGAGTAGCTACTTTTAGTGGTTCTCAGAATAAGTACTCTATATTTAACTGAACATGAGAAAGTAGGATTTTAAAAGATATGGGGAAATCCCTCTTTCAGAGTACAATCACAAGTTTACCCCTATACGCACACCAACATCTCTCTAAGGTCCACTTGAGGAGCGGGAATCATGTCCCTACATGTCTCTACACTCATGCTCAAAATTGAAGTGGATGAATAGCATCAGTTTGTTGATAAAATAATCATGCCGAACCCAAGGCACCGCCTATTGAGAGGCAACACAGGGCAGAGTCACTTCACATGCTAAATATTTTCTCCAATCAAATAACAATAGCATTCAATATGCTCTATGCGTTCATGGAAAACTGGATTAGAAGCAACATGGAAGGCACTGATGTTGACACCAGAAGGATAGGAGTTTGTAGACAGATATTCAGGTCATTAAGAAGACCCTTTGTCAACATGATCTCACTATAGACTGAAGGCACTGCTTCATATTCTTCTCCTGCACAGGACTTAGAAATAGTGCATTACTTCTTACATTTCTATGAGAAAAGTGAACCTCCAAAAAAGAAACCCTAGCCTAAGGTCGAGCAACGTGTATGTGGGCATCTTTGCTCAATCAATGTTAGAATACACTCATAGAAGGAGAGAGCTAGAGGAAAAGAAGAGTCCTCTATGAGTCATGCCCTGAAGGTAATGAACTATACAATGGATAGCACTATGATGGATATGGCAAGGACCTGTAAAAAGTAGCTCACAACTTCCATAGCATGAGATATATCAGGACAAATCATTGTGAGGTAGACAAGAATTGTCAATAAGTTGTTGGTAATATGCCAGCTCTTATAGTTTCGCTCCATCATCTTTTTTGTATTAAATATTCTCATTGATGGTAAGTAGAGATAGCAACAGCTATATGGATCGTCACTCACATTTGTTCATCATCATCTGAGCCTTATCCCAATTAATTGGGATAGGCTAAATGAATCTTGTTATGTCATCCAACTCTATCAAGGGGACCTTCAGTTAGACCATAGGTCATCAAGTCTTTTCTTACTACCTCCATCCATAGGTCACTCACATTTGTTGTGTTTGATATTTAAAACAAGTTGAAATGACTCCTCAACACTGTAAGACCATGTCAACAACATCTCCTTCTATGTGTCATACTTAAGACCCATGTAATGCAATCTCACGAGATGATTGGCATTGACTTTCCTAAATGTCACTTTTAATCATCAAATTGTAAATTATTTTGTACTCTTCCCTTACTAAAATCCCTTACTGAAGTAGGATGAGTTCATCAAATATGAGTTTTGCATAATCAAGACAAAGATTCATTTTGTTTCATCTCCCCCAATGCCTAATAGAGGGTTGCTTGTGGCCATATAAGAAGCCATCCGCATGGTGTCACCAAATAGGAAATGGCCTTGTAGTTCCATCTTCAGAAACCTTTACTCCTTGCTTCTTCATCACAATCAAAGTAGTCTTTGTGCAAGAGCAACCAATCTTGGAAAGTGTTTGGGTTTGGCTTCCAATGAAAGTCTAGAATGTCATCACTTACGCACTTTGATCCTTCATTAAATTTATTTCCAACAATTGAATGACGATGTGTTGATAATCTAACATAAAATCATAGTCCATCATCCAAAAATGCAGTTACCCATAAACACTCCCCTGACCCCTACATTCCTACTTTGATGGTTTCAAGATTACCACTTCTAAAGCCTACTGGGTGAGGCCGTTCTTACTGACACATATATGATAAGCATCACATCTTAGACTCTGGGCAATAGTTATCCTCTTCAAATTTTGAAACCTAGTTCTCCCTTATTGATCATACCTCCCAAAATGTTTGGGTGTGTGTTTTTCGTCAATGTTGTTAGTCCTTCACAGGATAAACCCATGTTTTGTTCCATTTGTTGTTTGTTTCTAGTTTACTTTGGTCCTCACGAAAGGCATAAATATTATTGTCACATTACAAGGTGCAAATGTATCATTAAAGTGTTACGTTCTTTAAGGATGTTGCCTACTTTGGAACCAGAGTAGGTCACTTTTCTTCCTCTTCTAATTTTGGATGATCCCGCTCATGTAGAGTACGAGACTTTTAAGACTCATAGCTCTACACCATCTGACAACTTGCTTGCAAAGCCTAATGATGCTTCGTCCTCATCTGATCTTCCTATTGCAATTCTCAAAGCTAAATGCTCTCTCTCTCTCTCTCTCTCTCTCTCTCTCTCTCTCTCTCTCTCTCTCTCTCTCTCTCTCTCACACACACACACATACACATGCACGCGCACACACAATTCCCTAATCATGTGTGTCGCCTACACAAATCCATCTATGGCCTCAGACAAGCCCCACGAGCTTGATTTGACAGCTTCACAAACTATTTACTAGAGTTGAGTTTCAACGGATCCCAGGCAGATATGCACAGTGTTGTCATGTGCGATCGCATATGCGCATATCCATATGCATATCACATATGCGATCATGGCATACGCAATCTGGCACATATGCGATTGCATATGTTGCATATGCGAAAATATGTGATCGCATATCTAATGTATGCGGTCGCATACAGCATAAGCATATGCGATCGCATATTGGCCATGGCACATTGAATTTTATTTTTTTTTTCCATCGCATACAGCATAAGCATATGCGATCGCATATTGGCCATGGCACATTGAATTTTTTATTTTTTATTTTTTTTATAAAAAAAAAAAACATTTTGTCGATTAAAAGGCTTCCAAATCTCCTCCATTTGCAATATTCTCACTCCAAAACTCTCTTACTCTATTTCTCTCTTACATTTCTTAATTAAAAGTAGTCTTAATTTCCCTCTCTCTTGTATTTCCTACTTCCCAGTGATCTCTCTCTCTCTCTCTCTCTCTCTCTCTCTCTCTCTCTCTCCCTCTCTCTCACATTCCCTCTCTCTTGGAAGTTGGAAGATCAAGATTCAAGCACTTTTAAGTTTCAATGAAGATAGCTTGTTGATTTTCTACCATAATATATAAATAGCTTGTTGATTTTGTTGTTACTTCTTGTTAACTATATTATTAAACGTGGATGACTTGATGTTTAATTCATTGTTTAATTGATTTTATCTCTCTCAAATGTATTTTAAATATGTAAAATTAGTTTTCTATTAACTTAGAAAAGTTCTCCTTAGTTTCTTATATTTTTTTTTTACAATTTTTTGAATTTTTCCCTTTTATATATATATATATATATATATATATATATATATATATATATATATATATATATATATATATATATATATATATATATATATATATTTCAAAAAAAAATAAAATATGGGATTGCACATGATCGCATATGCGATTCGACAACAATGGATTCGCATCTTTTTATTCGTCAGACAAATTCACACAGCATTGTTCTCTTGATATATGTTGATGACTACATCATTACAAGTAGTCACTCATCCTCTCTCCCATCCGTCATTTTATCATTGGGGAATTTATTTTCTATGAAGGACTTAGGCCTTCTCCATTACTTTCTTGGCCTTCAAGTCTTTTGAGATCACAACGACATTTTCCTCTCTCAAAACAGATATGCTATGGAACTCCTCACACAAACATCTATGTTGGGATCAAGACCTTACCCCTCTCTAGGTATAAGAAAACAAAATCTTGTGTAGGAAAATGCAACTCCTCTTCATGATGTTATTGAATATCACAGTGTAGTCAGTGCTCTCCAATATCTTACTTGGACTTAGTTGGATCTCTCCTATGCAATCAACCAAGTTTGTCAATTTATGCATCAACCTGTTGAGGACCACTTGATAGCTATGAAGTGTATTCTCCGGTATATAGAAGGCACATTTACTCATAACATCTCATCAAGTGCCCTTGATTTACAAGCATACTCAGACGCAGACTGGGTTGGTAGCTCTGATGACCACAAATCCATTTTTGTGTCTATCTAGGGGCCAGCATTATTTTCTAGAGTTCCAAGAAAAGACAGGCCATTGAACGATCTAGCACCTAATAAGAGTATTGGTCCCTTGCCCATACGACTACTGAGCTTATTTGGATTCAAACTCTTCCCAAAGATCTTCATCTCTATCTACCCTCTCCCCTAACTATCTAGTATGATAATATCAGTGCTATTTCATTGGCCTCCAACCCTGTCTTCCATGCCCAAACTTAACATATTGAGGTCGATTACCATTACATTAGGGAGAAAGTCATACGAAGGATCTAAACATTCATTATATATCATCTATAGATCAGATTTCTGACATCTTCACCAAAAGGCTATCCTCAATATGATTCCAAACCTTGCGAGGCAAACTGAAGGTCTGTGATCTCCCCATCAGTTTGCAAGAGGTTATTATACCATCATCAATATCATATTCTGTAATATCTCATACAACTCACAAATCCCTAGAAACAAGGAAACCTTGAAATGTACAACATATATATGGCCAAAAATCTGACAAAATCCTATCTTCCTGACTGGGAAAATCCTCTTCGTAAATCTAGAAAATTCCCCTTGTAATTTAATAAATATCGAAATATAATTAACACAAAGTGTGTGGGAAATTTTCAATTCAAGATAAACTTCCTTTACCAAACACATGGCGCCATCAATCAGCTAGGCCAGGCTAAGAAAAATCAAAATTTTGAATAGGATGAGCCCATTGACAGCCCTACAAACACAACCTAAAGAAAAAAAGGGTTGACGCATGAATCTCATGTCGAGAAGCGAATTGGTGAAATATTTTCTTCAAATTTCTTTTTATTATTTACTTTGTTCTCTTCATCTTTGTTCAAACATAGGTTCTTCTTATGTTTTCTTCTTGGATGTTTGTTTGTGTCTATTTACATGTTTCATTTCTTAAGATGGCCAACGACACACTGATTACCATAGGGCACATATCAATTGGTTAGGAAGATATATGGTGGGGCCAATAAGAATCCACCATGGATATGGTGGAGACTTGGTAGGCCACCAATCAGGTGGACCAGTCCCTAACCAATCTTTCTCCCTCCCCAATTATCACAATCTGCAACTCAACAAAGGGTGTGTTTGGTTGCACCTAGTATCATGAAATTTCATGGTTAATCAGTCTGCTTTAGTGCAAAATATCATGAAATCTCATGATTTTTGTTAATTTACATTTCATATTTCAAAAAGAAAAGGCACCCATGTAAACATATGGCAACCACAGTCAAAGACAGTGGAAATCTACTCGCTTCTAGTCATATTTTAAACCATGATTATGACGCACCGCTATGTCTTGACCCTGTGTCAACCTCCACTACATATTATATAACCCAAGGGCTAGACTCCTATGATGGTTCACCACCTTCTTCAGAAAGTGATTCACTCATCCTTCTTACATGTCCCACTCATGTATGGCTCTCCAGACCATCCCAATGACATGGCAGATTGTGGATGATGCGATCTCAAAAGCCAGACTAATCAAGCAGTCAGAATCATTCAATTCTATCAAATGGATGGAAAGAAATAAAATAGTGAATGGTCTGAATTCCAAGAGAAAATTGGATGGTCAGTACCATCATTGTCATGCAACCTATGGACTATGCTTCATCCACAGTTTTATTAGCTATTTGGACAGTCTTGATTGCCTTACAACTATGACATGTGTACAATTGAAGATCCACTACCATATTTAAATGCTGGGGAAGGATCCCAGGAGTCTGGCCCATGTGACTTTACTCAATTACAATGAGAAAACAACTATACTCTAGCACAATAGGACCAATTCATACACTTGTGCATCGACACTATGAATGTGGCACATGATTACACCTATCCAACCTATCCAAATTGTAGACTCTGGTGCAGATGATGTACGTCCATTAAATTATATTAATTGCACTATTCCAACCTCTCATTAGTGAACATTTGTTCAATTTTATCCGATGTCTGTTTTTTTCTTCTTCTTTTTCTTTTTTTTTGTTCCACCCTAAGTGTCAAATCCACAGCTTTACAGGACAGAATATTAAGCAGTTGAGGAACAACATGAGCATAGCTAAAATATGGATGAGTGGCAAGACAAGGCATACTTCTAAAACTCGATGGGTCGCCTCCAAACATAGCCAAGTCAGCACGAATTGACCAGAATTATAGTTGAGTCTCTAGGAAACTCATTAGAAGTTTGACTTGGTTGGTCCTTGATGGGACTCACCGAGTCGACTCGTTATCTGATGTCTTTTTCTTTTCCTACCCTAAGTGTCAATTCCACAGCTGTTTTGCAGGACAGAATATTGAGTTAAGGAACAACACGAACATTGCTAAAATATAGATGAGTGGCAAGACGAGGCATAGTTCTAAAACTCGATGGGTCAACTCAAAACATGCCCGAGTCGACTTGAATCAACAATATTTCTAGTGGAGTCTCTTGGAAACTCACTAGAGAGCCTGACTTGGTCGGATCTTGTTAGGACTTGCTGAGTCAACTCAAAAACTCAGTTGACTCATTTTGACTCGGAATGACTTGACCGCATCACTCAGGTCAATCAGCTGTTTGACTTCAAAAAATTTGATGCTTGCAATAGGATTTGAACAGCATCCTCAGCTAAGGAAGTTCACAATCACTATCATTGGTAAACAAAGGTGTGGTTTTGTTTTCTTTTGAATATTTTAGTATTTTATTGCTTTCTAAGAAATTTAAGATTTTTTCCCTATCTAAATACTTTAAATTTGCTTATTAAAATATCAAGTCAATTGAATGCATGCTCAAGTCTTTGAGTTAAGCTAACCTAGTTAGATATCAAGCCAAGCCCAATTTTTGAACTACAAGATCAAGATACAATTAGAAGTGAATGCTTTCAAGGGAACTTGAGATTAGCACCAATAGATAATAAAATTATGAAAAGTAGACTTATAAGCCCTCATTGGACATGCCCTCTGAAGGAGAATTTGATGCGAAAACACCATTTTGAGATAAATCTCTTTTTGTGGTGTGCATTTGGTTTCACTTTCGCAAAGCCTATTTCATCCCCCACTTGTCAAAATAGGTCTTGAAAAGCCCACTCACTGAAAATCAATCAGATTCATTTTCAAAATATGACCTATGTAATCAATATGCACTTGCCTTCATGGAAAAAAAAAATCCCCATTATGGAAATCGCGTCCAAACGGACCTTTAAATTGTCTTAGTCATGTGCAACAGTGACTGATAACTGTGCCTATTAAAAATAAGACCATTTAAGTGATGGGGTTTTTTCTCCTCAGTTCAGAAGAGAGATGGTGTGGCGGGTGCAAAATCGGAGTAATTCACCGTGCTTCGTGGGTAGTGCTCGACTAGTCATGGGTTTGAGCCCTGACACGACTCAAAGTCCAGTGACTTTGGGTAAGTTTTCTCTAAGGTGCTCGACCGGTCGTGGGAGGTGTTCGAACGGTCGTGGACTCGTCTCGACCGGTCGTAGTTACGTAGATTCATTCCGTGATTTTGCGCGGATTTCGTTTCGCAACTCCTTTCGCAACTGGGATGTGGAAAGGAGTTTCTTAAAACTATAAAAAGGGGTCTCTAGGATTTTTCTAAGGCATGATGTATACAGGAAAAACACAAGAGGGTTATAAAGGTGTGTGTGTGAGAGAGAGAGAGAGAGAGAGAGAGAGAGGAAGCTTGTAGAAGGGAGGTTATGCTCGTGGAGGTTATCTACTTTGCAACTTATATCTCAGTGTTTCTATGTCATCGTAATCGGTGAGATATCTCCGTTTTTCTTTGTTCTCTTACTGTTTATCCATCCTGTATGAGTGATGAAGGTTTAATCATAACAAGGTGTGCTTGTGATCGGTTGTAACATTCTGCTTTATAGTGGATTGTTGATCTGGACGAGGTCTCATGGTTTTTACCTCTTTGAGGGTTTTTCACGTAAAAATCTCTTGTGTGGTGTGTGGTTGATGCTTTGATTTATTTCATTGCTTTATTATCCATAATTCTGATTTATTCGGGAGGCTAGATCCTGAAGTTTTGTGCAAGGCTCCCAACAAAGTGGTATCAGAGCTAAGTTCATTGAACGGGTAGGATCGGTTTGGAATTATGGAAGGTGGCTCATCAAAGATGATCAGCCTCAATGGTTCTAACTGGACCATATGGAAGGCTAAGATGGAGGACTTGCTTGATTGCAAGGACCTATATTCTCTAATTTTAGGCATATCAGCAAAATCCAAGGATATGTCTGATAATGATTGGAAGAAGTTGGACCGGAAGGCAGTGGGGTTAATTAGACAATGGTTGGATGATTCTGTATTCCACCATGTATCTATGAAAACTTCAGCCAGTAGCCTATGACTGAAATTACAAGGGCTGTATGAGGGGAAGACAGCCGGTAATAAGATTTTTCTGATAAGGCGACTTGTGAATCTCAAGTTCAAGGATGGTGGTTCTGTGGCCGAGCACATGAATGAGGTCAGCAATATAGTGAACCAGCTCTCCTCTATGAAGATGGTCCTGGATGATGAATTACAGGCTTTACTTTTGCTTAGTTCATTGCCTGACAGTTGGGAGACATTGGTGGTGTCTCTAAGTAACTCCGCGTCAGACGAAAGATATCCATGGAACAGGTTTCTAACTGTCTCTTCAATGAGGAGACAAGGAGGAAGTCTCAGGGGTTTACTCAGCAAGAGGCTCTTGTGACACAGGAACGGGGCAGAGGAAAGAACAGGAAGGGTGGGAAGATCCGAGATAATTCAAGAGGTAAGTCGAGTGACAGAAAAAATGTTGATTGCTGGAATTGTGGCAAGAAAGGCCACTACAAGCATGAATGTCGTCGTAAGAAGAACGACAAGAAAGGAAAAAGAAATGAAAAGGAAGATGAATCAGATTCCACTGCGGTCGCTTGAGTTGGCGACGTTGTAGTTATTCTTTCTGCAGATCATGATGTATGTCTCACGGCTACGAGTCAGGACACTAACTGGGTGATAGACTCGGGAGCCTCTTTTCATGCGACTCCACGCAGGGACTTCTTCAAAAGCTACAAGTCAGGTGACTATGGGACCGTGAAGATGAAAAATTCTGGCGTATCAAAGATCGTAGGAGTCGGTGATATTTGTGTGAAGACCGATGTGGGCCGCACATTGGTTCTCAGGGATATGAGGCATATCCCAGACCTTCGCCTCAACTTGATGTCGATGGGAAGGCTGGATGATGATGGCTATGAAAGCCGATTTACTGGTGGGCGCTGGTAACTCACCAAGGGTTCGTTGATCACAGCCAGAGGAAAGAAGTGTTACACCCTTTCCAAGGCATGTCTCAGTATGTGCAAGGGTGGGTTAAACGTAGCGGAAAATTCATCTATTGACATGTGGCATAGGCGTTTAGGTCACATGAGTGAAAAAGGGCTTCAACTACTAGCGAGGAAGCGGCTCCTTCCAGACGTGACAGGTACGCCTCTCAAAACCTGTCTTGATTGTTTATTAGGGAAACAACATAGAGTTTTATTTGTTAAACTTCTTCTCATGTTAATAAAGTGCATGCATTAGATTTGGTTTATTCTGATGTTTGTGGTCCTATGAGGACAAAAATCTTGGGTGGGGCATTGTACTTTGTTACTTTTATAAATGATGCATCTAGGAGGGTTTGGGTTTATGCTTTGAAATCTAAGGACAAGGTCTTTGGTGTGTTTAAATTTTTTCATGCCATGGTCGAGAGAGAGACAGGTAGATCATTGAAGTGCATTCACACTGACAATGGTGGTGAATACATGGGTGACTTTCATGAGTATTGCAAGTCCCTAAGTATACAGCATGAACAGACGGTTCCCAGGACCCTAGCATAATGGTGTAGCTAAGCGAATGAATTGCACCATTGTTGAGAGAATCAGATGCATGTCATCCCATGCGAAGTTGCCCAAGACGTTCTGTGGAGAAGCAATGCACACGACAGTGTATCTAATAAACAGGTCTCCATCAGCCCCATTGAATGGAGAAGTATCCGAGAAGGTGTGGACTAGACAGAATCCATTGTACAGTCATCTCAGGGTGTTTGGATGCAGGGCATCCGTTCATGTACCAAAGGACGAGAGGTTCAAGCTCGATATGAAGATCAGGCAGTGTGTGTTCTTGGGGTACGATGATGAAAAATTCAGTTACAGATTGTGGGATCCAACCGAGAAGAAACTCGTCAGAAGCAGAGATGTGGTTTTCTTTGAAGATCAGTGTATAGAAGACATTGGTAAGCTAGAGAAGAACCAGCTTAATTCAGGTGAGCTAGAGGACATGGATCCGATTATTCCTCCCGTGGTGCCTGATGACGGGGGAGTACAACAAGATGCATAGGACGAGGGAGTTCCTTCAGAAGATGGACCGAGGGAGCAGCCCCCACTTAATCCACCTGTTGAGCCACGGGTGAGGAGGTCATCTAGAGACAGACAGCCATCCAGAGGTACTTGCCGTATGAGTATATTATGTTGACTGATAGGAGAGAGCCAGAAGATTATTCTGAGGCCCTAGCCGACGAGCATAAGGAGGAGTGGTTGAAAGCTATGCAAGAGGAGATGAAATCCTTGTATAAGAACCACACCTATGACATGGTGAAACTGCCTAAGGGCAAGAAAGCTTTGAGCAACAAGTGGATGTTCAGAAAGAAGGTTGAGCAGAAGAATTCACAGACACGGTTCAAGGCCAGACTTGTGGTAAAAGGGTTCGGTTAGAGGAAAGGCATAGACTTCGAGGAGATATTCTCATTAGTGGTGAAGATGACATCCATACGGGTGTTACTTGGGTTGGAGGCTAGCATGAATTTGGAGATAGAGCAGTTAGATGTTAAAACTGTCTTCCTCCATGGTGACCTGGAAGAAGAGACTTACATGCACCAACCAGAAGGGTTGAGCATATGGTGTGTAGGCTGAGAAAGAGCTTGTATGGGCTAAAACAAGCTCCACGACAATGATACAAGAAGTTTGACTCGTTTATGTTGCAGCATGGGTATGACAGAACGAAGTCAGACCACTGTGTTCACGCACAAATTCTCAGATGGTGATTTCTTAGTTCTGCTGTTATATATTGATGACATACTCATCATGGGAAAAGACATTAAGAAGATCAATAGGCTGAAACAGGAGTTGGGCAAGTCGTTTGCGATAAAAGACTTGAGCCCAGTTAAACAGATCCTAAG
Source organism: Magnolia kwangsiensis (assembly GCA_037074715.1). Taxonomy (NCBI): domain Eukaryota; kingdom Viridiplantae; phylum Streptophyta; class Magnoliopsida; order Magnoliales; family Magnoliaceae; genus Magnolia; species Magnolia kwangsiensis. The sequence continues at coordinate 73,422,297 of CM073584.1, forward strand.
AATAGAGATAACCCGTGACAGAAACAGCATGAAGCTTTGGCTGTCACAAGAGCGGTATATTCAGAAAGTCCTAGAGTGGTTCAATATGAATGCAGCGAAGCTGGTCAATAATTCACTTGATGGTTACTTTAGATTAAGTGACAGGCAATGTCCTAAGACGAAGGCAGAGGTGGAAGAGATGCAGAAGATACCCTGTGCGTCAGCTGTAGGAAGTTTGATGTATGTTATGGTGTGTACATGCCCAAACATAGCATATGCGGTTGGTGTTGTCAGCCGGTATCTTGATAATCCTAGCAAAGAGCATTTGGCAGCAATGAAATGGATACTGCGGTATCTAAGAGGCTCATCCAGGTTGAGCCTATGCTATGGTGACGGTAAACCTGTGTTAGAGGGCTACACAAATACAGATATGGCAGGCGAAATTAACTCTAGGAAGTTTACGTCGGGGTTGATGTTCACGTTTGCAGGGGGAGCGGTTTCTTGGCAGAGCAAGCTACAGAGGGTCATAGCATTGTCGACGACAAAGGCCGAGTACATTGCAGTCACAAAGGCATGTAAAGAGATGCTTTGGATAAAGAAGTTCCTATAGAAACTTAGCTTGAAGCAGGAGGATCACGTGGTCTATTGCAATAGTCAGAGTATTATACACTTGAGCAAGAATCCAAGTTGGCATTCTAAGCCAAAGCACATAGAGATACGGTATCACTAGATCAGTGATACTTTGGAACAGAAGGTGTTACAGCTTGAGAAGGTCCACACGGATGATAATCGGTCAGACATGATGACCAAGGCTTTGCTCAAGGGTAAGTTTGAGGTTTGTAGAAACCTGGCTGGCTTACAGAAGGTGAATCCCTCCTAAGTCAGAAAGGGGGAAGTTTGATGGGATTTTTCCTCCTCAGTTCAGAGGAGACGGTGCAGTGGGTGTAAAATCGGAGTAATTCACCGCGCTGCACGACCGGTCGAGTGAACTACTTGACCGGTCGTGGGGGGCACTCAACCGGTCGTGGACTCGTCTCAACTGGTTGTAGTTACACAGATTCGTTCCGCGATTTTGTGTAGATTTCGTTTCGCAACTCCTTTCGCAACTGGAATGCAGAAAGGAGTTTCCTAAAACTATAAAAAGGGGTCTCTATATTTTTTTTTTTTAGGGCATGATGTGTCCAGGAAAAACACAAGAGGGCTAAAAAGGTGTGAGAGAGAGAGAGAGAGAGAGAGAGAAGAAGCTCGTAGAAGGGAGGTTATGGTCGTGGAGGTTATCTACTGTGCAACTTAAATCTCAGCGCTTATATGTCCTCGTAATCGGTGAGATCTCTCAGTTTTTCTTTGTCCTCTTGTTGTTTATCTACTCCTGCGTGAGTAATGAAGGTTTGATCATAGCAAGGTGTGCTTGTGATCAGTTGTAACGTTTTGCTTTATAGTGCATTGTTGATCTAAACGAGGTCCCGTGGTTTTTACCTCTTTGAGGGTTTTCCACGTAAAAATCTCATATGTGGTGTGTGGTTGATGCTTCGATTTATTTCATTACTTTATTATCCATAATTCTGTTTGTTCGGGAGGCTAGATCCTGAAGTTTTGTGCAAGGCCCCCAACATTAAGTTATAAAATTTAAAAAGACAAGGCAAAATTTCAAAAGGACAATGGGTGGGAGTAGTAAGAAAAGACTTGGGGATGCTGGGACGCATCGTCTACAAAAGGTATTATCACACAAAAACAAGTGTATATCAACTTTGTTAGTTGATTTTCAAAAGCTTATTTAATTAGTTTTTGGCAAGTGGGCTTTAAGTGCCTAATTCAACCAGGAGATTAAATTGGGTTTCCAAAACTGCACCCAAACATGCAACACAAAATAGGGTCCGACTCAAAACCACATTTAGTTATGGAAATGGGCCCTTGAAGACCTATGGTCTGAGGGTACTGGAGGTGGTTTGGGTGGTGATCCCAACACTAGCCAGCTAGCCAGTGTCAAAGCTCAGTGGGCTCCACCATGATGTAGGTTTTTTATCTATGCCTTCCATTTATGTTCTTTTAAGCTTATTTTAAGGCATAAGTCAAAATTGAAGCAAATACAAAGCTCAAGTGGACCGCACACAGAAAACACTGGTGATAATGGCTTTGGTCGTCGAACCTTCCTAGGGCCAATAGTGGTGTTTATTTGTCACTCAACCTGTTCATAAGGTCACACAGACCTTGATGAAAGGAAAACACAAATATCAGCTTGATCCAAAACTTCTGTGGCCCCCAAGAAGTTTTCAGTGGTAAGATTTCAATCGCCACTTTCCTGTGGTGTGGTCCACTTGAGCTTTGGATCTTTTACTTTTTTACATCATGCCTTAAAATCAGATGAAAAATTAGATGAACAGCGTGGATAAAATAACGGTAGCATGGTTGGTCCCACATAGCTTTAACACCAGCTAGCAGATGGTGCTGGGTTCACCAGCACAACCGCATCCGGGGTATCATCCCATTAGAGGGAGATGGAAGAAAGGATTCGTGTAGCTCACCCTAATTAGTCGGGATAAATGATTACGATGAGGATGACTACTGATCATTTCTCAGCTACCAATCCCACGGCAGCTGTCTTCTTCCAACTCTTATTGCGCATGTCAAATTACTATCGTTAGGAACCCACTACCGGCTGATGTTATCCTTTTAGGACGCAATCAGTGTCCACGTCAACTCTATTGTAACTACCGTACGGGCGCGGATTAGGGACGGGGATTGGCTACAGACAGGTTGTGTAGTGAGACTTGCCACTGAAGTGACGTCACCATTTGACATGTTCTGTGGGGCCACTACGATGCATGTGTTGTATCCACACCGTCCATCCATTTGGAGATATCATTCTAGGCATGATCCAAAGAACGAGGCAGATCCAAAGCTTTAGTAGACCCCACTACAGAAAACAGTGGGGAGAGTAATTCCTACTGTTGAAACTTTCCTAAGGCCCACCATGATGTTTATTTGAAATCCAAACTGTTCACAAGTTAACACAGACATGAAAGAAGGTAAAACACAAGTATCATCTTGATCGAAAACTTTTATGGGCCTTAGAAGTTTTTAATGGTGCGTGTCACTCTCCCCACTCTTTTCTGTGGTGCGGGTCACTGGAGACTTTTATTAGACTCATTCTTTGGTTATTTCCTTAAAATGATCTCTCCAAATGGATGGACAGAGTGGATACAAAGCATACATCATCATGGGGCCCACAGAACTTAGTGACGTCACTTCAGTGGCGAGTCTCGCTACTCAACCTGTCAGTACCGAATACCCGTCCGCGGATCAGGTACCACCCTCGCCTGTTCGAAGCTGGAAATGGGCGCGGATTAGATACTGACAAAGTCAGTACCCAAATCACTACTGAAGTGATGTCACCAAGCTCCGTGAACCCCACCGTAATGCATGTGTTGTATCCATACCATCCATCCATTTGGAGAGATTATTTTATGGCATAAGAAAAAATAATAAGATAGATCTAAAGTTCAAGTGGACTCCACCATAGAAAATAGTGGGGACAATGACATCCACCGTTCAAAACTTCTTAGGGGCCACAGAAGTTTCCGATCAAGCTTATATTTTTTTTTTCACTTCATCTATCTCTTTGTTAACTTATGAATAGGTTGGATCTAAAAAAAATAAATCATGGTGGGCCTATAAATGTTTCATCAGTGGGTGTGACTGATCCCACGGTTTTCTGCGGTGGGTCTAGTTAACTTTAGATCTATCTTATTCTTTTTATCATGCCATAAAATGATCTCTACAAATGGTTGGATGGTATGGATACAACACATGCATCATGGTGGGGTCCACAGAGCTTGGTGATGTCACTTCAGTAGCGATTTGGCTACCGACCTTTTCAGTATCTAATCCGTGCACGCTCGAGATAGGCCGAGGCTTCAAGGGGACCTAGTTTGGCTAGTGACTAGAGCTGGGCATCGGTCCAGATCAGATCGGATTGGGTCCAACTCGACCCGATCCGAAGTCTCAATGATCTGACCCAAACTCGATCCGATCTTGGACCGAGTCTAGGTCACCTGACTCAAACCGATCCAATACATGGTTGGCCTAACCCGAACTGAGTCCGACTCGATCAGGGAAACCGAGTCGGATCAGGTTCGGTAGGATTCAGATCGTGTGAATTTAATCCAACAGTTTCATGTGTTGTGGTCCAATTCAGCCTTTAATATATGCCTTTTGTGCTCAAGGCCTAAAATGATATGTCAGAATGGATGAACGGCTTAGATAAAGCATATACATCAAGGTGGGCCCCACATGGCTCTGAAAGAACTCTCCGTTACCATATCCATGCTTTTACCGGATATTTGTTGACGTGCACTGCACGAAAGTGCAGTGAGTGCTTTTCACACAAGTGACTTGCTGTAACGACGTTAGCAAGTTCTGTGGGTTTGATAATGGGGTATGTGTTATATCCAAACCATCCATCCATTTGGTGAGCTCGTCATGAGGCTTGAGATGAAAAATAAGACAGATCTAACTATCAAGTGGACCACACGAAATGTTTAACGGTGACAATCATTCTCTACTGGTATTTCTGGTGTGGTCCAGATGATCTTTAGATATTATTCATTTTTTGGATAATGCTCTATAATGATCTCTAAAAATATATAAACGGTGTAGATATAATAAATACATCACTGTGGGGCCCATATAACTTTGATCTCCTTTAAACCGTTCGTACAACTCGTAGCTCGAGGAGCGTTAGTCTCGTCTTTGCACGCCACGTACCTAGCTAGCTAGCATAGGCTACGGAAGTGGATTGCATATTAAGTAACTCAGTACCTAAGCGTACTGAGTAAACTCTGTGGGGTCTACTATGATTTGCATATTTTATCTACTCCGTACATCCATTTTAACAGATAATTTTATGGTTTCATCCCAAAAATGAGAGAGATCCAAATCTCGAGTGGACCTCACCATGAAAAATAGTGTGAATTGAAATTCTATCGTTGAAAATTTCTTGGGGCTCATAAAAGTTTTGGATCAAATTGATATTTGTTTTTTATATCCATGTTTGCATAATCTCATGAACAGGTTGGATGACAAATAAAAATCACTATGGGCCTTAGCAAGGTTTCAATGGTGGAAGTCATTATTCGCATTGTTTCTTATAGTATGGTCCACTTGAGCTTTGGGAATACTCCTATTTTAGACTCAACCACTAAAATGATCTCGAAAAACGGATGGACGGCGTGGATAACCCACATACATTCATGGTAGGCCCAATTGAGTTTACTCAGTACGATAAAAGCGTACTAAGTAACTTAGTACGCAATCTTATTTCCTAGGCTACAGTAGTAGCAGCTAGCTGGTGTCATGTGGTACCGACGCTTAATGGATTGGCTACTCCCTGTGTTTGGTGATCTATGGGCCCCACCATGATGTATGTATTTCATCGATGCCATTCATCCATTTTTACATATCATTTTAAGGCTTGATACAAAATATTAGAGGAATAAAAATCTCATGTGAACCACACTACAGGAAAACAATAATGATTAGATATCCTCCATTAAAATCCTCCTAAGGCTCCGGATCGGGTCGGATATCATCGTATCGGATCCATTCGAAACGGGTTTTGGATCGGATCGGTCCGGTTGACCACGATCCAATTCCGATCTGAAAATCATTTGGATTTGAAATGCCCAACTCGATCCGCACTGATCCAGGTCATCGGTTTAGTTCGGATCGGGTCTGATTGGGTCAGATCCACTAGATCGGATTTGTTTTGCCCGGCTCTAGTAGTGACTTTGCCACCAGCCAGGTGGTTAGTGGTCGATTCTATGTGAACCTCACCATGATGTATGTGTTTTATCAATGCCATCTATCCATTTTGAAAGATAATTTTAGTACTTGATCCCAAAAATGAGGTAGATATAAATCTAAGGTGGACCACACCATGGGAAAAAACAGTAGTGATTGAATGTCCACCATTAAAAACCTCCTAGGGCCAAATGTAATGGTTATTTGACATTTAACCTATTGATTAGGTCATATAGACTTGGATGAAGGGAATATATATATATATATATATATATATATATATATATATATATATATATATATATATATATATATATATATATATATCAGCTTAATTCAAAACTTTTGTGCCCTCGAGAAGTTTTTAATGGTGGGCGTTCAATCAACACCGTGCATCCACTTGAGATTTGGATCAACCTCATTTTCAGGCTCATTCCATAAATTATATGAAACATGGATGAAATATATACATTATGGTGGGGCCAGAGCACCAACCACTAGCCAATGGCTAGTGGCAGGGGCACTAGCCAATCCATTTCCGCTCAGAGGGCCATTAAAGGGCCACAATGACGTATTAATTTTATCCACACGATCAATTTTTACATATTATTTTAGAGTAGTGGACTAAAAATAAGGCGGATCCAAGCCTCAGTTGGACCACACCATAAGAAGCAGTGGTGCTAAGGACACCCACCATTGAAACCTTCTTAGGGTCCACCGTGTTGTTTATTTTCCGTCTAACCCATTGATATGGTCATATACACATTGATGAAGTGAAAAAATAAAATATAATCTTGATCCAAAACTTTTATGATTTCCAAGAATTTTTCAACAATAGGAATTTAATTTACACTGTGGGGTCCATTTGAGACTTGGATATTCTCCATTTTTAGGGTTATAATCTAAAATGATATGGTAAAATGTATGGACGATGTGGATAAAATTCATATATCATTGAGTATGACAGGACACATAAAGAAGGATTGTAAGAATCCTAAGTCGAACAATGAGAATTTAGAGAGTTCTTCCTATGAGGCAAACACAACAAAATCCAGTGAAGAGACGAATGGTAATAACGTGCAGGCCGCATCAAAATCCAGATACTTCGATGGAAAATAGATTTTGGATACATGTGCTTCATACCATATGACCCCTCATATTCACCAGTTATAATGAATGCGATGTTGGCCAAGTGTTTATGGGCAACGATAATGCCTGTAAAGTGGTTGGTGTTAGATTGTTGTGAATTAAAATGTTTAATGGCATGTAGTATATCTTGATCGAAGTAAGACACGTTCCTAAGTTAAGAGCCTGATATCTCTGGGTACACTCGAGGCACTTGGGTACAAATTCATCGGGTTGGATCATATCCTTAAAGTTTCAAAAGGGTTACTTATAGTCATGATGGAGCAGATGAATAGAAACATTTATAAGTTGATTATGAGTAGTTCATCAGGTGGAGTTGTAGCATCTGTAGCAGATTTTGCGTCTACATGTATGTGGCATGCATGCTTTGGCCACATGAGTGAGCAGGGCATCAAAGTCTTTCTGACCATTATTTAATTTAAGTTTAAAAAGTATTGATTTTAGTATATGCGAGCATTGTAGGTATGATAAACAATCAAGATTGTCTTTTAAATATGAAAAATATATTTGTAAGGAGGTTCTAGATTGTATGTATTATGATGTATGGGAGTCATCGCTCGTAGTTTTTGGTATAGGGTCGTCATTCGTAGTTTCTGGTAGAGGGTCGTTATGGTTTGTTACATTTATTGACAACTATTTTAGGAAAGTGTGGGATTATTTTATGAAAAATAAATCCGATGTTTTCACTAACTTCAAATAATGGAAGGCGATCATTGAAAAACAGTTAAGGCGAAATGTGAAAGTGATGAGGGCAGATAACGGTGGGGGAATTAAGAATGAATGAATCGTAAGGCACAACACAATACACCACACATCAGCGCAAAATGGTGTGGCTAAGCAAATGAATCAGACTCTCTTAGAGAAGTCTGATGCATGATGAGTAATGTTACATTGGGCAATGAAATATATACTGAGCCCGTTACACATCATGTTGCTTGTTAAATCGGTCCCCCTTTATGACTATTGAATTTAAAATTTTAGAAAAAGTGTTGAGTGGTCAGCAAATAGACTACTTAGGGCGGATTATGCAATATTAAAACCAAACATAAATGCAAGTACATACCGAACACAAGCATGTATTCACATTCACTTTCGGTATACATTTCATTCATGTTTAATATACAGTCATATTCGCGGCGCAATCCCACAAAATGGTCATAACTCTCTCGTTATAAATTGAATCGAAGTGATCTTAAGTTTGTTAGAAGAATAATTTGACGACCTTTCAAATGAGATTTGAATTATCTCATTTAGACACCATTTGACCTTCTAAAAGTGGGGCCAAAGTTTATAATAGTGTTCGTGAATCATTCAGTCCCATTTCTAGTATCTTAGGATCCCATGAAAATAATTATAACTCCCTCATTATATGTTGAATAAGGGCGATCTTAGGATCATTTGAAAGATAATTCGGCGAGCTTTTACATAAAATTAAAATCATCTCATTTGAACATCATTTGACCTTTCAAAATTGAGCCTAAAATCTAACTCACGAACAATTTTTGAAGAAAAAAGAAAAACTATATATTTGTTTTAATCTCGTGTTATCTTATTTTCTTCTCATACAAGCTTATAACCCACTTTTCTAAGACGAGTTTCTGCTGAAGTAGTAGGAAAGCATGATATATTACCGGAGAATAATGAGAAAGCACAAAAGATCCTTGGAGATAAAAGAGGAAGGTTTTCTAGGAGCTGAGTGTATACGTAAAAAATAAAAATAAAATAAAATAAAAAACCTTTGTTTTTTTACCAAGGCCACTCAGCGTATGAAGGTATAAGCCGTTAAAAATAATTGTAAATAGCTTCCCTGAGTCTTGGATGATTGCAGATACCTTTCCTACTTTTGGTCGAAATAGGAACATTCAATTTGAATTCCACGCATGATGGGCATGCAATTTAGAAATAATTTCCAAGCGCCTACTGTGTGATCTGCACATTCTACGTGTACCAAAGTTCTTCTCTTAAAAGGTAACGCCTGCTGTCCTGAGATGGCCATTCGCTGTGGATGCAGATTGCGTCTTGGCTGGTCCAGGTAGTTACTTGTGGTGTCCACCGCAACGTCTGTGTTTTGTCCATCTATTTTGACATATTAAAATGAGACCAAAAGGGCGGCAGATCCAAGGTCACCGTTTAAACTATCTTAGGCCCACCCTGATGTCTACTTGCCATCCGACCTGTTCATAAGGTCACATTGACCCTTTGTGTTTTTTTTTTTTATTATTATTTACACGCACTAATACTTACACACATCCATCCACTAATACTACAGTGAGATTTCACCGCAATGGGTACTGGAACCAACTCGTGTTGAAACTCTTGTGAGGCATGCCTAAATACTCTTAAGGTAACATAGACCTTCCCAAGAGGTTTCTAATTCTGCATGCTCCACTTGATCATCTTAAGAAGTTTCTAATCCTCGGGGGTGTGCTCCACTTGAGCCATGGATCTGCCTCCTATCTAGGTTAATAGTAAAAAGTAATATATTCGAATGGATGGACTGCGTGGATAAAACATAATCACAGTAGCTCCTACAAAGCCACTGCATGGATCAAGTCCCTCCAACTAGGGGTAGAACGGAAACGGATTGGCTACTCCCCCTGCCACCAGCCCCGTGGCTGGTGTTCTGTGCTCTGTGGGCCCCACCATGATGTATGTATTTCATCCATTCTGTTCATCCATTTTTACAGAACATTTTGGGGCTTTACCCCAAAAATGAGAGGTATATAAACCTCACCTGGATCACACCACAGGAAAACAATAGTGATTAGATATCCACCATTAAATGCTCCTAAGGCCCACTGTACCGTTTATTTGACATCCAATATGTTGACTAGGTCATACCGACCTAGATGAAGGGAAAAAACAAATATAAGCTTGATCCAAAACTTTTATGGCCCCTAAAAAGTTTTTAATGGTTGACGTTCATTCAACACTGTTTTTTGTAATGTGGTCCACCTGAGATTGGTATATACCTGATTTTTGGTCTCATATTATAAAATGATCTAGAATATTAGATGGACGGCATGGATGAAACACATACATCATGGAGGGGTCCACAGAGCACCGACCATCAGCCAATGGCTGGTGGCAGGGGGAGTAGTCAATCCGTTTCTGGGTAGAACTCAATCCGCATCCATTTGTTGTGAAAGTGGGACACGCATGTTTCAGGGGCTCTAGTCAAGACACAGAGCCGGGACCATGACTACAGGATCTGCCTCATGCTTGGGCTCATTCCCAAAATGAAATAGCGAAATGGATCACAGTGGGCCCCACAGGGGTGGACGTCCTATGCAATCCCCCTCCCTCTACTTTGGAGGTGAGTTGCCTGCGCCACAGGAAGTTCCTGCAGTTGGAAGGTACGAAATGTTCGTAAGAAGTCCATCCGGACCATCAGTTTCTTGGGCACATGTTAGGACGTGATAAGATATGGTTATCAGACATCCAAAACTCAGACCACACTTAAGAATCATTCTTAGTGGGAATCAAAACCTATCAAAATCTTTATGAGGACAGAAGTTTTTGAGTTAGGCTAATATTTTTGTTATCGGTTCATCCTCTTTAGATCGAACTTATGAATGGTTTAAATAACATATAGACGTCGTGGTGGCCTCCGTACGGTTTCAATGGTGAGCATTTTCGTCCCCACTGTTTCCAGTAACGTAGTCCATTTAAAATTTTGAATCTACCTCGTTTATAAAATAATGTTATAACATACATCTTCCAACTAAGGGAACTATCTTTCACGGTGTACAGGCAATCCCGATCGTCCAGTCAGTGAGATGGTGGCAACTCACGTGTCACATGGGAAACACGTGCGTGGGTGTTGCTATGACCGCCGGGCACACCTTGATGTAAGTGTCGAATATCCACGCCCTTCAATAGTTTTTTTTTTTTTTTTTTTTTTCAGATCATGTTAGGCATGGTCTCAAAAATAAAACACATCTAAATATTAAGTCGACCTCAGCACTGGAAACAATGGTCATTGAACACTTGCCACACGGTTAAAAACTTTCGAGGGCCTGGCAACGTTTATTTACATACAACCTGCTCATAAGTTCTTATCTGAATGATGGGAAATCACAAAGCCTTGTACAAAACTTTCGTAGCCCATAAAGAAGTTTTAAATGGTGGGCGTTCAATCACTGCAGTGGCAGGTGGTTTGTTGACGTCACCAAGTTTTGTCAGCCCCATCACGAGGTATGTATTAATCCAAACCGTTCATCCATTTGGTGAGCTCTTAGTAAGGTTTGACCCAAAAATAAGATAGGTCTAAGAACCAAGTGAACCACGCTTTAAAAAGTAGTTGGGATTGAATGTCTACCAATAAAATCCTTCTGGGTTACAAAAGTTTTGGATCTATATGATATTTATTTTTTCCTTTTATCCATATCTTTGTGAGCTTACGGACAGATTGGATGAAAAATAAATGTCATGGTGGGCCCTATTATTGTTTTGATGGTGAAAATCATTATCCCGTTGTTATTCATGTTGTGGTCCCGTTGAGCTTTGGATATGATTCATTTTTTTGACTCATGATTTCAAAAAATAGTTGAACGACATGGATATAATAAATACATCATTTTGGGGTCATGTAATTTTGATCTACTTTGAACCGTTTGTAGATATTGATAAGCATCGGCGCTCGTCTTCGCACGACTCCTACCCACATGCGTGGTACACTGGCCAATCTGCCTCCTCTTCGTATGACTCATACCCACACTAGATATATTGCTTCCTTAAGCACCACTGTTTTCTGTGATGTGGTCTTCTTAAAATTAGGATATGCTTCATTTATTAGTTTACGCCCTAAAATGAGTTTGCAAAAAAATGGACAGTGGAGCTCATGGGAACTTCTCATAAGGTTGAGAGCCATGTGGGTTCACTATGATGTATATTGTGTTGTTATATGTCTTAAATCTGAAAGTGCACGACCGGTCGTGGGTCAGGTTCGAAAGGTCGTGGGAGCGGCTCGACTAATCGTAGTTCGCTCAACCCAAAGTCCAGCGAGCATAAAATTTTGGAGTCCGAGGTGCTCGACCGGTCGTGAGCCATGCTCGACCGGTCGTGGTTACGCAGATTCGTTACACGATTTTGTGCAGATTACGAATTTTGAGTCCTTTCACAACAAGAATGCAAAAAAGAGTTTCCTAAAACTATAAATAGGAGTTCCTAAGGATTTTCTAGTGGATGGAAAATAATTTTAAGGCTTTCTAAAAGGGTTCTAAGAAAATCAAAGGGTGTAGCAAAGGTGAGATTCGAAGTTGTTCGAATCGGTTAAGTCTTTTCTCTTTGTAATTTCTATTTTCATAGTGGAGATCTGTCGCTTTGTGTCGTGGTTTTTTCCCCGAAGGGTTTTCCACGTTAAATCTGTATGTTCTCTTGTATGTGCTTGGTGCCATTGAATTGCTATCCTAGATCTAGATTTGTGTGATTCCGCAACCAAATCCCCAACATATTGAACATCAATACCGTACATTTGATGTATTGCCCCACACAGCTCAACCTCATGGGAAGTTCCCATGAGGTCGATCGCACAAAACCTTTTCTCAGAGCTCGTTCACGCAAAACCTTTTCCTATATATATGGAAAAGGTACTATGCGCTCGAGCTCATGATAAGCTTATCGTGAGGTTGAGCTGTGTGGGCCCCACCGTGATGCGTGTCGACCATCGACACCATGCATTTGATGGATCCCCTTTAAATTATGAGATATCCCAACAATTAGCCGTAAACGGAATTCAGATGAGCCATACCATCTAAAATCATGTGAAGACACCGTTAAAACATATAAAAGCACTTGGTGGGGCCCACCTGAGTTTTGAATGTTGTTGAAACTTGGTATGGCCCCTAATCCTAGTGGGACACACATAATGGATGGGCTGAATTTGCAAACCACATCTCGGTGGGACCCAAAAAATGATTATGAATGTTTTAATGGTGCACGGCCCCTCTCCACTTTTGTATATGGTGTGGCCCACACAAGTCATGGATTGACTTGATTTTTGAGACATAGGTCCACGATGGAATGATGCATCTGACTGATAGGGTAGATGTTCGAAACACATCATGGTGGGGCCCACACAGCTCCACCGTATGGGACGGAGCCGTAAGCTCGAGCGCATGGTACCTTTTCCTTCCCATATATATATATATATATATATATATATATATATATATATATATATATATGTGTGTGTGTGTGTGGCAATGCCAACAAACGTGTTATCCGGGTCACACCTAATCCGGTTCTGGAGGGTAAATTGGTCGTGGCATCTCAACACGTGTCTCACCTGACGAGACAGGTACGACTAGACTCCAGCATCACTTTGGCACAACTAACTGGGCTGTAGCAACTCCAGGAGTCATGCTCCCCTGCGCACCTACGGACGTGCGTATTTTTACACACGTGCCATGGGTGTCTAATCTGAACGGTTCATGTGATGTGGAATTCCATGAAACCATGTGAAAAATTTTCACCCCAATCTAAAATTCTGGTGGGCCAAAGCAAAGAGAAATGCAAATCAAGGGAGGAAACGGTTTTCATTTTTCATGGCCCATCAAGTTTTAGATCAAAGTAAAACTTCGGAATGGGGGTTTTCACGAGGTGCTGTTTCACACGAACGGTTCAGATTTTAGATCCAAATCAGGTATGATGGGTTTTAAAAAAAGTTCACACATAGTACGTACGAACCAGTTCGCAGGTGACCGTTCCGCCAAGTCCAGCATCACTCTGTATATGACAGTCCCATCCGTACGCCCCGCCGTTTCGTGGATATTGTAGCACAAACGTCACATGGGCCGTAAGATTGTAGCCACCACTGGATTCGGATGGCTAGGATCATCCCATCAGTGAATTACATGCGTGACTGTAATGGGATGCAGATTACGCAGCGAATAAATTCTGTTAGCCCACAGTCATGTATGTGTCTAATCCTCCCTGTACATCCCATGTTTTCAGTTCATTTTGAGGGCATGAACCCAAAATGAAGCATATACGAAGCTGAAATGGACCGACATGAAACAGTGTGAATTGAACGCCTAGTGTTGAAAGCTTCATGTTTTGGATCAAGGTATTATTTGTGTTTTCCTTTTATGGGTGTCTGTATCAGCTCATGAACATGTTAGATGACAAATAAATAACCGCATGGGCCATAGGAAGGTTTAAACAGTGGACGTCATTCTCCTCTTAGTCCTGTGGTGTGGTCCCCTTGAGCTTTGAATATGCTTCTATTTTGGGCTTATACTCTAAAATGAGATTATAAAAAAGATTGACAATGCGATTAAATACATGGACATCACCGTGGGTCCCACAGAGTTCATTATGGTACCTACGGACGCTGTTTGGCCGTGACCCCAACACAAACTCGCTGATGTCAATGTTCTGTGGGTCCTACTATGACGCGCATATTTTATCCACACCATCCATCCATTTTTCCAGCTCATTTCAGGGCATGAACCAAAAATTAAAGCATATCTGAAGCTCAGATAACTCTACTGAAAAGAAAACAGTAGGATAATGATGTAAACCATTAAAATCTTCCCAGGGCCCACAGCCACAACTATGTTTATTTGCCATCTAACCTATTCATAATTTCACACCATATGGATGAGGGAAAAATACAACTATCAGCTTAATTCAAATCTTCAGGTATTGGATGGGATTAATATCATTATTGCTTGATAATTGCATGTCTTAAAATTCTACCATATTATAGTCATCCAATCACATGTTTGGAATAAAAATTTTGTTATAGGAAACACCAGGTTAAACAAAATCATGTTTAGTGTATTTAGAATGAACATCGTTCAGTTGTAAATATATATAGTCATAATGTTACATGTAAACGGTGTACACCGATGGACAGCAATGATAAACGCATGCATCAATGCGGAGCCCGCAAGTCTAGTATACTAGAAAATCCACATAATTCCGGTATTGGATCAAATGCAATTCCGTGGGAATTTGATAAATGAAATTTTATCTCACCTACTCCTAACCTTTCCCATAAATGCTGGATGCAGGGTCCAAATGCAATTCTATACTGCCTAAGCTCATCTAATACGTCAAACGCCCCATCAGTGGCTCCATAGAAGTTTTGATAGCGTTTATCGCTGGTGGAGCCAACTTGAGCCTTGGATTTTTTATTTTTTATTTTTTATTTTTGTTTATGCTTTAAAATGAGTTGGAAAAATATGTCACTGGCGGATAAAACACATACATCACGTTGGAGCCACGGAGCTTTTATACAGCTGGTGGCTGGCTGGTGAGGGCTCACCCGCCAAACTCCGCCCGCAATCCTATTCAGGTGACGGACCTCCCGCCGGAGATCAACTTTGATACTCTGCTGTTGGATGGGCGCAATCCGCTCTACCGGCGTATTCTATACCTAAACAACCGCGACTGACACGGGCCACGCGTCCAGCGTCGTAAATGATCATCCACGTATCTAAAGGCCCACCCATCAGAAAGAAAAATAAAAAAGTACGGATGATGATGATGCTGAGGATGAAAATGGACGATGATGATAATGAAGAGGAGGAAAGGAGTGACCAACCTGATCGAGAGTGTGGTAGTTGTCAGGAATGAAAGCATACTTGTTGAGCTTTGGAAGGTGAGATTGGGCATGTTGGGAAGACGAATGGGACATGCTCCTCGTCGGCGGAGCTTTCCTCTTCTCTCCTCCTCCGTTGCTTACGCTCCGTTCTTGTATCCCCTGTCCGACACAATTTCCCATGTCTCGAACAGATACCCAAAATTCGAAACGAAATGGAGACGTAAAGACTAGAGCGAGAGGCGTTTATAAATTCTGTGATCCTCGACCAGCGGGTTGCCTATGCGGGACGCCGGCACATAGATATATATATATATATATATATATATATATACCTGTGCCTGGGGCTGTGTGGGATCCACAGATATGTACGAACAAATCCAATCCGACCATATGCTTTGAAAGATCACAATAAGATAGGAATATAAAAATTAGGCATATCCAAAACTCAGGTGGGCCATGCTAACGAAACAATGAAAACGGAAACGTCCACCGTTAAAATCTTTCTAGAGCTGAAAATGATGTTTATATGCCATCCAAACCGCTCAAATGGTTTTTACCACTCGTATAAACTGTAGGAAAAAAATATCATCCTACAAAGCTTCTGTCACACCCGGGCATTCAATCTTCACTCTTTATTGCCCACATGAGTTTTGGATCCGATTTTTAGAATCATGTCCTGGCAAAACAGATGGACGGAGAGGATTTGTTACAGACATCTCTCTGTGGCCCCACACAACCTCAATCATAGGAATATCTCTGTGCCCAGGGTCACGGGCGTAAATCTAACCCGCAAGCCCATGACACAACGTGGCTTGGTCCGGTAAAGTAAATGGGACGGCATGGTAAAATAGCTGGTGGTGCCGGGCTTCAATGTGCTAGCACGTTAAGGGCCTGTTGGGCCGGACGGATCCCATGGGATTAGGAGGGATGGGATGGAATTTAAGGTTATGATGGTGGTGTCATTGGATTGGTTTAAGATCCATGGGATTGCTATATCCTAGGACAAGTTCACCGAGTCTGTTTGGCACGCCTGGCATTTCTCAGGATTTTACCTTCCAATCCGTTCAACCAAACACACACCAAGCATGATTGAACGAGATTAGGAGGGATGGGATCAATTTCAAGGAAATGATGGTAATGGCGGTGGACTGGTTTAAGATCCATGGGTTTGATATATCCCGGGACAAGTTCATCAGGTCTGTTGGCTCGTTTGGCATATCCTGGCATTTTACCATCCCATCTCTCCTAATCCCAAGGGATCCGTCCAGCCAAACACACCCTAAACATATCAGGTAGGACTCGCAGCATGGCCGTTTGGCACAATAAATGGTCGGCTTGACACGACCCTCAAATGGTTCTTTTTGTGAAATTGACCATTTTACCTTCCAGTTGCCATAAAATGCCTAATTTATGAGTAAAATTGCTTGTCTACATTTACAAAACTATAAAATGAGATTACACCATTCTTCAAATCTATCAACTTACTTTTTTCTCTGTCTGTCTTTGTCTCTGTCTCTTAAATCTCTCAGGTTCTCTAAATACATAAGCTCTCAAGTTCTTAGGCTCTTAAGTGATCAAGTCCACATGTCTCAATTTCTCGAAAGTCTCATGCTTTTCAATTCTGAAGCTCAAAAAATCTCAAGTTTTCAGGTTCTCAATATGTCAATTTCTCTAATACCTTAAGTTATCAAAGTTTCATAACTTTCTTATTTAATTTTGTTTATTTTATCTTTTAATTATAATATTATATAATTAATTACCATTTTCCATCACTCTTCTTACTATAATTAAGATAACTTTTTTATATATTTTATTTAATATATATATTAGACATAGATGTTAGATTATTACTTTTTTAACATCGAAGAATTAAAGTATATTAACCCAACAATCTATGATTATAAATCAACGGGTTCCCGCCCCTCCCAACCCCAATTTAAATTAAGAAGTCAGAGAGGAAGAACTTGTAGAATCATCAACCGGTTTGAAAAGGACTCGAATTTTAGAAGTTTGGAAATATATGAAAGTTATTAATTTAAAAAATAATGATGGTCAAATGATATCTGACATTGTTTGTGTTTTATGTAAAAGCCGGTATAAATTGTCCAGTAGTACTGGCCACCTAAAATGTCATCTGAATAAATGTTTGTCAAGATATGTAAATAAATAAATAAAATAAAATAAATAAATAAAAATTCTAAAGAAACTCAAATTACTTAAGCCTCCGAAGGGAGCAGCTTGTCTACATTTAGTTTTAACCAAGCTAATGCTTGACTATAACTCGTCAAATTTATAATTAAAACTAAACAACCATTTACTTTGTAGAAAATAAGAATTTCTAACAAATTATTTGAAAATTGTTTATCCCTCAGTTTTTAAAATTTTTCAAAAAATATAACTAGAAATGATGATTTAAAACTATTTTAAAAAGAAAAGGATGCTTTAATTAAAGCTTTTATAAATATTCATAAAAAAATAAGTCTAATTTTAGACTTATGCACTTCCAATCAAGATTTAGGTTATATATGTGTAACTGCTCATTGAATAGATTCAAATTGAAAATTACAGAAAAGAAAAAATACATTTTTTTTTTTTTTTTTTTTTTACTTGAGTCCCCTTACTCAATACTCAATAGATTCGATTATATTCGATAGCCTTATAGAATATAGAATTCAGAATAAAAAGTTTTCTATAAATTTAGATAATGCTTCATCTAATGATTTAGTAATTGAATTTCTAAAAAACCATATCCTTCTTAATGTTAGTGAAAATTTTTTCCATATACAATGCGCTTGTCATATCATAAACTTACGTGCGTAAGATAGTTCAACGTTTATTAGACCTTACATAAAACGTATTAGACAATCAATATATATATATATATATATATATATATATATATATATATATATATATATATATTTCTCCTACTAGATATCAAGCCTTTAAAGTCATGTGCACAATAAAAAGTAAAAATGCTTTAAAAAAAATAAAAATCATTAGATATTAAACATTATTTGAATTCTACCTCTTTTTTTTTCTTTCTTTTTTTCTTCTTTTTTTATTTTTAATGTCAAAGGCTTTATGTGAATTTGAAAATCTAATAACAGAGTTTTTCTTAAGTAGAGATTTTGAGTATTCGACAACTAATATAGATTAGGGCATTGCAAAAATAATAAAAGATTTTTCACCAGCTTTTTATAATGCAACCACATATTTGTCTGGTATTTACTATCCAATGTCTAATCAAATTATAAACTATTTATATAATATAAGTTTACTTTTCAAATTAACTAAATATAAGTAGTTTTCAAGAAATTTGTGCAGTAATGGAAGAAATTTTTTTCAAATATTGGAGAGATATTACTATAATTTTTTATTTAACTTTTATTATGGACCCTAAAATAAAAGTACATGATTTAAAAGTTTTTCTTTATGAATGTAGTAAAAATATGAATAATGATAGTTCAATACATACATCCATTATTAGGACAACATAAAACGAACTTTTTGATGAATATCATGACCAATTAGGTGCTAGGGTAGGAACAAATTTTACCCCATACATCGCCATTAACTGGATTTGATCCATCTTTGTTTATTCTTAATAGAAGAATATATAGATCATCTAGTAATTTATCCTCTAAGTACGCTATTTATCTTAAAAATGAATAGCTTTTTTTTTTTTCATACTCCAGGTAAAGCCGCTCATTTCAATGTTTTGACCTAGTGGAGGGGATGTGAAACTAGTTTTACTGTTCTTTCGACCATGGTCAGGGATCTACTAACAATTCCAATTTATGTAGTTGCATATGAATCAGCATTTAACATAGGTAATCGCATGTTGAATGACTACATGAGTAGATTATCAGAAGAGAAGGGGAAGTGTTGTGTGTGTTGGAGGGATTAGTTTGAAGCAGAGAGTAGAGAGCAAAACTTAATTGATGAAGATACCCTCGGAGATGAAATTAATAAAGTAAAATTTTAGCAGATTATTCAATTCAGCATTATATGTAATATTTTCTTCTTATTATAGTTTTTTTTTAAAAATTTCTTATAAAAAAAAGTATTATTATCAAGTAATTTTTTTTTCCTTCCTATTAATCGTCATAGGTGAGTGAGTGTCAACCTAGTTGAGATGTACTTAACCAATGATGAATTTTGTAACCTTCATTATAATATTTGATCCACATATTAAATAAAGCGTAATTTTTCAATATATCAATGTGGTTTCCACACATTAGTACGGTAGACATGGGTCGTGCTGGGTCTTTCTTAAAAATGACACAACATGGTACAACACAACACATCATCCGACATGGCATGATAAGAGGCATGGTTGGGTTCGAATTGTTTAAACCCGGCACGACACGGTGATAATATCCAAATATTGTATATTTATCCTCTTGATTGCACTAGTTTTCGTGCATTCAAGGTAATTAATTGATAAA
This sequence comes from Magnolia kwangsiensis, assembly GCA_037074715.1. NCBI lineage: Eukaryota > Viridiplantae > Streptophyta > Magnoliopsida > Magnoliales > Magnoliaceae > Magnolia > Magnolia kwangsiensis. The sequence goes on from CM073584.1 coordinate 73,442,226, forward strand.
CTAACATCTAATTTGTTTATGTGATATAATTTGAGAAACAAAGATTAAATCATACAAAGAAGACTGATTAAAGTTTAAAAGATTAATCAAAAGAAGACTTGGAGAATTAGAATTTATTGATGAAAAATTCACATGCTAAATATTTAAGAAAAACAAGTACAAAAGATAGAGAAAAGATTTAAGAATCACGTGGTGTAAATAACAAAATAAATAGACTGTTTAGTGCTAATTAAGGTTGGTTCATTCTGACCAAAAGTGCATAAAACAATCTAGCAACAAATGTTGATTCTCAAAGATAATTTGGCTCAACTTTAGATGCAACTGAAGCTAGGTTCGGTGCCACCTAAGGCAAGATCGGTGCAACTTAAGGGAGACAGAGACTTCAGAGACAAAATAAGAAAACTTATCTGCAATCGAGAGTTATTTCGGTGAGACTAAAGGCTAAATTCAGTGCGACTGAAGGTCCAAGCCGGCTTAAGCCAAAGTGAAACCAAAATGCGTAAATTGGAGTCGATTCTATGTTGGTGCAAACTTTTACTATTTACTGAAGTGTTTTAAGTTTTCTTAGGTAAGAATTATGGTATAAGGGATAGAGTAAGGAGTTATGAAGCCTTCAAAGAGTCCTTTAATCATTCGGTTTTAGTTAGTTTTTATATTTTTATATTTGAGTTTTATTTCAATCATGTCTTTGATTGACCAATATCTTAGATAAGACTAAGGGATGAGCCTTTTAATGGATATTTGATGTTTAAGTTGTTTCTTCAATGAGATTTAAGGTTCTTATATTGAATTGTGATTGGATGTGATTGAATTTCAAGATTGGAAAAAAAATCAATCTGTAAAGTTGTTTAATCTATTGTTGTCTTCGGTTACATTTAGTGCTTTCAATTTATTTTCATGAGAGATTAAGCCTATTATGATTCTAATCTATGTTGGATGTTTTTTTTTTAGTTGATATTATTGTATTATCTTCTGATTAGAATGAATTGGAATCAGTTTTATTTAAGTTATCAACTCGAGAAAACGAATTGAATTCAAGTCTATTGATTGGGGATTCCTATATCCTTAGTACTTTTTTTTAATCATTATTTTTAAAACTCTATTTGGTAGGATTAAAAATCCAAACCAACCATTCTTCTTAGATTAAAATATTATAACCAAATTTCCTATGGATCGACTTTGGTCTTATCGAATTATTACTACATCGCATCTTTATACTTAGGGTTGTCAACCATTGGGTTCGATCACATAGCACGACCCATTTACACTCCTACCATGGGTTATAGACAATCCACTTTCAACTCCCAAGAGGTGTTAAGCATGACTTGATTGTGACCCCGATACCAGCAATGAGGGTAAGACCTGATGGGGTTTTCTCCCCAGGCTTGACTCGAACTTTAGCGACTTCGGGTTTATTTTCTCTGCGCTGCTCAACTAGTCGAGGGGTCTACTCGACCAATCGAGGGTATGCTCAACCAGTCAAGGTTACACAGATTCACTTCCGTAATTTTGTGCAATTGCACAATTTTGAGACGATTTCGTACTCATGCGAAAGGGAGTTTTCTAAACTATAAATAGGAAGTACATAAGGCTTTTTAGGTAATGTAAGAGAATTTCCTAAAGCTTTACAAGGGTTTGCTAAAGGGTTTAGGGCTATCAAAGTTGTGATAGAGAGAGAGAGAAAGAGAGAGAGGAAGTTGTAGAAGTTAGGTTATACTTATATAGGTGATCTATTGTACACTCGATATCTCAGCGCTTTTATGTCCTCGTAATCGGTGAGATCTCTCCAATTTTCCTTATACTCTTATTGTTTATCCACTCCTGCGTGAGTGAAGAAGGTTTAATCCAAGCGGCGTGTGCTTGTGATCGGTTGTAACGTTCTACTTCATAGTGGATTGTTGATCTGGATGAGGTCCCGTAGTTTTTACCTCTTTGAGATTTTTTCACGTAAAAATCTCTTGTGTCATGTGGTTTATGCTTCGATTTATTTCATTGCTTTATTATCCCATAATTTTGGTGTTTTGGGGAGGCTAGATCCTAAGATTTTATGTAAGGCCCCCAACAAAGTGGTATTAGAGCTAAGTTCATTGAACGGAGTGGGATCAATTTTGAATTATGGAAGGTGGCTCATCAAGGATGATCAGTCTCAATGGTTCAAACTGGACCATATGGAAGGCTAAGATGGATGACTTGCTTTATTGAAAGGACTTGTATTACATATCAGCAAAGTCAAAGAATCTGCCACTCCTGAATCATCATATGCGCTATTAGGCCTCGTGGCTGACGGCTGAGGGTATCTACCACCACGTTCGCCTTACCCGGGTGGTACTGAAGGTCAAAATTATAGTCTTTCAGGTGCTCCATCCAGCGCCTCTGCCTCATATTCAACTCAGACTGTGAGAAGAGGTACTTCAAGCTCTTGTGATCAGAGAAGAGCTCGAACCTAACCACATAAAGATAGTGCCTCCACACCTTCAGTGTGAAGACAACTGCGGCCAGCTCTAAGTCATGCGTGGGATAGTTCAGCTCATGGACCTTGAGCTGACGAGATGCAAAGGCCACTGGTCTCCCGTGCTGCATCAGGACAGCACCCAAACCAATATGCGAGGCATCAGTGAATACAATAAAACCGTCACTCCCAGAGGGAAGAGTGAGGACAGGAGCCGACGTCAAACGGTCCTTCAACTCCGTAAATGCTCGCTCGCAGGCGTCACTCCAAACAAACTCTGCACCCTTCTGAGTCAACCTGGTCAGCGGGACTGCAATACGAGAAAAGCCCTCAATGAAATATCGGTAATAGCCTGCCAAACCAAGAAAATTACGGATCTCCGTCGTAGTCGTGGGCTGGGCCCACTGAAGCATTGCCTCGACCTTCGAGGGGTCCACTGCGACACCCTCCCTCGTCACCACGTGACCGAGGAACTTCACCTCCTCCTGTCAGAACTCACACTTCTCCAGCTTCGCATACAGCTAGTGTGCGCGGAGGGTCTGCAAGGTGATCTCCAAATACTGCTCGTGCTCCTCACGGGTCCTCGAATAGATCAGAATGTCGATGATAAAGACTACAAAAAACTGATCCAGATATGGGCGGAAGACCTCGTTCATCAGTTGCATGAAGACCGCGGGTGCATTGGTCAGTCCGAAGGACATGACCTGAAACTCAAAATGACCGTAACACGTCCTGAATGCAGTCTTCGGAATGTCCTCATTTCAGACCCGAATCTGATGATAACCGGAACGCAGGTCGATCTTCGAAAAGAACTGTGCACCCTGCAGCTGATCGAACAAATCATCAATCCTCGGGAGCAGGTACTTATTCTTAATCGTGACTTTGTTGAGCTCGCGATAGTCAACGTATAGCCTCAACAAACCATCCTTATTTTTCATGAAGAGTACCGGTGCTCCCCATGGTGAACTGCTCGGACGGATAAAACTCAACTCTCGCAACTCGTCCAACTGCTTCTCCAATTCCCATAACTCCAACGGTGCCATGCGATACGGGGCCTTCGGAACAGGCGCGGTACCGGGCACGAGATCAATCTGGAACTCGGTGAGTCGACGAGGCGGTAATCTCGAAATCTCCTGAAACACATCGAAAAAATTACAAACCACGGGCAAATGGTTGATACAAGTGGCAACAGGCTCCTCTATGGCGCAAGACATCAAACAAGACAACCGCTCTCCTCTGGGCTCTGCAACAAACTGAATTACGGCACGTCGGACATACAAAACGTGACTGTCCTCGCGGCGCAGTCCAATATGGCATAGTACTCGGCGAGCCAATCCATGCCCAGGATGACACCAAACTCGGACATCGGTAATGCAAACAAATCTTCAGGCAAGAACGGGGTAAGATGAGCAAAATCGGCCCAACACTGTAGTCCTCTCCAAGGGAGTCGATACTGATAGGCTCTCACAAGAAGACTCCAACGGCAAGCCAGTCGATCGGCAGAAGCTCTTGGTCACAAAAGAATGCGATGCACTGGAATCGAATAACACACGAGCAATGCATGCAGACACTGGAAGTATACCATTAACGACTCCTCCAGATAACTGCGGATCCTACTGAGCCGCATAGAATCTAGCCTGAGCCGGCTGGGGAGGTGCCTGTCCTCTCTGCGCGTGCTGCTGCTACTGATGGGGTCGTTGAGGCGGTCGAAACTGTTGCCTCTGCTGTTGCGATCTCGGAGGCTGGTGCTGATGCTGCTACTGAGGTGGCCTCGGTGGTGGGGGCTGCTGTCGTTGGTGCTGTGGGGGTCTCTGCACGGCTGTGGTGGAGGCTGCTGTGGACCTCTCTACTGCTGTGGACCTCTCTACTGCTGCTGGGGGCTGGGACACTCTCACGAACGGTGTCCCATCGCACCACACCTAAAACAAGTGCCGGTGAACTGTCTCAGAGGTGGTGGTGGAGGTGCTGCTGGTGCTCGAAAGGCTGGGCGACCTATACGCCTCTGCTGCTGTGGTCGACGCTGCTGAGAATCACTGGAAGGAGCCTACCTCTTCCGGTCTCTCCTCTGACCGCGATCAGACTGAGAACCGGCCCACTCAACCTCAAAAATCTGAGCCTTCCACACCACTTCCTCAAAGGTCGAGAGCTCATGCCCAATAACACGGCTGCGAAGATCGTAACGTGGGCCGTCTTCAAAACGGTGGGCTCTCAGCTCCTCGTCATCAACCAAATATGGTACAAATCTGGACAGTGCTACAAAGCGAGCTGCGTACTGAGCCACTGTTATATCACCCTACACCAGGGCCTCAAACTCCAACGCTCGCTGTCGTTGGATGTGATCAGGGAAGTACTGTCGGTCAAACCGATCCACAAAATCCTCCCAAGTCTATAAAAAGTCGGCGCCTGCTGCTCGGGAAACTGAAGCCCACCAGTGCTCAGCCTCACCATGGAGAAGAAATACGACTAATCGAACTCGCCGCTCTGTCGTACATCCTATCGTCTCAAATATCTTCTCCACATCGGCGTGCCATCTCTCAGCAACTGTAGGATCTGGCTCACCCAGGAAACGCCGGGGATCGAGCCGTCGAAACTCTCGAAGGAGGGCACTCGCACGATCCTGCTCTGCCTGTGCTGGTGAAACGACTGGTTGCATGCTCTGTCCCTGAAGTGCAGTCTTCACAGCCTGTAACATCTGCTGCAACTGGGAGGCACTCACGGATACGGTCAGCTCCGTATCGGTCTCTGGTGGAGGAGCAGCATACTCAGAATGGGCAGTAGGAATCTCTGGTGGTGGAACCGGCATCGTAGGTGGTAGTGCGGGAGCCGCAGGTGGTGGAGCGGGATCCTCAGGTGGTGATGCGGGAGTCGATCGGGTAACTCTCCCACGTGCCATGTCCTACAGGAAAGGGTGAAGGCGCCTATCAACTTCAAAACTCTCGAAGGTACGCACGTTAAGGGTCTGTAATGGGAGATCACTAAGCTATTCAAACTTCGGAACTTAACCATTCTACACTCATAGCAGACATGTAATGTTGTTCTCGGTTATTCCCAAGTTATGCTCTGATACCAACTTCTGTCACGCACCAAACTCAGAAACCGAGCTTACAAACTTTTCGATTGTCGAATCCGGTGCTGACAGCCTCTGTAGAACCCCATTCTCGGCTCCCAGCTCCCATTCGCTAGGTTCCGATCCTGGGATGCTACGAGGAGAATTTTCAACATCAGTTTGATTCGTAATAAGTATAACCAAAGGCATAACCCACAAACAACAACCAAAAACTCCATTACATTTCTATCATGATAAAAAACTTTACAAGTACAATGAGCATAAAGGGAAATACAATGATGAAGAACAAAAACTCTGAAATGATCTGCAAAGCGCTCCTGCCTCAGCGCTGCTGTGCCCCAACGTCACCTGCACGCAATGGTCATGCATAAGCTTATAGAAAGCTTAGAGGGTGGTGAAAGTGTGTGCGCAAGGTAGTAATATGATCATGCAGTATCAGAGTAATGCGGAATATGCAGATGGATCCATAAATATCATGAGCCGTACTAAGACTATGCGATGCAAGATGCAAGTCAAGCATACAATCCTCATCTAAGTCCACATGTCAATACAGCTCAACTCTGGGATATCACCGGGGTCTAGTATACTCTAAACCAGATCGCCGCCTCATCGTGCCCAATAAGGTAAGTGGAAGAGACCTCACTATCCGTCTGCCAATATCGGGCTCGACTCGTCGATAGCGGACCCATTCCTCGAGCTGATCAGACTCAGCCTAGCATTGCCCCTACACTCGAGCGGGTAAGGCCGCACCCCCTTCCAACCGACCATGACACAGTGGAGAGCGCAACCGTCTGGTAATCGGCACTCAACGCTCATCTACCCACTCGATCTAGATGTTGGAGCAACCTCTTAGTACCATAAGGGTTTAGGAACTTTCACCTAAGGATATCTATAGCACCCCATGTAGAACAAGATTTTCGGTATCCAATCCTGTCAACCACAATACACCTGTGGAGGCTATGGTCCCGATGTCGCTAGGGCGTACAATAAACATGTCACACAAATGCAAAATGCATGAATCACGCCATCCAGTCATGCAACAAATCCTGCGCATATCGTGCGCTCATGTAGTGCAACACTGCCCAACTGGGAGCCCATAAACGACCTGCCCGAAGGCATATGCTATGATCAGTCAATTCTCATATCAAGCATACATATGATGTGTATGATCATGAAACTATACTAATCATGTAAATAAGTGATGAACCATTCTTACAGTGCAGATGGGCCTAGAAGGCCTATACATAACAAGTACTGCCTATCAAAGGGGCTCTAGGGAGAGTCGTAACATGGACATCCAACCAACATTACACTTGCAATGTGGATGTCAAACTAACATTGCTCCCAAGGCGTGATCATTACGTAATCCGAGTTGGGGTCACACATTGCAATGGACCTTAGGTACATCCCATTGGGTTTTAAATATATCAAATGGGCCACATTCAATGGGCCATATATTCATTAAGTGGGCCACATCCATGGGCCTTAAGTACATTGCAATGGATCATAACCCTTGGGCCTTAGAATGTATCAAATGGGCCTAATCTCATGAGCCTTATACATATCAAATGGGCCTAATCCTGTAGGCCTTATATAAATCAAATGGGCCTAAACCCCTAGGCCTTATATAAATCAAATGGGCCTAAACCCCTAGGCCTTATATAAATCAAATGGGCCTAACCCATAGGCCTTATACAAATCAAATGGGCCTAACCTATACATAGGTGGCCCACTTGATCATTGATCGGGCCATCCTTCAACTCATGCCTTAAAATGATAATTCCAAGTGGATGGATGGTCTGGATGCATCACATGCATCATGGCGGGGTCCACTGAGGTTGGACGGTGCACATGCATCACCGTGGGCCCCAGCACCACTATCCGTTGGACGGTCAAAACACAAAAATCATGGTGGGCTTCCACCGTCCACCTGGACGGTGGATATAAAACACTTACATCACTGTGGGTCTCATGTGGGGCCCATCTCAATGTTTATTTTTGAAATCCAACCCATTGATAAGGTCACACAACCCTGGATAAAAGGGAAAAACAAATTTCATCTTGATCTGAAACTTTTGTGGGCGCAGAAGAGGATTCTAATGGTAGGGGTTCAATCCCACTGTTTCGTGTGGTGTGGGCCACCTGAGCATTGGATTTAGTTGAAACTTGGAGGGGGCCCACCTGAGGAGGGGGCCCACCTCATGAACTGCTCGGATTTCAAAAGGACATCATGGTGGGGCCCACGGCAGCAGCCGTGGGACGCTGCACGGCCGCCCGCTGCACGCAGCGCGTGCTGCTGCTGCAGCTCGTCAGAAGTAGAGGCTTTGCCTCTGTACTCTTTTTTTTTTTAAATTGGAAAAACCCATTTTTTTAGGGTTTTTCGCATCTGGGGCCCGCATCCAGTAGATCCACCCCATCCATTAGCTTCTACAGGCTATGCCAAGTTCAATAAGTCCGCTATTGAACATATTTAGGCCTATAGAAAAATTAAAATTAATTTAAATGGTGAGAGTCACTGTTTTGAGAGGTATGGCCCGCCTAATGAGCGGATGGACCTCATTCCTTGGCTCAACGCCTAAAATGATATGGGAAAGAGAATGGACGGCTTGGATTGTAACCATATGTCAAGGTGGGGCCTACACAAGGGCCCACCCCCAATCCTTTGAACCAAACTTGTATTTGTGTTTTCCTTTATACAGGGACGTCCAGTGTCCCAGACGCTGGACAGTCAAACCTTGAAATATGCATTGAGGTGGGCCCTGATTAGGTGGGCCACCTCATGGAGAGTGGGGTGGGTACAATGCATTTAAGATGGGCCCCACTTGAGGATAATTTGGATAAGGTAATTACTTCAAGGTGGGGTCCATTCAAGTGGGCCACACAACCATATTATAATAAAATAAAATAAAAATGAAATAGAAAGGGAGAGAGAGAGATAGAGAGATAGAGGGTGGGACACGCTTGTGATGGAAGGCTCCGCCACTATGAGCCCTCCTTTGTAAAACAAATCATATATCAAATGAATCCCTTAACACATGAGACCACCAAAATTGAAAATCAACGGTGGGGATCCTTTTCCCACCAATATGGACGGTCTAGATGACCTTCATAACACCATGAAATAAACATCATGATGGGATCCATGGAGAATGGCCCCATCATGGAATGATCATGATGATCAAAGTGGGCGATCGACCACATTTTAGAGTCCCAAGTAAGATCCAAACCATCGATCGGTTGGCCTCACTTGGCCCATCTCAAAAATATGAAAAACTAGTATTATCAAGCACCCACCGTCCGATCTTCTTGCTCTCATGGGTTCCTTAGCACCTTAGCTTTGATTTCAATGGGTGAGATGAGGAATGGGTGGCTAGGATGGGAGATGATGGGGTAGGAAAGTGGACCACCTTGGAGTTTTTGGAAGAGAGGGAGAGGCTCATACGTTTGAAGCTTTGTTGCTTGAAATTGAGGCTTTGAGAAATGAGAGAGAGAGAGTTGTAAAGGGAGAGAGAGATGAGTGATGGATGGATGGAGTGATGGATGTGTGTAAGAATTTTTTGACTTTTGTGTAAGAAAGGCATGGGAGTGTAAGAGAATTTTTTACTTTTGAGGCTTGCTTGGGAAAAGGTGAAAGGTGATGTGTAGTTGGCATGTAATTGACATGTGATGGATTGATGGATTGATGGATTGATGTGACACCTCGTAGAGATTTTCTTAGGTTTCACAACGCGCGGCGTTTTCTTCACACCGAACGTTGGCCCACATCTCTTGACCAGGGTATCGCCTGGGCCTCAAGTCACGGCATCGGAATGGTAGCGATGGCACGGTCGCTATGGTAATGGTCTTGGGTTGAGTCGATACAGGTTGACGGCATATGAATCAGGGTCGCGCGTAAATATCGGTTAAGGATCGAAGGTTGCCGGAATTCGACCGGTAAGACCGCGGAAGTCTACGAAATGGTGCGGTCTAGGATACGGGTCTTACACCCCAACCCTTAGCTCGCTAAACCACGGACACAGTCAAGTAGGGTTTGGTCCACAAAACTCCCAATAAAACACATCACTGTATGCAATCCAAACGGACATCGTTTCAATGGGTTGAGTTGTGGGCCCTTTCCATGATTGTTCCGACCAATCAGGACCATTCATCACCACCATAGGGAGAAACCAACCAGGCCCTAGATCTTATCACGTGCTTCCAAGTACTCATGAACACATAGTTTCAAAAATAGGACCACTCAACTGTGAATGTGTAGTGTGTGATTAATCCACGTGGGCCACCACTCCAACCGACTTGGACGATCCAAACCTCCTATTAAACCTGATTCACGGTATTAGCCAAATACACAGAATCTACAAAAACACATGTAATCTGTTGAAAAGGCCTAGCTATAAGTCTTAGAGGAAGGGGGGGGGGGGGGGGGGGGGGTGAATAGGACTATGCCAAATTTAAAATAATAACAGCAGAATTAAAGAATTAGATAGCTAAATAAAGAAAATCAATTCACAATGCCAAAATAAAAACCAACCTTAATGAACAAGTATTGAGAGGTTGATATAAATGTTGTTTTACAGACAACCTTACACCAAAAACCAAGGGTTTATGGTAGAACAACCTTATTTCTAGAAAAGTCTTTGTATCAAAAACTTAAACTGAAGAGGAAAAAAAGAATAGCAAAGAATTGAAATAAATTGCAAGAATTAAAATATAAACTATTACAACATTCCCCACAATGTTTGAAATGTAAATTTACAATATTCACATTCACACATACATCCCACAATTCTGAATGATAAAAAATAGAAAAAAATAAAATACACATCCACAATACACAGAGAGTTATAGTGGTTCGCCTGTGTGTTCACCAACTGTTAAACAACAGCCACACAAATTGCTACACCACTCCTAATATCCTCACACAGGGGATATTAGCCTTCACTATCAAAATAGGTTTTCCAGGTTCACCCAAAACCTTCACAATTATGTTTTTCAGTGGGCTTACACAATTAAAAAAACTCCTTTCTGAGTTTTTTTGGATCTCCTCAGATAACCAACACAATGAGATTTTTTTGACTTAATCTCAAATAAAACTAAAAGAAAGAAAATTTACACAAATGTAAAATACCTGGAATTCTCCTTTCGTTGTAGCCCAGAAAAACCAAGTCGGAGTAGAAGTTCGAATAGAAGTTCAATGTCCAATACTCACTTTAAAATGGTTCTAAGTTCTAATTGATTTTAAATTAAATCAGTTGGGCTAGCTATATTTGATTTTGATTCCAAGAAGAAGGAATACAACAATTCCTCTTTTCAAATCAGATTGAAATATAGAAACAAAATCAAATCTATAAAACTAATAAAAAGGAATATTAAATGTGCATAATGTAGCTTAAAATAAACACAAACTTATCTCAGAGTGTTCCCTTGATTTTTCTTGAATTGAGTTATCAAACTCTGAAATTCGTCGTCTATTTATAGCTGCAGAAATTTGACTACGGCTGGTCCTGTGGACACCACGACTGGTCATAAGAGAAATGGATTTTTGAAATTTTTATCGCGATCGGATAAAACTGTTCCACGACTAGTCGAAAGCAGTCTACGACCGGTCGTGACCCCTCCACGACTGTTCGTAAGCACCTATGACTGGTTGTGAGGCAGCAGATTTAATTGTTGTACTTTGAGTCGTAGTTCCAGGACTGGTCGTGAGACGAGTCGACACTGTTCATACGACTGGTCGAATAGTCTCTAGGACTGGTCGTAATACAACAAAAAAATTTTAAAAATTTGCAACAAACTTAAGACTGGTCCTGAAAATTTTTGGATTGATCGAGCCAGTTCTAGGACTAGTCGAACAAGGTCCAGGACTAGTCTTAGAATAGTCCAAACACTTATAAAGTGATTCAATTTGACTTATGTATACAAAATGACCTACCCTGAGGTCAATCTAAGGTCTTTCATACCTGGGACATGAAGTATAAACATTGAAACTTCATTTCTTTAGATGATGGTTGACCTTTGAAGTTTATGTATCTTGAGATCTCTTCATGATTTAACTTGAACTTGTGATCTTCTAAAGCTTGGAAACTTCATCTTAAGTTCTACACTTTATTGAGTCTTGAGCAGTACTTGAGTCTTGAGCAAAAACTTGTCTTTTGATGTGGCTCTTGAAAGACTCTGAACATTGAAAGCTTACAGGAGTGGACAAAGTACTTGACCTTGCATTTCTTGAAGTAGATCACCGTTCTTAGCTTGAAGCATTATGCTGCAATGTCTTGATCATATAAATTAACATGCTACACAAGACACAGATTGTGTTTTTAGCACCATAAAAATTGACAACCAAAGGATCATTTACATCTGTTGCATGCACAACAACAAAAACAAGACAGGAATCAGTTTTTCTAGCTAAATCATGGTTGAGGAAGACGATACCCCCTATACATCTTACCATTCCATCCTGACCACCCAAAATGCTTCAATGAAACTTCTAACCCTTCCCACGAGGATAGATTGGATGGATCTAACATAAGGACACTGATCATGCAGCCAATTTCCATGCGCAGCTACGGTTTTCAATTTTCACTGCGCAGGTAAGCCAGCTTGCGTAAGGAAGAAAACCAATTTGATTTTCTCCACATACGTGACCCTTCCTGCGTAAGGATATGCATGAAGGATCCAGAAATCCTTTTTCCTGTAAAAAGAAACTCTTCTGCCCAATGGTGAGAAAGAAAGGAAAAGGAAAAGAGGAGATAAGAAACGTGAGAGCGAGAGAGAGATCCAGCCGACCGACAACAATAAGAAAGAAAAGAAAGAAGAGAAAAGGAAGGAAAAGAAAAGAAAGAAAGGAATGAAAAAGAAAAGAGAAGGAAAGAAAGAAAGAGAAAGGAAAGAAAGAAAGAAAGAAAGAGATAGGAAAGAAGAGAGAGAGAGAGAGAGAGAGAGAGAGAGAGAGAGAGATTGTGTTTCAAGTCGACTCGTTGGGTCCTGGACTGAGTCAAGTCTAGATTTGAGTCGAGCTTAAGGTGAGGGTTTTATCCTTTAGGTTTACATCAATTTAAGTTATCATATTTACCTTGCCCTTACATGCCACCTCGTTGTTTCATCTTGCCTTTACATGCCTTTGTAATTTTTCTATCTTGTATTTACATGCCTTCGTGATTTTTCTATCTTGCCTTTAACATGCCTTCGAGTTACTTTTAATTCTTCCTGTAATTATATATTTTACCATCAATTATTTACCCTTTGAGTTTATAGTATATTGTTGTTTACATGAGATCTTTATGAATTTATATAGGGCCATGGATACAAGCCTTACCCTTACCTTTATCAATTTATTGAGTTGTTATTGAGTTGGTCATTACCACTCTCCTTATTATTGAGTTGCCCCTTGCCACTATCCTCTTTATTGAGTTGCCCCTTGCTACTCGTCTATCTGTTGAGTTAGTCATTGCTACTCTTCTTTTATTGAGTTGACCATTGTCACTCTCCTTTATATTATGTTGACCATTACCACATTTATCTTTGCTGAGTTGGTCATTGACACTCTTCTCTTTATTATATTGGCCTTATGCTATTTAACTATAAGGCTTGGGTATGTGTCTTGATATTCCAGAACCTTCACAGTTTAATTTATTTCTCTATAAGTGCAAATGACGTGTTAAGATGTATCACGACTAGTAACTAAATTATTTTATCATGGACGTAATGCGCTATGGGTAGAGAACCTCTTGGTTCTCACGTAATTTTATCAGGTTTTGGGTAGTGGTACACAAATCGATGTGTGTAATTCATAAACGCAGTGTTACATCACTTTCGAGATTGGATGTTGCAAATAGTCACTCCATAATCAAATCGTATCACGTAATTCACTCGGCTCATGTGTTATGCACCTTGAGGTGTTCACGTAAATCCACAATAGCGTTAGCTATGCCGACGAATATCCATAGTTATGGGATGCGAGTCGAGTCGGATTTTCTATGAATCGATTCCACATTGTAATGATCACTATGTATAATAAGCTGTACATACTTTACTAGGCATGCATTTCATATAAGTTGTTTGCACATTCTGATACCCTTGTATTAGTGGACTACGGGACGTATCAGAACCCTTACATATTTCTATGAATATCTTGAATTATTATTAATCTTAAAGGATAACCATCACTATGAGTAGGGCATTAATCCTCTTCAACCATACAGATTATGCAGATGACGTATAGATTGAAGATTTAGAGAACTATCTCCCTATGAAAGGCTATACTGAAAGATTACAAAGATAGTTTACTAATTTAGTTTTATACTTCCACTGCGAACTCTAATAATGTAATAAGCTCCCATTGAGAGGGCGTTTGATTATTTATTGAATTCTTCTACATTGAGGAAATAATCAATATAGTCAATTTTATCCTCATGAATGTTATTTTCAAGAACGTATCTGGATGTGATCAAAATGAAAAAAAAAAAATGAGGTGCAATTTTTAAAGCATCTAAGTTATACATTATTAACATCCGGTTTTCTTGGGAACGAGTATAAACTCTGGCCGTGAAAATTTGGGATGTTACAAGGCAAACCGCTTTTAGGATACGACGAGCCTGGGGTGTGGTTCTGTATTCGACAAATACGAAGAACCACAAATGGAACTCTGTATACAAAATAATTTTCTAGCAGATAAATAAAAGAAAATTCATATATTCAGAAAGAATATTAGAAAATTTTAGACCATTACTTTGGTCCGTTTCTTAAGGTCTTCTAGCTAAGGTTTGAATGAACCTTGCTGACTGATTAGAGTATACAATTTCTCTTCTGATTGGGTTGTAAGTGAGAATGGTTTAAGTATTCTGATGGTTTGTTGAACCATCCAAGCACTGTTTATATAGGCAAGGGTGACTGTCTGTTTTGGTCCAAGGTCATAATTCAATATGACCATTATTTGGCTGTTGGTGAGAAACTAGTCATTATTGGCAGTTTCTGACCGTTGTGTATATTAGATTAATGTTGCATGAGGAGTTACACCCTACTTCAACGGCTAGTTTTCAACCTTTATAAAAGTCACACCGGTCTCATTCAGATCACTTTCATTCAAGCCACTTAACCTATATTCCCTGTTGCACTTTGTATCGCGACTTGCACTCGTATTGCACTGGTTTGCATAAAGTTAAGAAGAAGCAACCCATCTGCCACACGATGCGCACTTGCAAAGTGCGAAGTGTAAATTGCACCATTAGTGCCTCTACAGCCACTCAACCAAGAAGATAAGGTAATCCACACCCCACATATAAACATTATTTTTTCTCATCTCCTTTCCTATATGGGACTATTCCCAAAAACACCGAAACAAGTTTTTCAAACAAAAAACATATATATATATATATATATATATATATATATATATATATATATATATATATATATATATATACATTAAAATATTTTTAATCAATATTTTTTACAACGTTTCGTTCCAAAATGATACTATGTTAACTTAGTTTGAGTAATAGAGGGTCGCACTGTGCATTAAACGGCATGGTGGTTATTTGTGCATACATGAATGAAAAGTCATGTCTAACGCCGATGGATGAAGATGAAAGTTGATCTTTCACACCTTGCAACCTTTTAAAAAGCAAAGATGGTGCAAGATATATATATATATATATATATATATATATATATATATATATATATATATATATATATATATACATTAAAATATTTTTAATCAATATTTTTTACAACGTTTCGTTCCAAAATGATACTATGTTAACTTAGTTTGAGTAATAGAGGGTTGCACTGTGCATTAAACAGCATGGTGGTTATTTGTGCATACATGAATGAAAAGTCATGTCTAACGCTGATGGATGAAGATGAAAGTTGATCTTTCGCACCTTGCAACCTTTTAAAAAGCAAAGATGGTGCAAGATATATATATATATATATATATATATATATATATATATATATATATATATATATATATATATATATATTTACATATTATGGGTGAAGGTGACCAAAATTGTTTTTACCAAAATGAAGAATGAAGTAGTTTAATCCATCGTGACTCCTTTTAAGGAGGTGTCCCCACGATAAGAGTCTGTCTCTCAAAAACATTTTGCAGAACAGCCCAAGCACATTGCCTCCATACATATTTGAACCGTTCATAATTACTAGTCTCCAATAATATGCTCAATTCAAATAATCGAATAGTCAAATCTAAACTAGTTAATTATGTGGGGTTTACATAATAAATTTTTAATATTCAGCCACACTGATCAATCATTAAAATAATATTTTTTAAAAACACTTATCTAAAATCTACTAAACATGTCAGTGAGAGGATCAAGAATTTATAAAAATAAGAGATAAAATAGTACAATTCAAAGTCTCCGTAATCTAACGATCTCTCTGAAATACTATATATGCGTATAGGGTACAATCCAAGCACACTATCAATGATCATTACTACTACAGGGGCCACCGGTAGGCTCAGCCCAAGTAATTCAACAATCAAAATTCAAACCAATTAATTGCGGTAGGGCCAACTTAATAGAAGTCTTAAATACAGTACACGTGACATGTTAGGGGAAACGAACGTCTAAACGTGAAAGTCACGTACAGTCACCTCATTTCAAAATACAGGCCAGTCATTAAACCATAGGCTCCACTGGTTAACAAACACGTGATGGTATAAATCACAAGCCCTACTTGTTAACAAACATGTGCTGATATAAACCACAGGCTCCACTTGTTTACCAACCTGGATGGTAATAGCTACAACACCTTTTTTTTTAAAAAAAAATAATTAAATATATATAGGAAAGCCCAGTGGGTCCAACATGCCGTCTCCATCGGGTGAGAACCTTTATTTGGACCGTACATACAGAAGATACGCCCCAGTTAAAAGCTCATATACACCACCAAAAACGATGTAAAATAGTTTCCAAAAGTGCCAAGTTCAGAAGCGGTGGCCCTCGTGAATTCTGTATGAGGATGAATTTTGTGTTCTCTTCATCATCGTGAGTCGCAACTGATTAGCAGGTTCGATCAAAGATATTCACCATGGTGAACCCACAAACAAACTTATGGTTGGCATCTCAACCCCATGGTTCGATGTGGTGTGGCCAATGGGAGTTGTGGGTCTAGCTAATTTTTGGTTGTAGAGCCTAAAATCAACAATAAAACCTAATATGCAAAGTGGATTTTAGAGCTGTATATGAACGGAGTTTGCTCAGTTAGCTTGTTTGAGAATCGAAAAGGTTCCAAGTCTACTTGGTTCGAAACGGAGTTCAAGCCGAGTTGAGCTGATTGTTTTAGCTCTAAAAAATTTCGGCAGCAGCTCACTTGACTCGAATCCAACTCGGATCCAACCAGGTCGGTGACTCCGTTATTTTGATATTGAGGCCCACCCACCTTGTTCTATTTGTTGTATATCCGCATTGCCCATCGATTTTTTAGCTTATTTTAGGGCATGAAAATAAAAATAAAGAAGATTCAAATCTCAGGTGGGCCACACTATAGTAAAGTGTAGTGATTTTTATTTATTATTATTTTTTTACACACGCACACACACCCGACACACTCACGCTGGTGGAATTTCACCACCTATGGGTCCTCGAACCCTTGACCGGGAGTTGAAACTCCTAAGAGTCTACCACCCGGGCAAGAGTAAGGACCCAGTAGATTGTAGTGATTAACAATTAAAAATATCTTGTGTGTCACACGAGTTTTGGATCAAGCTTTTATCTGTGATTTTCCTTCATCCGAGTTCTTTGGACCTTATCAACAGGTGAGATGCTGAATATACATTACAGTGGGCCCTAAGAAGTTTTTAATGGTGAGCATTCAATCAGCATTGTTTCCTTTGGTGTGGTCCACCTAAGGTTTGGATCTGTTTCATTTTTGGGCTCATTTCCTAAAATGAGCTGCAAAAACGGATGGACTGTGCCTATATACAACACATACATCAAGGTTGGCCCCACAAGGTAGGAGCTCCACCCACTAAGCTGTGTACCCCGACCTCACCTGATCCGCACCTGTGGTCGAGAGCATCATATAACAAGCCTTTATAGTACACAGAACCACGCACCCACTAGCATCTGTTTTGCCTGAGTAGGTCCTGGAAATCTTCTCCACGTTGGGTCCCATTCGTTTAATGCACCTACTAAATTTGGAAGCAGATTGGGTACTGAGTAACTAAGCTTAGCGTGGGTCCTTACTCTTGCTCGGGTGGTAGACTCCTTGGAGTTCCAACACTGGGTCAGGGTGGTTCGAGTACCCATATGTGGTGAAATTCGACTACCGCGTGCGTGTGTGAAATTGAAAAAAAAAAAAAAAAAAAAAAAACACTGAGCCAAGGGTTCTGAGTAAACTCTGTGAGGTTCACTATGATTTATATATTTTATCCACTCCCTCCATCAATTTTTCTAGATAATTTTATGGCTTGAGCCCAAAAATGAAGCATATACAATGTTCAAATGGACCACACAATATGAAACAATTGAATTGAACTTCTACCGTTGAAAATTTCTTAGGTGCTACAAAAGTTTTGTTATATTTGTGTTTTCTTTCATCCCTGTTTTAATGATCTTATGAACAGGTTGGAAGAAAAATAAACATCGCTGTGGAGCCTAGGAAGGTTTCAAAAATCATTATCCCCACTGTTTCTTGTGGTACAATCCACTTGATCTTTGGATGTGCTTGAATTTTGGGATTAACTCCTTAAATTAGATGGAAAAACGTATCCAACATGGATAGGCCACATACATTCAAGATAGGCCCAACTGGGTTTTACTAAAACGAGCGTACTGAGTTACTCAGTACGCAATCCGATTTTCTAGAATTTGGTGCATATCCTCAGCCGAAGGATCAGATATTTGCCACGTAATAAAGGGCCACGAATAAAGAAGCTGTACTCACTTTTCTTGATACTGGCATAGGGAATAGGATGGCTTGAAAGTTGAGGCGGGAATCGATTCTACAACGGGAATAAAGACATAAAGATACACATGCTACTTGTCCTCGGAAACTTGCCAGGAAGTTTCCCTACTTTCCTTGACCTTCTTTCAAAGGAGGCCTCGTGTTCAGCTGGCTGGACCATAAGTCTCGCTCCAGCTAACGTATAACTTCCGTTCTATTAAGTGCATGCCACGTCTGACCATTTGAAAAGGTTGGCCCCACAATGAGAATTGCATATTTCAAAATTCAGACCCGTTTACTCATCAGGTGGGTGATGTTGAGCGGGGTCGCGGACAGTTTCATAGCCAAGATGAATCATAAAGGGCTTGGTCTATGACAGATGTGATCCAGGCAGTCAGACATTAATTCGGCTGTATCTCACAATCTTGAATAGATTATTGAACATAAAAATATATGATTTTAGAGTAGAATGAGTTACATTATTGAACATAAAAATATATGATTTTGGCATAGAATGAGCTACTTTAGCCACCCAACATTGCTATGCCGGGTTACACAAGCTGAATTTGCGAAATACCATCATATCGACATTCGTTTTCCTATTTTAATTCAGTTTTTACCATAAATAGTAAGCTTTAATTTGATTATAACTCTTCATCCGTTGGGCTGTAGTAATTGCGCCCAATGTGAAAAGTGCTTAGAAGAATTAGGAAAACAACGTGGTGAAGCCAAATAGAACACTTAATATTTTTGGCTGAAAACCTTGCACACTAGTGGACATCATGACATTTTACTATTTATAGAAAGTTATGAATTCTAGGAGTTTTAGTAGTAGTTTGATTCTAAAATTTCTCTGTATCCCTATTTAACGGGTTGCGAACTTGTTTATTTCATTTATCAATCAAATTACGAATTTTATAGAATTCTCCATGGATTTGAGAAGTCTCTTTGAAGAGTCCAGAGAAACTCCTTGGATTCAGAGTAGTTATCCCTAAAGAAAATGATGACTAATCTCATCACGTTCATCCCTGCATCAATGGGCCATACGATATAGAACATTGTGTAACCATCGATAAATAGAAAAATACATGTGATCCTCGATGAGTGGATGTGGCTTATTTTGACCCACATGACTGATCAATGGCAAAATATAAGTGTGGTCCAATGCAACATCCAACTCTTCCAATAGGTTGGCCCCACCATGAGGATCACCTAGTTCGAAACTAGACCTTATCAACTGTCACGCCCCAGACTCGGTAACTCGACTCACAAGGAACCCGATGGTCGGTTCTGGCCGCAACAGCCTCCTTAATACCCCATTCCCGACTCCTGAATCAGATTCCGATCATGGGATCCTACAAGGAGGATTTCCATAATCATATAATTATTTCCAATACGAGCATACCCAAAATCACAACAAGTATATCTGAGAATAACAAGACACACATCACAAAGTCCACTAAGAATTTGAACTTTTACAAGCTTTCATAAAGTCCAAAAGGACATACATAAGATAATAGAAAAAGAGAGAAAAGTTAATAATACTAGAATCCTTAAGCTTAACACTAATCCAAGCTCTGCCGCTACGACGCCTGCTTAGGATCTCCTGCACGCATCAATCGTGCATAAGCTTATAAAAGCTTAGAGGGTGGTGAAAGTGTATGACAATGATACACTGAAGAATAGTAGGAGGTACAGGAGGAGAAACATGCTCAATGACAATATCACTAGCCTTACCAAGGCTTATCATGAATATGATACAATGAGTACTGAGCGCCATACCAAAGCAATGTATGAAGAGGGGTTAAGCAGTCGATGCGAATGCGATGCAAATTAATGTTAGTGCTCATAATCAATCCACATATCAAGTACATTTGCAATTATAAGAAAATCACCGAGTTCCATTACACTGCGAAATAACTGCCGCTCTACAGACCCGCACAACCAAACGAGCGTAAGATACCTCACTACCCGCATGTAGACAGTCAATCACTAACAAGGCTCGACGGCAGCAGACCCATTTCATGAGCTGGTCAGACTCAACCTAATAATGCCCTCCCTTACCAGCAGATAAGGCCAAATCCCTACCCAACCGACTACACGAAAGTGGGAGTCAGAGCCTAACGGTATAAGGTCCTCGTGCGCTCATAGTTTTCACTCGATCACGGCGTTGGGGCAGATCCTTGGTACCATGAAAGTTTTGAGAATTTCATCTATGTGCATCTTATACACCCAGTATGCTTAAGTATCATTTCTGGTGTCTACACATCCAACCATCCACGAATATCCCTTTGGAGGCAAGGCCCTAATAAAGCAAGGGCGGATCATCATGAAATGAAATGCTAATGCATGAGTTAAAAGTGCACCTATTAGTGCCCTGGTTTGTCAATTAGCATTTGCGTTGAGTCAGTCGGACTACAGAGCCTCACAGGAAGAACAATTCAAGCGTCTGCCTTAACCGGATGTATGGAAGCTCGTCATAGGTAAATCATAGCCTCACATCCCATGTCCCAAAACACCAATTGATTAAAACCCTTAAAAATAACTTAGAACATATGAGGATTTTTAGGTAAGTGAAAATTTTCAAACATTAGAAAATCTCTAAGTTTGCTTGCCCTGTCGATTGTATCGATACACATTTCGATATGATCGACCTGCGCTGTCGATGTCCTCGACTCTTTATCGATACTATCGATAAGAGGACTAAAAGTATCCAGCAATTGCATACTAATATGGACAGATTTATCGATATATCGATACACCTATCGATATCATCGATATTCAAATATCGAGCCCATTGGAAGTGGCTCGATAATATCGACAGGCAGATTTCCGGCGCCCTATTTTCTTAAAGAAAATTACTATGTGCTTCGATATATCGATGTCTTTTTCGATTTAATCTGAATTCAAATATCGATCTTCTCGGAAGGCCGTCCGTCATATCGATAGTGGGCGTGAATTTCTTCCAGAAAATATTTCAAGATGTTTTTAACTTTGATCGGGGGTTACTCAAGGAATCAATATTCTTATGTCGATGCTATCGAGGTCTAGTCGATTGGATCGAGACCGGACACAAACTGTCCAGTGTGCTTATAAGTAAATCTATACGATTTATCGATCCCATCGACAAGGTCCCGATATCATCGATATTCAACTTTCGATGACATCGATTGTTTCCCAATTATATCCTAAAAAACCTGAAATATTTCAAGGCTAGCCTCTTTTTTTTCAAATGTCGATAGATCGATCCCAGTATCGATGGAATCGGAGTTCGAAATTCGATTTACTTGGGTCGTATTTCTTTGGAAAAAATCGAATGCTTTTGAAGAATTTGCAATCCTTGCCAAACGACTTCAAAATGAAAGAGGATATGGCATTAATCGTATTAGAAGTGATCACAGTGGGGAATTTGAAAATGAAAAATTTGAAAAATACTGCAATGAGAAAGGAATTCATCATGAATTCTCAGCCCCAAAAACCACATACCAAAATGGAGTTGTTGAAAAGAAAAATCATGTGCTACAAGAGATGGGATCAGTCATGCTAAATGGAAAAGATATGGCAAAAAGTTTCTGGGCAGAAGCTGTTAATTCTGTCTGCTACATCATAAATAGAGTATATCTTAGAGCAGGTCTAAACAAAACTCCATACGAACTATGGTATGGAAAGGCACCTAGTGTGAAATATTTTCGAGTTTTGGGGAGTAAATGTTATATTTGAAGAGATAGAGATCACTTAGGAAAATTTAAGCCTAAAAGTGATGAAGGTATTTTTCTGGGGTATGCCATGAATAGTCGTGCGTATAGAGTATACAATCTAAGAACCCTTACTATTCAAGAGACGGTCAATGTGGTAATTGATGATTATCTTCATGATGAGGAAAACCCTACAAATGAATTAGAAGATGATGTAAACTCATGCATTCTAGATAAATCGGAGAACAAAACCCCAGCACCGAATGAACCTGGACCGTCCTCTGAAATACTCATCGTGAAGGATCACCCACGGGAACAAATCATTGGAAATTCAAATGATGGTGTAAGAACTCGATGACAAATAGAAAATATCTACAGTCATTTCTGCTTTACCTTAAAAATTGAACCTAAAAATGTTATGGAAGCTCTTCAAAATGAACACTGGATAAATGTCATGCAAAAAGAACTTCAATAATTCCAAAGAATAGAGGTATGGAAATTGGTTCCTAGACCAACCAATACAAATGTCATTGGAACCAAATGGGTCTTCAAGAATAAATCCGATGAGTCAGAAAATGTGATCAGAAATAAAGCAAGGTTAGTTGCCCAAGGATACTCACAGATAGAAGGGATTGATTTTGATGAAACATTTTCCCCTGTTGCTCGTCTCGAATCTATTAGAATTCTCATGTCCGTTGCATGCGCATTAAAATTTAAACTATTTCAAATGGATGTTAAAAGTGCATTTCTTAATGAGGATCTTGCTAAAGAAGTTTATGTAGAACAACCTAAAGGATTTTCAGATCATAAGTTCCCTCATTATGTTTATCGTCTGGATAAAGCTTTGTATGGTCTCAAACAAGCACCCCATGCATGGTATGAACGGCTAACAAAATTTCTGTTAGACCATGAATTCTACAGAGGAAGTGTAGATAAGACACTGTTTACTCAAAGAATAAAGAACTCCTTGCTTATTGCACAAATCTATGTGGATGACATAGTGTTTGGATCAACATGTGGAGATGAGGCACACAAATTCGCCAACCTCATGAAATTAGAGTTTGAAATGAGTATGGTTGGTGAATTAAACTTCTTTTTAGGACTGCAGGTCAAGTAACTAACTGATGGAATTTTCATAAACCAAACCAAGTATCCAAGAGATTTGGTGAAAAGATTTGGGCTTGAGTCTGGTCGTACCTATCACACGCTTATGAGTACCACCCTTAAACTCTCCAAATATATTAATGGCAAAAGTGTGGACCAACATCTCTATCGAAGCATGATTGAAAGCTTACTGTATCTCACAGCTAGTTGTCCAGATATATCCTTTAATGTGGGAGTATGTGCTCGATATCAGGCAGATCCTGAGGAATCTCACCTAACAGCTATTAAAAGGATTATCAAATATATAAGTGAGACTACCACCTTTGGTCTATGGTATCCATATGAAACATCCACTATTATTGTTGGTTATTCTGATGCAGATTGGGCTGAAAATTTAGACGATCAAAAATCAACAAGTGGAGGATGTTTTTATCTTGGTAATTGTTTAGTCTCCTGGCAGAGCAAGAAGAAAAATTCAATCTCATTATCCACTGCAGAGGCTAAATATAAAGCTGCAAGTAGCTGTTGTGCACAAATCCAGTGGATAAGACAAATGTTGTTGGATTACGGGATTGCACAGCCTACAATGAGTCTTTTCTGTGATAATGCAAGTGTTATAAACATCTCAAAAAATTCAGTTCAGCACTCTCAGACCAAGCATATTGACATCCGTCATAATTTTATCCGAGAACTTGTTGAAGAAAAGATCATTGCATTGGATTATGTAACTACTGAAAAACAGCTTGCCGATATCCACACAAATCCTCTTGACACCAACAAGTTCTGTGATCTTCAAACATCTATTGGCATATGTTCTCATTGATAAAAATCTCAGGAAAAATGGCTCACATAGATACATCTAAAGTCTGAGATGTTCCTGGCCACACTGTTAAGTGAGCAAATGTCAAAATTTTCACGGCAGCAATACTATCTATACTGTCTTCGATTTCATCATCGATGCCATCGAAATAGTATATCGATATGATCGACAGTTGAAGGGGAAATACGATGCTTTAACTATCAGTTCTTTCCCACGGTCGGACTGCATTCAATGGTATTACTGATTTTCAACGACCGTCAGTACAACTCTTGATCAAAGACTTAACGATGTTATCAATAACTGATCGATATGATCAATAAGTTTGCTATATTAAGAAAAGAATCCATGTGAATTCCTACTCTTTCCTTCTTTTCTCTGAATACTTCCTTTCCAGTACTTCATCTCTTCAAACCATGATCAAGGGAAAAGGAAAGTCGCCTCTTCATCCTCTAAAATCTCAGAATGCACCATCAGAATCCAGCAGGCATCAACCTATGGAAGGACGTCCATTTGCTATCGATGAACGTATTGTGCTTAATAGTGCCATAGAACCGTTTGGTGTGGACCTACTTCTGGAAGTAATCAGTTGGTAGAATATCCTCAATCTTGGAGGGTCATATCAGCTAGGGATAATTCACAAATTCTTCAATCACTGTCATATCATTAGTGATGATCCCCCTAGCATACGAATTAACCTCACACACTACTCAAAATTGATCACTCCAATCACCTTGGCTCATCTTCTTGATCTGGAGGTCACTCGGATTCTAGTGACTAATAGGAATCTCAACGGTTTGGGTGTATGGGGAGAAGTAACTCGTGCGCTCTGTCAAGGCACGGCCGTTCCATGGAATGATGGAAATCTACTTCATGTCAACTATCTAGGACCTACGTTCAAAATTCTTCATAGCATTTTTGGGTCTAATGTGTATCCCTGCGATATCAAAGGAGATCATCTTCCTCCTTTCGTGATCAATGTACTCTATGATATATATCAAGAAAATCAAGTCAGTCTGCCAACTCTTCTCCTCAATCAAATCAATCGTGTAATCCAAGGCAATCATAGGGAGACACTGTCCTTCCCTGTGCTCATATGCAAACTAGCACACCATGCAGGCCTACCTACCACATCCGATGTCGTATATCCTGAAGAATGGTTTGACAGCGGGCAGCACAGGCGGCACAACAGTTTTGTCCTTATCTAGGCCAAGTGCTTCCATCCCAAGGGTTGTTCAACATGCTTCACCGTCCAGTCGGCCTATACATGCAGGGTCAAATCCCACGCTGATGCTAAGCCCCGAGTCGATTACAAATCATCGATCTCATCACCTCGAATGTCATCTGCTAAACGGGATGGCAGGGATGGAGGACCGACTGCACCTCTGCGAATGGCGTCTTACTGTGATTGAAGACAAGGTCAACGTTCTCCAGCAAACCACTCAGCAAGTGGTGGATCTACTCACACATCAACCTCCTCGAGGACATTAAAGCAAGTGCATATGGCATTGTGCTATCCTTTTTTTTTTGGATGATTATCTACTGCTGGGCAGTTCGTGTTTTTTAATGATGCATGTTTTGTTGAAAATGGCTACATATAACTCTATTCTTACTGTCATAGTGATATATGATATCCCTTGGTTGAATAGAGTTTCTGTTATGGAATGAATGTGATTTTCATGATTATCTTACCTAACCTATTTAATATGCATTCATATTCTCTCAAGATAATGCATGGTTTAAAATGATCTCATCTTTATACATCTCTATTTGTGGTTCTCCCATATGCTTAAAATCTTCAGTTAATATCTACTGCTTTACCTTTGCCAATGACTGACAAAAGGGGGGAGAATGGTTCAAAACACCCCGTGCTGAAAAATTGTGCCTTTGAATGGTGTTACAAGTGTTAGGGGAAGTAGCTGCATCAAGAAAGGGGGAGTTTACAGTAAGGGGGAGAAAATACTGGTTGTGTACATAGCCGTATTAGAATTTGTAAAATTATGTAAAAACATGTACACACAATTTAGGATGTGTCTGTGTAGATATTATTCTAGGGTGCTTTAGTATTTTGTCATGTAATTGACAAAGGGGAGATTGAAAGTGCACCTAGTAGTGCCCTGATTTGTCAATTAGTGTTTGCGTTGACTCAGTCGGACTACAGAGCCTCACAGGAAGAACAATTCAAGTGCCTGCCTCAACCGGATGTGTGGAAGCTCTTCATAGATAAATCATAGCCTCACATCCCATGTCCCAAAACACCAGGTGATTAAAACCCTTAAAAATAACTTAGAACATATGAGGGTTTTTAGGAAAGTGAACTTTTTCAAATATCAAAAAATCTCTAAGTTTGCTTGCCCTGTCGATTGTATCGATATACATTTCGATATGATCAACCTGCGATGTCGATGTACTCGACTCTTTATCGATACTATCGATAAGAGGACTAAAAGTATCCAGCAACCGCATACTCATCTGGACGGATTTATCGATATATCGATACACCTATCGATATCATCGATATTCAGATCCCATCAGAAGTGGCACGATAATATTGACAGGCAGATTTTCGGCGCTCCTGTTTTCTTAAAGAAAATTACTATGTGCTTCTATATATCGATGTCTTTTCTGATTTAATCTGAATTCAAATATTGATCATATCGGAAGGCTGTCGGTCATATCAACAGTGTGTGTGAATTTCTTCCAGCAAATATTTCAGGATGTTTTTAACTTTGATCGGGGGTCACTCGAGGAATCGAAATTCTTATGTCGATGCTATCGAGGCCTAGTCGATTGGATCGAGATGGGACATAAACTGTCTAGTGTGCTTATAGGTAAATCTATATGATTTATCGATCCCATTGACAAGGTCCCGATATCATCGATATTTAAATTCCGATGACATCGATTGTTTCCCGATCATATCCTAAAAAACTTGAAATATTTCAAAGCTAGTCTCTCTCATTTTTCAAATGTCGATAGATCGATCCCAGTATCGATGGAATCAGAGTTCGAAATCTAATGACATCGACACCAGTATCGATCCCATCGACCAGCTCGCAATAGATTTCAAAAGCGTATGACATTTGAGTTTGTGTTATTGAGCGGACAGTCGATCCCATCGAGAGTATACGCTCGATGATATCGACCCTGCTCGATGATATCGAACTCTATCATAAATATAACCATTTTATATCCGTTAGAACCTTTTACCTATATAAAGAGAGACTTGTCTACATTGCTGGCAGAAAAAGAAGAGAGTGTTTTTGTGTGTTTTACCTTTAGATCATATACCCAAAGCCCTTTCTCTCACGGGAGTTCATCTTCCAATCCACTCTCATTCATTGACATTCATTAGGGCCTGTTTGATTTTCTAGGGGGATGGTAAATACCTGGAAAAAAATAATTATTATTTCCCTCCGTAGTTGCCGCACTCATCCCCGTAACTGATTTGAAGGTGACTTTTTGAAGGTTAAAATGACAAATATTATAAAACATTTGTGGGTCCCACCATGATGCATATCATATATCTACACCGTTCATCCGTTATGTTAGATAAATTTATGATATAAGCCAAAAAATGAGGTATATTCAATGCTCAAGTAGACCACGCAATAGAAATATGTGAATTAAATACTTACCGTTAAAAACTTCATGTGGCCATTGTTTCTTTTGGTATGGGCCAGTTGAGTGTTGGATCTAACTCATTTTTCTTCTAATATATCAAAATGTTGTGATAAAATGAATGGACGGAGTGGATATATCATATACATCAAAATGGGGTCCTAAAATGCCCACTACTACTTTTGAACCGGTTTCCAAGAAGTGAAATCACCGTGAATATTCAAACAGGTGAAACGGTAATAATCACCCATTTCTTGGGTATTTACCATTTCCTGGTGAAACGATGAAAATTAAACAGGCCCTTAGAGTGGATTGGGAAATGAACTTTCGCATTCAAGGATCTTTCAGCAACTATCTTAACAGCATATCATTAAGCTGGGATGCCTTGAATGAATAGATGATGGGGATCACTCTATCTTCCTTATTGGAAAATTCTAAGAGAGTGGATTTCCGTCCTAACCTTGACCCAACCCGAAGCCAAGTACTGGTACATCTTATATGTTGCGAATCAAGGGAGCTGAAGATTCTTCAACAATAAGGAGGAGATCTTCATCATTGCGCTGAATGGGACTCATCAACTTATCTGTAAGTATCTAGAGTCCAGAGGACACATGTGATCATTCCTTTCTAGGATTGGGTCTTAAACGTTGCTCACCCTTTGAAGTACTCATAGGAGGCCTCCGGCGGGAGTGTACGTTGTGGGTGCATTGTGTGGACCCTTGCTTTATGAAGAGCATAAACATCCGGATGCGTTGTGTGGACCTTTGCTCTATGTGGGCATAAACATCTGGTTAGGAGTGCACCAGTAAAACTCCAGGGTTAGAGGTGAACCGAGTAGAAACCTTTGGGTAAAGGTTGAAGGTGAACCTGATATAAAACCTTAGGTTTGAGGTGAACCCTGGGAAACATCCGTAGTGAAATACGGTACACTCAAGGGTTGAGTGCGACAGCCGGGAGTGGAGTAGATAAGTAGTCGAACCACTATAAAAATGACTGTTTTGAGATTGTTATTATTTTTCATTTGTGTGATATTCCTTACATATTTTTATATCTGATTCTCTAAGATCACACCTCATATACACACACAGTCATATCCATCACAATCTTACATGCAACTTATTTATCTTTTAAGAAGTTTGTGATTGGATCCTCTACTAGGCTTGGAAGCTAGTAAAGTTACATTTGAGTAATCCTGTAAATTGTATATCTGATAGGATTAGTGCAATAGGATTTTTAAATACACTATAAAACTTTTAAAAATATCCTATTCACCCCCCTCTAGGACATATTGGCATATTCCTACTTCAACTAAAGCCGTCTTCACTGCTATTTTCATGAGTCACACATATAAGTCATGCACAAGCTTCAGGTACTCAATATGCACGAGGGGAGAAACTTCATCCCTTTATGACCATACAATGCAATCAATTCACACAGATGATGCATATGGGTGAGTACGCTACCTATAGAATATACATTCCTCCTTCCCAAGGAGGGAAATGGTCTAGATACATAGACAAGTGCTCTAAGGAGAAGTGAAGTCCTCTAGTGGGGGCCCAACACTTTGAGGTGGCCCACAAGCCAAGAATAAGTCATAAAGTCTTAATGGAGGAAACGATTCTAACAAGGTCCAAGGTAGGCCTTCAACCACTTATAAGGGCCCTATGGGCCTACCTTAGGGCCACCAAGGAGGACATCTAACCTCAAGTGGGCCCCAAAAGGTAGCCCACTACGCATATAAGGTAAGGTCCAAGGCCCAAGAAATCCATGGGCTAATGGGCTATACATGAAGCCCAAGTCATAGGCAATATGGTAGGCCCTCAAGCAAGGTTTGGGCCCAACCATAAAGGTCATAAACCCACATATTTTGGTGGGCCTCATTGCAGCCCAGTAGTTCAACCATGTGGGCAATTTCATACTTAATACAAGTAAGTTGGGCCTCACTTCTTAGCCCATGTACAGGGTTAATTTAGTGGGTAGCCAAGGGCCCAACTACTTGCATATCATAGCCCATAAACCCATCACAATAGGTAGAAGAGTATAGGCCCAAAGGTCAATGGGTCTACTTAGAAGGTTTCAGTCCAAAGGCCTAAGGAATTAGTCAATTAACGACATATTATGATCCCCTAAAAAACCCAACTTGGGTGGGCCTTAGATGGGCACTAATTACACCCAAAAATATTGAAGGAAAAAAGGAAAAATAACTGATCAAATCATCCTCAAATCTAGTGGGCCATATTGCCCCAAGAACAACAATTATGGGCAGCAACATTGGGCTCAATACTGAATTTGCAGCCCACCCGCTTTCTGAATTTGTTGGATATCAGCAAATAAATTAATTTATAGTGTATTTAATTCCTGATGGCCCACATACATCACTGTGGGTCCCACCATATGAGAGAGGGGATGTACGACACATATTTCAAGTGGGCCATGTCACCAAAATGCAGGCCCCACAGCCCAAGGCAAGGACATCCTAAGGGTGGGACGTCCAAGGCTATGGATGGCATGGCCCCCCTACATTAAGTTGGGCTCTCACATCCCAAGTGGGCCCCACATGGGACGTCCACCTAGGGTGGAACGTACACCCATGGACCCCACAAAAATGGAAGGACGGCATGGAGAAACAACATACATCATGGTGGGCCTGACCAAGGACAGTCAACCCATGGTGGGCGTCCACCAGCTGAACGTCCATCATGGACCGGTGGTCCAGCTATATCGGCTCACAATCACGGTCCCAAGGCCCTCTGGAACATCATAAGATGGGCCCCACAGACATGCATAAAGGCTCCAATGGGCTGGGCCCAATAAGTTCTATATTAGCAAGGAAGACAGTAAGGTTAGATTAAAAATCTGCAACATACATGCTGTTGTCTTGAATTTGGGTCATCCAAATGGGTAGGTTCTAGGCCTCTTTTTTTATGGGATTATGCTGTTGGACTGCACAACAGAAATTTCTGGCAGCCCACTATGTTGCCCCACCCTTTTGGATGCCCAAATGGGGTCCATTATGGCTAAAATTTGGTATGATTGTAGGTGGGTCGTGCAACTACAAGAATCACATATAAAATAGTATCATTCTTCCCACCAAATTACCAAAAATTAGGCCCCAAGGTGGCCCAAAAATTTTTCCAAACAGTTTCTGGACAGTAGCAATAGACTGGAATAAAATAATTATAAACAGTAATTAAAATAAGATTTAATCCTAGGAAATTAGAGAATGGACCACCCTAGTGGGCCCAACAATTATCCAAACCATCCCACCATCCAAAATACCTTTGCATGTGCCCCAATAGTTAAATTTTTGGGCCACATGTCATAGGGTGGAATGTTATGGGCGGCCTCCCTCTTTTGGGTGGCTAGATTTTTGTTGAGTCATCCCAAGAGTAATCCCACCACACATCATACATAGATCTACATCTGCAACATAGATCTTACACATGCATGGCTTATGATCAAAATGTATGGTGGGGATGCCATCCCCACCATGGTTATAAGGTCTAGATGATCCAAACATGATATGATATGAAAGGAAACTACCATGATAGGTACCATAGAGAAAGGCCTCATGCATGGATCATGCGTGCATAAGGTGAGCCATTAGGCCACAACCATGGGATTGTGTGGGATCTCCACCATGGATTGGTGGGTCCCACACCTCCCTCATGAAGGAAAGAAAACATCTAAGCCATGAAAATCAGATTTATACATCTAGAAGAGCACCCACCTCTAAAGATGCCTTCAAACTCCAAGATCTAAGTTCATAGCTTTAAGGGGGAGGTGATTGAAGGTTGTAGATGGGGTTTTGATGACTTGATGAAGGAGAAAAGGAGGAAGAAAGGTGCTGGAATGGGGAGAGGAGGCTGGAAGTTTTTTAAAAATGGGAGAGGAAATGAGAGAATGAGAGGGAGATAGAGAGGAGGGAGGGCTACATATCCATACACTCATTTCTCTCTTAGATAGGGAAGAGCAAAAGCAAAGTCATGATGGCCATGTAAGAGCTTAGGAAGAAAAAAATAAATGATGACTTCTTGTAAAGAGGGGATAATGATGAGTTTTGGAAGAAATCTCATCATGGATTTGCTAGGCTTAGGTAGGTTAGTAGCTAGGTAGGGTGGCTTTATAGGAGAAAATGCTCATATGGTGGGCCCCACCTTAAAAAATGTGCACACCCTATAAGTGGCCGCAATCATGATCAAAGGTCAAGAATGCTCGGGTCGATATCACGAGATGCAGATGTCGGAATCATGTATGAGACGCGGCATTGGAACCGCG
This sequence comes from Magnolia kwangsiensis, assembly GCA_037074715.1. Lineage (NCBI taxonomy): Eukaryota > Viridiplantae > Streptophyta > Magnoliopsida > Magnoliales > Magnoliaceae > Magnolia > Magnolia kwangsiensis. The sequence goes on from CM073584.1 coordinate 73,474,169, forward strand.
GCGATGATGCGTACGCAATAGCATAGGTCGCGGGTCAATCCGAGTCGAGTCTATGTGACTGGACTCAAGGATGACCGCAAACATTACCCGAAGGTCGTGGGTCGCCGAAATTTGACCGGTAGGACCGCGAGACCAAAATGAACTAGATGCACACTCACACACATACGCGCACATGTGAACTCAAGTCAGGTCTCACATCAACTCTTCAGGTCAGCCACATCTCATAAATCATTGTGCACCCATTCCAACATAGAACTATACAAGTTTGGTCTACTTGATGGGCAGATGTGGATGATTTTCACTTAGGGTGAACTTCATGTCGAGGCCAACCTATTGGACGACTTAGATGTTGCACACTCATTAAAGGTTGAAAGTTACTCATTGGGTGGACCATTATTAATAGTCCAACCATTAGGACTTGGGAACTTCCTTTTTAAATATACCCTACAATTATCAAAGAGACACCATCCAGTGGGCTAAGTGCACCCGTATCTTTCTTTTGTTTTTGTTTTTGTTTGTTTGTTTGTTTGTTTGTTTGTTTGTTCTCTCTCTCTCTCTCTCTCTCTCTCTCTCTCTCTCTCTCTTAATAAATTGTCTCTCCTTTTCTGAAAGCAAGAGATCTAATCTATTACAACCAATGGGCCAAAAACCTTTGAAAATTACAACCAATATTGTCAAATCCCTATGTGATCGCTAATGTGACGGCGTAATCATGATTGCACGTGCTATTTTTTTTAAAAAAATAAAAGTTAAAAAAGAAATGGAAAAAAAATGGAAAATATTTTAATTTCTTTCCATAAAAACTTTAATTACTCTAATTTAGTTTTGTTTATCTATTTAAATTTTTTCATCTAATCTGTGTACTTCTAAGCTATAATATTTAAGTAATAAGTTAATAAACCATTAACCACAAGATGTAGAAAAACTAAAAAGGTAACAACAACTCAACAACTTATTAACAAAAATTTAATAATTTTATTGATAAATAAAATTTACAAACTACTAATTTACCATATATATTGATCCCTCTTTCGTTGTGGCACATCACCAACATCATCATCGTTAAAGTCATTTCCTACTTCAATGTACACTTCACCTTCTTTTGCATTTTCATTATCTATTCACACAAGTTGCTCATCAATGTCTAATAATCAATCATTTTTTTCTTATACTTCTTCGATTTCAATATTATCTTCTTATACTTGACTGTTAATAGCCTCAGTATTACTGCACACCCATCTTTTCCGCCTTTGAGAACTTTCACCAGGTGTTAGAGCTAGGCATTAAGTCAAGTCAGACCGGATTGGGTCCAACTCGACTCGGTCCAAAATTTTCATTACCTGACCTGAACTCGATCTGATTCGAGACCGAGTCCGGGTCATCTGACTCGATTCGATCCAGTGCATTACTGGCCTGATCCGATCTGAGTCCGACTCGGTCAAGGAAACTAAGTCGGATTGAATTAGGTACGATTCGGATAGGTCCTAATGTTTTTTTCTTTTCTTTTTTTGAAAATTTTTTAAAAAGTAAAAAAAAATCCAACAAAAATGTTAAAAAATAAGAAATTAATGATAACTTTCCTAAGTGATTAAATAACTAAGTGAGACTCCTTTTTTTTTGTTATTTCAATGTAGTATCAGATATTCGAATGTACTTTTATACATGTAAATGAATAAATGTACCTTCTAAAAGTTCGAGGGTATGAAAGTCTTTGATGAAGTGGGTCCTTAATCACTTATTTCAATGGTAGGTTCTTGACTCCTATGTTTGTTTTGCATTATTTTAAAAATGGCAGTGATTCTTAAATTATACAGAAGGTATAGTTTCATGGAAATCTAAGCCATCAAAGTTGCTGACCTAACTATTGATGGTGCATGGCTTAAAAGTTTTACTAAGAGTCTACTAATTACATGATTTTTTTCATTTGAATCATAATACTCCATCCATCTAATAGCCTTTGATAATATGACTAACATATTTATTATTTAAAAGATATGCTTCATCCACAGTGTGGCCCATAATAAGAAATTAAGGGCAACTTTCCTAAGTGATTAAACAACTAATTTGTGTCAGATCGCATGTGGCATGATCGCATATTTGCATATATTATTATGTTAGACCATTTAGCTAGGTCATTCAGATTGAACTGTTAAAAATTTAAAATATCACAAATCCAACTTCCAAAGTAGATAAAATATGTCCATAAAATGAACAAAGTAAACAAACTCTGTCCAAAATCAAAAGTAAATAAACCTAACATGCACATACTGACATACAAATTAGATAAAGCTTTCATACATTCAATAACTACTGTATGATGAATGTGAAAGTGCACCTATTATGTGCCCTGGTTTGTCAATTACATTGTAAGTTGAGTCAGTCGGACGACAGCACTTAACAAGAAGATCAAGTCAACCGTCTGCCTCATCTGAATGTGTGGAAGCTCGCCAAAAGGTAAATCATAGCCTCACATCCCATGTCCCAAAACACCAGGTGATTAAACCCTTAAAAAGAACTAGAACATCTTAGGGTTTCTGTGTAAGAAAGCTTTTTATTAAAAAGAAAAATCAGTGAAGTTTTTCTTACACTGTCGATTATATCGATTACCCCTTCGATATGATCGGTCAGCTCTGTCGATGTCCTCGGCATCTCAATCGATACAATCGAGTGAGGACAGAATGCGTCCAGCAATCAAAACAGTCATCTGGACGATTTATCGATATATCGACTTAAGTGTCGATATCATCGATATTCGAATATCGATCATATCTGAAGTGGATCGATATAATCGACAGACAGCTTTTCTGCGCCCCTATTTTTCTAAAAAAAACTAACATATGCTTCGATATATCGATGACTGTCCGATTCAATCTGAACTCAAATATCGATCATATCGAGAGTCAGTCGATCATATCGACTGTGGGGCGCATGTTCTCACCAGCATGAATGTCAGGTTACTTTTAATGTTGATCGGGGTGCCTGTCGATAAATCAATATTCATATATCGATCATATCGAGACCAAGTCGATTGGATCGAGTCAGGACATAAATCGTCCAGCAAGCTTACATGTAAATCTATACGATTTCTCGATCCCATCGACAAGGTCTCCGATATAATCGATGTACAAATTTCGATGACATCAACTGTTTCTCCGATCATATCTGTGACCCTGAAATTCTTCAAAGCTTCTCTCTTATTTTTCACCTGTCGATAGATCGAACCATCACTCGATGGAATCGGAGTTCGAAATCCAATAACATCGATGTGTGACTCGATCCCATCGACCAGTTGGCGGAAGGTTTCCAAAAGTGAAATGATAATTAAGTTTGTATCATCGAAAGGTCGGCCGATACAATCGAGAGTATACGCTCGATCATATCGACGACTACTCGATGATATCGAACTCTGTCATAAATATGACCATTTATATCCGTTGGAACCTCTTACCTATAAATAGAGAGAGTTGTCTTCATTGCTGAGCAGAGAAAGAAGAGAGTGCTTTAGAGTGTTTTAACCTTCCTATCATTTACCTAAGCCCTTTCTCTCAGGAAGTTCATCCTCCAATCCACCCTCATCATTGATATCTCATAGAGTGGATTGGAGAATAAACTTCCGCATTCAAGGATCTTTCAGCTACTACCTTAATGACATATCATTAAGCTGGGATGCCTTGAATGCATAGATGATGGGAACCTCTTTATCTTCCTTACAAAAAAATCTTTAGAGAGTGTTATTCCATCATAGCCTTGACCCAACCTAAGCCTAGCATATATACATCTTTGTGTTGTAGATCAAGGGAGCTGAAGATTCTTCATCAACAAGAAGGAGATCTTCATCATTGCGCTGAAAGGGACTCATCAACTTATCTGTAAGTACTAAGAGTCCAGAGGACACTTATGATCATTCCTTTTTAGGATTGAGTTTTAAGTGTTGCTCACCATTTAAAGTCCTCGAAGGAGGCCTCCGACGGGAGTGTACATGCGGGGTGCGTTGTGTGGACCCTTGCTCTGTGGAGAGCATAAATATCTGGTTAGGAGTACGCCAGCAAAACTTCAGGGTTTGAGGTGAACTGAGTAGAAACCTTAGAGTGCGTTGTGTGGACCCTTGTCCTGTGTGGGCATAAACATCTGGTTAGGAGTACACCAGCAAAACTCCAGGGTTTAAGGTGAACCAAGTAGAAACCTCTGTAAAGGTTGAAGGTGAACCTGCTTTAAAACCTTAGGTTTGAGGTGAACCATGGGAAACCTCCTTAGTGAAATCTGGTCACTCAAGGGTTGAGTGTGGAAGCCGGGAGTGGAGTAGACAAGTCGTCGAACCACTATAAAATGACTGTGTTTGAGTTTGATATTATCTTTCATTTATGTGATTACCTTGCATGTCTTTATATATGATAACATCCTATGCACACACAGTCATATCCATCACAATCTCATCTATACATTGTTTGTCTTTTAAATAGTTTGTGATTAGATCCTCTATCAGGCTTGGAAGCCAGTAGAGTTAAGGTTGAGTAATCCTAATCAATACTTGTGATAAGATTAGTATGATAAGGATCTTTAATAATTTATAAAAACTTTAAAAAATCCTATTCACCCCCCTCTAGGATATACTGACCTATTCCTACTTCAACTAAAGCGGTCTTCACCGCAATTTCAATTGGTATCAGAGCGGGTCTCTCTTTAAGGGCTTCACCGCCTAGAGAGTGATCTTGACTGAAGTAGGAATCATGGTCAAGAAAGTTCCAGAGGATGTGACAAATGAAAATTGCCTTGTAATCCACACCGCTCTGAAAGCTGATAATTGTTCAAAGTGATATCTTGATAGTGGGTGTTCCAGACACATGACTGGTGATCGTACTCATTTTTGTTCATACTCAAACTTCGATGGTGGATCAGTCACATTTGGAGATGGTAGCTCGGCCAGAATTGTCGGACAAGGAACAATAGGAGTACCAGGTCTTCCAAAAATTAAAAATGTTCTCTGTGTTGAAGGTCTGAAACATAATCTCCTTAGTATCTCTCAAATCTGTGACAAGGAACATTGGTCACCTTCTCAAAAGATGTGTGTAAAATAATAGATCACACAGGAAAATCCCTCATAAAAGGTACACGCACTAGTGATAACTGTTATATTATTGAAAGTACCAACGATAAGGGTTTGTCCACAAAATGTAACATGGCTGTGAAGGATGAATCAAGATTATGGCATCAAAGGTTGGGACATGTCCATTACCGAAATTTAGCTAGACTTAGCTCCAAAAACTTGGTTAGAGGCCTTCCCAGAATTAGAAAAGAAGAAAAAGTAGTATGTGTGGAATGTCTAAAAGGAAAACAGATAAAAGTTGGACATAAAAAGATAACCACCATAGCTACAACAAAGCCCTTGGATCTACTGCATATGGATCTGGTGAGTCCTACTAAAGTGGAAAGTCATGGCAAGAAAAGATACTTTTTGGTGATAGTAGATGACTACACTAGATTTACTTAGGTTGCATTTCTTCGAGAAAAATCAGATGCTTTTGAAAAATTTGTTGTCTTGGCAAAACAAATTCAAAATGAGAAAGGATATGATATAAAATGTATCAGAAGTGATCATGGTGGTGAATTCAAAAATTATGAATTTGAAAAATACTGCAATGATAAAGGAATTCATCATGAATTTTCAGCTCCAAAAATCCCTCAAAAAAATGGGGTTGCTGAAAGGAAAAATTGAGTATTGTAAGAAATGGGGTCTGTCATGCTAAATGGAAAGGACATGGCAAAGAGTTTTTGGGCAGAAGCTGTCAATACTGCCTACTACATCATAAACAGAGTATATCTTAGAGCAGGTCTGAACAAAACTCCATATGAACTATGGTATGGGAAGCTACCAAATGTGAAATATTTTCAGGTCTTTGGTAGTAAATGCTACATTCTAAAGGATAGGGATCATCTAGGGAAGTTTGAATCTAAAAGTGATGAAGGCATTTTTCTTGGATATGCTATGAATAGTCGTGCTTATAGAGTATACAACTTAAGAACCCTTACTATTTAAGAATCGACGAATGTGGTAATTGATGATCATCCTCAAGATATGAATTCTCCTGTGAATGATATAGACGATGATGTAGATTCATGCATACCCGAAAAATCAGATAACAAATCTTCATTATTGAATGAACCTCAACAATCGTCAGACAAACCTATCATCAAAGATCATCCTCAAGAGCAAATTATTGGAGACCCTAATGTCAGTGTAAGAACTAGACGACAAATAGACAATGTCTATAGTCACTTCTGTTTTACCTCAAAAATTGAACCTAAAAATATTGTTGAAGCTCTTCAAGATGAATACTGGATAAATGTCATGCAAGAAGAACTTCAACAGTTTCAGAGAAATGAGGTATGGAAACTAGTTCCTAGACTAACAGATACTAATGTCATTGGAACAAAATGGGTCTTCAAAAATAAATCTGACGAATCAGGGAATATAATTAGAAACAAAGCTAGATTGGTTGCTCAGGGATACTCACAGATTGAAGGAATTGATTTTGATGAAACATTTGCCCCTGTTGCACGTCTAGAATCCATTAGGATTCTGATGTCTGTTGCTTGTGCTCTAAAATTCAAATTATTTCAAATGGACATTAAGAGTGCCTTTCTTAATGGGGATCTTGCTGAAGAAGTATATGTGGAACAACCAAAAGGATTTTCGGACCCTAAGCATCCCCATTATGTTTACCGTTTGGACAAAGCTCTGTATGGTCTCAAACAAGTACCACGTGCTTGGTATGAACGACTAACGAAGTTTCTCCTAGACCATGAATTTTATAGAGGAATTGTAGAAAAAATACTATTCACCCATAGAACAAAGGACTCATTACTTATTGCGCAAATTTATGTGGATGATATTGTGTTTGGATCAACATGCGGAGGTGAGGCATTCAAATTCGCCAACCTCATGAAATCAGAATTTGAAATGAGCATGGTTGGTGAATTGAATTTCTTCCTGGGGTTACAGGTTAAACAGCTGAATGATGGAGTTTTCATAAATCAAACCAAGTATGCTAAAGACCTAGTGAAAAAATTTGGGCTTGAATCTGGTTGGACTTATCACACGCCTATGAGTACTACTCTAAAACTGTCAAAAGATACTAATGGCAAAAGTATGGACCAGCATCTTTATCGAAGCATGATCGGAAGTATGTTATATCTAACTGCCAGTCGTCCAGATATATCCTTTAGTGTTGGGATATGTGCTCGTTATCAAGCAGATCCTAAGGAATCTCACCTAACAGCAGTTAAAAGGATTATCAAGTATGTTGGAGGGACAACCACCTTTGGACTATGGTATCCACATGAAACCTCCACCATTATTGCAAGATATTCAGATGCGGATTGGGCTAGAAATTTGGATGATCGAAAATCAACAAGTGGTGGATGCTTTTATGTTAGAAATTGTTTAGTTTCCTGGCAAAGCAAGAAATAAAACTCAATCTCATTATCCACTGCAGAAGCTGAATATATAGTTGCAGGAAACTGTTGTGCTCAACTTCTCTGGATGAAACAGATACTGTTCGACTACGGGATTGCTCAATCCACAATGAGTCTCTTTTGTGACAATACCAGTGATATAAACATCTCCAAGAACCCAATTCAGCACTCTCGGACCAAGCATATTGACATCCGTCATCATTTTATCTGAGAACTTGTCGAAGAAAAGACCATTGTATTAGAATATGTTACCACTGAAAAGCAACTTACCGATATCCTTACAAAGCCTCTTGACACAAATAGGTTCTGTGACCTCCAAAAGTCAATTGGTGTTTGTTCGCATTGATAAGGTGTCTGAACTCATGGTAGTCATTAAAAATCTTAAGGGCTGAGTTGCTCATGGTTAATATAAGTCAAAATCTTTTTAGTCTTGATGTTGCTTGCACAGTATCGACTTTATAATCGATTCCATCGAAACTGTTCATCGAGCTTGTTTTGGAATGACAGTCCAACGATGCAATCGATAACTATTCGATATGATCGATATACAATCGATAAATCTGCTATATAAAGAGAAAGGTGCACTCGAACTCATTTCTTCTCTTGCTCGTTCAGTCTTTATCAGCATTTTATCTCTTCGAACATGACCTCAAGGAAAGGTAAATCCAACTTCCAATCTTTAGAAGAGACAAGCATCCAATCAAATTTCCATCGGTATCATCCGAAAAATCATCTATCTATCATCAGTGAACGACTAGTGCTCCATAGTGCAGTTGAGCCTTTTGGTGTTGATCTCCTTCTTGAAGTGATTAGGTGGCAAAATATTCTACATCTTGGGGGATCATACCAACTGGGAGTGATACATGAATTCCTCAAACACAGCCATATCATTTGTGAAGATCCTCCTAGCATTCGGATTGTTCTTGTACACCACTCAAAGCTTATCACTCCAGTGATTGTGGCAAAACTTCTCGATCTTAAGGTCACTAAAATTCCAGTAACCAATCGAAATCTCAATGGATTGGGAGTATGGGGAGAAATTACTCGCGCATTGTGCCAAGGAACTACCATTCCGGAACTGGTGGAAATTTACTGCATATCAATCATCTTGGACCCACCTTCAAGATTCTTCACAGCATTTTCTGCTCGAATGTGTATCCATGCGATATCCTTGGTGAACATCTTTCTCCATTTTTGATCAATATTCTCTATGATATATATCAGGAAAATCGTGTGTGCTTGCCAACTCTTCTCCTTACGCAAATCATTCGTGTCTTACAAGGATCTCATACGGAGACACTGCCCTTTCCCGTGCTCATATGCAAGCTCGCCCACCATGCTGGAATTCTTGCCACATGTGATGAAGTGCTCCTGGAAGCCTGGTTTGATAATGATGCATCACTAGCAGCACAACGATTCTGTCTTCCTTTGTCTCCCTCAAGGCACAATCCTTCTAAACCCGATCCGGTCATCCACCCACAATGAGGCCCACACAGGGAGGATCAAATCGCCCACCAATTGTCAGTCCTGAGTCAATTACTAATCACCCAGCTCATCATCTCGAACGTCACCTACTTAATGGGTTGGTTGGCATAGAGGACAGGCTGAACAATTGTGAAAGGCGTCTCACTCTTATTGAAGAAAAGCTCGATGTCCTACAGGGAACTACTCAGCACCTGGTCAACTTGCTCACAAATGATTTTTCCCAACACCATTAAAAGTTCGTGCAGTTGGCCTTTGACTATCCTATACCTCTGTTGTCCTTATGTAATTCTTCTTGGACAACTAGCGGCACTGATGTCTGTGGCAGTATATATATATATTGATACTGGTTAATATGGCTGATTCTAATTCATATTTCATTGCCATTCTTGCTGCTGTTAAAGTGACTAAGCTGCTTATTTTTCTCTAAATTCCTTCTGTCTTCATTGATGTATGCTTTACAGTGTTCTCATCTATATACATCTATTTCTCTGGTTCTCCCATATGCTTCAATCTTCAGTCAATATCACATCTGATACCTTTGCCAATGACTGACAAAAAGGGGGAGAACAATTCAAAACACCCCAAGCGAAAATTATATATCTTTGTTGCAGGTGTTAGGGGGAGCAACCACAACAAGAAAGGGGGAGTTTTTGAATTAAGGGGGGAGAATTTGTTTGTTGTGTATATGGGTATCTAGAATCTGTAAAATTATGTTAATACATGTACACACAATTTAGGATATATCTGTCTAGATATGTTCCTAGGGTGTTTTAGAGATTTTGTCACGTAATTGATAAAGGGGGAGATTGAAAGTGCACCTATTATGTGCCCTGGTTTGTCAATTACGTTGTAAGTTGAGTCAGTCGGATGACAACACTTGACAAGAAGATCAAGTCAACCGTCTGCCTCATCTGGATGTGTGGAAGCTCGCCAAAAGGTAAATCATAGCCTCACATCCCATATCCCAAGACACCAGGTGATTAAACCCTTAAAAAGAACTAGAACATCTTAGGGTTTCTGTGTAAGAAAGCTTTTTATCAAAAAGAAAAATCAGTGAAGTTTTTCTTACACTGTCGATTATATCAATTACCCCTTCGATATGATCGGCCAGCTCTGTCGATGTCCTCAACATCTCAATCGATACAATCGAGTGAGGACAGAACGCGTCCAGCAATCAAAACAGTCATCTGGACGATTTATCGATATATCGACTTAAGTGTCGATATCATCGATATTCGAATATCGATCATATCTGAAGTGGATCGATATAATCGACAGACTACTTTCCGGCGCCCCTATTTTTCTAAAAAAAACTAACATATGCTTCGATGTATCGATGATTGTCCGATTCAATCTGAACTCAAATATCGATCATATCGGGAGTCAGTCGATCATATTGACTGTGGGGCGCATGTTCTCACCAGCATGAATGTCAGGTTGCTTTTAATGTTGATCGGGGTGCCTGTCGATAAATCGATATTCATATATCGATCATATCGAGACCAAGTCGATTGGATCAAGTCAGGACATAAATCGTCCAGCAAGCTTACATGTAAATCTATACGATTTCTGGATCCCATCGACAAGGTCTCCGATATAATCGATGTATAAATTTTGATGACATCGACTGTTTTCCCGATCATATCTGTGACCCTGAAATTCTTCAAAGCTTCTCTCTTATTTTTCACCTGTCAATAGATCGAACCATCACTCGATGGAATTGGAGTTCGAAATCCGATAACATCGATGTGTGACTCGATCCCATCGACCAGTTGGCGGAAGGTTTCCAAAAGTGAAATGACAATTGAGTTTGTATCATCGAAAGGTCGGCCGATACAATCGAGAGTATACGCTCGATCATATCGACGACTGCTCGATCATATCGAACTCTGTCATAAATATGACCGTTTATATCCGTTGGAACCTTTTCCCTATAAATAGAGAGATTTGTCTTCATTGTTGAGCAGAGAAAGAAGAGAGTGCCTTAGAGTGTTTTAACCTTCCTTTCATTTACTTAAGCCCTTTCACTCAGGAAGTTCATCCTCCAATCCACCCTCATCATTGATATCTCATAGAGTGGGTTGGAGAATGAACTTCCGCATTCAAGGATCCTTCAGCTACTGTAACACTCTGAATTTTTACCAACCTGGGATTAGACGTCCTTAGGCAATGGGTCAACCAAAACACCTTGGTAACCTCTCAGAACCCAATTCCAAAGCCAAAGAAATCACTTAGGATTAATTCCTTTAGAAATTAAGCATAAGTTAGCTAGCGCTACGATGGAGTAGCTGTGAAATTATTTCTAATCGTTTTAAATACATTCTACAAGATCCAAAACTTGTAGAATTAATGATACTATAATACCCTGAAATCTAGGATCAAACTCTAAACCGGTTTGTTCTCGGGAACCCTTTGAAACTTTGTATTGGATCTAAACCGCGCGTCAAAATTCTGATATCTACCATCTTAGACCGTTATGACCGCTTGGCTGGACTTGACAATCGTTTCGAAAATCAAGGCCAACCGACATTCAAAGGCTATTTCATTGAGCCTGGAGTGAAGAGAGTGAGAAAAGGGTTAGATTTGAAAATTTTAATTTAAATCTGGCACGTGACTTGGCACGTTATTATCAAGCGTTCTGACCGTCAGAATTCAGCCAAATTACACCCTCGGATCAGGAAAAATTTCTCTTTCATATCATGAGACTTGTAGACCTGATTTAAGTGCGATGACCGTTGAACTGAAACTTGACCACCACGTGCGATCTGCGAACTCTGTCGGACTGAAAACTAGGCGTGAGCAGGATCCAGTATCCATAAGCTTAAGTCCGACCGCATTCGGCCAGGGGACCTCCAGAAGTGCTTCTTTGGACCAGAACAGTCCCGATTTGGTTATACCTCAAGTAGACCTTGTTCCCAAGCCTAATTTGGGAAGGTTTTAGGCTATAAAAGGGTTTGAAACCCTCACTTTTCTCACCCATCCGAATTTGCTAGAAACCCTAGCTAGAGTGAGAGAGAAAGTGATAGATTGTGAGAGAGTGTGAGAGAGATTCTCCTGCCACTTGCTGCAGCTGCTACACGTGCTAAAGCAACGCACTCCAATCACTTTCCCGACGATTCCAACGCATTTCTAGGTAAGGAAAAATCCTAACTACTTGCTGATTTAGGATCCTTTCGATTCCATTGCAAAGTATCTTACGTATCTTGTGTATTAGGTTGCCTGTACGCCGTTAACGAAGCGTATACGCTCCGTTCGAAACGATACACATCTAAAGCGAAAGGTGAGGATTTTAGACGCTTTGATTGACTGATTTCAAAGCTTTCAATGTCGTTTAATAGTAGATTATCGACGGCAACGCCGTTTGACATGTACAACATGTTGTCCGTTTTCCGTTTCGTAAACGCACGGTAAATATGAGATTTAGGGTATTTTAGTCATTTGTAGGAAATACTGCTTACGTCCATATTTTGATAAAATGTTTGCCATGGCTATTTATCATGTTAGAATATTAGGAATGCGTGCATGATTGGTTTGGCGAAGAGATTCGCCCTTAAGCGCACTTTGAGTCGACATACGCTATGTAGACTAAAGTGTGTAGTCTGAGTGTTTGTATAAATGTTTGTATTAGTATGTATTGAGTAAATGGTGTTGTGTAGGAGTTTTGAGATTGAATTCTCAAGTAATATGCTGATGTAAATGATTTCCATCATGTTGGCTATATGTATTGATTTCATTATATACATGAAATGCATGTGTGGGATGATTTTCTTAAGTTGTATGTTATAACATGTGTCAACATGCTTACAATATTATACTTCATTTCTGTTACTCACCTATGCTTATTGATGTTGATGCACTAATGCTTGGGGCTATGACCTAGTCCAGGCAGTCGGTAATGGATCGAATTCATGGTTGGTTTCTAGGTACCACAAAGGACGCGTCGATGAACGCGAGTCGTGTTTTGGGTTGGCGGCAGTGGTTAGGCCACACGAAGTGTTTCATGCACTTCATGTCATTCAGCTTGAGATGCGCTCGTACTAGTCAAGCCCGTCAAGTAACTCGACTGGCCATTGTATGTTCACCATGTATGAGTCATAACTGCTTGAACCTAGGGTACTGAACTTACCATTGGAAACTCTGTTAACCAAGGTACCTTGATTCATAAAGACTCATGAGCCGGGCATGGTGGTATGAGACACCGTGGTCGAGCTGTCGGCCTACGCTGAGGCCACAAATCTCCCCGTAGTGATCAGTGAGCACCTTACTCTGAGCAGATTATGGTGGTATGGGATACTATATTCTTACTGTCGGCCTACATTAATAAGGTGATGGGGGAGTGGAGCGACGAGTGCGAGCAATAGCCCTGACCGCCCTTTGTAGTGACCTTGAGTTTATCCTGACACCGCATGGGGGCGACGAGTACTGATGCAGTCTTAAGGATAATTAGGCCTGTATTGATAAGGTGATGGGGGAGCGGTGCAACGAGTGCGAGCAACAGCCCTTGCAGCGACCTACAAATATAACATCGTATGTGATTTCTAGGAGTAACGACCCTAGATAGGATCTGTGTTGGGATTGATATAAGGGAAGTACCTTAGTTTCCCAATATTGCTGTATGAAAAGGACTAAAATAACTCGGTAATTATATCAACATCACATTGCATGTGCCTGGAAGATGTGGAGCACTGAGCGGTATGCAAGCATGCCGCGGACACAAATGATGTCGTATAAGGGAGAATATCGGTGAGGGCATCCATCATGTCATGTCATATTATATTAACAACAGTATCTAGAAATGTTTGATTAATTGCTTTACTATTATCGCATGATTAATTTGAGAACATGTTAATCTTTGCTCTATGATTTCACTAAGTTAATTACTCACTCCCATGTTACGGGACGGTGTTGCGCACTCCAAATAGTTCCTATTTTAATTGCAGATGATGGCGATGCTTGCGAAGCAGAGCCGGACTTGATGATGATGAAGAGGATCCCTCCTATATGCAGGTTCTGATTGACGAGGTTATAGGGTTACTGATTAGATGCCAATATACTTGGTATTTTGCCTTTTTCTTACACACCCATGTATATTCTTTTTATCATTTTTGGAGTATATATGTATATGTTTAACCTAGTAACATGTTCACACTCTGGAGACCCACAACAGTTCATATACTTTATATATCTATTACATTCTTCCGCTTGCTAATTTAACTGTCTCTGGAGTATGATATGCTGTTTTGGTCTAATCCCACTCATGTTTTCTGCACTAATATGAACAACATTGATCCATCATTGAAAATGTTGCATAAATGATGTTCTGGAACTCGGGAGTGGAGTTTTTGCTCGACCCCCGATTTTCGGGATGTTACAGTTGGTATTAGAGCATGATTGAGATTAAACTGGACCTGGGTTATGAACACGCGACGTACACTGTCGCTCCAGAGTTTCAGAAATTGGTTGTGGTCCAGTTTAATCTCAATCATGCTCTAATACCACCTACGATGGGGCCACAAACCTCTCCGTAGTGACCAGTGAGCACCCTACTCTGAGCAGATTATAGTGGTATGGGACACTATATTCTTGTTGTCGGCCTACATTGATAAGGTGATGGGAGAGTGGAGCAACGAGTGCGAGCAACAGCCCTGGCAGCCCTTCGTAGTAACCTTGAGTTTATCCTAACACCGCATGGGGGCGACGAGTCCTGATGCAGTCTTAAGGATAATTAGGCCTGTATTGATAAGGTGATGGGGGAGCGGTGCAACGAGTGTGAGCAACAGCCCTTACAGTGACCTACAAATATAACATCGTATGTGATTTCTAGGAGTGACGACCTTAGATGTGAGACCCGTATCTTAGTCCGTACCAACCCATAGACTTTCGCGGTCTTACCGGTCGAATTTCGGTAACCTTCAACCCTTAACTGATGCTTACGTACGACCCTAATTCGTATGCCGTCAACCCAAGTCGACTCAACCCAAGATCTGTACCCTAGCGACCGCGCCGTCGGTGCGGTTCCGATGCCGCGACTTGTGCGCCGAGGCGATACCCTGGTCAAGAGTTGTAGGCCAATGTTCGGTGCAAAGAAAACGCCGCGCATTGTGAAACCCAAGAGAATCTCTACGATGTGTCACATCAATCACATCAATCCCATCAATCAATCCATCACATGTCAAGTACATGTCAAGTACACATCACTTTCACCCCTTTTTCCAAGTAAGCCACAAAAGTCTTCCATTCCCATACCTTTCTTACACAAAAAGCCACTAAAGTCAACAAAAGTTCTTACACCCATCACCACCACATCCATCACTCCATCACCCATCATTCTATCTCTCTCTACAACACTCTCTCTCTTTTTCATTTGTAAAAAAATCCCAAGCTCCATACATATGAGAGCTCTCCAAGAACTCTCAAATTCTAAGTGTGGCCCACCTTCCCTACCCCATGATCTCCCCATCCTAACCTTCCATTCTCCATCTCCTCCATTGAAATCCAAGCTAAGGAGCTAAGGAGCCCATAGGAGCAAGAAGATCGAACGGTGGGTGATTGATCATACTAGTTTTTCATATTTTTGAGATGGGCCAAGTGAGGCCAACCGATCAATGGTTTGGATCTCACTTGGGACCCTAAGTTATGGCCGATGGACCACTTCGATCATCATGATCATCCATGATAGGGCCATTCTCCATGGACCCCATCATGATGTTTATTTTATTACAATAGGAAGGTCATCTAGACCGTCCATGTTGGTGGGGAAAGGATCTCCACCGTTGCTTTTAGATTTCGGTGGTCCCACATGCTTTAGGGCACACTTGATGTATGATTCATTGTAAGGGAGGGCCCATAATGTTGGGGTCCCTCCATCACAAGCGTGTCCCACTTTCCATCTCTCTCTCCCTTCTCATTTCTTTTTATTTTATTTTATGTCATTGTTTGTGTTTGTGTGGCCCACTTGAATGGACCCCACCTTGAAGTATTTATTTTGTCCAAAGCTTTCTTCAAGTAGGGTCCACCTTATATGTTGCACCCACACCATCCATCAGTGGTGGCCCACCTAAACAAGGCCCACCACAATGTTTTTTTTTAAAAGACCCAACCGTCCAGTGTCTGAGACGCTGGACGTCCCTGCCTAAGTAAAAAAAAAAAAAAAGAAAGAAAGAAAAAGAGAAAGAAAAGGGAAGGGCTGTCCTTATAGCCCACCTTGATGTATCTGTTCAAATCCATGCCGTTCATCCCTTTTTCCAACTCATTTTAGGCGTTGAGCCGAAAAATGCGGTTGATCCGTTAATCAGGTGGGCCATATCATATGAAATTGTATTCCTTACCATTCAAAGCTAGTAGGACCCATCTTGGTGCATCCTCACACCCAAAAATCCTAAACTTCGGACTCATTTCGCCTGTTACTAGCCACTGAACGCAATGGCCGGGGTGGATTTTTGTGAAGCGGGCCCCACGTGCGAAAAACACCGAAAAATGGGTTTTCTTCGATTTTTGAAAGAGGCAGAGCCTCTCTCTCTCTCTCTCTCTCTCTCTCTCTCTCTCTCTCTCTCTCTCAGCGACGCTGCTGCACGCAGCAGCGTGCAGCTTTTGGAGCGGGCGGGCGTCCAATCCCACGGCTGCTGCCATGGGCCCCACCATGATGTATATGTTTGATCCACGCCGTCATGAGGTGGGTCCCCTCCTCAGGTGGGCCCCCTCCAAATTTTAGCTTGATCCAAAGCTTAGGTGGCCCACAACATAGGAAATAGTGGGGGATTTAGTGGCTGCCCTCGAAATTCTTTTTGGGCCCACAGAAGTTTCGGATCAAGTTGGAATTTGTATTTACCCTTCATCCAGGTCCGAGTGACCTTACGAACAGTTTGGATGGCATTCAAATATTAGTGTGGGCCCCACATGGGAACCACAATGATGTATGTGCTTTATATCCACCGTTCAGGCGGATGGTGGAAGTCCACCATGATGTTTATATTTAATCCGTCCGCTAGACGGTGGTGCTGGGGCTCACGGTGATGTTGTGCACTGCCCAAACTCAGTGGACCCCGCCATGATGCATGAGATGCATCCAGACCGTCCACCCATTTGGAAATATCATTTAAGGCATGAGTTAAAGTTTGGGTGGGCCGCCTATGTATGGGTTAGGCCCATTTGATTTGCAAAGCCCTATGGGTTACGGCCATTTGATTTATTTAAAGCCTAGGGGTTAGGCCCATTTGATTGTAAAAGGCCTATGGGTTAGGCCCATTTGATTTATTTAAAGCCTAGGGGTTAGGCCCATTTGATAGTAAAAGGCCTATGGATTAGGCCCATTTGATTTATTTAAGGTCCATGGGACTAGGCCCATTTGATATATCTCAAGGCCCATGGGATTGGACCCATTTGATGTGTTCTAAGGCCCATGGGATTAGGCCCATTTGATGTATTTTAAAGCCCATGGGATCAGGCCCATTTGATGTATTTTAAGGCCTATGGGTTTAGGCCCATCTGACTTAAATAAGGCCTATGAGTTTAGGTCCATCTGATATGCATCGGGCCCATGTGATTAGGCCCATATTGATATACTCTGAGGCCCCCTGGATTGTGATCCATTGCAATGTACCTACGGCCCATTAGTGAAGCCCAGTAATGCGGCCCATTTAATAAACGTAAGGCCCACTTGATGCATATAAGACCCATTGAATGTGGCCCATTTGATATATTTAAGGCTCAATGGGATGTACTTAAGGTCCATTGCAATGCGTGACCCCAACACAGAATATGTAACGATGTTCACGACGATCGTGCCTTAGGAACAATGTTGGTTTGACATCCACATTGCGAGTGTGGTTGGATGTCCACATTACGACTCTCCTTAGGGCCCATTATTAGGCCCGTACTTATTGTGTATAGGCCGTCCAGGCCCATCAGCATTGTAAAGATAGTCCATTTCATTATACCATGTTTAGTATAGTTCCATGACTCATGATCATACGCATCATATGTATGCTTGATATGAGAGGTGACTGATCATAGCATATGCCTTCGGGCAGGTTGTTTATGGGCTCTCGAATAGGCAGTGTTACCCTACATGAGCGCACGATGTGCGCAGGATTTGTTGCATGACTGGATAACGTGATTCATGCATTTCGCATCGTGTGATATGATTACTGTACGCCCTAGCGACATGGGGGCCGTAGCCTCCACAGACAGATCGTGGTTGGCAGGATTGGATACCTAAAATTTCGTTCTACATGGGGTGCTATAGATATCCCTGGGTGAAAGTCCATAAACCCTTATGGTACCAAGAGATTGCTCCAACGTCTAGACCGAGTGAGTAGATGAGCGTTGAGTGCTGATTACCAGACGGTTACGCTCTCCACTGTGTCATGGTCGGTTGAAAGGGGGTGCGGCCTTACCAGCCTAAGTGAAGGGGGCAATGCTAGGCTGAGTTTGACCAGCTCGAGGAATGGGTCCGCTATCGACGAGTCGTGCTCGATATTGGCAGACGGATAGTGAGGTCTCTTCCACTTACCTTATCGCGCGCAATGTGACGGTGATCTGGTTTAGAGTGTACTAGACCCCGGTGATATCCCAGAGTTGAGCCGTATTGACATGTGGACTTAGATGAGGATTGTGTGCTTGACTTGCATCTCGCATCGCATAGCCTTGGTATGGCTCATGATATTTATGGATCCATCTGCATATTCCGCATTACTCTGATACTGCATGATCATATTACTACCTTGCGCACACACTTTCACCACCCTCTAAGCTTTCTATAAGATTATGCACGACCGTTGCATGCAGGTGACGTTGGGGCGCAACAGCGCTGAGGCAGGAGCACGTGCAGATCATTTTTGGAGTTTTTGTTCCTTACCATTGTACTTCCCTTTATGCTCATTGTACTTGTAAAGTTTTTGATCATAGTGAAAATGTAATGGAGTTCCTGGTTGTTGTTTGTGGGTTATGCCTTTAGTTATGCTTATTACGAATCAAACTGACGTTGAAAATCCTCCTCGTAGCATCCCAGGATCGAAACCTGGCGAATGGGCGCTAGGAGCCGAGAATGGGGTTCTACGGAGGCTGTCGGCACCAAATTCGACGATCGAGAATTTTGTGAGCCCGATTTTTGAGTTTGGGACGTGACACTAGACAGGATCTGTGTTGGGATTGATATAAGGGAAGTACCTTAGTTTCCCAATATTGTTGTATGAAAAGGACTAATAATAACTCGATAATCATATCAACATCACATTGCATGTACCTGGAAGATGTGGAGCACTGAGCGGTATGTAAGCATGCCGCGGACGCAGATGGTGCCGTATGAGGGAGAATGTCAGTGAGGGCATCCATCATGTCATGTCATATTACATTAACAACAGTATCTAGGAATGTTTGATTAATTGCTTTACTATTATCGCATGATTGATTTGAGAACATGCTAATCTTTACTCTATGATTTCACTGAGTTAATTACTCACTCCCACGTTACGGGACGGTATTGCGCACACCAAACAGTTCCTATTTTAATTGCAGATGATGACGATGCTTGCGAAGTAGAGCCGGACTTGATGATGATGAAGAGGATCCCTCCTATATGCAGGTTCTGATTGATGGGGTTACAGGGTTACTGATTAGATGCCAATATTCTTGGTATTTTGCCATTTTCTTACATGCTCATGTATATTCTTTTTATCATTTTTGGAGTATACATGTATATGTTTAACCTGGTAACATGTTCACACTCTGGAGACCCACAATAGTTCATATACTTTATATATCTATTACATTCTTCCGCTTGCTAATTTAACTGTCTCTGGAGTATGATATGCTGTTTTGGTCTAATCCCACTCATGTTTTCTGCACTAATATGAACAACATTCATCCATCATTGAAAATGTTACATAAATGATGTTTTGGAACTCGGGAGTGGAGTTTTTGCTCGACTCCCGATTTTCGGGATGTTACCGCTACTACCTTAATGACATATCATTAAGCTGAGATGCCTTGAATGCATAGATGATGGAAACCTCTCTATCTTCCTTATAGAAAAATCTTCAGAGATTAGTATTCCATCATAGCCTTGACCCAACCTAAGCCTAGCATATATACATCTTTGTGTTGCGGATCAAGGGAGCTGAAGATTCTTCATCAACAAGAAGGAGATCTTCATCATTGCGTTGAAAAGGACTCATCAACTTATCTGTAAGTACTAAGAGTCCAGAGGACACTTGCGATCATTCTTTTTTAGGATTGGGTTTTAAGTGTTACTCACCATTTGAAGTCCTCGAAGGAGACCTCCGACGGGAGTGTACGTGCGGGGTGCGTTGTGTGGACCCTTGCTCTGTGGAGAGCATAAACATCTGGTTAGGAGTACGCCAGCAAAACTCCAGGGTTTAAGGTGAACCGAGTAGAAACCTCAGGGTGCGTTGTGTGGACCCTTGTCCTGTGTGGGTATAAACATCTGGTTAGGAATACGCCAGTAAAACTCCAGGGTTTGAGGTGAACCGAGTAGAAACCTCTATAAAGGTTGAAGGTGAACCTGATTTAATACCTTAGGTTTGAGGTGAACCATAGGAAACCTCCTTAGTAAAATTCGGTCACTCAAGGGTTGAGTGTCGAAGCCGGGAGTGGAGTAAATAAGTTGTCGAACCACTATAAAATGACTGTGTTTGAGTTTGATATTATCTTTCATTTATGTGATTGTCTTGCATATCTTTATATATGATAACATCCTATGCACACATAGTCATATCCATCACAATCTCATCTATACATTGTTTGTCTTTTAAATAGTTTGTGATTAGATCCTCTATCAAGCTTGGAAGGCAGTAGAGTTAAGGTTGAGTAATCCTAATCAATACTTTGTGATAGGATTAGTATGATAAGGATCTTTAATAATTTATAAAAACTTTAAAAAGTCCTATTCACCCCCCTCTAGGATATACTGACATATTCCTACTTCAACTAAAGCGGTCTTCACCGCAATTTCAGAATGTCTTTATGGCATGTAACTAGATGAACGTCGTCCATAACCGAAATAGTAACCCCCTCCTCCATCTCCACCTTTGTCGCTAGAATCATTATTTGGTTCTCTTTTTACGACTTCAACTGTAGGAGAATTATGAGCCAACTCTGAGCTAGAGGTGTCCAAAAGATAGTCGTTCACCTCTGCTAAATCTGATGGTGAAGATGCCTATCCATCATTCTCATTCATAGATGCCATAAGTTTTTTCATACGCTTTTTATGATACAATTTGTATGAGATTCCCAACCGCTTATAAAATGCTGTAAAACTTTTAACAAACTTTGATACTTTACTCATGCCTACTTTAACATCATGTTGTGTCAGAAGTGGATGTTATTGTCTAGTACTCCTTGATCTGGATGTCATTTTTAAGCCTTCTTTAATGGCCTCTTTATAATCGTGTTTTTCTTATTTCCTTAAAATTCTCTTTTGTTCTTCTTTTCTACTAATTGTGGAAGGACTGGAACCACTGGCAGTTCCTCTGCTCAACCATTCTTCATTTATAATAGGCCTACTTCTATATATTTTTTGGCTGGTTGTATTGGTTGTAGTTATAGGATGAGAGGTGTAGGAAGTCTTTTTATTTGAGTCGAGAATGGCCCGAAATAAATCTCGGACTTTCTAAGGAGTTTTGTTACATGGTGCAGCATCTCTTCCTCGACAAGCTAAATGTAATTTTAGTCGATTTATAATTTGTTTATAAATTATTTTCCACACAACTTACATTGTAACTTTATCTTTCAATCTTAGGATTATGCTCGAACTCAATAATCCCAAATATTTGTCGATGCATCATCTTCCGATGACATATCTACAGGTGTATATCTGGTTAGGTTAAGACAACATTAAAAAAAAAATTATAGTGATGAATGAACGCAATTACCCAATAATACAATTGAAGATTTAAGCAACATTAACTAATTGAATAGTACAAATGAAAAGAAAAAAAAATCCATCCACCCATAATATTATAATTTAAACCATTAAAAAATAATTACAAATATCCTGATATAACTTGTAAGCAAATGTAGGAGAAATAAAAGGCAATGTCTTATGGGACAATTTGAGTGATTTCTATGCCACCAAAAATACATTATATCTATGTATGGCTACATAGAAATCCTTAAATAGGCAACTAATTATCTAACTCACAAATCACAAGCACAAGTCAAAATAATTTGCTAATTGCAATAAGCAATGTAAATGCTAATACCAAAAAGCATTGTAAATGGTAATTCCAATAAATTAACTACTAACTGTAAATTATACAAACATATTAAGCAGTAAGCAATAAGCAATATAACACATATACAATTATACAAACATATTAAGTAGTAAGAAACAAGCAATAAGTAATAAGCAATGTAATACATATACAATTATACAAACATATTAAGCAGTAAGCAATAAGTAATAAGCAATAAGCAAGAAGCAATATAAATGGTAATACCAAAAAATTAAGGGTGGACATCTATATTAATATGATTTGGGTGTTGTAACATGTTAGGGCCTACCTACTGGTGGGCTCCGATCAAGTTGATATCAACACATCAGGTCTTACCATGTGACAACTTATTTAAATTGGTGTTATGAAGTCTAGTGTCTTGGTATAGTTATATACATGTACAAGTGACCGACATCTGTTGTGAATTTGGTTACGTTGATTACTATTGCATGGTCTAGTAAATGGGATTTTGCTTAACCAAGTGTTATTCCCATAGCAAGAATTTTATCCCTAACATGCAATTAGATGGCCCAAATACCATGGTATTATTGCACATGCAATCACTGTGCAATAATAGTGTAAAGCCCATCTAATACAATTCCATACCATTTAATCCCACAACAAAACAGGCCTACAATAATAGTGTAAATCCCATCTAATTTAATTCCATACCATTTAATCCCACAACCAAACAGGCCTAAAATAATAGTGTAAATCTCATCTAATACAATTCCATACTATTTAATCCCACAACCAAACGAGCCTACAATAATAGTGCAATTAATGTGCAATAATAGTGCAATCACTATGCAATAATAGTGTCTTAACCTGTGTGTTGAAAATAACTGGACCACCATTGATTTGGACTGTTCGGATTGCCACTATGCCATGTGAATAGTTGAGATGAAGTGGCCCACCCCATAGTCGAGTGAAACCGAGTGGCCCACCATCCACATTTGGATGGTCTACAGACTCTGCACTGATCGAATTGGTCTGGATTGAAACCGAGTGGCCCACCATCCACATTTGAGTGGTGGACGGACCACCAGCAAGCCAGGGTGGGCCATCGCTTTAAAATACAAGATAAAATAAAATAAAAATTAAAAATGAATCCTATGGTACCTACCTGATCAGTGGAGAAGATGAACGGTGATGATGAGTCTGGAGCTGCTAAGTGGACGAATCGAGATGGGTGGGTGCGGGCCATGCAGTGTTGCTCATTTGGGTAGAGAAAGAGAAAGAAAGGATTAGGGTTCGGGTGAGGGTAGTTATTGCCGAGTAGGTTAAAAAAAAATATCGAAAAAAGGTGTAACTTGGGATTGATTCGAGGTTGTTCGGATCGGGTAATCTCTCTTCTCTTGTATTTTCTATTTTTCATAGTATTATCTGTTGCTTTGTGTCGTTGGTTTTTTCAAAAGGCTTTTTTCCACGTCAAATTTAGAGTGTTTACTTTGTTCTTGCTTGGTGCCATTGGATTACTTCACTTAATTCTACTCCATGTGCTTATGCGGTCCCCCAACAATTAGTATCGGAACTATCGTTAGGGTACATGCTTGAATAAGAAAGTGAGTATCAGTGGTTACTAATCCTAAGTTCGATATTAAGAAGTACTCTGGGAAAAAGAATTTTAAATTATGGAAGGTTAAGATGATTGGCCTATTGGTTCAACAAGGATTGGATGAGATCATTGAGAAGCAACCTAAAATTATAGAAGATGATGAATGGAAGACACTGAATAAGAAAGTGAAATCCTCAATCCAATTGTGCTTGATGGATGAGATTCTCTACAATGTCATGAGGGAGAAAACTGCAGCAAATTTGTGGGCAAAGTTAGAGGACATCGGTGCGAAGAAGTCCCTTGAAAATTGCATCCACTTGAAGTTATAGTTGTTCAACTTTAAGATGGCAGACGGAGGAGATATTGAGGCCCACATTAGAAATTTTAACAAGATGATCTGGAAATTGTTGGATATGGAGGTAGTGGTCGAGTATGAAGATCAAGCATGTATCTTGTTGAATTTACTCCCAACTTTGTATGAGTCTTTTAAAGACACCTTATGCACCGGTAACACAACCCTTAGTGTTGATACCGTTATCTTAGCCATTCAAAGAAAGACAATGAGAAAGAAAAATGGTAGCATGGGGGCCTCTACTGATGCATCATTTACAAGGGGTCGGAATTCTGAGCAGGACAAAGCATATTCTCAATCGAGATCCAAATCCAAGACCAAGGGCAAGGGAAAGTTAAAGTCTTGAAATTGTGGAATGTCAGGGCACATGAAGAATGATTGTATTAATCTTAAAGTAAAGAAAGAGAACTCAAAGGCTTCTTCTATGAAGGCCAACATTGCCACATTTGATAAAGGAATGTTAGAAACAAATGTTTTTTTCTGTGTCCATGATCAAACACTTACATGGTAACCGTAAGGATGAAGACATTTTGGATACAAGAGCATCACATCACATGACTCCTCATTGGGGTTGGTTTACCAGTTACAAGGAATACGATCGTGGCCATGTATTTATGGGCAATGACAATGCCTTTAATGTAGTTGGTGTTGGTACTGTCCACATCAAGATATTTGATAGGATGGAGCGTACCTTAACTGAGGTGAGGCATGTTTCTGATATAAAGAAAAGTTTGATATTTCTTAGTGCACTCGAGGTGATTACGTGCAAATTCACCGGTTTCGATGGTGTCCTTAAGATTTCAAAGGGAGCACTCATAATCATGAAAGCATAGAGGCATGGTAATCTTTATAGGTTAATTGAGAGCACGTCAATGAGTGGAGCTGCAGTGGATGTAGGGGATTTGACGTCTGCACGATGTGGCATGCACATCTAGGCCACATGAGCGAGTGGGGTACAAAGTACTTTCTAATCGTTGTTTAATTTCAACTTTTAAAATTTTTTATTTAAATATATGTAAGCATTCTATATATGGTAAACAATATAGGTTATCTTTTAACTCTAGAAAATGTGTATATAAGGGTGTGCTTGATTATGTGTATTTTGATGTATAGAGGCTGTCGCCCATGGTTCTGCCAAAGGGTTGTTATGGTTTGTTACATTCATTGATGACTACTCTAGGAAAGTTTGAGTTTATTTCATGAAATATAAATCTGAGGTTTTCACCAATTTCAAAAAATGGAAGGCCATGTTGGAAAAGCAGCAGGGCAAAAGGTAAAATTTTTAAAGATTGATAAAAGCGGTGAATTTACTTCTACTGAATTTAATCAATTTTGTAAGGATAAAGGGATCATAAGGCATAACACAGTGCGCCACACACCTAAGCAAAACAGTATGACTGAGCAGATGAAGCGAACTCTCTTGGAGAGGGCCCAATGCATGATTAATAATGATGGGCTGGGCAAGGATCTATGGACTGAAGTCGTTAACACGGCCTGCTATATGGTGAATCAGTCCCCTTATACGGCAATTGATTACAAAATTCCATAGGAAGTATGAAGTGGCCATAAGGTTGACCACTTAGATTTGCGTATATTTGGTTATGAGGCTTGCTCTCATGTACCATCAGTTGAGAGAGATAAATTAGACCAAAGAGTCAAAAAGTATATATTTGTTGGCTATGGTGGTGATGTGAAGGGGTACATGCTGTATGATCAGGTCATATGGAAGATCATCATTAGTAGGGACGTTAAATTCGATGAAGGTTACCTATTCCACAAGAATGATCAAGAGAAGCAAAAAGAATCAGAAGGTTGGTCATGGACATTCAAGTTGACACAAGTAACACTCAAGCTAAGACAGATGCGCAAATAGAGGTTCAGGCGCAGGTGGAGCAATCACCTTTGAGAAGGAATCCGCCGTGGGATCGTAGTTACCGATAAGATACAGGGATGACTCTAATATTGCATATGCTCTTATTATAGATGAGGGAGATCCTTCTACTCTTCAAGATGCTCTTAATGAGCCTGATATAGAAAAGTGGAAGGCGTCATGGACGATGATATGGACTCCTTATATAAGAATGAAACATGGGAGTTGGTGGAGCTTCCAGTAGCCAAAAAGCGATCGGGTGCAAGTGGATCTTCAAGAAGAAACATGATAGATAGAATGTAAGGTTGGTAGCAAAGGGTTATGATTAAAGAGAATGAATCAATTTCACAGAGATATTTGCGCCCATTGTAAAATAAGTATCTATCAAATTTATGTCGAGCTGGAACAGATGGACGTGAAGACTGCATTCTTGCATGGGAAATTGGAAGAGTAGATCTATATGAAGCAACCAGAAGACTATGAAGTTAAAGGGGCGGAGAACAATGTTTGTATGTTAAAGAGGTCGTTGTACGGCCTGAAACAGTTGCATAGGTAATGGTATAAAAAAATTGATTATTTCACGTTGAGTCAGAAATTTACTAGGAGTGAATACGATCACTGTGATTATTACAAGACACTAGGTGATGGCAAGTTCATAATCTTAGTATTGTACATTGATGAAATGTTAATCATCAGTCATAATAAGTTTGAGATAAATCTATTGAAGACTTAGTTATCAAGGATATTCAAGATGAAAATTTTGATGGTTGCAAAGAGGGTTTTCGGCATAGATATTCAAAGCGATAGGAAGAGGAGCATGCTTTAGTTATCTCTCAAGGTGTTGATCAAGTATGAGATGGATAAGCCAAAGTCAGTTAGCATTTTTCATGCGGCTCACTTCAATCTTTCCTCAGAACAATGTACTAAATCAAATAAGGAAAAGTAAGTTATTGAAAAGGCCGAGCTACAGTCCTAGAGAGGGGAGGGGGGGATGTGAATATGACTATACAAAATTAAAATGATAACAACGAAATTTAATCAATTAAAGGAAAGATAGCACTATAAACAATTCACAATACGGAAATGTAAAGTAACCTCAAAATTCTAGTATTGAGAGGTTGATACAAATGTTGTTCTAAGGACAACCTTACACCATAAAAACCAAGGGTTTATCGCAAGACAACCTTACTAGAATGATTTGTGTATCAAAAACTCAAACTGAAGAGGAATAAAAAGAAAATAGCAAGAAAGAAAATTTAAACTATTACAACATTCCCCACAATTCTGAAATATAAAGATTACAACATTCATATCCACAAATACATCCCATAATCTTGAATGATAAAAGATATAGAAAATAAACCACACATCCACAAAATATAAAGAATTATAGTGGTTTACCTGTGTGTACACCAACTGTTAAACAACAGCCACACAGCTATTCCACTCCTAATATCCTCACACAGTGGATATTAACGTTCACTATGAAAATAGGTTTTTTCCAGGTTCACCTAAAACCCTCACAATTGTATCTTTCAAGTGAGCTTACATGTAAGTGCTATGATATCATATCCCTTTGGTTGTCAAATTTTGTGGTGACAAAACCTATATATATATATATATATATATATATATATATATATATATATATATATATATATATATATATATATATATATATATATATATATATATATATATATATATATATATATATGTCTTGTACATCTTGTGTTTCATGTTTGAGACTATACATTGCTTCAAGTCATCGTACTTCAAGTCAAGAACTTAAATGAAGAAAGTTGCAAGTCTAGTCTTGGATGAAGAATACAAGAATAGAAGACTTCAAGTATGCATGTTCAAGATTCTAACAAGTACAAGAACAGAAGAATACTTTATCAAGTCAAGAAAGGTTCAAGCTCGAGAAGGCCTACAACAAGATTCGTAAATTTTCAAGCTTCTCTTAAAGGTCATCTGAGAGTACAGACTATCAATGTTCATCTCACTTTCAAGGTTTGTTTGACCTTAAATTGACCTTAGGTTGGGCTTTATTGTACGTCATTCTGGATACATAATTCGTATATTTTATATATGCTTGTACGGGCTATTCTAAGACCAGTCCTAGGGACTTCAAGACCAGTCCTAGCTCTGCTACGACCAGTCATAAGTTTTTCAAGACCAGTCCTAGGTTGTTGAAGATTTTCAGATTTTTCTGGTTGTCCTACGACCAGTCCTGGACATCCTACGACTAGTCGTATGAGATGTACGACTCGTTCTTCGACCGTTCTTAGCCCTATGACTCGAACTCCAGCAACTAATCTGGAGGTCCTACGACCAGTCGTAGGTGACCCACGATCAGTCGTGGAACAGTTAATCTTTATCCCGCGGAAATCTTTAAAAATCTGTTGAAGCTACGACCAGTCCTAAGGATCCTAAGACCAGTTGTAAATGGGATTTTTCAGGCTATAAATAGAGCACGAATTTCAGAGTTTTTCAATTCAATTTCAAGCAATTTTAAGGCCATACTCTGAGATAAGTTCATGTTTATTTTTAAGCTACTTTGTGCTCATTTAATATTCCTTTTGCTAGCTTGTTTTGTATTTGATTTTGATCTACATTCCAATCTTATTAGAAAAGAGGAATTTTTGATATTCCTTCTTCTTGGATTCAAAATCAAATAGAACTAGCCCTTTTGATTTAAAATAAATTAGACTTAGAACCATTCATAAAGTGACTATTGGACTTTAAACGTTGAATCGAACTTTTACTCCGATTGGTTCTACCGGGCTACTTCAAAAGGAGATTCATGTATTTTACAATTGTGTAATTTACATTCTTTGATTTTATTTGAGATTTTTCAGAAAAATCTCATTGTTTTGGTTATCTGAGGAGAGCCAGAAAACTCAGATTGTGTGGGTTTTTGGATTGTGTAAGCCCGAGATAAAAAGACACAATTGATTGTGTGGGTTTTTGGATTGTGTAAGCCCGAGATAAAAAGACACAATTGTGAAGGTATAAGTGAACCCGTGAAACCTATTTTGATAGTGCATGCTAATATCCCCTGTGTGAGGATATTAGGAGTGGAGTAGCATTCTGTGTGGCTGTTGAATAATAGTTGGTGTACACACAGGCGAACCACTATATATCTTTGTGTTGTAGATGTGCTCTATTCTTTCATTCCTTTATTCATTTAGTTTTATGGATTGTATCTAATGTTGAATGCTGTAATCATTTTATTTCAAGCCAGTGTGGGGAATGTTGTAATAACTTAGGTTTAATTTCTTGTAAATTATTTCCTTGCTTTATTTATTCCTCTCGGTTTGAGTTTTTGATACAAAGGACGTTCTAGAAATAAGGTTGTCCTACCATAAGCCTTTAGTTTTTTGGTATAATGTTGTCCTTAGAACTGTATTAGTATCAACCTCTCAATACTAGTTTATTGAGGTTGCTTTTTAATTCAGCATTGTGGATTGTTTTATTTTATTATTCCGTTGTTATAAGTTTCATTTGGCATAGCCCTATTCACCCCCCCCCCCCCCTCAGGGCATACAGCTAGGCCCTTTCATTACACAATTCAAAAAACCCCACACTCTGAGTTTTCTGGATCTCCTCAGATAACCAAAAGAATGAGATTTTTCTAGCTCAATCTCAAAAGAAACCAGAACAAAGGAAATTACAATAATGTAAAATACCTAAATATTCTCCTTTTGTTGCAGCCCGGAAGAACCAAGTCAGAGTAGAAGTTTGAATATAGAAGTTCAATTTCCACACTCACTTATGAAATGGTTTTCTAAGTTCAAGATTGATTTTAAATTAAATCAAGTTGGGCTAGCTCTATTTAATTTTGATTCCAATAAGTGGAAATTCTTGAATCCCTCTTTCAAATCAGATTGGAATGCAGGATACAAAATTAAATATAAAAAGTTAATAAAAGAGAATATTAAATATACACAATATATCTTAAGAAGTTTATAAACTTATCTCTCAAAGTGATGTCTTGATTATACTTGAATTGGATTACCAAACTCTGAAAATCGTGCTCTATTTATAAGTACAGAAGTCACACCTTTGACTGGTCATATGGACACTACGACTGGTCGTAGGACCAACGAATTTTTGAAATTTTGAGCATCGGATAAATCCATTCCACGACTGGTCGTAGGCCTTACACAACCGGTTGTGTGACCTCCACGACCGGTCGTGACCTATCCACGACTGGTCTTGTGGAACCAGAAACAGTTGCTGAAGTTTGAGTCGAAGCTACAGGACTGGTCGTGAACGATTCGTGCACTGTTCACATGACCGGTCGAGCAGTCTCCACGAGTGGTCGTGGCTTAACAAAAAAATTCTGAAATTTTGTAACAATCTTAGGACTGGTCTTAGAATTTCTTGGACTGGTCAAGGCAGTGCTAAGACTAGTCGAATAGAGTTTAGGACTAGATGAAGAACAGTCCAAACACTTATAAAATGTTTCAATTTGCATTATGTATTCAAAATGACCTACCTTAAGGTCAATCTAAGGTCTTTCATACCTTCACCATGATATATGAACATTGAACCTTCTTTTCTTCAGATGATAAATGATCTTTGAAGTTCATGAAGCTTGAGATCTCGACACATGATGAAGCTTGTACTTTAGAACATTTGATGCTTGAATTTGTAGTACATGTGTGGTACTTCGCCTTGAGTCTTGAGTATGAACAGTTCACTTGTCTTTCAATGTCGCAAAACATTGACCTTTAAAGCTTAAAGGAGTGAACAATGTACTTGATCTTGCATTTCTTTGAAATAGATATTTGTTCTTGACTTGAAGTATTGTCTTTATACATGTGCTGTATTGCTTTGAACATATATATCAATATGCTATACAAGACACAGATTGTGGTTTTAGCACTACAAAATTTGACAATCAAAGGAGCAAGAAACTATAACACTTACAGTTATATCTCATGTACTTTATTCGAATGCTTTGAGCAGTTTAATGTATGTCATGTTCTGTACGAGATTGAATATTTCACAGGCGGTTGGTGTTGTGAATAGATATATGTCAAATACTGGCAAGCAACACTGAGAAGTGGTGAAATAACTACTTTGATACATTTGAGGTATAAAGGATTACATCTTAACTTTTAAGAAGACATGGTCCAAGTTAGTCGGGTATGTGGATTCAGATTATACAGGTAGTATGAATTATTGAAAGTCAACTTTAGGTTACTCGTTTGTGTTAGCGGGTGGAGCGATTAGTTAGATGTCGAAGTTTAGTGGTGGTTCTTTCCACAACCGAAGCATAGTACTTGGCAGTGGCGAAGGCATTTAAGGAATGCGTTTAGTTGAAAGGCATGATAAATCAATTGGGGCTTCAGTAGGAGGCCGTACCAATTAATTATAACAGCAAGAGTGCTATCAATTTGGCTAAAAACTCAGTTTATCATTTGCATACTAAACACATTGATGTTCATTACCATTTTATTCGAGAGGTACTTGAAGAAGGAAACATGACTCTGAAGAAGATTCACACCAGCATGAATTCGATAAATATGCTCACCAAGGTAGTTCCTGTAGAGAAGTTCAAGTTTTATACAACTTATCTGGGCTTGGCGAATATGTAAAAGGAGGATAGAGTATGCTCGAGAAGTGATGATGGAATTACGATATACAGGACAATTATGAGAGAAGAAGACAAGAAGCTACACATTTAATGATTGAAGACATGGTAGAGATTGTTATTTTTAATGTCTTAAATATGTTCGGAAACAAGGTCAGTCGATGCCATCGATAGTCCATTTGATGCCATCGAACAATTGCTCAATCCTATCTAGAATTTTTAAATTTTCTCTAGTTGGTTTCTAGACATATTAGGTGTTATTTTGATGCCATCGAAGATAGTTTGATGCAATCAAAAAAATTTGTTTGATGCAATCGAAAAAATTCAATTTTTCATGTTGTCTTTAGACTGTTTTGGTGTTATTTCGATAACATCAAAGTGGGTTCGATGCCATCGAAGGTTAAGCTCGATGACATCAAAGTCTCATAGAAGATGTCATCGAACATATGCATAGAATTGCAGATTTACGGGATTTGTTTTCGATTTCAATTTCGACTCTTCCAAAGGCTATATATTTGGGTCTAATCGGGATTAGGAGGTATCCAAAGGCTTTTAAATTCATTCTAGGGATTCAAGGGTGTAACTTGGGATTAATTCAAGGTTGTTTGGATATAATAATCTCTCTTGTATTGTATTTTCTATTTTTTATAGTGATTATCTATTGATTTGTTCCGTGGTTTTTTTCCCAAAAGGGTTTTTCCACGTTAAATCCGGAGTGTTTACATTCTTCTTACTTGGTACGATTAGATTACTTCACTTGATTATACTCTGTGTGCTTTCGCGGTCCCCCAACTTTTGTTTCTTTTTGTTCATGATTGTTTTGTTTTATCATTTTTTTCTATGAAAGGAGGTGGACCCACCTCTGATATGTGAGGTTCGTGGGCCACCATCCACCCTCATTTTTGGGCCGTCCAAGTGGGTCCTGTGTGTTAGCCCCAAGACGCCGCCCTTGGGTCCACTTTGATGATGTGTTGTATTTCCGTGTGGGCCCCCATAGTGGCGGGGGCCACCGGCCACCCCTACCTCTCTCTCTCTCTCTCTCTCTCTCTCTCTCTCTCTCTCTCTCTCTCTCTCTCTCTCTCTCTCTCTCTCTCTTTCTGATTTTTGTGGGGCCCACAGATGGAACTTGCTATGGACAGCGTGCATCCACCCTGTGTGGCCCACCCCAATGGGCTACACCGCTTGAGAGCAGTGGAGACTGAATGCCACCGTTGGAACCTCCTTGGGTCCAGCGTGATGTCTGTTTTCAATCCATACTGTTCATGCGTTTTTCCAGCCCATTTGGGAGTGGGGCCACTGAGTAGTGGGGACCACCTAATGTTATGAGAAATCCATCTTGTCAGCCCATTTTGATGGGACAGATCCAAATATCAGGTGGACCGTGCAGCAGAAACATCAGGGATTAACATCAGGGATTGAACTACTACCCTTGAAACCTACTTGAGGTCCATCGTAATGCTTATTTGCCATCAAAGCTGTACATAAAAGTCATGCAGATCGACCTGTATGGAAACGAAACACGAATATTAGCAAGCTCCAAAGCTCTGTGGGCCCCACCGTGTAAAACAGTGGGGGCTGCGTTGTTCCTGTTGTCCACAAAGACGCCTGGGACAAATCCACTTTCCATCAGTTTTTCCAGCCCATTTTGGGCGGGCCCACTGGTCAGTGAAGCCCAACTGATGCACGTGAGAATCCACACCGTCCATCCATCTTTCCAACCCTTTTTAGATGGACCCGATTCAAGACTCAGCCGGACCGCACACCAGGAAAACAATGTTGATTGACGTCCACCATTGAATTTTCCCTCAGGCCCACTGGTCGCCGTGTGGGGTCTGCTATGGACCAAACCTATATGTACGTATTTTATCTATGCTGCCCTTACGCAGGCCCCACCATGCCGTTTGTAATTTATATGCTGGCTGGACAGAGGAGCCAGCCTCAGGTAGCGCCCTTCTTTCCAGTAGGTGGGCCCACTGTGGAGGCCCACCTTGGTGCATGTGCGGCATATCCTCGCTGTCTATCAGTCTTGGCAGCTCATTTTTAGTACATGGTCTTAAAAATGAAGCGGATCCGACCATTAAAAGGATCGCATGACCGGAGCGGGACTGTTTGAATGCCCACCATTTTAACCTTCCTTTGGGCCTATAGGTGTGGGACATGCTGTGAAGCACTGTAGAGTCCGCTGAGAAGTATATCTTTAACAGCCACGCCCCCCAATTCAATTTTCCCATATCAGTTTAAGGCACGAGCCCAATAATCTCAAATGGACCGCACCATATGAAGCAATGAGATTAATGCCACCAGCTGTTGATACCTTTTTAGGGCCTGCTTCAACGGAACTTGCCCTTCATTGGATGGGGCCCACCTTAGTGTATGCATTGTGGCCACGCCATGAAGCCCGCCTTGATGTATGTATGTGACGGCATCATGGCCTGCCTTATAGTATAGATTGTATCCACGTCGTCCCACAATGGGGCCCATACTTGAGTGTGTGGGGGTCTGTCATTTGGGTGCCACGCTTTGCCTATGTTTGAGCCCACCTAGGCCCATCTGTATTAAATTATGGGCCTTCCTTTGGGGCGTTGTTTGGGGACAGTTGTAGGGCTCACTTTGATGCTTTTCTTGAGCCTCATGGTTAGATGGGGCTCCAATAGACAAACTCAATGTCTCATAGCTTGCTGTGATGGGGGCCCACTGGCTTGAAAGCCTGCCCACGTAGAAGCTTTTGGGGGCCTATTAGAGTGAATTCCAAATGGGCCTCACCTCTTCCATTGAAATTATGCTCTCAGATGATATAACTCATGTACGTTGTGCATGATTCAACCGGTATATGTTGTACTAGTTTCTTTGGTTAACATGCTAGGCCGATAAATGTGGCGTTATGTGTACAAATCATGTTTAGGCGGTTAGATATTACACACTATATATATCTCATCGGCATCACGTGTATGCTTGAGTAGCGGATGGTGACTTGATCATGATAGTGTACAGTTGGTTGTGGGGCCTTGGTTAGTACACATGGCAATGCATAGCTTGCCTAATGCAGGGCAGATTACATTGATAACCCTACAATTTTAGGGTATTCAAGGAACCCGTATGGGACAAGGCCGTCCACATGTATGCACAGGTCGCATGACTTGGATGAGGTGATTCATGCATCCTCACATTTCGCATGGCAGTTTCCATGTACACCCTAGTGAAATTAGGTTGTGGCCACTATGGGTTCATCATGGTTAGTAGATTCGGACACTAGAAATTGGTTGTGGCTAAGAGAGCAGATAGCATGTCTGTGGGTGAAAATCACTAAACCCCTTGGCACCTCTGGATGATCCAATATCTGGAGTAAGCGGATATTATGAGCACCCAAGTTCTGCACACCAGCAAGCCGCCTCTTCCATTGTACTGGGGTTGGTTAGAGGGGATGTTCTGCCTGCCTCACCTGCCTAGAGAGTAAAGAGTAAATTAGGACAAGTCTAAACAGCTTGAAAATGGGTCTGCCATTGGCATGATGGGTAGGATTTGGCATGTCTATGAGCCTTCCACCACCTTGGCAAGTAGTGAAGTCTTTACCCTCACATGGTCGAGTCTTGCCTGTGTACTGTACTAAACCTTAGTGATATTCTAGAGGGGAAATCGTTCTGATAAGTGGGTTAGAGACGAGGATTCGTATAATTGGATCACATTGTTGCATATGATATTCGCGTTTATAAGCCTTTGCATAGCACATAAACATAGCCTTCGTGTGGCTGACTACATACATGGACTTGGCATCATAGCCCTCCATTCTATTTTCTACTTACTTTGATATTGATATACTTGTCATATGCATTGGTATTATGCACGCGCATGCACATGCACATACACACACTCTACTAGACTTCATAAGAAGCTTATGTGCATTTGTTTATGTTTCAAGTTATGCTAGAGTGCAATAGAAGTTGATGCCGGAGCACATTCCTATGCTTTTACCTTTTGCTATCATATGTATTTCCCTTGCGGCTGCATTGTACCAAACAATTATGTATAGTGGAGATGTTATATGGCTTGGGGGCTTTATATTGATATACTTAGTTACAAAAAAAAAAAAAAAACCAAAATTCCTCCATGTGAGACATCGCTTTCGGGACTTGGCATATGGGCTTTTAATGCTAAAGTCAAAGTATTATAGAGGCTGTTGGCACCGTATTTGATGCTCAAATTTTTTTAGCTAGTTTGGTGCGTAACAATTACGATCTTTATACTTAAAGTAGTCCATGATTTTGTTTCTGGCCCTCTCCATCGCATTATAAATATAGCTCATGCATGACTTTTCATCACCATCCACCAATTGCAACACACTTACTAGGGTTTTGATACTTTTATGGCATTTCTCACTTGATTCCAAAATGATTGAGAAAAAAATGGTTTATTGGGCTAACTTTCCTTCGACCTTTATTGACCAAGGCCTATTATTCCAATTGGTTGACACTACAAAGGTTTTAAGTTTATCTTTCTTTTAATGTAACATTTCTAATGTTAAGAAAGTTGTCGCGAATCGGGTCACAGGTGGATGAAGCAAATTACATCCAAGGTGACTTATCATGCGATGGAGAAGAAGGATACATTTGTACATTAAAACTGTCATTCTCGCAGGCTTAGTAATTACCTTAAGAAGTAACCCACCTACTCTTAGTGCACTTATTTGTCAATCACATAGATCCATGTTAGTGAGTTGGTTGAGCACTTGGAAGCTGAAGATCGAAGACACAAGAGGACAAGAAGCATTAATGAGTGAAGAACATGAAAATGATGAGGTGTCATGGTGACCATAGCCTTATACTCAAAACAACTTAACATATAGATTATTCTAACCTTTATAGGTAAACCTTCAATTAATCATCTTTTAGCGTTAAGAGCTGCTTCGATAGGCTATACAGGTCTCGAGCTATTAGAAACCAAACTACCTAAACCAATGGACTGTTGAGCGAAGCTCGATTAATAGATCGTCGGTCGAGCTCCATTGATTGAACATGGCCAAAAATGTCGAACGAGTTCTCTGGTTGAATTTGATGAAGTTCGATTGATCAACAACTCTTGGTTTTATAGTCGTTACAAACTAAAATCTAAATAAAGGGAATTAGGGCATTGGGCATTTTCATGGTTTTTTTTTGTGCAATTAGAACTTAGGTGATTCCGCACTCATATCCCCCATCCTAAGTCTCTAAACCTATCAGATTCAAGTTATCTTCCTTGAGATTATCACTCTAATGAGGATTTTAACATTCATTATGAAGATGCACTTGATTTTCATTATTTTTCTAGAGATTAGATAATAAGGTACTAGGTATATCCTTATCTATATCCTTCAGAATATCCATTTAGGTGAATTGCCTTTGGAAATCAACTATTCATTAGCTTATAAAAGATTCCACCATCCTTCCACCACTTTGGTCACCTCATTAGGGCATCATAAGCAAGGTAGTTGATAATAGAAACTAAAGTATTGACATCAACAATCATGTGAGTAATTGAGAAGATAATTGAAGTCTGGGAGAGCATCAATCAAGCATCTCAAGTAAGGCAAAACAACAGGGCACAATCTGATAAGTAAGGTTATTAATTATAGAGTTCATTCACACTCATTCCTTGCGTAGGATTGAGTGTAGAGTTTGTGACCCAAACTCGAATAGGTGTTTATGGCCTAAGCTCTTGTATAGGACTGAACACGTGTTGTATGTGTTAGTCTCCATGAGGAGCCTTCGATAAGAGTGTGTGTAAGGGCTTAAATTAGGACCGTATTCACCGGACACAGATGCGTACATGTTAGCTTCCATATAGAACATCCTGCGGGAGTGTAGATACGACCTTTGATTAGGACCATAAGTAGTTATTGGTTAGTTAGTAGAAAACCAACGAAAGTTTCTTACGGGAGCCACCGACATGGATGGAAATATGTTCCTCCAATATGAGAGTGTATGTGCTTCCAATCCTTATGTAAGCCTCTGGTGGGAGTGTACACTTGTATAAGTTAGATCCAAAATGACTCACTGCTTCAAAAAGTAGATCCCTAGAAGAATCCAAAATGGCTCATCTGCTTCAAAGAATAGATCCATAGATCCCTCTGGTGGGAGTCTACTCCTTTGGTAATCCAAAATGGTTCATCTACTTTAAAAAGTAGATCAAGAGCCTCTCCTATGTACCATGCTTATGGAGACATTGGTTACCTAAAATTTGAATGTTTGTTCTTAAAAAAGGCCCAATGCACCTCAGTCACAAACCAAACTAGTAAATATGTCATGACTAAGAAATCGACCCACCAATGGATAAGCATCCCTAGAGGAATGCCGAAAAAGGAATATCCAACCCCTCCTAAAATGACTGATGCATGAGGGAGTTGTTAGAACTGATTGTTTGGCTCAATGAAAAAATAGAAAAAAAAAATGATAATTAAAGGAAATGATAATCAAGGTAGGACATACATAGTTAAATCCTCTAGCGAATGTAGATCACTGAATATGATCTCACTTAAGAGAGACGATCAAGGAAGAAACACTCCCTCCCAATCATAGTCTGGGTCCTAGGATATTCACATCCTAATGGGTTGTGAAGATGGATAGGTGACCTTAGATGGTTTAGTGGGCTTAATAGATAAATTTGAGGATTTCAGCCTAATTTCTTGAGCCTTTTAGGAAAATATAAAGATTTTAATCTCGTTAGTATATATAGGTAAATTAGTGGAGTTTAACCTTATTTTCTATGTTTAATAGATATATTCAAGGATTTTAGCCTCATTTTCATTTTGATAGTTTAGCTTTAAAGTTGCTTATTGAGTATCATATATTTATTGATAGACTATCATTGGTCATGTTACTTGATAAGTATATCTTTTACTTGATCAT
This sequence comes from Magnolia kwangsiensis, assembly GCA_037074715.1. Taxonomy (NCBI): domain Eukaryota; kingdom Viridiplantae; phylum Streptophyta; class Magnoliopsida; order Magnoliales; family Magnoliaceae; genus Magnolia; species Magnolia kwangsiensis. Next base: position 73,512,622 of record CM073584.1, read on the forward strand.
TTGTTGCATGCTCCACGTTCTTAATGATTATATGTACCCTTAAATTCTCTCATGTCAATATGTGCTTATTGTAAATGGTTGACTATTTAAGCTTTTCTTAATTCTGTACTTTATTGGCATATTTATTGAATTAATTCTTTGTCAAATGCTTACAAAAAGGGAGAGAAAATATCCCACTAAAACATAAAGAATTTCTGTGTTGTAGGCCTCTTTTGTTGCAGGGATAAGCTAGCGTATGGGGGAGCAATTCAAGGGAACATTGAAGCTATAGCTACATGTCTTACATCGAGTTGTAAATCATTTGTAATATCACATATAATAATTTTAGTTATTATTGTTGGTGGAACTATCGATGTCCTAGGGGGTGAATAGGACTTAACCAAAATTTGTTAAAACAATCTTAGGGAATAAATTCAGAACAACAATTAATATTAAAATATTGATTTCAACTGGGTTGTAGGATAACCTTCGTCTAATCTTTTAAGTTGGACAACCTTATTTCATGACTTTCTCAATCTAATTATTTCAAGATAAGAATCACAAAGAAAAGATTATTAAGCATCACAAGACAAATAGAATTATAGTGATTTGGTTTTAATATATACTAACTCCACTCTTAAAATTACTTCTCTATGTAATTTTGGCTTTTTACTATAACAAAAGTCTTCACAAATTAACCTTAACAACCTCCTACAATTTGTGATTTTCACTAGTTATCACAACTAATCTCAGGTGATTTTAACAAGATTATTACTTCTCAACCTGATGTGATTTTTCGGACAATCTCATTTAACCCAAGTAAAAATAATTTAGCAGAAGAGAACAAATTTTCTTAAAGACGTGAGTCAAAGTGAAGATATTGGTAAAGCTTTTGAAGATGAAGCTTCGGTAGATGTAGCAATCCCTTCTTTTCTCAGATTAAGATAAAACAATGTATGCACTACCAAGAAGGATCCAGGAATAAATAAGTTTTCAAAAAGAAAATCCTTATAAGTTGCAGATTCAATCATCTATTCTCAACTTCAGTATATGTCACTCTCTATTTAAATTTAACAAGGCTTAAGAAGAGAATTGAATAAGCTAAAAAAATAATATTTGAAAGATAATGCAAATAGCTTGAAAAGAATAAGATTTTCATTTTTGTTTCCTATATTTTTTCTGTTTGAAATTAGTGAGAAAAGATCCCTATTTATAGAAAAAGGATTAGAGCTTTGGTTAGTCTAAGAATCCCTTGGGCTGGAAGAAGTTTCATGATTCTGTTCCAATGGCTAGCAGATTTCACAGGATCTGATTTGAATCAATCTTAGGTTAGCCAGAGACAGAATTCGACTGGCCTAAGATTCATTCAGTTGGCTTGAGATAGGGTTTAGCTGGCCCGAGATTCATAAATATCAAAACAATTTATTTCTAGAAACTGGGCTGAAGAACCTACGATGTTGTCTGGCTGGCCCAAGATAGTTCAGCTAGCTGAAGATAGTGTTAGACTAGCCAAACTACCCTGTAGGTTGGCATACAATTAATTCTTCCAAGCCTTTTGATAGTGAGATGTTGAGCCACATTCGAGTCTTGAAATGTTGAATTGAGTTGAAGTTTCATGCAATATATATTTCATCTATGAAATTTGACAATTTACTTGTGTGCTTAAAACATTAGTACTTACAATCTTCCCAATTGTCAATTTCATGACAAAACATAACACATTACACATTCATCACATTATATATATATATATATTACATTAGAATTACTCAAGACTCCATGGAATTAACAACCATATTCAAAGTAATAAAGGCCTTGAACATGAACTTTTAGTAGAACTTCTCTTGAAAAATATGATGCTCTCCCTGAAAATATATTAAAAATAAAAATTTGTTTCCACATGAGTCATCTCTCCCCCTTTTTGTCACAAGTAAATAAAAGAATATGAAGTTCATTGAGCATAAAGGAAGCATGAATATGATAAAGCAAGAGAAGCAAAGTTCTAATATTAAGTAAGAAGTTCAAGAGTTTTCAAAGTTTCAAGATACTAATATTAAGCAACACCCAGATCCATAGCTCAACTAGCAGACTTAGTGGAGATACCTCATTTCCACACTTGAGGTCTTGGTATCGATCCCTAGTGGGGGTGGCTAACATGGAGTGTGTGTACTAACATGGGTGTATACTAACAAGCTAACTCGAAAAATAAAAAAACAAAAAATACTAATATTAAGCAAAGTACACAAAATACAAATTTCAGCCATTCAAAGAAGTAAATTCGAAACATCACTCGGACTCAAGAGAAGATGGAGCTTACATTTCAAACTTTTACATATACGATAAAAGTACTTTTTCATGTACTTCATTTTAAGTTGTTGGTTTAAAACAAGAACTTCTTGAGAAATATGCAAAGCATCCATCCAATGCTCCATAACAGACAAACATAATCAAAATCATCCTCATCTTCAATTGATTCTTCCTTCAATGCATTGAAAATATCATCCATGTTAACATCTTCTTGTTCTCCCTGCCTATTGTCACATTTACCAAGTTGCTCAAGTACAAGATTTAAATTCATCATATGCAGATTAAAAGAGTTGAAAGGAAGTTCAGATTCTGATGTCTTGATGGAAGGAATTTGGACTCAAAAAGATAATCCCGAGACGTCATGAGACAACCAAATGGAAGAGAACCATGTCTTGGTTAACAAATAATTGTTGGAAGACAAATTTTGACTCCAATAGCAATAACATGCAAGATACGAACCATAAATGGAGTGAGATCAGTTTTGTTATCGGCTCTATGATAAACATTGGACGTAAAAATATGATGAAAAACATGATACTTAAGAAAAAGTTTCCCAATTGGTAGGGCATTACTGGATCTTCAGTCCATGTCAAACCCACACAATACTCGGGTAACGAATCCTTTTCCAGATTGGACATCTTTTTCATGAAAGGAGGAATAGAAATTCCATTCTCCACCATATCTATATTCAATAATTTAATGGTGGAGGGTGCAATTAAAATAGTCTTCTTTAAGAATTTAATTTTAAAGAAGATGTCATCTCTGATGTAAATTTTGAGATAGAAGAATACATCCCTTGAACAATTGATTGATAAGCATTTCCTCCCCATTGGAGAACCTTTTCCCAACCAATCTTAGACAAAAGTTCATGCAAACTGTTATGGGGAAAATAAAGTTGACCTGTCATAAGGGACATAGGCTTCAAGAAAGGGGATATCAGAATGACACTAACTAAAAATTGCCTGAACGAGGTCCTCAAGTTATTGATATATCAATCATGCAAGATTAGCTGACTCGAGGGGCTAATATTGAGCACAGGCCCAAGAACTTGACTCTAAAGAGTGATCTATCTGCTGAACCGAACTCTTCAAAGACACAGCTAGGAGAACCCCCATGCTGATTGGACAGACCTCGACGTAGGAAGAGGGATATCTAGAGAGAATCCTACATGTACCAAGAAATGACAAATCTTATAAGATCCTAGATGAAGATCACGCCAACTAAGGCAGGATTAGCATTATTCTCGAAGGCAAATCCCCATTCGAATTTGGACCCTTCAACATATTTGATAGGTCCTATTAAGATACATAAGCTTGGAAGTTGCCTTAACATCCTATAAATAACCCTCATGTCTACTAAAAAAGGTAAGCACCAAAGTCTTTCATTCAAGTTATACTTCTACAATAATTTAACCTACCTATGTTAGGTATTGGAGGGTCCCTGGCGAACACTGGTGCCGCTATTTCCCTTTGCATTCTTTAATGCAGGAACTTCTATGTAAGGCCCGTATCCTAGTTCGTACCGTTCCTTAGACTTCCGTAATCCTCCCTGTTGAATTCTGGCGACCGTGACCTGTAATCGGCATTTGCATGTGACCCTAAGTCACATCCCATATATCTGAGTCGACTCGACCCGAGACTTGTACCTTAGCGACCGTGTCGTCATCACGGTTTCAATGCTGCGTCTCGCGTGCTGATACGATACCCAGCCTAAGAGTTATGGGCCTGCGTATATTTTAAGAAAACACTACGCATTGCGAATCCCGAGAGAATCTCTACCCAATCTATCACATCAATCAATCAAGTACTAGCAAGTACTCAACCCATAACTAGCCCATCCCCCTCTTACACAACCCATCTCCAAAGTCAACTCTCTCTCTCCACCCATCCCTTTCTTACACCACACCATTTGTCTCTCCCATCCATCCCATCCTTTTCATCTCATCACCTTTTGTCTCCCTTTCACTCTCTCTACCATTCCAAGCAACTAAGAGAGAAAATTTTAAGGAGAGAAGAGAAGTCCTATCAAGCCCGTATCCTAGACCCTACCATTTCTTATACTTCTACAGTCCTCCCAATCGAATTCCGGTGACCCGCGATGCATAGATATAGTTGCGCGCAACCCTGAATCATATCTCGTATTCCAGAGTCGGCTCGACCCAAAACTTACACCTTTGCGACTGCGCCATCACCATGTCGCGTGCATTGATACTCCACTGTCCATCCATCTGCCAGGATGGTGGATCTCACCATTATATGTATTTTCCTCCAGCCGTCCCACTTTTTTGGGACGTGGGGCCCACCCCACATGTGTGACGCATATATGTGGGACCCACCTTGGTGTATGTATTGAATATTCACCCCATCCATCTATTCTTGGACGGTGGTGTGGACCCCACTATAATAGTAGTGAATGTGTTTTATTACACATCGTCTATTCATTTTGGATGGTGGGCCCCATTGCCGATTGACATCAGCATACTCTGTGGGCTACCATGATGTTTGTGCTAATCCACGCCATCCATTCCTTTAGCAGGACGTGTGAGGCCCACCCCACACGTACTGCACGTGTGGGATGAGACCCACCTTGTTATATGATTTATCTGCACCATCCATTAATTTGGACGGTGTCGTGGGGCCAACATTATATATATGTTTTATCCACACCGCCCACTTGATCAGGATGGTGGGACCCACCTTGATTTATTTATTATAATCCACACCGTCCATCTGGATGGGTGGTGTGGGACGCACCATGATGTAATTGTTTTAGCCACGCCATCCAACCATGTGGACCAACCCTGACATATGTGTTTTATATCCCGTTGTCCGTCCATTTGCTCGGTGGGTGGGGCCCACCATTGTGATGTATTAGTGGCCCATTTGGTGGGGCCCTATGTAATATAATTGGGGCCTAGGCATGAGGCCCAATGAGATGTATTTGTGGCCCAGATATCAGGCCCCAATGTGATGTATATGCGGCCCATTTGATGAGGCCCATTATGATGTATGTGCGGCCCATATGTGCAGCCCAATGTGATATATTGTGACCCATTTGGTGAGGCCCACTATGATGTAATTATGCTCAAATATGAGGCCCATTGTGATATATTTTCGGCCTCTAGGATATGGCCCATTGATGCGGCCCACTAGATGTATATGAGGCCCATTGGTGTGGCCCACATGATGTGGCCCACTTGATGTATGAGACCCTCGTGTAAGGCCCATTGAGACTGTATATGGCCCATTATGATTGTATGAGGCCCTTATATGAGACCATGGGCCCATAATACGTTTGGCTCTATGTGGGCCGCTTCTTGGGAGCAATGTTAGTTAAATGTCCACATTCATGAGCGATGATGGTTAAATGTCTACATTGTAACCTTTTCTTAGGCCTTGTTATGCTCATTCTCACCGATTCCGATTGTCGAGGCCGATTCCGATTATCGAGGCCGATTCTAATTGTCAAGGCCGATTATTGAGGCCGATTTCGATTGTCGAGGCCAATTGCAATTGTCGAGGACGATTGTCAAGGTCGATTTTGATTATCGAGGCCAATTCTCGAGGTCGATTTCAATTATCGAGGCCAATTTTGATTGTTGAGACTAATTTTTGAGGCCAATTGCATAGGCCGATTATCGATGCCGATTGTCGATACCGATTATGAGTATGTGAAAGCATAGCATCATGATACTTACACCTTGGAGCCCACCTTGTGTCTATATTGGGCCCCATGGGGAAATCCAGTTTATTGCGCAATAGAGAGGGTAAGAAAGCCACTTATTATACTTAGACTCGGCTTTGCCCTCGATGGGGGATATTATGACACTCCATCACCGTGATCACATGTGGACGGGTGCACGTGGGGGGACACTGAGTAGGCGAGGCATGAGGACCTAAGTGAGCTACCAGTGATTGACAAGATATTGTGCTGGCAGACTACTATGTACACAACGAAGGTAGAACTTTATCTCACATCGGGAGCATCGTCCGATGTTGTGATGACTATAAGTTGGATTCTTTCCTTAACTATCGTGACGCGTTTTAAATCAGTGAGCCTATCTTGATATTTGGACTAGATCCGCCATCCTTCTGTGGACCCCTATCATTCGTATGCATGTTGTGATGGATGATTGATTAAAGCAGAAGTCATTGGGCTAAGATGTTTATGGGACTCCTTGTGAGACGGAGTTACTCCCACATGACCGCGCGATATGCACGGGTTTGATGCATGGCCTAGATACGGCTGACGGTATTCTTGAACTCGTCAGGATTTGCATATTGCATTATATCCTTAGTATATGACATTTGGCTTACCATGTCTCTGCATTGCATAGCTGATTTACATTACTTCCTCAGTATATGATATTTACTTTTTATGTTTTTGCATCGCATAGCCTGGGTAAGGCTGATGGTATTTATGAACTTACCAGCATGTTTTCGCATTACTTTGATATTGTATGATTTATGGCTTGCCAGTATTTCTACCTTACTCTGATATCTATATGCTTAGCACTTACCTTGTGCACACATTTACACCACCCACTAAGCTTTCTATAAGACTATGCACGATAGATGCGTGCAGGTGGCGTTAGGTTGCAGCAGCATTGAGCATGGAGCGTGTAGCGATCTCCTGAAGCTTTAATTTTGACATATGTATTTCCCTTTTTGCATTGTATTCAATTGTTTATATTAGTGGATATGTGATGATGATAATGCCTTTGCAATTTTGGTAAACTTGTGATTATGCTTCTTTTGAGACAAATGTACGTTGGAAAATCCTCCTTGTATGATTCGAGGATCGAAATATAGCATATGGGCACTGGGAGATGAGAATGGGGTACTACGGAGGCTGTCGGCACTGGATTCGAAAATTAAAAATTTTTGGGTTTGGGGCATGACAGAAGTTGGTATCAGAGCATAACTTGAGAATACCAGAGGATAACATCACATATTTGCTGATAACTACCCTTCACTATATAATTGTTGAGAACTTAGAATGATCAGATCCCCAAGTTCGAATAACTTAGAGATTTTCTGACATAGCTCCCTACCATTGAGATTATGAGGCTGCATAGTATTCCAGTTTCTATCATTTTTTATCCGGAATCCGAGGATCATTAGGGTTATCATAGCGTTGATGAGGCATTCTGATAGGGCGACGTTGAGATTAGAGAGCACTATCTTCATCTCTTCATAGATTGATTGTGCCTTGACATATATACTTGATGATGTTTCCTCTTCCCTTATCTGTTTTGTAAATTTTGAGGATGAAATTTTTATTATGAGGGGAAAACTGTCAGGACTGTATCTTAGACCGTACCATTCCGCAGGCTTCCGCCATCCTCCCGGTCGAATTCCAGCGACCCACGATGTGTAGATATCAGTTGCGCATGACCCTGACTCGTATCCCGTAATCTAGAGTCAGCTCGACCTGAAACTTGCACCTTGCGACCGTGCCATCGTCGCGGTTTCGACGCAGCGTCGCGCGCATTGAGGCAATACCCAAGCCAAGAGATGTGGACCCGCATTCAATTCGAGGAAAATGCCGCGCTTTGTAAAATTTAAGAGAATGTCCCATCAATCACATCAAATGTTAAGTACACGTCTCATCCCCAAAAGTAACCCCAAAGTCAACTCTCTCTTACAACCCATACCTAGTCAAGTACACACATCCATCACTCACCATCCCTCTCTCCCATCACGTCTCTCCCATCAACTATCTCTCTTTCATTCTCTCTCTCATTCTCCCAAGCAACCCCAAAGGAGAGAGTCGTTCATGGCTTCTCAAAGAGAGGAGAGCTTTATGTGGCCCACCTTCCTACCTCCCATCTCCACCATCCAAAGTCCATCTCGACCATTGAATCGCACCTCTTGGAGTTCTAGATCGCATTGGTGGAAGAAGGAAGAGGAGATCGACGGTGGGTGTTTTCTAGAATCGATTTGTGTGATTTTGATGGATTGAGGTCCCACATATGGTGGGACCCATCTTGATGTATGCATTGTATAGGGAGGGCCCATAATGACACGGTCCTTCCCCTTCACACGTTTCTCTCTCTCTCTCTCTCTCTCTCTCTCTCTCTCTCTCTCTCTCTCTCTCTCTCTCTCTCTCTCTCTCTCTTCCCCCTTTTTTTTGTGGCCCACCTTAATGTTGATCCACACTGTCCACCTATGTGGGCCGCCATGATGTATATGTTATTCCACACCGTCCAGATGCCCTAGATGGTGGTACCCACTTGAGTGTTGTCTAGCACGTGAACCACCTTAATTTATGTATTTATCCCAGCCGTCCACTAACTAGACGGTGGGCCCCATCGTGAGGGATGTGCTACATCCAAACCGTCCATTCATTTGGTGAGCTCGTCCTATGGCTTGAGACTGCAATGAAGTTGATCCAAATCTTTGGTGGGCCACATGTGTGACAACCACCTTGATATATGTATTCTCCTCACCGTCCACCTGGACATGAGGCAGATCCAAATTCTGGTGGGCCACGTGTGTAGGACCCACCGTGATGTATGTAAATCCACACCATCCAGTGTCCAGGGTCTGGATGCTGGATCCCTAGACGCTGGAGCTGTTTCAAAAAAAATATATTAATATATATATATATATATATATATATATATATATATATATATATATATATATATATATATATATATATATATATATATATATATATTATGTGTCCCCATGTGGGAACCATCTGTTATGGAAAGCAAACTGGCTGGTGTACGTTTACAGCAGTAATAGCTTCTATATTAACGTCTCCAATCTGTAACATCACGAGGTGCGAGTTAAATCCCAACCATCCGTCCGCTGAGGACATGGACCCCACCACCATTGATACATGTGTTTTATATCCCACCGCCCATCCATTTTGACGTGTCCCACCAGATCTGGACGGTGGGCCCTATCTTGATGCATGTGTTCATCCATACAGTCCACCGTCCAGATAGGGACGATGGGACCCATGTGATGTATGTGGCTTATATCCTAGCCATCTGTCTACTGTTGGGATGTGAGGCCACCCTGATACATGTGTTGTATTTACCGTCCATATGTATGGACGCCAGCAAGTGGGTCTAACCATGAGGTTGCATTATATCCAGACCATTCATCCATTTTCAGCAGCATGTGGGGCCCACCCTACCCGTGCTGCACGTGTGGGATGGGACCTATCTTAACGTATGTATTATATCTCCACCATCCGTCCATCTACCGGGACAGTGGATCCCACCATGATATATGTGTTTTCCTCTAGCCATCCCACTTTTTTGGGACATGGGCCCATCCCACATGTGTGACGTGTATGGGTGGGACCCACCTTGGTGTATGTATTGAATATCCACCCCATCCATCTATCCCTAGACAGTGGTGTGGACCCCACTATAATAGTAGTGAATGTGTTTTATTACACACCATCCATTCATTTTGGATGGTGGCCCCCATTGCTGATTGACGTCAGCATACTCTGTGGGCTACCATGATGTCTATGTTAATCCACGTGATCCATTCCTTTGGCAGGACATGTGGGGCCCACCCCACACGTGTTGTACCTGTGGGATGGGACCCACCTTGCTGTATGATTTATCTGCATCGTCCATTAATTTGGACGGAGCTGTGGGGCCAACATTATGTATATGTTTTATCCACACCGTCCACTTGATCAGGACGGTGGGACCCACCTTGATTTATTTATTATAATCCACACCGTACGTCCATCTGGATGGGTGGTGTGGGATGCACCATGATATAATTGTTTCCGCCATGCCATCCAACCATGTGGGCCCACCTTGACATATCTATTTTATATCCCGTTGTCTATCCGTTTGCTAGGTAGGTGGGGCCCACTGTGATGTATTAGTGCCCCATTTGGTGGGCCCCGATGTAATGTAATTGGGGCATAGGCATGAGGCCCAATGAGATGTATTTGAGGCCCGGATATCAAGCCCCAATGTGATGTATATGCGACCCATTTGATGAGGCCTATTATGATGTATGTGTGTCCCATATGTGTGGCCCAATGTGATATATTATGACCCATTTGGCGAGGTGCACTTGATGTAATTGTGGCTCAGATATGAGACCTATTGTGATATATTTTCGGTCCATGGGATATGGCCCATTGAGATTGTATATGGCCCATTGATTCGGCCCACTGGATGTATATGAGGCCCATTGGTGTGGCCCATGTGATGTGGCCCATTTGATGTATGAGACCCTAGTGTAAGGTCCATTGAGACTGTATGTGGCCCATTGTGATTGTATGAGGCCATCAGCCCACAATACGTTTGGCTCTATGTGGGCCACTCCTTGGGAGCAATGTTGGTTAAATGTCTACATTCATGAGCGATGATGGTTAAATGTCTTAGGCCCTGTTAGGGAAATTCTCACCGATTCCGTTTGTCAAGGCCGATTCTGATTGTTGGGGTCAATTCTGATTGTCGAGGCCGATTTCAATTGTCTAAGCCGATTGTTGAGGCTGATTTTAATTATCGAGGCCGATTTCAATTTTTGAACCCGATTCCAATTGTCGAAGCCGATTCCAATTGCCGAGACTGATTGTCGAGGCCGATTATCCGGTCGATTATCGATGCTGATTATTGGTGTCCATTATCGATACCGATTATGAGTACGTGACAGCATAGCATTATGATACCTACACCTTGGAGCCCACCTTGTGTATATATTGGGCCCTATGGGGAAGTCCAGTTTATTACACGATATAGAGGGTAAGGAAGCCACTTGTTGTACTTAGACTCGGCTTTGCCCTCGGTGGGGATATTGTGATGCTCCATCACTGTGATCACATGTGGGCGGGCGCACGTGGGCAGAAACTAAGTGGGCGGGGCATGAGGACCTGAGCGAGCTACCAGTGATTGGCAAGTTACTATGCTAGCAGGCTACTTTGTACACAGTGAAGGGAGAACTTTGTCCCACATTGGGAGCATCGTCAGATGTTGTGATGACTATAAGTTGGATTCTTTCCTTAACTATCGTGCGCATTTTAAACCAGTGAGACTATCTTGATATTTGGACTAGATCCGTCGTCCTTCTATGGACCCTCATCATTCGTATGCATGTTTTGATGGATGATTGATTAAAGAAGATGTCATTGGGCTGAGATATTTATGGGACTCCTTGTGAGACGGAGTTACCCTCACATGATCGCGCGATACGCGCAGGTTTGATACATAGCCTAGATACAGCTGACGGTATTCATGAACTCATCAGGATTTGCATATTGCATTACATCCTCAGTATATGACATTTGGCTTACTATGTCTCCGCATTACATAGCTAATTTACATTGCTTCCTCAGTATATGATATTGGCTTATTATGTTTTTGCATCGTATAACCTGGATAAGGCTAATGGTATTTATGAACTTGTCATCATGTTTTCACATTAGTCCGATATTGTCACGCCCCAAACCCAAAAATCGAATTCACAGGAATTCCGATTGCCGAATCCGGTGCCGACAGCCTCCGTAGTGCCCCATTCTCATCTCCTGGTAATCATATGCCAGATTCGAATCCTAGAACTATATAAGGAGGATTTTCAGAATGATTTTTTTTATAATGGAGCATAACCACAAGTATAACCAAGTCACAAAACAACAACACCACGTATCCAGTATATCAAAAACTTTAAGTACAATGCGGAAAGAAAAATATAATATGATCAAAAAAGCTCCAAAATGGTCTGATACGCGCTCCTGCCTCAGCGCTGTTGTTGTCCAACGCTACCTGCACGCAACGGTCGTGCATAAGCTTACAAAATCTTAGAGGGTGGTGTAAGTGTGTGCCAAGGCAAACGCCAAGTGTACAATATTAGAGTAATGCGGAAGTATGTGGTAAGTCTATGAATATAATCAACCATACCAAGGCTATGTAATGCAAGGCGGGAATGCTATCGGTCATACCAAGGCCATGCGATGTGAGATATGAATGTCATCGGCCACACCGATGCAATGTAAGGCCTACATAGCTGAATGTCATATGCGAAATGCAATCTAAGCAAGTCGGTACTCATAAAGTACACATATGAGTACAGTTCCTCTCTGGATATCACCGGGGTCTAATACACTTCGCAGTGACTGCCACCTCTTTAGCTGCACAGTCAAGCAAGCCGAATAGACCTCACTATCCGCCTGACCAGTAGTCTGTCAATACCTACCCGGCTCATCAATAGCGGACTCATTTGCGAGCTGGCCAAACTCAGCCTAGCTTATAGCCCCCCCACTCAGGCGGATAAGGCCACACCCCCTTTCAACCTACCACGACACAGTGGGAGACGCGGCCTACTAATATTCGGCACTCGGGCACTCGTGTATCCACTCGGTCTAGACGTTGGATCATCTCCTGGTACTAAAAAGATTTTGAGACTTTCACCCAAGGACATCCTATGTGCCCATAGTGCTAGAACAAGTATTTTTGGTATCCAATACGGTCATCCACGATGTACCTGTGGAGCCTCAGCCCTGATGTCACTAGGGCGTGCAGTGATCAAGTCACACATATGCGAGATGCATGAATCACATCGTCAAATCATGCAGCAATTCACCGCGTACTGCGCGATCATGTGGGGCACTCTATCTCATAACGAGTCCCATAAATGATCTGCCTAATGGCGTATGCTATGATCAATCACTACTCATTTCAAGCATACATATGATGCGTATGGGCATGAGTCATGGGATGATACTAAGCATGTTATAAAGTAATGGACTACTCTTATGATGCAGATGAGCCTATACGACCTATACACAACTAGTATGGGCTTACCAGTGGGCCCTAAGGAGAGATAAAATGCAGACATTTAACTAACATTGTACTTACAATGTGGGTGTCAAACCATCATTGCTCTTAAGGCACGACCCGTCATAAAACATCATTACACAAACCATGGAGGAATCACACATTGCAATGGACCTTAGGTAACTCTTATTGGGCCTTAAATACATCAAATGGGCCATATCATATGGGCCTTTTAGTTATCAAGCAAGTGGGCCGCATTAATGGGCCTGATGTACATTGCAATGGGCTATAACCTACAGGCCTTAGATTACATCATAATGGGCCTTAGCCCATGGCCTTAGAATACATCACAATGGGCCTAATCCCATAAGCCTTATATATGTTAAATGGGCCTAATCCCATGGGCCTTATATATGTCGAATGGGCCTAATCCCATGGGCATTATATATGTCAAATGGGCTTGATCCCATGAGCCTTATATATGTTAAATGGGCGTAATCTCATGGGCATTTATATATGTCAAATGGGCTTGATCCCATGGGCCTTATATATGTTAAATGAGCCTAATCCCATGGGCATTTATATATGTCAAATGGGCCTAATCCCATGGGCCTTATACGTACACTAAGGTAGGCCTCAAAGAATGGCCACAATTAAATCAATATGGGCCCTGTACACATACCAAGGTGGGCCCACTTGAACCATAGATCTGACTCATTTTTAGCTTAAACCATAAAATAAATTTATAAAATAAATGGACGGTTTGGATGCAACACATGCATCATGATGGGGGGTCCACTGGCCGTGTGGAGAGAACACATACATCACGGTGGGTCCCACCCTGCCCATACACACGCTTCATGTAAGCCACCCCACCAGGGATCGATGTCAAGACCTCAAGTGTTGAAACGAGGTATCTCCACTCTGTCCACCAGTCCAGCGGTTGGACTGGACGTGGACAGTGGGTCCCACGTGGGGCTCACCATAACGTTTACTTTCCATCCAGCCTGTTGATAAGGCCATAAGGACCTAGATGAATAGGAAACACAAATATCAGATTGATTCAAAACTGTCGTGGGCCGAAAGGGATTTCAATGGTAGAGTTCCATCACCACTGTTTCTTATGGTGTGGGCCACCTGATCATCAAATCAAGCTGATTTTTGGAGTGGGTCCACTTCAGAGAGTGGCCCACCTTATGAACGATTTAGATGGAACATAAACATCAAGGTGGGGCCCACGTGTAGGGTCGTGGGTCCCTGCCCACAGTCCGCCCATTCGCTGGCGCGGCTGCACCCCTGACATAGCAGCAGCGTTCTGCTGCTGCATGTATCTTAGTTTTATTTTTTTATTTTTTAAAAAATCGTGTATTACCGCAGTTTTTCCATGGTAGGGCCAGCATCATGTGAATCCGACCCACCCAATAGGTCCCATAACCCATACCCAATCCATCAAGCCCAATATTGGGTATGTTTTGTCATGTAGAAAGATTCAAATGACTATAAACGGTGAAAAATTATTGTTTTGCTAAGGAATGGCCCACCAGAAAGTTGGATCAGCATCATATTTTGGATCAACGCCTAAAATAGTCTGAGGAAAGGGATGGACGGCGTGGATTGAATGCATTCATCAATGTGGCGCCTACACAAGTGATTCACCCCAATAGCTTGTAGAACCAAGCCAATATTTGTGTTTTCCTTCCACATCCAGCAACGTCCAGACGCTGGACATTTTTGAGTTTTTTCAACATATTCAAGGTGGGCCCTATTTAGGTGGGCCACCACAAGATGGATGGTGTAAGTACAATACATAGAAGATGGGCCCCACTCATGGACGGCTTCGATAAAATACTCACTCCATGGTGGGGCCCATTCAAGTGGACCACACAAACTCATCATCATCACACAAAAAAATATAAAAGAGAGGGAGAGAGAGAAAAGAGTGGGACACGCGTGATGGAGGGACCCCGACACTATGGGCCCTCCGTTTCAAGCATCCAATCATACATCAATGGGTCTCATTACATATGGGCCCTCCAAATAAAAGATCAACGGTGGAGATCCCTCTTCATCCAATATGAACGGTCTATATGACCTCTTTAATGCAAGGAAAGTAAACATCATGATGGGGTCCATGGAGAATGGCCCCATCATGGAATGATATTGATGATCAAGATGGGCCATCAGCCACATCTTAGGGTCCAAAGTGAGATCCATACTATTGATTGGTAGGCCTCACTTGACCCATCTTAAAAATATAAAAAACTAAGCTATGGAAGCACCCACCACTTAATCTTCTTGGTCCGTTGGGATGCCTATCTCCTTGTGCTTCTTTTTTATGGTGAAAGATGGAAGATGGATGACTAGGATGAGAGATCTTGGGGAGGGAAAGTGGACCACACAAACTCTCTCTTCTCTCACTTGGAAGCTTGGACGTGGGAGCCTCTTGCTTACATAGAATTGTTGAGAAATGAGAGAGAGAGAGAGATGGGATATAAGGAGTGATGGAGTGATGGAAAGTGAGTGATGGGTGATGGACATGTACTTGACATGTATGGGTGTGTAAGAGAGAGAGGGAGAGAGTTGACTTTAGTGGTTTCTTGGGGATGGGGTGAAAGGTGATGTGTACTTGACATAAAATGATTGATGGATTGATGGGTTGATTGATTGATTGATGGATTGATGGGATATGTTGTAGAGATTCTCTTGGGATTGCAACGCACGGTATTTTTTCTTGAACTGAACGTGGGTCCACATCACCTAGTCTGGGTATCGGATCGGTGCATGAGTCGTGGCGTTAGAACCGTAGCGATGGTACGGTCGCAATGATACAAGTCTCGAATTAAGCCGACTCAAATGTATAGGATACGACTTACGGTCGTGCACAACATTGATTACAGGTCGTGAATTGCCAAAATTCGACAGAAAGAATCGCGGGAGTGACGGAATAGTACGGACTAGGATACGGGTCTTACAGATATTGTACAATTTATGGCTTACCAGTATTTTCACCTTACTTTGATATTTATATGTTTAGCACTTACCTTGTGCACACACTTACACCACCCTATAAGCTTTTTATAGGCTTATGCACGATAAATACTTGAAGGTGACGTTAGGTTGCAGCAGCATTGAGCATGGAGCATGCAGCAGTCTCTTGGAGCTTTAATTTTGACATATGTATTTTCTTTCTGCATTGTATTCAATTATTATATTAGTGGATATGTGATGATGATGTTGCCTTTGTGATTTGGGTAAACTTGTGGTTATGCTTCTCTATGAGACAAATGTACGTTGGAAAATCCTCCTTGTAGGACCGAGGATCGAAATCTGGCATATGGGCACTGGGAGCCGAGAATGGGATACTCAGAGGCTGTCGACACTGGATTCGGTAATCAGAAATTTTGTGAGCTCAATTTTCAGGTTTGGGGCATGACAAGGCCCACTTCTTACCCCCTCATCTCACCATCCAACCCTTCAATCTTCATCATCCTCTATCAAAATCAAAGCTTAGGAGCTAAAGAAGAAGATAAACGGTGGGTGATTTGTAGGATTAGATTTTGTTTTGATGATGGGTCAAGTGGGGCCTATCGATTAATTGTATGGATCTCACTTTGGACCTTAGGTGTGGCTGATGGTCCACCACAATTCATATCATATGATCATCCCATGATGGGGCCATTCTCCATGGACCCCATCATGTTGTTAATTTTCCTATTACGAAAAGTCATTTAGACCTTGCATTTTTAGTGGAAAAGGGATCTCTACCATTGATTTTGATTGGTGGGCCCACATGTATTGGGACCCACTTCATGTATGTCTTGTATGAAAGGGAGAGCTCAATAGTGGCGGAGCCCTTCATTGCACGTCTCTCTCTCTCTCTCTCTCTCTCTCTCTCTCTCTCTCTCTCTCTCTCTCTCTCTCTCTCTCTCTCTCTCTCTCTCTCTCTCTTTCCCTATTGATGGCCCGCCTTGATGATGTATACGTTTTACCTCATTGTCCATTTAGCGGGTTGTATTCGCTTTCCAAACTGGGGACCCACCTTGCTGCCACATCCAGCTGGCCTACCCCGTCCGTTTAGACAGACCCTGTATGAAAGGAAATAACAAATATCAGCTTTATTCAATGCTAGTGGGCCACATGTGTGGACCCACATTGATGTATGTGTGATAGCCACACCGTCCAGTAGTTGGACGTGAGGGGCCTGCTTAATGATGTGTGGTGTCCACACCGTCCAACTAAGGATGGTGGGACCCACCAGATGCATGCATTTTATCCACTATCCAGTGGCTGGATGAGGACCCACCTGATGTAGTGATTCATCCACACCATCCAACCACGTGGACGGTGGGAATCCACCATTATATATGTGTTTTTTCACGTTGTCCATCCATCTGGGTGTGATTCACCTGATCTATGGATTTTATCCATGCCATCCATCCATCTCTGATGTGGACCCCACCGTGATATATGGGTTCTATCTGCACCGTCCGTGCAGTGGACCCCACCGTGATATATGGGTTTTATCTACACCATCCGTGCAGTGGACCCCACCGTGATATTTGTATATTATCCCACCGTCCATCTGGACGGTGGGGACCTCCAGCCACACAACTGTTGGACTGACATTAGCAAGCTCTATGGGTCCCACCAGCTAGATAGCTACTGGACTGACATCAGCAAGCTCTGTGGGTCCCACCAGCTAGATAACTGTTGTATTGACGTCAACAAGTTCTATGGATCTGTCTATGATGTATGGGTCTTATCCACACCGTCCAGATGACTAGATGGTGGGACCCACCGTTAATGTATATGTTCTATATCCACACCGTCTATTAGGTGGACCACATTATAAAACCAGTGGAGGATCGAACGTCTACCATTGAAACCCATTTGGGGTCATAGAAGTTCTGGATCAATATGGAATCTATTTTCCCTCTTAATTCAGGTCTTTGTGACCTTGTGAATAGATTGGATGGAAAATAAACATTATGGTGGGCCCCTACCTTGATGATGTGTTGTACATCACACCGTCCATCGCTGGACGGTGCTATGAGGGCGCACCATGATGTATGTATTTTATGTCCACATTGTCCATCTGCTGGGCCCACCTAATGTATGTATTTCATCCTTGTTATCCACGTGAGACCCAGGTGATGTAAGTGTTTTATTAGGGCCATCCAGACCGCTGGACGTGCAGCCCACTTGATGTAAGTGTTGTACACCCATGTTGTTCATCTGGTGCTCCCATTTGGAATGTGCCGACCCCACCCCAATATGATGCAATTGTGGCCCATTGATGAGGCCCAATATGATGTTTTTATGGGCCATTGACGAGGCCCAATATGATGTATTTGTAGCCCATTGATGAGGCCCAATATGATGTATTTGTAGCCCATTTGGTGAGGCCCAATATGATGTATATGAGGCCCATATGATGAGGCCCGATGTGATGTATATTGGCCCATAGGACGTGTCCCATTGAAATATATGAGGCCCACTGGATGTGGCCCAATGTGATGTATATGAGGCCCTTGTATGAGGCCCAATGTGATGCATGTGAGGCCCATGAGTGAGGCCAAATGCGATTTATGTGAGGCCTTTCTGTGAGGCCCAGAGCGAGGTATATGAGGACCGATGTGATGTGTGATTCCACCATGATGTATGTAATAATGTTTATGATGAGTCATGCCTTCGAAACAATGATGGTTTGATGTCCACAATGATGGTTAAATGTCCTTATTGTAACTCTCCCTAGGGCCTATTGTTAGGCCTATTCTCACTCCCCTTAGTGGGCTAACCTAAACATTGGACCCCCATAATTGTTAGGCCCATTCTTGATATAAGTAGGTTGTCTAGGCCCATCCTTAATGTGAGGAGAGTACATCATCATCATATAACATGCTTAGTATAGTTTCACAATCCATGCCCATGCGCATCATATGTATGCTTGATATGAGGAGTGATTGATCATAGCGCATGCCATTGGGCAGATTATTATGGGACTTCCTGATAGGAGGAGTTGCCCACTTGAGTGCGTGGTACGTGCAGGATTGTTGTATGGCTGGATAGTATGATTCATTCATCTTGCATTTGTGTGATATGATTTCTACATGCCCTAACGACATCGTGGATGGCAGGATTAGACACCGAAAATATTGTTACTAGCATCGGGGTGTCATAGATGTCCCTGGGTGAAAATCTCTAAACCCAATGGACCAGAGGATGACTCCAACGTCGAGACCGAGTGGATACATGAGCGCACATAGGCCGTATACTAGTAAACCATCTCTCTCACTATGTCGTGGTCAGTTAGAAGGGGGTGTGGCTTTATCCGCCCAAGGGTGGGGGCATAACTAGGCTAAGTTTGACCAGCTCATAAATGGGTCCCCTATCGATGTGTTAGGCCGATATTGGTAGGCGAATAGTGAGGTCTCTTCCACTTGCACGGTTACGCGTCCAGTGGGTGGCGATTTAGTGTATAATGTACCAGACCCCGGTGATATATATTTTCGAGATAAACTGTATTAATATGAGAATTTAGATGAGGTTTGGTATGCTTGAGTTGCACCTCACAAATGACGTTAGCCTATAGGCCTTGCATTACATAGCCTTAGTATGTCCAATAACATTCATTCCTCACATCGCATGGCCTCAGTATGGTCGATAGCATTAATGCCTTGTATCGCATAGCCTTGGTACGACTGATGGCATTCATGTACTTACCAGCATTTTAGCATTTCTCTGATATTGCATAGTTACATTTCTACCATGCCCACACACTTTCACTACCCTCTAAGCTTTCTATAAGCTTATGCACAACCGTTGCATACAGGTGACGTTAGGCCGTAGTTGAGTAGGAGAAGGACCGTACCATAGAGCTTCTGAATTTTTGTTATTATTATCACTGTATTTCCCTTTATGTGCATTGTACTTAAGTTTTGATCATAGTGAATTTTTGTGATGGTATTCTCGTTATTGTTCGTGGGTTATGCTTATTACGAATCAAATTCATGTTCAAAATTCTCCTTGTAGGATACCAGGATCGAAACTTGGTATATGAGTGCTGGGAGCCGAGAATGGGGTACTACGGAGGTTATCGACGCCGAATTCGGTGATTGAGAATTTTGTGAGCCCGGTTCCCTAATTTGGGGCGTGACATTGTACGTTCATAAATATAGTCTCTGCTCATCCAGATTCGAGTGATAACACAAACCATACTCAACAATATGATAGAGATTAATCGCCCATTCAATAATAATATTTCTAGATCTAAAATTCCAAAGATTTTTGGGGTCATCCTCTGGTGGACGGATGGTCCGAATCTCGAGAGGTATGGATCTAATTGAGTAACCGGCATAAAATTTCCTCACAACATGTTTAGTTTATTGTTCCATCACTCACAATTGATAAAGAAACACACTATTAAAAAAATAACTATAATAAAAAAACCCAACACAAGGATTTCAAATCTAAAGAAAAAGTTTGAATCACAAGAAAAGACAATGAGATACCAAAATCTTTAAGAAAATGGAGCAAAAAGTACTTACTAATAAGTAATGGAAGAGGGGTGACCAAAGGAGACACCGGTGAGCCGAAGAAGAAGAAGAAAATGAGGGAAAATGATATTCACATTTTAAGAAGGGGCAACACGATCTGTGGCTTATCAAACTTTAAATTTGTCTGACCAGATAGTCCAGTTACTCTTCGGTTAGCTAAAAAAAAATATAAAAATTTAAAATTTTAAACATAAAATAAATATAATCAAGTAAAAGAAATATTTTCTTTAAAAAGATGATTATATAAAACATATGCCAATATTAAACCTTAAATTAAAAATTTTAACACTGTCAAGCGGTTTGGTTAGAATATTTGCCAGCTGCTTTTCGGTTTGAATATATTCCGACATAATTATTTTATATTCAACAAACTCTCATATATAATGATATCTGATGTTAATATGTTTTGTTTGAGAGTGTTGAATAAGATTCTTGGATATACTAATTGCATTGGTGTTATCACGATACATATTCATTGTATCTTGATTTTTGCCATAATCATCCAACATTTTCCTCATCCACGTAAGCTAAGTACATGCATTTACTATAGTAATGTATTTCTTCTGTAGTAGATAAGGATACTAAATTTTTCTTTTTACTCACTTAGGAGACTAGACAGTTTCCAATGTAAAAACATCAACCACTAGTGGATTTTCTATCTTCTACATTTCATGCCCAATCTGCATCAATATATCCTTCTATTTTAATTGATATATCGCGAGGATATCACAAACCAAGATTAGCAGTGATTGCAACATATCTAATTATGCATTTGACAGCTGAGAAATGTGATTCTTTAAGATCAAATTAATACCTTACAAAAATATCAACACTAAATGAAATATCTGGTCTACTAGCAGTTAGATATATCAAGCTACCAATCATGTTTCAATAAAGATGAGAATCAACACTTTTACTTGATTCGTCCTTGGATAATCCAAGTGTTGTACTCATGGGAGTATTGAAATTTCTTATAGTTTTAAATTCAAATATCTTAATCAATTTTTTTGCATACTTGGTTTGGGAAATAAAATTTCCATCTTCGAGCTGCTTTACTTAAAGTCTAAGGAAATATGTTAACTTACCACCCATACTCATTTCAAACTCAGACTTCATAAGTTCTGCAAACTTAGATGATAGATTCACACATGTAGATCCAGAAATAATATCATCAACATATATTTGAACAATTAAGATATCATCAATAGATTTTTTTAACAAACAGAGATTTGTCTACACTTCCCATTCAAAAATCATGCCTGAGCAAAAATGTAGTCAGTTTTTTGTACCATGCTTTAGGGCTTGTTTCAAACCATATAAAACTTCTTAAGGATGGTACACGTGATCAAGAAGTTTAGGATCTTCAAAACCTTTAGGTTGTTCAACATATATGTCCTAATTTAAGTTATCATTTAGAAAAGCACTCTTGACGTCTATTTAATATATTCTAAAATTCTTATAGCAAGCAACAAAGATAAACAGTTTAATTGATTCAAGGTGAACAATCGGTGCAAAGGTTTCATCATAATCAATTCCTTCTATGTGAATTTTCATTCATTACCTTTAATTTGGACTTAAAGGATTTGAGGACTATAAACTTGTTCTTCAAAGCTTTAAAATTTAGCTCATATGTTTGAAGAGATCCAACCAATTCCTCGACCTTCATTTTATTAGCATATCTCAATTCTTGTATAGCAGTAACCTTGGAATTGAACCTTTTAGGGAGTGATTTTCGTATTTTTATACAAACGTTGCTTTCAGAGATACTTTCTCTAGGACCTCACATAGAATTAACCATGCCATTTAGTTTTGTATAGAAGTTCATGAATGTCTCATTTTCTTCCATATGAATTTTCTCAAATTTAATTGTGAGGATTTGGATCTTAGATTTTTTTTTCACAATATTAGTTCCCTCATGGGTCATTTCAAGTATGTCCCATGCTTGTTTTGTCGTTTTACATGAAATGATTCTTTTGAATTCATCTGGTGAGATGGCACAAGTTATGGCATTCAAGGCTTTTGCATTAGCACTACTTTTACTTTTCTAAGTATTTTTCCATAAGTTGTAGGCTAATTCTTTTACAAATCTGGTTTTATCCTCTGCTATTACTTCCATCATAGGAGGGGACTATTGAATCACAGTATCTTACCACACACTTTCATCTATAGATTTAATGAAGATCCTCATCTAGGCTTTTCAATATGAATAGTTCGAGCCATCAAAGGAAAGTGGCCCGGATATGAATAAGCTCTCAAATTTTGATATCTATAGCTCCAAATCTAAATCTAGGAAGTGAATCCAATCAAGAGCAACCTACTTTAATACCACTTGCTAGTGGAGCTAGCAATGTCCTAATAAGACTTAACAACCAATTTTTATTAAAACAATAACCAATTTTTATTAAAACAATCTTAAAATTAAATTTAGAACAACAATTAATATTTAAATATTGATTTTGATTGAGTTGTAGGACAACTTGAAATTGCGATTTAGATCGTTGTAGTAGAAGTATGGAATAGTCTAAGAGTCCTAGAGGGGGGTGAATAGGACTTTTCAAATATTTTACCTATTTAAAAATCCTAATTGTTTAACACAAACTACTTAGTACTTTAAATTAAGCAAGCCAACTTAACTCTAAAGGCTTCCAAGCCAATAGAGGATCTAATCACATATGCTATTTAAGATAAGCAAATTAAGTGACTAGCCTATAGTATAGTGAACATGTGTGTATGAGATATTGTACTTATCAATCCTTGGCATTCATCTAATCATGCATATATACTTAAGCATTCAAACACATAAGTATAATAAAATAGATGAGCAAATATCAATTCCAAACACAGGCATGTATAGTGGTTCAGCTATTTGCCTACTCCACTCTCGACAACCGCACTCTCTCCTAGAGTGTGTTAGATTTCACTATGAATGGTTTTAAATCAGGTTCACCATTAATCTTTACAGCCCTATGCAAAGGACTCAACAATTTATGCTCTTCACACGAGCAAATGTCATCCTACACTAAGAACCTACGTTTAGGCCCCACAACCAAGGTCCCACACTAGGCACCTCTGTTTAGGCCGACTGGCTAAGGTCCCACACAAGGCACCTACACGAGTTTATTGATAGTAAACTCATAGCCTCAATCTTACATGAGGATAGAGACTAAACTTTTAGACCCTTAATAATGACACTTATTATTAGTGCACCCACCATGCACTCGTATTTGTCATACGTGACTAGTTGTATCGAGTAGTTGGATGGGTCCTTGGAAAAAGAAGACCGACAATGCGTTGAGGGTCAAATATTGCATATTATCCCCCATTTATATCTTGGTTTTATGAACATGATAATGTTTAATGGTCTATTTTATACATGTTTTTGTTACAAGGTGAATCAAGCATAGTATCACCCTGATTGCTACAAGTGGATCCTTAGAAACCCTAATTCCCACCTTTGAATTCTTAAGTTTCTAATTAAACACTTCACAATTACTTTCCTTTATTCCCAATTTAGATTTAGATCTTCTCCTATTTTTTATCATAGTTACTTTTAGAATACACATGAGATTAGTCCCTCTAGATTCGGCCTTGGTCTCATTGAGATTATTACTACATCGCGACCCTACACTTGGGGTTATGAACATGGTGCAACTAGAGCAGAAGCACAAGCTAGAAGTTCAAGAAAAGAAAAGCTTTTATTATCTAGATCCTACTTATAGATGATCATAACCCAAATAGGAAAACCCTCTTAGATCATTTAAATAAAGCCATTATAACCTTATAAGTTTCATCATTATAGAGTTGGCTTTGAGAAAGTTCAAGTTGTTAAATGAATCATAGGACAAGTAATTAAAACAGGAAAATCTGTCCTAATTCGGCAGGAGTAGGTGCTACCGAATGACACTTTCGGTAGTACCAAAGATACCTTCGGTACCATCGAAAGTGCTCAAACTAGTCCAACAGCTTTCAAAGATAATTCGGTACCACCGACTCCTACCAATGTACAAATTTTGGTTCCACCGAAAGTAGTAAAATACGTCCAACAACTTTAGGATCTATTTCGGTACCACCGAGTGATATTTCGGTGCTACCGAGTGAAATTCGGTACTACCGAAGGTTCACTCGGTAAAACCAAAAACTAGCCATTTTATATCCATTGGGACCTTTTCTCTATAAATATATGACCCAGAACTTTGTGAAAAGTGTAGATTTAGGCATTTTAGAGTCCCTAGGTTGTCCTAAGCTTTAATCACTCATCTTAGACTCTATCTACATAAGATTCATGTTCTTTTCATTATGATTCATTATCTCAATGAACATTCAAAGCTCGCTTTAATGAAGAACATGATCTCAAGCCTTCACTAGAGTATTGAGACCAAACCTATAGGTATATCCTTAGTCTCAACCATACTCCAGTGCATCCATCAGTTGAATCTCTTAGGAAATCCATTCATAACCTTTTTTTTAGATTACCTTAGTTACCTTAATAGGAACATCATATGCAAGGTTCTTGATCGTGAAGTTGACACAATAGGCAAACCACAACATAGCGATCGGGGGAGCATTGGTGTAACATCCCGAAAATCGGGGGGTCGAGCAAAAACCCAACTCCCGAGTTTCAAAATATTATTTATGCAACATAGATATGTATGATTGAATGTTGTCTGTGATAATGTATTAAACATAAGTGAGATTAAGCTAGAACAGCATATCATACCCCAGAGACAGTTAAATTAACAAGCGGAAGACTGTGATAGTATGTATAACATATATAAACTGTCGTATGTCTCCACAGTGTGAACATGTTACCAGGTTATATACATACATGTATACTCCAAAAGTAAACCAAAAGGATATACATGAGTGTTCTAAAAATATAAAATGACAAGTGTTAAGGTATCTAATCAACCTCCCTATAATCCCGTCAATCAGAACACGCATAAAGGAGGAATCCTCCTCCTCATCATCAAGTCCAGCTCCGCCTCGCAGGCCGCGCCATCATCTGCAATCACAATAGGGACTGGTGGGTGTCCGAAAACACCATCCCGTAACGTGGGAGTGAGTGATCAACTCAGTGGGATAAGAGAGCAGAGATTAGCATGTTATCAAATCAATCATGCGCTAATAGTAAAGCAGTAAATCAAACAATCCTAATACTGTTGTTAATGCAATATGACATGACGTGATGTATGCCCTCATCGACGATCTCCCTCATACGGCACCATCTTACGACCGCGGCATGCAATCGACCCTCAAGTGCTCCACATCTTCCAAGCACATGCAATGGTATGGTGATATGATTATCAAGTTATTATTAGTCCATTTCATACAGAAATATTGAGAAACTAAGGTTCTTCCCTTATATCAATCCCAACACAGATCCTGTCTAGGGTCGTCACTCCTAGTAATCTCATACGATATATGTTTTGTAGGTCGCTGCAAGGGCTGTCAGGGCTGTTGCTAGCACTCGTTGCACCGCTTCCCCATCACCTTATCAATACAAGCCTACTGTACTCTACTACTACTGAAGGGTCGTCGCCTCCCGTAGACTCAGAATACGCTCGCGGTCACTACAAAGGGCTGTCAGGGCTGTTGCACGCACTCGTTGCTCCGCTCCCCCATCACCTTATCAATGTAGGCCGACAGTAAGAATATAGTGTCCCATACCACCATAATCTGCTCACGAGTCATAAGCGTTCACTGGTCACTACGGGGAGGTTTGTGGCCCCAGCGTAGGCCGACAGCTAGACCACGGTGTCCCATACCACCATGCCCAGCTAATGAGTCTTTGTGGATCAAGGTATCATGGTTAACAGGGTTTACAATGGTAAGTTCAGTACCCTAGGTTCAAGCAGTTATGACTCATGCAGGGTGAACATACAACGGCCAGTCGGGTTACTTGACGGGCTCGACTGGCACGATCGCATCTCAAGTTGAACGACATGAAGTGCGTAAAACACTTCGTGTGGCCTAACCACTGCCGCCAACTCCAAAACACGGCTCGCGTTCATCGACGCGTCGTTCGTGGCCAAGATAAGCCAACCACGAATTCGCTCGGTTACCGACTGCCTGGACTAAGTATAGTCCCAAACAATCATGGCATCACATCAGCATTCATGTAAGAGTAATGGAAATGAAATACAACCATGTGAGCATGTTAACACATGTTATAACGTACAACTTAAGTAAATCATCCTACACATGTCTTTCACACATATAATGAAATTATGCATATTGCCAACATATAGGAAATCCTCTCCATTAGCCTATTAATTGAGAATTCAATCTCAAACTAAATCATAAGGAAATCATCAAGTACATGTTATAGCATACCACTTAAGTGCAACATCAAGCATATGCATTTCATACATATAATGAAATCATACATATGGCTAACATGTAGGAAATCATTTACATCAGCATATTAATTGAGAAATCAATCTCAAATTAATTCATAACACCATTTAATTCAATACATACTAATACAAGCATTTATACAAACACTTACACTACACACTTGAGTCTACATATAGTATGTCGACCCGAAATGCGCATTTAGGCGAATCTCTTCGCCAAACTAATTATGCACGCATTCCTAACATTCTAATGCGACAACAATTCATGTCAATCACATCAGCAAAATATGAATGAAAACAGTACTTCCTACAAATGACTAAAATGCCCTAAATCTCATATTCTTCGTTGATTTTCGAAACAGGAAACGGACAGCATGTTGTACATGTCAAACGGTGTTGCCGTCAAGAATCTACTATTAAATGACATTGAAAGTGTTAAAAACAGTCAATCAAAGCGTCTAATATCCGCACCTTGTCTCTTATAAACATGTCGTTTCGAACGGAGTGTATACGCTTCGTCTACGGCGACTAGACAACCTGATTTACAAGATCTATTAGCTATTTCACTATGGAACCAAGGAATCAGCAAATCAGCAACTATTAGGGTTGTTTTCTTACCTAGAAATGTAGAGAAATCACCGGCAAAGTGATTGGAGCGCGTGGCTTTACCACTTGCAGCACGTGGCACAAGCAGCAGGGAAAACTCTCCCACCTTCTCCCACAAACTCTCACCTTTTCTCTCTCCCAATCTAGGGATTTTTGTAAATTCGGATGGGAGAGAGGAGTGAGGGTTTCAAGCCCTTTTATAGCCTAAAACATGCCCAAAATAGGCTTGGGAACAATGTTTACTTGATGCCTAACCAAATCGGGGCTGTTTCGGTCCAAAAGAGCATTTCTGGAGGTTCCCTGGCCAAATGCGGTCGGACTTAAGCTCATGCATACTAGATCTAGCGTACATCAAGTTTTCAGTCCGGCAGGGTTCGCAGATCACGCGTGGCGGTCCAGTTTCAGTTCAGCGGTCACCGCACGTAGATCAGGCCTACAAATCTCATGATATAAAATAGAAATTTTTCCTGATCCGAGGGTGTGATTTGGCTGAATTCTGACGGTCAGAACGCTTAATACTGACACGTCAAGTCGTGTGCCAGATTTGAATTTCAAATTCTAAATCTGTCCCTATTCGCACTCTCTTCGGTCCGGGCTCAATGAAATAGCCTGTGTTTATCGGTTGGACTTGATTTTTGAAATGATTGTCAAGTCCAGCAAAGCGGTTCTAACGGTCTAAGATAGGAGGTATCAGACTTTCGACGCGCGGTCTAGATCTAATATAAAATTTCAAAGTGGTCTAGAGAACAAACCGGCTTAGAGTTTGATCCAAGGTTATAGAGTATTATGGAGTCATACGTTCTACTCGATTTGGGTCTTGTAGAACGTATTTAAAGTGATCAGGGACTGTTTCCCAGCTACTCTAGCGTTGCGCTAGCTAACTTATGCTTAATTTCTAAAGGAATTAATCCTAAGTGGTTTCTTTGGCTATGGAATTGGGTTCTGAGCGATTTTTTAGGTGTTTTAATTGACCCATTGCCTAAGGACATCTAATCCCAGGTTAGCCAAAATTCGGGGTGTTACAATTGGGGAGCTGATTCAAGCTAGAAAGAGCAAAGATCAAGCAACTCAAGATAAGTTACAAAAGAGGACTCAATCTGACAAGTAAGTGTCATTGTTAAGAGTCCACAAGTTAGTCTCTAACCCTTAGTAGGATTGAGGTTAAGAGTTTTCTATAAACAAACTTGTGTATGTTCTTAGTGTGGACCTTGGTCAGTGTGCCTAAACGTATGTTCCTAGTGTGGGACCTTGTCCCGTGTGCCTAAAATGTAGGTGCCTATTATGGGACCATGGCTGGTGTGCTTAAATTTAGGTGCCTAGTGTGGGACCTTAGCCATGGGGCCTAAACGCAGGTGTCTATTGTGGGACCTTGGTTGTGGGGCCTAAATGTGGGTTCCTAGTGGTGGACTTTTGCTCGTGTGAAGAGCATGAATTGTTGAGTCCTTTGTGTAGTGTTCACAACCCCAAGTGTAAGGTCGCGATGTAGTAATAATCTCGGTAAGAACAAGGTCGAATCCAAAAGGACTGAAACTTATACGTTTCTGAAATTAACTAGCAGTAGAACTCGAAGAAGATATGAAACTAATTCTGTAGTATTTGAGAGAGTAGTTGTGAATAGAGTAATTAAAACTAAGAATTTAAAGGTGAGAACTAGGGTGTCAAGGATGCACTTGTAGTGATCAGGGAGACCTCTTGCTTGATTCAAGTAACACAATTGGAATTGGAGTCCTATTCTATCCAATTGGAAGATATATCAATAAAAACCAAATTCGAACTTTCATTGATCTAATTCTCAAAGGAGGAGAATTGTGATACTTGGAAGTGATTCCATCACCAAACCATGCCCATGGGATGATGGCTGACAATAATATTTACCAATTCCACAATCTTAAAGTAAGGAAAATAAGATACTCAAAGCTATTACAAATCTACTGTAATTTAAGTCACAATAAATCATTAAAAACTTAAAGTATTCATTTAAAATCAAATTAGAGTAAAAGAAGGTTCAACATAAACATGAATTGAAGCAAGAGAAACATCTCATCATGCTACAAGCTTCACCTCTTAGCCTTAGCTAAGAGGTTTAGTCAAGCATAGACATGATTGGATATAAAACCCTAAAAGAAAGCATGGAAACAACTAAAGAAGAAGAAAAACTCTTGACAACGGCTTCTAAACCCTTTTGCTCCACTCCTTAAACCGTAGAAGTTGCCTAGGAACATCCTAGAGAATCCTATTTATAGTTGTGGAACACCAACTTTCGCACCTAGTTAGAAAACTTTAGAAACTGCCTCAATTTTACGCAATTTGCTAAAATAGATTTCGCAGTTTTCCAAAATAGACTTCAATCTGCGTAATTTCACAAAATGATCCAGAGTTTCAGAATATGCTTTTTCAAGATGATTTCAAGATTTCTTTTCTTCAGTTCAAATCTTTGATTCTCTTCATTCCTTGGTTTTCTTCGATCTTTGGCATGTAAATTCTTCAATCTTTGTAACGCCCTAAAAATTGGGGGTCGAGCAGAAACTCATCTCCCAAGTTCCAACGCATTACTTATGCAACATAGATAATGATGATTGAATGTTGTTCATATTATTGCAGTAAACATGAGTGGGATTAGACCAGAACAGCATATCATACTCTAGAGATAATTAAATTTTACAAGCAGAAGACTGATAAATATATAAAATGTATAATTTATTGTAAGTCTCGAAGTGTGAACATGTTACCAGGTTAATTATATACATGTATACTCTAAAAATGAAAAAAAAAAGAATATACATGAGTGCTTAAATAAAATGCAAAATACCAAGTGTATTGGCATCTAATCAATATCCTTATAACCCCGTCGATCAGAACCTGCATATAAGAGAAATCTTCCTCAACATCATAAAGTTCAACTCTGCTTCACAAGCATCGCCATTATCTGAAACTAAAATAGGGACTGGTTGGTGTTTCAAACACCGTCCCGTAACTTGGGAGTGAGTGATCAACTCAGTGAAATTATATAGTAAAGCTTAACATGTTATCAATTCAATCAAGCAGTAATGATAAAGCAGTACAATCAAACATAACCTAAATACTCTTGTTTATGCAAGAATGATATGAGGGGATGATGCATGCCCTCACCACAATCTCCCTTTACGATCTTCATCTTACGGTCGTGCATGTCAGTCACTTCCTCAGTGCTCTACACCAACGCCAACAGCACATGCAATGCAATGTTATGAGCATGATTACCAAGTTCTTATTTGTCCTTTTTATACAGTAGGATTAGGAAGCTAAGACACCTCTTTTATATCAATTTCTAAACACTGATCCTTTCTAGGGTCATCAGTCCTAGGAAATCTCATACGATAGTACTGTTCTAGATCGCTGTAAAGGGCTCGTCATCAATCAATACAGGTCTAGTTATATCCTAGATACTACAATAAGGCTCGTCGCCCATATGCAGTGTCAGGATATACTCGAGGTCACTACAGAGGGCTCATCACCAATCAATGTAGGCTGACAGCACGAATATAGTGTCTCATACCACCATAATCAACTCACGAGAGTAGGGTGCTCACTGGTCACTATGGGGAGGCTCGTCGTCCCAGCGTAGGCTGACAGCTCGACCACGGTGTCCCATACCACCATGTCTGGCTCATGAGTCTTAAGGGATCACGGTACCAAGGTTAACGAGATCTTCACTAGTGAGTTCGGAGCCTTAAATTCAAACAGTAGCGACCAAATATAGTGAAATACATCGGTCAATCGGGTTAGTTGATAAGCTTAACTAGGCTAAGCGCACGTTGAGTTGATTGACATGGAATGCATAAGCACTCCATGTTGCCTAACCACTGTCAAACATCCCAAGCACAACTCAGATTCGTTGAACACATCCTACGTGCCGAAGACAACCTCAACCACCATTTGAAGAACGGTTACCGATTACCTGGACTGTAGTATAGTCCTAATTACATACAAGCTTAATAACATGCATTTGATTCATACCCTACATTCATATGAACATTTATGAAATATAACTTAAACATAAATACAGTACATGGAGGAAATCATACACACAGTTAACATGAATAAGTTAAGCTAAACAGTTCATGGAGGAAATCATACACACAGGTAAGGTGATTGAGATTCATATCTCAATATCCTCAAAATCATGCTCTTACTAAATACTGACTCATTCAGGCATTTTTTACAAACACTTGGACTACACTATTCAACATACATCACATATGTCGACTTCAATACATATTAGGGCAAATCCTTTCACCTAAGAGTTGCCACATACATATCAATCACATATCTACGACAAATAATCATGGCAATCATAACAACAATTTCCATACATATACGGGTATTCTAACATATACATGAAATACTCAATTTATAACATAGGTTATACATATACGTAAATCAAAATGGATAGCACGTTTAGCATGTGTAATAGCATCCTAGGCAAGAATAAATCATTATCTATCATTGAAAGTCTTGAAAATCATAACCTAAACGTATATAATCCGCACCTTAAACCAGAAAACGTGAAATAGATATGATTCAGACGATAAGTCTTCGTCAACGGCGGATACGCTACCTAAGGCATGAAACAGGTTAGCTACAACTTCACTCGAATGATTCAAAGCTTCAAAATAGGTTAGGGTTTGCTCAACTTGCCCAAGAATAAAATCAGAATCGCCGGAATAACGATTCAGATACGCAGGATCGATACGTAGAAGAACTGGGAAGAATCCCAAGAAGAAATACCAGGTTCTCTCTTACTTTCTCTCTCTTCTCTATCTTAAATTGGCTAGGGTTGGAAATTCGTATGGGATTTGGGAATGAGGGTTTAAGGCCTTTTTATAAGCCTAAAATCGATGGAAATAGCCCTAAGGCAAAGGTATACTTAGGTTATAACTAAATCAGGCTCTTTCTGAGCCAATGGAACACTTTTGGAGGTCCTCTTATCAAATGTGGTCAAACTTAAGCTCCCTAGTATTGGATCTTAAGCAATTTAAGTTTTCAGTCCGATTGAATTTTCAGATCGTCCATGGCGGACCAGTTTCAATTCAACGGTGACTGAAACTCGACCAGGGCCTCAAGTGCTTTGACATGAATGGGCCACCTTCCCTGATCCGAGGGTGAATTTGGAGCAAAAACCAACGGTCAAAATGCTTAGAAATAACGTGCAAGCGACACGTCTCAGATTACTTAAAATCATATTTAATTTCTTTAAAATCTACACTTTCTCACACTCTTCACTCAGGGCTCAAGGAAATCATCTTAGGACATCGTTTGGGCTTGATTTTTGAAATGAAAGTCAAGTCCAACCAAGCGGTCATAATGGTCTAAGTTCATCGCTCTCAGACTTTCGACATGCAGTCCAGGTCCGATACGAAGTTTCACGATACTCCAAGAGCAACTGGGTTTAGAGATTGATCCTAGGTTTCTAGGTAATGTAGCATTGGCGGTCCTAATCATTTTGGGTCTTATAGTTCATATTAAAAGTGGTTCAAGCTAATTCTACTGAGTATTCAGTTTAGTACTTAACCAAATTCTACCCTAATTATGGCAGAATACGGTCCTAGGGCCATTCTATTCTCTGTTTTGGGCACTTCTAGTTATTATATTATTTTAATTATTTTTCTAGTAGTTCATCATCAAGTTTACCCCATCTTCACCAAATTTAATGAGATTTTGTATTGTAGAAAAATTCTAAAAATTCCAGAAGCAGCAGTTGTCCAACAAGTGATTTTCGGACAGTTATCACAACGACCTACTTTAAACTATATTAAATATTTTATTATATTTTTCACATATTTTTTTATAAAACTAGACTCATTTAGCTTCAATCATATTTTTCACATATTTTTTTATAAAACTAGACTCATTTAGCTTCAATCTGGTTTTTGAATCAACTAAATTGAATTATAACGAGGGAGATATGATTTTTAAAGTTTGATAAAACGCGCAGAAAAAATGTAAAAACCGGGTTGCCTGACCGTTGTATGGACGAGGCCTCGCCGATCACTGGACTTTTTGGTGAGGGCTCGCCCCAGGGGTGAGGTCCTCCTCCCCCCCCCCCCCCCCCCCCCCCCCCCCCCCCCCTCTCAGGATGTCGGAAACATGTGGGACCCACCTCAGGTCCCCCCGAATTGAGCAGTTTGGGCCCATGAGTCCGTCGAGGCATTTATCAGGTCTCATTTACAAACTGAAATGAGTTACACGACGTACAGTATATGATTTTGGGGTAGGAGAAGCTAATATATCTAAATAACCTATCTACATCATGAGATTCCAAAAATTCAATAATTAAAATCTCATTTTATTTATGTATGTACCATTTATACTAAGTTTTAGTTTAAGTATAGTTCTTCACTATTTAAACTTTAGGATTTGTGTCTAATATGAAAGTACTTGGAGAAATTTGAAGAATGAGGGGGTGAAAGGTGAGATTTCGAAAGAAATGGGTTGAAAATTGATTTTTTTAGACTTTGGGATTGATCTTTGAGAGTGTTATGGTTGACCCATTGCCTAAGGACGTCTAACTCCAAATTGGTAAAAATTCGGGGTGTTACAATCTTGGTCTCTTCAGATCCATCCCTTGCCTTGGTGATTCATGAGCATCAAATCTATACTTTTAGCACCATTTTCAATCCAAGCTCTTAAATTTACATTGCAACACAAACATGAGTAAAATAGAACATTAAGCATTATCATGTTCATAAAACTAAGATATAAATAGAGGGATAATATGCAATATTTCACCCTCAACACAATCCTTAACTAGCATTTTGCTAGTCCCGAGCAAAGTATGCGAAAAATATTTCAAGAACCGCATGATAATTTCTATAAGCTCAAGTGGTTTAAAAGAAAACAATCCAAATAATAGAATTCTAAAATACATCAATGTTGTGTATTACCTTCTCCTAAACTCTAGCACTTGGTAAGTTTTATAATCAAGTTCAACGCATTAATCCTCTAATTAGAATAATTCCAAACATTGAGTTCCATATGTGAAGGTTCAATTCTTCACTTTCATGATCAAGTTCAATGCATTAATCCTCTAATTAAACTCTAGCACTTGGTAAGTTTCATAATCAAGTTCAACGCATTAATCCTCTAATTAGAACAATTCCAAACATTGAGCTCCATATGTGAAGGTTCAATTCTTCACTTTCACGATAACATTAATAATTAAAAGAGCATTCAGGACAACCAAAACTTGGCTTGAACTTTTATTCCTTCAGCTTTTGATTTTTCCATCGATGTCTTTCACGTTATGTCAACCTTTTTAAAGATCTTTAGTAGGTGGCTTTTTCAAACATAACTATTTTTTAATTGGGTATTATTATTATTATTATTTATAAACATGATGAATAAATTTCCTAAGTTAGTTCATTTCATGCTAAATAATCACCAAGTTAACAATTCAATATTGACTGAAGCTTTAATGTGACAGCTAGATGTGGTATGTGAAATCATGACTCGATCAATGTTTAAAACTTCTACTCATGGATTAATAACTTGAACTTAACTTTGAAATCTCTAAGTAACTGAATCTAAGGGATATAAATCATCAACATTAAGCATCTTATACTTCTATTTAAAAAAAATAAAAATAAAAAAAATTCTGCACTTTTTTCTGCAATTTTTGCTCAAAGACTAGGAGAACAACTGATTAGGTGACCTAATCCCCCATCCTCAACCTAAAATTTACATTGTCCTCGATGTAAAAGAAATAAGCATGTAATGTAAGAGAGGCAACGAAAAGAAAAAGGAAGTGATGGAAAATATAGTACCTGAAGAAGGAATTTTAAGGCTTTTCCAATGATCTCAGTACGAAGATGGGTTAGCACAAAAGACTCGAACAGAGAATAATCAAACTATCCTAAAATAACGGAAAGAAAACTATCCTAAATAGCGAAAAATAGTAAACTTAACTACACCTCTATCAGACTAGGAGGTCAATCCTGGTAAACAAGATCATTCAGAGGTATGGACATGTCCTCTGAATTAATTTTTTCAACAAATAGCTTTAAGCGGTGTCCATTCACTTTGAAATCATTGCCACTGTTTAAATTCTGAATCTCAACGGCCCCATGAGGATAGACATTAGTAACAGTGAAAGGGTCGATCCAACAAGATCTGAGTTTACCCGAAAGAGATGTAATCAAGAATTGTACAAAAGGACCTTTTGACCTGGCATGAATGATTTTTGAAGAACGTATTAGTCATGAAACACCTTCATTTTGTCCTTATAAATTCTCAAGTTCTCGTATACATCATTCCATATTTACTCAAGTTCATTCAATTGAAGTTCGTGCAGCGAGCCAGCATTATCCAAATTAAAGTTCAGATTTTTAATTGCCCAGTAGGCCCTATGTTCCAACTCCACAGGTAAGTGGTAAGCCTTCCCATAGATAAGTTTAAAAGGAGACATTCCAATAGGAGTTTTAAATGCAGTACGGTAAGCCCATAAAGCATCGGTTAAGCGGATTGACCAATCCTTGCAGTTAGAGTTAACAGTTTTTTCTAGTATGTGTTTAATTTCCCTATTGGAAATCTCATCTTGCCACTTCTTCGTGGATGGTATGGAGTGCTCACTTTGTGAGAGAAGCCATATTTCTTCATTAAATTTGCGAATGGCCTATTGCAAAAGTGTGATCCTCCATCACTAATGATGGCTCAAAGCGTTCCCAATCGGGAAAGGGTGTTTTCTTTTAAGAATTTAATGATGGTTTGATGGTCATTGTTTCGGCATGGGATCTCTTCGATCCACTTAGTGACATAGTCTCCTGCAAGCAAAATATATAAATTTCTAAAGGATTAGGAGAATGGTCCCATGAAATTAATACCCCAACAATCAAATGCTTTTATGATAAGAACGAGGTTTAAAGGCATCATATTTCTACGAGACAATGCTCTCAATTTCTGACAATGCTCATAAGCTTTGCAAAACTCATTAGTATCCCTGAACATCATAGGCCAATAAAAGCAGTACTTCAAAATTTTAGCTGTGGTCTTTTTAGTAGAAAAGTGACCACCACAAGCTTAAGAGTGACAAAAAGAGATGACACTATGGTGTTCATTTTTTAACACACATCCCCTTCAAATTTGGTCTGTACAATATTTGAATAAATACAAATCATCTCAGAAGAATTTGCGTACCTCGGCAAAGAATTTCTTTTTATCTTACGCATTCCAATGTGTCGGTGTGGAACTTGTGGCGAGATAATTAGCAATATCCGTGAACCAAGGTAATTGAGAGACTTTAAATAATTATTCATCAGGAAATATGTCATTTATATGTGTCGTCTCAAGGGAATCAGAGAGATCAAGGCAAGAAAGGTGGTCAGCCACTAAATTTGCTACTCACTTTTTATCTTTTATTTCTAAAATAAATTCCTAGAGTAGAAGGATTCATCTTATCAAGTAGGGCTTAGCATCATTCTTAGAAAGAAGATACTTGAGCACTACATGATTTGTGTAGATGATAATATTAAATCCAATCAGGTAGGACCTAAATTTGTTCAAAGTGAATACACGGCTAAGAGTTCCTTTTCCGTAGTTGGGTAATTCACTTAGGCAGGATTTAAGGTTCAACTTGCATAATGTGTAACATAGGGCCTCTTATCTTTTCTCTAACTTAATACCACCCCAAGAGCATAGTCAAATGTATCGCACATAGGTTCAAAAGGGATGCTCCAATCAGGTGGCTGCAAATAGGTGCGGTGGCAAATATGCCCTTGAGCTTAAAAAAGCTTCCTGGCATTGCTCAGTCCACTCGTATGGTATATCCTTTTAAAGTAGATTACATAAAGGATGAGAGAGGTCACTAAAGTCCTTTATGAATCTTCTATAAAATTCAGCGTGTCCTAAGACGGATCGCACGTCACGTATGTTCTTAGGTAGAGGTAAGTTAGAGATAAGTTCTATCTTAGCCTTTTCTACCTCAATTCCTTTAGAAGAAATGATATGTCCCAGAAAAACATATCGCTTCAACATAATTTTTAAAATTTTTAAACATTTGCTGAAGGATGGACCAAAGACCAAAAAGTCATCCATGAAGACCTCTAAATATTCTCTTACCATATCAATAAAAATACTCAACATACATTACTGAAAAGTGGCGGGGCATTACATAATTCGAATGGTATCCTTCGGTAAGCAAAGGTGTCGTGAGGACATGTAAATGTCATCTTTTCCTGATCTTCAAGGGCTATCTCAATCTAATTGTAGCCCAAATAGCTACAAGGTAAACAGTAGTAGGAATGACTAGTTAGCCTTTTCAAAATTTAATCGATGAAAGGCAAATGAAAGTGGTCTTTCCTTATGACGGTATTCAACTTCATATAGCCAATGCACATTCTCCAACCGGTAGTGATCCTAGTTAGCATGAGTTCATTGTCGGAATTGGCTACGATGGTGATTCCTAACTTTTTAGGAACCACCTGAGTTGGGCTCACCCATTGACTATCGGATATTGGGTATATGATACCCACATCTAATAGCTTAAGAATCTCAACCTTAACCACTTCCTTCATATTTGGATTTAGTCTATGTTGTGGTAACTGGTAGGTCTTCGTATTATCCCTAAGATGAATGTGGTGGGTACAAATCAAAGGGTCAATTCCCTAAAGTTCGCAATCGATCATCCAAGGGCTTCTTTGTGCTCAATGAGAGTAGAGATAAGCGTACTCTCTTGTTCGTACTCCAGGTGGGAAGAAATCACCACCGGATGTGTCTCATCTTGACCTAAATAGATATATTTCAAATCAGAGGGTAAAGGTTTTAGGTCAAGCTTTAGTGCCTTGAGGTTAGCTAGTAGAGGCATTACATTGGTTTGGGGCAATTATTCAAATTGTAGCCTCCACCGGTTAACTTTAAGTACTAGCATAGTATCAAGCATGACACTTGTCTCCTTAATTGTATCATCATCCAAATCATGGGAGTGTGTCAAGCGCGTCTTTAGAGGGTTAGAGGATAAGGTCATTAGGGTTCTATCTTC
This sequence comes from Magnolia kwangsiensis, assembly GCA_037074715.1. Lineage (NCBI taxonomy): Eukaryota > Viridiplantae > Streptophyta > Magnoliopsida > Magnoliales > Magnoliaceae > Magnolia > Magnolia kwangsiensis. Next base: position 73,551,202 of record CM073584.1, read on the forward strand.
TACGAACGAATCAATCATGTTAACGTCGTAGGTATCATCATCATCCTCCGCCTGTTTACTCATATTGAAGAAAATATTGAGCACTAATGTCATATTCCCAAAAGAGAGATTCATGACTCTATTCCTGCAATTTATGTAGCAAGGAATGGGCGACCAATGATGAAAGGAATTTGAGTGCTCATGTCCACTATGGGTTGAGTATCTAGGACGATAAAATCTACTGGGTAGTAGAATTTGTCAACCTAGACCAACACATCCTCTATCACCCCTCTCAGTACATGAACTAAGCGATTAGCAAGTTATAATGTGGTCCAGGTGGGTTTTAATTCACTTAGACCTGGTTGTTCATAGACTGAGTATGGGATCAGATTTACGCTCGCTCCTAAGTCAAGAAATACATGCTCAATCCAGTAATTCCTAATTACACAAGCAATGGTTGGGCTAGCAGGATCTTTGTACTTTTATGGCACATCTTGCTTTAGAATGGCACGCACTTTTTCTCTTAGGAAGATTTTCTTTTAAATATTTTGTCATCTTTTAGTTGTATACAAGTCTTTCAGAAATTTGGCACATGAAGGTATTTGTTTAATGGCATCCAGTAGTGGAATGTTGACCTTCACTTGTTTCAGCACCTTTAAAATGTCCTGAGAGTTAGAAAGAGGTTTTGGTGCAATTAACCATTAGGAAAATTGAGCAATTGGCTTGCCTTAGTTCTGGTTCTAACTCATATGGAGTGTTGTTAGGTCAATCAGTTTCATCTATTTTCGAGTCCTTAGACTTTTCAGCCCTTATCTATTTTTGGGTCCTTAGAGTCTTCACACAACTGAAATTTGGATGATTCCTCTAACTAAGAGTGTATGTATTTAAAGTAGATCCACTGAAAGGTCTTTGGTAATTATTTACGACATTAGATTACTCATTCAATACCTCTTGAAAAGCAGATATTGTTGGACAAATTTCAGTTGTGTGAATGTTGCAAGCACAAATACCGCAAACAGTTTTCGTAGCCTTATCCTTCTTTAGTTCCATGGCCTCAAGTTTTCTTGTGAGATTAGCCACTTTAGCATTTATATCATTATTTTCTTTCAAAAAATAAATTCCACCCCTCTCCTTTGATTGAGTAGGCTTAGAAGTGGTGCTAGATTTTGGGGAGATATCTCATGATTGTGTGTTTTTAACATGCTTGTCAAAATAATCCCACACATCATCAACCTCTTTATTCATGAATTCCCCATTACACATTGTCTCAACCATTTGGTGTATGAAAGAAGTCAGCCCATCGTAAAAGAAACTTGTCATTCGATAAGTTTCGAAACCATGTTATGGGCATGAGTTGACAAGATCCTTGAATCGCTCACAACATTAGAAGAATGTTTCATCTTCCTTTTGGGCGAAGTTCATGATCAATTTTCTAAGGGTGTTCATTTTATGATATAGAAAAATTTTCTTTATGAACTCCCTTATCAAGTCATTCCATCTACCAATAGATCGTAGATGTAATAAATGTAATCATGTCTTAGCTTTCTCTTTCAAGGAGAAAGGAAAGGGTTTATCCTAACTGTGTCCTCATACACGTTCGAAAAATATAAAGGGGCTATGATCTCATCAAACTCTTTAATGTGTAAATATGGATTTTCATATTAAGTCCATATAATTTTAGAAGGAGTTGGATCACCCCTGACTTGATATCCATATGTCCCACATTTTTTGGAAAAATCATGCACGAAGGTGTGCTCACCCTCACTGGTTGTAAATAGTCTCGTAAAGTACGTGGCAGGAGTGCTTGATGCACCCCATTCTCATCCTGAATTTCCTCAACCCTAGGTTGAGGTGAATTTGGAGGTTGATTGGCCGGTTGATTGGCAGTCATAACTTCAGTTAACTCCGTGAATCTCGAGTGGTGTCTAATCCTTTGATGGATAGATAACCCCCCAACCAATCCTCCTTCACTCAAGAGATGTCGAGTGTTATCACGGACCAACTTGGGCATGAAACACTCTCAGCCCTCAATTTCAGAAGCTAACCTAAACCTAAAAAGAAAGAGAAAAATAGAAGTATAGAAATAGAAAGAGAGATTTAGAAAGAAGTTACCAAATTAGAAGTTTCTATATTGGGATCCTATAAAAGAAAAGGGAAAGTGAATTAGTTTCTAAAAAGGAACTAAGAAAGCAACCTATTTCTAAAAAAGAAAAGGAAAGTTTCTAAAAATAGAAAGTAAACTAGTTTCTAAAAAAAAGAAAAATGAAAGGAAATTAGTTTCCAAAAATAGATTAAGAAAGTTTTTAAAAAATTAGTTTCTAAAAAAAATTAGAAAAGTTTTTATCCTAGAAAAAAGAAAGTAAATTAGTTTTTTAAAACAGAGAATGAAAGTTTCTAAACCTAGAAATAGAAAGCTAAGTTAGTTTCTAAAAAAAATTAGGAAAGTTTCTAAATTTGGAAATAGAAAGAAAAGTTAGTTTCTAAAAAAAATAAGAAAAGTTTCTAAATCTGGAAATAGAAAGAAAAGTTAGTTTCTAAAAAAAAAAATTAGGAAAGTTTCTAAATTTGGAAATAGAAAGAAAAGTTAGTTTCTAAAAAAAATTAGGAAAAATTCTAAACATAAATTAGGAAAGTTTCTATCCTAGAATTAAAAAGTAAATTAGGTTCTAAAAAAAAGGAAAGTTTTTAAACTTAGAAAGAAAGCTATGTTAGTTTCTAAAATAATTTGAAAAGACCCTAACCTAAAAATAGAAAGTAGAAATATCCTAATCTTAACCTAATTACAAAACTAATTAAATTCAGAAAACACAACCGTCAATCCCCGGTAACGGTACCAAAAACTTTTTCACAACACCAAGTGTAGGGTCGCGATGTAGTAATAATCTCGGTAACACCGAGGTACAATCCACAAGGACTGAAACTTGTACGTTTCTAAAATTAACTAAAAGTAGAACTAGAAGAAGATGTGAAACAAATTCTAAAGTATTTGAGAGAGTAATTGTGAATAGAATAATTAAAACTAAGAATTTAAAGGTGGGAACTAGGGTGCCAAGGATCCACTTGTAGTAATCATAGAGCCCTCTTACTTGATTCAAGTAACACAATTGGAATTGGAGACCTATCCTATCCAATTTGATGATATATCAATAAAACCAAATTTGAACTTTCATTGATTTAATTCTCAAAGGAGGAGAATTGTGATACTTAGAATGGATTCTATCACCAAACTATGCCCATGGGACGATGGCCGACAATAAGATTTACCAATCCCATAATCTCAAAGTAAGGAAAAGAAGATACTTAAAGTTATTGCAGATCTACTGTAATTTAAGTCACAATAAATCATTAAAAACAGAAAGTATTCCTTTAAAATCAAATTTGAATCAAAGAAGGTTCAACATAAACATGAATTAAAGTAAGAGAAACATCTCATCAGATTACAAGCTTCACTTATTAGCCCTAGTTAAGAGGTTTACCCAACCACCGATATGATTGGATCTAAAACCCTAGAAGAAAGCATGAAAACAACTAAGGAAGAAGAAAACTCTTGGCGATAGCTTCTCCACCATTTTCCTCCACTCCTTAAACCCTAGAAGATGTGTAGGAACATCCTAGGGAGTCCTATTTATAGTTGTGGAACTCTAACTTTCGTACCTAGTTAAAAAACTTTAGAAACCACCTCAAATTTAAGTAGTTTAGTAAAATAGACCTCACTCTGCGCAGTTTTCTAAAATAGACTTCACTCTGTGCGATTTTATAAAATGACCCAGAGTTTTAGAATATATTTTTTCAAGACGATTTCAAGATTCTTTTTCTTCACTTCAAATCTTTGATTCTTTTCATTCCTCACTTGGTTTTCTTAGATCTTTGGCATATGAATTCTTCAATCTTAGTCTCCTAAGATCCATCCCTTGCCTTGGTAATTCTTAAGTATCAAATCCATGCTTTTAGTACCCTTTTCAATCCAAGATCTTAAATTCACCTTGCAACATAAACATGAGTAAAATAGAACATTAAGCATTATCATGTTCATAAAACTAAGATATAAATGGAAGATAATATGCAATATTTAACCGTCAACATGTAGGGTTGTAAAGGTTAATGGTGAACCTGATTTAAAACCATTCATAGTGAAATCTGACTCACTCTAAGAGAGAGTGCGGTCATCGAGGGTGAAGTAAGCAAGTAGCTGAACCATTATACATGGTTATGTTTAGAATTTTCATTTGCGCATTTATTTAATCATGATTAATTAAGTTTAAATGCTTGATTGCTTATGCATGATTAGATGTATGCTTATGATTGATAAGTAGCACATTCCACACACAAGATCACAATACATAGGCTAGTTGTTTTATTTGTATATTTGAGTAGCCTTTAGATTGGACCCTCTATTAGCTTGGAAGCCTTTAGAGTTATATTGTCTTACTTGCTTTAAACTAAAGGATTATTTAAGTTAGGCAATTAAGAGTTTTTAAATAGGCATAATAATTAAAAAGTCCTATTCACCTCCCTCTAGGACTCTCGGACTATTCCATACTTCTACTATAGCGGTCAAAACTACAATTTCAATTGGTATAAGAGCGGGTTCCTCTTGAAAGGCTTAACAACCTAGAGGAAGATCCAAACAAGAAGTTAGAATAATGAGTAAAGAAGGACCAGCCATCTGTCGACCTCCTCTTTTTGATGGCTCAAATTATTCTTATTGGAAGTCCAGGATGTCTTATTTTCTACAAGCTTTGGATAATGAAGTTTGGGAAGTTGTTAAGAATGGATATGTACCACCAACTGAACAAGTGGTACTAGATAATAATACAACTGTCTCCAAACCAAAACCAAAAGAGTAATGGACTCCATATGATAAAGAAATAAAATTACATAAAGCTAAAGTCATGGACTTTATTTACTGTGGAGTTTCACAAGAAGTGTTCAATCAAATCAGTATGTGTGGAACTTCAAAAGAAGTATAAGGTTTATTGCAAATAACCCATGAAGGAACCAACAAAGTAAAAAGATCAAGGCTACAACTATTAACATCTCAATTTGAAAAGATAAGGATGGAAGAACATGAGACATTCATGGAATTTTTCACAAAGTTGAAGATCATATGTAATTCCATGGAGGGACTAGGGGAGAGAATTTTGGTACCCAAAATTTATGGAAAAATCTTAAGATCCCTACCGGAACGATTTTACTCAAAAGTCACCATAATAGAAGAACGTAGGAACATTGATGAAATGAAAGTTGAAGAAGTTGTGGGCTCTCTACACACATTTGAGTTGCATTTCCAACTACCCACAAAGTCTAAAAACAATGTTCTTAAAGTTTCTAAAACCTTAATGGAAGAAGAAGAAACTGAAAATGAAGATGAAATGCAGAAGTGGCTCTGCTGGCTAAATGGTTCAAAAGATTTTTCAACGAGAACTGCAAAAAATCCTTTAAGGGGAAACAATTAGACAACAAATGCCAAATAGACAAACCTTTTAGAAAATCTAAAGAACCCCAGTATTTTAATTGCCAAAAGTATGGACATATATCAACTGAGTGTCTGACTAGAAAATCAAAAGGAAAAGCCAATGACAGCCACATGGGATGACACAGATGACTCAAACTCTGAAGACAATGAGTTTGAAAATGATGATGACCAAAAGTCACTAAAAATACTTATGACATCTACGAGTACAGTCATTCCCAAATTAAAAAATAAGATAGAAGATGAGCATACTAGTAAGAAGGATGAAAGCCAAATGCTATTGGCTCACACCACATCATCCTCTCAAGAATTTTGAGAAGGTATCCCAAGGGTCCACTTGTGCTAAATTGTTAAATTTGAGGATCATGCTTCTTAAATAAGCACTTTTGTTAAAATAGAGATTTCTGAGGATCCTGTTATCTTCTAAGTCATTTTGGTAATTCCATAGAACATAACACTTCAAATAGGAAAATCTGTTCTGTGTTCCGTGGATATTTCGGTGGCACCGAACCTTCCTTCGATGCTATCGAAATCGAACTGCATCTAGTAATTTAAATCCCTCACTGCTCAGTTCATTTTAGTCTGTTACCCCTCCTGTTTCTTCCCAAGTTCTGTTGAAGGGCTAAGGAACCAAAATCTACAATCTAAGGTATTTCCTAGTACTTTCTCTTTACATCTCAAAAAACTAGGATCATTGGCCTTAGGTTTATCTTCTCTTGATAGGTCTTTATCATTCTTCACTTTTACAAAAATGGATTCATCCTCGCCCAGAGAAAAACCAATCCAAGAAGAAACATGATATAGAAGAATCAACTAGAACTCAGCATAAACTCTGGACCCTAAATCGAGGGCGATCATCTAGCCAAATCTATATACCCTCTTGTTGCTAAAACCCTAATTCTTCTAAGCCTATTATTGCAAGATCTTTTTTTAAGCAAAATATTGTGTGTAAAAATTGTGGATATTATTTTGTCCAATTTCACACTATCTGGGGGTTTTGAAGTTGATTGTGATGGTCGAATAGTTAAATCACTCCATACCGCATATAAACTCATATAAGGACACCTTATGTTCCAAATAATCTGCTGAATTACTCAGAATAAAAAAGGATTGTTTTGAACATCAAAGGAACTCAATACATGATCTACATGTGCTTAATTGGAAAATCTGTGATTAAAACCTCTTTCTATCTGAGGGTACTAGCTTCGTTTCAGATTAGTTATCATTTTACCTGTACTTATTGTTTTAACATACGATTTCAGCATAACAAGGTCAAGAACAAAGGGAAGGGTGATACAAAAGGAGAAACCTCATTTAGAAAAATTAGAAACTATACTCTTTACTTGCATTTTACTGTCAAGGCAAATGAATTTACCCTTAATCGATTTACCAAATCTCATCTCATAGAACCATACAGGATAGACATATCTATCTAGGATCAATAGGGTGGGATGACATTCTTTACTTGGGAGGAGAAATACAATATGACCTTGTTCATCAATTCTTGAATTCTTGTCATAATACTCAAGATGATCTTCTGTCAATCAGCATCAATTACATGAATCAAACCAAGGAGATGACTCCTTTAATGCTGGGACAACTTCTGAATCTTCAAGTCACACATATCTCGCCAACTGATCGGTGCTTAAATGATCCAAATGTCTGGAAAGAAGTGACCAGAATACTGTGTGATGACTCAATGATTCTCAGAAACAGAAGAAACTACATGTCTTCATTACATCTAGACTTTACCACAAAAGTGCTTCATAATATACTGAGTACCAATGCAGATCCTTGTGAAGTTTCCAGAGTTATGCTCTCACCAGTAGTTCTAAATACCTTGTGTGATATCTATCGGAGAATTGAAATATGTTTACCCATACTAATTTTAAAATAATTAATATTAGTTGTCAAAGGTATTCATCATATAAGCCTTCCTTTCCCAAGCGTCATCTGCAAACTCTCCAAGTTTCTAGCACTGTCACCTACTCATGATACAATATATTTTGCGGTGTACTTTTCCAAGAAAACTCTACTCCAGTTAAAAGTATTTAAAGTCAACCATGAATGCAAGAGTGAAGAATAGGTTTAAGACACTCCTGTTCAGGGTTAAATATTGTAACCCATCTATTTCTTGGTTTTACATACATAATATGGCTTAATGGTATATTTTACATGTGTTTGTGTTGCAAGGTAAATTTAAGAGCTTGGAATGAAAATAATTCTAAAAGCATGGATTTAGTGCTCAAAAGCCACCAAAGCCAATAATGGTTCTTCGGAGACCAAGATTGAAGATTTCAAGACCCCCAGATCCAAGAAAACCAAGTGGAGAAGGAAGGAAGTCAAAAGAACAAATGCAAAAATCATGAAAACTCTGTCATCGAGAACCTTTCGATGACATTGAAGGTCTGTTCGATGACATCGAACACTGGTTGATGACATCAAATTTATGAGGAAAAATTAAGTTGGTTGCTGGACATATTGGGTTCTTTTCTCGATTAATTGAAGACATGTTCGATGACTTGAAGGAAGGTACTCGATGACATTGAATTTATTGAAGAAATTAAAGCAACTTAATGGACTATTTTAGACACAATTTCGATGACTCGAAGACCTGTTCGATGGATCGAAGCTTCACTCGATGACATCGAAGAGCGGTTCGATGACATAAAGACTTACGCAGCGTGAAAGAAGAAAAGGCATGACTTTTGGATTCAAACACCTTAGATGACATCGAAGGCATTACGCAGTCTGTGTAAATTAGATCTGATTTTGCTATTTTAAGGAACTTTTCTTATAAATAGGGGTTTCTAGGAACTTTTTAGGGTATCTAGGGTTTGGAGGAGTAGAGAAAAAAGGCAAAGCTTCTTCCCAAGAGTTCTTCTTCCCTTCTCCTTAGTTTTTAATGCTTTCTTCTAGGGTTTTTAATCCAATCATGTCGATGGTTGGCTATATCCCTTAGCTAGGGCTAAGGGGTGAAGCTTGTAGTGTGGTTGGGATGTTTTTCTTGTTTGATTCTTGTTATTGTTAAACTCCTTTGATTCTAGTTTGATATTTAAGGAATACTTTTAGTTTTTAACTGTTTATTGTGACTGAAATTACAATGAATCTGCAATAGCTTGAAGTATCTTTCCTTTTCTGTTTGGAGTTTATGAAAATAAGAAATCCTGTTGTTCACCATCATCCCTTGGGCATGGATGGGCGATGGAATCCCTTCTATCCTTCACAAATCTCCCATGTTAGTTGTTGGATCGGTATACTCTGTTGTTTTCCATTGTCTCCTGGGCATGGTTAGGTGATGGAATTAATTCCAATCTTCACAACTTTCATTTGTTGAGAAGTAGGTCAATGGAAGTTCAGATCTGATCATATTGAATATCTTCCGATTGGATAGGATATGACTCCAATTCCAATTGAGTGCCTTGAATCAAATAAGGAAACATCCTAATAGATCTAAGTGAATCCCTGGAAACCCTAATTTCCCACCTTTAAATTCTTAAGCATCATCTCACAATTACTCTTTACATTCCTGATTTAGGTTAGATCTTTTCCTAGTTTTGATTCTAATTACTCTCAAAATAAATACACAAGATTAGTCCCTATGGATTTAACCTCGGTCTCACCGAGATTATCACTACATCGTGACCCTGCAATTAGGGTAGTGAACAACTCCCATGCCCACTGTTCAAGGGTCATACCACAATCCAATGCCAGCTCTAAGCCAAAATGATTTTGTTCGCCAACTCCTTGAAGGACAGTCCAATATGGAAGCTCGCCTCCAACTGTGTGAAAACAGTCTCTCTAGAATTGAATGGCATCTTCACGCTCTTCAACACACTGGGGGAGCACATCACGAAGCTTCTTCTAACTCACTTCACTCACATTCCTCTTATAAGGGTGGGTCTTCAAGATGATGCATTAGAAAGATTCATGTTGCTGCTACATCATAAATTTTATTTTGGTTTTCTTATGCCCTTAAGGGCTTGGTTCTTTTTGGATAATGGTTTATTCTACCCAGTCTTGGGGTAGTAATTTTGATGAAATCTTTTATGTTCATGTCAACCATTTTGTATCATGGTTATATATACTCTTTCTAACATGGGATTTTCACATAATGTTTATATATTCTCTGCTCTTTCATTCTAACTTTATGTGATTTTCATGTTCCTTCTCTCTAAAAATGAACTTTATCATATATATATATATATATATATATATATATATATATATATATATATATATATGTTATTGACTTACTTCTTGGTAAATCCTTTGCCAATGACTAACAAAAGAGGGGAGAAGAAACCTACCCACCAAAACAATCTGTTATTTTCTGTAAAATTTGTTCCTTCTCATTATAGGTTGATCATGGAAGAAACTACAGGGGAGCAACATGATTATGTTACATGTCCAATGTGTTTGAGTTGGAAATTGATATATTAATATGTAATCTTTTATTGTTTTGGTTTGTCATTGGCATGGGCCATGACAATGTCATAGGTTAGGTTGTTTTATCACGTAATTGACAAAGGGGGAGATTGTTAGTGCACCCACCATGCACTCGTCTTTGTAAATCGCGTGACTAGATGTATCGAGTAGTCGGATGAATTACACCCACCAACTCAACTGGGGCAAAAGCACAAGTTACAAGTTCAAGAAAAGAAAAGCTTCTACAATCTGGATCCTACCTATAGATGATCCTATCCCAAAAAGGAAAACCCTCTTAGATCATCTATATAAAGCCATTTTAACCTTATAAGTTCTACAATTATAGAGTTGGCTTTGAGAAAGTTCAAGTTGTTGAATGATCCCTAGAAGTTTATCCAATTTTTCACTACTTTGTGAAAATATTTGTAACTAAGTTCAACTGACCGTTTTGACTTCTCTAAATCAAATCTCAGTTTGTGGTTTTCATTTTTGAGTCCTTCATTTTCTAATTCTAGGAGTTTGATCTCTTTATTTAGTTTTTGATTTTCAGACTCAAGGGATATTGAGGTTCTTTCAAGCTTGTCATTTTCAATATGATATTGCTAAAAATCATTTATCATTTATGTATTTATTCCTAATGTTTCATCTAGATCTTTTTACAATTGTTTATTTTTATTTTCTGAAATGCCAAGTTTTCTAAGAATACTAATGCTATGTATGTAGAGTTGATCATAGGCATCATGTATACTCTCTTTTTCTTTTTCTTCTTTTTTCTCATTTATTTGATGTTCAATTATCTCTTATGTATCCATAACCACTACTTTTGTCAAGATCTCCCTCTAGATTGTTAAACCCTTCAAGAGGAACTTCGCTTTGATACCAATTGAAATTGCGGTTTAGACCGCTGTAGTAGAAGTATGGAATATTCCAAGAGTCCTAGAGGGGGGTGAATAGGAGTTTTCAAATATTTTTTCTATTTAAAAAACCTAATTGCCTAACACAAACTACGTAGTATTTTAAACTAAGCAAGGCAACTTAACTCTAAAGGCTTTCAAGCCAATAGAGGATCTAATCACATAGGCTATTCAAGATAAGAAAATTAATTAACTAGCTTATAGCATCGTGAACATGTGTGTATGAGATATTGTACTTATCAATCCTTGACATTCATCTAATTATGCATATATACTTAAGCATTCAAACACATAAGCATAACAAAATAGATGCGAAATATCAATTTCAAACACAGGCATGTATAGTAGTTCAGCTACTTGCCTACTCCACTCCTGACAACCACACTCTCTCCTAGAGTGTCTTGGATTTCATTATGAAAGGTATTAAATTAGGTTTACCATTAACATTTACAGCCCTACACAAAGGACTCAACAATTTACGCTCTTCACACGAGCAAAGGTCCTACACCAAGAACCTACGTTTAGGCTCCACGACCAAAGTCCCACACTAGGCACCTCCATTTAGGCCCACCTACTAAGGTCCCACACAAGGCACCTATGTTTAGGCCCACCGACCAAGGTCCCACATAAGGCACCTACATAAGTTTGTTAACAGAAAACTCTTAGCCTCAACCAACACAAGGATAGAGACTAAACTTTTGGACTCTTAATAATGACACTTACTTGTCAAAATAAGTCCTCTTTTGTAGCTTGTCTTAAGTTGCTTGATCTTCACTCTTTCGTGCTTGAATCAGCTCCCGATGCTCCCCCGATCGCTATGTTGTAGTTTACCTGTTGTGTCAGTTTCACGATTAAGAACCTTGCATATGATATTCCTATTAAGGTAACTAAGGTAATAGGAGTTGGTTGAATCTCTAACAAAGGTTATGAATGAATTTCCTAAGAGATTCAACTTATAAATGCACTAGAGTATGGTTGAGACTAAGGATTTACCCATAGGTTTGGTCTCAATACTCTAGTGAAGGCTTGAGATCATGTTCTTTATTAAAGTGAGCTTTGAATGCTCATAGAGATGATGAATCATAATGAAAGGAACATGAATCTCATGTGGATAGAGTCTAGGATGAGTGATTAGAACTTGGGACAACCTAGGGACTTTGAAATGCCTTAATCCACACTTTTCACAAAGTTCTGAGTCCTATATTTATTGAAAAAGGGCCCAACGGATCTATAACGACTAGTTTTCAGTACTACTGAGTGAACATTCGATGGTACCAAAATAGTTGGTGGTACTGAAATGTCACTCGGTGGTATCGAATTGATCCTGAAGTTGCTAGACGATTTTTGTCACTTTTGGTGGTACCGAATTGTTCATCGGTAGGAGTCGGTGGTACTGAAATTCCAGTTAGTGGTACTGAATTTTCTTTGAAAGCTGCTGGAATGTTTTGGGCACTTTCGGTAATACCGAAGGTATCTTCGGTGCTATTGAAATTGTAATTCGATGGCACCTTTTCCTACCAAATGTGGACAAATTTTCCTATTCTAACTTCTTGTCCATTAAATCATTCAACAGCATGGAACTTCCTAAAGGCAAGTCTAGAAGGTTAGATGATATGAACTTAGAATGACTTGAAATAGATGATCAAAGTTTTCCTATTTGGGTTAGAATCATCTATAGGCAAGATCTAGATTGTAGAAGCTTCTTTGGATTCAAACTTTGTAGCTTAGGCTTCTGCTCCAGTTGCGTCGGTCTTCATTTACCAAGGACTCTTTTGACTACTTGACACAACTAGTCACGTGATTGACAAACATATGTGCATGATGAGTGCACTAACACAACCTTCGCCTAATCTCTTAAGTAGGACAACCTTATTTCATGACTTTCTTAACCTCATATTTAAAGATAAGAAATACAATGAAAATATTATTAAACACCACAAAACAAATAGAATTATAGTGGTTTAGTAGTAACACACACACACACACACACACACACACACCTACTCCACTCCTAAACTTACTTCTCCACATAATTTTGACTTTCCACTATAATAAATGTTTTCACAAGTTAACCTTAACAACCTCTTACAATTTATGGTTTTCACAGGCTATTACAAGTTAACCTTAACAACCTCTTACAAGTTAACCTTAATAAATGTTTTCACAAGTTAACCTTAACAATCTCTTACAATTTATGGTTTTCACAGGCTATCACAACTAACCTCTAGTGATTTTAATGGGTTTATCAGTTCTCAACCCGATGAGATTTTTCCGGGCAATCTCATTCAACCCAAGTAAAAATAATTTATCAGAAGAGAATGTATCTTCTTGAAGACGTGAGTCAAAGTGAAGATATTAGTGAAGCCTTTAAAGATGAAGCTTCAGTAGATGCAGCAATCCCTTCTTTTATCAGACGAAGATTAATCAATGTATGTACAACCAAGAAGGATCTAGGGATAGATAATTTTTCAAAAAGAAAATCTGTATAAGCTTCAGATTCAATCCTCTATTATCAAGTTGAGTATATACTACTCTCTACTTGAATTTAACAAGGCTTCAAAAGAGAATTGAATAAGCTAAAAAATAATATATAAAATATATGCAAATAGCTTGAAACAAAGAATATTTTCCATTTTTGTTTCCTATATTTTTTTCTATTTAAAATCAATGAGAAATGAACACTATTTATAGTAAAAGGATTGAGCTTTGTTCAGCTTAAGAATCCCTTGGGATGGCCGGAGTTTCACGATTCTATTTTAACAACTAGTAGATTTCATGGGATCTAATTTGAATAAATCTTAGATTGGCCAAAGATAGAATTTGGTAGGCCTGATATTCATTCGGTTGGCCTGAGATAGGGTTCAACTGGATTGAGATTCATAAATATCAAAATAACCTATTCCTGGAAACTGGGCCAAAGAACCTAAGCTGTTGTTCGGTTAACCCGAGATGGTTTGACTGGTTGAAGATAGGGCTAGGCTAGCCGATGACCAAAGACACAAGAGGACAAGAAGCTATTGTTCAGTTGACTAAGATTTGTTGATTCTTCTGATCTTGAGATGTTGAGACGAGCTCAAGTCCTTAAATGTTGAATTGAGCTGAAGTTCTGTACAATATATATTGTGTACAAAATTTGACAATCTACCTATGTGTTGAAAACATTAGCACTAAACAATTTTGGTTTGTCATTGGTATGGACTATGATAAGGTCTAGGTTAGGTTTTTACATGATTGACTAATGGAGAGATTGTTAGTACACTTATTTGTGCACCTATTTGTTAATCACATGGGTCCATGTGTCAATGAGTAGGTTGGACCATTGGAAGCTAATGACCAAAGACACAAGAGGACAAGAAGCATTAAGGAGTGAAGAACGGGCAAATCATAAGGAACCTTGGTAACCCTAAGCTTAGACCCTTAACAATTTAACCTCAAGATGATCCTGACCTTAATAGTTAAACCTTCAATTGATCATCCCTTAGCCTTATAAGCTGTATTTGAACATAGCTAGATAGGCTATAGAGGTCCCAAGATACTAGAAACCAAACTGCTTAAACCAGTAGACTCTTGAGTGAAGCTTAATTGAACTTGATCGATCGACGGTCGAGCTCGATCGATCGAATGTGGTCAAAACTATCTATTGAGTTTTGTGGCCAAATTCATTCAATTTTGATCGATTAACAACCCTTGGTTGATCAATCGAGGATGTCATCAATTTACCCATTTTATAGCCATTACAAACCGAAATCTATATAAATGGAAGCATTGAACATTTTGAAGGGTTTTTTGTGCAATTAGAGCTTAGGTGACTCCCCACTCATATCACTCATCATAGGTCTGTAAACCTATGATATTTAAATCATCCTCCTTAAAGATACACTTTAATGAGGATTCCAACTATCATTATGAAGATAAACTTGATCTCTACTATTTTCTAGAGATTAGACACTAAGCCAATAGGTATATCATTGTCTATATCCTTTAGAATACTAAGCTTGGTGAATATCCTTTGGAAATCAATTATCCATTAATTGTAGGAGATTCCACCATCCTCCCACACCTTAGTCACCTCATCGGGACATCATATGAAAGGCAGTTAATCACAGGAGTTGAATCAATGACATCAGTGACATTTTTTATTTCAACTGTTTTTAGCTGGTTCATTTCTTCTTCTTATACCTAAGTGTTGAGTGTGAAATATTGTATATTTTTCCTTTGTTATGCTTTGGTTTTATGAACATAAATGCGCTTAATTAATTTAATTGAATCAAATAAAGTAACAATAAGGAAGTTATAAGTGGATCATTGACACTCTAATATTGTATTTCTGATAGTTTCTTTCACAGTTACTCTCTTAATCCAGATTTAGTAGTTAGTTTAGATTCTAGTTCTATTTCTAACATATTACAGAAATAGCACAAATAGCAAGTCCTTGTGGGTACAACCTCAGTCTCACCGAGTTATTACTACATCACAGCCTTGCACCTGGGGTTGTCATAACAATTTTTTGTTGCCGTTGCAGGGGATTTTGATTGCATTTTTTTGAAATACATTAGTATTAGGATTAGATTAGGATTACGTTTGATTTTTTTATATTTTTAGATTATGTTTTTCTAAATTATTAGATACTAAGTTTGTTCTTCTGTTTTGTAGAAACTAACATAGAATCATCGATTTGGTAATGTCTTTTAAACCCTTCTTGTTGTAGTAGTTCATATTTCTTATTTTGAGTAGCTTTTCTTTTTCTATAGTAGATTTTTCTTACACTTAGGACTGAGTGTGTTTCATGCCCAAGTGGGTTTGTGAAAATACTCTACATCTCTTAAGTGAAGGAGGATTAGTTGAAGGTTTGCCTATCTATCGTCGGATTAGACACCTTGAGATCATCTAAGTTAGCATAAAATATTGTTGGCAATAAACCTCATCATTCCACTGAAGAGCAACAAGATGAGAATATTGTACATAATGCTCTTTTGCCTAGAACTTTACGAGATTACTTACAATGTGCACCTTCCTGCATGATGTTTCCACATAATGCAGGAAACGTGGATTTCAAGCCGGAAGTGATCCAACTACTTCCAAAGTTTTATGGATTAGATTATGAGAGTCCATATTTACATCTAAAAGAATTTGAAGAGATTGTAGCAACCCTATACTTTTATAACGTATCTGAGGACACTTTAGGACTAAAGTTGTTCCCTCTCTCTTTAAAGGAGAAAGCCAAGTCTTGGCTTCACTCCTCGAGAGTGAGATCTATAGGGACATGGGTTGAGATGACTCAGGAGTTCCTTAAAAAGTTCTTCCCATTTCATAAGACCATTACCCTAAGAAGGGTGATCATGAATTTCTCTCAGAATGAGGAAGAAACTTGCCGGGAAAGATTCAAAGGACATTTAAATTCCTATCCACATCATGGCTACGAAACTTGGTAGGTAATAAGCTTTTTCTACGTGAACTAACTTCGCTTATGCGCCAATTTGTGGAGATGATGTACAATGGAGAATTTATGAAAAAAGATCCCAATGATGGTTGTGATTATTTTAGTATACTTACTGAAAACATGTAGTCATGGGATACCTCTGTCACACCCCAAATTCAGAACCCGGGAACTATCTCTTCCGCAGTCCTGAACTCGGGTCGGAGCAACTCCCTCGCCACTTATTAGACTTAATGAACGGTTAGCGAACTGCCTGACACCAAATCCAACTCATGGCGGAGAATTTTATTTTCTCTGTATGGTTAATCTATTTAGGCGGTTACACATTTTGTACATGGTATTAACGCATATCAAAGAGACGAACCTATTCGACATGTCACACATAATATGGTGCACCAGCTCAACTGTAATGAAGGAAACAATAGTAAACTCCAACAGCTCTTGCATGCATCTTGAAAAAGTGTAAGTAATCTATATGAGCCAACCACTGCTTGTGAGTCTACTGTGTACTAGGAGTAAAACACGGCTTATTAGGGCCCTCCCGTAAAGACATCTAAAACAACCATAGACATGTTATCAACCGAATATGTTATCAATTAAGTATATCATATAATTACACAGGTTATCATAAACAAGATAATCAAATTCCATTTTTTACTTTATGGCATACGATGGAAAGGCAATGGCAGAGCTGGCATGTGGAGTCAGGATGATAGTACGCGGTATGGCAAGTCGTGGGGTTCATCACAAGGGACTTCTATCTAAACCAGTCCCACACTAGACTTGGATAACTAAACTTGATGTGGTAAACTCCTTATCTCAGGTTAGTCACATTCCTAAATAAAATTGTGGCCATTGCGAAGGTGCACATAATGATTTATTTGCGCACCACTAGCCCGAGTGAATAGTGGATGAATGAATGCATGAGTCAAATGCTTAACATCCTTCATTTTTACAAGTATATCTCCACAACACATGATACATCTCCACCAGGAATCACGAACATACCATGCATGGGTAATCCATCATCCTCACAAAAGAGTGGGACAACATCCCTACAATCCGTTAGTACATCTCCACAACACATAATACATCTCCATTAGAAATAACAAACGTACCACACATGGGTAATCCACCATCCATACATAAAAGTGGGATAACATTTCCAAAAGGCAAAGTATTGGGCATGTTAACCCCTATCCATCTAGCCATCGGCTTAACAATGGGAGACCTTGATTTGTTTCACCCTACCCAGCCTCAGCAGTCCAAATACCACCCACCTTGACCTGGCACATGATAGTAGGTAGGCTTGTCACACCTCTTCCCTTCCTAGTCCCGACAATAAAAAGGACTCTTACACCCATGATACTGTGCTCACCCCCACTAGACACACGATGGAAGAGGACCCGATTGGCCAATCTTAGCGGGTTCATTAGAGGATACACGTCTCAAATATCAAGAATTAAGCCCGGGGTGGCCATAGCGCACCCTTCTTAAAACTTTCTCAATAATATCAACACTTAAGCCATCAAGCCTCAACACAAACCACATCATCCAACTAGCCATCACGTGGCTACCATATAAAACATCTACTCGAAAAATACATCACCATGAAAGCCCATATAATCAAGTGTGTAATCGCAATGGCATGTACATACTCCAACTCCTCTTAACATTCATCCAGGCAAAATGACCAACACGAGGGTCCAATATTACCATACGAACTAACAAGAGGGCCTGAAATAACCATGCGGACCAACACGAGGGCCCAAACATAGTACATCGATGCATCTCATCCTCATACAAACCAGCACGAGGGCCCAAATCAAAACAATAACCAAAATCTCTCATTTCCTCTAGATCATGTCCAGGGCATATAAAATAACACAAGGACTCCAATTTCATGATGTGTTCATTCATGCATATAAAATGGATGCTTACAAATCAACCATGTATATCAAAATATCAGGTTGACACTAACATAACAATAACAAGATAAATCAGTTTGCCAAGGCACGACACATAGAAACTCGACAATAGACCTTTAAGTCATTAGCCCATTGACCATGGGAATATTCATCTACACCCATAATCCCTTCTTGATATGGGCCGCATCACAGCCTTAGTGCCCATAAGCAATGAGCCTTAACTTGGGCCCAACTAAGATTCAATCATCAATTCATAATCCAGTCTTATAAGACCCACGTTGTGTTTAAGCTACACATTTCATACCACATCCATCACATATTGGTAGCATAACACATGCAATAATCATCGTGTGTGAGCTACACATCACACATCATCCACATATCATAGCACATCATATACAATAATCATCTCATGCCCTCATGGGCATCACTTAACAACAGTGCCAATTGGCCAAATAGACCAGCAAGTTAACGATAATCAAAACATCCTTCCCTTGACTATGAAAGTGAGCTCACTTGGCATCTCATCAAATGGTTACTTGTAACCAGCTTACATCCCAAGTTCCATGGGCAAGTAGGCTTTCATAAGCCCAAGGCACTAGGCCCAACACAAGAATAGCCAATGTGATGCAAAGGTCCATATATTTAAGTGTCTTTAATAGCACACAGAGGCCCTATACCTCTTGTGAATACTTAACAAATGGCCACCGGGGCTCGCATAGCATGTACATACATAAGGCACATAGGTTATGGTGGCACACAAGTTCTCGCATGCATCATCATTATCATAAACATCATTCAACATCAAATTCATCGTCATAACCTACATCATGCAAGCATGTGCATGGAGTACACAACATGTAAGGATTCACATGCATCATCAATACCATGGCCATCATCCATCACTATCATACATGCCCTAGGCACTAGTTGTCTGTCATGCATGAGGTTATCCTTACATTCACCAACATTATATATTTATCGTCATCCATGAAGCATATAAAACATGGTTATCTTGTCCATGTTATCATCACGATAATCAATACATGCATTATTATCACTTGGATATCAAGCGTGGTGGTCAACTAGCATGTTTTGTCATCATGCACATACATACATAATATCATCATCATCACCATGAGGATCATTTTCACTTCATGATTAACATAAGAAACATCATAAGTAACACAAATAATTACTCATCCATAATCAATGCATATGCCATAATTCACCATCCATTAAATTATATCTATCATTCAACCAACAACTCACCATCATCATAATCATGTTACCATACATGTATTATCATCTCGCTCATCAGTAGGTGTGTCCCACCTAGTGCGAGTTCCACATTGACCTTGGACTACACGTAAGGCATGGGGTCATATAAGTTAAGTGTGAGTCCCACTTGGTGAACCAATAGGCCAACTCAAATGCATAAATGTCCAACCGCAAGGATTTCAATGGTGTGAATCTAATTCCACAACTAAGTGGGCCCCACACATTCCACCATTAACTAGAAACAATGCACAATCTCAAATAGGACGACATGTTAACATCTTTCATGTCATACATCATATTGAGCCCACTAGCTAAATACACAACAAACCAAGAAAAAGTCCAATTATCCAGTTTATGCATTCTAAAATAGGTCTCGTTAAGTGTGGTCCACTTGACTAAAGGTAGTGCACAAAGCATGTTGCCCAGTAGGCAATAAGCCTGCCCGACAGGCTCAAGGAAGGTTACCATTGTGGGTTTCTCATTCCCCAATGATTTCTCTTGTTGTTGGGTCCGTTTGGGCCTCAGGGTTGCATCATTTAAATGGGCTCAAGGCCACCCATATCTTAAGAGAACATTTGGGCAGCAAGATCTTTCCACTAAATATTTTACAAGTTATATAACACCCATTTACAAAACATGCTAAGAGGTCCTCATCACATAAAAGGTAAGGCCCATATAAGATAGCCCACACCAGATGGCCCACTTAAGTTTTTTAGCCCAACAACACCTGGGAGTTATTTTTTAGAGATTAGATACTACATTAAATGCTTTGGGAAGGTGGTGGAGCTCACTGATGTGGCCTTGCATAAATTCTATATCAAACAAACTTTTGTTGCAAGGTTGGTTCTGGGCCATTTTCAATTTAAATTTATGATCATATGGGACCCACATCTGGTGAAAGGAAGGATCCATCTTGCCACGCCCCTGTTGGAGCATAAAAATTATCATCATCAGGATAAAGAGAAGAAAAGGGAAGTTAGATGTTATTTGTGCACGCAACAAGGTTGCGCGTGTATGCGCAGCACGACACTGATGAATTTCACCTTGCGCGTGGTCGCACAGACAATCTTGATTATGCGGAGATGGCAAAATGAGATTTTGCATTGTGCGTGTACGCGCATTAGGGTTTTACATTATGCGTGTGGACGTAATGAATTCCTATCACTTGGATGCATAATCAAGACCAGGTGGTTAAAAATAAACGGTCCAGATCAGATGCGAGAGTGAGTCATGGCATGAAGATCGAGATTTGGCACGTGTGGGGGTCCTATAAATAGCCCCTCACTCCCTTCATTTGGGAGGATCAAAGATTTTTGAAAGAGCGGAGCATCGAAAGGTGAGGAACAAGGTCTCCATTGCGCGTAGTCATTTGCCTTTGTGCAGGGATGCGTATTACAAGTCCCCATTGCGCGGGGACGCGCAACACAAATCTCCGTTGTGCGGGTGACATTAGTGTTACGCGGGAACGTGCTGTCCACTGCTCCATTATGCGGGGTCACGCAACCAGTCTGCAGGTTGTGCGTGTACGTAAAAGCACTAGATGATTTGTCTTGAATGGAGGACGGAATGTTGTTAGATCTCCTAAAAGTATTCAAGTTCACTCTTCATCACTTAAGACCCTCTCCCCTGCTTAAAGGATGAGCTCAAAAGTAACACCAAGTTGATCAAATCAACATTCCTCCTAAGTCTTAGGAGATGATCAAAATAGTTGTCGAAAAGCTGTCGAATTCCAGATTTGATATATAAAGCTTCATTTATAATCGTTTACTTTCTCAAAATGATCTATTTTAGAATCAAGGGATGTAACGAGGATGTAAATGAACTCAGTATCAATGAAATATAATGATTGTTCCAAATACTCTTTCTATTATGTTTAAATAAGATAACTTCCCAAATCAAACGCATTTGTTTCTGTTTGAAATAAAATGGCGACTCCACTGGGAAATTATTATCTTATTTAATATTAACATTGAGATAGTTATGGAACCTTCATCATAGTTTGGCGTCTTTTTGACACCAAAATGGTGACTTTCAGTGGGAACATCCTCCCCTTCATCTCTAAGGTAGATCATCTTATTCTTTAAATACTAATCATAAATGTATTTCATGACAAAAGGTATCTGGATTCAACTGCAAGTTACAATCAAATGGCGATTCCCACAAGAGAAATGAGCTTCCGTTTCACTTCAACTGGATTTCTGATAGAGTATGTGCCGAACTAAGCCACCGCGTGAACAACTCAACTTCCCGCGAGCAAGAATAACATGACCCGAACAATAGCTGGGGTTGTGTCTGTTTCACCCCAATCGATGGACGGCGATAACGGCTGGACTATCGTGGTGTCCCACAAAATGAGAGTATGAAATGCAAGAAACTCTCGGGTAAATATAACTTCGTCAAGGGTCAGAGGGTCGGTTACTTACAACGTAGCTAAGAAGTATCCTGAACTTGCTCCTCCTGAGATATATCCCGAGTGGATGGTTCCTCCATTGGTCTCGCACGACTTTTCGGCTTTAGTCGCCCCAAGGACAAGATGGACGAAAGAGCAGAAAAGCAAAGCTGTAATGGCAAGTTCACGGGTGTCCACGCCCCCACATACAAATTCGTCGACGTCTGCACTGCCCCAATCGATCGATAGCACCAGAAGCGTGGAGAAGTCAAACAGGACTCCATCTTCCCCTCTATTCATGAGTCCTGTTACACTGTTATACTCTCACCTCACTCTAGCTACAGTTTCGTCTAAGAGTAGGGAAGCCACGGTACACGTGACTGAGACAAATCAGAATAATATGCCAACCACGAAAGATCGTATCAATGAGATGGCAGAAGCCCAAAGAGCACTGATGGAAGAATGCGGACACCCTAGGGAGGCCCTGGCAGCCCTTGCACATAACGTAGCTCAGATGGTGCCCTCACCAATGATGGGCACGACGAATGGACAAGGAAACCAGCCTAAAGGCTCTCATCCGCTAGGGGTAAGATCACGAGTGTCTATTTTAGCCACGAGAACCATAACACAAGATGATATAAGACAAGTCGTTGAAGAAGCGGTGAGAGTAAAGAGAGAACATGAAAGTATTGGCCGCTTCCGATACCGAATGCCATACCCGAGGGAGGTAGAGGATGTCTCATTCCCGGCCAACTTTAAACATCCAGATTTTCAGAAGTTTAATGGAGAATGATCGCTAGAAGAACATCTGATGCACTTCATTACCAGCATGGGAAATTTCTCTACGATTCCGCAGTATTGCTTGAGGTTGTTCGGATCATCGCTGATGCACAAAGCATTTCGGTGGTATTCCAGCCTGGCACTGGGATCAATAAGAACTTGGGAACAAATGCAGGATGCCTTTATGTCGAACTTCTTCTCTTCAGAACGTGATGTTAGTATTAAAGAATTGGCCTCCATACGGCAGAGAGAAGGAGAGCCAGTAGCGAAGTTCATAGACAGATGGAAAATATTAGGAGCCTCGTGTAGACAGCTGTTAGAGGAAAAGGAACAGGTCAGAATGTATCTGAATTCTATGGAAATGGGAATCGCGTTCGGACTGACCAGTGCTGATATCAGAACGTTCCGTGATCTAGCTACTAAAGCCCATGCCTTAGAATTAATGACTTGTAAAATGCCAGCATTTCACCATGAGACAGCCAGAAAAGTGCCCGGCAGGATGAATGTGAATATTCTTGATCGTGATATGTTGAGGGTCAAATATTGCGTATTAGACCCCAGATATTGTCTGGATTTACGAACATAATATTGATTAATGGCTGATTTAATCGTGTTTATGCTGCAGGTTGATTTTATGAGCATGGACTGAAAAATGATACTAAAAGCATGGATTTAACACTCAAGATTCACCAAGGCAAGGCACGAACCCAAAGGGATCACGATCGACGAATGCACATGCCAGTGATCCGCGGAAATCAAGAAACTGAAGCGTAAGTGGCCTAAAATTGGTCCGGAATGCAAGATCATATGGTTTCCATCATCCGTTCGGCTCGAAACTTCATACATGGCCAAGAGACCATGAATTAACCGTACAAGTCAAATTTCATCCGTTTGATCCTTGTGGAAGTGTCCAAACGGCTAGATCATCCCCTTAATTCATTAAGTGGGGCCCGCCTGATATCTGGAACTACTCCAATTTTGGTCTCAATGTCTAAAATGACATGATAGTACGGATGGACAGAGTGGATTTCTTACACGCATCAAGGTGGGACCCCTTTGTATGTGAGTGAGTACACACTGGATGTGCACTCACATCACACTGAGCCAAAACACAGGTTGACTGCGTTTGACCTGCGACCGCCCGACTCCAAACAGAGAACGGAGAGTCTCTGTTTCGCAGGACCGTCCGCTGATCGATCAGTGGCCCGCCATCATCAAGAAAATAGATGATCGGAGCCGTTCATCATGAACATACGGCCCCCCTCGTCAAAGCCTAGGTGGCCGAATTGCAAAAAGCAGTGGAGATCGGTTTCCCTTCGTCCAGATAAATGATTGACGGTGACACGAAAAAGATGGGTAGGACACACCAATTTCGGTCCAAAAATAGTCTATTTTTACTAAAATTTCACGGTCATTCCAATGGACGGTGTGGATTTCCCGTCTAAAGCTGATTATGGATTCCACCATCAGCCAGCAGTGGGTACGCAAGCTCTGTTTACGCAGTCCATGAAAACCGGCCACGGTGGGCCATTCCGAGATCCTGGAACAAGTCGGATCGATGATCTGAGCCGTCTACAAGATTCATATGGTGGTCTTGACCCTCACCATGAAGCCAAAAAGAAATTTTGGGACGATCAGCGCCCCGAACATCTTCCAAACGCAACCTGGTTTGCCTTGAAACGTGCTGCACTACGTAACAGTTGCTGCGTAAACAATAGCCACGTCAGTTCTCTAAACCGACCCTTCCAGCTACCGACTATATCAAGTATAAAAGAGAGAGAGAGAGAGAGAAGAAAGGGAAGGGTATCACGTGGAAGCTTAGCTAGGACGTTGCAAGTGGGATTGGTTGGCTGGGAACGTCAGTGAGAGTCTTTTCTTTATTTTCTATTTGCTGTTTTTTTTTTTTTTTTTTTTTATTAATCTTGGGAGATTTAGCCCCAACATGCTGGGCTAAACCTCTTAGCTAGGGCTAAGAGGTGAAGCTTGTAGTGAGATGGGAGAATTTATTTTATGATTTTTATTTAATTTATGAACTGAATTCATGTTGATGTTAGTTTAATTATTGGAATTATTTTTAGTCTTTAATGGTCTGTTGTGACTGAAATTACAGTGGGTCTGCAATGGCTTAGAGTATTTCCTTTCCTTTTTATGTTTATGACGTCAGGACGTCCCGTTGTTCACCACAGTCTCCTGGGCATGGTTGGATGTCGGTACCCTTCTTAACCTTCATACATGTGACTGGTTGGTAATTAGATTAATTCTATTGTTTGCTTTGTCTCCTGGGCATGGTTTGGTGATGGAATCCATTCTAATTCATATACCTTTCATCTATCTAAAACTAGATCAATGTCAGTTCAGTTAATTTCCATAAAACATGCATAAGATTTCCCTGATCTCTACAAGTGGATCCTCTGAATCCCTAGTTACCCTTCTCTGATATCTCCTTAGTTTTAGATTAATTAACCTACAATTATTTCACAATTGCTACTTGATTTAGAATTTATCTTATTATAGTTCAAATCCTACTTAATTTTAGATAACGTACAAGTTTCAGTCCCTTGGGATTCGACCTCGGTCTTATCGAGTTATTACTACATCACAACCTTGCACTTGGGGAGTGAACATGATAGTAAGAGTAAAAATGCAAGGGATTCAAAGGAGAGGAGGTCGGAACGGAGAGAAGGATGGAGGCAGTCAAGGAGTAGAAATAATGGGAAAAGACCTCGAATGCTTAATTCACATGAAGTGTTCAATTTTGATAAAGAAGATATTGTTCCTATAATGAAGCAGTTGCTAAAAGCTGGCACTATAGAATTACCGGAACCCAAGCGTCCCGAAGAAGTGACAAAGACTAGAGAAAGAGATTTTTACCGTTACCATCGCTTGGTGGGACATTCGACGGAGAATTGCTATACACTAAAATGTATAATACAACGACTGATAGACAAGGGTGAGATAGTGACAGGCGAGGGGAAAGAAAAGAGTACAGGGGCCACAGTAAACATGCTCGTCACCTGGGAAGGGGCCCAAAAGGCAAAAGAAGAAGAAGACCGAAAGGTCATAAAGAAAGTAGCAATAATCACGTTACGATCGGGAAAGAAGACGGCAAGCCCTGTGAAGCGGAAGGTAGAGGCCATAAGAAAAGAAGCTGTTGAAAGACAGATCAGTGGTGATAGAAATAAAGAGAGGGGTGAAACAGTGAGAGTAACTTACGATGTGGTCAGTCATTTGAAGGGTATACCAGCATGGTTAAGCATCTATGATGCACTCAAGTTGTCGGAAGAATTTCGACAGAGTTTGGTCCAAGCACTATCTGACCATGATGTTAGAAAAACTTTGCTGATAGAAATGAGACGCGAAGAGCACGGTAAACAAGCAAATAGCCTACCAGTCATCTCATTCTCCAATGAGGATTTGATCTATGAGATGGAACATAACAGACCACTAATGATAGAAGGTCATATTGGTGAGAAGAAGGTTAAACAGATTATGATAGATAACGGATCTGCAGTGAATCTCTTACTGCTCTCGATGTTATGTTAGTTAAGCTATCACTGCTCCGATCTATGCCCTAGTGGAATGATGATATAAGGCTTCAATCAAGACGGGCAACGAGTACTTGGCAAGATTACGGTGATACTAGAAATAAGAGAACTGATTACCAATGTCGTATGCCATGTTATAAATGTCGTGACAACGTATAACCTTCTCCTGGGAAGGCCCTGGATACATTAATACAACATTGTACCTTCCACTTTGCATCAATACTTCAAATACTGTAAGGACGGGAGGCAGTATAAAGTAATCACTGATGCGAGCCCATATACGGAAGCAGAGTCTTTCTTTGCGGACGCTAGTTACTATAAAGGATTCGCCAAAGAAGCAGGAGATAATGAAGAGAATAGAGTGTTAAAGGACATTCAAGCAAATGATGTCAAGGGAGAAAGGGCTGAATCCTCTAAGACTGCAGATACAAAGAAGAAGTTCTATTTTGTACCGAAGCATTTGAGGTAACCAGGACAGCCGCCACTAACCTTATTGTCACCAGAGCAATTAAAAATCTTGCAGTCTAATTATATAGTACCGCTGCATAGCATTGAAAGGTGTAAGCCGTTCTCAACAGCCCCAGGAAGGTTTCAAGTCAATGCCAACGCAAGATACCCTGAGCCAATAGAATTTTACACCGCAGTAGAAACAAGGGTAAGAGAGGAAGTCGAAAATAACGTACACTACGGTAAGTTAACTCTGAAAAATATAGAAAGATACAACTCGGTAAGCAAGAAAATCATGAGAAGCATGGGTTTTGACTGCGAAGAACTCATGGGACTAAATCATGGGAGGGAAATTCAGATCCCTCTCGAGGTTAATCAGGAAAAGCGAAGAAAATTCCAAGGATTGGGGGCAGAATCGTTGGTAAATATGATTGCGACCGCGCAAGCATCGGAAGAAGATTCTGAGATAGTCAAGTATCCTGAAGCAGCTCTGAAGCAGATGGAAGTAGGAGAGGCAGTCGGTTGTTGCTGGAGATGAGTAGGTGGAGATGGTTCATCTTGGGGATTAGTAGTATCCTCTGGATGAAGGGGAATGTCAGTTGTAACCCTTCCTCTTTGATGAAGTGAAACTGGTTCAAATTCGCGAGTCTCGCCATACGCTACCCAACCTTCCAGGGTGTTGTCAGGCTTTATCTCACGAATAGGTTCGTCTACGGATATCTTGACACAGCGATGACCAGTAGAGGGGGCATGGCTAGTTTCTGGAATGAAACCAACCCCTGATTCGATGACACGACCCTTAAGCTTGGGAGGAGGAAGCCACACAGGTTTATTCATCGACTGGCTTTTTCTGACCAAGTAGGATTGGTGTACCCACCACCTCATGTGATTATATGATGCTCTGGGAGTACAATCGCAACCCGAAATAATGAAGGAAGAATCCGCTCGGCATAGCAGTTGCTTCCAAACCATTGCACAGTTGAATGGACCAGTGTCATAACTTCGCATTCTCCTGGTAACTAGCCCGCAGTCTTCCGGCACTGCTTGATCAAAACCAAATTGACGAGCAAAATGGCTCGGATAATACGGTTCTCACCAGAATTCTGTCCCTTCCCTCGATGGGAGACTGCACGATTTGATAGATACAAAGAATCCCCTTTCTGCTACAGTAAGTAGAGATGTGCCTGTCTTCTCAAAATCTTCAATATAACATGGTAGGCCGAAATGAAAGTAATTTATCTTATCGTCCGAGGAAATAGCGTCTTTTGCCCAGTCGTAAGATCTCTTCGCCATAGATCTCTTTTGGAAAAAGTAGAGGAGAAGTTTCGAAGGATGAACATAAGATTTTTCTGGCACGTCGAAAGTCTAAAGGAAATAAACATCGAGCCAGCCAAAGAAATAATGCCATGGCATGAAGGTCGAGGTGGAACCAACAGAATGGCTCTTCACATGAGAAGTAATTTCTCCAAAGCCTCTGTAGATCGAGCAGAGGATGGGAGGTGTGAGAGAATACCTAACTCCCTCAGTCATAGCACCTGCCATTACAAACAAGGCGGGGCGAATGGCATCTGCTGACTTTGAATTTGAGAGAACTACTATGCTTAGCTAATAAGCCAGAAATGCTGCGAATTTGCCATAGACAGAATATTCGGCACGACCTTTGATACCTTTTCAAAGGCGTTCAAGTTCCCATGAATGATTGCCCTCAAATCTGAAAAATGAGTAGGTGGAATCAAGATTATATATATATATAACAAACCGCAGCATGAAAAGGGAGTTAAGGGAAGAAAGAGAATTACTTGAAACCTCGGCTGAAATGGGCCAGCCATTGCATGGGATGAATTTTGTGAATGTTCAAAAATTTAGACATTTCCTTGAAAAGTTCTGTAGTTGATTCTGAAATAGAAGGTATACAGTCAGGTGAAGAGATGAAGGCAAATTCTTCATTAGTAGTGACAAATTCAATGAAGATTTTCCCTGTTATCGGTAAACCGGTGATTCTGTGAATGTCCCAAAGAGTGATGCTCATTTCACCTTCGGAAAAATGAAAAGAGTTGGTGGAAGGACACCAGTAGTTAAGGAAAGCCTTCAGAATAGAAGGTTCCCTGTAAAAATGTTACGACGTTGCTTCAATGGCGACAAAAACATTGATCTTCAATAGAGTGTCCGTGTGTTTTTTCATGACCGCAGCAGCCCACTCTGAATAGTAATTTTGAGGAGTCAGAGAGCTTCTCGTTTTGAACTCTTTTGGGAGTCAGATAAGTCGACGATAGCTAAAACGTTGTTGAAGCATTTCATAAAAGCAAGTGGGGTACAAGCTGTGAAGGTCATAAGAAGGCACGAGGAAGATCATGGCGTGCACACCGCCAATCCGCTGCCTTGGTTTTGGTGGTTGCAGGATGCCTTCCAGTATTTTCGGTTCTTTGAATGACCAAGACTCTGAGTAAGATAATCTCTATGAGGTTAGGAAGTCCCTGGGCTCACTGATTAACATAGAATGATGATGGTGGATTTTGATGGGGATTGAGACAATGCCTCATCTGTAAAGGTTGTTAAATTCTATGGTGTTTTGGACTGAGTGGACTGATTCCCAGGAATTGTTAAGCTTCTTCCTGTTATGTTCTTTGATTTTCTCCTCGAATTCCTTCACTTTGTTTCTGCGAACTTTCTTCATTCTGGAGGGAGGAGGAGTATCTTCTCTAACAGGTGGTCTTTCGCTGCTCGTATGGTAATGTGCCATTGTTTTTAGCCATCTATCCCAATCATAATCTTGACCGTGCGTTGGTGGCCTTTCGAGGTCTCCCATAATGATGGCCCTTTGAATAGAAGATGGTAAAGCCTCGATGCAGGGGGAGAAGTCGAATGTTGGCAACATTAGCTCCTTTATATAGGCAGGGCACTTGATAGTTATCTCAAAACGTTTACGTAAGGGTTGAGAAGGAGACGATGGAGATTCCGTGGCTTGGGGCATGATAAAAGGATCAGCATTGGGGAGGTCTTGATGAGAAGGTTAATCGGTAGGAGGATCGACAGCGATGAAGGTTCTCTTAGTACGAGCCATGACTAGAGAGGATCAGAACCTAAAGAAGAAAGAAGTTGGAAAAGTCGGTACAGAGTGAGCAAAGCCGAGTCTGGAAAGAGACAAGTGTTGGTTGCGCGCAATGCACAGGCAGAAGGTCGTTACGCGACTACGAAACCATGCTTAACAAAGTTATCGTTGCGCGTCTACGCGCAACTGAGTTAACTGATTGAATAAAGCATAGGTTGCGCAAGCAAGCACAAGGGATTTTTTTCCCTTGCGCGTTGCACGTGGTCGCGCAAATACTTACTCGGGAAAAAAATCACCAGAGCTCCACTGCAACAGATGGAAGTGGATAAATGAGGCAGTTGTAAGTATTTATAGGGCAAACAGGGCGAGTGCGTTACTCAAACATAAGTTGTGCGTGGTCGCGTAAGAGAAATCCTTTGCGCGTGGCCGCGCAGGATGTCCAGTTGGGCGTGGTTGCGCAAGGTAATGGCTGAAAGATATATGAACTGGTGAAGATTGATCCTGATTCTTTGATTCATGAGAACAAAGAATGGATCAAGGGGGCATCTGTTGGAGCATAAAAATTATCATCATCAGGATAAAGAGAAGAAAAGGGAAGTTAGATGTTATTTGCATGTGTACGCGCAACAACTCCTTATTACGCGTGTACGCACAGCACGGCACTGATGAATTTCACCTTGCGTGTGGTCACGCAGACAATCTTGATTGGGCAGAGATGGCAAGATGAGATTTTGCAATGCGCATGTACGGGCAATAAGGTTTTGCATTGTACATGTACGCACAATAGGGTTTTGCATTGCGTGTGTGGACGTAACGAATTCCTATCACTTAGATGCACAATCAAGACTAGGTGGTTAAAAATGAACAGTTCAGAACAAATGCGAGAGTGAGTCATGGCACAAAGATCGAGGTTTGGCACGTGTGGGGTCCTATAAATACCCCCTCACTCCCTTCATTTAGGAGGATCGAAGATTTTTGGAAGAGTAGGGCATCGAAAGGTGAGGAGCAAGGTCTCCGTTGCTCGTGGTCTCTGTTGCCGTAGTCATTTGCCTTTACGTAGGGACGCGCATTACAAGTCCCCGTTGCGCGAGGACGCACAACACAAATCTTTGTTGCGCGGGTGACATTAGTGTTGCGCAGGAACATACCCACTACTCCATTGCGCGGGGTCGCACAACCAGTCTGCAGGTTGCGCGTGTACGCAAAAGCACTAGATGATTTATCTTGAATGGAGGACAGAATGCTGTAGGATCTCCTGAAAGCATTCAAGTTCACTCTTCATCACTTCTGACCCTCTCCCCTGCTTAAAGGATGAGATCAAAAGTGATGCCAAGTTGATCAAATCAACATTCCTCCTAAGTCCTAGGAGATTATCAAAATAGCTGCCGAATTCCAGAGCTTCATTTATAATGCTTTACTTTCTCAAAATGATCTATTTTAGAATCAAGGGATGTAACGAGGATGTAAATGAACTCAGTATCAATGAAATATGATGATTGTTCCAAATACTCTTTCTGTTATGTTTAAATAAGATAACTTCCCAAATCAAACGCATTTGTTTCTGATCAAAACAGCCCCAAACCTGAAAATCGGGCTCACAAAATTCTCGATTGTCGAATCCGATGCCGACTGCTTTTGTAGTACCCTATTCTTGACACTCAGCGCCCATACGCTAGATTCCGATCCTGGAATCCTACAAGGAGGATTTTTTAACGTACTTTTGTCTCATAAGAAGCATAACCACAAGTTTACCCAAATCATAAAGGCAACATCATCATCACATATCCACTAATATAAACATTTGAATACAGTTCTGAAAAGGAAATATATATATCGAAAATCAAAGCTCCAAAAGACCGCTACATGCTCCAAGCTCAATGCTGCTGTAACCTAACATTACCTACACGCATTTATCGTACATAAGCTTATAGAAAGCTTAGAGGGTGGTGTAAGTGAGTGCAATGCACATGCCAAGCATATGAATATCAGAGTAAGCAGAAATACTGGCAATCTATAAATCGTACAATATCAAAGTAATGCAGAAACATACTGGCAAGTTCACAAATACCATCAGCCTTATACAGGCAATGCGATGCAAAATATAAACCAATATCATATACTGAGGAAGCAATGTAGATCAACTATGGAATGCGAGGACATAGTAAGCCAAATATCAGATACCAAGTCCATGAATACTGTCAACCTTAATCAGGTTATGCAATACAGAAGCACAGTAAACTAAATGCTTTGTGCTGAGGATGTAATGCAATATGCGATGTGAATGAAATGACTAAGCTGGAGTGGGAAGTCGGGATAATAGTACGTAGTATCGTAGGCTAAGGGGTTCACCACAAGGGACTTCTATCCAAACCAGTTCCATACCTAAATTTGGATAGTCAGACTCAATGTGATAAACTCTGGATCTCAGGTTAGTCACACGCCCCAACCGAAATTCTAGCCATTACGAAGGTACACATAACAAATAGTTGCGCACCACCAGCCCGAGTAGATAGTGAATGAATGAATGAATGAATATGCAACTCCTACTCAAAAAATTCACATATCAATACCATACATCTATGGGATAATCACCGGGGTCTAGTACACTCTACATGCAATTGCTACCCACTAGACGCACAACCATGCAAGTGAAAGAGACCTTACTATCCACCTGACTAGTAGTCAACCAATATCTACCCAGCACGTCGATAGCGGACCCAATCACGAGCTGGTCAAACTTATCCTAGCTATGTCTACTACCCTCAAGTGGGTAAGGCAACCACCCCTTCCCAACCGACCACGACACAGTGGGAAACGGGGCCTGTTGGTATTCGGCACTCGAGAGCTCATGTATCCACTCGGTCTCGATGTTAAGGTGTCTCCTGGCCTCGAAGGTTTAGGAATTTTCACCCAGGGCCATTTATAGCGGCCCGATACTAGTAACAGATTTTCGATGTCCCATCTAGCCATCCACGACATGCCTGTGGAGGCTACGACCCTGATGTCGCTAAGGCGTACAGTAGTCACAATACACAATGCAAGATATATGAGTCATGCATCAATCCTGCACATACCGTGTGCTCATGTGAGACAATCTTCATCTATCAAGGAGTCTTATAACAACCTAACACAATGACATATACAATGGTCAACCAAATCTCATAACAAACATACAGATGATGCGTATGGGCATGTATCATGATGCTATGTTGTCACATACTCATAATCGGTATCGACAACCAGCACCAAAGATCGGCATCGATAATCAGCCTCGACAATCGGAATCGACCTTAATAATGGGAATCGGCCTCGACAATCGAAATCAGCCTCAACAATTAGAATCAGCCTCGACAATCGAAATCAGCCTCAAAAATCAGAATCGGCCTCGATAATCGAAATTGGCCTCGATAATCAGAATTAGCCTCGACAATCGGAATCGGTAATTAGCCTAACAAAGGACCTAAGGAAAGGTCACAATGTGGACATTTAACCATCATTGCCCATCAATGTAGACATTTAACCAACATTACTCCCAAAGAGTGGCCCACATAAAGCCAAATATATCATGGGCCCATGGCCTCACAAAAGGGCCTAATATACATCACTATAAGTCGCGTCACATGGGCTGGATATACATCTCAATGGGCCTCATCATATGAGCCATAAATACATTACATCAAGCCTTGCCTACGGGCCTCGAATACATCACAATGGGCCACAACCCATGGGCTTCAAATACACAATAAGTGGGCCTTACACATGGGCCTAATATACATCACAGGTGGGCCCTGCACATGGGCCTCATACACATCAAGTGAGCTGCAAATATATCAAGGTGGGCCTCACAGATGGACCACAAGTAGATCAAAGTGGGCCTCTCGAATGGACCACAAAATACATTAGAGTGGGCCTCATAGATGGGCCACAAAATACATCAAAGTGAGCCTCACAGATGGCCACAAGTACTTCAAAGTGGGCCCCAAGTGGGAGCTTGAATTACTTCTAAAATCATTTCAATAGTTACAGGTGTAACATGTGTATCACTGTGCACTATCATTCTATGGGGCACATGGTTCACTAATGATGATAAACACTATCCAAACATTGTCTATGTAAATCAGCACTGTCCAAACATTGGACAGCACCGTCCAAACATTGTCCAAGTAATTCAGCACCATCCAAACATTTGACAACACCGTCCAAACAGCCTCCATGTAAATCTACACCGTCCAAACATTGGACAGCACCGTCAAAACACTTTCCATGTAAAAATGCACCATATAAACATTGGACAACACCGTCCAGACAGTCTGGACGGTGTGAATGAAACAAATGCATCATTGTGGGTATCCACCATCCAGATAGTTGGACGGTGTGGATACAACACTACAGCATGGTGGGACCCTCAAAGTTGGTGATGTCACTTAGCAGCTAAATAGCTGGTATGACGCACCTAGCCAATCAGTCCAGTAGGTGGGTCCCACATGGGGCCCACCACATGCATGTATGTATTTATATATAATATTATATTTAAAAAAATGCAACGTCCAGAGGGTCTAAATGCCCAGGACGGACAGTGTGGATTTAAACCATACATCAAGATAGTTACTCAAAGCTCCTACCCATCCCAGCAAAATGGATGAATGGTTTGGATGGAAAACATCCATCATGGTGGGGTCGCTGACCGTCCAGCAAATGGACAGCCCTAATACTGTCCAGATGGACGGCGAGTATAGAACACATATGGCAAGGTGGGCCCCACCCCCACACGTGTAGCACGTGTGAGGTGGGCCCCATGTCCCCTGCATGGATGGGGTGGATAAAACATATGCACGAGGTGGGTCTCACCGTCCAGATTTACTGGATGATGTGGATCTCACATCAAGGTGGGCCACGTCCATGCCTTGGATAGCTTGGCCCCCAACAGGTCATCAGGTGGGCCACAAGCATCATCAACATCAAAAAAGAGAAAAAGGGAGAGAGAGAGAGAGAGAGAGAGAGAGAGAGAGAGAGAGAAAGAGAGAAGAAGAGAGAGATCGAATGGAGGGACCCTGTCACTACGGGCCCCTCAAGGATCTATAACACACATCAAAACAGGTCCCGCTAAAATCCAAAGGTCAAGATCTACTCTAAAAACACCCACCTCAAGATCTCTTCTTCCTTCTTCCATCAACGCATTCTATAGCTCCAAAGAATGCATTTCAATGGTTGAGATGAAGCTTGGAGGGTGGAGATGGGAGGTAGGAAGGTGGGCCACACAAGCTCTATCCATGGAGCTTGGAGCTTGGACGTGGGTTGCTTGCTTGAAAAATGGAGAAAATGAGAGAGAGAGCGAGAGAGGATGGATGGGTGTGAGTGATGGGGAGAGGGATCGTGAAGTGATGGAAAGTTGACTTTTTAGGGTTACTTTTGTACTTAGGGAAGGGATAGAGTAATGAGTTGAGTGATGGGTGTACTTTGATAAGTGAGGTGATTGATGTGATGGATTCTCGTAAAATCATAAAATGTGGTGTTTTCCTCGAATTGAACACGGGCTCACATCTCCTGGCTCAGGTATCGCCTCAGTGCACAAGACACGGCGTTGGAACCGCGTCGATGACGCAGTCACAAGGGTATAAGTTTCAGGTTGACTCGACTCTGAAATACGAGATACGACTCAGGGTCATGCGCAACTGATATCTACTCGTCGAGGGTCGTCAGAATTCGATTGGGAGGACCGCGGAAGCCTACGGAATGGTAGGGTCTAAGATATGAGCCTAATAGCTCTCCCTTCCTAATAAAAATTTTGTCCTCGAAATTTACAGAACAAATAAGGGAAGAGAAAACATCGACTTATACATATACTAATCAATATCATACAAGGCATAATCAATCTATAAATAAATAACGCTCTCTAATCTAAACCTCGCGCTCTCAAGATGCCTCATCACCACTATGATGACCCCACTGATTTTCGAATTCCGGATAAAAAATGATCAAAACTGGAATACTATGCAGGAAATACAATGCAGAATTAGTTTTGTCCCGACTTTGAGTATGTCCCAAGATTACATGGGACCACCTTTCAGTATGCTGTTAGGTGCCCTTGGTAGTACTATATAAGTAATTCAAAAATTATAATCTGGGACTAACTAATTGTACACACATAATATTTGGCATAGGGCTAAACATAGGCATTTTAATTTTCTACATAGAATTTTCTGTACAATTGTTTTGCCCCATTTTGGGATCCACTCCCTGATCATATGAGGACTGATTTGGCCCAAGTAAAATATAATTTCTCTATTCATCGATATATATTAAAGGTTCCATGTGGTGGCCTACTCATATCTCTAACGTGTGGTCCACTACAGAGGCTCAAAGTTGGTACAAAATATAAAAATAATTAAACAATTTTCAGCAATGGGGTCTGTCTAGGGCCTAATTTTTAAACACTTGGGGATCATTCCTGACAAAAAGATTGGACATCCCAGCTTACTTATATAAGAATAAAACATCCCCCATAGTGGTACCCTTAACTACAGAGCGTGAGGCCCACTACAAGGTGTCGAAGAGGCCTACATGCAATACAGTTAATTACTAAGAAAATTTCAACAAACGGAAAGTGCAAAGGAAATGAAATGGATCCAATGGCAAGTGGGGCTCACATGCTATCAAACCATAGATAAGAGACATATAGCAATGTACATGGTTTCCAGATTGGATAAACTAATAAAATGTATAAATCACAAGTGATCCCACACCAAAGTGGGTCAATAAGAGGATGAATGTTATGTACAACATATATCCAACATACACATCAAGTAGCACATGAAATATATTGATCAAATCTCTATTATTAGATTCTCTGTTAGAAAATTTGAGCTAATGGATGGTTTATTAATACATCATTTAGACTGTATATATGTTTCCAACCATACAGAGCCTTAGATCCATCTGGACCATACAAAATAATTTAATATTTATCCTTATGGATGTATCTGTCGGTTCAGAATTTTTTAAATTTTATCATGAAAGAATCTGACCATAGGGATCATACATATGATTATTAACTATCTCAAGTAAGTTAAGAACAAATATCAAATACATCTAGCTGTTGCAATTACAGATAAGGCCAACATAAGAATGGTCATAACAAGCCCCTAAATACATCTTTCGTATAAGGACAAGTTCTCAGCTGTCCAAACTCTGATTGAGGCTTATTATATACCGTTGGAAAAATAGTTCGATTTTCTATGAATCCAATGGAACATATATTTTTAATGCATTCATTAAAGGAATTAAAAATGGGTCCGTTTTAGGCAAATCAGAATCTGCATGTGCTGTTAAATGGCTACCAAATAAACTTGATGCTATGGATGATTGGACCGTTGGATGACTACGAAATTTGGCCCAGAATTAGCTCATATTGTGGTTCATTTTATTCCCAATTTCAACTCTGATATTTGCATGATTAATTTTATATGATTTTTAGGACTTTCTATCCAGATACAAAAATAGGATTACATATGAAGGGTGTGGATATGATATTCATCATGGTGGACTATATTGACATGGGCCACTTGCTGATCATAATGGCCAATAATATATGCACCCAAATAAAAAGGTAGAAGGAGGAGGGTGAGAAGGATGGAAGGAGGGATGTAGACTCACCTCAAATGGGTGGATGATTGGATAATGATGTATGGTCCACTCCATCTAGGATTGATGGTGGGCCACACCTTGGCTCCACTCTCTCTCACTCGCTCTTAAAATCTCAGAAATTTTCTAAGTATAAGAAAAGAATAAATGCAAGAGAGCTCCTACTCTTATATAGGGAATCGGGAGTTGAGGCGGCAAGTTTATGGGATCTTATTGGTGGTAAAAGTGAGGTGGAAGGTGATGTATGGTATAGGTAGTGGATGGATGAGTTGGATGGTACTAAGCATGTATTGGCCAAGGTGGAAGAAATCTAGATATACATTGGCTTATGGATGGATAAGGGTTGTGGGTTATAGGTGATGCATGGTGGATGATGAAGTGGAGTGTTGTAATTAGTTGTTTGAAGTGATGTGGCATAAATCAAGACATTCATTGAATGCATGTATAGGATAAGGTGGACATGGGCCATGATTAGTTTTTAAGGCATGGGGAGAGATCTAATGATGAGTTTTGGGATAGAATGCAATTTTGTCTTGAAGTGCTTGTCTTATATGTGCTAGCTCATTTTTTGTCATGTAGCAATTGTCCTATTTTGTGGTAATTTTCATGTTTTAAAAGTGGGCTTTAGGCCCAAATGGGCTCAAGTCCAATGGGCCTAACATAATAAAGGTTGTTTGTGTTACAGGATATATAATTTGGGTCGTACACTCTATGGGTCGTATCTCACTAACAGAGCATCTGATTGACGCATGGTTTTCACCATTGCGACTGCAACGACGACGCAG
Source organism: Magnolia kwangsiensis (assembly GCA_037074715.1). Classification (NCBI taxonomy): domain Eukaryota; kingdom Viridiplantae; phylum Streptophyta; class Magnoliopsida; order Magnoliales; family Magnoliaceae; genus Magnolia; species Magnolia kwangsiensis. The sequence continues at coordinate 73,589,278 of CM073584.1, forward strand.
TTCACATGATAAAGGCCTTAAGGTCATCCGGAACAAATCACTTGGGTGAGGTTGCTAGGTGCATTGGGGTGTGGTGTATGGTCTATTAATGGTGTGACTTGGGACACGTGTGCACACGAGCAGTGTTACAAAAGACCGGGATCCCACAACCTCATCTAAGCCCGCTAATCCTAGATTGACTCAGTCTAGAGAAAAGGGAGGAATATGTCTTGAAGGAGGAAGATGATGTGAATGCTAAGGTGGCTAACCTCACAAGAAAGGTCGAAGACATGGAACTAAAAAGAGTAGAAATGATTGAACTCAAAGAAATTGTTGAAATTGTTTGTAGTATTTGTTCTAGTAGCAAATACTTGACACAAGATTTTTCCACAATTCCTGTGTTCTAAGATTTGTTACATGAGCAATCTAATGCCGTAAACAATTATCAAAGGCTGTTTAGTTCCTCCATCTTAAATACGTACAATTCCAGTTGGAGGAACCATCCAAATTTTAGTTGGAGGAATGGGCAAACTGCTAATACAGAAAGACATCCAAGGGAATTTTTCTTCAAGTTTCAACCCATTTTTAAATCAGAAAAGAGCCCAAGAGGATCCGTTTCTAAAACACATCCAAAATCAAGATAAATTTAATTAAAACACATTGTAATCATTCTAAGACCTCAACAAATCCAGTTGAAGATTGGAGTCACACATAGTTAGGAAGAAATGAACTTTTTAAGCCCAACCTCTACCTAACCCAAAACCACAATGCGAGATAAGTGACTAGAGCTCTTCAAATCAACATGTGAAACAAGTTAAATCCATCACCTATTAGATGTAGGAAAACAATCAGCAAAAGTTTACCACAAGGGCTAAGAAACCTAAAGACTCAAAGGAATTAAAGATAGATGATGGGCTTAGCGACGCTTCACATGAGAAAGAAACAAAAAACAGTATAAGCCGATTGCTTCATTCCCTCAAATGTTGATTTCACTAAAACCTCTGTATAACACTCAGGATATCTTGGAGCTGCTTGAATAGGTGAAAATTAATTCCTTTGTTGGATGCCATAAAACAAATCCCATCATATGCTAAGTTCCTAAAAGACTTATTTATGGATAAAAGACGACAAATCATTCAAAAGAAAATATTTCTAACAGAAAAAGTAAGTGTCATCCTCAAACAAGATATGCCTCAGAAATATAAAGATCCCGATAGCCTAACCATCTTTTGTGTAATTGGAAATCACTGAATTGAGCACACACCACTTGACTTGGGGGTGAGTGCAAATCTGATTCCATACTCGTTTACGAGCAGTTTGGTCTCGGTGAATTAAAACTCACTAGGATACATTTCAACTTGCTGATCATTCGATTCGTATACCGAGGGAGATGATAGAAGATGTGCTCATCCAAGTTGATAAATATTACTATTCAGTAGATTTTATTGTCTAAGACACACAACCCGTCATTGACACAAGCACTTAAATTCCTATCATCCTTGGCCGACCATTACTAGGTACATCAAATGCCATCATTAATTAGAGAATGAAAATGAGACTATAAGAAAAGAAAGTAAAAGAAGATAGAGATGAGAGATTGAGATTGAGAGAGAAAGTAAAAGAAGAGGAGAGAATGAGAGATATAAATTAGAGAGAGATAATAAGATATTAGAATGAATCTTAAAGATAAATGTTTGCTTCTTGAATGAGGATTGGTAGTTACTTTCTTATTTCCTACTTCTTGATCTTCAAGTAGATGACGTGAGTTATAAGACTTTAGTCTTTACCAAGGAAAGAGAGAGATTATGAGAGAGAGAGGCTGATTAGGCATTTAGAATAAGAGAGAGATTAAGTAAATGATGTCACATTATAAATTCCAACCTTGTAATATAGTTAATCAACGCATCAAAGTTTTCGTTATTAGTACTGGGAGGCGTATGGGTTAGGCCAAAAAATAATATGATAGAGGGTGTGTCAGACTTGTATTGGACATAAATTTCATGAACTAAAAAAGTTTTTTTTTTTTTAGAAAAATAGGAACAAATGTAAAAATACCAGAATATATCATTTTAAAAAAAAAAACATGTATTTAATGGCATATCAAACCACTCTTTGATATCAATGTTGTTTATCGATTTGACTTGAACCCTAATCGAACACAAATCAAGCATGGTTGGTAAATTAGGGCCATTATATTGAAATACAATAGAAAGATAGAAAAGAAAAAGAAGAAGAAAAGAAATAATGATTTTTGCCTTCTGAATTTTGTACGAGTGGTTCATTCCTCTTCAATTCATCAAATCTCACTCAAATCCTGTGTTTGGATCCATAAAATATGCTTACATCTAGTACAAAAATTCATTTAAAACTTTCTCCATGGTTGGAGTGAAGAAACAAGTGAAAAAAACTAGCATTGGAAATTTTGAAATAGAGCCTTTATGGTTGTATTTGCATGTATTGGCACCAAAATAACTTCCTTTCTTCATCTTTTTTTTAAAAAAAAATTATTTTTCCTTAATGAAAATAATTGGTTCATCCCTTTATTGCGTGATTGGGAAATGCAAGACTCACCCGTTGAGCAAGGAAACTCACCGTAATCTAGCTCCTAGGAATTCATCTTTATTTGCGATGGACCCTAATCTAACTTCCCAATATTTTGACTAATCTTTTTTTTGAAAATCCATATAATATTTCCAAAAGTTTTAAAAAATTACTCCCAAAGCTTTCTAGCCATTTCACAAAGAACCAATCAATTATGAACCATCTCCTCTACCCTTTTGCACAAGAAGAAAATACTTGAAATTGTTTAATTATGGTTGGTGAAATGAGGACCTTTAAACTACAGACATGGAAAACCCTATTGATCCTCAAGAAATAGAAAACTAAGGACTCCAGCACTAATTCCATTTTTGGTTTGGAGTGCAGTTTTCAATGTTCAAATGTCAATGGTTAAATGATGAGGGTTGTCAATCGTCACCTTAGAAATATGCATTTAATAGGTACTTTTTTCACAACCCCAAGTGTAGGGTCGCGATGCAGTAATAATCTCGGTGAGACTGAGGTCGAATCCACAGAGACTAATCTCGTATGTATTCTGAAAGAAACTAGAAGTAGAACTAAAAAAAAATATGAATCTAAATCTGAAATTAAAGGGAGTAATTGTGAAGTGTATAATTAAAAACTTAAGAATTCAAAGGTAGGAACTAGGGTTTCCAAGGATCCACTTGTATCAATTAGGGTGATTCCTTACTTGATTCAAGTAACACAATTGGAATTGGAGTCTTATCCTATCCAATCGGAAGATATAATAATGAAGATCAAATCTGAACTTCCTTTCACCTAATTCTCAAAAGAGAAGAATTATGATAATTGGCAGGGATTCCATCACCAAACCATGCCCATGAGATGATGGAAAATAACAGGATTTACATCTCAAAATAAGAAAAGAAGATACTCAAAGCTATTGCTGATCTACTGTAATTTAAGTCACAATAAATCATTAAAAACTAAAAGTATTTCTTAAATATTAAACTAGAATCAAAGTAAGCTTAACATAAACATGAATCAAAGTAATAAAAACATCTTATCACACTACAAGTTTTTCCTCTTAGCCCTAGCTAAGAGGTATAGACATGATTGGACTAAAGTATCTTAAGAAAAATATGAAAACAACTAAGGAAGAAGAAGAAAAACTTTTGGCGACAGCTTCTCCATCCTTTTGCTCAACTCCTTAAATCCTAGAGATGCCTAGGAACATCTTAGGGAGTCCTATTTATAGTTATGGAACTTTAACTTTCGTACCTAGTTGGAAAACTCTAGAAATCGCCTCAAATTTAGACAGTTTGCTAACGCAGACTTCACTCTGTGCAGTTTTTTAAAATAGACTTCACTCTGCACAATTTTACAAAATGACCTAGAGTTTCAGAATGTGCTTTTTTAGAATAATTTCAGGATTCCTTTTCTTCACTTTAAATCTTTGATTCTCTTCATTCCTTACTTGGTTTTCTTGGATCTTTACCATGTGAATTCTTTAATCTTGGTCTCCTAAGATCCATCCTTTACCCTTTAGTACCCTTTTCAATCCAAGCTCCTAAATTCACCTTACTACATAAACATGAGTAAAATAGAACATTAAGCATTATCATGTTCATAAAACCAAGATATAAATGGGGGATAATATGCAATATTTGACCCTCAACACAATCACCAACCAGCATTTTGCTAGTCCCTAGCAAAGTATGCATGAAATAAATCTCAATGCTTAATGTTCAAAACCTTTCTAGAAAAATAATCTTTTATATACTCAAGTATGAATGGGTAGAATTAAGATACGAAAGTGGGGTTTTAAAAACTTAGATCCGAACCACATAAGCAACCAATCAAGTAAATTCTTTGTCCATTAAATTGAGCATAATTTGCATACCAAGTTTTTCAATGTGCTTAGTGAAAATTAACTTACTTCTTGTGTGAATACTATTAGTTCATCATGTTAGTCATAGTCATCACTTCAAGATCAGTTTGAAACTCAAGTACTGATTCCGAACTTATCCCCTTTTTTCTTCTTTTTTCAGTCTTTGATTTTATATCGATGGTCAATTTTTTATTCATTCTTTTTATTTTTTACATTCTTTTCCATATTTTTCATTCTTTTTATTCTTTTTCATGACCTCTTTGTCGATCTTCTATTTTTTTAACTGGTTCTTTTCTTCTTTTAAGGTGGATAAAATTCTTCAGACTCAATTCTCACCATCTATCAATGATTCACATACTAACACTCAGAACTTTTAGCATGTCTTACAGAAGAAAAATTGAATGTTTCTTGCAATTTAGATTAACATGATAGTCAAACTATTTCTTAATCAATTAAGCGCAAGAACTTAAGTGATAGATTACTTAGTTAATTAAACTCCAACAATCCAAAATTTAATCTCTATTTTTATTATACCCAACGCATTCTTAAGTACACAATTCATCCCTTCCCAAATAGATTTCAACTTGAAACATTGAAAATTTTTAAAAATTTTGCTAAAAAAATGAGAAAACACTGATTAGTTCACCTAATCCCCCATCCCCAACCGAAAAATCTACATTATCCTCAATGTAAAAGAAATAAGCACGTAATGCAAAAGAGGCAATGAAAAGAGAAGGGAAGTGATGGAAAGGTAATACCTAAAGAAGAAATTTTGAGGCTTTTCAAATGGTCTCAGTGTGAAGATGGGTTAGCACAAAAATTAAACCAACAAAAAATAAACTATCCTAAACAGCGAAAAGCAAACTATCCTAAACGGCGGAAAGCAAACTATCCTAATCATAAATCATATGAAAGCAAATAAATCTACCTATACCTCCATCAGACTAGGAGATCAATCCTGATAAACAGGTTCAATCAAAGGTATTGACATGTCCTTTGAATCAATTTTTTTAATAAATGGCTTTAAACGATGTCCATTTACTTTGAATTCATTGTTATTGTTTAGATTCTGAATCTCGACAGCCCCATGAGGATAAACATTAGTAATAGTGAAAGGGACGGTCCAACGAGATCAGAGTTTACTCGAAAAAAGGTGTAACCGAGAATTATACAAAAGGACTTTTTAACTTGGTGTGAATGATTTTCAAAGAATGTGTTAGTCATGAAACACATTCATCTTGTCCTTGTAAATTCTTGAGTTCTCATGTGCATCATTCCAGATTTCTTTCAGTTCTTTCAACAGAAGTTTGCGCAATGAGCCAGCGTTGTCCAAATTGAAGTTCAGATTTTTAATCGCCTAGTAGGCCCTAGGCTCCAACTCCACAAGCAAGTGGCAAGCCTTCTCATAGACAAGTTTAAAGGGAGACATTTCAATAGGGATCTTAAATGCAATACGGTAAGCCCATAAAACATCGGTCAATCGAATTGACCAGTCCTTATGGTCGGGGTTAACCATTTTTTTAAAATATGTTTAATTTCCTTATCAAAAATCTCAGCTTGCCCACTTGTTTGTGGGTGGTATGGAGTACTCACTTTGTGGGAGATGTCATATTTCTTCATCAAGTTCGTAAATCACTTATTACAAAAATATGAACCTCCATCACTAATGATGTTCGAGGCGTTCTAAACCGGGAAAGGATGTTCTCTTTTAAGAATTTAATGACCATTTGATGATCATTGTTCTGGCACGGGATAACTTCGACCCATTTAGTGACATAGTCTACCGCTAGCGAAATATATAATTTCTCAAATGATTAAAAGAATGGTCTCATGAAATTGATGCGCCAGCAATCAAATGCTTCAATAATCAGAATGGGGATTAAAGGCATCATATTTCTATAGGACAATGCTCACAAGCTTTGCAAAACTCATGAGTGTCCTTGAACATAGTGGGCCAATAAAAGTCACACTACAAAATTTTGGTTGTGGTCTTTTTAGCAAAAAAGTAACCACCACAGGCCTAAGAGTGACAGAAGGAGATGACACTTTGGTGTTCATTGTCTGACATACATCTCCTTAAGATTTAGTCCGGAGAATATTTAAAAAATAGGGATCATTTCAGATTAATTTGCGTACCTCAGCAAAGAATTTTTCCTTATCTTGTGTAGTCCAATGTGTTGGCATGAAACTTGTAGCAAGATATTTAGCAATATCCGTAAACTAAAGTGAATAGGAGACTTTAAACAATTGTTCGTTAGAGAACATGTCATTTATATGTGTCGTCTCAAGGGAATCAGAGAGATTAAGGCAGAAAACATGGTCAGCCACTACGTTCTCCACTCCCTTTTTATCCTTTATTTTCAAATCGAATTCATAGAATAAGAGGATCCATCTTATCAAGTGGGGCTTAGCATCATTCTTAAAAAGAAGATACTTGAGTGCAGCATGATCAGTGTAAATGATGATCTTAGATCCGATCAAGTAGGACCTAAATTTATCCAAAGTGAATACTACAGCTAAAAGTTTCTTCTCCATAGTAGAGTAATTATGAGGACTGGCATGCTTGTTTTGCATCTCGCATATGACATTTGGCTACATAGGCCTCGCATCGCATGGCCTTGGTATGACCGATAGCATTCATGCCTTGCATCACATAACCTTAGTATGGTTGATAGTATTCATGGACTTACCAGTGTATTTCTGCATTTCTCTGATACTGCATACTTAGTACTCATCTTACGCACACACTTACACCACCCTCTAAGCTTTTGTAAGCTCATGTACAACCGTTACGTGTAGGTGATGTTGGATTGTAGCAGCGTTGAGGTAGGAGTGCGCATTAGATTATTTTGGAGCTTTTGATTACCTTGTATTTTCCTTTTCGTATTATACTTAAAATTTTTGATATAATGAATATGTAGTGATGTTATTTTGTGACTTGGTTATGCTTGTGGTTATGCTCCATTAAAAAAAAAATTATACTGAAAATCCTCTTGGTAGGATCCCAGGATCGGAATCTAGCATATGAATGCCAGGAGCCGAGAATAGGGCACTACGGAGGTTGTCGGTACTGAATTCGACGATTAGAAATTTTGTGAGCCTGTTTTTCAAGTTTGGGGCGTGACATCATGGGTCCACTATACGTTAGGCTCTATATGGGCCACTCCTTGGGGGTAATGTTGGTTAAATGTCCACATTATTGAGGTCGATTATTGATGCCGGTTAGCGATACCGATTATGAGTATGTGACAGATAGCATCATGATACATGCCCACATGCATCATCTCTATGTTTGTTATGTGATGTGGTTGACCATTACATTTATCATTGGGCAAGTTGTTATGAGACTCCTTGATAGGAGGAGATTGTCTCACATGAGTGCACGGTATGCGCAGGATTGATGCATGACTGGATTGTATGACTCATGCATCTTGCATTATGTGTTGTGATTATTGTACGCCCTAGTGACATCAAGGTCGTAGCCTTCACAGTCATGTCGTGGATGGCTAGATGGGACACCAAAAATCTGTTACTAGCATCGGACTGTCATAGAATCCCTAAACCCTCTTGGTACCAGAGGATGCCCCAACATCGAGACCGAGTAGATATATATGAGCGCATGAGGGCCGTATACCAGTAGGCCGCGTCTCCCACTGTGTCGTGGTCGGTTGAGAGGGGGTATAGCCTTACCCGCTTAAGGGAGTAGGTAATGCTAGGCTAAGTCTGAAAAGCTTATAAGTGTGTCTGCTATCGATGAGCCAGGCCGATATTGGTAGGCGGATAGTGAAGTCTCTTCCACTTACCTAGTTATGCATTTGATGGGGCGGTAAGCTGGTGTAGAGTATACTAGACCCCGGTGATGATATCAAAGATGTACAGTACTGATTTGTGGAGTAGGAGTTGCATACTCAGCATTATATTCATTCATTCATTCAGTCACTATCCACTCGGGCTAGTGGTGCGGAACTAATTGTTATGTGTACTTCGCAATGACATGGATTTCGGTTGGGGGGCATGACTAACCTGAGATCAGGAGCTTACCACATTGACTCTATCTATCCAAATTTAGGTATGAGACTGGTTTGAATAGAAGTCCTTTGTGATAAGCCCCATAGCCTGCGATACCACGTACTATCATCCCGACTTCACACTGCAACTTGGTCATTTCATTCGCACCACATACTGTATATTGCATTACATCCTCTGCATATAACATTTTGTGTTGCTATGTTTCTTCATTTATATGACCTAAATGAGGTTGATGGTATTCGTAGCTCTTCCGAATTATATATTGTATTGCATCCTTGATATCTGATATCTGGTTCATTATGTTTTCGCATTAAATAGCCGATTTACATTACTTTCTCAGTATATGACATTGGCTTGCTATGTCTTTTCATCGCATATTCTGAATGAGGTTGATGATATTTTTATGGACTTGTTAGTATTTTTACTTACTCTAATATTGTATGGTTCATGGACTTACCAATATTTCCTTTTACACTTATATTACATTATGAGCACGCATATAATGCTCACACACTTACACCACCCTCTAAGCTTTTTATAAGCTTATGCACGATAGATGCATGCAGGTGGCATTAGGTTGCAGCAGCGTTGAGCATGGAGCGTGCAGCCATCTTCTGGAGCTTTGATTTTTGATATATGTATTTTCCTTTCAGCACTATATTCAAATGTTTATATTAGTGGATATGTGATGATGATGTTGTTCTTGTGATTTGGGTATACTTGTGGTTATACTTCTTATGAGATAAATTTGTGTTGAAAATCCTCCTTGTAGGATCCCAGGATCGGGATTTAGCATATGCATGCTAGGAGCTAAGAACGGGGTACTACGGAGGCTATCAGCACCGGTTTCGGCAATCGGAAATTTCGTGAGCCCAATTTTCGGATTTGGGGCGTGATAATGGTCATCAAGACAAATGACCCACAGGAACCGACATGACAGAACAGTATGATCGAAAGGGGGGAAGGGTCAAGCTGGACAGCCATCCCTCTAATAATCGAATTAGTTGGTGAGCCAGCCACGGACGCCGGCCTAAAAAAAAGGCCAATGTAAATAGCGGTTGGTATCCCGAAACATGATAGGACCAATCATGGTTTGCAACACCGTCCTATTCGAGACCCCTTGGCGACACACAAAAATAAAAAAAATCTTCAAAATATAAAAACAGTGGATATTTCAAAAATCACAAAAACATCAAATACTTCTCAAAATTACAAAACATCAGAAAAACTTTAAAAAATCACCATGCCAAACACTTCACACATAGTGCCAGAGTCTGAGGACGACTCATACGATTTCGATCTAGAGTTGAACTTTGAACTCATGGGTTTGGATGAAGCTCCAGATGAGGGAAATGATAATATAGCTCTCGAACTCAATGACTCTCTAAAAAAGTTCGAAACAAAGGTCAATGTTGTGACAGACGACTTTAAAGTTGTAAACCTGGATCACTGGAACTCCCTAAAGAAGTGCGCATCGATAGATCACTATCCCTGAAATATAAGCAGAAGATGATGAAATTCCTAAGACCGAGGTTATCCAACTTTGCCTTCTCTTACGAGGACATGTCAGGACTCGATGAAGATTTGGTGGTACACCACTTGCCAACAAAGCCAGACATGAAGCCTATCAAATAAAAGTTACGTAGAATGAAGCCCGAATGGGCCCTGAAGGTCCGTGATGAAGTCATCAAGCAATACAATGCAAGGTACTTGCTAGTCTCCAATTATCCGAAATGACTCACAAACATTGTACCAGTTCCAAAGAAGCACGGTAATGTCAGGATGTGCAACGACTTCAGAGATCTCAACAAAGCGAGTCTTAAAGAAGATTTCCCTCTGCTGCACATCGATACACTGGTAGATAACACTGCTGGACACAAGATCTTCTCCTTCATGGATGGCTTTTTCGGCTACAATCAGATCAAGATGGCTATCAAAGACCGTGAGAAAACTTCATTCATCACACCATGGGAAACTTTCTGCTATCGGGTTATGCCCTTCGGGTTGAAGAATGCAGGAGCTACCTATCAGCGAGCCATGACTACCTTGTTCCACGATATGATAAATAAGGAAATGGAGGTCTATGTGGACGATATGATTGTCAAATCTTACATAATTGAAGGATATTTTGAAGACCTCAAGAAGCTCTTTGACAGGTTGGACAAATTCAAGCTTTGCCTCAACCTACAAAAGTGTGTCTTGGGCGCAACCAGAAGCAAGCTATTAGGCTTTATCGTCAACGAAGATGGCATCCGGGTGGATGAGACCAAGACTAAGGCAATCATCGAAATGCCACCGCCTAAGACTGAAAAGGAAATTCAGGGCTTCCTCGGATAGATCCAGCATATCAAGTGATTCATCGACAGCTCACTCCAATCTGTGAGCCCATATTCAAGCTTCTACGAAAGAACTCGCCAAAGAAATGGAATGATGACTGGTAGGCGGCCTTCGACAAGATCAAGAAATACCTGCCAAACCCTCCACTACTCATGCCACCTACTCTGGGCAGGCCGTTACTGCTGTATATCTCCGTCACAACAGTAGCAATTGGATGCATCCTCGGCTAACACTATGACACATAAAGAAAGGAGTAAGCAATCTACTATCTAAGCCGACGATTCACAAGCTATGAAGCCAAATACTCCAGCTTAGAGAAAACGTGCCTAGCGCTGGTCTGGGCAATGCAATGGTTACGACAGTACATGATCGCTCACCAAATCCTCTTTCTCGCTTGCATGGACCCGTTAAAATACTTGTTCTAGAAACCAACATCAACAGACAGGATCGCAAAATGGCAGCTATTGCTTTCCGAGTTTGACATCACTTATGTCACTCAGAAAGCGATTAAGGGTAAGCACTGGCCGATCACCTAGCAACACACTCTCTGCCTGATTACCAACCACTGAAGACATTCTTTCTCGACGAGGATATCCTCCTGATTGAGGAGAAGAAAGAAAGGCAGGAGAGTGGACGCTCTTCTTCGACGGAACCGCAGACTCAAAGGGAAGTGGAGTAGGAGTCATACTCTTCATACCATATGATTTTAGGGTAGAATGAGCTACTTTAGCCAACCAACCTGGCATAGTCGGGTTACCCACGTCGAATATGTGAAATTCTATCATATCGACGGCCGAATTCCATGTTTAGTTCTATTTTTACTATAAATAGTAAGTTTTAGTTTGATTGCAACTCTTCATCTGTTGGGCTTTAGGAGTTGTGTCTAACATGAAAAATGTTTAGAATAATTAGGAGAATAACATGGTTAAGCCACATAGGATGCTTACAATAAAGTAAATTTACTATTTATAGTAAGTTACTAATTTTAGGGAGTTTTAGTTATAGTTTACTTCTGATTTTTCTCACATTGCTTGGTACCCCTATTTAAATGGTTGTGAACTCATTTATTTCATTATTAAATTAAAATTTGAATTTATTTATATTTTCTTAGTTTCTTTCCTTGTGGATTCGAGAAGTCTCTATGAGGAGTCAAAAGAAGCTCTGTGGATTTGGAGTAGTTATCCTTGAGGAAGACGATGATCGACCTCATCATATTCATCCCTGCATCACCCCTGTGTTTCTTCTGAGCTTTGATCTCTTACCGTCATTGTTTGGTTAATGACCGTGTTGCTCTATTACCAATGTAAGATCCACCTTTTTCATGGGGGCATATGTGTTTCTCAGGTCAGTGGTCACCATATTGATTCCCATCACCGGAGGGATGGATCGGTGTCTACTAACATGGCCTTGTTCTTTCTTTCTAAAAATTAATTTGAGCATTCCAAAATCTATATTATATTGAATCACATTCCTAAAAGTAGTGCAATTTCTTGTGAAGTGATATCATGATCCATGCCAATTACAATATTCTAACTTTTTTAATTCTTTAGCCGAAGGAATCCTCTGTTTCAGCGATAATTTAATGAAAATTTCAGCTAATAACAGATCAAAAATATCACGACCTTCGTAATATCAAACGAATATCGCATGTTCTGTTTTAAAATTCCTTTGGTGGTATTAGAACCTTGAGAAAGTGATTCGTCGCTGGCCTTTATCAAGGTCGTACAAACGAAAGGCTTATTAAAACTTATTTTGTCCAATGGTAATTCATAGTTTAAATGCCGATAAAAAATCATGAGTGACGAATTCTTTCGTTGGTTCTCTTCACACAGAAGACATTTATACCTAGTCGCTTTGTCAGAAAGATTGATCAAATCTTCAAAGTTCATCCATTAGGATTTCTTTCGAAATTTGGCGCTTAAACCTTTCATAGCTACTTTAACAAATTGCGCTTTGGGAGGAATACCCGACATCTGTTCTTTGCTTTTAATTTTGGGGTTATGTATTTGTCTGCCGAATTGTCGGGTAACTATCTTAGGCGTGATAAATCAGCTAAAGAAAACTTAAGCTTGGTTTGAAAAATCTGGGCATGAATCATTTCCTCCACATCTTACCATCTATAAACCGAATTCGACGATAAATTAATATACCATGAAAACATAGTGTAGGCCAATGAATTTACAAACCAATTTAGCTTCACATACTTATTAGTTGAGAATTCACCGCATTGCACAATAAAACGACCAATGTGTTCCACTGTAGATTAACCTGTATCTTTGGAAAAAAAAGTGTAAACTCAGGGATTTTGCACCTTCTCGACACATCAACAGGTTGATCGACTCAATCTAGGTAAGACTTATGGTAAACAAGCCAATTCTTACAATGACCATGATATTGTTTGATTGCTTCATTTATTAGATTAACCAATTCATCCTGGCCCAGCTACAGGGAGAAAAAATGTGACCCTTGGTTCTTAGGTCCTAGGTTAACTATCTGATGAAGCTATATGCCTTCGGCAGGTCACACCATTAGAACTTGCCCCATAAGTGTTTCGTTGTTCGGTATGAATGAGTATGTCGCAGTTTGAATTATTTTAGTTTTGACCGTTTGGTCAGCCATTTTATCTATTTCTTCTAATACCATTTCATCCTATAAGACTTGGGTCTGGTCGAACGTTACATGTAAGTATATTTAACGATGTTGGAGGAATGTTTTTGAACAGAGTTGCTTCATTATTCTAACGATGGTAATCAGGGAACCTGCCATTGAGAAACATCAAAAGCTTGTTAAAAGCTTCGACATGAGCTCTCACTTGCTTGGTCTGCACTCTCCTTTATTTTGTTAGTTGTTACAAGCTGACATTAATACTGCCTAAAATTCAATTAAACTGTTTAACATAACTGTTTTGTGATGATGATCCTACCTCCGAAATGACCAGGAGGGGATGATTCATAACTTTTGAATCGACATGCATTTGGATTGCTTGAAGAGCTTAATTAAGTTCATGCTCGTCGATATTACCACTATTTCGAATTGATCGGCTACTCATATTGTTATAAAATTCAATCGACAATCGCACACATGTCCCATCGGGCATGCCACAACTGTGTTGGTCTCTAATTCTACCACGCGATACATGTGTGAGGTTTGTGAGCATGCCATAACCAATTGGGTTCGATTCAAACCATGACCACCAACCCCTAGCATCGAGATAGAGCAATATTTGGTCATGGTTCAATCGTAAGTTTATTTAGCCAACTATGGAGTGGGCACAAATGTGCTCTTCCTCCTATGAGCTCTTTTTTACATTGGAAATTAATGACTTTTGAAGGTGCAACAATTGTATGGTTGAACGGAATAGATAGATGATGGATGCAAAAATGAGAGAATACTAATTATGACAACATGATCACCAACTTGGTTGAGAGCAGCAGGGCACTTCATGGAGCGGTGTGCTAGTGAGCGAGGTGAAAGCAATACTAAAAATTATAGCTACAGTCAACCCAGCGCATAAGCATAGGTAGACGGTTCCTAAAGCTAAGGTCTTCATTCAGATCCGATATGTAGGAGTAGATGGAAGGAAATTATAGCTACTAGCTATAACTAGAAGTCGGTATAGCGTGAACATGAGGATGGACTTGTACTGAACTACTCCTAGTGACTAAGTATCCCATGACTGATGAGCGGTGGAGATGGTAAACTAAATTATGATAAACAACGTTGCATTAATTGATTAATTGTTGGTTTGATTGATTGAGGATTGAGGGTTTCCATTCATATTTGCCTCTGTTATTTATAACCTTCCTTGAGAGATGTGCAAAAATAATTGTTTGTCCATGTGGTGCCTTCACGTGTAACCAACTAGGAAAGAGCGGTTACTTTTTCTTAATCATGGTTTTACTTTTGTTAAACGCCTAGAACGTGATCCAGTGTTGATGTGGCCTTAACAGTTACTCGTCCTTATCCGAATTTATCTTAAACATCGAGGCTTCTCGAAGATATAATATGTTTTCCATATATTTGGCACACACCGTAAAGATATCAAATATGCCACATGATGCAATTTGCACTATCGATCTGGCTCTACAAGATTTTGGTACAAACACTTTTCAAGTGTAAGAACATCTATTATTGAATTGGGTGTGTTTGAGCATAATTATATCATAAGGTTTGATATATTGGTATGTGGTGTAGACCATTCTCATTTGTTAGTTACATTAGAAATTCATTGTTATCACTAGGTACATTGCTCCATTTTAGCGTAGGGCCCAAAAATAAGCTTAGATTATGATTCAGGTGGACCTTACAATTAAAAACGAAATACATGGTGTCTCTCCCCCAACTATTTCCTTTGTATGGCTCGCCCGAATCATGGATTGGGCTAATTTTTGGGCCCTACAGTTAAAACAGGATGACACACTTGGTAATTGGGTGAATTTTAATTAAACGTCACGGTGGGGCTCATTAATCCTTGAAGTCAAATTCAAATTTGGACAATTTTCATACGAAGTCACCAATGTGAATCGCATGTACAAATAAAAATTTCTTACATATAGCTTATGGTGGTGTTTATGTAAATCAAACTCGATCGCTAAGCGCATCACCCAATTTTTGCCATAGGGCCTAAAAAGCATCATAGTCCATTTAGGTGAACCACGTGATTAGAAAAAGTAACGCTCAACCTCAAAAATGTTTCCCTTGGTGTGATCCACACGAATCATGGATGGGCTTGATTTTTTGTACAAATGCCTAAAATTTAGGTTAACATCAAAAGATTATAGTGAATTTCTACAAACACCCCATCCCAACAAAATTATGCACTTATTTCAAATAAAAACAAATGCCTTATGAGCTTGGAACCCTTAGGAAGCCTGCCCAACCATCCCAAAACCCAAACCACAATAAGGTCATGGGCCTCCATTGGGATTTTGAGTTTCATAGGTAAAATTAGAAAGTGAACCCCACTTAGTTGGCAATGATATCGTCACCCTGTGCCATTTATAAGGATAACGAGACATTGTGGAATTGTGACGAGTGCATAGGCGGCAACAACATTGCCAACCAACCCCATGTTAATAAGCCTAAATGGGCATGAGCCCCCCACGGTTGCTGAGCTTAGAGTGCAAAAGCAGTGAAGATGCAATATATTTTTAAATTCGGGCGGATCTCAAGATCTCTCCCAAGATTTTCCCAAATATTGATAAAAGGAAACTCGCATATAGGCAACAATATTATTGCCACCCAAGTGTATAACAATCATTTCTCTCCTAAGAGGTAAAATTATTTGTTTTATCACTCCTCAAAGTGAATTTAAGCCTTTCAAACCAGCTTATACAAGCATCAAAGTTATCTTTACAGCTCAAAATTGACAGAGTAGGGTTGTGACCCAATATCTACGACCATCTTCTTTTAGAAGGAGTGTCTTAGCTCTCTTTCCTCCTCCCACATCTCCATGTGCATGGGGGGTGATATGACCATCAATTTTTAGTTTCTTTCTTTATATCGCAAATCTCCTCTCTCATACACTCCATGCTTATCATTCAAGTGACTTAAGTGTATGCTATACACTTTGCCGAATATTCGATTTCTGATAGATTAGAGATCAAGTGTCATTTAATTTGGTGCTTTACTTTTATTTACTTATTATTATATTACATTCGTACTCTTCCTTTTGTTTGTTGCTATTTTTTCAAAATTTCACCCTAGGTCAAGGCATTATGATTTCCTTAATAGTTTGTTAGGTGAGTAATGGTTTACTAGTTGGTTTCTGACGTCGTTTACAGCAGGCTAATTATTTTAAATAAGGACATCTAGTACCACAAATTTTTTTATTATAAAATCTTAAATTAGTGGTGATTGTACGCAAATGTGCGTGGAGAATGATGCCTAACTCCTTAGTTCTCGGTTACCTATGTCCTTCTTTGGGCGTGTTTGGGCAGTGAGATTAGAAGGGATTAGGTGGGATGGGATTCATCTAGTCCTGTGCCAATTCCACTCCATATTTGGGAAGAAGGCTTGGAATTAGATTAGATGGAATTGCATTGGGTCCCATGCCAATTTTACTCAATGTTAGCAAGTTGTGTAGGTCCCACCATGATGTGCGGGCTATATCCACACCATCCACCCATTTTTTGAGATTATTTTAGAGCATGGGCCAAAAAATCAGGTAAATCTAAAGCTCAAGTGGACCCACCACAAAAAGCAACGAGGATTGAATCCTTACCGTTGAAAACTTCTTTGGGGCCACATAAGTTTTGGATCTACCTCATTTTTAGGCCCATGCCATAAAATGAGGTTACAAAACAAATAAACGGTTTAGATATAACACGTGTGTTATTCTCAGTAATTTTAAATGATGGTGGGTATATCCATTCAATGTACCACCATATTACCAACAAAGCATGGCATTAATCTTATCCTATGACAACAGGGGACAATCCCTTCTATGGATAATAATTATGTTTTTTGAATCCCATCCCACCAAATCCCTTCTAATCTCACCGCCCAAACACACCTTTAGAATCCTCAATCATACACCTCATGCATGAGTCATCTTAGTTGTAGAGTCTCCAATTCTACAACCTAAGATGATTTTATGGGTATAATTGACGGTAGATTTTATGCCTTTATGAGTTAGTGACGTCTTAAAGTCTTTTAAATGCATTGTTCGAAGTTCAAATCATACCCATCCAAAACTAAGGCCCCATTTGTTAAATCTAAAGTCTAAAGAAGGAATCTAAAATCTGAAACCTAAATCTGAAATCTTAAGCATAAATTTAAAATTTAAAGTAAAAAAAACTTGTTTAATAATTATGGTTGAAGTCTGAAAATTAAGTACTGGATTTGAAACAGCATGTTTGTTAACAAACATCTTAAATGTCTGAAATATGTTAATTTGACACATTTGCCTCTCCCGTTTGGAAATGTTTTATATTATAAAGACATTATTTTTTATTAAATGAAAATAAAATCATTATATTTAATTTAAATAAACTAAAATACTTAATAGAAAACTAAAATATCATTATTCATAAGGCTCTCAATTCCTCTTAGCGGGAAGATTGTCACTATGTGTCGTGTAGGGTTGAGCACTAGTAGCAACAAAACCTTCAAATAAGGCCCACCTTGATGTATGCGACCTTAGAAAGGGTTTCAATGGTAGGTGTTTAATTCTTCGCTGCTTTTTGCAGTGTGGTCCGCTTGATAGTTTGATATGTCTTATTGTTCGTCTCAAGCCTTAATATGAGCTCGCCAAATGAATAGACAATTCGGATATAACACATACCTCATGATGGGACCAACAAAACTTGTTGACGTCAATACAATAGCCATATAGCTGGTATGAGGTACATCAACCAATCCGCATTCGGTATCACTAGGTTTAGCCCAATCATGTTCGGGTATCGTTTTGGGCCTCGACCAAATGGGCTTTTTGGTTGGTCTCGAGTCCAAGGATGGCATTGATAGTGTTGGGCTAACCAAGTGGTCAATTAGATTTGAAGGGTCACTTGGTAATAGCAAAAGTATCTGGGTCTAGGATGGTGTACGACGGTGGCACCACTGATTCAGGCATTTTTAAATCCTAAGATGAGGCATGATTTCAAGCTCAATTGTCACCCCTTGCCACTGTCTTAAAAGCAGTTGAATTTGACTTCAAGAATAAGTGATTCCTACCTTAATGTTTTAATGGAATCCACTCCAATTACCATGTGCGCCACCCCACTTTAACTTTGGGATCTAAGAATCAACCCAACACATGATTCAAGTAGGGCATGTGAGGGGAAATTTTTGGGAGAGGGATATCCACCCTTGATTTTTTCTGGGGCACCGTAATGATTATATAAAATAGTGGATGTCTCGTGTTATGACTTAGGGCTTGTTTGTTAATGCTGAATTTTTGTATTTAATACGGAATTTCGAAAAATATTCCATGTTTAGTGATGTTTGTTAACGCATAAAAAGGAAAGCGCTCCATAATTTTCTGTTGAAATTTTTATGTGATAAGAGTCTAGCTTAATCGGGAATGAAGAATAGGATTTGGGATTATTATATTTTTAATCCAAAATTATCCTTTGCCAGAGAGATTTTCTCCCTCGCATTATATACATCCCAACTTTTAACATGGGGCGCTTATTTGAGCCCACTATGATATATGTGTTTCATCCATTTTTAAAAATCATTTTAGGGCTTGATACCAGAAATGAGAGGAATATAAATCTCGAGTGGACCACACCACAGAAAACAATAGTGATTGGATATCCACCATTAAAATTCTCTTAAGGCCTAATGTACTGTTTATTTGACATCCAATCTGTTGATTAGGTAATATAAACCCAGATGAATGGAAAAAACAAAGATCAGCTTGATCCAAAACTTTTATGTCCCTCAAAAAGTTTTTAATGGTCAACGTCATTCAACGTGGTCCACTTGAAATTGAGATATACCTCATTTTTGGTCTTATACCATAAAATGATAGATAAACATAGATGAACCGCATGGATGAAACACATACATTGCGATAGGGGCCACATAGCATTGACCATCCCCCGAGTAGCCAATCTGTTTCCGCTGATGCAGATCTGATAATGAGAGGTTGAGTAGCGACTCCTACTGAAGTGATGTCATCAAGTTATGTGGGGTCCATCATGATGTATATTTTGTATCCATGCTGTCCATCCATTCGGAAATATAATTTTACGTAAAGGTTTAAGGAATGAGTCAAACTTAAATAGGCTACAAAAGTTTTAGATCATCCTGTTATTTGTTTTTTTCCTCGTTTCATGTTTGTGTTAATTCGTGAATAGGTTGGATTTCAAATAAAAATCACGGTGAGCATTAGAAAGGTTTCAACGGCAGGCATCAATCTCCTTACTGTTTTTTGTGGTGGGGTCAACTACATAACTGCATTTGCCTCATTTTTTAACTCATGCCCTAAAATTAAATCTCCATATAGATGGGCGGTGTAGATAAAGCGCATGTATGATAGCGGGGCCACATAACTTGGTGACGTCACTTCGGTAGCGAATCTCGCTGTTCAACCAGTCAGTAGGTAGTCCGCGTCCGATGATACCAGTCCCGCGCTTTTTATTTCTTTCCCGCCCCTCCATTTCTACTGATCTCTCTCTCATATCTACGTCATGAATCCTGCAAATCCATATCTCAATCATCATTCTTTCACTTTCCTTTCCCAAAACCCTAACCCTAACTCTAACCCTAACCGTAGCCCTAGTTTTCCATTCCCTCCCTACCCAGCTCCACCCCTTCCTTCGATCCTCACCACTCCGAACCCACCCCAAAACCCTAATCCAAATCCACCCCTCCCTCCAAACACCACCATCCCTGACGCAATCTCGGCCCTCAAGCACTCCATCCATCTGGCGCAAACCACCCTCCAACCTATATCCCGTCTTCTTAACCTCCCCTGCTCCGATCCTCCCAAAACCCGCCTCTCTCCCTGCCCTTTCAACCCCAACCATCTCCTCCCCGTACATTCCCTTTTTCTCCATTTCATCCGCTGCCGTTCCTCTCCCGCCGCCCTCTCCCCTTTCCTGCTTGACTCCCTCCGCTATCCCAAATCTCTCCTCGACCCTCCCGACCAAACCCGCTTCCCCGAATCCAATGCCGACCTTTGCTTATTGCTCGATGAATACATTGGCTTTGGTGGTTCAAATTTCTTTTACAAGGACTGCCCTGGTGTTGTCCGATCCTCTGACCAGGATGCTGCCAGGAGGACTTTCACTCTTCCCGCGGTTTTATCTGTCTGAGTGTGCGAATTTCGCCAGTGATGGTGATAACAAGGAAATTAAGGAGGTTCCAGAGATTCTTCTTCTTCCTTCGGAATTGTGGGCCTTGAGGAGAGAAATCAAGGCATGGAGTGATTACCCGTCGTCGTATTCTTACACTGTTCTGCGGGCCATTTCCTGCTTAAAACGGATGGACGAATTGGATGTGTTGAACTGGGTCATTGGGAATTCGCCTCGGCATGGGATTGTGATCGATGTCCCAATGTGGGATCACGTGTTTGTGATTTTGAAGCTGTGTTTGAAGGTGATTTGGCGGGAGGCTTCAAAGTCTCTGGAGTTTGTGACAAGGGGAGAATTGGGTTCTGGAGAGAATTTGAAGTTGTTGTGTTTTGTCTGTCCACGTTTGGTCGAAGTCCTGATGTGGTTGGGTTTGCAGCTTTCTGTTTTGTATGGAGAACAGAATGGGAAACTATTTGCCATTGAGATGCTTGCTCAGTGTTTATTGAGTGCAGGGTCGGGTTCGTTGTTGTTCATGTTGGGGGGAAAAGAGGAAAGGGATTTAGATGCTGCTGAAAGTTTATGGTCTGAAGGTAAAATGTTTGTTTCACAAGTTGCAGCTGCAATTGCGGCACTGCATGAATGGTCCTTGCTGGAGGAAAGAATCAAGGAGTTGCTTTTTGGGGTACCACCTTCAAAAGTTCAGCTGTACGTCTCTCTCATGCCATTCTTCTATTTTTCATTATTTTGCATTTTATTGCTTCTTTTAATTTAAAATGAGCATTTATACTCAAATAATTGTCAATGACTAGCATGATTTTGTAGTTATTTCTTTACTGATTGGTGCATGGCTTGTTATATGGTTGGCTATTTGGTGATTTTGGATTAATTTTAGAACTAGAACATGTTATAGTGGTGCATCTGAACATAGAGTCCTCACAATAGAAAACCTTCAGAAGAGATCATTGCGCATTCCTAATATGTGCTACCTTTGCAAGCAAGACACTGAAACCATTGACCACCTCTTCACTTTCTGTCCATCCATGATTAAAGTTTGGGAGCATATTATCGCTGTTTTGAGGAGCAGTGGGTCATGCCAGGTTTGTTTAGGGACCTCCTATGGGTGTGGCATGGGGGAGGCAGAGGTAAGAGACACAAATCTTCTTGGCATCTCACGTTACTGGCTTTATGGTGGGTCATTTGGGGCGAGAGAAATAGAAGACGATTTCATAACTCTTCTTCTTCCTTTAAGGCCATCATGGAGTGTCCATTAGATTGTCAGTTTCTGAGTGGTTAGCCACTTTTAGAGCCGTCTCTGGTTAATGTAGCTGTCACCTTTGTGTAGTTTGTGGCTTTTGGCTTTGTATACTTTCCCTGCCTGGCTGTTGCTAGTGGGTCTTTTAATAAATTCCATCATCCTTCAAAAAAAAATAAAAATTGCTGGTCCCATTTGCTCAGGCTGTTTGATGTACTCCTTATAGAACTTTCTACCTTGTGGAGGCTTTTGACTCTTGCTGAGTCATTTTCATCCTGAATTCAAGGTTTACATATCAGTGTTGGAGTTCATATTGGCTCGGCTGAAAAAATGATAAGATATGGGGAAGTATTGGACTGTATAGACCGATATTGGGTTGTATGGTGTAAACCTTTTCTTAGAAAAATGTGGGAAAATACCAGAAAAAGGAAAAAGGAAACATAAAAATCTATAATTTATTAGTGTTTTTGACATGTGTGCAATGATACATTAGACCATTTTTTGCTAAGAATGATGTCTATTGGCCTGGTCTGATGAAACTGAGTTTCTAGTCTTTGACCTCTAAGTTAGGTGTTAAAGCATTTACGAATTAGAGATTCTTTGGTTGATAGTCAATTTTACTGTAGTGGGTTTTATTACATATTTTAACTGAGCATCATTGGAATCACCACATATCCATGGATAAAATATCTGTGATCAAAACATCTTAAATAAAATATCCATTAAAATCACGATTGTCATGAATGAAATGTAATGAACAACATACTATTATAAGTAATTATATGCATGTTGTCCCAACTTCCAAAACCAACAATGTAGGGGCTTTACATATTTTGCGGAGCGCATAGTAGATGAGTTTCTAGCTGTCCATTAAGCTTGGAATGAAGAAAGTAGTCCAAGATAATGGGGAAAAAAATGGAAAAAAATTGAAATAGGGGGCCTCTGTCACAATTTGCAAGGGCAGTATGGTCTTGATATGGCAACCTATTGGCCGATAAAATGCCTTTGTCTGCTGATATGAGCCGATAAAGGTGCCAGCGCCTATACAAATCAATATGACATCTTGGGCTGTGCCGATATGGTCCCAAGTCCCGACAATGGATTTTGAAAACCTTGACTCAAACCCTTGTTGATGGATGGCAAAACTTTATTATAAGAAGACATTACAACACTGCAAACAACTTGCCTGTATAAAGCGATTTGTGAGAGACCCGTTCTTTGGCTAGAGAGTTGCTATACAGTTAGATTTGCTACTCACAAATCTTGCTATGCCATCTTGAAGAATATGTTTTTTTTTTTTTTTTGGTATCAAATCAACCTCTGCTTTGAATGACTTTCTGCATCAGACAGGCATGAATCAAACTTGCTATGCTTTGGGAAAATTTGCTGTGATGATATGACCAACAAGGACTATATGCAAGGTTAGACACCTTGAACACCACCAGGACTCAATGAGCATAGAAGTTGGATGAACCTTCTTCCCAGGGCTGCCCTTGCTTCAAGTCAAATTATGCTTCAAACTTGCACTCTTGTTCCCGGTCTGGCTTCCTAGCTGTATATGCTAGCTAACATGAAATGGATGTTTCCCTACTCCCACATGCGAATATGTTCCATTTCTTGTTTTGTGCAACTATAGTGGTGTCAACTGTCCATGTGCAGGTCTGGGCTGGGGTCACGCTGAGCCTGACCTCATTAAAAAAATTATCAGACCCAATGAATCCAAACAATATGACATTTCAAACTTGCCCTTGATAGAGTGGAATGATAGATTGGGATTCATTAGCCGACCCCAATTAATTGGGATAAGGCTTAGATGACGACGATGATGATCAAGCCTAACTCATCTGTTTGCAGCTTTTGTATGCAGGTGAATTATATATAATAAACATATACATAATTAACACGTGTTATCATTATTATCAGCATGGGTGAGTTGGCCCAACTCGACCTGACAGGCCATCAGTGTTGACTCGAGCCTGGCTTAATTGGTGATCAGGCCTGAACATTTAGGCTCATCACCTGGGTCAACGGGCCTAGAAGTCTAAGCCGGATTGTCTAGTGCAGGCCAGGCGGTTAATCTGTACGGGAGGATGAGTTTGGGTTGACTCAGAAAATTTGGTTGGCTACAAAGCTTCTTTATATATATATATATATATATATATATATATATATATATATATATATATAGGGAAAAGGTGCTATGCGCTCGAACTCACGAGTCCGTCCCATGAGGTCGAGTTGTGTGGGCCCCACCGTGATGCGTTTCGAACATCTACCCCATCAGTCAGATGCACCATTCCATCGTGGGCCTTGTTCTCAAAAATCAAGTCAATCCGTGACTTGTGTGGGCCACACCACATACAAAAGTGGAGAGGGGCCGTGCACCATTAAAACATTCATAATCATTTTTTGGGCCCACCGAGATGTGGTTTGCAAATCCAGCCCATCCATTATGTGTGTCCCACTAGGATGAGGGTTCAGACCAAGTTTCAGACACATGCAAATTTCAGGTGGGCCCCATCAAGTGCTTTTATATGTTTTAACGGTGTCTTCACATGATTTTAGATGGTATGGCCCACCTGAGTTCCGTATACGGCTGATTTTTGGGATATCCCATAATTTAAAGGGGACCCATCAAATGCACGGTGTTGATGGTCGACATGCATCACGGTGGGGCCCACACAGCTCGACCTCACGGGAGCTTATCGTGAGGTCGAGCGCATAGTACCTTTTCCCATATATATATAGGTTTTTAAGAACAAATTACCCTTCTAAGTTTTGGATAGAGTCAAGTCGACTTGGCAAGTATTTCAATATATATATATATATATATATATATATATATATATAGGTTTTTAAGAACAAATTACCCTTCTAAGTTTTGGATAGAGTCAAGTCGACTTGGCAAGTATTTCAAGGATCCAATCTTCTTTTAATAATCAGTACTCGATCAGTTTAAGAGTGAATTTATGTTTCAAGTTTTGAAATAATATCTGGTCATTTTGTTTTGTTGCTTTGCATTTGTATTTCAGAAATATTACTTTATTGTTGCATGTAATCTATTGCTCCATTTTTATTTGTTTGAGATACTTCGTTATCAAAATTACTTCAAGTTTACTATTTCTTTTGCCATTAAGAAAAAAGTTCTGTTTCATTTTGTTTGTTTTTAAATTTCAACCATCATATTGACCTTCCTGATTCCTTGCAGGACAAATGAAGATTTATCTGTGTCAACGAGGGCAAATGAGGAGCGAGCAAAGCACCCTGACTATAGAGCCTTACTTGAGCATGATGGGCTTCTTTGGCAGCAATTGCGCAACCAGGCATGTTATATTACCATGGGGTTGTTATTTGTGGATCTTAGGCTTTTAGCAACAACTTAAACTGTTTTTATGGTGCCTTTCGGTATTGATGAGTATGATGAATGCATGAGCACCATGACAGTTTCGAGTTTTGATTACTGCTAGAGGAGGATCTTTTCTAAGCGGTCTGCTTTAATCACAACTCCAAAGTCAAGAGATGCTTATTCTTGTAAAAACATTCTTTACTTTGATGGTCTTGACTGCTTTTGCATACGCCTCTTATCTTTATGTTGATGTATGTACTAGTTTCTATTTCAACCATAATAAGCAATTTATGTCTGAAAAATGATATGGCAGTCAAATCTGGCAACTATGTCAGGGTCGTTGAACGGCTTGGAGCATTTTTTTCACAGTGGTGATTAGATGAGTAATGAATACGTTTTTGACGAGAGTGGAATCCTCTGCAACTCATCTCACTTCTTCCAAAGTTTCTACTCATTGCAGCTTGTAAAGGGCCATATGCTTTAACTTTGAACTGTGAAAATCTTCCCCTATATAAATAAGGGAGAAAATCTTCCTAAAATTTTTTTGCAGTGCACTCCAAGGGCAGCCATACTCCCATAACTGTCCCTGTAGCATAATTGTGACAGTTCTACAGCTAAACAAGACATAGTTAAAGCACTCCACGAAAGGATAAATCATATTGGTTTTAACCACACCAATTTTCAGATTAAAAAAACTTAGGTGTTAGCTCCAGTCCCTCGGTTTCCACACAATACACCTTAAAAGCGAGTTCTGGTTGCCCACTTCAACATTGAGCATCCCTTAACTTACAAAAATGATTTCCTCCATTCTCTTTATGAGGCACCACTGGAAGGGACATATCTTGTAATGCCTTTTACGTGCTTTTACATATTCATTGGGAGTACAATATTTATAGTTTGCAAACCAGGCGGGTCAACCCGAGACGTGGTTGAATCAGCCCAACACAGTCAAGGATCTGGTCATGGCTCGGGAAAACCAGGCCTACTCTGGCCAGCATGTGACTTGGGCCTGATTTCCTGAGTCCACCTGGGGCTTAGTTGACTCGGACATGTTGAAACAGGTAAGCTGGGTCTACTAGGGGCATTTTCATAATTTTGAAGAGCACAAAAAAAGAAAAGGCTAAATCCGGGTGGTAGACTCCTTGGAGTTTCAACACCGGGGCAAGGGTTCAAGTACCCATGGTGGTGAAATCCCACGGTGTGTGTGTGTGGGGTGTGTGTGCTTGTGGCGTGAGTGTGTGGGGGTGTGTTAAAAAAAAGAAAAAGAAAAGGCTAAATCCTAAAAATTGTCATTTCCCTCTCCCTTCTTTTGGTTCTCTGTATTTTTTTTCCCATTCCCTTCCCATTTCCAAAGGGGAATGGACGAAGTGTAAGAGGAAGAAGATATTATGCTTTTTTTTTTCAAAAGAAGGATATTAATTTTCTGATTTAAAACTATGACTTCATTAGCCTTGGAGTCCATTTTGCTACCCTGCAATTGTCCAGAAGCAACCATAGTGCCCAGCTGTTCGTATGGCTGGAAATGGCACATTTGCAGCTTCAGCAGCGATGTTTAAGTACTCAATGGTCCAAAAAAGCCACTGCTCCACTGTTCTGTGCTGGAAATGACGACTTTAGAGCTTCACAATGCATGGTTAAAGCACACCACCAAAGATAATCTACCTTACTTTCAAGTTCAACCACAATGATAGTGAAATGTTTTTATTTTTTAATTTTTCAAAGGATGCAAATATCATTATGCCAAAAGGCAAGACAAAGAAACGGAAAACAAAAGAAACACAGAAAACAAAACAAAAACTGAATAGGAAGAAATAAAAGAGAGAAAAACAGGAAAACCTAGCACCATACAACTCATAGACGAACCAAAAAGAGAACACAAAAACTATACAAGTCAACCCAGCAGGAGCTAGAGGCCTAAACCAAACTGATTAGGAGGCATGGAACAAGCAGTCCAATCAGCTACATCTCTATAAATAAGTGAGAGCACCCGAGCTGAGGAGGATCGACAAACTTGGAAGGTGCGATAGCTCCTCTCTCTAGATGGTCCAAAGGTTGCAAGGATGAAAAGGCACCATGAAGTCTCGAGGTAGCTCCACCTTGACACTTGTGCCACGCGAAAAGAAGATTGCAAACTGAATAAGGCATTACCCAGGATACTTTCAAATGATTTAAGATAGTTGATTAGATTTTGAAGGCTAAGAAGCAGTGAAATAATGAATGATCTATGGATTCTACATCTTGCATACATAGGAGGTAGATATTGGGCAGGATCATGCCTCTTTTTGCAGATTGTCAATGCTGAGGGTTTGACCGTATTCTTTTCTCGCTTCCTAATAAAATTTTGTTATCTCTCAATAAAAAGAAAAAAGAAAAAAAAGGTGAGGGTTCGACCTTGAGCTGAATCCAAGAGAAGGTATCAATCTTGAGGGGGGCTCCCTAACCCCAATCGAAGGAAGGAGACGCCTAATCCTCTTCGGGAGGATTGGGATTGAAGAGTTTGAATAAGGATTTCACTAAGCATTTTTTGGAGGGGTCGAGAGACCAAATAATCGAATCCTTTTCTTCTGGAGAAGAACAGGAGCTTCACAACAACTCCAATAATTTGAGTAGCTCTTCCAACTCCATGTCAGAAAGGGACATCCAGCAAGGGGGGCACCAGGCCCCCAATCCGTCACTAAAATAGAGACCGAGGAGGCAATACAACCCAAATTGGGAAAAGAATAAGGGGCCTATCGGTTATCCATGTATTGAGCTAAAAGCAAATTTGAGAATCATTTCCCAGGCAGAAGGAGAATCTATTGAGCATCAAAGGCTTCAATAGACAAATTGATTTCCATACAAAAGACGCTCGGTTGAGGGAAGAAGGATCTGCATATGAGCCATACTTGGAGGCCAGGATATCCCTCCACCAAGAGCCGGATTCTGAATAGAAACGACCTAACCATTTTCCAAGAAGAGCATAATTGACAATTAAGATATCTCAAAGGCCAACACCCCCCTTGGAAATGGGCTTGCAAACCTCAAACCATTTAATCGTATTAAATTTGTGCCCAATTGAGTCTCCCTGCCATAAGAAGTCTCTACGGATTTTATCGTGTCTACGGATAACTGATTTGGGGTATCTATAAAGGGAAAGAAAATACGAAGGAAGATTGGAAAGAGCATCTTTAAGAAGAGTAATACGACCCCCTAGAGATAGGTACCTTCTTTTTCAGACAGACAATGTTCGTTCAAACCTTTCAATAACTACATCCCATAGATGTTTAACAAGCTTACCAATATAGAGGAGAAGGTCAGGCTAAGTGGATGAGAAGCAACTAGCCTTACAACCAAAGGTATCCTTGAGATGGGAAAGAGTTGACAGTTCAAGGTTGATACCCAACATCTCGCTTTTAAATAGATTGATTTTCAAACCTGAGACACCCTCGAAGCAGTGAGCAATCTTTCGAAGGTTCTCAACCGCTACCTCAAAGGCATCATAGAAAAGGAGAGAATCGTCGACGAACTGAAGGCCCAAAGGGTGAAATGCTGAATCCATGGAACAAACCAACCAATTCTCCTTTGCTAAGCATACGACCGAGGCCTTCCGCAACAATAACAAATAGAAAGGGAGAAAGAGGATTGCCTTGGCGCAGGCCACGGGAGGATTTGAAAAAGACTTTAGGAGAGCCATTGACTAGGGTTAAGAACATGGTAGAAGAGACAAAGGTCTTGATCTAATCCCTTCATTTGGAGCTAAAGCCAAGACAAAATAACACATATAATCCCAATCAATGTGATCAAAGGCCTTTTCAATATCAAGTTTACAGACGACCCCACTCCATCCTTCACGATGTCTAGAATCTATGGTCTTGGGAGCAATGGGGGCACAATCCAGAATCTAGCGATTAGAAACAAATGCACCCTGGGCTTTGGCTAAGATTTTGTAAGGGGCTTAGGGCCCCCAAGTAAACTTATGGGCCTAATATCCTTGAGGTCGTCGGCACCTTAAAATTGGATAAGAAACTATATTTTGATCTAAAGACTCTTTATCACACAACTATTTAGCCCCCTTGGATTTGACACAATAGTTCACAAAATTATTGAGTTCCTTGTTGAATAATGTAATGCTTTCAAGTATGTGGTCATTGGTGGTTCATCAAAATATCGAGGAGGGTACTGTTAAGTGTTAACTATTTCGAAGTGGACTTTTGGAAATCTAAAATTTTAGAGTCGGAATATTAGTGAGTCCAGTGAGAATGGATGCCGTGCTCTTTTTCATATTCCTGTTTATTTATATTTTGGCCTTGTAATCATATTTGTTCTTCTTAATGACAATTCCCAAACTCTGCCTAAAGTATCGGTTTCAATATGGATAACACAAATTTTTTTCCATGAAAGAATCTGTAACTATGTAGTAAGTCTATGTTTGAACTTATTTGATTGTCCCCAGTCAGAACAAAAAGGTCTTCATTAAACTTGGTCTATTTCTTGGAGCGTCTATAAAATATGATCCTCCATAGTCTACATTCTACAACATCATTAATCATTTGGTTAATAGGAAAATGGGAAACAAATTACCTTCTAGTCGAGAATCGTATCTGCTGTTTATTATAGGTTTGGACCCATGTTACTAACCCTTCACACCTATCTAGTGAGTGCCGTGCGTCAACCTCTAGATTCTTGAACCTGCCAATTTGACTTGGGAAATGCCAACTTGACTTGTAACATCCATGGACAGGGTCACAGTCTGCTTTGACTGAGACTCCATCTGTCTTCAACATATCAGTTTGTGTTTTTCATTGTAATATCCAGGTATCTCTTTTCCTTTTTGGCTGTTTTCTCCTATTTTCCGTTTCCTGTTCATTCTTAAATACATTTCTAAATGCTATTCATATGATTCCCATGTACCTTATACATGTTTTTACCAAAATGCATTCTCATTTATATGGTTTTTGCATATTCTTTCTATTTTTTTAAATATCAAATACAGAAGGCTTTCAAAACTATTTTTTCATTTTCAATATGAAAGGAAGACAGTGGATGGTGTCAGCTGAATAAGTGATGTTGGCAAGGGTGGTGAGCAAGAGGAATTCTTGCCCTGTGATGGTGCTTGGACAATCATTAAGAAGGGGAAATCTAGCAATAGGAAAAGAGTCAGTCACCCTCTTTTCAACCTAACTCCGAACCCTTTGATGACTGGTTTGGAGGTCATCCTCCTAGTAGAGAATGATTTGATGATAATAATGTGAAGATGAAAGGAGAATATTGAGAGAGAAGAAGAAGAAGGAGAGTTTGAGAGAGATGTTGTGTTAGGCTTGCTTGCCCTAACACGTAATATTTTATTATAATAAAGCATATAGTACACCGCAGGAGAAGATGGAAGTGCTAAAAGGGGTCACTAACCACATACACAATACACTAGCATTCTCTATACTCCTCAAGATGACTATCTCATGGAGGTGTTCAGAGTGAGGCTGTGTGAATGGAACATTGAGAAATACATTGACTTTGTGCAAATGCAATATGAAGAGGTTGATGTTAAGGAGGTTGCATATGTCAATGGGGTTGATTGGGAGGTTTTGGTCTGAATATGCAGAAGACCAAATGGCCTAGAATCTTTGAGAAATAGGAAGAAACCCTCACTCAAGAGGACTAGTAATATGAGCCAAAGTGGGTCATACTCTATCAACGGTAGGGTTGCAACTGCTGAGCAAATTGTGGTTCTCTCACCTTAAGTGCTCGGCAACAACCCTTTTTCTTAGTGCTAAGGGTGGCAATGGGCCTGGTCGCCCTCCCAACACGGAGAGCCTAGTTTGGCTTGGGCCTAACATGTATGGCCTGATCAATTTTCGGGCTGGGCTTAGGCTCAGGTCATTTAGCCTACTCAACTAGGCACAAATATAAGGGTATTTAAGTAATTTAGAGCATGCATGCATATATTTAACATAGCTTAAATGCTAACTCTCTCTCTCTCTCTCTCTCTCTCTCTCCCTCACACACACACATATGTACCCCTCATACTCTCTCTTTGACTCCTCCCTTTTTCTTTTCTTGTTTCCTCTTTCTTAAACTCAATAGCAACTCTCCCTCCACCGTTCTTTTTTCTAGTTCTTTTCTTCTCTTTTAAGGAAAAAACACAAGACAACATCTCCATTGCCCCTCCACCCCTAATTTTTCTCTAAACATGTGTCAATTGGGGTTAGCGGGTCGGGCCTGGGCCCGATCAAAGCTTCTCGGGCTCGTGTCTTTGATCGAGGTCCATGTTGGGCTCGTGCTAGGCTTGGGATTGGGTCTCATTGTGTGGCCCAAACCCAACCACCCGTTTCCACCTGTATTTAATGCACAAGCTCTTTGTCAATGCTATGAAGAATGGCAAGGGAAGTCAGAGGCATATGTGTGATGGAAGCAAGAGGAGACTTGCATCTAGCTCTGTGGTTCTCTCCCACGAGAAAGTCGACATGTGGTTGAGAGATGGGTATTAGAGAAAGGGAACATTCGGTCGGTACAGGTAAGAGGTTGGGAACATGAAGTCCCACATTCAATTGTTGAGTTTGGCAAAAGTGGCGATGATGCTTTGTGGGGGATAAATCATGTGGACAGGCCAATTAGATACTTGATGCAGTGGTCTCAAAGGAAGAAGTGGGGTTGGAGGATCTTTGGGGTTTCTTCTCTTTTGTATTATTGTAGATATGCCTTACAATCCTCATGCTTTGTTTTCCTTTTCTAATAAATTTCTGTCGGGTCTCAAAAAAAGAAAAGAAAAAGAGGAATAAAATTTGCATACAGCTCAATGGTAGGTAAGTTACCTTCCACCTGGGCACACGTGTCATGTGTGTACAACATCTGAGCACTCCAAAAGGTTAAAGCCGTCTATAAGATTGTCTGGCAATGTCAGGCACTCCAAACCAGAAGAAAACAATGAGGTAGGAGGTCCAATTCAGTGGACATGTGTGGCCCACCTGTCTTGTGTGTGTGTGTGTGTGTGTGTGTTTCTCTAGATATATTTTCTTTCAGCAAAGAGGCTCCCTCGTTAGATGAGCTGGTAGAGACAGTGTAGCGTGTGAGTGATCCAGGGTTCAATCCCTGGTACCGTTGTTGAGTTATGATCCCTCTCTCCCTCCTTGGCCCAAGTTAGGTTCTTAATTTAGCATTCTTGTTTGCTTATAGGTTGGTTAATAAAGGAAGAGATACAACTCTACCATTGAAAGTACATACAACAATACTTTGTTGCATAGAAGAAACAATCTAGTCTCAATTTAGATACTCAATAACCCTAGCAGCTTTGCTACAGGTTCCTTGTGAACCTTTGTGCTTTGTACTAACTAGCTTGGATATTGCCATTTGAGCACAAGGTACGAGCTTCAGATAGGCAGGTTTGCACTGATGTAAATTTTGTAGTTGTCAGTTAAAATCTTCTAGCAGGCATGGGATTACATGCTGCCTTGTTTGTCATAATGTGCTATATGGTCTTTGTAGTTGCTTGTTGATCTTTGTTCTTTAGTTGTTTATTTTGACTCAGTATCTCTGTTCTGAAGGACACAAATAAAAACAAGACAAGAGAGGAGCTGTTGGCTGAGGAAAGGGATTATAAACGGCGGAGGATGTCCCATCGTGGTAAGAAGGTGAAGCGAACAACGACGGAGGTGAGGAACAGCTGCGATATTGAATTTCTTATAGCTGCTTTTCCTTTTTTCCTTATTCAGATATTTGTTCTGAAGTTATATGTCCTATTCTCGTCTTTCAAATCCGAACTTCTTTATGGTTTCTCTGTTTTCCTTATGTTTGATTTTTCAGTTTCTTTTACTGTAAGTTGGGAACACTCGCCATTATACTGCAACCTGATTTAACTTCTATCAATTTCTTTGGAATTTCTTTTTTGGCACTTTTTTCGTCTTTCTCAAACTTCATTTTTATTAATATTTCTTGAAAAACAATATTTGTTTTATTCTGTCTTCCTGTTTGAAGGTGATGCGGGATATAATTGAGGAGCACATGGAGGAAATCAAGCAGGCAGGAGGGATTGGGTGCTTGGTGAAAGGAGCTCAAGAAACTGTATCAAGTTCTGCTTGTGACAAAACGGCAGATGTTGATGAGTTAAAAGGCATCGGGCGCCGCTCAGTCGAAACAAACAGAAGTCATTCTCATGTTTATGAGAGACAAGTACACACTGGCTTTAACATCGCATCAAAAGGCTGGAGGATGCTCTTACAAAAGATCAATCAGGCATGAGCAGTGGTATGAAGTATGCACACCAGCATCAGAGTTATGAACACCATGTGTCTAATAATTCTTGGGAAGATCGCAAGAGAAGTATCAGCAGGGACAATCATGATAGTGAGTATAGATCTAGAAGTCCACATGGTTATCAAAGTCACAGCCAATCACGTGAGCGACATGGGTGTCAAAGAGAGCAAGAGCAAGATGATGTGGAAGGGACTAGGAATAAGTATGAAAGGAATGGTTCCTTATCTTCTCACAGTTCTAAACACCGGGATAACCGATCCTTCTCTTTTTGCTCAAAACTTTCACAGGATTCAAGCACGAGTAAGTGTGATTGGATGCAAGAAAGTAAAGATAGACATGGACACTGGACTCAGGGGAAGCGTAAGTCAGGTTCTGCAGCACAAAGTACTTTTGATGACAGATACGATCCTTCTGGCTCATATGATAGTTATGAAGAGACTAGTGATGCCTCTTTGGACAGCAAATACATTAGACCGGATAAATTGTACGGTCAAACATATGATGTCAAGCATCATAAACTACAAAGACTTGACAAGTCTAGCAAAGGACATTGCCCTGATCATCAGAAGAAGTCATGAATGGATCTTACGTTGTTTTTATACTTGTAAGTATTTTGATCACTTCTCTCATGGATGTGCTGTTTATTTGTTCTTGAAATGAATTGTTTTATATTTCTCACAGATTTTTTCTACTTGCTTTCTTGACATATTTGTGCAGTAGAAGTCATTCAGGCTTCAGGAATATATTCTATGCTTGTATCCTCCTTTGTATCCTCAAGCTTGCCATTTTTGTTCGTTATAAACTTTTTTAAACTTTGCAAAGCACAGCAAAGATTAAAAGTTTATTTGGTCTTTATCAAGCTTTTACTTCTGTTTTATTTCATTTTCCTTTTCTGAATGAGGACAAAATCCTAAAACCAGAAGGCTATAATATAAGCTAATCTTTATGTGATTTTTAATTTTGCTAGACTGTAATTTATGGAGCCTGATAAGAAAGCTCCCCCTCAAAATGGCTCCTTTCCTCTTTCTTTGGTCTCCCCATCCTCAAACAGCTCCCACCCTCTTAGTTCTCTTCCACCAGCAGCTGTCTCTACCACTCATATCTCTGCCTTAATGGTTCCTCTCCCACAAAGTGCAAGTATAGATGTCCAAAAGATGTAATTCGTTTTTGTGCATATTCATCAGAAATAAGTTTGCAGATTGTCACGTTGGTGCATTACAAAATTGTCCAAAAAAAAAAGTACAGGAACCATCCACAGTAAAAAGCCAACATCCTCCAACTATACATCAGTGGACCACCGAACACATTGGTCCAAAATACTTGAATGCAGTCTTGCAAAAGTCACATTTGTCCAATGCTTTGTTTGCCTCCCTGTGTTTGCTTGTCATAGCTATGTTAAACAAATTAATCGCATTCATCTGCTGTTATTGAAGTGAATTGTTCCTACAGTTAAATTCAGTTCGTGGACGGCTAAGTTATACCTTGGTTCAGCCTTTGGAAGTTCAATTTGGATGAACTCTCTGCTGTGGTCCAGATTCATGAACTCAATGCAGAAATCCGCTTGTTTTTCAATAAACTCTAAACATGTACTCCCCTCATCAACTGGCCTTAGTGTCTAAAAAAGCAGGCTGAGGGAAAGTAACTTACCTTCAATCAGTCTCATCTCTATGGAAAGGTCATGCTTGTTATGAAACCACAATTCTGCAACCGTTGCTGCCTGATCTATCATGGAGTTACGTATGTCCATCATATGGGCAACACTCTCCTTGTTGCTACTCTCCATGATATTCATCTGATGCCTGAAATAAGTCAAATGAGAATCCAGGACGGATCGTTGGTGTCACAACCGACTCTGTGGGCATTATCGATGACAGTCTGTGCGGCTTTATGGTTTTTGGTCAGAGTTTCAATGGGGCCTGAAGCAGAAATTCTACTTACATGCGAACATTTCTATGCTGTAGTCACTGAGCCACTACAGCAACATACCAAAGGGAGGAATATGCAGGGCAAATTTGAACATAGCTTTGCAAACTGTTGTTCGTCTTCCAACTCCTGGAATTGCGTAGAAATTTGAACAGGAACAATTCCAGTGGGACCCCTAAAATAGGCACATGTACTGGATTCTCTGCTTGACTTCCTGGCCATCTTCAAGTCTGTGAGTTATCTGGATGCCTAGTTGTGTGGCTTTTTCTCATATGTTGAGTTGTTATGTGCATGGTGCTATTTCTTTGATGAAAATGGGCTTTTGGATCTCATGTAAGATACACACTGGAAAGGTGAAATATAATACTCTTATCCTTTTCTGGTTTTATCTCACAAAATGGTAATATGGGTGACCAAATAATTTGCAATGATCTCTAAGGGACAGTTCTTTCCGTTTCCTGTTTTCCTTTTCTGAGCGAGTATTAATAAATAGCCATTACTCTTAAAAACAGGTGATAATGATTTGGTTGACCATGTTACACGTTCCGTCTAGGTCAGAGGTATATCCTTGGTTCCTTTCTTACAAATGGAAAATAAAAGAATGCCCTCATAAACATATTCACCCAAAGTAATTTGGAAAGATCTCTAGGGTAGTTATGGCTGTTTCATGTTTTCCTCTTTTGGGTATTAGTGAATAGCTATTATTCATAAAATCAGATAACAATGATTTGGGTGACCAAGTTAAACCTTATGTCCAGGTGAGAGATATATCCTTACAAATGGAAAGTAAATGGATGCCATCATAAACATATTTCTAAAAATTGCATTCAACTTTTGACGCTCCCCTTCATGCTAATATGCATGCCTTTATCATTCAAAGATTTGCTTATGAATGATTGAAAAATTTCCTGCCTGGTGGTAATGTCAGCCTCCATTGCTTCATACCAATAAATGGTCTTACTCAATAAACAAAAAATAAGACTGAAAAATTTACTTATTAGAAAACGTCTTGCTCAGTACTTCTGTCACTTTCTTTCTCACTAAATGTCAGATGACCTGACCTTCAATGGTTGGGTTCTTTCATTAAAGATATGTTTTTTGAAGCTGTGTGTGATGTTCTGACATTTTAATTAGCACATAATTAGGCTTGTTGTTCCTCTACACCTGCGTTTGGCTTCTCCCATGTGCAAGGTATTCCGTATTAGTTACCTTACAGCCGTAAAGGCTGATACATATAGGTAACGGCTATGACCGTTACATGATACAGGGGTGAAAAAGTGCAGCTGGTTTTCTAAGACCGTAGCGGCCGTTACAGGGTCCGTATAGGCTGTTACGGGGCATAACATTGTCACTCCCGTAACGGTCGAAAAAACGGCAATATTTTTTTCTATTTAAATTCATTTTTCTCCTCATTTTTTCATTGTTCTTATTCCAAAAACTTTCCCAAATTATTCTACAATATATTTCAACCACTTTTACTATATTTTGTAGGATTAAAACTGTAGATTGAAGCGATTTGGACGAATAGAAACTTCAATGGCCATTTTTCAAAAAAATAAAAAGTGGTATTTATGCCCTTTTCTGTTTTATAGTTCTAATGCTGATTGTGGTGTGTAATTATTAGAGACATGTAACCATGTTCACAAATTCACCATACAACCAGATACAACTCTCAGCAATGAGTGGACTGTTATGCTATCATAAACACGTTCAAATCAAAAAATCAATACATATTTGGAATATTTACATTATTCTGGATTTTCTAAATATTTTTAGGATTGTGGTGTGTAATTATGCATATCAGGGCTAATTTATGCTATCATAAACACGTTCAAAACAAAAAATCAATAACAGTCATTACGCCACTGTATTGACCGATACGGCCGATACCCGTATCGATGATGGTGGTGACCGTTACGGCCACCGTAACCGATATGGAATACCTTGCCCATGAGGCCTTAAAACCATTTTACCAAATGTAGAAGGCTGTTTGGTATTTTCTTTAGCACTAAATTAGATAGTGTCAAGCTACTCTTCCACACATGGTAATCATTGGTTGACTTTCAGTCATTTGTGAGGTACCGTTAGTAGGCACCAAGTGCTAGTAGTTTTATAAAGCAAAATAGTTTTCTGGTGTTATATCTATAAAAAAAAGTTCTGGTGTTCTTCCTCATGTGGCAGATGAGCATTTCATGGTTGATGGACATAATTGTACCATTGGTTGGCGTTCCAAAAAAAAAAGGACAATCGTACCAATACCATTATTGATGGACTGACATTTTGGAAGTTAATATCAGTGGAGATTGTGGTGCACAGCCTGTCTCATCCCCATCAAAAGGACCATGAATCAACAGCCATACAAGTCTTAGAAAGAGGAAAAATCACAGGAATTTTGGGGCTTACTGATGATGTCATGCTGAAGTCAGACGGTCCCACAGATCCAGGTTTGCATGGAAATGGAAAAGGGTGCCTTTTTTTTTTTAGTTATAGAAGGATTTTTAACGGGATTTGGTTTTATTTTGGAAAAGCTGCAATGAGTTAGAAAGCTTGATTTATTTGGGGTTCTTTCTTTCTATTTTCAATAGAGGTAGAAGCTGAAGTTGTCAGGGCTTTTGAGGGTTGAGGATAAGTAATAACCAAGGCTAGCATTTAGTTTGGGGCTTTGTTGCTTTGGAGGATTTTACATGATCATAGCAACTATTTTTTATTTTTTTCCATAGAATGCCTTTTCACTGAATTTTATGTGAACTGCTATTCTACTTTTATTAAGTCTTTTTTTGCTCCCTTTCAATTCTAGATATGATTTCTTGTTGGAGTTTATTCTATATGTCATTTTAGTTGATTCTTTTGACATAGTTTTGTTATTGCTCAAGGAATTTCTATTTTGTCTAAAAGAAATTACTGAATTAAAGACCCGATGTGCATAAATTAGCCCTGATATGCATCAGATAGAAATTGAAATGTCCTTTATTATTTTTTTTAGTTTTTTGCCTGATAGAATATGTTGCTTGGGAGGTTGGATGTGCACTTCTAAACTGGAAAGTCTGAGCTTATTTTGGCTAGATGCCTTAGCTGATTACTCTTCACAGGATAAAAAAGTGCTTTGGCTACTTGTAGCACGATGTAATGATAACCTCTCTTGATTACAGCCCAATAACAGACTTAACCAAAACTGTGTATCTTTGAGTGTCTTAATCTGAGTCCTGATGGAAGCTGTCCTGTATCTGGTTTCTGTAATTATTACTTACTAATTGATCTCATAGATGTGTTCAATAAAAGCCAATCAATGTTTTAAATAGCGAATACGGTGATGTAGCATTCACCCTTTGAAGCACAAGGTGTAAGCTATGTGGTGTGTAGCTTACACACTACTTTTAGATTTTAATTAAGGTTGTGCTTGGTTGCACCAAACCAAATAGCATGAAATATCGTGATATTTGGTGCAACCAAACACATCCTAAAGTAATGGAAAAATAGCAACGGAAATGATTTAATATTGTTATTTTGCTAAAGTCATTGAAAGCATTAACTAGTGTTTTTGTTAAGCTTGCTCCTGCTGTCCCTTTCCCTTTGTTGTCGTTTGTCTTCTTGTCCCTTTTTGTTTGTTTGCTTTCCTCGCGCCTTGCGGGGTTCTAATAAAATTTACTCACCTTTCAAAAAAAAAAAAACATTGACTATTGTTTATTAAAAATGGATAAATGTAACAAATCATTGAAACATGAATTAGTTTTAATGTTTAGTGAAAAACGTGTAGCATAAGCTACATAGCATGTAACATAGGCTATGTAGCATGTAGCTGTATGCAAATCAGGGTGTAGCATAGGCTACAAGAGGCTTAAGCTATTTCATGAGTTACATAGCGTGAAACCTAAGCTACAAGCCACAAAGTGTAAGCTGTTTAAAACACTGAATCCAATGAAGTGCGACTTTCAAACTCAAATAGGAATATTTATTGGGTTGTGAGCTCTGCTTGTTGGAGCTCTAGCTGTAAAATAATGGAAAGAGAGATGGAATGGA
Source organism: Magnolia kwangsiensis (assembly GCA_037074715.1). NCBI lineage: Eukaryota > Viridiplantae > Streptophyta > Magnoliopsida > Magnoliales > Magnoliaceae > Magnolia > Magnolia kwangsiensis. The sequence goes on from CM073584.1 coordinate 73,628,541, forward strand.
GAAGAAAGAGAGGAGAAGAGAATGGGCTGAAGTTAGGGTTCATACCCCCCTCTCCTTCCTTTATATTTTGAAAGTTTCATAATTACAGAAATGCCATTAATTATGAAAAGCAAAAATCCCTTCTGTCTTAGATCAAAATAACCCATCCAAGTAGGCCTATGTAGGCCTACGTTACATTCATTAACACTCCCCAGTGTCCGAAGTATTGTCATTGCTATAAGTTTCGTCGGTTGGGGATACAGAAACAATATTGATGTCATTGATGTAGGGAAACATGGGGAAAACAGTGGAATTTTAAAGTGAAACTTCAAGAGATGCTAAAATACACATATTTTCATCCTTAAGAAAACAATTGCGAAAAGAATGCATACGTAATAAATTTCCATTTAATGGGGGCCTAAAAGCATGTGTTGTTGTAAGAAACCAGTCCAATCATCCCATCTATCCCATATAGCCATCCAACCATCCTAGCTATCCATCCAACCTTATATCCAAACATCCATCGATATTTCAAAATATCAACAAAACACGATATTTCATCGAAAAATCGTCCGCAACAGGAAAGGAAACAAGGGACTATAGTCTCAATATCGCCCATGTTGCAATAACGATAATATTGCGATACAATTGATATTATCGCCGGCAATTTTAACATTGCATACAACCATGCACACATAAAAAATTTGAAATGGAATTTTTTTTTTTTTAATAAACTGATTGTTGGCAATCTCATTACATTGGCGATACAAGCGGCACCTGGAATTTATACAGTCGAATATATTGGTGATATCAATACATTGGCGACACAAGTGACACCTAGAATTTATACAGGCAAAAATGTTGGCGATTCTTAACAATACATCTTCGACACTTAGAATTTCTGAGACCACCAGTGTTATTGGTATCGGCGAGATGGAGATATGGATAATATCTGGGATATTTCGATAATATTGGGGATACCCCGAACAATGCGTGTAGCCTGAGTGGAATGAAGAACCTTGGTGAGCACATCAACAAATTAGTCCTGAGATCAAACATGTGTAAGTAGAGATTTTGCCACTAGAAAACTTTCTCACGTATGAAGTGATAGTCGACTTGGATGTGCACTCCAAGGGATCAAAGAAAGAAGAAATAAGAAGGATAAAAAATGACATAGCTCTAATACCATGTAATATAGTGGAGGAAGATGGTGGGCTGAAGTTAGGGGTGGAAGTTTCATAATTACAAAATTGTCACTAATAACAAAAGCAAAAATCACATCTATGTCCTAGACCAAAATAACCCATCTAAGTGGGCCTACGTAGGCCCATATTACATTCATTAACACCAGTAATAACTTCTTGATTGGGCTTGATTATTGTTTTTCAGCTTTATAGATTTCTGGTGAGGAACTTAAAAAAAAATCAGAAAAAATAAATAAATTTCTGGTGAGGATTGGAACTGTAATGGGATTTTTCTATGACTAGTTAAATGGAGGCTTTCTTACTTTGAACATGTCATCAAATATCTGCTGGGATCTGCAATTTTATTATTATTATTTTTTCTATTGCATTACACAGGTTCATAGATGTTCAAGACAACTCACCACTAGATCTCAATTAATGTATCCTGGAGGTTTCATTTACTTAAATGTCTGTGATGCTAAAAATCACGTTGAAAAAAAAGAAAGATCAAATGAAGCAAACTGTTCTCTCTGTGAATTGGGATGGATTGTCTACACATACACTCACTTGTAATGAGTGTCACCATTGCAAAAACCGAATCAAAGGACCTATATATGGAAAATCTTCTGATCAATGTACCATGTCATATTGCAATTCGAGGGAATATGAGGGAGAGGGTGGGAGGGGATATGATGGTGCAATTCGAGGCTGATGATATGTCCTGCCCACATGTCCAAATACAACTTTGGATGGAAAGGTTCCCACGTACTTAGTGCAATGGAGCTATGTAGAGCTATGTACATTTCATGAAATGGTGCCCAAGATTTTAGTTTCTTTTCATTGTTTGGAGTCTAGATCAATATTCAATGATCAATATTCGTAACTTTTGTGTGGCTCCCATATTGAGCCTCTATAGGTATCTTTTTAACTCAGTATATTCTGCTGATGCAATGTTCAATAGATGCTCCTTGGTAGCCTTGTATTCCTTGTCGATGTCAGTAGCTTGTCTCGACAAGGTCCCAGGTGTTTGTCAGTCTATAAGATGTCAAGTGCATTTCTTCTTCACCAAATCTAATTTGGCATGTTCCCCTCTGAAGGAATTTTAAAGAAGACAAGGTGGAGGATTTCACTCATTTAATGGAGATTCTAAATGAGGCGTATAAATGTAGGGGGAGATCAGCGAGGATGTACTTTCTTAAAAATGGATACCCTCAGGTTCATTCTCTGCTGGCTCCTTCCATGCTCTGACTTCTCTTGGGTCCCCCCTGTGTGCCAGTGCATGGTCTTCTCTAGCTCCTAGTGTGGAAGCGTTCATTTGGACTGCAGTGGCTGACAAAATCCTTACACTGGATCACTTGATTCACTGATTCACTGGGGTTTTAGTATTCCTAGAATCCTAGTTGATGCATCATGTGCAAAAGGGATGCACAATCAGTTCATCTATGCATTCATTGCCTAGTGGTTAGGATGATACAAGTCGCTTTCTGAAATTATTCAATATGGAATGGATCTGAAAAGAAACCCTTGGGAAAAAAGGAGTTGGGGGTCTATTCTATAAAGTTTGTTCTGGGTTAATGTTGGGGGCTTTGGAAGGAAAGAAACACCACGAAATTCATGGATCTCCCCTCTTGGGAGAAAATCATTGAGCAGCGTAGTATCAGCATTATAAATTAGACCCTACAACACTCAGTTTAGGGGCTGTCTGACTATATATTCTCTTCAATTGACTGTTGGTGGCGTATGGTGCATCTCATCACAATGAAGTTGTGTAGCTGGTACCAGCTCTTGTCAGTGGTGGTGCAAACTCAAGTTTTGATTGTTCTTCCAAAGGAAAGAAACACCACAAAATTCATGGGTCATCACCTCTTGGGAGAAAATCATTGAGCGGCTTTGGATTAGCATTATAAATTAGACCTTACAACACCCTGAGTTAAGGGGACTGTCCGCCTGGATATTCTATTCAATTGACTGTTGGTGGCATATGATGCATCTCATCACAATGAAGTTGTGTAGCTGGTACCAGCTCTTGTCAGTGGTGGTGCAAACTCAAGTTTTGATTTATCTTTTAAATGGCAGTCCTGATCCTTGTGGTGTGGGTGGGCCTCTTTGTGACGACCAGGGAGAGGTCATCTTTAGATATTGCTGTCCAGCCCGCTTGGGTGATGCTTCAGTGGAAGAGGTTTTTGCCCTTAGTGAAGGTTTGAGACTCCTAGCCAAGAAGCTCGAAGGTCAGGTCCTTGCAGAAGGCGACTCTCTCAGTGTTGCATCTTGGTCAATTAAGTGCCAGGCTGAACCATGGAGGCTATATTTTGTTTTGATGAAATCTTCAAGGTTAAATACTTTGTTTGCCCATCTTGTCAAAGAAGTTGATTTGTTATCTGCTGGTTTAGCTAAAGCTGGGATTGCCCTCTCTTCTATTGTAATTGGGTGTTCTCTCACCTCTTGATGTATCCTTTTGTTTTAAATAAAATTTGCTGTTATTTCTCAAAACAAACAAACTAACTAATATATAAATAAATAAAAATATTCAACATGCTCTTGATTCAAACCAAATTTATTTTTTTCTCTGAAAATTTCCAGATACTTGACTCAGATATGGGCTTCTTGTATTGGTGGAATCCTCTTTTCTATTGTGGAAATGAAATCATTTTCCTCAGAGGTTATGTTTTCCACCATTTGTGAAAGCAAAGTCAACAGTGGAAATTGATTTCCATGATTTTCCTTGAACAAGGGCTATTCCCACTTCCTCAAAGATTGTCATATGGAGATTTCCATCTTTTTGAGACTCGCTTTTTTCCATTAAAAGAAGCAAGGTTTTCAACACGAGGTCCTTACTCATACCTCGGTGGTAGACTCACAAGAGTTTCAACACGAGGTCCTTACTCATGCCTCAGTGGTAGACTCACAAGAGTTTCAACACGAGGTCATGGGTTCAAGTACCCATTGTGGTGAAATCCCACTTTGGTGTGAGCGCGTGTAAAATAATAATAATAATAAAAATAAATGAAAGTAGTCATGGTAAATTGTATTAGAACCAAACATGTGTGCAATAATGCTCATGTACACACCACACGCCATGCACGTAGGCTCAAGAGCCAATCCATCCATCAAGTTGGCCTGACCTTCTACGGGTTTTCCCAAAAATAAATCTGGTTCATGCATGTGGACCCCAGTATTGGAAACTGATGGTTGGGTTAGAAAACCCCAGCCAAGTTTTTCAGAGCTGTTCATTTGTCTAGCAAACGGTGGCCAACCTGACTAGTCGTCAACGACATTCTTGGATTAGGGCATCAACATAGTGGTTCTTTTCCAATGGATGGATTGGATCTTGGGTCTCTTGCGGCATTCTCACACATGGTGTGTACACAACCTTTATTGCACATGTATGTGTGCTTAACAAAGCTCTTAGAACTAAGTGTATTGTAGCCAATCTCTCTCCTGTGTTCATGTATTTCTTAGAAATATAAGTTGTATACTGTGTGCCAATTTGTATCCAAGTCTAACAATTTATTGGTTTGGGCTTGTAGTGTTTAATTCCGGCACATTTGGCTATGCAGTTATAACAATTTTGTGTAGGGAAATGTATGATTGGTTAAATGTTTAACAACTTCTATTGAGTTAGGTTTGCTGAATCATAAGGCTTGTTTCTTTGTTTCGCAGGTGCAGCTGTTGAAGGCATTGAGACAGACCACCTCCCCCCCCCCTTGTAGTGCATGATTGGAAAGAAGTAAGAGAATGCTCAAAGTGCAGTAGGGACAAGGAAGTGGCTAGTTGAATTAAAGAAAATATTCTTGATTGGTGGGACGTCAGCAAAGAGATGAAAATTCATTTCAAATGATACGATGAGATAAACTGGTGGGCAACAGCTAGGGAGTGTGTGGAGAACAGCCACATCATTGAGTAGTGGATCCATCTTGTTTTGGAGCACCGTAAATTGAATTTTGATGGCAGTTATTTTGGGAGCCATGTAGGGCAGGTGTTGGGAACTATGGAGTCAACTGGGCAGTGTACAATGCCTCTTGCGGGGAGTTCTTGTGCAGTGTGCTCTAGCTTTCAGTATTGTCATGCTCCAAAAATCACCGTTACAGGAAAATCATATGATCTTATTTGGTTTGATGGGGACCTTTATTTTATTACTGAACCAGTTGGGTAATCCATAGCAGCGCTGGCAATTTAGATGGTTTGGATCACTGAATAGTGGGTCTTGTTTGCACAAGCTAAGAATATTGTACAAACTCTTGGCTGGGGCATTGTATAATACAGCGGAAAGATGCATCAAGACCTTTTCCAGGACAAAAGCTGAAATGGATTCAAATGCCACAGAATCATTGGCACCTTTTGTTTTTTTTGGGTTAAGATTGGGCAAAAGAATTGTGTTGGTGGTGGTCAGTAGGTATCATGGATAACAGTTTTTGGGTAATGCACGTGCTGTGTTGAATATGATTGCATTGACATGTAGGGCTGTACATCGAGCCGAGTCGAGTCGAGGTGGGCCAAGCTCGGTTTGACTCGTCTATGCTATACTCGAGTTCGAGCTCGAGCTCGCCCTCGAGCTCAACATTGAAGCTTGGCTTGTTTGCCAAAGCTTTTGAGTTGAGCTAGTGGTTCAAGTCGAGTCGAGTTTACCTCGGTAGGGTAAGGGAAAGAAAAAGAGGGAATGGGGACGGGTAGGGTCGGGTAGGATTTTTTAGTAAAAATTTTTAAGTTTTAACTTCTTTTTTTACTTAAATATTATATATATATATATATATATATATATATATATATATATATATATATATATATATTATTAAAATATATTACTCGAGTTGAGCTCGAGCTTCGAGTCGAGTTCGAGTCAAGTCGAGTTAAAATACACCATGGTCGAACTTGGCTTGAACTCCGCTCGAGCTTTAGTAAACAAGCTTGACTCGCCTTGAGTCGGCCTTTCAAGCCGAGTCAATCCGAGCCGAGTCGAGCGAGCTTTTCGAGCTAGCTTGACTCGTGCACAGCCCTATTGACATGTGGGTGGTCTACCATAAGTATGTAACTTGGGCTCCTTGGATGTTCTCTGCAGCTAACTCTTTTGGTGGGATCTTGTTGTCTATGTTTTTGTTAGTTGATTCGAGGGATCTCCACATGGGTATTTCTTGTTCTTAGCCAATGTATCAAGTATCTTTAAGATTTTGAAAATTTTGTTATATTTTTGCTGAAAATCAATTGTTATGATCACATTAATGCATTAATATCATGAGATTATCAAATTCTTGGCTTTTGTGATTTTATCATATGATTTTAATGTATTTGGAAGTCAACATTATTATGACACAGTTTTGCTTCACCTTTTTTAGTTTTCTTCTTCTACAAGTGCAAACGGATGGATATGATAGGATGTGACCTGCATTGTGCACTGAAAATTTTCTTGGACGGCAAAATTCTATCCCTTTCAGTTTGTAGCAGAAAACAGACATTATGTAAATGATGCATGTTCAACTGAGAGAAAAAGGTAAATGACTTGATGGCTAGGATCATCCAATATAAGAATTGTTTTTTACTTGGCATGCACAGTAAAACATGTTGTATGAACTGTATGGATGACTGAAGCAGGGGCTCCTCCTGAAGAAAGAAAAGAAAATAAGTGTACTCAAGAATTGCAGTCCTACTTGTAGAAACAAGAAACTATTACAATGAGAAAAGATGATAGCATTCAAGCATTTAATATTTTTGCGTGTGGTATACACGTTAGAGATCCGGTTGGTTCATCTATCAATTGTACTCAAAACTATGGTCATCTATCAGTTGTACTCAAAACTATGGATGGGCTTGCATAAAAACCTTGGGAGTATTTGCCCATTTGAGCTTTTGCTGTTGATGACTAGATCAATCTCTGCCAATGGCTAAACCCTATGCTGCCCTTTGGAATTGACTATAGGATTGGCCTAAATCCAAGATTAGTTGACGGATCATGCATATCGATTTAGAGCAGATCGCAAGAGATTGTTGCATCTATGTAATGTAATCAACTTAAAGTGTTTGGTTGTGATATCATAAGTCTCCATAGGTTGATTTAGATTGTGAGTTGAATAAACATCAATGGCGGAAACTTTGTTTGTTACTACTCGAGATCAGAAGGTTGAGATGGGTGGGTTAATGGATTATTTAGCATGGTGTGTAGAGTTGATTTCGTGTGTTCCTACACATATACATACATTAATTAGATTTTCAATGTAACACTTAAGTACTGAAAAGTACAGGCTATTACACCCCAAGCGTAAAAATTGGCATGTACATCGAAATCGACTATATGTGATCGATATTGAATAAGATCAGTCGCCTATTTAGCCACTTGCATAATGTTTAAAATGATCAAACAATTATCAGATGGTGGGTTTTGTTTTCTGAAGATAAGTTATACATTTGCCTTTTGCATGAAAAGACTTTTTAATAAAGATATATATATATATATATATATATATATATATATATATATATATACACACACACACACAGTTGGTCATGGAGAATAACTGCAAAACACATTTTTGAATGAAAAACTTGCTTAATATCTAAAAACTAAATCCATCATATGAGCATAGGCCCAAGTTACAATTAGAGTTAGCGACTATTTGATTACAACTAGAGGTGTACATGAGTTGAGCCGAGCTGAGCTTTGCCCAGCTCGTGCTCAACTCGGACAGCTTGAGTCTCAGCTCGTGCTTGGCTCGGCTCGGCTTTCTAGCTTGGAACAACAGCTCGTGCTTTGTTCTGCCAGTAGCTCGGTCCAGTACGAGCTAAGCTCCAATTATACAAGAGATACCGTCCGACTGTACCAGAGGTTCGTTCGGCTAGTGGTTGTTGGTTGGATGTGTTTGGACTGTACTAGAGGTTCGTCCGGCCAGTGGTCGTTGGTCAGATGGGTTCGTCCGACCAAAACAGAGGTTCGTTTGACTGTACCAGAGCCACCCGGCTAGTGGTCACTGGTCGGATGAGTTCCGCTACTTAGATGGATGTTACTCGCCGGAAAAATCAGAGAGAGGAGAGGAGAGAACTCACTTTAGGAGAGGAGATCGTTTGGATAGAGACGCTGGAAGGAGGAATTCGCCGGGCAATGGAGAACGACAAGAGTATTGGGTGAATGGATGACTGATTTGGACGAAAGGGATGGAGGAATGGGTTAGGGTTGGGCGATTTGGGTGAAAGGGAGAGAGAAATGGGTCAAGGTTGGCTGATTTGGGCAAAATGAGTTGGGTTGGGCGAATGAATGTTTTTTTTTTTAATTTTTTTTTTTTTTTTTTAAAAACCCTTATATACTCACTTAAAATTCGATTCGAGTCGAGTCGAGCTCAATATCGAGTCGAGCCGAGTCGAGCTAGGTCCAGCTTGGATTCGACTCGAAATGTTCCGAGCTCCCAAAAAATGGCTTGACTCGGTTGGATCAGAGTTTCAATCCAAGTCGAGTCGAGCTTTTTCGAGCTGAGTTGGGCGAATTACCAAGCTAAGTCTGCTCATGTATAGCTCTAATTACAACTACTAATTCCTGCTATTGTTTACACTGTAGAATGTAAACTATATAATGATATGATACTAATAAGGAGCACAAAGTAATTAAAAAATAAATTTGATCGGATTTTCCTTTGTGTGGTTCGTAAGAGACAATTTCTTTTACTAACTTCCTTCATTATTTATAGCCTTGGATTGATCATCCCAGTGTCTCTTATTTTCCAACCATTGCTTCAATCATTTTAGCACAATTTGCTTTTCTTGCTTTCAAGCCTATCACCTATCCTGGCAACTGCTCTAGCACTTCAACTTTTCACTGAACCATTGCAAAATTCTCTCGGGATATCTCTGAAAATCTTCAAATACACTAGCAAACTTTTGCCAAATTACAAGCGACCATCTGATTGGCTGTAATGGGAATCGACGCACTCACTGAGTTGTTATCTGGATAACAGATGATCGGGCTCTAGCCGATCCTTAACTAGCCAACTACCTTCTCTGGATAACAGATAATCGGGGCTCTAGCCGCGCATCCTCAACTAGCCAACTACCTTTCTGGATCGAATGACTAAACTGCCCCTACCTGCACCATCCTAATACCTCGTTAGAATTAAAAAAGAAAAAAGAAAATGAAAAAGAAAAAAAGGGACGCGGATTGCATGCTGAAGTGTACAGACGACGTTACTGGTTAGTGCACTGTGGGCCCACCATATGGTATGTGTTTCTTTTCTAAGCCATCCATCCATTTTGCCTTGTTACTTCAAGGCACGAGCAAAAAAACTAGGCAGATTCAAATCACAGCAAACAGTGGTGGCTGAACTCTCACCATTAAGATCTTTCGACCACTCACTATAATGTTTATTTTCTATCCAATCCATTGATTAGGTCACACAGACATATATGCATGTAAGAAAGAAAATCACACATATAAGCTTTAACTTTGTAACCGCAAGAAGGTTTTAATGGTGTGCATTCAATCCCCACTCTTTCCTATGGTACAGTCCACTTATGCCTTGATTTTAGGCTCATACAGGAGAATGATCAGGAAAAATGAATGGATGGCATAGATAAAATATAAATTTGATCACATCATGGTGGGCCCACAACTTTTACAGCAGCACACGTTACCGACGTGATCACATTAAGTGTCGGTTTTTCCCCTGGTGGTGAGGCCCACCTTAATGTATGTGTTGTATATCCACGTTGTCAATCCGTTTTTCCCTATCATTTTAGGCATATGCCCCAAAATGGAGCAGATCCAAATTCAAGGCTGCAGGAAACAGTGGTAATTGAACGCCACCCGTTGAAAACTTTTAAGGCCCACCGTAATACTTATTTACATCCAACGTGTTGACAAGGTCCACGGAAATGGGTGAAGAAAAAACATAAATAACAGCCTGATCCAAAACTTTTGTGAACTGTGAGGAGTTTTTAATGGGCAATCACCAGGAAAACAATAGTGATTGGATATCCACCATTAAAATCATCCTAAGGTCCACTGTACTGTTTATTTGACATCCAATCTGTTGATCGGGTCATACAGATGTAGATGAAGGGAAAAAATAAATATCAGCTTGATCCAAAACTTTTATGCTCAAAAAAGTTTTTAATGGTCAGACATTCATTCAACAGTGTTTCTTGTAATGTGGTCCCCTTGAGATTAGGATATACCTCATTTTTGGTTTCATCCACTAAAATGATCTAGAAACATTGATGGACCGCATGGATGAAATAAATACATCATAGTGGAGCCCACATAGCACTCACTACCAGCCATTGGCCGGTGGCGGGAGAGTAGCCCATCCGTGCCCATCCGTTTCCCGCTCCAGTAGCTATGTATTAAAGTGACGTAACCAACTTATGTGGCCGCACCATGATGTATGTGTTGTATATATACCGTCTATCCATATGGAGAGATGATTGTAGGGCATGTGCGAAAGAATTAGCAGATCCAAATCTCAAGTAGACCTACCACAGAAAACAGTGGGGATTGAACGGTTTCGATCAAGCTTATATTTGTCTTTTCCCTTCGTCCATGTCTCTTTGTATTTATGAACAGGTTGGATCTCAAAAAACATCAATGGTTGGATTAAGAAGATTTAAACGGTGGATGTCACTGTCCTAATGTTGGAAACGGATTAGATACCCCCCCCCCTGCTATGTGGGCTCCACCATGATGTAGCCAATCCGTTTCCCTGGCTACTCCCCTGCCACGGTGCTCTGTGAGCCCCACCATCATATATGTATTTCATCCATTCTGTCCATATATTTTTATAGATCATTTTATATCATGAGACCAAAACTGAGGTGTATCTCAATCGCAAGTAGACCACATTACAGGAAACAGTGTTGAATGAACATTGACCATTAAAAATATTTTGGGAGCCATAAAAGTTTTGGATCAAGCTGATCTTTGTTTTTTCCTTTCATCTGGGTCTGTATGACCTAATCAACAGATCAGATGTCAAATAAACAGTACAATGGTCCTTAGGAGGATTTTAATGGTGGATATCTGATGTAGAGCGGGTCACGGACGGTTTCATGGCCAAGATGGATTAAAAAAGGCATGGTCGACGATAGAAGTGATCTGAACCATTGGACCTTATATCAGGCATAGCTCGCAATCCAAAATGAGTTATCTAACGTAAAATATATAATTTTGGAGTAGAACAAGCTACTTTAGTCAACCAACCGCTATGCCGGGTTGTGCAAGTCGGATTTGTGAAAAATCTCTAGATAGACGGTCGTTTCCTTGTTTAAATTTCATTTTTACTATAAATAGTAAGTTTTAGTTTAATTATAACTTTTCATCCATTGGGCTATAAGAATTGTGTTCAACATGAAAAGTGCTTAGAATAATTAGGAGAACGGTTTGGTGAAGCTAAATAGGACATTTACTATTTTTGACCGAAAACCTTGCACACTAGTAGACATCATGAACGTAGTAAGTCGTGGATTCTAGGAGTTTTAGTTGTAGTTTACTTCTGATTTCTTTCTTATTGCTTGGTATCCTTATTTAAAGAGTTGTGAACTCATTTTTATTCGTTCATTTATCAATTTTAAATTTTATTAGAATTTATTTCTATTTTTTCTTTTTTTCTTTGTGAATACGATAAGCCTATGTAGCCTCTGTGAGGAAGACGGTGCTCGACCTCACGTCCTCCCTTGAGTCAATATCCAATCATTATTGTCTGCCTGTGGTGTGGTTCACCTGAGATTTATATTCTTTTTTATTTTAAAATCCGTAAAAAGTCTTAAAATAATTTGAAAAAATGGATGAATCACATACATCATAGCCGGGGCCACAGGGCACCGACCATCAGCCAGGGGGCTGGTGGCAGGGAGAGTAGCCAATCCGTTCTCAGCGATCAGTAGTTAATGGACGCACGTTACCCGTGTAACAACTAATCCACTCCTGACGTCGGCGTTGTGTGTTACAGTACGCAGGCCTTCTTGTGCCACACCTGCCGACAGTGGGGACCACGTGATCCATGGTATGGATTACCAAAACAAGTACCCAGCTGCACACTGTACACGTTTCGCATGTGTAGGGTGATTTCAACATTAAGACCATCCATCATGTTGGTCCCACCTGCCTCGGTTAATTCTAATTGAATAATAACCGTTGGTGTGGTATTGTCTGTTTGGAATGATCAGATCCAAAGGTGTGACTCCTCATTTTCACCGTACATTAAAAAAATAATCATGATCCAAAAGATCAGGAGGGACACACCACGGGGAGCAACGGACGAGTCGCCCAAACCTACACGTTCACGTGGCGTGGCCCACCTTAGTTTGTAATGGACTAGGGTTTGGTGTGTTCCTTCGACAAGAGGATCTTGTTTATAAGATCACGTGTACAGTTTGATGATTCAAACCGTTGATCAGATGGGCACGTGGTGGTTAGAGGATCGGACCCTGAAATCTCCTTGAAAGCTTTCCGTTTGATGTAGCCGCGGCATCTACTGATTTAGTTATGAGGAATTATACAAGCGGGGTTATTTATGTTCATGTGGGTTCGGTAGTTCGTTGATCCAAACCGTTGATCTTAATGCCATGGCCTTGTCGGCATGTATATGTTTGGTCCCGCCTAATAAATGGCTTGGATGGTGTACATGTGTACTATGTTGCAACATTGGATGTGCCATGAATCGTACAGACAAACAATCTCGCATGGTATTTTGCAATGCTCCGGCCAGAAGATCGATCGGTAGAGTTTCTACAGGTAGGAAACACTATGGGACGTAACATGGATGTCCCATGCACCAAAAGATGAAGATTGCTAACAATTCAACGGGTGCTCAACACTAGTCGGTTAAAAAAGAAGAAATCAACAACTAAATGGCTAGATGTATTCCAGTATAGTTTATGGGCCACCCACAGTGATGCCATTGTATCAGCCGTTTGGATCACCGAAACATGTGTAACAATCCCTACAAAACAAAAGCATGGATATTTTTACCAACAAATTTTACTAAATAAATCTTCGACTTCTTTACAGTCCCAAAAGGTGCTTCTCAAGAATGAAATGGCAAAATATATATATATATATATATATATATATATATATATATATATATATATATATATATATATATATATATATATTTCCATTTCTAAACAGAGGTATACTTGAGCTTTGTGCGGTCCACATGGTGAATACTAACATCCAACCCATCCAACAGGCTTATTGTTGTGATCAGATCAAATAAACCCAAACTCAGGCTGATCCAACCATCGAGGGTGCCACACCATAAGAAAATTTATACCACCCAAAACCACCAAATCATGTCTGGCACAGCTGATTATTAGATTAGAATGGAATTTGGACGTTTGATCATCTTGGTGGCATGGCCCTGTTGGATGAGTTTGTCTACTGACCATGTAGCAACACAATGCTCCCCCATCACCTTTTTTTTTTTTTTGAAGGGACAGATGATAGCCTTTTTATCACTTAACTCCTCAAGAAGCACGGCCAAAGACTAAAAATTGGTCGAAGCAGTGTTTGGTAAACATATAATTCTTTAAGAGTCTGTTTGGATACAAAGAATAAGAAATGTGCGAATGGAAACCCAAATGGAGTCCTGTGAATAGAGAATTGCTGAATCCAACAATAGTTCTGTTGATTGGTTTAGAGTGTAGTTTTCATGAAAATGTTAAGTAGTCATTTGTCAAGGAGCAAGGGGCCTTTCGTAAACTTAGTAATCAACATTTGAGTGAATCCAACGGTAGTTCTGTTGCTTGGTTTAGAGTGTAGTTCTCATGAAAATGTTAGCTAGTCATTTGTCGAAGGGCAAGGGCTCTTTCGTAAAATTGGGAATCAACATTTGATTAATCTCGTGATAGAAGCCCAAGAAACATATAACACAACCTTTTGACCACACGCTTCTTGCAGATAGAGATGCCGCGTATTACCTAGTAGCCAGTCTCATGGAACGCGGATTGCGGCCTGCCGCCAGTCTCCAGCAGGGAACGGGCAGGATCTCTGAGTGGCCACCGTGATGTATGGATATTATCCACACCGTCCATCCATTTTTCCGTGGAATTTTATAAAGTAGGACCAAAAGTTGAGAAAATCCAAGGCTCAAATGGATCACACAAAAGGAAGCAACTGTTATAATGATGCTTACTGTTGAAACTTTCCTATGGCCCACCGTGATGTTTATTTACTATCCAATCTATGAATAAAGTTACATAGACCTGGACTAAGGGAAAACACAAGTATCAGCTCGATCTAAAACTTAAGTGGCACCAAAGAAGTTTTCAATGGTAAGATTTTAATCTCCATTTTGTGATCCACTTGTGTCTTGGATCTACCTCAATTTTGGGTCTATATTCTGACATGATACAAAAAAAATGGATGAACGGTGTGGATAAAACCAAACTTCAGAGCTGGAGAGAGCAGGGTAGGATGCAATCCACGTTCGGCTCGGGAATATGGGCGGGCATATATATTTTACACATGGTGTCCAGCCGTTTTGCCAGCTCATTTTACGGAATAACCCCAAAAATGGGACGCGGTTTCTGCGAAAGCCTATTGCACGGAGTTACTGCACGAGGATGTGGGGTGGGGCCCACCGTAATGTTTATGAGAAATCTACCATGTCCATCCGTTTTTCTAGCTTATTTTAGGACATGTTATCAAAAATGAAGTGGAACCAAAACTCACGTGGGTCACACGAGAGGGAAAATTGGGAAAAGAAATTCCTACCATTGAAATCTTCCTGGGCTCCATCTTGATGTTTATATGCCATCCAAACCGTTTATGAGGTCAATCCCACTGGGATGAATTGAAAACACTAAAAAAGTACGAAAAAAAACCCTGATACAAAACTTTTATGGCCATATAAGATTGTTTCAACGGTGCTCACTGAATCCCAACTGTTTCCACTCCTGCAGCCCATCTGAGCTTTGGATCCCCTCATTTTTTTCTTGCATGTCCTCGAATGAGTTAGAAAAACGAATTGATCGGGTGGATTTCCCACAAACATCGCAATTACCCCCACACAACATCCTTGCACAGGAACTTCAGCTTTGGTAGGAAATCCGTGTCCCAAAGATGTGGTCCATTTAAAGCTCACGTGGACCACACCACAGAAACAGTGGGGAGAAGGACGCCCACGGTTGAAAACTTCATAGGCTGGCTATGAAGTTTATTTCCCATCTATCATGTTCATAAGGCCACACATAGGCTATGATGAAGGGAAAACAAACATATCAGCTTGATCTAAAGCTTCCGTTGCCCTCAAAAAATTTTCTTTCAATGTCTATTATTTCTAAGATGTGATCCACTTGAGCTTAAGATTTACTCCATTTTTGGGTTTATACACTAAAATAGACTAGTAAATAGATCAACAATGTGGGTAAAAAAGGAAGAGGATTGGCTAGTGTACCTTGTTTTTTTTGTTAAACTTATTAGAACACCTCATTATCAGTTGATACTTCACTGCTAACCACCCCCACTAGGGATGGATACCAAGACTTCGGTGTTGAAACGAGGTATGTTTTACTCAGTCTATCACTTGAGCTATGGATGTATTGGCTAGTGCACCTTACACTAGCTGCTGTATAACTGCTCTATTGACATTGGCAAGTTTTGTGGGTTCGACCACAAGATATGTGTTATATCCAAACTGTCCATACATTTTTGTGA
The DNA here is from genome assembly GCA_037074715.1 of Magnolia kwangsiensis. Lineage (NCBI taxonomy): Eukaryota > Viridiplantae > Streptophyta > Magnoliopsida > Magnoliales > Magnoliaceae > Magnolia > Magnolia kwangsiensis. Next base: position 73,644,336 of record CM073584.1, read on the forward strand.
GCTTATTTTAAGGCTTGAGACAAAAATAAGATAGATCTAACTATCAAGTGGACCACATGTAAAAACCAATGGGAGATTGAACATAAACCCTTTTTGGGGTCACAAAAGTTTTGGATCAATATGAAAAATTTTTCCCTCTTCATTAGGTATTTTTGGCCTTATGAATAGATTGGATGTAAAATAAACGTTATATTAGGCCCTAAAAATTGTTTAATGGTGAAAATCATTATCTCCGCTGCTATTTATGGTGTGGTCCAGATGATCTTTCGATATGATTCATTCTTTGGATAATACTTTAAAATGATGTCTAAAAATAGATGAACGGTGTAGATATAATAAATACATTACAGTGGATCCTATGTAACTTTGATTGCCTTTGAACTGTTCGTACAACTTGGAGCCGGAGGAGCATCAGTGCTCGTCTTTGCATGATACATACCTACAGCAGCTATATACACCAGTAAATCTGCTTCCGGATAAAACATAAAACACATAACCCACAGATCTTGGTGTATAGGATATCCATAGAGACTAGGTCAGCATACTATCGGCGTTAGAAAGAAAGACTTGAAATGTGGTAAATGAGGAAGGAAAAAAAGTAGGGAGTTCTAAAAAATGGATTTTATATTCTTTACTTTCTCTCAGGATAGTGAGATTGGTAGAAGATAAAAAATTGATAAAAATATATACTAGTGAGGCTGACGAGGAATTTTCTATCATGGGTTCTACTGTAACCAAAACAACTGAGGTCGGCCCGAAATTCCCAGGGAGCGATGATAAAAACAACGTAATAATAATAATAATAATATTATTATTATTTTTAAAAAAACAATTCATTCCAATACATTGCCACATCATGCAACAGCGGTGCGTTTCCAATCTGATGACATACATTCCCAACAAATGAAAATACATTCCGTGCCTCCATGTCACTCTGAATACATAGCATATATGGATAAAATCGAAAACGCCCACTTCATGATTCCAATAGTGATTGGGCCATGGTAAAAAAAATCACAATTTTTAGATAGTTTTAGACCTTTACTTGATAGAATATAAACAAACACTAGAAGATAAAAATCAGCAACCGTTCCTATCAAGTGTGAAAATGACTATTTATTGGATACTTAAGATAGTCTGGTCAAAGAAATATTATGGTAACAGACAATCAATGGATGAGTCGACAGGATGTATGGTTCAGATCATTGTACACATGTGCCATGTATGTGATACACAATGTGGAGGCGCGAAAACGCCATGTCTCCAGAGGCAGGTATACCATTCTCCAGCTGTACTCATGAGAAACATGCCAATGTTGAAGTGTCTTAAAAGGGATCTTATTGAATTGATTTCAGATAGCATTCCCAAGTATTTTAACTCTTTTAACCTTCAGCTCTATTTATTTCCGTTTAGGGCGCATTTGGATATCACCAAATAGGTTAATTTTTAACTTATGTTAAGTAATTAAGTTATATATTTTTTTTAATTAAATTAGTTTGGTAAGCATTAATGTAAAAGTAAATGATGCACCAAAGCCTATTTATCTTTAATTTTTTTTAACAAAAACTTTTTAACTTGTGACTTGTCTCCTGGTACATCAAAAGAGGCCTTATCTCATGGTCCATATCAAAGGCGGCCCCACATGGTTGACTATCCACATTGTATGGTCCATATAAAAGATGAGCTCCACAAGATGGATAAGCCCATATTAATATGGGCCCACATATGCATGATCCACATCGAAGGTTGGCCCCATAATAATAAAATCCCGCAGCCAAAGTTGGCTAGTATGATGGATGACCCTCTTCAAAGTTGAGACCTAAATGATGGACAGTCCACAACAAAGTTGGGATCCACATGATGGGCATTAGACGTTGAAGACGGCCCACAGATGATGGATGGCCCATATTGAGGTGGCCCCATATGATGGATGGTACACGTCAAAGGTTAGCTTCTAATGATAAATGACCCACATCCAACGCAAGCTTTGCATGATGGGCAACGCACATTGAAGGTGTGGCCCACATGATGGATAGTCCACATCAAAGGTGGGCTTCATATGATGGAAACTAATAATGGTGGGCCCCACATGATACATGGTCCACATCAAAGTTGGGCCCTACATGTTGGACGATTCATATCAAAGGTATGCCTTAATTATGAGTGACCCATATCCAAGGTAGGCACTGCATGATGGACAACCCACATCAGAGGTAGATCCCACATGATGGACAATCCACATTAAAGACGGGCCCCACATTAAAGACACTAACATTGATAATGGGCCTTGCTTGATGGATGACCAACATTAAAGGTGGCCTTACATAATAAATGATGCACATTAAAGGTCGCGCCATAACAATGAATAGCCCGCACCAACATCAACGGTAGGGCTCATACGATGAATGGTCCACATCAATGGTTAGCCGTATATGATGGATGATGGATTTGAGAGATAACAAATAAACTTGAGGGATAATTGCTTATGATGTCGAAAATCAAATACACTTTTCTACTTTTAAATTGATGAGTATATTCATTGCCATACATACTTATCCACTAAATAAGTAGAAATCAAGATAAGCTACTTATGGCATAAGTAGCTTATCCAAAATAGCTTATGATCCAAAGGCCCACTTAAGGACACGTTTGGATTCAAAGTTTTTAGATTTCTCTCCTTTTTTCTCCCAAAACTCACAAAAGAAAATAAAGAATCAGACATTTTATTTGATGAAAAAGTGATAATTCAAAACATTGGACGTCCAAATGGGCAATAAATCAATTCTTACTTGTCCTCACAATGGAGAAATGTTCACATACAACACTTTCTTCCTTCTAAATCTGCAACTTGTGTAGAACATCAAGCCATGGAAAATGTGGGTGTCATAAAGATCACAAGAGGCGAAAACCAGAATGATCCACTCATGAGTCAATCAACATCATTTTAAAAAATTGACGGACTACAGATGGTCTGACTCAATGCATGTATGTGGCCCACCTAATGAATAAATCGATCCCATCTTCTTCCCAATTGATCTTTCTGACACGGAACACAAATTCCACAGGTTGGATGTGGCACAACACATTGAATGGAAAGAAAGCGCACTATTTAAAAATTCACATGTCTATATGGACCATGGCACAAACCAGGCCCGACATGGCGCTATGGGCCATGGGAGAGTGACCATGTCATGCCCAAAATACATTGTGCATCTTAACCCAATGTACTCTCTACCTACCCCTCCATCAAAAGAAAATAGATTTTATTTGTGGCAAAAATAAAAAAGAAGATGAAAAGAAAAGAAAATCCAACTCTTCTAGTAACTTTAGCAAGCATGGCATGGGAAGAAGCAAACCAAGAAAAGAAGGCTGAAAAGAGGCCATGACCACATGCATGCAAGATTCAAGTGCTAACATGAAAATCATAAATTGTCCTACCATGATAACCCATGTACAAACCTAGCCATTTGGTGGTTCATGCATCCCAAATACACATGACCTAGCAATCCCATGCCAGTTGCTCCATTGAACCGCCATTGTTGTATATCCCACAGGGCATCAACGTCGACTCCATGAATTCGAGGTCGAAATTCGATCTGTTGTATGAGCTTTCCATGTCAGGTGCCTTCTCTTCAATGCTCTCATCAAAATCCATCTCATAGGTCTTGGTTGCTTGCTGCTGCTGCTGCTGATGATGCTGTGGTTGTTGCTGTTGTTGTTTTTGTTGTTGTTGTTGTTGAGCTTGATCTATTGCATGTGGTCTTTGGACTTCCAAGGGTTCAATACCGGTACCCCACAAGTTCTGATCATCTGTATAACCAAACCCAAGTGGATTGAATGATGAAGAGATGGGTGTACTGCCTATGGGAGATGTATTATTAGTGAAATCTATTGAAGCATGAGAGTTTGGTGGGTCTTTGGAACTCCACAAAAGAGTTGAATTAGGATTGGTGGGCCTCATGTCATCAAATTGATAAGTGGTAGGGACGGGGATACTATCATTGAATGGAGGGTGTGGATGAGGCAATGTGAGGAAAGGTTGTGGGTTCATATCAATAGAGGCATCTCTCCTTGGTTCTCCCACTTTCATGTGGGTAGTATTGATGGTGAAAGGTATAGAAGAAGCTGCAGCAGTTGAAGAATGGTGTTGGGAGGCGCTGGATGCATGGTTTTTTGTGTGGGAAGGTAGCAGGTTATGGGTCTTGGGATCCAGCCCTTGTGCAATCAGCTTCTTCTTTATGCATGAGTTCCAAAAGTTCTTCACCTCGTTGTCTGTTCTTCCTGGGAGGTGCTTTGCTATTTGAGCCCACCTGCAACAAGAAACAAAAAAAAAAAAAAAGGTTAAATTTTATTTATTTTTTATTTTAAAAGCATTTTCCTGATAAAAATATCAAAAACCCCGAATGGGTATTGCATGAATTGTCTTTCTTTTCCTAAATAATAGCAATCCTCCAAATAGGATTTCCATGAAACCCTATTTTCTGTAAAACAAAAGAGAAACTTTTTTAAAAAATAGATTTAAAAATCCAAGTTGGTATTGGATGAAAATCTTCCTTCGAAACAAAACAAAACAAAACAAAACAAAAGAACTACCATAAGTTGTTTTTCCAGGAAAGCCTTTTTTCTACTGAAAGGAAGAGCATTTAATAAAAATGGTGAAAACCCCCATGTGGGTGTTGCATGAAAATCTCTCTCTCTCTCTCTCTCTCTCTCTCTCTCTCTCTCTCTCATATTTGGGGTGGTGAGAATAAGAGCACCTGTTGCCTAGAATCCTATGCACATCAATGATGATTCTCTCTTCCTGAGCTGAAAAAGAACCTCTCTTGAGGTCAGGCCTCAAGTAATTAATCCATCTCAATCTACAGCTCTTTCCACATCTTTGCAGCCCTGAAATCCCAACTCCGTCAACAACAAGGAAAAACTAAATAAAGTAGGAGAAGAAAAACAAGAAGGAAGAAAAAGGGCGAAAGAACCTGCATTTTTTGGAACAGAACTCCAACAGCTATGACCATGTGTAGTGATGTATCTAACGAGCTTCTCATCTTCTTCAGGAGACCACAATCCTCTCTTTACCTTCTGTTTGCTGCAGCAGTGGTGGCCCATCTCAACTCAAATCCTACCCTTCAACAGTAGTTTCTCTGCTGTACTGCTGCTGCATTTATTGTGCTGTGTCCCCTCACTCTAAATATAGATATTTAGTATACATGATTCTTCCACACACATGAGTAATGTGCGTGCGTTCTGCATGTGTGTGCGACAGAATTATTTGATACGCATGCACAAAGGCAATGAACACGTGTCACTCATGCAGCTCAATCCAAACCAAGGGCCCATTGTGGATCAAACATAACTCCAAATGCACATGAAATACGCATCCGTAACCATCCGATCGGAGGAAGTCTAAAGTGAAATTTTTATGGTCCAAATTCAATAAACAGAAATAAGTCCATGAATCATGGTCAAGATTGTTTCTTCAATGCGATCTTGGAGATTTGTGGATATGGGTGACAATTCGGACGGTTTGGATTGATGTTCATGTACAATCACCGTCCACATGCATGCAGATGGAGATACTCGATCAGAGTAGCAATTTGTTCCCATGCAGAATTTAACTTGGGATGCACTCATGTATCAGGACCAGCTCTGATGAGTGCTTTGGTGGGCTTCCAAAGCCCATCTCTCAGCAATTTCTCAAAATGGGATTACCCCCTTCCAATTTAAAATTCATCACATTTTCATTATATTATATTAGGCAAGAAACATGAACCTTCATGAGGCAGCATCTTATAACAATATGAAGGGTACATTAATGGATTTATAAATGGAACAAATATTCTAGAAATACCAAAATTGTACGGATGGTTCGAGCATGCATCGCATACAATGCTAGATCAATAGATGGAATTGCATGTGCATGTAGTATGTATCTTTACATGTCATCATGCATGGGGGAAAGAGGTTTCTAAATGAAGGAATGGGGTTGTTTTGTGGTGAGATGATGAATGATTATGGGGGCCATTTAAAGGAAGGACTAATGATTTTTTAGGAGGACCCACATCATTTCTTGCATCTAAATTCAACATGCATGATCCCAGGTCATAAATAAGAGAAATGCTCCACTGCTATAAGAGCACTGAAATTTATAGTGCTTCTAGTTGCATGGGGACACTTAGACAGTCCAACCCATTGATCCAGACCGTTGATTAGGTGCAAGTCACATTTCATAGGCTACAATACCTTACATTAATCGGACACATATTAAGTAGCTGATCAATGGACTTGAATATGGATGACCAGGATTGTTTACACAAAAATAGGTCCAACCAACAATTTCATCCAGCTATTTGTTACGGCCCATTATGGATTGCTTATTAAAGAAAAGAATCATTTTAATTAGGCAATCGTAACCATTCCATCCATGGCTTGGATAAAGGATGGCTATAGAAAAAAAAATGCCAAATCAGGGATGGATTTGATTATCTGATCAATGCATTTTTTACAGTGGCCCATAAAATGTTTTCTGAACTTAATAGACCGTTCAGACTGATTGATTAAACCATCCAACCGAACTGATTCATTTAGCAGGCACTATAACTTTTATTCTGAGAGCACCGGAATATTACTCCATAAATAAAAAGATAAAGAAAAGTTGAATCATTTTGGTAAAAAAACAAAAAACATTAATACTCTGGTTGATTGGGCACCGTGAGAGTATCGACGTGACTTAGAAATAACGTTTAAACCGTCTAAATTGAGACTCCCAATCTAAATGGATCAAAAACAGTAAAAAAAAGGCTGATATGATTAGTGGGCATTCTGGGCCTGTTTGGCCGTCCTATTAAGTTGTATTAAATAGGATTGTATTGCTAATCTCATTGTGAAATTGAAAATGACATGTTTAGGAGTGTGAGATGAGATTAAAATTAAATTTATATACCTTGAAAAATGAGCTTTGTGTTGAAAAGCGTAAGATGAGATTGCGTAAGATGAGATTACATATCTCAATGATTCTGAATTTTTACTTTATTCAAGTACAATCTAAGTATAGTTTGAAAATAAATTTAAGGATTTATTTTTTAACACATACATTCCAAATATATTATTAGAAAACATCATATACACCCAATTCAAAGACAATACCTTACATATGCATTTATTGTAACTTTTACATTTTCATACACCCTAACCTCACCTAATGCAGTTGTCCAAACATGCCATCATTGGATGGTTGAAATGAAAAATATTTAATGGTCCACCGATTATAGACATGAAATGATCAAACAAACCGATTTTGGGATGATTACATCGCTACAGTAGCTCTGAAATTCATACAGCAACGCCACTGAGTAAAATTGCTGTGTGGCTACTCATCGGCCATCGCCTTCTGCGAGAGTACATAAAATATCTCCATTAGTTTTATTCTCTCGTGGTGTACGATATTCACGCACACCCCACATGTTCCTTATCCTCAACTTTCAAAATATATGGACTCCACCACTATGGTGCATGGTCCAGGCACCACCCTAATTCTATGAACCTAACGGTTCGATTGGTGGCCATCAAATTGAAGTTTGAAAGAAAAATGGCCAATGGCTACGAGAATTTTGCTAACTAACACATCTGAAAATGTTCACATGTACAACTATGAAATACGTATGTGAGATCTGAGCTTTCCATGAGGTTTGAAAAAATGTTCATCGGCCTAAAAATAAACAATTTCACTCTTCAGGTGGGCCACAACATACAAAGTAAATTTACCGTTAAAATTCTCTTTCTAACCATTCATTTTGGTTTGATATGCTGTGGCCCACCTGAGGTCTGATTACGATCGTTCGTTTAATATGATCTTTTAGTGGGCCTAAAATTTTGGGCTGCATGTTTGATACGTGTAGCGTGGATGTGCGCATGAGTGTAATCCACACATAGATTGCTAGGGTATTTCATTTCTTCACTCAACGGTTGCTTGGGATTGTCAATTTCTCGGTGTCAACATCGCGGGTCATGATTGGATATGTTTTTAATTTCATGATGATTTTTGCTTTTTCTACCATGGTCCAGAGCCATCTTTGACTGCAGATGTGCCTCACGTAGGTGAGATCTACACCTTTCAACAAGAGGGCCCGTCCATGAAGGGGCGATTTCTCACATCCAACAGTCCTAAGACACTGTTCACATTCATCATTCAATACTCCTCCGTTTGGAGGGTTAAGATCGTCCAATCAATAGCCTGTTAAAGAATTAGGCAATGCAGTATAGGTCCCACTAGGTGAACAGTCCAGATCTTATAAAAGTTCCTCATATGTTTAGATTTTGGACGTTGGACACAGAACTTCGTATCCGTGACAGATGAACGATACTCCCCTTCTGAATTCACGTGTAAAAGCACCTCCGAAAACTACAGGCACGGTCACCCTTTCTTATACGAGTGTCATTTCAAATACGCGTTCATTGGTGGAAATTTCATCTCTCTATGGATTCCCTTGTTATGTTGCAGAGAGGGATGGTAAGGCTCACGTGGGGCCCATCTCACAGAAATGCATGGAAGAAGACACGTGGGGCCCAAAACGCTGAGGCGATATCTTCCAAGCCAAAGAGCTTCGTTTGAATGAGTTCGTACTGTCTCTCTGTCCAGGCGAGATTTATAGTGCGTTGCAACAAACTCGGGTCCACTTGCCGAGTGGTCCAATGATCAGAACCGCCCATGTGGTGGAATCTATTTTATTCGGACCACTACAAGAAACTCACACTGAAAGATGATTTCAATATCATTATTCGTAATTCCTTACCCTCCCTGGACGAATTTAAAACAATGAACAGAAAATTCTCAATTGCTCGAATTAAACTACAAAAACAAAGGATAGGATAATCAATTGATGCATGATTATGCAATAATAGCTAATTTAAGGTTTAATGAGAAAATCAATGGTTCAGATCATCAGATCATCTCTGCATGCATTGTTCAGTGTGTGGCCACGGACGCTAGATTCTAAGTCGCGACAGAGGCAAAATTAACTCTGTTCGAATTAGAGGAAGAGGTATCCTGCGAACGGAACCGGATTGGGTGGTGTGGTGATGTGTTGGGAGCTGTGGCCCACCTTGATGTATGTGTTTTATATCGATGCCGTCCATCCGTTCTGCCAGCTCATTTTAAGGTATGGATAAAAAAAAAAGAAAAGCAGCTCGGAAGCTCAAGTGGACTACACCACAGGAAACAGTGGGGATAATGACACCCACCGTTGAGACCTTCTTATGACCCACAGTAATGTTTATAACCCGTTGATAATGTCTGGCATACCTGAATGAAGTGAAACAAAAAACACCAGCTTAATCGAAAACTTTCATAGTCCTTAGGAGTGTTCATATTTGGGTTCATGCCCTGAAATGTACCGAAAAAAAAAGAAAAAGGATACAGTCGTGGACATAAAAAACATACATTAAGGTGGGCCCTACGGAGCCCAGCACATCACCCTACCATGGCTTGGGTTGGGGATGCCGATTTATGCTAAGTGGGCCACTGATGTTTGTGAGAAATCATTCTATTCATCTATTTTTACGTGAGACCAAAATTCAGATGGGTCCAAAGCTCAAGGGGTTCATTCTAGATGGAATAGTAAGGTTTTAGTGACCACGGTTGAAATTTTTGTATGGCTACAAAAATTTCATTCCAGGTTAAGATTGTTTATGTTTTCACTTTCATCCCAGTGATAATGACCTTATAAATGGTTTGGATACTACCCGAACATCAAGGGGAGCGTGGAAGGTTTCAACCGTAGGAAACTCTTTCCCCAGTTTACCCATTTGTTTGGTTGCCTTGAGTCCTGGGTCCATTTGATTTTTAGTCTCTTGCCTTAAAATGATTTTTTTTTTTTTTTAAAAAGGATGGAAGGAGTGGATTTCTCACTAACATCACAGTGGGCCCCACTTCTGCCAGGAATCCGCGTAGGGGGAGGGGGGCACCACACGTGTTCCCTGCGAACATACCGAAAAAAGTGCGCAGCACATCCTGCGTTATATTGTGATCAGTGAGAGAGATTTAAATTCAATTAATGCTCAGCGAAATCCACCATGGATTGATCAATGTGTAAAAATTGCGAGATTGGAAGATCCTAACCGTCAGATGAATAGCTTGCAATCCGACTATTAAAACAAAACCAATAACATTCCCTCCGTGGACTCTGTTGTACCTTATCTCTGTTATTTCCTATTAGAGTCAGTCAGACTGGGACATATAATTTTGTGAGAGTTGAGTGTCGGATGGAAATAGTGTATTTGAGATATGCACTGAAAACTATTTTAAGGTGATACTGTTGGCGTCTGTCCAGTAATGCCACTTCACCTACAAAGCTAGGGTGGCCGACCCTAACATGGTCGAGTTCACGAGGAAGCCTGGAGCGTTTTAAGACAGGTGGCTTCAAAAGGCCAATAATGCTAAAACAATTACGATGAATATATAAACGCGGTAAGCATTCAAATAGTTAGTTTAATATTATAAATAGCAAGGAAATTGATAAGGAAGCATTTCATACAAATTAAATCAAATCAAATCTATCTTTTATTTACCTTGTGCACCTTAGCATTATCCACCATTTACATTCTTTAGTGAAAATGACAGTAGTAACTAAGTAGTTGTCAATCTTAGCTATAATTCGAGTTGGATTTAGTTCAAGTATTAAGTAAGTTCTCTATTTGTAAGGGTGATCTGCGATTGTTCTCCACGGCCAACTGCTAGAATTTCCTTTTTGTTTTCATTTGTATTGAAAAAGTCCATTCGTATAGAAGGTAAATGTGTAACCCATCTTTAGAGGATGGACCCCACTATCTGATAATCACTTGATCATTTTAAAACAACGTTGTGTAAGTGGTTGAATAAGCAACCAATCTTATTCAATCTCGGTCATATACAGTCAATTCCGATGCATTTGCCAATCTTGGTGCTTAAGGTCGTAATTGTTCGGTTTAAATTGAGCCACACATTCAATTCTGGCATGCCCACATGTATCATGTGACCGAAATTGAAACCGAGAGGGACAACATATTTTTGGCACGCCCAATGGGACATTTTCTCCAGTTTACTTACCGATGTGACATTATGAAATGACCAATTAGAAATATGAATAGACGGAGCAATCGAATTATTGAGGCCGAACTCTCAACACCAACGGCACCACCTCTAATCGAGGATGTGCCGGTTTAAACAATCCCTGAATTATTAAATTTAAACACTAATCTGATACTTAGTCCCGTCATTTAGGAAGGTGCATCGACTTCTCGAATCGCTTCTCTTAAAGAGAAAACGGTCAGACTTCGAGATATGCAACTGAGTATTTAGCATGTTTATGTATGTAGGAAAGCTCAGGTAGAGTTGGTACATGCCCAAGCTAAACAATTCCGTATTGAAGCTGAAAATATTAACAGATGGATGACTAACTAGATCGAGGCCATGCATCAGTTGATGACCATCATTATAGAAAGAGCACCTATGTCAACGTAACATAATGCTGAAGTAAGTTTTGTTGGTAATATGGTTCAGTTACCATTAATACCTCCCCTACATCGAAGCACGCTTCTTGTTCCAATCCGGGATGGATATAATGCTCCCCTACCCACTGAGTTTAGGCGATTAGAACGAGAGATAAGGAAATTTATCCCTTAAGCTTAGAATCAAGACATGCCGGGAGGAAATCCATGCATGGTGGGCCATGTCCATGTGGGACCCACCATGATACTTGTGTGGTATCTAAACGGTCCACCGTCCCTGGACGCCGGAGGTGGCTCCACCGTGATGTGTGAACTGATGTTGGGGTGTACTAACTAGCTAAGTTTGGGGTAGGTTGCTCATGCAGGCCCCACCTTGATGTATGGCTTTAATCCACACCGTCTATCCTGCTCCCCAACTTATTTTAGGCTTTGAGCTGAAAAACGATGCTAATCCGGCTTTCTGGTGGGCCATAACATAGAGAGTAGTATTTTAACTATTGAAATACACCTTGATGTTGCTGTACACCAAAACCCATCGAATATTGGGCTTGATAGGTTTATATTGAGCCATGGAAACCAATGGCCGGGTTGGATTTCCCTGATGCGGGCCCCACTTAGGAAATTCCTCAGAAAAACATATATATATATATATATATATATATATATATATATATATATGTATTTTAAATAAAACAGCAGTAGTAGCGTTTGCTGCTGCCATCTAGAGAACGCCGACTGCGTGTGTACGAGAAAGGCAGGGACCCACGGTCCCAGCCGTGGGCCCCCCACTGTGATGTGTGATGTATATTCACACTGTGCATTGGGTGGTCCCCCTTCTGACTGTGGGCCACCCTTAAAATCAGCGGTATGAGGAACTCAGGTGGCCCACATGGCAGGAAACAGTAGGGATTGAACGTCTGCCATTGAAACTCTTTTGGGTGTCCAAAAGTTTTGGATCATTATGAAATTTGTTTTCCTCTTCATCTAGGGTCTGTGTGACCTTACCAGCGGATTGGATGGCAGATAGACATTTTGGTGGGCCTCACATGGGACCTCACAATGATGTATGTGTTCTTTCCACACCCTCTACACCACTGGACGGTGGGACCTCACAATGATGTTTGTGTTCTCTCCACAATGTCCATCCTTATGGGACCCACCATGATGCATGTCTTGCATCTAAATCGTCCAACCATTTTGGAAGCTCATTTTATGGCATGAGCTAAAGAATGAGTTAGATCTACAGTTAAAGTAGACCCCACCATTTAAAATAGTGGAAATAGTGGCATTCACCGTTTAAAATTTCCAAGGGCTACAATAGTTTCTTATTAGGCTGATATTTGTGTCCACTTCATCTATCACTATGTTAAACTTATGAATTGGTTGGATCTCAAATACATTATGGTGTCCCACACCGTGATGTGATCATTCATTGATTAGGTAGACCACACCATAGAAATAGTGGAGGATTGAACATCTATCATTGAAACTCATTTGGGTCACAGAAGTTCTGGATCAATGGAGAATTGTTCTCCCTCTTAATTCAAGTCTTTATAACCTTATGATTTGATTGGTTGGAAAATAAACTTTATAGTGGGCCCTTTGATTTATTTAACCGTGAAAATTATTATCTCCATTACTATTTGTGGTATGATCCAAATGATTATTCATTATAATTTTTTTAAGGATGTGATTAGGCCCATCTTGATATATTTGTGGTCCATTATTGAGGCCCACTTTGATATATATGAGGCCCATGTGATTAGGCCCATCTTGATATATTTGTGGCACATTGTTGAGGCTTACCTTGATATATATGAGACCCATGTTATAAGGCCCACTTGATGTATTGAGGCCCATGGGTCGAGGCCCAACAGGATATACATAAGGCCCATTGCAATATGTGATTCCACCATGGTTATATAATGATGATTCATGGCAGGTTGTGCCTTGAGAGTAATGATGGTTTGACGTCTACATTGTAAGAATAATCTTGGTTAAATGTTCGCATTATTACTCTCCCTAGGGCCCATTGTTAGGCCCATACTTGCAGTGTGTAGGCTGTCTAGGCCCATCTTTGTTATGAATGGAGTCCACCACCATATAACATGTTTAATATAGATCCATGATTCATGCTCATATGCATCATATGTATGCTTGATATGAGGAGTGACTGATCATAGTATATGTCTTCGGGTACATTGTTTATGGGCTCCCTGTTAGGCGAAGTTGCCCTTCATGAGCGTGCGGTATGTGCAGGATTGTTGCATGACTGATAGTATGATTCATGCACTTCACATTTGTATGACATGATTACTATACGCCCTAGTGACATCAGGGCTATGACCTCCACAGGCACATTGTGGATGGTAGGATCGGACACCGAAAATATTGTTACTAAGCATCGGGGCGCCATAGATGTCCCTGGGTAAAAATTTCTAAATCCGATGGTACCAGAAGATGACTTCAACGTCGAGACCGAGTGGATATATGAGCGCACGAGGGCTGAATACCAGAAGGCTGCGTCTCCCACTGTGTCGTGGTCAGTTGGAAAGGGGTGTGACCTTACTTGGTCGAGGGTACTAAACCCCGGTGATTATCCAGAATGAGAACTGTACTGATATTTGATGAGTTATATGTGGATTTGGATGAGGATTGGTATGCTTGAGTTGCATCATGCATCGCATGGTCTTGATATGACCGATAACATTCATATCTTGCACTGCATAGCCTTGGTACTACTGTTTGTATTCATATACTCATCAATATGATTTCGTATTACTCTGATCTTCCACTTTGAGCACGCTCATATTGCGCACACACTTACACTACCTTCTAAGCTTTCTATAAGCTTATGCATGATCGATGCGTGCAGGTGACGCCAGGATGCAACCATAGCTTCACCGCAGTTGGAGTGAGCAGTCGAGCTTCTGGAGTTTCTGATATCATTATCTTGTATTTCCCTTCATATGCATTGTACTTCAAAGTTTTTGATCATAGTGGATTTTGTGATAGTGTTCTTGTAGTTATTGTTCATGTGTTATGCTTATATTGATGTTAATAAAAAAAATCCTCCTTATAGAATCCCAGGATTAGAACTTGGTGTATGGGTGCCGGGAGTTAAGAATGGGGTACTACGAAGGCCGTCGGCGTTGAATTCGGCAATTAAAAATTTTGTGAGCCCGATTTTCGAGTTTGGAGCATGAGAGAAGTAACTCTAGTTGGCATTGTATAAGGCCCTCATTCTAGTCCGTACCGTTTCGTATACTCCTGTGATCCTTCCCGTCAAATTCCAGCAACCCGCGACCTATAATTGTCATTTGCGCGTGGCCTTAAGTCGTATCCTATAGATTTGAGTTGGCTTAATTCGAGACTTGTATCATTGCGATCGCACCGTCGTTGTGGTTCTAACACCACATCTTGCACACCGACTCGATACCTTGGCTAAGAGACGTGGGCCCATGTTTATTTCGAAGAAATTTCGTGCATTTACGAACCTAAGAGAATCTCTATAACCCATCCCATCAATCAATCAATCAATCAATCAATCAAAGTACACAACCCATGCTTTCTTTCTCCCCAAGTCAAGCAACCTACCCTAAGTCAACTCTCAAGTTAAGTACACCAATCACTCACATCCATCACTCACACCTATCACCTCTCTTTTATAACCACCCCTTCTCTCTCTCTCTCTCTCTCTCTCTCTCTCTCTCTCTCTCTCTTTCTCTACACATTTTCCAAGCAACAAAAAAAGTGGTGGACGTCCAAGCATTTTCAAGTAGAGAAAAATATGTTGTGTGACCCACTTCCCATTCCAAGATCCATCATCTTAGCCCTTCAATTATCATCACCTTTGATTAAAGTGAGACACAAGAAGATTGGCGTTCCATCGGGCCAAGAAGATCGAACAGTGGGTGCTTTATATGCCTGATTTAATGCTTTGATGATGGGCCAAGTGAGGCCTACCAATTGATGGTATGGATCTCACTTTGGATCGTAAGTGTGGCCGATGGCCCACCTTGATTCTCATGATCATTCCATGATGGGGCCATTCTCCATGGACCCCATCATGATGTTTATTTTTCTTGCATGAATAGGGTCATCTAGACCTTACATTTTGGTGGAGAAAGGATCTCCACCGTTGATTTTGATCGGTGGGCCCACATGTAATGGGACCCACTTGATGTATGTTATGATGTATGAAGGGAGGGCCCATAGTGCCGGGGTCCCTCCATCACTCGGTCTTTCTTTCTTTCTCTCTCTCTCTTTTCCTTTGTTGTTAGTCCCATGATGTATGTAACCTATCCATGTCGTCCACCTTCGTGGGACCCACTTGATGGACGTGTAAGATCTACACCGTCCAGGCCATGTGGGCCTTACCTTAATGGTGATGGGAAAACACAAATATCAGATTGATCTAAATCAAGTGGGCCACGTCCATTTGGGACCCACCTTGATGAAATATTGACACCGTCCATCTAGCGTCCCTGGACACTGGACGTGGACTAAGTGAAGTGTGAACAGATAGTGGGATGTACTAAAAGCAAGCAAAAATATTAGCTTGATTCAAAATTTCTGGTGGGCCACTCATGCAGGCCCCACCTTGATGTATGGGTCTAATCCACGCTGTCCATTCCATTCCCCAGATCATTTTAGACGTTGAGTCGAAATATGAGGCCAATCTAATTATTTGGCAGGCCATGTCATAGAAAATAGTGGTTTCTAGCATTAAAATTCGTTAAGGCCCACTTTGATGTTTCTATACATCAAAACACATCGAATATTGGGCTCATTTAGTTGGTCATGAGCCGTAGAATCCAATAGATGGAGCGGATCCTCTTGATGTAGGCCCCACCTAGGAAAAACCATAAAATAATATATATATATATATATATATATATATATATATATATATATATATATATATATATTTATATATATATAAATTTCATGCAGCAGGTGCTGATGCTGTTGACGTCCAGAGGACACTGAAACAACGTCCTACTTTGTTGCTGCGCTGTTGTGGACGGAAGGGGCAGGGATGCGGGTCCTAACCGCATGCCCCACCATGATGTGGGCTGGACATCACCACCGTGAATTTGATGGGGCCCCTTTAAATTGTGGGGCACCCCTAAAATTAGCCATATACAAAAGCTCAGGTGGCCAGCACGGTGGGAAACAGTGGTGGGTTAAACATCTACCATTGAACCCCATTGGGTCACAGAAGTCTTGGATCAATATGAAATTTGTCTTTCCTCTTTTTTTTTTGAAGGTCTTGTGACCTTATGAACAATTGGGATGGAAATAAACATTATGGTGGGCCCCACGTGGGATCCACTGATATAAGTGTTTTATCCACACCGTCCCCATGTGTGGGAGGTGGGATGGTTGGTGGACCTCACTCCAGCTATATGGTTGCTGGAGTGACGTTACCAAGGTCTGTGGGGCCTGCCTTGATTTATGTGGTATATATCCACACCGTTCAACAACTGTGGACCCCTCATGATGCATGTTTTATTCATGCCGTCCGCCATAGCACGTGGGATCGACCATGATTTATGTGTTTGACCCACTGTCCATATATTTTTGTCAAATCATGGGCTACCTTATGAGGCCCATGTGATGAGGCCCATCTTGATGTATTTGTGGCCCGTCCGTTGAGGCCCACCTTGATATATATATATATATATATATATATATATATATATATATATATATATATATATATATATATATATATATATATATATATATATATATATATATATGTATATATATAGCCCATATGATATGGCCCATTGGATGCATTTAAGGACCATGGGTTGAGGCCCGATGAGATGTATACAATATCCATCACAATGTGTGATTCCACCGTGATGTACATAATGATGTTTATGGCGGGCAATGCCTTGAGAGCAATAATGGTTTGATGCCCACATTGTAAGGATAATATTGGTTAAATGTACGTATTGTAACTCTCTCTAGGGCCCATTGATTGGCCTTTACTAGTTATGTGTAGGCCATCTAGGCCCATCTTCGTTGTGAGGATAGTCATCACCATATAACATGCTTAGTAT
Organism: Magnolia kwangsiensis; assembly: GCA_037074715.1. Taxonomy (NCBI): domain Eukaryota; kingdom Viridiplantae; phylum Streptophyta; class Magnoliopsida; order Magnoliales; family Magnoliaceae; genus Magnolia; species Magnolia kwangsiensis. The sequence continues at coordinate 73,661,891 of CM073584.1, forward strand.
AACTGCATGATTCATGCCCATACGCATCATATGTATGCTTGATATGAGGGGTGACTGATCATAACATATGCTATTAGACAGATTATTTATGGGACTCACTATTAGGAGTTGCCTACATGAGCGCATGATATGCGTAAGATTGTTGCATGACTAGACAGTGTGTTCATGCATCTCGCATTTATGTGTCATGATCATTATATGCCCTAGTGATATCTAGGTCGTGGCCTCCATGGGTACATCACGGATGACCGTATCAAATATTGAAAATACTTGGTTCTAGCACTGTGGGCACATAAATGTCCTTGGGTGAAAATTCTATAACCTTTTTAGTACCAAAAGATGCTTCAATGTCTAAACCGACTGGATACATGAGTGCATGAGTGCCGAATACAAGTAGGCCGCATCTTCCACTGTGTCATTGTTGGTTGGAAGGGGGTGTGACCTTATCCGCTCGAGTGAGGGGGTTATAAGCTAGGCTGAGTTTGACCAGCTTGTAAATGAGTCCGCTATCAACGGCTGGGTAGGTATTGGTAGACTACTGGTTAGCGGATAGTGTAGTCTCTTCCACTTATTGGGCTGTGTGGCTAGGGAAGCAATAGTCAGTGTGAAGTGTATTAGACCCTGGTGATATTCTAGAGAGAAACTATACTGATATGTATACTTGATGAGGACTGTCATGCTTGCTTTGCATCTCACATATGACATTTGGCTATGTAGGCCTTGCATCGCATGACCTTAGTATGGCCGATAGCATTCATGCCTTGTATTGCATAGCCTTGGTACGGCTGATAGTATTCATGGAATTGCCAGCGTATTTATGCATTTCTTTGATATTGTATACTTAGCACTTGCTTTGCGCACACACTTACACAACCCTCTAAGCTTTTGTAAGCTAATGCACGACCTTTGCGTGCAGGTGACGTTAGATCGTAGTAGAGCTGAGGCAGGAGCGCGTATCATATTTTTTAAGAGCCTTTTGATCACTCTGTATTTCTCTTTCCTCATTGTACTTAAAGTTTTTGATATAGTGGATATGTAGTGATGTTGTTTCATGATTTGATTATGCTTGTGGGTATGCTCCATTACAAAAAAAAGTCATACTGAAAATCCTTATTGTAGGATCCAAGGATTGAAATCTGGCATATGAGTACCGAGAGCCGAGAATGGGGCATTACGGAGGCTATCGGCGTCAGATTCGGCAATCAAGAATTTTGTGAGCCCATTTTTCTTGTTTGGGGCATGGCAGAAGTTGGTATCAAAGCATAACATGGGAATACCTGAGGATCACATCACATATCTACTATGAACTTAGAATGAATATGTCCTGAGTCCGAATAACTTAGCGATCTTCTGACATAGACCCTTAATGTTTATGCCTTTGAGAATTCTCAAGGATGATTGACCCTTGTTCCTTCCTGTAAGACATGCCGCCTAGAAGATCGAGCCAAGAGACTCCCACTCTTGCACCTGCTACTTCCGCTCTTGCACCTGCGACTCCCGCTCCACCACCGGATATTCCTACTTCCCAGCCTGAGGATACCACTCCTCTACCCGAGACCGGTTTGGATCCGACTGTACCTGTGAGTGCCACCCAACTGCAACAGATGCTACAGGCGATGACAGCTATTCTTTAGGGACAGGGCAGGTGTCCCACTATTACGCCTGCCGAGGTAGAGCAGGAGCGTGCAAGTGCCCTTCTTAAAGACTTCTGACAGCATGATCCCCCACAATTTCGAGGTGAGCCAGACCTTACTGCAGCAGAGATATGATGCTTCGAGGTGGAAAAGATATTAGACTCCATGAGATGTATGACCTAGCAGTGGGTCCCGTTAGTCGTATTTCTTCTCTAGGGTGAGGCTCAACATTGGTGGGCATTTATCGCAAGAGCTATAGCGACCGATTTCAAGTGGATCTAGGAGGACTTTGTAGATCGGTTCGACCAGAAGTTTTTTCTCGAGCATGTGCCGCAGTAGCGTGCATTAGAGTTTGAGACTTTGGTCCAGGGGTACATGACTGTCCCAGTATGAGGCACATTTCGTCGTACTATCGAGATTCGTGACGTACCTTGTTAATGATGAGGGGTGGAAGGCCTGCCGTTTTAAGAACGGCTTGCGTCCTGCCCTCAAGAGCCGTGTGGTCGGACACAGCTTTCGACGTTTGAGCAGATTGTGCAGAGGGCTCAGACTACGAGGCAGATTGGGCCGTTTTGTAGAGGTCCCATGACTAGAGAGGAGATCAGAAGAGGAAGGCGCCCTCCAGTAGCTCCCAATAGCAACAACATCGTCCATAGCAATGACACACGACTTGCCCAGCATTCCGAGCACCAGTGACACCCCCAGCACCACCTCCGGGACCATTCCCAAGTACTTTCTTTGGATGCAGTAGGACAGGATATCGTAGGCATGAGTGTCCTTATTCGTAGTAGCAGTGGCTGAGGGCACCGTATCAGCCTCTGCGACAGCCCTCACGTAGCAGCAGCGACCGCAGCAACAAAGGCAATAGATCAGGCCTCCATAGCGGCAACAGTAGTAGCAGAGACCTCATAGGGGACCAACACCTCCCTAGTAGGCCCAAGGCAGATTTTATACTGCCCAGCAGGACCCTCAGTCATTAGAAGGGGTCATCGAGGGTACTCTCCTTGTTCTGCATGCATTGCACGAATATTGTTTGATTCTGGTGCATCGCGTTCTTTTGTGGCATATGATTTTTGCCGATTGACCATTTTTCTGATGGAGTCTGCCCGTGAGGATTTGTCGGTGTTGATGCCCTTGTGGAAGATTGTAGTGATAGATCGATTTTGTTCGTCTTACCCCGTTCTAATTAGGGATATCTTTTTTCTTACTGATTTGTTTATATTGCCGATGTCTGAGTTTGATGTTATTCTGGGCATGGATTGGCTCGCCGAGTACCACGCCATATTAGACTGCTCCGCAAGGACAGTCATGTTTTTGTATACCCAGTGTGTCAGAGTTCCAGTTTGTTGATGAACCTAGAGGAGAATAACTTTTCTGCTTGTTTTCTTGTGCTGTTGAGTAGTTAGTTGCTTTGAGTATCAACCAGTCGTTGGTCGTTTATGGTTTCCCGATGTGTTTTAGGAGATTTTAGGGTTACCACCTCATCGGCACATTGAGTTTCAGATTGATTTCGTGCACGGTACCACGCCGATTTCTAAGGCCCCGTATCGTATGACACCATTGGAATTACGGGAACTGCAGAAGTTGTTGGAAGAGTTATGCGAGTTAGGCTTTATCTGTCTGAGCAGTTCACAGTGGGGAGTGCTGGTACTCTTCTTGAAGAAGAAGGATGGCTCGTTGAGGCTTTGCGTAGATTACCGCAAGCTCAACAAGGTCACGATTAAGAACAAGTACCTGCTCCAGAGGATCGATGATTTATTTGATCAGCTGCAGGAGGCATAGTTCTTTTCAAAGATAGACTTGCGGTCCGGTTATCATCAGGTTTGGGTCCGAGATGAGGATATCCCGAAAAAGGCCTTTAGGACACGCTATAGTCATTTTGAGTTTCAGGTCATGTCCTTCGGACTGACCAATGCGCTCGTAGTATTCATGCAGTTGATGAACTAGGTCTTCCGTCCGTATCTGGACCAATTTGTTGTGGTGTTCATTGACGACATTCTGATATATTTGAGGACCCGTGAAGAGCATGAGCGACATCTGGAAATTACCTTGCAGACCCTTCGTGCACACCAGCTTTATGTGAAGCTTGAGAAGTAGAGTTCTGGTAGGAGGAGGTGAAGTTCCTCGGTCATGTGGTGACGAGGCAGGGCGTTGGAGTGGACCTCCCGAAGATTGATGCTGTGTGTTAGTGGGGCCAGCACACGAACGGGTTCGAGATCCTCAGTTTCCTTGGTTTAGCGGGCTACCGATAATTCATTAAGAGATTCTCTCATATTGCAGTCCCGTTGACCAGGTTGACCCGGAAGGGTGTTGAGTTCGTTTGGAGCAACACTTGTGAGCAGGCATTTGTGGAGATGAAGAACCACCTCACGTCCACTCCTGTCCTCACTCTTCCCTCTAGGAGTGATGGATTTGTTGTATGTAAGACCCGTGTCCTAGTCCGTACCGTTTCGTTGGCCTCCACGTCCTTCCGCTCAAAATTCAGCAATCCTCGACCCATTTTCGACGTTTGCGCGAGATCATAAGCCGAGACCTGTATACCAAAGTTGGCTAAAATCGAAACCTATACCTTAGCGACCATGGCGTCGTCGTGGTTCTAACGCCGAGACTCGCTCACTGACCCGATACCCAGTGTAGAAGATGTAGGCCCGCGTTCAATTTGAAGAAAACACCGCGCGTTGCGAATTATGAGGGAATCTCTATGAGATGTCCCATCAACCAATCAACAAATCAAAGTCAAGTACAAGTCAAGTCACTCCATACCCAAGTACAATAACCCATACCTATCCTTACCCCTTTCTTACACAACTATTCAAAGTCAACTCTTACATCCCTTCACCCATCACCTTCTTACAAGCCATCACTTAACTCATCACTCCATCACCTTTCACCGATCACTTCCCTCTCTCTCTCTCATTCACTCTCAAATACTCTACCAAACTCCATACGTCCAAGCCTTCCCAAGCATTCTAAGAGCAACAAGTGTGGCCCACTTTCCCCACCCTCTCATCTCTCATCCACACCATCAAAATCCCATCAACCACCATCAAAAGTCAAGGCAAGGAGCATAGAAGGCTTAGGGAGAAAGGAAGAAGGCCAAGAGGTGGGTGATCCATCATTCATTTTTAATTTTTAAGGGTCCACTTATTGTGGGACCCACTTGATGTATGTGTTGTATCAATGGAGGGCCCATAGTGGCGGGGTCCCTCCTCTCCATCACCGTCTCTCTTGTTCTCTCTCTCTCTCTTGTTCTCTCTTTTTATCCATTTAATGTAGTGAGTCCCACCATTTAGTGTTCCATTCATACCATTCATCATGAATGGTGGGACCCACCATGGAACACACCCTATCTATAGCTCAAGTGGTAGATTGAAAGAAAGATACCACATTTCAACGTTGAGGTCTTGGTATCTATCCCTAGTTGAGGTGGCTAATGTGGGTGGGACCCACTAGGATACACTTACCTGTGGACCCACTGAAATGTATCTGTCTATGTATGCCATCCAGCGTCCCTGGACGCTGGACTGGCAGTGCTAGTACGTTAAAAAGAAAGGGGGCTTGGGGTGGGCTGCTCATGCATGCCCCACCATGATGTATACATATAATCCATGCTGTTCATTTCAATTTTCAGCTCATTTTAGGCGTTGAGCTGAAAAATGAGGCTGATCTAAGGTTTTGTCGGGTCATGAAGTAGAAAACTGTTTCTTTACAGTTGAAAGTCACCCTGCTGTCTCCATGCCCATAAAAAAATGCCCAATATTAGGCTCGTTGTATTTGTTATGGGCCGTATGAGCGAGTGGACGGAGTGGATCTTGCTGATGTGGGCCCCACCTAGGCATTTTCGCAGGAAAATAAAAAGAAGGGCTGCAACAATCGCTGCTGCTGTGTCAGAGCATACGTAGGATCTGCCTGTGTACTGGCAGGCGGAGTGGCGGCCAGGCCTCACGGCCTAGCTGTGGGTCCCCATCGTGATGCATTTCGAACATCAACACCTTGCATTTGATGGGTCCCCTTGGTCTATGGGGCGTCCTTGAAAATTAGCTGTATATGGAACTCAGGTGGGCCATACCATCTAAAGTCATGTGAAGACATGCCTAAAACATATAAAAGCACTTGGTGGGGCCTATGGGAATTTTGGATGTGGTTGAAACTTGGTCTGGACCCTCAGCCAGGTGGGACACACATAATGGGTGGACTGGATTTGTGGACAACATCACCATGGGCCCCCTGTCCACGTGACCTCATGAATAGGTTGGTTGGCAAATAAACACCACTGTGGGCCCCTGGCCCAAGTAACCCTATGAACAGGTTTGACAAATAAACATTCCAGCGGGCCCCATCTGACAGCCCCACCGTGATGTGTGTGCACAGCCCCACCATGATGTATGAGTTGTATATCCACGCCGTCCATTATAGTGGGCCCAGACCCATGTGACCTTATCACTGGGTTAGAGGGAAAATAAACATTTTGGTGGGCCCAGACCCATGTGACCTTATCACTGGGTTGGAGGGAAAATAAACATTTTGGTGGGCCCAGACCCATGTGACCTTATCGGGAAAATAAACATTTTGGCGGGCCCAGACCCATGTGACCTTATCACTGGGTTGGAGGGAAAATAAACATTTTGGTGGGCCCAAGCCCATGTGACCTTATCAGCTGGTTGGGTGGAAAATAAACCTTATGGTGGGCCCCACATGAGACCCACTGATGTATGTATTGTAATCCGTACCCTCCATTACTATGGACCCCACCATAAAGTATGTTTTTCATCTATGCCGACCATCCTTTCCATTCTTATGGGATCCTCCATAATGCATGTATTTCATCCAAACTGTCTAACCATTTGGGGATTATTTTAAGGCCCACTTTGATATATATGGGCCCATGTATTTAGGCTCATCTTGAGATGTTTATAGGCCCATTGTTGAGGCCACCTTGGTATATATGGGCTGATGTATTTAGGCCCACCTTGATGTGTTTTTAGGCCTAATGTAGTGGCCCACTTTGATATATATGGGCTCATGTATTTAGACCCATCTTGGCATGTATATAGGCCCAATGTTGAGGCCCACTTTGGTATATATAGACCCTTGTATGTAGGCCATTTAATGTATTTGTGGCCCATTGTTGAGGCCCACTTTGATATAAATAAGGCCTATGTGATTAGGCCCATTTGATACACATAAAGCTTATGTGGTTGGGCTTATTTTAATGCATTCTAAGGCCCATGGGTGATGGCCCATTGCAAAGTACTTAAGGCCCATTGATACGACCCACTTGATAAAAATAAGGCCCATTGATATGACCTACTTGCAGGCCCATGTGATATGGCCCATTTAATGTACTTAAGGCCCAGTGAGATGAATTTAGGTTCATTGCAATATGTGATTTCTCCGTGATATATATAATGATGTTTATAATGAGACGTGTCTTGGGAACAATGATGGTTTGACGTCCACATTGTATGGATGATGTCGGTTCAATGTCCGCATTATCACTTTTCCTAAGGCCCATTGATAGGCCCATATTTGTAGTTTGCAGGCCGTTTAGGTCCATCTATGTTTTGAGTAGAGCCCATTATCATATCATAAGTTTAGTGTCGCCCCATGATTCATAATCATACACATCATATGTATGCTTGAGATGAGGAATGACTGATCATAGCATATGCCTTCGGGCAGATTATTTACAGGCTCCTTGATAGATGGAATTGCCCTATATGAGCGCGTGCTTCACGCAGGATGGTTGCATGACTGATAGTGTGATACATGCATTTGCATTTGTGTGATTGTGATATGTCCTAGCGACATTAGGGCCATAGCCTCCACAAACACACTGTGGGTGGCTGGTTGGATACCGAAAATCTTGTTCTACGCAATTAGGGTGCCATAGATGTCCCTGGGTGAAAGTCCCTGAACCCGATGGTACTAGAGGATGACTCGAACGTCGAGACCGAGTGGATATATGTGCCCATGAGGGCCAAATACTAGGAGGCCGTGTCTCCCACTGTGTCGTGGTCGGTTGGAAATGGGTGTGGCCTTACTCGCTCTAGGGTAGGGGGCAATACTACGCTGAGTTTGACTAGCTCGTGAATGAGTCCTCTATCGTTGTGCCGGATAGGTATTGGCAGACTATTGGTCAGACGGATAGTGAGGTTTCTTACGCTCACTTGGACCGTGTGGCTTGGGGAGCGGTAGTACCATTTGGAGTGTACTAAACTCCGGTGATTATCCAGAATGAGAACTATACTGATATATGATGAGGATTGGCATGCTTGACTTGCATTTTGTATCGCATGGCCTGGACGTGGCTGATTGCATTCATATCTTGCACCGCATAGCCTTGGTACGACAGATTTCATTTATGTATTCATTAGCATGATTTTGCATTTCTCTGACCTTGCATCCTGAGCACGCTTATATTGCGCATACACTTGCACCATCCTCTAAGATTTCTATAAGCTTATGCACGATTGATGGGTGCAGGTGATGCCAGGACGCAGCCTTATTCTCACCGCAGTTGGAGTGTGCAGCTGAGCTTCTGAAGTTTTTATTACTTTCTGTATATTGTATTTTCCCTTTCATATGCCTTGTACTCAAAGTTTTTGATCATAGTGAATTTTGTGATGGTGTTTTTGTGGCTATTGTTCATGGGTTATGCTTATGTTATGCTCATTACGAATCAAATGGATATTAAAAATCCTCCTTGTAGCATCCCAGGATCGAAACCTGGTATATGGGTGCCGGGAGCGGAGAATGGAGTACTACGGAGGCTGTCGGCACCGGATTCGGTGATTAGAAATTTTATGAGCCCGGTTTTCGAGTTTGGGGCGTGATTGAAGTTGGTATCAGAGCATAACTTAGGAATAATCGAGAATAACATCACATGTTTGCTATGAGTTTAGGACGATTTGGTTCCGAGTACGAAACCTTCCGATTGAGTTCCCTAACGTGCGATTCTTAAGGTTGATTGGCATTATTATTCTTTCCTATAGGACATGTGCCTAGGAGAGCGACCCGAACGCACTCCGATCCACCACCTGAGGCTCCAGCTCTACCACCTGCACCTCCCGTTCCACCACCAGAGATCCCTGTTCCCTTGCCTGAGGATGACATTCCTTCACCTGAGGCTGATGCGGAGCCAACTGTACCTGTGAGTGCCTATCAGTTATAGCAGATGTTACAGGCTGTGACAGCCGCACTCCAAGGACAGGGCATGCGCCCAATTGTTTCACTAGCTCAGGCAGAGCAGGAGTGCATGAGTGCTCTTCTTCGAGAGTTCCGACAGCTCAATCCTCCACATTTTCAGGGCGAGCCAGATTCGACAGCAGCTGAGAGGTGGCGCTTCGATGTGGAGAAGATTTTTGATACTATGTCTTGTACGATCGATTTCCGAGTCCGGCTGACAGTATTTCTTCTTCAGGGCGAGGTCAAGCATTGGTGGACCTCTGTTACACGAGTTACAGGGCCTGATTTTTTCTAGACATGGGATGATTTTGTAGATCGATTTGAGGAGCAGTACTTCCCTGACCACATTCGACGTCAGAGAGCGCTGGAGTTCAAGACCCTGATGCAGGGGGATATGATCGTGGCGCAGTACGCGGCCCGTTTCATAGCGTTATCGAGGTTTGCAGTATATATGGTTGATGATGAGGGGCGGAAGGCCCCCCGTTTCGAGAACGGCTTACGTTACGATATTCGAGGCCGTGTTATTGGGCATGAGCTCCCGACTTTGCAGGCAGTAGTGCGGAGGACTCAGATTTATGAGACTGAGTGGGCCGGCACGCAGGCCGACCGAGATCAGAGGAGGGGACAAAATCGGAAGAGGCAAGCGCCCTCCAGTAGCTTCCAGCAGCATCGGTGACCACAGAGGTACAGGAGCCACCCATCTGTTAGAGCACCAGCAGCCCCAGCAGCACCTCCAGCTCTATCCCAACAGCCGTTTACAGGGGTTTGTTTTGTATGTAGCGGGATAGGGCACCGCTTGTCTGAGTGCCCATGCCCTTATCTGCAGCAGTCGAGAGGGCCACATCAGCCTTCAGCACAGTAGCGACCTCATTAGCAGCCTCAAGCGTAGCAGCGACCCCATTAGCAGCGACTGCAGCCACCTCAGCCGCCGAGGCCCCAGAAGCAGCAGAGACAGCAGTACAGGCCACCGCAGAGACAGTAGCAGCAACAGGGACCTCAGAGGGGACATGCACCTCCCCAGCCAGCTCAGGCTAGATTTTATGCGGCTCAGCAGGACCCGCCGACCTCTGGAGGAGTCGTAGAGGGTATGCTTCTAGTCTCTTCATGCATCGCACATGTACTGTTTGATTTCGGTGCTTCGCACTCATTCATGTCTGAGAATTTCTACCGCTTGACTGGATTGCCGACAGAGTCCGCTAATGAGGGATTGACCGTATCGACGCCCTTAAGGAAGACCTCAGTATTAGGCCATTTTTATTCGTCTTAGCTTGTTATGGTCGGTGATATCTTTTTGTCCGCTGACTTGTACGGGTTACCGATGTCAGACTTCGATGTTATTTTGGGCATGGATTGGCTTACCGAGTACTACGCCATCTTGGATTGCACCGTGAGACAGTCACATTCTGCATACCAGGCTTGCCGCAGTTCTAGTTTATTACCGAGTCCAGAGGAGAGCCATTGTCATGCTTGATGTCCTGCGCCGTTGAGGAGCCTGTTGCAGCATGTATAGACCGGTTGCTGGTTGTTGCGATTTCTCCGACGTGTTCCAGGAGATTCCAGGGTTGCCACCTGGTCGGCATATTGAGTTTCAGATCGATCTTGTGCCTGGTACTGCGCCTATCTCGAAGGCCCCATATCATATGGCACCGATGGAGTTACATGAGCTGTAGCGACAGTTGGACGAGTTGCGTGAGTTGGGATTCATTCGTCCTAGCAGTTTGCCTTGGGGAGTGCCGGTACTCTTCTTCAGGAAGAAGGATGGCTCATTGAGGCTCTGTGTAGACTACCGCGAGCTTAACCGGGTCACAATTAAGAACAAGTACCCGCTCCCGAGGATAGATAATTTGTTTGACCAGCTGCAGGGTGCACAGTTCTTTTCAAAGATTGACCTACGTTCTGGTTATCATCAGATTCGTGTCCGAGAGGAGGACATCCTGAAGACAGCTTTTAGGACACATTATGGTCATTTTGAGTTTCAGGTCATGTCCTTCAGACTGACCAATGCACCCGCGGTCTTCATGCAGTTGATGAATGAGGTCTTACGTCTATATCTGGTTCAGTTTGTGGTGGTCTTCATCGATGACATTCTAATATATTCGAGGACCCGTGAGGACCATATGCAGCATCTGAAGATCGCTTTGCAGACCCTCCGTGCCCACCAGCTGTATGCGAAGCTGGAGAAGTGCAAGTTCTGACTGGAGGAGGTGAGGTTCCTCGGTCACGTGATGACGAGAGAGGGTGTCGCAGTAGACCCCTCAAAGGTTGAGGCAGTGCGTCAGTGGGGCCAGCCCATGACTGCGTCCGAGATCCGCAGTTTCCTTGGCTTAGCGGGGTACTATCGGCGTTTCATTGAGGGCTTCTCCCGTATTGCTGCCCAGATGACCAGGTTGACTCGTAAGGGCCTAGAATTTATTTGGACTGACGCATGTGAGCAGGCATTCGTGGAGTTGAAGGACCGTTTGACGTCCGCTCCTATCCTCACTCTTCCCTCTAGGAGTGATGAATTTGTTGTATTTACCGATGCCTCACGTATTGGATTGGGTGCTATCCTGATGCAGCACGACAGACCTGTAGCCTTCACATCTCATCAGCTCAAGGTCCATGAGCTGAACTACCCCACGCATGATTTGGAGCTGGCAGCTGTTGTCTTCGCACTGAAGGTGTGGAGGCACTATCTCTATGGGGTTAGGTTCGAGCTCTTCTCTGACCATAAGAGCTTGAAGTATCTATTCTCTCAGTCCGAGCTGAACATGAGGCAGAGATGTTGGATGGAGCTTGTGAAGGATTATGATTTTGACCTCCAGTACCACCCAGGAAAGGCGAATTGGTGGCGGATGCCCTTAGCCGTTAGCCACCAGGCCTAGTGGCATATATGATGATTCAGGAGTGGAGGATGATCGAGGATATAGCAGAGTATGACTTTGATTTTTATCTGCAGTCTTCTATCGTTCAGCTATCGAGCCTGTCGATTCAACCCTCTCTTGTCGCAAGGGTGATCGAGGCTCAGCAGGCAGATGAGTCGTTATAGGATTATTGAGCAGAGGCAGCATCTGAGAGTTAAACAGATTGGCAGATTGGTTCTGATGGTGGACTTCGCTTCAAAGGCTGATTATGTGTCCCGGATATTCCTGAGCTGCGTAGAGACCTTATGACTAAGACACATCGATCGTGATTTTCTATCCACCCTGGCTCGATGAAGATGTATTAGGATATGAGGAGACAGTATTTTTAGGCGGGGATGAAGCGCCAGATCGCTAGTTTTGTGGCCGAGTGTGACACATACCAGCGTGTCAAGGTCGATCATCAGAGACCGTTTAGTTTGTTGCAGCCTTTGAGCATCCCGATGTGGAAGTGGGAGCATGTATCTACAGATTTTATCATGGATTTGTCGAGGACTCAGCGCGGTCATGATGCTATCTGGGTTATCGTGGACCGTCTAATGAAGTCGGCACATTTTCTTACGATTTGTGAGACTTGGCATACGGACCGGCTCGCCAGGCTATTTATTGAGGAGATAGTCAGACTGCACGACGTTCCAGTCTCGATCATTTCTGACCGAGACTCAAGGTTTACTTCTCAGTTTTGGAGGAGCTTTCAGAGAGCGATGGGCACAAAATTGCAGCTCAGTACCGCGTATCATCCGTAGACTGATAGGCAGACCGAGAGGGTCAATCAGATACTTGAGGATATGGTTCAGGCCTGCGCGATTGATTTCAGGGGTAGTTGGGATGAGCATCTGCGATTGACTGAGTTCGCATACCATAACTGCTACCAGACGACCATTGGCATGACTCCTTTTGAGGCATTGTATGGCAGACCATGCAGATCTTTGAGTTGTTGGACCGAGGAAGGAGAGCGGCGTCTCCTAGGTCCTGAGCTTATGCAGCAGACATCCGAGGCTATCGATATCATTAGGCAGAGGATGCGTACATCTCAGAGTTGGCAGAAGAGTTTTGCTGATCGCTAGCGTCGACCTTTGGAGTTTACTGTAGGGGACCATGTGTATCTCAAGGTCTCACCCATGAAGGGCGTGGTTCGATTTGGAGTGAAGGGCAAGCTTGTCCCGAGATTTATAGGACCTTTCGAGATCATTGGGCGCGTTGGAGCTGTAGCCTATCAGCTTGCCTTACCATCTGAGTTGTCTGGTGTACACAACATTTTTCACATCTCTATGCTGAGGAAATGTGGGTCAGACATCGTTCCAGTTATTGATTGGCAGCCGCTAGAGGTTCGTGAGGACGCTTCTTACATTGAGCAGCCAGTTCATATCCTTAATCGGAAGGAGCAGGTCCTCAGGACTAAGGTTATTCCCTTGGTGAAAGTTCAGTGGGGTCATCATTTTATTGATGAGGCGTCTTGGGAGCGTGAGGCTGAGATTCAAGAGCGCTATCCCCATCTCTTTGATGATTGATCATATATTGTATCTTGTATACTGTCTCCGATTTTATATGACGATGCTTATTTTTCCCTTCTATTATGAGTTATGTTTTCTTGCGATGACTACGTAAATTTTGAGGATAAAATTTTTATTTGGAGGGGAGAGTTGTAAGAGCCGTGTCCTAGTCCGTACCATTCTGTTGGTCTCTGCGGTCCTTCTGGTCAAAATTCGGCATTCCTCAAGCCGTTTCTGACATTTGCGCGTGATCCTAAGCCGAGACCTATATACCAAAGTTGGCTAAAATCGAAACCTATACCTTAGCGACCGCGGCGTCGCCGTGGTTCTAACGCTGAGACTCAGCACTAACCCGACACCCAGGGTAGAAGATGTAGGCCTGTGTTCAATTCGAAGAAAACACCGCGCATTGTAAATTACGAGGGAATCTCTACGAGATGTCCCATAAACCAATCAATCAATCAATCAATGTCAAGTACAAGTCAAGTCACTCCATACCTAAGTACAATAACCCATACCTATCCTTACCCCTTTCTTACACAACTACCCAAAGTCAACTCTTACATCCCTTCACCCATCACCTTCTTACAAGCCATCACTCAACCCATCACCCCATCACCTTTCACCCATCACTTCCCTCTCTCTCTCTCTCTCTCTCATTCTATAAGACCCGTATCCCAATCCGTACTGTTCCGTCACTTCCTGCGATCCTTCTCGTCAAATTTCGGCAGTCCGTGACCTGTAGTCGACGTTGCGCACGACCGTAAGTCGTATCCTATACATTTGAGTCAGCTTAATCTAAGGCTTGTATCATTGCGACCGCACCGTCGCCGAGGTTCCAACTCCGTGACTCACGCACCGATCCGATACCCTGACTAAGAGATGTGGGTCGGCGTTTATTTCGAGAAAATGCCGCGCGTTTGTAATTCTAAGAGAATCTCTACAATGTGTCCCATCAATCACATCAATCAATCACCCATTAATCACTTTATGTCAAGTACAAGCAACCATACCTCTCTTACATCACCCTTACCTAAAGTCAACTCTCTCCCTCTCTCTCTCTCTTACACCACCTTACATGTCAAGTACCACTCACATCACTCCATCACTCACCTCACATCCCTCTTACAAACTCTCTCTCTCTTTCTCATTTCTCAACAAATTCCAAGCAACCAAGAAGCACTCCCACGTCCAAGCTTTCCCCATGGGAGAAATGTGATTTTGGTGGCCCACCTTCCCATGTCCAAATCCCATCATCCTAGCCATCCATTTTCCATATCCACCATCAAAGTGAAGCTCTAGGAGACCGGCATCCCGACGAACCAAGAAGATCAAGTGGTGGGTGTTTCCATAAGCTAGATTTTTATATTTCTATGATGGGCCAAGTGAGGCCCACCGATCAATGGTGTGGATCTCATTTTGGGACCCTAAATGTGGCCAATGGCCCACTTTGATTTCAAGATCAATTCATGATGGGGCCATTCTCCATGGACCCCATCATGATGTTTAATTTCTTTACATAAATGGTCATCTAGACCATCCATTTCGGTGGAGAAAGGATCTCCACCGTTGATCTTTTATGTGGAAGGCCCATATGCATGGGACCCATGATGTATGGAAGGGAGGGCTCATAGTGGTGGAGCCCTCCTTGCACGTGTGTCACTCAATCTCTCTCTCCCTTCTCCTTTTTGTTATGTTTTTGTGTGATGATATGGCCCTATGGCCCACTTGGATGGACCCCACAATGGGACATGTATTGGATCCAAACCATCTAAAGGTGGGGTCCACTTTACATATGTATTGTACCCACACTACCTCACCATGTGGTGGCCCACCTTAACACACTTGCTAGCCTAAATAAAAAAAAAAGAAAAAAAAAGAAAAGAGAGTCCAGAGACGTCTCTGGACGTGAATGTGAAGTTACCTTGGTTAAGGCAATTGAGGTGGCCCACTTGAATAGGCCCCACCTTAATGTATGTTTCTAATCCATGCCGTCCATCCTCTTTCCTGACTCATTTTAGGCGTTGAGCCAAAAAATGGTGTCGATCCGATATTCAGGCGGGCCATAGCATAACAAACATCGTCTTTACCGTTAAAAGTTGGCTAGGGCCCTCCTTGAGTCAAAAAAATACCGTATATTAGACTGGTTTGGTTTGTATTGAGCTATGCAATCCAATGGCTGGAGTGGATCCATCACACGCGGGCCCCACACCTGAAAAACCATGAAAATTCCAGTTTTTTTTTTTTTTAAAAGAATTTGAAGCAGCAGAGGCTGCTGCCTCTGTACTCGTCAGACGCCCTAGCAGGCGGGCAGACGGTGGAAGCCAAGGGGCTCCCACGGCTAACCGTGTGGGTCCCACCTTGATGTTTATTTGCCATCTGACCTGTCCCCAAGGTGGCCCACTTTCTAAGGTGGGCCCTCCCCAAAAATGAGGCCCATCCAAAGCTCAGGTGGCCCACACCATAAGAAATAGTGTGAATTGAATTCTACCATTGAAACCCTTTTTGGGGTCCACAGAAGTTCTGGATCAAGCTGAAATTTATTTTTACCCTTCATTCAGGTCTTCGTGACCTAATGTACGGGTTGGATGTCATGTAAACATTATGGTGGGCCCCACATGGGACCCACAGTGATGTATGTACCCAAAATCCACCGTCCGCACGGACGGTGGAGCCCACTACTATACATGTGTTATCCACACCGTCTAGCCATTTTTGGGGGCTGCTGGACGGTTAGTGGACCCCCACCCATATGTGGTATTATATCTAAACCATCCATTCCATTAGTGGGCCTCTATGTGGACCCCCCCCCCCCACCATGATGCATGTGTCGCATCTCACTGTCTATCCATTTTGAAAACTCATTTCTTAAGCTAAAAATGAGCCAAATCTATGGTTCAAATGTGCCCACTTTGGTATGTATAGAGGGCCCATGTTGATCCATTTATGGCCATTCATTTAGGCCACCTAGGTGCACACATAAGGCATATGGGATTAAGCCCATTTGGCATGCATAAGGCCTATGGGATTAAGTCCATTTGGCATACATAAGGCCCATGGGTTTGGGCCCATTTGACATATGCAATGCCCATGGGATCCGGCCCATTTATTCACATATAAAACCCATGGGATTAAGCCCATATGATGTGCATGGGGCGCAATTGGAGTGGCCCATTTGATATATTTAAAAAACTCATGTGTGTAGGCCCACTTTGATATATTTCATGGCCCATGGATCAAGGACCATTGCAATGTACATAAGGCTCATTGGTGAGGCCCATTAATGCAACCCATTTGATGAATGTAAGGCCCATGTGATACGACCCATTTGATGTATCTAAGGCCCATGGGTCGAGGCCCAACGGGATGTCCTTAGGGTCCGTTGCAAATGTGTGATCTCCCATGGTTCATGTAATGATATATATGGCAGGCCGTGCTTAGGGAACAATGTTGGTTTGACGTCCACATTGTATGTACAAGGTTGGTTAAATGTCCGCATTGTAACTCTCCTTAGGGCCCATTGATAGGCCCATACTCGTTGCTATTCATCGCCTTATAACATGCTTAGTATAATCTCATGACTCATGCCCATACGCATCATATGTATGCTTGATTTGAGTAGCGACTGATCATAGCATATGCCATTGGGCAGACCACTTATGGGACCCGTTGTGAGATGGAGTGCCCTACATGATCGTGCAGTACGTGATGAATTTCTGCATGATTTTGACGTGTGATTCATGCATCTCACATACGTGTGACTTGATCACTGCACGCCCTAGCGACATCAGGTCCGTGGCTCCACAGGTACATCGTGGATGGCCGTATCGGATACTGAAAATACTTGATTCTAGGACTGTGGGCACTTAGGATGTCCTTGGGTGAAAGTCCCAGAACCTTTTTGGTACCAAGAGATGCTCCAACGTCTAGACCGAGTGGATACACGAGTGCCCGAGTACCGAATACTAGTAGGCCGCGTCTCCCACTGTGTCGTGGTCGGTTGGAAGGGGGTGTGGCCTTATCCTCCTGAGTGAGGGGGCTATAAGCTAGGCTGAGTTTGACTAGCTCGCAAATGAGTCCGCTATCGACGAGCCGGGTAGGTATTGGCAGACCATTGGTCAGGCGGATAGTGAGGTCTATTCCGCTTACTTGACTGTGCAGATAGGGAGGTGGCAGTCACTGCGAAGTGTATTAGACCCCGGTGATATCTAGAGGGGAACTGTACTGATATATGAACTTGATGAGTACCGACTTGCTTGGATTGCATTTCGCATATGACATTCGGCTATGTAGGCCTTGCATTGCATCGGTGTGGCCGATAACATTCATATCTCTCATCATGCCTTGCATTACATAACCTTGGTATGGTTGATTTTATTCATGGGCTTACCGCATACTTCCGCATTACCTGATGTTGTACACTCGGTGTTTACCTTTCACACACACTTACACCACCCTCTAAGCTTTTGTAAGCTTATGCACGACAGTTGTGTGCAGGTAGCGTTGGACAGCAGCAGCGCTGAGGCAGGAGCGCGTACCAGTACCTTTTGGAGTTTCTTTTGATCACCTTGTATTTTCCTTTCCTCATTGTACTTAAAGTTCTTGATATAGTGGATATGTGGTGATGCTGTTTTGTGACTTGGTTATGCTTGTGGTTATGCTCCATTACAAATTTTTTTTTCTGAAAATCCTCCTTGTAGGATCCCAGGATCGGAATCTGGCATTTGATTGTTAGGAGCCGAGAATGGGGCACTACGGAGGCTGTCGGTACCGAATTCGGCAATCGGGATTCATGTGAATCTGATTTTTGGGTTTGGGACGTGACACATTCACTCTCAAACACTCTCCCAAACTCCATACGTCCAAGCCTTCCTACGCATTCCAAGAGCAACAAGTGTGGCCCACTTTCCCCACCCTCTCATCTCTCATCCACACCATCAAAATTCGATCAACCACCATCAAAAGTGAAGGAAAGGAGCATAGAAGGCTTAGGGAGAAAGGAAGAAGGCCAAGAGGTGGGTGATCCATCGTTCGTTTTTAATTTTTAAGGGTCCACTTGTTGTGGGACCCACTTGATGTATGTGTTGTATCAATGGAGGGCCCATAGTGGGGGGGTCCCTCCTCTCCATCACCGTCTTTCTCTTGTTCTCTCTCTCTCTCTCTCTTCTTCTCTCTTTTTATCCATTTGATGTAGTGGGTCCCACCATTTAGTGTTCCATTCATACCATTCATCATGAATGGTGGGACCCACCATGGAACACACCCTTATCTATAGCTCAAGTGGTAGACTGAAAGAAAGATACCACGTTTCAACGTTGAGGTCTTGGTATCTATCCCTAGTTGAGGTGGCTAATGTGGGTGGGACCCAACAGGATGCACTTAACCCAACAGGATGCACTTACTTGTGGACCCACCGAAATGTATCTGTTTATGTACGCCGTCCAGCGTCCCTAGACGCTGGACTGGCAGCGCCAGTATGTTAAAAAGAATGGGGGCTTGGGGTGGGTTGCTCATGTAGGCCCCACCATGATGTATACATATAATCTATGCTGTTCATTTCAATTTTCAGCTCATTTTAAGTGTTGAGCCAAAAAATGATGCTGATCTGAGGTTTTGGCGGGTCATGAAATAGAAAATTGTTTCCTTACAATTGAAAGTCACCCTGCTGTCTCCATGCCCATAAAAAAATGCCCAATATTAGGCTCGTTGTATTTGTTATGGGCTGTATGAGCGAGTGGACAGAGTGGATCTTGTTGATGTGGGCCCTACTTGGGCATTTCCGTAGGAAAATAAAAAAAAGGGCGGCAACAATCGCTGGTGCTGTGTCAGAGCGCACGCAGGCACTGCCTGGGTGCTGGCGGGCGGCAGGCCTCACGGCCCAGCTGTGGGCCCCCATCGTGATGCGTTTCGAACATCAACACCTTGCATTTGATGGGTCCCCTTGGTCTATGGGGCATCCCCGAAAATCAGCCGTATATGGAACTCGGGTGGGCCATACCATCTAAAGTCATTTGAAGACATGCCTAAAACATATAAAAGCACTTGGTGGGGCCTATCTGAATTTTGGATGTGGCTGAAACTTGGTCTGAACCCTTAGCCATGTGGGACACACATAATGGGTGGACTGGATTTTTGGACAACATCACCGTGGGCCACTTGTCCACGTGACCTCATGAATGGGTTGGTTGGCAAATAAACACCACCGTGGGCCCCTGGCCCAAGTAACCCTATGAACAGATTTGGCAAATAAACATTCCATTGGGCCCCATCTGACAGCCCCACCGTGATGTGTGTGCACGGCCCCACCATGATGTATGAGTTGTATATCCACGCCGTCCATTATGGTGGGCCTAGACCCATGTGACCTTATCACTGGGTTGGATGGAAAATAAACATTTTGGTGGGCCCAGAACCATGTGACCTTATCACTGGGTTGGAGGTAAAATAAACATTTTGGTGGGCCCAAGCCCATGTGACCTTATCAGCTGGTTGGTTGGAAAATAAACCTTATGGTGGGCCCCACATGGGACCCACTGATGTATGTATTGTAATCCGTACCCTCCATTACTATGGACCCCACCATAAGGTATGTTTTTCATCTATGCCGACCATCCTTTCCATTCTTATGGGATCCTCCATAATGCATGTGTTTCATCCAAACTGTCCAACCATTTGGGGATTATTTTAAGGCCCACTTTGATATATATGGGCCCATGTGTTTAGGCTCATCTTGAGATGTTTATAGGCCCATTGTTGAGGCCACCTTGGTATATATGGGCTGATGTGTTTAAGCCCATCTTGACATGTATTTAGGCCCACCTTGATGTGTTTTTAGGCCTAATGTTGTGGCCCACTCTGATATATATGGGCTCATGTATTTAGACCCATCTTGGCATGTATATAGGCCTAATGTTGAGGCCCACTTTGGTATATATGGACCCTTGTGTGTAGGCCATTTGATGTATTTGTGGCCCATTGTTGGGGCCCACTTTGATATAAATAAGGCCATGTGATTAGGCCCATTTGATACACATAAAGCTTATGTGATTGAGCTTATTTTAATGCATTCTAAGGCCCATGGGTGATGGCCCATTGCAAAGTACTTAAGGCCCATTGATACGGCCCACTTGATAAAAATACGGCCCATTGATATGGCCTACTTGCAGGCCCATGTGATACGGCCCATTTAATGTACTCAAGGCTCAATGAGATGAATTTAGGTTCATTGCAATGCGTGATTTCTCCGTGGTATATATAATGATGTTTATAATGAGACGTGCCTTGGGAATAATGATGGTTTGATGTCCACATTGTATGGATGATGTCGGTTAAATGTCCGCATTATCACTTTTCGTAAGGCCCATTGATAGGCCCATATTTGTAGTCTGCAGGTCGTTTAGGTCCATCTACGTTTTGAGCAGAGCCCATTAACATATCATAAGTTTAGTGTCGCCCCATGATTCATAATCATACACATCATATGTATGCTTGAGATGAGGAATGACTGATCATAGCATATGCCTTCGGGCAGACTGTTTACGGGCTTCTTGATTGACGGAGTTGCCCTATATGAGCGCGTGCTTCACGCAGGATGGTTGCATGACTGATAGTGTGATACATGCATTTGCATTTGTATGATTGTGATATGCCCTAGCGACATCAGGGCCATAGCCTCCACAGACACACCGTGGGTGGCTAGTTGGATACTGAAAATTTTATTCTAAGCAATTGGGGTGCCATAAATGTCCCTGGGTGAAAGTCCCTGAACCTGATGGTACCAGAGGATGACTCTAATGTCGAGACCGAGTGGATATATGAGCGCACATGGGCCGAATACCAGGAGTCCGCGTTTTCCACTGTGTCATGGTCGGTTGGAAAGGGGAGTGGCCTTACTCGCCCTAGGGTATGGGGCAATACTAGGCTGAGTTTGACCAGCTCGTGAATGAGTCCATTACGTCTTGCCGGATAGGTATTGGCAGACTATTGGCCAGGCGGATAGAAAGGTTTCTTACGCTCACTTGGACTGTGCGGCTTGGGGAGCGGCAGTGCCATTTGGAGTGTATTAAACCCCAATGATTATCCAGAATGAGAACTATACTGATATATGATGAGGATTGACATGCTTGACTTGCATTTTACATCGCATGGCGTGGATGTGGCCGATTACATTCATATCTTGCACCGCATAGCCTTGGTACGGCAGATTGTATTTATGTATTCATCAGCATGATTTCGCATTTCTCTAACCTTACATCCTGAGTACGCTTATATTGCGTATACACTTGAACCACCCTCTAAGCTTTCTATAAGCTTATGCACGATTGATGTATGCAGGTGACACCAGGATGCAGCCTTAGTCTTGCCGTAGTTGGAGTGTGCAGCTGAGCTTTTGGAGTTTTTATTACTTTCTGTATATTGTATTTTCCCTTTCATACGCCTTGTACTCAAAGTTTTTGATCATAGTGGATTTTGTGATGGTGTTCTTGTGGTTATTGTTCGTGAGTTATGCTTATGTTATGCTCATTATGAATCAAATGGATATTAGGAATCCTCCTGTAGCATCCCAGGATCAGAACCTGGTATATGGGTGCCGGGAGCCAAGAATGGGGTACTATGGAGGCTGTCGGCGCCGGATTTGGCGATCAGGAATTTTGTGAGCTCGGTTTCTGAGTTTGAGGCGTGACATTGTATTTACCGATGTCTTGCGAGTTGGCTTGGGTGCTATGTTGATGTAGCACGGGAAGCCGGTGGGTTATGCGTCTCGCCAGCTTAAGGTCCATGAGTTGAACTACCTCACACATGACTTAGAGCTGGCAGCAGTTGTCTTCGCACTGAAGGTGTGGAGGCACTATCTTTATGGGGTGAGGTTTGAGCTCTTCTCTGACCATAAGAGCTTGAAGTATCTGTTCTCTCAGTCCAAGCTGAATATAAGGTAGAGGTGTTGGATGGAGCTCCTGAAGGACTATGATTTTGATATTCATTACCACCTGGGCAAGGTGAACGTGGTGACGGATGCCCTCAGCTGTCAGCCACGAGGCTTGGTGGCGCACATAATGATTCAGGAGTGGAAGATGCTTGAGGATGTATTAACATTTGACTTCGAGATCGGCTTGCAGTCTTTTATTGTGTAGTTATCAAGCTTGTCGATTCAATCCTCTCTTGTCACAAGGGTGATCAAGGCTCAGCAGGCAGATGAGTCAGTATAAAGTTATCAAGCAGAGGCAGCATCTGAGAGTCAGTCAGACTGACAGATTGGTTCTGATGGTGGACTTCGCTTCGGAGGCCAATTATGTGTCCCAGATATTACTGAGTTAGACAGAGATCTTATTATTGAGGCACATCGATCGTGGTTCTCTATCCACCCTGGCTTGATGAAGATGTATCTCGATATGATGCGTTGGTATTTTTGGGCAGGGACGAAGTACCAGATAGCCAGTTTTGTGGTTGAGTGTGACATGCGCCAGCGTGTCAAGGCCAATCATCAGAGACCCCCAGGTCCCCTGTAGCCGTTGAGCGTTCCGTTGTGAAAATGGGAGCACGTATCTACTGATTTTATCATGATTTTGTTGAGGACTCAGCACGGTCATGATGCCATCTAGGTTATCGTGTACTATCTGATGAAGTCGGCATATTTTTTGTGAATCGTGAGACTTGGTATTTGGACCGGCTCGTCAGGCTGTTTGTTGATGAGATCGTGAGACTTCACGGTGTTCCTGTCTCAATCTTTCAGACCGAGACTTAAAGTTCATGTCTCAGTTTTGGTGGAGCTATGAGTGAGTGATGGGCACTGATTTACAGCTTAGCACTATGTATCATCCGCAGATCGATGGCCAGACTGAGAGGGTCAACTAGATCCTTGAGGATATGCTTTGGGCCTGCGCAATTGATTTCTTGGGTAGGTGGGACAAGCACCCGCGATTGGCTGAGTTCGTGTACAACAACAGTTATTAGGCGACCATTAGCATGACTCTTTTTGAGGCATTATATGGAAGACCGTACAGATCTCTGAGTTATTGGACCGAGGTTGTGTCTCCTAGGTCCTGAGCTTGTGTAGCAGACATAAGAGGTTATCTACATCATCAGGCAGAGGATGCACATAGCTTAGAGCAGATAAAAGAATTTTGATAATCGTCGACGTCGTCCCTTGGAGTTTACCGTTAGGGACCATGTGTATCTCAAGGTCTCACCCATGAAGGGTGTGGTTCATTTTGGAGTGAAGGACAATCTTGCCCCGAGATTCATAGGACCTTTCAAGATCACCAGGTGCGTTGACGCCATGACCTATTAACTTGCCTTGCCATCTCAGTTGCCTGGTGACCACAACATTTTTCATATCTCTATGCCAAGGAAGTGTGGGTCAGACATCGTTTTGGTTATTGATTGGTACTCGTTGGAGGTTCGTGAGGACGCTTCTTACATTGAGCAGCCACTTCGTATCATCGATTGGAAGGATTAGGTCCTCTGGATCAAGGTCATTCCTTTGGTGAAGTTGCCGTGGGGTCATCATAGTGTGGATGAGGCATCTTGGGAGTGCAAGGCTGAGATTCGAGAGCACTATCCCCATCTTTTCGATATTTAATTGTATGTTGTATTATGTTTTGATTATATATGATGTTATATTTTTATTCCCTTAGGAGTTATGTTTAGTTGCGATGGTAGTGTAAGTTTTGAGGACATAATTTTCATTAGGTGTGGAGAGCTGTAAGGCCCATATCCTAATAAAAATTATGGGCCTAATTAATCCTTCTCATCAAATTTTAACAACCTGTGACCTATAATTAATGTTTGCATGTGGCCCTAAATCGTATCACGTAGACTTGAGTTAGCTTAATTCAAGACTTGTACCATTACGACCACACCGTTGCCGCGGTTCCAACACTGCATCTCATACACCGATTTGATACCCTGGCAAGGAGATGTGGGCTTGCGTTTATTTCAAAGAAATGGCGTGCATTTGCAAACCCAAGAGAATCTCTACAACCCATCCCATCAATCAATCAATCAATCAAAGTACACAACCCATGCTTTCTTTCTCCCCAAGTCAAACATCCTATCCTAAGTCAACACTTAAGTAAAGTACACCTATCACTCACACCCATCACCTCTCTCTTACAACCACCCCTTCTCTCTCTCTCTCTCTCTCTCTCTCTTTTTCTCTACACATTTTCCAAGCAATAAAAAAAGTGGTGGACGTCCAAGCATTTTCAAGGAGAGAAAAAGATGTTGTGTGTGGCCCACTTCCTATTCTAAGATCCATCATCCTAACCCTTCAATTCTCGTCACCTTCCATCAAAGTGAGACACAAGAAGATTAGCGTTCCATTGGACTAAGAAGATTGAACGGTGGGTGCTTTATAAGCTTAGATTTAATGCTTTGATGATGGGCTAAGTGAGGCCTACCGATTGATGGTATGGATCTCACTTTGGACCCTAGGTGTGACCGATGGCCCACCTTGATTCTCATGATCATTCCATGATGGGGACATTCTCCATGGATCTCATCATGATGTTTATTTTCCTTGCATGAATAGGGTCATCTAGACCTTACATTTTGGTGGAAAAAGGATCTCCACCGTTGATTTTGATCGGTGGGCCCACATGTAATGGGACCCACTTGATGTATGGTGTGATGTATGGAAGGGAG
This sequence comes from Magnolia kwangsiensis, assembly GCA_037074715.1. Classification (NCBI taxonomy): domain Eukaryota; kingdom Viridiplantae; phylum Streptophyta; class Magnoliopsida; order Magnoliales; family Magnoliaceae; genus Magnolia; species Magnolia kwangsiensis. The sequence continues at coordinate 73,686,749 of CM073584.1, forward strand.
GGCCCATAGTGCCAGGGTCCCTCCATCACTCAGTCTTTCTCTCTTTCTCTCTCTCACTCTCTCTCTCTCTCTCTTTTCCCTTGTTATTGGCCCCATGATGTATGTAACCTTTCCATGTCGACCACCTTCGTGGGACCCACTTGATGCTTGTGTAGGATCTACATCGTCCAGGCCATGTGGGCCCTACCTTAATGGTGATGGGAAATTATAAATATTAGATTGATCCAAATTAAGTGGGCCACGTCCATTTGGGACCCACCTTGATGAAATATTGACACCGTCCATCTAACGTCCCTGCACGCTGGATGTGGACAAAGTGAAGTGTGAACAGACAGTGGGATGTACTAAAAGCAAGCAAAAATATTAGCTTGATTCAAAATTTTTGGTGGGCTGCTCATGCACGCCCCACATTGATGTATAAGTCTAATCCACGCCGTCCATTCCATTCCCCAGCTCATTTTAGACGTTGAGTCGAGACATGAGGCCAATCCGATTATCTGGCAGGTCATGTCATAGAAAACAATGGTTTCTAGCATTAAAATCCGTTAGGGCCCACTCTGATGTTTCTATACACAAAAACACATCGAATATTGAGCTCGTTTGGTCGGTCATGAGCATAGAATTCAATGGATGGAGCGGATCCTCCTGATGCGGGCCCCACCTAGGAAAAACCATTGAAAAATGAAAAATAAAATTATATATATATATATATATAAATAAATTTCAGTAGCAGGCGCTGCTGCTGCTGATGTCCAGAGGATGCTGTAGCAGCATCTTACTGCGCTGCTGTGGACGGAAGGGGTAGGGACGTGGGTCCCAGCCGCATGACCCACCGTGATGTGGGCTGGACATCTCCACCGTGCATTTAATGGGCCCCTTTAAATTGTGGGGCACCCTTAAAATTATCCGTATACAGAAGCTTAGGTGGTCCACACGGCAGGAAACAGTGGAGGGTTAAACGTTTACCATTGAACCCCATTGGGTCACAGAAGTCTTGGATCAATATGAAATTTGTCTTTCCTCTTTTTTTTTTTTTAGGTCTTGTGACCTTATTCATGTGACCTTATGAATAAGGTCACAAGACTTGAAAATAAACGTTATGGTGGGCCCCACTTGGGACCCACTGATGTAAGTGTTTTATTCACACCATCCCCATGTGTGGGAGGTGGGATGGTTGGTGGACCTCTGTAACGACCTGAAAATTAAGGGTCGAGCAGAAGCTCAGCTCCAGAGTTCCAACGCATCACTTATGCAACATAGATAATGATGACTGAATGTTGTTCATATTAATGCATTAAACATGAGTGGGATTATACCAAAACAGTATATCATACTTCAGAGACAATTAAAATTTTCGCAAGCGGAAGACTTTGATAGATATATAAAATATATAAACTGTTGTAGGTCTCCAGAGTGTGAACATGTTACCAGGTTAAATATATACATGTATACTAAAAAATGAACAAGATGAATATACATAAATGTTCTAAAGGTGCAAACTAACAATTGTAATATCATCTAATCAGCATCCCTGTAACCCCGTCGATCAGAACATGGTTTACAAAGACCTGCCTGATAGCTGCATATATGAGAAACTCTCCTCATCATCATAAAAGTTCAGCTCCACTTCACAAGCATCGCCATCATCTGAAACTAAAACATGGACTGGTTGGTGTTGCAAACACCGTCCCGTAATGTGGGAGTGAGTGATCAACTTAGTGGAACTATACAACAAAGGTTTACATGTTAACAAATCAGTCAAGTAGTAATGATAAAGCAGACATATCAGACATTCCTAGATACTCTTATTAATGCACGGATGAAATGTTTTCATGATGCATACCCTCACCTACACTCTCTCGTGCGACACCATCTTACGTTCGCAGCATGCTTTCTTCCATCCGTGCCCTTCAACCCGGGGCACATGCAGTGCGATGTTGTGAGTATGATTATAAAGTTATTATTAATCCCTTTTCATACAGCAGGCTTAGGAAGCTAAGGTACCTTCCTTATATCAATACCCAAACAATGATCCATTCTAAGGTCATCAGTCCTAGTAATTCTCATATGTAGTTACGGTTCTCGGTCACCACAAAAGGGCTCATCACCAAATTAGTGTTACTCTTCCGAGAAATACATCACACGCATAGGATGCGATAACTCATTAGTGTAGGCCTAGTTATTCTCTAATGCTACGGAAAGACTCGTCGCCTCAATGCCGACTCAGAGTATTCTCGAGGTCACTATAAAGGGCTCGTCACCAATCAGAGTAGGCTGACAGCTTGAATATAGTGTCCCATACCACCATAATCAGCTCACGAGTCTAGGTTGCTCACTGGTCACAACGGGGATGCTCGTCGCCCCAGCGTAGGCCGACAGCTCGACCACGGTGTCCCATACCACCATGTCCGGCTCATGAGTCTTAGCGGATCGAGGTACCAAGGTTAGAGGGGCTTTTCACTAGTAAGTTTGGTACCTTAGGTTCAAGCAGTAGCGTCCAAATATGGTGAACATACATCAGTCAATCAGGTTAGTTGATAAGCTTAACTAGGCCAAACGCACATTGAATTGATCGACATGGAATGCATAAGCACTCCGTGTGGCCTAACCACTGTCGAACATCCTAAGTATGGCTTGGATTCATCGAACACATCCTGCATGGTGAAAACAACCTCAACCACCAGTTCGAGAACAATTACCGATTACCTGGACTGTAATACAGTCCCAACTATGTACAATCTCACTAATGAACATTTAAATCAAATCCTACATTCATACGAACATGTTATGAAATATAACTTAAACATGGATACAATACATAGAGGAAATCATACACATAGTGAAACAGATCAGAGTTAAGTAGATCATGAAGGAAATCATATACGTAGTTAAATAGATCTTGGAGAAAATCATACACACAAGCAAGGTAATTGAGAATCATATCTCAACACCCTTATAAATCACACTTTAATAAATACTAACTCATTCAGGCATTTATATAGGCACTTAGGCTACACGATTCAATATACATCACGTATGTCGGCCATATTACATATTAGGGTAAATCCTTTTACCAAGGAGTTGTCGCATACATAACAATGATGTACTAACGATAATTAATCATGATAATCACAACATCAGATTCCTCACGCATACAAACATTTCAACAAATACATGAATTACTCTATTTACAACATAGGTTATACATATACGTAAAACAAAACAGATATTGCATTTAGCATGTGTAATGGTATCCACGTTAGTAATAAATCATTATCTGACATTGATAGCCTTGAAAACCATTACCTAAACGTACATAGTCTGCACCCTAAATCGGAAAACGCGTAACAAATATGATTAAGACACTAAGTCTTCGTCAACAGCGGATTGATAACCTAAAGCATGAAATAGGTTAGCTAGTAACATAGTAGCATGGGTTCGACACTTAGAACAACAGGGAGGAATCCCTGTAGCAACACCCTAACTTTCCTCACATTTTCTCTCTCTTTTCTTCTCTTCCTTAGCTAGGGTTTGGAAATTCGTATAGGATTTGAGAGTGAGGGTTTAAGGACCTTATATAGGCTTAAAACTGATGGGGATGGCCTCATGGCCAAGGTATACTTAAGTTATAACCAAATCGGGTCTATTCCGATCCAACGGAGCATTTCTGGAGGTTCCTTTGCTGAATGCGGTTGGACTTAAGCTCACAGATACTGGATCTTGAACAAGTTAAGTTTTCAGTCCGATCGGGTTTCCAGATTGACCGTGGTGGACCAATTTTAGTTCAACAGTCACCGAAACTCGATCTGGGCCACAAGTACTTTGACATGTGTGGGCCATCTTCCCTGATCCGAGGGTGAATTTGAGTCAATCCAACGGTCAGAACGCTTATAAAAGGCATGCAAGCGACACGACTCAGATTACTTAAATTCTTATTTAATTTTATAAAAATCTTCACTTTCTCACACTCTTCACTCCGGACTCAAGCGAATCGTCTCAGGACATCGTCTGGTCTTGATTTTTGAGGTGATAGTCAAGTCTAACTAGGCGGTCATAATTGTCTAAGTTCATCGCTATCGGACTTTTGACGTGCAGTCCAGGTCCGCCACGGAGTTTTTGAATGCTCCCGAGAGCAACTGGGCTTAGAGTTGGATCCTAGATTTTAGGACAATGTAGCATTAATAATTCTATAGGTTTTGAGGCTTGTAGATTATATTTAAAGTGATTGGTGATAATTTCACAGGTAATATAGTCTAGCGCTAGTTAATTCTCATTTAGGTTCTAAAGGATGTAGCCCTTAGTGATTTCTGCTTGAGGTGGAAAGAAGGGGGAATTCAACAATGGAAGTGGGTTTTGAGATGGGTAAAAAGAGGATGCATGTAAATGGAAGAAGAAGGAGTTTAGAGAGGGGTTTTATGGAGATTGGAAAGGTATTTTTGAAAAAAAGGGAGCTTGGGAGGGTAATTTATGAAGGAAGGACGAGATAGGAGGGGTTTTAATTGACCAACCATGGAGGAGTAGGCCACACAAGACCTTAGGTGCATCGGCCCTGGCCGGCCCCACCGTCTGTGAGGCCTCGCTGGCCACTGGACTTTCGGGCCAGGGCTCGCTAAATCGGAGAGGTCCTCCCCCCCCCTTGGGTCCAAAATGATGTGGGTCCCACCCTGGGTCTCCCTAAAACTCCCCGATTGGGCCCCTACTCTGATTTGACTCATTTCAGGTCGTTTCGAAACAAAACTGATACATATACACATTTACCGATTTCTAACGGCTGGGATGGAATGAAACACGATCTAGACCCGTCGATTGATGGTCTAGAAGTGGATTGAGATCATTTTGCATGATCACAGGTGTGTACGGACCCGATCTCAGTGACCGTTTACAGTAAGTTTTAGTTTAAGTATAGTTCTTCACCATTTAAACTTTAGGATTTGTGTATAACCTTACGTATAACCTAAATTAATTTCCTTCGATCTTGGGCCTGTGGGAAAGGGGCCAACCACGCTTCCGCTGCTCCACTCTAATTCAACGATTGTATTAGCTGACCTAACTAGATTGGGCTCATAATATTCTACCCCCCCTTAAAAATTTATTTCTACTCTCAAGGCTCAAGAATCTTTGTTCTGATCCGTATGTCAGAACAAGGTATAATTTAGGACCTATCCTTGATATGGAATGGGATATGATCTCCTAATACATTGGTCTTCCTTTCATTGATGATGTGTATTGTGGCATTGATACCTATGGTTATAGAAAGGAGCTAAAAATGATGGGTGTTGTGGTTGATTCCCGGTACGGGTGTGAGTTTGCGGCAAGATTCCTAATCTCTATTGGCTATATGTCCTTAACACTTTCCAAAGGAAAAGTAATAAACTTCTGGTTGTAGGTGGTTAGGCAAACATGAAAGAAAAATTATGTAGTGGGTCTGAGCTAGATACATAGACCTTCTGCCTAGCTAGGATAGAAAATTTATTGTATCAATTCTTAATCCTAGTCGATCTCGATCTTCTGCTTGATCAGAGCATTCAGTTCATTGGTAACTACTAGGATTGAGAATTCGATTCAAACCGTGAATACTTTGCTTATATACAGTTCCTTTACATCGCATTTCCGATTGTAATAAGTCCTTGGGAAGGCAATTCTAAGGGGCGTGATAGTTTATCCTAGCATTTAATCTGAGGGATATATAAGTTTTCCCTGAACGTGACTATTTCTAAGTCAAGAAAGCTTCCTGAGGGTTACTAAAGGAGCCTTTAAGTATTAAGGGGATTCAACGAAGGAATGGAGTCCCACTCCAACCTAATCAAACCCACTATTCCTTAGTATATCCAGTTGTCTTTCAATTATCTTAGCATATTCAGTCCTTTACATTTCTTAATTAATATAACCAGTAGTCTAGTCTGTAATTCACTAGTTGTAATCTAAGGTCTATGTTTATATGCTAGATGGTTTCGTACCATTTCTACTACAGGGAATTGTCCTATCGTTTAGGGTCAAAAGTAGTCTGGTTGGAATCGAGTTGCTCGGACTTGAATGTGATTGCGCTCTAGCACATCACATAGGACCATACCTGCTAATTGTGTTACTAATCCCACCTCGGGATTTAGGAATGACATGTTTGGAAGGAGGGTGGAATGAGATTAAAATTTAATTTTTATAGGCTTTGAAAAATGAGCCTTGTGTTAGAAAGTGTGAGATGGGATTTTCAAATCCCATGATGATGAAATTCCAAGTATAATTTGAAAGGAAATCCTGAATTTACTGTTAATTGCATACATTCCAAACATGGTATTGAAAACCATAGGATACACCCAATCTTGTCACACATACATTTATTATTACTTTTACAATTATATCCACCCTAATCTTACCTAATGCAGTTGGTCAAACGGGCCCTAAATGTCCCATCATTTGGAGGTTGTGCAGGTTATGGGACACAAAGATGTGGGTTTTGTGCCCAAATGAGGGGGGTATAAGGAAGGTGAAGAGTTGTAAAGAATAGTGGTGGATGAGTGTAAGATGTAGAAGAAGATGGAAGCTTGAGTGGATAGAAGTGGGGATGTGAGATCATTTTACATAGTCTCGATTATGTATGGGCTATTCTACGGTAGTTAATCTTACCCGTCGGTGACACTTGGGATTCTAATGTGGTTTGTAGATTCCATCGTCCCCTTCTTAAGTCAGAGTGCATCAGTGTGCATTGTGTTACCATAACCCAAGTCCAGTTTAATCCAAATCATGCTCTGATACCATCTTTAACACCTTGAAAATTGGGGGTCGAGCAGATGCTCAGCTCCCGAGTTCCAATGCATCACTTATGCAACATAGATAATGATGATTGAATATTGTTCATATTAATGCATTAAACATGAGTGGGATTATACCAAAACAACATATCATACTCCAGAGACAGTTAAAATTTTTACAAGTGGAAGACTTTGATAGATATATAAAATATATAAACTGTTGTGGGTCTCCAGAGTGTGAACATGTTACCAAGTTAAATATATACATGTATACTAAAAAATGAACAAGATGAATATACATGAATGTTCTAAAGGTGTAAACTAACAATTGTAATGGCATTTAATCAGCATCCCTATAACCCCGTCGATCAGAACATGGTCTACAAAGACCCGCCTGATAGTTGCATATAGGAGAAACCCTCCTCATCATCATAAAAGTCCGGCTCCGCTTCGCAAGCATCGCAATCATCTGAAACTAAAACAGGGACTGGTTGGTGTTGCAAACACCGTCTCGTAACGTGAGAGTGAGTGATCAACTCAGTAGAACTATACAACACAGGTGAACATGTTATCAAATCAGTCAAGCAGTAATGATAAAGCAGACATATCAGACATTCCTAGATACTCTTATTAATGCACGGATAAAATATTTTCATGATGCATGCCCTCGCCTACACTCCCTCGTGCGACACCATCTTACGTTCGTGGCATGCTTTCTTCCCTCTATGCTCTTCAACCTGGGGCACATGCAGTGCGATATTATGAGTATGATTATTGAGTTGTTATTACTCCTTTTTCATAGAGCAGGATTGGGAATCTAAGGTGCCTTCCTTATATCAATACCCAAATAATGATCCATTCTAGGGTCATCAGTCCTAGTAATTCTCATATGAAGTTACAGTTCTAGGTCACCATAAAAGGGCTCGTCACCAAATCAGTGTTGCTCCTGCAGGAAACACATCTCACGCACAAGATGCGACAATTGATCAGTGTAGGCCTAGTTATACTCTAATGTTATGAAAAGACTTGTCGCCTCAACGCAGACTCAGAGTATGCTCGAGGTCACTACAAAGGGCTCGTCACTAATTAGAGTAGGTCGACAGCTCGAATATAGTGTCCCATACCACCATAATCGACTCACGAGTCTAGGTTGTTCAGTGGTCACTATGGGGAGGCTCGCAGCCCCAGCGTAGGCCAACAGCTCGTTCATGGTATCCCATACCACCATGTCTGGCTCATGATTCTTAGCGAATCGAGGTACCAAGGTTAGAGGGGCCTTTCACTAGTAAGTTTGGTACCTTAGGTTCAAGCAGTAACGTCCAAACATGGTGAACATACATCGATCAATCGGGTTAGTTGATAAGCTTAACTAGGCCAAGCGCACATTTAGTTGATCGACATAGAATGTGTAAGCACTCCGTGTGGCCTAACCACTGTCGACCATCCCAAGTATGACTTGGATTCGTCGAACACATCCTGCGTGGTGAAAATAACCTCAACCACCAGTTTGAGAATAATTACCGATTACCTGGACTGTAATACAGTCCCAACTACGTACAACTCACTAATGAACATTTAAATCAAATCCTACATTCATACGAACATGTTATGAAATATAACTTAAACATGGATACAATACATGGAGGAAATCATACACATAGTGAAACAGATCAGAGTTAAGTAGATCATGAAGGAAATCATACACGTAGTTAAATAGATCTTGGAGAAAATCATACACACAAGCAAGGTAATTGAGAATCATATCTCAACACCCTTATAAATCACACTTTAATAAATATTAACTTATTCAGGCATTTATACAAGTACTTAGGCTACACGATTCAACATACATCACGTATGTCGGCCATATTACATATTAGGGTAAATCCTTTTACCAAGGAGTTGTCGCATACATAACAATCATGTACTAACGACAATTAATCATGGCAATCACAACATCAGATTCCTCATGCATACAAACATTTCAACAAACACATGAAATACTCTATTTATGACATAGGTTATACGTATACGTAAAACAAAACAAATATCGCATTTGGCATGTGTAATGGCATCCACGTCAGTAATAAATCTTTATTTGACATTGATAGCCTTGAAAACCATAACCTAAACGTATATAGTCCGCACCTTAAATCGAAAAATGCATAACGAATTTGATTAAGACGCTAAGTCTTTGTCAACGGTGGATTGACAACCTAAAGCATGAAATAGGTTAGCTACAATAACACTTAGACTTCTCTAAGATCCAAAACAGGTTAGGGTTAGGTTTTTTGACCCGAAAATGCATCTAGGATTGCCGAAACGGTGACATAGTAGCGTGGGTTCGACACTTAGAACAACAGGGAGGAATCCCTGTAGCAACACCCTAACTTTCCTCACCTTTTCTCTCTCTTTTCTTCTCTTCCTTAGCTAGGGTTTAAAAATTCATATAGGATATGAGAGTGAGGGTTTAAGGCCCTTATATAGGCTTAAAACTGATGGGAATGGCCCTAGGGCCAAGGTATACTTAAGTTATAACCAAATCGGGTTTGTTCCGATCTAACGGAGCATTTCTGGAGGTCCCTTTGCTGAATGTGGTCGGACTTAAGCTCACAGATATTGTATCTTAATCAAGTTAAGTTTTCAGTCCGATCAGATTTCCAAATCGACTGTAGTGGACCAGTTTCAGTTCAACGGTCACCGAAACTCGATCAGGGCCACAAGTACTTTGACATGTGTGGGCCATCTTCCCTGATCTGAGGGTGAATTTGGGTCAGAATCCAACGGTCAGAATGCTTATAAAGGGCATGCAAGTGACACGACTCAGATTACTTAAATTCTTATTTAATTTTATAAAAATCTTTTCTTTCTCACACTCTTCAGTCCGGACTCAAGCATGATCATGGGTGTGTACGGACCCGATCTCGGTGACCGTTTACAGTAAGTTTTAGTTTAAGTATAGTTCTTCACCATTTAAACTTTAGGATTTGTGTATAATATAAAAGTACTTGGAGAAATTTAAAGAATGAGGTGGTGAAAGGTGAGATTTTGAAGGAAATGGGCTGAAAAGTGATTTTTAAACTTTGGGATTGAGCTTTGAGAGTGTTTTGGTTGACCCATTGCCTAAGGACGTCTAACTCCAGATTGGTAAAAAGTCGGGGTGTTACAACCTCACTCCACCAATATGGCTGCTGGAGTGACGTTACTAAGGTCTGTGGGGCCTGCCTTGATTTATGTGGTATATATCCACACCATCCAGTGGCTATGGACCCCTCATGATGCATGTTTTATCCACGCCGTCTGCCATAGCACGTGGGATCGACCATGATGTATGTGTTTGACCCACTGTCCATCTATTTTTGCTAATTCATGGGCTGCCTTATGAGGTCCATCTTGATGTATTTATGGCCCGTCCATTGAGGCCCACTTTGATATATATATGTGGCCCATGTGATGAGGCCCATCTTGATGTATTTGTGGCTCATCCGTTGATACGACCCATTGGATGCATTTGAGGCCCATGAGTTGAGGCCCGATGAGAGGTCCATCGCAATATGTGATTCCACCGTGATGTACATAATGATATTTATGGCGGGCCATGCCTTGGGAGCAATGATGGTTTGACACCTACATTGTAAGGATAATGTTGGTTAAATGTCTGCATTGTAACTCTCCCTAAGGCACATTGATAGGCCCATACTAATTATGTGTAGGCTGTCTAGGTCCATCTTCGTTATGAGGATAGTTCATCACCATATAACATGCTTAGTATAACTCTATGATTCATGCCCATACACATCATATGTATGCTTGATATGAGGGGTGACTGATCATAGCATATACCATTAGACAGATTATTTATGGGACTCACTATTAGGAGTTGCCTACATGAGTGCATGGTATACACAGGATTGTTGCATGACTGGACATTGTGATTCATGCATCTCGTATTTGTGTGTCATGATCATTATACTCCCTACTGATATCAGGGTCATGCCCTCCATAGGCACATTATGAATGGTTGTATCGGATACCGAAAATACTTAGTTCTAGCACTGTGGGCACATAGGATATTCTTGGGTGAAAATCTTAGAACCTTTTTGATACCAAGAGATGATCCAATGTTTAGACAGTGTGGATACACGAGAGCAGGAGTGTCGAATACCACTAGGCTGCGTCTCCTACTGTGTCATGGTCTATTAGAAGGGGGTGTGGCCTTATCCGCCCAAGCGAGGGGGTTATAATCTAGGCTGAGTTTGACCATTGAGTCCGCTATCGATGAGCCAGGTAGGTATTGACAGACTATTGGTTAGGTGGATAGTGTTGTCTCTTCCACTTGCTGGGCTGTGCGGCTAGGGAGGCAACAGTCAGTCTGAAGTGTATTTGACCCTGGTGATATCCTAGAGAGAAATTGTATTGATATGTATACTTGATGAGGACTGACATGCTTACTTTGCATCTCACATATGACATTTGGTTGCGTAGGCCTTACATCCCATGGCCCTGGTATGGCCGATAGCATTCATGCCTTGCATCGTATAGCTTTAGTACGACTAATTGTATTCATGGACTTACTAGCGTATTTCTATATTTCTCTGATATTGTATACTTGGCACTTACCTTGCGCACACACTTACACCACCCTCTAAGCTTTGTAAGCTTATACATGACCATTACGTGCAGGTGACGTTGGATCGCAGCAACGCTGAGGCAGGAGTGCGTATCGGATTATTTTTGAACCTTTTGATCACCTTGTATTTTCCTTTCTGCATTGTACTTAAAGTTTTTGATATAGTGGATATGTAGTGATGTTGTTTTGTGACTTGGTTATGCTTGTGGTTATGCTCCATTATAAAAAAAATCATACTAAAAATCCTCCTTGTACGATCCCAGGATCGGAATCTGGCATATAAGTGCCGGGAACTGAGATGGGGCACTATGGAGGTTGTCGGCGTCAGATTAGGTAGTCGGAAATTTTGTGAGCCCATTTTCCAAGTTGGGGTTGTGACACATGATATCATTTTCTACATTGGTTAGGATGGTGATCCTGAATTTCTTGGGAACCATCTGAGTTGGACTCACCCATTGACTATCAGATATTGGGTTTATGATGCCACATCCAACAATTTAAGAGCCTCAGTTTTAACAACTTTTTTCATATTTGGATTTAATATTATGGTTGTCTTAAACTTTCCACATTGTCCTTGAGGTGAATGCGATGAGTACAAATCAAAGGATTAATTCCCTTGAGGTCTACGATTGTCCACCCAAGAGCTCCTTTGTGTTCCTTGAGAGTAGAAATGAACATACTTATTCCTCATCCAAGTGGGGAAGAAATCACCACCATATACATTTCATCTTGACCTAAATAGACATATTTAAGATCAGTGGATAATAGTTTTAGGTTAAACTTCACTGTCTTGAGACTAGACAATAGAGGCTTTATCTCAGTTTTAGGCAATTTTTCAAAATTTGGCCTCTATCAGTTAATTTTAAGTACCTGTGTAGATCAAGAAAGGCGTCCATCTTCCTAATCATATCATCATGCAAGTTAAGGGATTAGGCTAAGCACACCTTTAGAGTGTTAGAGTATAGAGTCAAAAGTGACATTTCTTCCACAAATAAATCAATCACATTTACTTCATGGGCATCATTAACATCATCGGGCTGTTTGCATATATTAAAAATTTCTAGCTCTAATGTCATGTTTTTGAAAGTCAATTTCATAATTCCATACCTATAATTAATGATGACATTTGATGTGGCTAGAAATGGACAGCCAAGAATGATGGGAATTTGAGTGCTCGTGTCAATAACGAGCCATGTCCAAAACAACAAAATCTACTGGATAGTAGCATTTATCAACTTGGACAAGCATGTCCTCTATCATCCCTCTCAGTATGTCCTCTATCATCCCTCTCGGTATAAGAACCAAACGATCAGCAAGTTGAAGTGTGGTCCTGGTGAGTTTTAATTTGTTAAGGCCGAGCTATTTGTAAGCTAAGTATGAAATCAGATTCACACTCGCTCCCAAGTCAAATAGTGCATGCTTAATCCAGTGATTGCCAATCACACGAGATGGTTGGACTACTGACGCAGGGAATGACGTATAGAGATTGAGCATAGTTTTTGTGAGACCCATATCCTAGCCCGTACCGTTCCGTAGGTTTCTATGGTCCTCCCAGTCGAATTCTGGTGACCTGCGATCTATAACCGGCATTTATGCGTGATCCTGAGTCATATCCCGTATTCTAGAGTTGGCTCGACTCAAAACTTGTATCCTTGTGACCGTGCCATCGCCACGGTTTCGACGCCGCATCTCGCGTGGTGAGGCGATACCCGGGCTAGGAGATGCGGGCTTGCATTCAGTTCAAGAAACACGCCGCGCATTTACAAACCCAAGAGAAAATGTCCCATCAATTACATCAAATGTCAAGTACTTTATTCCAACCCCAAGCACAACTACCCTCCCCAAAGTTAACTCTCTCTCTCTCTCCACCCATCAAGTACACCCATCACTCACTCACCTATCACTCCCCATCACTCCATCACCCATCCCTCTCTCTCCTTACAACCCTCTCTCTCTCTCTCTCTCTCTCTCTCTCTCTCTCTCTTTCTCAAACCCATCTCTCAAGCAACCTCACCATGAGAGCAAACATCTAAGGAAGAGAAGCTTTGTGTGGTCCACTCCCTACCACTCAATCCAACCCTTCAAAGCTAATCTTAACCATTAGATCGACCACCTTGGAGCTCTAAAGCCTATAGGCGGAAGGAGGAAGGAAGGAATTCAAGGTGGGTGTTCATAGTGCTAGATTTTTTTTTTTTTTTTTGGAGTTAGGGCCCACATGAATTGGGACCCACTTGATGGATGTTTTGTAAGGGAGGGCTCATAGTGGCAGAGCCCTCCATCGCATGCCATTTCTCTCTCTCTCTCTCTCTCTCTCTCTCTCTTCCCCCCCCTTATTTTTTTGTGGCCATCTGATGAGTGTTTGGGGTGATCCAAACCGTCCAGCTGGTGGAACAATCTAGCTGTCCAGAATGCTGGACGTCTGGTCGGCCCACCATCAGTCTAGCAGGATAGCCAGGATGTAGGGAAGAACACAAATGCCAGCTTGATCCCAGTTGTGTGGTCCACCTGCATCGACCACCCTTTTCTATGTGTATATTTTATCCATGCCTATCCAAATTCTTGGACCGTCTGGCTGCTAGGATGGCCTTGTATGAACGGTTGGCCATGCAGGATGGTCTGATGGAACGCCTATACCAGCTGATCTTGGATAAGGTGGTCCACTCACGTGGACCCCACCTTGATGCATGTGCAGTGCATCCACGCCATACATTCAGAGAGATCATGGGCCTAAATTGGGGCAGATCCGTGGTACTGAATGGTAACAGTTTGCAGCAGGCCCTGATGTAGCAGATAATACAAATAGTAGCTTGGTCCATCACTTTGGGGTGGCCCACTGATGTGGACCCTACCCTTGTATGTGTGCTTTAGATCTACGCCGTCCATATGTAGTGACTCACCATGATATATGTATTAGATGGACGGTGGGGATCACCAGCTTTAAAGATGTTGTTGACATCAGCAAGTTGTGGACTTGAGCACATGATATGTGTAATGTCCATATTGTTCACCATTGGTAGACGTGTGGGGCCCACCCACACGTGCTGCACGTGTGAGATGGACCACCTTGAAGTATGTATTCCATATCCACCATCCGTCCATCTGTCTGGATGGTGGATCCCACCTTAATATATGTGTTTTACACACACCGTCCATCCGTTTTGAGCATGGGCCACCCCACATGTGTGGGCGTGGAAACTGACCTTGTTGTATGTTTTCTCTACCCTTACCATCCATTAATTGGGACGGTGGGATGGCACTGTGATGTATGAAATTATCCACACTGTCCATCCACTTAGCTGGGGTGGGCAGGAGCTTTGAGCAACCACCTTGATGTATGTATTTTCCATGCTGCCCATCCGTTTTGGAGGACAGGGGGCCACCCCACATGTGTAGCACATGTGAGGGTGGGCCCACATTGATTTATGTGTTGTATATTCCAAACCATCCATTTCTGGGCAGTGTGTCAAGTGGGACCGGCCTTGATGGACCGTTTAGATCATGGACTTCACCATGATGTATGTGTTATTCCACATTGTCCATCTGTCCATCCTGATCTTGGACGTGGGGCCCCACCTTGATGTTTGTGTTTGATCAACACCATCCAGACATCATGGGGCCCTGATTTATGGGATTCATCCTCACAGTCTAGGGACATGGGTCCCACATGATATATGTGTTTTATCTAATCGTCCAACCATCGGAAGAGATCATTTATGACATTACAAAGAATATGTGATAGATCTAAATTTTGAGTGGGACCCGCCTTGATGTGAATACTCCATCCGTGATGTATATATTGTATATCTATGCCGTCCATTTGTATAGCTCACCGAGATGTATGTTTTGTATATATATGCCAACCATTGGTGCGACCCACTTGATGTATATTGAGGCCCATTGGTGCAGCCCATTGATACGGCCCACTTGTTGTATATGAGGCCCATTGGTGCGGCCCATTAATATGGACCACTTGTTATATATGAGGCCTATTGGTGCGGCTATTGATGCAGCCCACTTGATGTATATTGAGGCCCATGGGTTATATCCCATTATAATGTATATTGAGGCCCATGGGTCGTAGCCCATTGTGATGTATTTGGGGCCCATAGGACGTGGCCCATGGTGATGTATATTAGGCCCGTATGAGCGACCCATTATGATATATTTCTGGTCCATGCTTTGAGGATCATTGTGATGTATTTTCAGCCTATTTGGTAAGGCCCATTGTGATGCATTTTCGGCCCATTTGGTAAGGCTCAATGAGATGTATTTTCTAGCCCATATATTACGACCCATTTGACATACATGGGGCCCATGTATTACGTCCCATTGTAATGTACACGAGGTCCATGAGCAAGGTCCAATGTGATGTATAAGTAGCCCATAAGTGAGGCCATCATGATGTGTATTAGGCCCTTGTGTGAGGCCATGGGCCCACTATACATTTGGCTATATGTGGGCCACTCCTTGAGAGCAATGTTGGTTAAATGTCCACATTGATAGGCAATGATGGTTGAATGTCCACATTGTGACCTTCCCTTAGTCCCTTTGTTAGGCCGATTGTCGAGGCCAATTTCAATTGTCAAGGTTGATTATGATTATCGAGGCCGATTTCGCTTATTGAGGCTGATTCTGATTGTCGAGGCAGATTCCGATTATGGAGGCTGATTCCGATTATCGATGCTGATTCTGACTGTCGAGGCAGATTGTTGAGGCTGATTATTGATGCTGATTATTAAGGCTGATTCTGATTGTCGAGGCTGATTCTGATTATCGAGGCTGATTCTTATTATCGATGCTGATTCTGACTGTCGAGGCTGATTATTGAGGCTGATTATTGATACTGATTATTGAGGCTGATTCTGATTGTCGACGCCGATTTCGATTATTGAAGCTGATTCTGATTGTCGAGGTCGATACCATTTGTCGAGGTCAATTCTAATTGTTGAGGCCAATTCTGATTGTCGAGGCCGATTTCTCTTATCAATACTGATTCTGATTGTCGAGGCCGATTCCAATTATCGAAGCTGATTACCGAGGCTGATTCCGATTATCAAGGCTGATTTTAATTGTCAATGTTGATTTTGATTGTCGAGGCCGATTGTTGATGACAATTGTCAAGGCCGATTCTGATTGTCGAGGCCGATTTTGATTGCCGAGACCGATTGTCGATGCTGATTATTAGGCTGATTGTATAGGTCGATTATCGATGCCGATTGTCGATACCGATAATAAGTTTGTGATAGCATAACATCATAATACATGCCCATACGCATCATCACATGTTTATTATGAGATGTGGTTGACCATTGCATATGTCAATGGGCAAGTTGTTATGAGACTCCCTGATAGATGGAGATTGTCTCACATGATCGCACGGTATGCGTATGATTGATGCATGACTGGAATGTATGACTCATCCATCTTGTATTGTGTGTTGTGATTTCTGTACGTCCTAACGACATCAGGGTCATAACCTCCACAGGTATGCCATGGATGGCTAGATAGGATACCGAAAATGTTTAGTTCGAGCATTTGGGCACTTTGGATGTTTGTGGGTGAAAGTCCCTAAACCCCCATGGCTAGGAGACGTCCTAATGTATAGACTGAGTGAATACATGAGCGCTCAAGTGTCGAATACCAGTAGGCCGTATCTCCCACTGTGTCGTGATCGGTTGGAAGGAGGTGTGGCGTTATCTGCTCGAATGAGGGGGCTATAAGCTAGGCTAAGTTTGACCATCTCCCAAATGGTTCAGTTATCGACGAGTCGGGTAGGCATTGATATACTACTGACAGGTAAGTAGTGAGGTCACTCACTGGGCTGTGCGGCCGGCAGGGGCAGTAGGCAACTTAGAGTGTACTAGACATCGGTGATAATCCTAGAGATGTACAATATTGATATGTGGACTTATTAAGCAGGAGTTACATACTTAGCATTTTAACCATTCATTTATTCATTCACTATCCACTCAAGCTAGTGGTGCACAACTAATTGTTACGTGTACCTTCGTAATGGTCAGGATTTTGGTTGGGGTGCACGACTAACCTGAGATCAGGAGTTTACCGCATTGAGTTTGACTATTTAAATTTAGGTATGAGACTAGTTTGGATAGATGTCTCTTGTGATGGATCCCATAGCCTATGATACTATGTACTATCATACCGACTTCACACTCTAGCTTGGTCATTTCATTCGCATCACATATTGCACTACATCCGCGGCATATGACATTTTGGGTTGTTATGTTTCTGTACTTATATGGCTTAGATGGACTTAGCAGGATCTGTATATTACATTCCATCCGCAGTATATGATATTTGGCTCATTATGATTAACATTGCGTACTCAAATATTATATGACTCGTGGACTTACTAGTATGTTTCCGCTTACTCTAATATCTTATGATTCATGATCTTGTCAGTATTTTCGACATTGTATGATTATGGTGTTATATTTGTGTGCTTAACACTTATCTTGCGTACACACTTTCACCATCCTCTAAGCTTTTTATAAGCTTATGCATGATAGATGCGTGCAGGTGATGTTAGGTTGTAGCAGCGTTAATTTTGGAGCTTACAACGGTCTTCTGGAGTTTTGATTTTCGATATATGTATTTTTCTTTTAGCATTGTATTCAACTATTTTTTATTAGTGGATATATGATGATGATGTCGCCTTTGTGATTTGGGTAAACTTATGGTTATGTTTCTTATGAAATAAATGTATGTTGGAAAATCCTCCTTATAGGATCCTAGGATTGGAATCTAGCGTATAGGCACCAGGAGCTGAGAATGGGATACTACGGAGGCTGTCGGCACCTGATTCAGGGAACAAAAATTTTGATGAGCTTGGTTTCCGAGTTTGGGGCGTGACAGTCTTCCTCAGGAGGATAACTATTTCAAATACATGAAACTCTTTGGACTCCTCATAGAGATGCCTTAAATCCATAAGGAAAGATAAAAAATAGAAAATAATTCTAAAAAAATTTATAACAATTTGATTAATCATGAAAAATGAGCTTTCAACTTCTTAAATAATATCATTTTTTTTTTGGGTTAGCTTGTTAATATACACCCCTCTATCAGTACACACTCCACTGTTATCCACCCCCACTAGGGAATCGATACTAAGACCTCAGTGTTGAAATGAGTGTTGCATAAACCCTAGGAAGAAGTTTCAAAATTAAACTACAACTAAAACTCCTAGAAATCGTGACTTACTATAAATAGTAAACGTACTATTTATAGATGGTCATGATTTCCACTAGTGCGCATGGTTTTCAGGAAAAAATAGTGTCCTTTTTGGCTCAATGATTCTCCTAAATATTCTAAGCATTTTTCATGCTGGGCGCAACTCTTAATTTCCAATGGATGAAGAGTTATACTCAAACTAAAACTTACTATAAATAGTAAAAATGAAATTAAAACAAGAATTTGACCGTTGATCTAATGATATTTCGCAAATTTAGCATGCGCAACAGGGCATAGCTCGTCCTTACCCAAAATCATATATGGCATGTCAGATAACTCATTCTAATTTGCAAGATACGTCCGTTTTAAGTTCTGACGATCCAGATCATCTTCATCTCTAATCGGGCCTTGTTTGGTCCCTATTAGCCATGAAATTATCTATGACCCATTCTACATCAGTCCTCTCCACTTCAAAAGAACTCATTCTCAAGTTCTCATCCTACTTCAGTTCATTATACTCGGTTAGGTCCACGACGTTGAAAGTACGTAAGATCTCCATGTCATACGGAAGATTAACAATGTATGCATTGTCATTGATCTATTGAAGGATCGATACTAGCCCAATCTTCTTATTCTTTAATTTATTATACGTCTCGGTTGAAAATCTCTCCTTGCATAGATGGACCATTACTTGACTGCCCACCTCGAACACCTTTTGTCACTGATGCTTGTTGACTTGCTCATTGTACTTGTCGTTCGAGGCGTGTAACTTGGATTCGACCTCCACATGAATGCCCATGATCCTGACTACCATATGTTCTGCTGCAACTCTCATGCATGGGAGCTTGTGCAAAGGGACCAAGTCAAGTGTGTGGCGAGGCACTCGGCCGTAAACAACCCAAAACGGGGACTTCCCTGTCGAGCGGTTCACCATATTTTTTAATGTAAACTCCACTTGAGACAAGGCCAAATCTCACTGCGTCAGCTTTTCTCCTGAAATATATTGAAGGAGGTTCCCCAACGTGTGACTCCCAACTTCAATTTCCCATCGGTCCGTGGGTGGTAGGCACTGCTTAACTGAAGTCATGTACCGAACCGGTTTCACAAAGTCTACCAAAAGTGTCTAATGAACTTTGTATCGTAGTTAGAAGTGATAGTGATGGGGACCCCATGTAGCCACACAACCTCTCTGAAGAATAAATTCCCCACGTGTGTTGCGTCAAGGGTCTTCTTGCATGAGATGAAGTCTACCATATTTGAGAAACGATCTACCACCACAAACACCAAATCCATGCCATGCTGTGTTCATGGGAGACCCAACATAAAGTCTATTGATAGGTCCTCCCAAGGGCGTAATTGTGCGTAGAGACCTGTATTCTGAGAATGCCCCTTGGAGACCTAGCAAACATGACAATGCTGCACTACTCTACCCACATCACATGCTAAGTGTGGACAGTAGTACCGTTTTTCAACAAGATCTCGTGTCTTGTCCCGTCCAAGGTGTTCACTAAGGCCACCTCTATGTAGCTCTTGGATGATCTGCTCCCTTAGTGAGATTTTGGGGATGTATAATTGATACCCTTTGAAAATGAACCCATCTTGCATGTGTAGGTATTGGGGTGACCATCTTGGCATCTAACCCATGTTTCCTTGAAGTTGTCATCGGTAGCATATATGTCCTCGAGGCTCTTGAACCCGACAATGTCACTGATCATAGTGACTAACAAAGTTGTACGGTGACTCAGTGCATCAACCACTTTATTTTGTTGTCCAGACTTATGTTTTAACACAAACATGAATTTTTGTAAAAACAAAACCCACATAGCATGCACATGATTTACGTTAGCTTAGTTATTAATGAATTTGAGAGCTTAATGGTCTTTGTAAAGAATGAAATCCCTTTGAATCAAGTAATGTTATTAATGTCATAGTGCTTGGACCACTGCGTATAATTTGAGCTCATATGTCAACCACTTTTTGCATGCATCACTAAAATTTTTACTGTAGAAGGCTACTGATTGACCTCGTTGAGATAGGACTTCCCAATCTCGACATATGAAGCATCACATTCAACTTTGAATAGTTTGTCGAAGTTGAAAAGTATAAGAATTAGGGTTGTGGACAACCTATGTTTAATTTTATCAAATCTCCTGTCGGCTCTGTCAGTCCACTAAAATTGTCCCTTCTTCATGCAGCCTATAATTAGAGATAAAATGGTGCTAAAATTCTTCACGAACCAACGATGGAATGTTGCCAATCTATGAAAACTTCATACCTCATAGATGTTCGTTGGGACTGGCCATTCCCTAATGGATTTCACCTTTTCCTCATTCATTCGAATGCTCGTAGATGTTACAACAATGCCCAAAAATAATAGGCTATCGGTCAAAAAGATGTACTTTTTAAATTTGAGATACAACTTGCTTTGAATGAGCAATTCAAGGACCTGCATGAGGTGCTCCATATGACATGCTTTGTCTTGACTATATATCAAGATGTTATTAAAGTAGACCACGATGAGTCGCCTAATGAATGGCTTTAGAACTTGGTTCATCAATCTCATAAATGTACTAGGTGCATTTGAAAGACCGGTGGGCATGACCATCCATTCATACAACCCTTCCTTAGTCTTAAAGGCTGTCTTCCACTCGCCACCCTTCCGCATTCGAATATGATAGTAGCTACTACTTAGATCCAATTTAGAGAATAATTTTGTGCCCTCAAGCATGTCCAACATATCGTCCAGCCATCGTATGAGAAAATGTATTTTATGGAGATTTTGTCGATGGATAGGCTGTCGAGACACATACACCAACTCTCATCTTTCTTAGGAGTTAATAGAGCATGTATGGCGCATTAGCTCATGCTTTCTCGCATACGACCCTTACAGATTAGTTCCTTGACTTATCCTTACAAAATATCGCACTCCTTCGGATTTATCCGATAGTGAGGACGATTGGGTAAGGTGGACCCAAGAATAAGGTCGATATGGTTTGAATATCTCGCATAGGAGGCAATCCATCGGGCCAAATTTCTTTAAACTTATGGAGTAAGGGTTTTAGTTTTTCAGGGATGTTGGTGGGCTTAAGTTCCTTCCCTTTTACAATTAAGGCATAGGCATGTCCTATTTCTTTGGGTTCCTCCTTTAGATCGATAGGGGCTAATATGATTTTCTAGCCGTCCTTGATGAAAATATACATGTTATCTCTCCCTTTATGAGTGGTGTCATGATCAGATTGCCAAGCCAACCGAGATGCATATGATGGGCCTCCATGTCAACCATATCACATAATACTTTGTCCTTATAATGTTTACCAATTAAAAAAGATATAATGCACTGTTCGATTACATTTGTCTCACTGGCCTTCTTAATCCAACCGATCATATATTGAGAGGGATGTCGCTCTGTTTTTAATTGTAATTTTTCCACCGTGACCATAAAAATCATGTTTTCACCACTCCCATTGTCGATGATCATGTCACAAACTTTTTGATTCACGATACACCTAGTTTAGAAGATGTTATATCATTATGGGTATATTTCTTTTCTTGGCACATACAATAGTCACCTCACGATCAGTGACTCATCATGATCTTGCTAAACCCCACCTGTCTCATCCGCCTCATCCTCTGTGGCGCACTTCAGTTCCTCAACATCTAAGTCTTCATTAGCATTTTTAGTAATACCATCATTGATAGCAAGGTTTGCTACTTGTCTCTAGGGATAAGTATTTAATAGGTACCTGGTTAGTTACAATGATAGAAATTGTCAGGTCTTAGTTGAGCATAGGGGTTCGAGATCCTACTTGGACCAGTAACAGTCGATATGCCCCTTTGGGGCCTTGCTTGCCCACTTCCCTGATCTCGGTTCATGGGTGTAAGAGGTTGAGTGCGTGCTCCTATATGTTCTTTCCTTTTGGGTTGTGGAACTCCCTGGTACGGACCTATTATGGTGACCTTAGTGGTAGGATAGGTTCGTGTGTTAGGGCGTTTAAGTTATATTTTTGATCGGGTAGTCAACTTGATTACATCATTCATCATCCAAATAGGCTGCATCTGGACCTGATCTTGAATCGCCACATGCAATCCACCATTAAATATGGAGACTTCCTGCAATTCAGTTTCAACCAAATTGCTACGTGCCACCAAGCGGTAGAATTCTTTTGCATAGTCTCTTACCGACCGACTACTTTGCTGACAATTCTGGTATTGTTGGAATAATACATGATCGCAGTCACTAGAGAGGAATCGGGCATAGAGTAGCTGCTTCATATGCTGCCATATGTGGATATGTGCTTTCATCTGCCTCATTCGTGTGAGTTATAATTGCTCCTACTAAGATGAAGCTCCACCTTTTAATTTGTAGGCTAAAAGCTTGACCTTCTTCACTTCAGGGACTTCCATATAGTCAAAGACTAGTTCAACTTCAGAAAGCCAATCTTAGAAATCCTCGATATGAAGTTGGCCATTAAAGCTGGGAAGATTGCCACTCATCCTGAATTCCCGATCTGTCCGATCTACCTTATTGCCACCTTGCCTGGGATATTGGAGGATCATGTCATCGACTTCCTCGTTATTGGATCCCCCTTCTTCAGGGATGATCCTTTGGTTCATTACTGGAACTATTCTGTGATCAGGGTGATTACGAGTTTCAACGATAAGTGCTGGTGGATTACCATCAAGACCACGAAGTTGCCCTATAACCTCTGTCAAGCGGTCGATGGCAGCGTGCAACACTTGCATGACTTGCCGATTCTCTTGGATGAATTTTTTATTCTCTCGCTGCGCTACTGTTCACAACCCCAAGTATTGGGTTGCGATGTAGTAATAACTTGGCAAGACCAAGGTCAAATCCACAGGGACTAAACTTGTACATATTCTGAAATAACTAGAACTAGAACTAGAAAAAGATCTAAATCTAAATCTGAAATAATGGAGAGTAATTGTGAATAAACTTGATTAAAACTTGTGAATTTAAAGGTGGAAACTAAGGTGTCAAGGATCAACTTGTAGATATTAAAATGCTACCTTGCTTGATTCAAAGAACACAATAGGAATTGGAGTCCTATCCTATCCAATTGGAAGATAAAGCAATTTAATCAAATCTGAACTTTCATTGACCTAATTTTCAATGGAAGAGAATTGTGATGAGTGGAAAGGATTCCATCACCTTACCATGCCCAGGAGACGATGGTGAATAATAGGATTTACCAATCTCACAATCTCAGAATGGAAAAGAAGATATTCAAAGCTATCACAACATCTATTATAATTTGAGTCACAACAAACTATAGAAAACTGAAAATATTTCTTAAATTCAAACTAGAAGTCTATAAAGTTCAACATAAACAAGAATCAAAGAAAAATAAACATCCAAACACACTACAAGCTTCACCTCTTAGCCTTAGCTAAGAGGTTTAGACAACCATAGACATGATTAAACCAAAAACTCTTAAACAAAGTATAAAAGCTAATTAGAAGAAGAAGATTGAGGAAGAAGGAAGGACTGTGTTGAAGTTCTCCAACACTTTTCTCCACTCTTCTAACCCTAATTCATGCTTAGAAACAATTAAAAGACCCAAATTTATAGTATTTGCTTGGACCGACTTTGATATCGCCTCAAATTTGCGTAAAAAGTTACGCTTCGGTCAAACCAAATTAAAGCTGAAAATCGTACTTTCTCGCTAGAAAAATATGCACTATTTTAGTCGAATAAAAGTTGGGTTCGGTTAGACCAAATTAAGGCTGAAAATTATATTTTTTGCTAGACTATTTTGTACGATTTTAATTGGACCGAATTTGCACTTTGGTCGAACTGACAGTCTATTTCAGGAAAATTCTGCTTTAGACTTAGAATTACAGACTATGTTTTTTCAGGGCAATTTTTAGGAATCTTTTTTTTTTAAGGATAATTTTCAGGATTCATTTTCTTCACTTCAAATCTTTGATTCTCTTTGTCCCTCACTTAGTTTCCTTGGATATTTAGTACGTGAATTCTTCATTAATGACTTCCAAATCTCTAAATCTTCATTTAGTAATCTTTTAAGCATAAATCTTCATTTTGACTTCAATTTCACCTTGAGCTCTCGAAATCACCTCGCACATGAAAATATGCATAATTAGATCAATTAAGCACTATCATGTTTATAAAATTAAGGTATAAATAGAAAAAATATGTAATATTTCACACTCAACAACCCCCAATTAGTAGTTTGATAGTCCTAAGAAAATATGCGTGAAGATATCCTCAATTCTCTGTGTGCAAAAACCTTTTCAAAAAATAATATTTTGTGTAGTCAATTATAAATGAGTCGAATCAAGACGAGAAAGTGGAACTATGAAAACCTAGAGCCGAATCATATAAGAAATCAATTAAATAGGTTCTATATTAATCACTTAGGACCATAAGTTCATATATCAAGTTTTTCAATGTGCTCAAGGAGTTTCAACTTTCTTTTCATTAAAACACTATCATTTCATAATGTTAGTCATGCTCATCACTTTAAGATTAATTGAATAGTCAAGTGTTGATTCTAAATTTATCCCTTTTTTTCTTCTTTTTCTTCTTTTTTATTTTATTTTATTTTTTAAAAAAATCAACGGTCACTTTTATTCATTCATTCTTTTCATATTTTTCATTATTTTCCAAACTTTTTCGGTCTTTTCATCATACATGAACTTTTTGTATCTCACTATTTTTTAGCCAGTTCTTTTCATCTTTTTAAGGTGGATAAAATTCTCCAGACTCAATTCTCAATATCTATCAATGATACTCATACCAACACAAAAAAATTCTAGCATATTTCAAGAAAGCAAATTGAATGCGTCTTGTGGTTTAGATATTAACATGATATTCAAACTTTCTCCTAATTAATTTAAATGCAAGAACTTAGACAATAGTCTACTTGGTTTATCAAACTCCAACAATTCAAAATTCAATCTCTATCTTATCATCGTACTCAAGGCATTTTTAAATACACAAACCATCGCTTTCCAAACAAGTTTTTAGCTTAAAAATTTGAAAATTTTCACAATTTTTACTCAAACTAAGAAAACACTGATTAGTTTACCTAATCCACACCCCAACATAAACCTACATTATCCTCAATGTTAAAGATATGAGCATGCAATGCACATGAGATAATGAAAAGAAATGAAAAGTGATGGAAAGATAATACTCGAAGAAGGATAATTGAAGCTTTTCCAAAGTTCTTAACATATAAATGGTTTAGCATGGAGACTAAATAAAATGAAATCAAACTATCTTAATCCTAAATCCATTGATAGCAATAAACCTAACTACACCTCCGTCAGATTAAGAGGTCAATCTTGATACAAAGGATTAGTCAAAGGCATGGACATGTCTTCTGAATCAAACTTCTCAACAAATGGCTCTAGACTATATCCATTCACTTTGAAAGTATTTCCATTCATCGAATTCTTTATCTTGACGGCCCCAAAAGGATAGACATCAATAATAATGAAGGGACCGTTTCAACGAGATCGAACTTTATCCGAAAAAATATGTAACCGAGAATTATACGGAAGGACTTTTTGACTGGTTATGAATGATTTTCGAAGGATGTTCTTATCATGAAATTCCTTTATCATGTCCTTATAAATTCTCGAGTTCTCATAAGCGTCATTATGAATTTCTTTGAGTTTGTTCAATTGAAGTTTGTGCAGCGAGCCACCGTTGTCCAAATTGAAGTTCAAATTTGTTATAACCCAGTAGTCTCTATGCTCCAAATCCACAGGTAGGTGGCAAGCTTTCCCATAGACGAGTCTATAGGGAGACATTTCAATGGGGGTCTTAAAAGCTATATGGTAAGCCTATAAGGCATTAGTTAACCGAATTGATCAATCCTTACCGTCAAGGTTAACTGTAATTTTCAGAATTTGTTTAATTTTCCTTTTGGATGTCTGGGCTTGCCTGCTTGTCTACGGGTGGCATGGAGTGCTCACTTTATGAAAAATGTCATATTTCTTCATTAAGTTCTCAAATGGCTTATTACAAAAGTGTGAATCTCTATCACTAATGATGGCCCGAGGCATTCTGAATCGAGAAATGATTTTTTCTTTTAGGAATCGAATGACCCTTTTATGATCATTATTGGGGGAATGGTCCCATGAAATCGATGCCCTAATAATCAAATGCTTCAATGATAAGATTGGAGTTTAGAGGCATCATATTTCGATGGGACAACCCTCCTAATTTCTGACAATACTCGTAAGCTTTGCAAAAATCATGAGTATCTCTAAACATCATGGGCTAGTAAAAGTTGCATCGAAGGATTTTGGTTATAGTCTTTTTAGCAGAAAAGTGACCACCATAGGCCTAAGAATGAGAAAAGAAGATGATACTCTGATGTTCATTGTGTGACACACATTTTCTTAAAATTTGGTTTTAGCAATATTTAAATAAATAAGATCATCCCAGAAAATCTTACCTACCTCGGCGAAGAATTTCTTCTTATCTTACATAGTACAATATGTTGGTGTGAAACTTGTGGTAAGATAATTTGCAGTGTCAGCAAACCAAGGTAATTGGGAGAGTTTAAACAATTTTTCGTCAGGGAACATGTCATTATCAATGTTGGCTCAAGGGAATCGGGAAGATCAAGCCTAGAGAGATGGTCAGCCACCATTTTCTTTACTCCCTTTTTGTCTTATATTTCTATGTCGAACTCTTGGAGTAGAAGGATCTATCTTATCAATCGGGGTTTATCATCATTTTTAAAAAGAACATACTTCAACGCCGCATGATCAGTGTAAATGATGATCTTGGATTCAATCAAGTAGGACCTAAATTTGTCCAAAGAATACTATGACTAAGAGTTCATTTTCTGTAGTAAAGTAGTTCACTTAGAGTTTTACTCGCACAATGAATCACATAGGGCTTCTTCTCTTTTCTTAGGCCTAACACCGCCCCAATAGCATAGTCTGATGCATCGCACATAATCTCAAAAAGTATACTCCAGTCGGGTGGTTCCATAATAGGAGCGGTAGTTAACATGCCTTTCAACTTAGAAAAAGCTTTCTAGCATTCTTCACTCTACTCGAATGGTGTATCCTTTTGAAGTAGATTACATAAAGGACGAGAGAGATGACTAAAGTCCTTTATGAATCATCTGTGAAATTCAGTGTATCCTAAGAAGGATCGCATGTCACGTATGCTCTTGGGTGGAGGTAGGTTAGAGATAAGATCAATTTTTGCCTTCTCTACCTCAATTCCTTTAAATAAAATTATATGTCTAGGAACAATTCCCATAGGAACCATGAAATGACACTTCTCCCAATTTAGAACTAAATTCTTTTCCTCACATCCTTTTAACACATTTTAAAGATTTTTCAGACACTCACTAAAGGATTGAGCAAAGACATAGAAGTCACCCATGAAAATCTCTAAATATTACCCCATTATGTCAGAAAAATACTCAACATGCAACGCTAAAAAGTGGTGGAGGCATTACATTGTCCAAATGACATCATTCGGTAGGCAAATATGCCAAAGGGAAATGTGAATGTTGTCTTTTCTTGATCTTCAAGGACTATCTTTATTTGATTGTAGCCTGAATATCCGTCAAGGAAGTAGTACTAAGAATGACCAGCTAGCCTTTTCTAAAATTTGATCAATGAAGGGTAAAGGAAATTGGTCCTTCCTTGTAACGGTATTCAACTTCCTGTGGTCAATGCACATTCTTCAACTAGTAGTAACTCTAGTTGGCATGAGTTCATTGTCGGCATTGGCTACGATGGTGATTCCAGACTTCTTAGGAACTACCTAAGTTAGACTCACCCATTGACTATTGGATATAGGGTATATGATACCCGCATCCAACAACTTAATTACCTTAGCTTTAACCACTTCTTTCATATTTAGATTGAGTTGATGTTGTGGTTTTTGGGGGGTTTTCACATTATCCTCAAGATGGATGTGGTGAGTGTAAATCAAAGGGTCAATTCCCTTGAGGTCCGCAATCGACCATCTAAGGGCTCCTTTATGCTCAATAAGAGTAGAAATAAGTATACTCTCTTGTTCCTTCTCTAGGTGGGAAGAGATCACCAACAGGTATGTCTCATCTTGACCTAATCAGACATATTTAAGATCAGAATGCAAAGGTTTTGGGTCAAGCTTCGGTGCTTTGAGGCTAGACAGTAGAGGCATCACATCGGTTTGGGGCAATTTCTCAAATTGTGGCCTCCACCAGTTAACTTCAAGTATCGGCGTAACATCAAGCAAGACATCCATCTTCCCAATCGTGTCATCATCTAAATCAGGGAAGTGAGCCAAACGTCTCTAGATTGTCAGAGTATAGAGTCAGGAGTGCTCTATCTTTCATGAAAGGATAGATAATGTTAATGTCGTGGGCATCGTCATCATCCTCTGATTGTTTGTTCATATTGAAAAATATGTTGAGCTCCAATGTCATATTTCTGAAAGATAAATTCAAAACTCCATTCCTACAATTAATGATGACATTTGATGTAGAAAGGAATGGGCTACCAAGAATGATGGGAATTTGAGTGTTCACATCTATTCAGGACTAAAATCTACCGGATAGTAGAATTTATCAACTTGAACCAACACATCACCAATCATCCCTCTTGGTACACAAACAGATAGATCAACATGTTGTGATGTGGTCCAGGTGATTTTTAATTCACCTAGACCCAATTATTCATAAATTGAGTAAGGGATCAGATTTACACTCACCCCCAAGTCAAGAAGTGCATGCTCAATCAGGTGGTTCTCAATTATACAAGTGATAGTTGGGCTACCGAGATCTTTGTATTTTTGTGGTACATCTTACTTAAGGATGACACTCAATTTTTCTATCAAAAAGATTTTCTTTTGTATGTTTTTTCATCTTTTGATTATACATAAATCTTCAGAAATTTGACATATGAAGGTATTTGTTTAATGGCATCCAGTAGAGGAATATTGACCTTTACTTACTTAAGCACCTTTAGAATATCTTGAGAGTTAGAGAGAGGTTTCGGTGCAATCAACCATTGAGGAATTAACGTAATTGACTTACTTAGAGGTTCCGGTTCTAAACCATATAAGGCATTGCTAGGTCTATCATTCTGATCTATTTCTGGGTCCTGCTTTTCATCTCTTATCGAAATAGCTTTGTCAATTGTCTTCCCACTCATAAGAGTGGTGATAGATTTAGCTTGCTCCATCTGTTTTGAAGAGCTTGGGTCGCTTATTTCATATTACAGTTTTGAGTTAGGGAGAAGCTGGTCCGATGGGATCCCTTTCTCCCCAATCGATTATTATTATTATTATTATTATTGTCTCAAGCCCTTGTATGACCTTTGTAAGGTCTTGAAAGGCTTGTAACACACCCTGATTAAAAAGTTCTTATTTTTGAATATGTTTTAAGAATGGATCCTCTTGAAGTTTCCTTTGATTCAGAAATTGGTTTAGGATCTCTTAAGGAGTCGCAGTTTGTCCATTCCTCCAACTAAAGTTTAGATGGTTCCTCTAGCCTGAGTTATATGTATTTGAGGTGGGTCTACTAAAAGGTCTTTTGTAGTTGTTTATGACATTTGATTGCTCATTCAATATCTTTTAAAAAGTAGGAATTGCTGGACAATTCTCAGTTATATGTATGTTACAAGCATAAATACCGCAAATAGCGTCCAAAGCCTTTTCAGGTTCTACCTTCTTAAGTTCCATGACCTCAACTTTTCTTGTGAATTTGGCCACTCTTGTATTTATATATCATCTTCCTCTTTTAGAACATAAATTCCTCCCCATTCCTTTGATTGAGTAGGCACAGAAGTGGTAGTTCTTGAGGAGGTATCTCATAATTGCACGTTTTCAGTAAGTTTATCAAAATAATCCCACGCATCATCGGCTTCCTTATTTATGAATTTCCCTATACACATCATCTCCATAAATTGGTTCATGGGCGAGGTCAATCCCTGATAGAAAATACTTGTTATACACAATGTTTCGTAGCCAGTTTGTGGACATGAATTTATGAGATCCTTAAATTGCTTCCAACATTAGAAGAAGGTCTGATCCTCTTTTTGCACAAAATTCATGATTGCTTTCCTTAAGTTTTTTATTTTTTTTATTTTTTAATTTTTTATGATCGGGGATGAACTTTTTAAGGAACTCCCTTGTCATCTCAACCCATATGCCAATGGACCTTGGTCTTAAGGACTGTAACCAGGACTTAAACTTTTCTTTCAAAGAGAGGAAACAATTTCATCGTAACTGTGTCCTTGGATACGTTTTGGAAGTGTAATGTAGATATTATTTCATCAAACTCCTTTCATATGCAAGTATGAATGTCTTGCCCCAAACTCAGAAATCGAATTCACAGGAATCTCGATCATCGAATCCGGTGTCGACAGCCTTCGTAGTACCCCATTCTCGGTTCCTAGTGTCCATATGCTAGATTCTAATTCTGGGATCCTACAAGGAGGATTTTTTTTTTGTACATTTAACTCATAATAAACATAACCACAAGATTACCTAATTCACAAAGGCAACACCATCATCACATATTCACTAATATAATCATTTCAGTGCAATGCTGAAAGGAAATACATAAATTTAAAATCAAGCTCCAGAAGACCACTGTACGCTCCAAGCTCAACACTGCTGCAGCCTAACATCACCTACACGCATCTATCATGCATAAGCTTATAGAAAGCTTAGAGGGTGGTGTAAGTGTGTGCACAAGGTATGTGCCAGGTATTCAATACAATGCCATATTCATACAATGTCAGAATAAGAAGAAATACAGACAAGGTCATGAATTATCAGAGTAAGTAGAAATACTGACAAGATCAGGAATTATTAGAGTAAACAAAAGTACTGAAAAGATCACAAATCATAAGATAACAGAGTAAGCGGAAATAGTAACAAGTCCATGAGTCATACAATATTAGAATACACAATATGAATCAACTATGTAAATGATGAGTCATAGGGAGTTAAATATCAGATACAGAGGATGCGATGCAATATACATTCCTGATGAGTAACACAATATAGTGTCAGTCGTACCTAGACCATATAAATGTAGAAACACAATAATCCAAATTATCATATATCGCGGATGTAATGCAACATGCGGTGCGAATGAAATGACCATGCTGGAGTGTGAAGTCAGGATGATAATATGTAGTATCGCAAGCTATGAGGTCCATCATAAGGGACTTCTATCCAAACCAGTCTCGTACATAAATTTATATAGTCAGACTCGATGTGGTAAACTCCTGATCTCAGGTTAGTCGCACACCCCAACCGAAATCCTAGCCATTACGAAGGTACATGTAACAAATAGTTGCACACTACCAGCCTGAGTGGATAGTGAAT
This sequence comes from Magnolia kwangsiensis, assembly GCA_037074715.1. Classification (NCBI taxonomy): domain Eukaryota; kingdom Viridiplantae; phylum Streptophyta; class Magnoliopsida; order Magnoliales; family Magnoliaceae; genus Magnolia; species Magnolia kwangsiensis. Next base: position 73,718,661 of record CM073584.1, read on the forward strand.
GAATGAATAAATGAGTATGTAACTCCTGCTAAATAAGTTCACATATCAGTACAGTTCATCTCTGAGATCATCACTGGGGTTTAGTACACTCCAAATGGCACTGTCGCTCTCCCAGCCGCACAGTCCAAGTGAGCGTAAGAAACCTTACTATTCGCCTGGCCAATAGTCTGCCAATACCTATCCGGCACGTCGATAACAGACCCATTTATAATCTGCTCAAACTCAGCCTAGCTATGCCCCTACCCTCGGGCGGGTAAGGCCACACTTCTCCCAACCGACCACGACATAGTGGGAGATGCGGCCTCCTAGTATTCGGCACTTAGGCGTTCATGTATCTACTCAGTCTCGACGTTGGGGCATCTCCTAGCCATGGAGGTTTAGGAATTTTTACCTAGGGACATCTATGATGCCCGTATGTTAGAACCAAATATTTTTGGTGTCCCATTTGGCCATCCACGATATGCCTGTGAAGGCCATGACCCTGGTGTTGCTAGGGCGTACAGTAATAATAATGCAAGGTGCATGAGTCATGCATCAATCCTGCGCATACCGTGCACTCATGCGAGATAACCTCCGCCTATCTGAGAGTCTCATAACAACATGCTCAATGACATATGCAATGATCAGCCACATTTCATAACAAATATGCAGATGATGCATATGGGCATGTATCATGATGCTATATTGTTACATACTTATAAGTGCTATAGTTTATAGCCCCTTGTTATTGTTAAATTTATGGTGACAAAGGCACTACTTTGAAGCTTGTATATGTGATTCAAGAAGTGTTCATGTTCAAGAAGCTTTTAAGATCTCAGAAGTGTTCAAGTTCAAGAAGCCTTCAAGTTCAAAGATCTCAGGCTTTGTTATACTCAAAGGTCACTTGTCTTCAAGTTTCAATGTCCTTGGTTCACTATTGAGGTAAGACTGACCTTAGGTTGACCTTTAGAGTAGGACATTTTGGATACATAGTTTATATATGTTTTATACGTAAATTTGGTCTGTTCTAGGACTAGTCCTGGACCTTGTTTGACTAGTCCCAGCATTGGTTCGACCAGTCCTAAGTTGTTGAGGATTTTTGAAATTTTTTAGTTACTCTATGACCAGTCTTGGTGACTGTTTGACCAGTCGTAGGAACAGTGTCGACTGGTTCTTCGACCAGTCGTAGACCTTCGACTCTAAGTCCAGCAATGAAATTCATTGGTCTATGACTAGTCGTGTGGAACCTACGATCGGTCGAAGGTGACCTTCAACCAGTCGTAGGGTACCCACGACCAGTCGTGAAACTGTCTAATCTTATCCCACTCGAAATTTTAAATTTTTATTAGTTCTAAGACCAGTCGTAGAGGTCTTAAGACCAGTCGAAGACGTGTTTCACTCAGCTATAAATAGAGCACGAATCTCAGAATTAAACAGAAAATTCAAACTAATTAATTCGTCTTTCTGAGAGATAAGATTGTGCTCCATTCTAAGCTAAGTGTGCATATTTAATATTCTCTTTCATTAGCTTTTTTAATTGATTTTTTTTTCTTTTATTCCAATCTAATCTGAAAAGTGGAATTGCTGTTTTCCTTTCTTTGAAATCAAAATCAATTAAAGCTAGCCCATTTTGATTTAATTTAAAATCAATTAGAACTAGAACCATTGTATTGTGAGTTTGGACATTGAACTTGGACATTCAATCATCTACTCTGAATTGGTTCTATGAGGCTGTTACAATGAAGGAGAAAATCAGGTATTTTACAATTTATTATAAATTCCTTTTTATTTTGGTTTCTTTTGGGATTCGCCAGAAAAATCTCATTGTATTGGTTATCTGAGGAGAGCCAGGAAAACTCAGAAGTGGGGTTTTTTTAATTGTGTAAGCCCACATAGAAAGACACAATTGTAAGGTTTTAGGTGAACCTGTAAAAACCTAACTTGATAGTGAACGCTAATATACCCTGTGTAAGGATATTTGGAGTGAAGTGTGGCTGTTATTAAATAGTTGGTGAACACACAGGTAAACCACTATAATCCCTTGTGTCTCGTGGTTGAATGGTTTATATTTCATATCTTTTATTATTCATTTGTAGGATGTATATGTGGATTGAATGCTGTAATCATTTATTTCAAGTATTGTGGGAATGTTGCAATAATTTAGAATTTACTTCTTACAATTCCTTTTTCAGCATTCTTATTTGTTCTAGTAAGGTTACCCTGCCATTTCTATGGTGCTTGGTTGTCCTTAGAACAGTATATAATTGATTGCATTTTATTCTTCAGTACTGTTTGTATTTAATTTTCTTTTGCTCTTCGATTTGAGATTTGATACAAAGACTTTTCTAGAAATAAGGTTGTCCTACCATAAACTCTGATTTTTGGTGTAAGGTTATCCTTAGAGTAACATTTGTATCAACCTCTCAAGATCTGAATTTTGATGTTGCTTTACATTATTTACATTCCTATATTGCGATTGATTTATTTTAATTGTTGGCTATCGTATTTGTTTAATTTCTGCTGTTACTAGTTTTATTTGGCATTGTCCTATTCACACCCCCCCTCCTTAAGACATATAACTAGGCCTTTTCAAGTGGTATCAGAGCCTAATAGCTCTTGTTATTTTTTAATTCTTGGATTTATTTCCTGAGCTAACAATTTAAGCTATTTAAGATGTCAAATTTTGATAGCCTATCAGTCACTAGGCCACCACTCTTTGATGGCTCCAACTATGCTTATTGGAAAGCCAGGATGAGAATATTCTTAAAATCCATGGATGAAAGTGTGTGGCTAGCCACTTTGAATGGTTGGAACCCTCCTACCACTGAAGTAACTGGAGTTGATGGTTCAAAAATTATGAAAGTAACACCTTATTTCTCATGGACCACACTTCAGAAAAGTGAGAGTAGTGCAAATGCTAAAGCACTAATTACAATCACTTGCACGCTATCACCGGATGAATTCAAAAGAATTATATCCTATGATTCTACAAAGCAAGCTTGGGATACATTAGAAATGACACACGAGGGTACCTCAATTGTCAAGAAATTGAAAGTCCGACTCCTTACAACCAAATTTGAAGAAATTCATATGAAGGAAAATGAAACATTTATGGACTTTTTTACACGATTAAATGACATTGTAAACTCTATGTGGGGTCTTGGTGATAGAATCCCATAAAGTAAAGTGTGTGCAAAAATACTACGCTCACTTCCTGAACGGTTCAACTCTAAAGTAATCACAATTCAGGAACTTCGTGATACGGATAATATGAGGGTTAAGGAGTTAGTTGATTTTTTACAAACCTACAAGTTAACTTTTAAAGCTCCAAAAGGAAAATCTATTACTCTTAAAACTTTTAAAAATAATTTTCAAGAAAATTTTGATGTAGATAACTCTGAAGATGATATGACTCTTTTGGCAAAAAAGTTTTATAAAATCTTCAAAAGTAAAAATAGAGTTGATTTTCAAAAAGGAAATGATAAGAAAAAATTAAAATCAAAATCTAAAACTAGGAAATCTTTGAAAGATAGTCAATGTTACAACTGCCAAGAATATGGACATTTGGCTAACAAGTGTCCTAAAAAGGATAAACCCAAGAAGAAGGGTACGTTGGCTACGTGGGGTGAATCCTCTAATTCTGAAGCTTCTTCTGAATCTAAAAATTTTGAAACTGAGTCGGGCATTGAAGTGAATGCCCTTATGACTCTAGCCAAATTTACATTTTCACATAATGATTCAACAAGTGAAGAAAATCTGAATAGTGAATGTGAAAATGAAGATGATCTTCAAGAAGCCTATAATGCCCTATACAAGGAGAGTTGTAAAATTGCGGTAAAATTAAAACTTCAAAAAAAGAAAATTTCTAAACTCAAAGAAATTTATGAATCTCTTGTTTTAGAAAAGTCCCATATTTTAGACTATTTTGAAAAGATAAAATGCGATTTAGATTTTAAGACTGCCCAAGTTGAAACTCTTAAATCTGAAAATGACCAATTAAAACATGAAGTCTCTTCTCTCTTGAGTTTAAAGGAAACTTGAAAATATGCCCAGGGTGATTCTAAATTAGAAAAACTCTTATCAGGATCGAGAAAATGTGGTGATCGATCTGGTCTAGGTTTTGATAAGAATGTTTCTCCTAAACTGAAGAATGCACCTCCTAAGTTTGTAAAAGGAGAGACCTTAATCTCAAAAGGAAAAGGACAAGTGTTTTCTAAAGATTCTAAGTCTGTTTAAAAACTTAAAGAAAATTTTTTCAATTATAGGAAGCATAACCAAAATCCTTTGGCTGAAAAGATAGTTGATTTACTTAAGGAGCTTCTAAAGACTAACTCAATAGGTCATACTTATAATTCTTACAATTGAAAGAAGACCAACTATCCACCTAAACCCAAAATGGTTATAAAATAGATTCCAAAGGTCACTTGCTTGGTTGCCCACACCACTTTCAAAGCTACAAGCCATTCAAAGTGGTACCTAGATAGTGGATGCTCCAGGCATATGATAGGCGAAAAGGCTCTATTCACCGATCTAAAAGATATGACAGATGGTTCAGTCACATTTGGTGATGGCAGTACCTGCAAAATTATGGGCCAAGGTACGATTCAACTCTATAACCTTCCATTATTTAAGAATGTCTTATATGTTGAAGGACTAAAACATAATTTGTTAAACATATCTCAAATATGCGATAATTACCATAGTGTTCGGTTTTCTAATCAAAGCTGTGAAATTCTAAACAACAAGGGTTCAGTAATATTAACTGGACGTAGAACTTCTGAAAACTGCTATATTGTTAGTGAATCCAGCTCATCTAATCAAACATGTTACATGGTCCATACAGATGAGACTGAATTATGGCACAAATGTCTTGGACATGTTCACTACTGAAACTTATTTAGATTGAGCAAAAAGGAACTTATAAGAGGTCTACCCAAACTTCAAAAGTTAGATAAGATATATGGTGAATGCCAGTTTGACAAACAAACATGGAACTCACACAAAAAGGTAAATTCTAATACCACATCAAGACCACTCAAACTTCTCTACTTGGATCTGATAGGACCCACTAAAACGGAGAGTCGAGGTGGCAAAAGGTATATCTTGGTAATAGTAGATGACTTTACTAGATATACATGGGTAGTCTTCTTAAGGGACAAATCAGAAACCCTTGAAGAAGTGAGAAAAGTTCTTAAAAGGATTCAAATTGAAAAAGGTTATCAAATCAGTAAGATTATAGTGATCATGGATCTGAATTTGAGAATAACGATTTTGAGAAGTTCTATAGCGACTAAGGAATATTACATGAATTTTCAGCGTCCAAAACTCCACAACAAAATGGGATAGTGGAAAGAAAAAATAGATTGCTACAAGAAATGACTAATGTCAGGTTGAATAGCATGAAGCTCTCTAAGAATATTTGGGCTGAAGCAATCAATACAGCTTACTATATTATTAATCGAGTTTACACTTTTCAGCGTCCAAAACTTCACAACAAAATGGGATAGTGGAAAGAAAAAATAGAGTGCTACAAGAAATGACTAATGTCAGGTTGAATAGCATGAAGCTCTCTAAGAATCTTTGGGCTGAAGCAATCAATACAGCTTACTATATTATTAATCGAGTTTACACTACTAAAGGTAATAATAAAACAGCTTATGAATTTGGTTCGATAAAAAGCCTATTGTCAAATACTTTCGAGTTTTTGACAGCAAGTGCTATATTTTACGAGATCGTGAAAATCTGAAAAAATTTGATACGAAAAGTGATGAAGGGATCTTTTTAGTACTCTTTAAATAGTTGTGCTTATAGGGTTCTGAACAAAAGGACCGGTGTGATTCAAGAGTCTATCAATGTGGTCATTGATGATCACTTAAACACACCAGTCTCAAGTTCAGATAATGATGAAGTTTTTGTAGTTGATAAACTTGATACTTCATCTAATCAGACTGATTCTGAACTATGGACTATTAAAGATCATCCAACTACTCAAATTCTTGGAAACCCTCTCACTGGTGTGCGTACTCGTAGACAACTTGAGGATATATGTAATTACGTATGTTTTACATCCTAGATAGAACCTTCTAATGTAAAAGAAGCTCTTGCTAATGAAAACTGAATTGTTGCGATGCAAGAAGAACTTAACCAATTCGTAAGAAATGATGTTTGGTATCTCGTACTTAGACCCAAAGATAAATACATCATTGGAACAAAATGGATTTTCAAAAATAAGTCTAATGAGCTTGGAAATATAATTAGGAACAAGGTTAGGCTAGTGGTACAAGGTTACACTTAAATTGAAGGCATTGATTTTGATGAAACCTTTACACCAGTAGCACATCTAGAATCAATCAGACTATTTATATCCATTGTATGTTTTAGAAAAATCAATATTTATCAAATGGTTGTGAAAAGTGCTTTCTTAAATGGTGATTTGCATGAGAAAGTCTACGTTGAACAACCAATGGGTTTTGAAGATCCCAAAAATGCTGATCATGTGTATCGCCTTAAAAAGGCACTTTACGGATTAATACAAGCTCCCAGGGCATTGTATGAGAAACTAACAAAGTTTCTGTTAAGCCATAATTTTCAAATGCGATCTGTTGATAAAACTCTGTTTGTTAAAAAACATAATAATCATATTTTAATGGTACGGATTTATGTTGATGATATCATTTATGGATCTACCTGTACTGACATGACTACTGAGTTTGCAGATTTGATGAAGTCACAGTTTGAAATGAGCATGGTTGGAGAAATGAATTATTTCTTAGGGTTGCAAGTAAAGCAACAACCTGATGGAATATTCATTTCTCAATCTAAATATGCCTTGAATTTAATTAAAAGATTTAGATTTGAGAATGGTAAGAACTTTGATACTCCTATGAGTACTACATTGAAACTCTCAAAAGATTCTAAAAGTACAAATGTTGATCCAAAATTATATTGGAGTATGATTGGTAGCCTATTATATTTAATTGCTAGTAGACCTGATATCGCACTAAGTGTTGGTATTTGCACCAGATATCAATCTAATCCAAAAGAATCGCATTTGATCGCTGTCAAGAAGATTATTCGATATGTCACAAGTACTGTGAATCTCGATCTCTGGTATCCACATGAGACTAGTGTTCAACTAGCTGGGTACTCGGATGCTGATTGGGATGGTAATCAAGATGATAGAAAATCAACCAGTGGTGGTTGCTTTTATATCAGAAACTGTTTAGTTTCTTGGTTTAGCAAGAAATAAAGTTCTATATCACTTTCAACAGCTAAAGCTGAATACATCGCAGCTGGTAATGCATGTACGCAGCTTGTTTGGATGAATCGAATGTTATGTGATTATGGAATTAAACAGGATCCTATGTTATTATACTATGATAAATCTAGTGCCATAAATATTTTAAAAAATCCTACTCAGCATTCTCATACTAAGCACATTGACATTAGATTTTATTATATCCGAGAGTTAGTAGAAGAAAAGGTTATATCTTTGGAATATATACCTACCGAGAATTTACGTGCTGATATTTTCACTAAACCTCTTGATAAAAGCAGATTTAACCAAATGAAATTTGATCTTGGCATGTGCATTTTAAGATGATAATTTATGCCTTTTTATATTATATTGTATATTCTTGCTAGTTTAGACTTTAATTTTTGTAATTAGTATTGAAAAATTGTGTAAAACTTTATGAAATACTACATTTTTGGTTTGTACTCGACCGATCGTGAATATACATGACTAGTCGTGGTACGACCGGTCGTGTACATCCACGACCAGTCGTGAATCACATGGATATCTTTTATTTGGGAAAAATCCATCATCTTCCTCCTTTTTATTTCATGCTTCAAGGGGCCGAACCTCGACTAGTCGAAGCCAACTTCCAAAATCTTCATGGTTAGTACTCCATTTTTATTTTATCTTATAGTTTTATGTTTAGATTACTTCCATTTCTCTCTAGAAGTTATTTATTTCAAAATTTCATTGTGATTTGGGGTTTTTCTTTTGAAAAATTTGATTTGAGAAAACCCACTTCGTAATCATTTTTAACTCTCTATTTCTTTAAAATCCTTGTTGCAAATGACTTCTAAGGGAAGAAAAATAACTTCTCGTGGTCCATCTTCCTCCAGATCAGCCACTATCTCTAAGCGTCATCTTAGAGGTCCCGAGATGATCCATCCCTTGTTTGGGACATCCGATTACGTAATGTTGTTTTTGAACATCTTGTTGATGTTAATCATACTGCTCCTTTTTATATCCTTCCTATGCTCTAAGCTGTAGGTTGAGATAATTTATTGCATTGGGGTGGGCCTGCATACTGGTCCATTATCCAATCCATATTTGCTTGCTTATGTGAATTTTCTATTGAAAATTAAATTAACGTTTAGAATTGCCACAAGAGAAGGACCATTTGACATTGATCGTCACTTGATTTAAGCTCTTATGGAAATTTCTGTGAATGATGAGGGAGTTCCCGTTCATACATTATCTGAAAAACCCTCACAGACTGAAAAACGCATGCTAACTAAGGATTTATGCAATCTGGATGTTCAATGGACATATAAAGGAAATGCGCTCTCCTCAAGATTTTTATTACCCAAATACAGAGTTCTTCATAGGATCTTTGTGTCGAATTTGTATCCTCAATTGGGTAATAAAACTTAGTAAACGGCTTTCATGATTCATGTTCTTCATAATATTGCCAGAGGTGCCAATATTTACTTGCCATCCTTGATTTGTCACTCTATCATTCAGTTTCTACTCCATCTTGGTCATAGTGATATCCCTTTTGGTTATTTGATGACTGTATTGGCTACGCATATGTTAGTTGACATGCTAGTTGGTGAAGCCCCTATCCATCATCTGATATTTAACAACTCTAATATCAATAAGATGAAGCTAAAATTTCTTCTTGGCCAAAGAGATGGTGTTGATATGGCTGAAGCTGAACATGAGGAAGAAGCTGGTGATCTTCCTCCTGATGATATTAACATGGATGATATTTTTGAATAAATTGAATCTGATTCTGCCAATGAACCAGATTATGAGCCTTCTGCTTTTGATGCTTGACTAAGTGCATTGGAGGAGAAAGTTGAGAATATAAATGTTAGGATGAAAATCATGTTTGTTGCCCATGATTTACAATTCAAGTATATGCACAAGTATCTTAGGCACTTGAATAAGGGCTTGCATAAACTTGATCCTTCCATCCCTGCTCCTTCATCTGGTTCAGATTAGTTCATTTTCTATTTGCTGGTCTGTAATAACTATTTTTCTATTATGTTCACTTGACTGGATTTGCTATTTTAGTTATTGTTGATTTAGCTCAGTTCTCACTTTATATAAGTTGTTTATGCAATGTTCTAAAACTCTTGTCTATTATCCTCTTCTTTATCTCCTTGATTTTTAGTCCTTACCAATCTGTTTTTGTGCTTCCTTTGTCATATTGTGACAAAAAGGGGGAGTATGATATATTTAATGCTAGATTGGTGCCATAAGGAGGGAGTAGCATTGCATTGCATTATGATAGTATGATTTACATTATGCTAGTATTATGCTAGTGCCACATTTGTCATATTTTTGAGATATATGTTACTCAGGGGGAGTATGTGCAGAGATAGACTGTATGAGCATGAGTCTGTATGAGCATGAGTGTATGAGTATGGATTGTATGTTGGTTAAAGATTGGTTTGCAGGTACATGAATGTGTGCTAGTTGATATCAACTGGTGCATGATTCTTTAATCAAATATTCGGTGTCATATCTTGGCTATGTGTTTTGTCACGAATTTGACAAAGGGAGAGATTGTAAGTGCTATAGTTTATAGCCCCTTGTTATTGTCAAATTTGTGATGACAAAGACACTACTTTGAAGCTTGTATATGTGATTCAAGAAGTGTTCAAGTTCAAGAAGCTTTCAAGATCTCAGAAGTGTTCAAATTCAAGAAGCTTTCAAGATCTCAAAAGTATTCAAATTCAAAGATCTTACGCTTTGTTATACTCAAAGGTCACTTGTCTTCAAGTTTCAATGTCCTTGCTTCACTATTAAGGTAAGACTGACCTTAGGTTGACCTTTAGAGTAGGATATTTTGGATACATAATCCATATATATTTTACACGTAAATTTTGTCTGTTCTAAGACTAGTCCTGAAACTTGTTCGACTAGTCCAAGAAATTTCACGACCAGTCCTAAGTTGTTAAGGATTTAAAATTTTTTTTGGTTACTCTATGACCAGTCCTGGTGACTGTTTGACCAATCGTAGGAACAATGTCGACTAGTTCTTCGACCAGTTATAGACCTTTGACTCTAAGTCTAGCAATGAAATTCATTGGTCTACAACTAGTCGTGTGGAACTTATGACAGGTCGAAGGTAACCTATGACCAGTCGTAGGGTGCCCACGAGTAGTCGCGAAACCGTCTGATCTTATCCCGCTCGAAATTTCAAATTTCTGTTGGTTCTAAGACCAGTCGTAGAGGTCTTAAGACTAGTCGAAGATGTGTTTCGCTCAGCTATAAATAGAGCACGAATCTCAGAATTAAACAGAAAATTCAAGCTAATTAATTCGGCCTTCTGAGAGATAAGATTGTGCTCCATTTTAAGCTAAGTGTACATTTTTTAATTCTCTTTCATTAGCTTTTTTAATTGATTTTGTTTCTTGTATTCCAATCTAATATGAAAAGTGGAATTGTTGTTTCCCTTTCTTTGGAATCAAAATCAATTAAAGCTAGCCCATTTTGATTTAATTTAAAATTAATTAGAACTAGAACCATTGTAATGTGAGTTTGGACATTGAACTTGGACATTTAATCATCTACTCTGACTTGGTTCTAAGGGGTTGCTACAACGAAGGAGAAAATCAGGTATTTTACAGTTTATTATAAATTCCTTTTTATTTTGGTTTCTTTTGGGATTTGCCAGAAAAATCTCATTGTATTGGTTATCTGAGGAGAGCTAGGAAAACTTAGAGTGGGGTTTTTTAAATTATGTAAGCCCACATAGAAAGACACAATGTAAGGTTTTTGGTGACCCTGTAAAAACCTAACTTGATAGTGAACGCTAATATTCCTTGTGTGAGGATATTAGGAGTGGAGTAGCATTGTGTGTGGCTGTTATTAAACAGTTGGTGAACACACAGGCAAACCACTATAATCCCTTGTGTCTCGTGGTTGAATGACTTATATTTCATATCTTTTATTATTCATTTGTGGGATGTATATGTGGATGTGAATGCTGTAATCATTATTTCAAGTATTGTGGGAATGTTGTAATAATCTAGAATTTACTTCTTGAAATTCCTTTTTCAGCATTCTTATTTGTTCTAGTAAGGTTGCCCTGTCATTTCTATGGTGCATGGTTGTCCTTAGAACAGTATATAATTAATTGCAATTTATTCTTCAGTACTGTTTGCATTTAATTTTCTTTTCCTCTTTGATTTGAGATTTGATACAAAGATTTTTCTATAAATAAGGTTGTCCTACCATAAACTCTGGTTTTTGGTGTAAGGTTGTCCTTAGAATAACATTTGTATCAACCTCTCAAGATCTGAATTTTGAGGTTGCTTTACATTCTTTACATTCCTACATTGGGATTGATTTACTTTAATTGTTGGTTATCGTATTTATTTAATTTCCGCTGTTACTAGTTTTATTTGGCATTGTCCTATTCACCCCCCCTCTAGGACATATAGCTAGGCCTTTTTAATACTCAGAATCAGTATCAATAACTGACATCGACAATTGACCTTGACAATGTGGACATTTAACCAACATTGTCCCCAAGGAATGGCCTTCATGGATCATAACATATAGTGGACCCATGACCTCACACAATGGCCAAATCTACAACACCATGGGCCTCACTCAAGAGTTTAATGTATGCCATGATGGGCCTCTCACATGGGGCTGACATACAGTACAATGAGCTCCGTTGCCTGGCCCTCAAATGCGTCACAATGGGCCTCATCACATAGGCCTCATATGCATCACATTGAGCCTTAAACACGGGTAGAATACACATCATAATAGGCTTCAAATACGAGCCGTATATACATCACATTGGGCCTCGAAAATCTGCCATAATAATTGGCCCCAATCGATAATCGGCCAATTGGCCATGTCAATCATAATTGGCAATCGGCCACGATAATCGTTTAACTGGTCACGACAATCTGAATCGACATTCGACCATGATAATCATAATTGGTAATCGGCCACGATAATCGACCTTGATCGATAATCGGTCAATCAACCACAACAATCATAATCGGTAATCAGTCATGACAATCAGAATCGGTAATCGGCCTCGATCGATAATCGGTCAATTGACCATAACAGTTATAATTAGTAATCGGCCACGATAATCAGAATTGGTAATTGGCCACGATAATCGTCCTCGATCAATAATCGATTAATCGACCTCGATCGATGTCACGCCCCAAACTCAAAAACCGGGATCACAAAATTCCCGATCGTCGAATTTGGGGCCGATAGCCTCCGTAGAACCCCATTCTCAGCTCCCAGTGCCCATTCGCTAAGTTTCGATCCTGGGATGCTACGAGGAGAATTTTCAACTTCGGTTTGATTCGTAATAAATATAACCAAGGCGTAACGCACAAAAAATAACTAAAAACTCTATTACATTTCCACTATGATAAAAAACTTTACAAGTACAATGAGCATAAAGGAAAATACAATGATGATGAACAAAAAGCTCCAAGATGATCTGCAAATCGCTCTTGCCTTAGTGCTGCTGTGCCCCAACATCACCTGCATGCAACGGTCATGCATAAGCTTATGAAAAGCTTAGAGGGTGGTGAAAGTGTGTGCGCAAGGTAGTAATATGATCATGCAATATCAGAGTAATGCGAAATATGCTGATGGGTCCATGAATACTATTGGCCGTACCAAGGCTATGCGATGTAAGGTATGAATGATGTCGGCTGTATAAAGGCCATGTTGTGTGAAGTGTAAATCAAGCATACAAATTCTCATCTAAGTCCACATATCAATACAGCTCGTATCTGAGATATCACCGGGGTCTAGTATAATCTAAATCAGATCACCGCCCCATCGCGCTCAATAAGGTAAGTGAAAGAGACCTCACTATGAAATAGTGGTGAAGACCGCTTGAGTTGAAGTAGGAATATGCCAATATGTCCTAGAGGGGGGTGAATAGGACTTTTTAAAGATTTATGAGTTATATTAAAAATCTTATCACTCTAATCCTAACAGGTATGCAATTTTCAGGATTACTCAAATGTAACTCTACTTGCTTCCAAGCCCAGTAAAGGATCCAATCATAAAACTATTCAATTTAATAAACATGAGGCAGTTATAGTCTATGATGGATGACTGTGTGTGTGAAGTGTGAGCAGATATGAATGCAATTAATATAATCACACAAATGTTACAAGCACAAGAATCAATCACAGATACAGTCATTTTTATAGTGGTTCGACTACTTGTCTACTCTACTCTCGGCTACCACAATCAACCCTTGAGTGTACCGAATTTCACTAAGGAGGTTTCACATGGTTCACCTCAAACCTAAGGTTTGAAATCAGGTTCACCTTTAACCTTTACAACCTACACAGAGGCTGACTGTTTATGCTCTCACGAGCAAGGGTCAACATATTACACCCGATTTAGGTACACTGGCCAAGGATCTTACCCTAAGACCCTAACAGAGGTTTTACATGGTTACCTCATAACCCAGAGTTTTACTGGTTCACTCCTAACCAGATGTTTATGCCCACACAGAGTAAGAGTTCACACAACGCACCCACATGTACACTCCCACCGGAGGCCTCCTTTGAGGACTTCAAAGGGTGAGCAACACCTATGACTCAATCCTAGAAAGGAATGATCACAAGTGTCCTCTGGACTCTAAGTACTTACAGATAAGTTGATGAGTCCCTTTTAGCATAGTGACGAAGATCTCCTTCTTATTGATGAAGAGTCTTCAGCTCCCTTGATCTGCAACACAAAAGATGTACCAATACTAGGCTTAAGGTCGGGTCAAGGTTATGATGGAATTCCACTCTCTAAAGATTTTCCTATTAGGAAGATAGAGTGATTTCAATCATCTATGCATTTAAGGCATCCCAGCTTAATGATTTACCATTAAGGTAGTAGCTGGAGGATGCTTGAATGCGGAAGTTCATTTCCCAATCCACTCTATTGAATATCAATGATGAGGGTGGATTGGAGGATGAACTCTCTGAGAGAAAGGGCTTAAGATAAATGATATGAAGTTTAAAACACTCATAAGCACTCTCTTCTTTCTCTACCAATAATAAAGACTAACCTCTCTATATATAGGCAAAAGGTTCCAACGGATATAAAACGGTCACATTCATGACAAAGTTCGATATGATCGAGAAAGAATCGATATGATCGAGCGTATACTCTCGATTGTATCGATGATCCGCTCGATGGTACAAACTTCATGTCATTCACTTTTGAAACCTTTTACCGGCTGGTCGATGGAATCGAGACACACATCAATGTTATTGGATTTTAAACTCTGATTCCATCGATAGATGGATCGATCTATCAACAGGTGAAAATAAAAGAGACAAGCCTTGAAGAATTTCAGGTTCTAAAGATATGATCGGGGAACAGCCGATGTCATCGAAATTTGAATGTCGATGATATCGAGACTTTGTCGATAGGATCGATAAATCATATAGATTTACCTATAAGCACGCTGGTCAGTTTGTGCCAGATTCGATCTAATCGACCAGGACTTGATGATAGCGACATTAGAATATCGATTTCCTCGAATGGCCACCGATCAATGTTTTAAAACACCCTAAAATTTATGCTGGAGAAAATACGCGCCTACTATCGATATGATCGAATGACTACCGATATGATCGATATTTGAGTTCAGATTGAATCAGACAGTCATCGATATATTGAAGCTTATAGTAGTTTTCTTTAGAAAAATAGGGGTGCCGAAAAAATGTCTGTTGATATTATCGATCCACTTTCGATGGGATCGATATTCGAATATCGATGATATCGATTGAGATTCCGATATATCGATAAATCGTCCAGATGAATGTTTAATTGATGGACGCTTTTTGTCCTCACTCGATTGTATCAATTGATATGCTGAGGACATTGACAGAGCAGGTCGATCATATCGAAAGGGAAATCGATATAATCGACAGGGTAAGAAAAACTTGAAGATTTTCCTATTTAGTAAAAAGTTTTCTTACACTAAAATTCTAAGGTGTTCTACTTAGTTTTAAGGATTTTAATCACCTGG
The DNA here is from genome assembly GCA_037074715.1 of Magnolia kwangsiensis. NCBI lineage: Eukaryota > Viridiplantae > Streptophyta > Magnoliopsida > Magnoliales > Magnoliaceae > Magnolia > Magnolia kwangsiensis. The sequence continues at coordinate 73,733,918 of CM073584.1, forward strand.
TGTTTTGGGACATGGGATGTGAGGCTATGATTTACCTGTGGCGAGGTTCCACACATCCAGTTGAGGCAGACACTTGAATTGATCTTCCTGTTAGGCGCTGTTGTCCGACTGACTCAACTTCCACCGTAATTGATAAACCAGGGCACTTGTAGGTGCACTTTCATACTATTTGTCTGTTAATATCGGGTTCGACTCGTCGATAGCGGACCCATTCCTTGAGCTAGTCAAACTCAGCCTAGCTTTGCCTCATACTCTCAGGCGGGTAAGGCCGCACCTCCTTCCAACTGACCACGACACAGTGAAAAGTGCGACCGTCTGATAATCGGCACTCGACGCTCCTGTACTCACTCAGTCTAGACGTTGGAGCAACCTCTTGGTACCATAAGGGTTTAGGGAATTTCACCCAGGGATATCTATAGTACCCCATGTAGAATAAGATTTTTGGTATCTAATCCTGCCAACCATGATACGCCTGTGGAGGCTACGACCCTGATTTTGTTAGGGCGTACGGTAACTATGACACACAATGCGAATGCATGAATCACATTATCCAGTTATGCAGAAATTCTGCACGTATTGTGCACTCATGTAGGGCAACACCGCCTACCCGGGAGCCCTTAAACAATCTGCTCGAAGGCATATGCTATGATCAGTCACTTCTCATATCAAGCATACATATGATGTATATGATCATGAGTTATGGAACTATACTACACATGTTATAAAGTAATGCACTATACTTACAATGCAGATGGCCTAGAAGGCCTACATACAACAAGTATGGGCCTATCAATGGGCCCTAGGGAGAGTTATAATGTGGACATTTAACCAACATTATACTTACAATATGGACGTCAAACCAACATTGCTCTCAAGGCATAGCCCGTCGTAAACATCATTACATAATCTATGTTGGGATCACACATTGCAATGGACCTTAGGTACATCCCATTGGGCCTTAAATACATCAAATGAGCCATATCATATGGGCCTTATATTCATCAAGTGGGCCACATCAATGGGCCACACTAATGGGCCTTATGTACATTGCAATGGGCCATAACCCGTGGGCCTTAGAGTGCACCAAAATGGGCCTCGTAACATGGGCCTTTTATATATCAAAGTGGGCTGATCGAATGGGCCGAGTCAAATGAGGCTTCGAATCAATTGGGCCGAGTCAAATGGCCGATTCAAATGGGCCAATCAAATGGATCACCATAGGCCTCATATACAACAAATGGGCCACAACTTGGGCCTCGTAAGCACCAAATAGGCCATGAATCTGGGCCTAACAATACAAACAGGTGGGCCCTACCCATGGACCAGAATGCATCATGATGGACCTCATGGATGGGCCATACCCATGGTCCTCAAGTGGCTTGGACCATACCAAAATTATTTCAATAATTGTAGGTGTAACATGTGTATCTTTGTATACTATAAATCCATGGGGCCCATGGCCCATCAATGAGGACCACCGCTGCCCAAACTTTATTCATATACACCAACCCTATCTCAAAAATTTTCTAGGTACATTAGCACCATCCATACATTGCCCAAGTGCGTCAACACCTTTCATACATTGCCCCAGGTGCGTCAGCACCATCCCTACATTGTCTAGGTGCGGGTCCCACCATCAGGATGACTGGGGTATTCATACATCTCACGTGGGACCCATGGAACTGCTGACGTCAGTCTAGCAGGGTGATTCCCACCATCAGAATAGTGGGAGGTATATATACATCACGTGGGACCCAAGGAACTTACTGACGTCAGTCCAGCAGTGGGTCCCACCATCATAAATGGTTGGACGGCATAGATAATACCCATGCATCTGACTGGGATCCACCGTCCATGATGTGGACAGTGGATACAACACATCATCAAGAGGATTGCAGAGTGGTGGCCCACCATATATGCTGCATACAGCAGCTGGGATCGGTGTACACCAGCCAATCACTATCAAGCAGTGGGTCCTACGTGGTGTGGCCCCTTCACATATACAAAACATGCAAGTGTATATTTGTATACTATATATATATAAAATATATGATACCAAACCCATAACCCGGATAGGAATGTCGAGCGTCCAGATGGACGGCTGGACACAACACATACATCAGGTGGCCTGCCACCCCAGCTCTGCTCGATGGACGGTTGGATCAAAGGCACATCTCTAGTGGGCCCCACCCTCACCTGTATCCCACATGTGGGGTGGGTCCTTCGCCAACGGATGGACGACTTATAAAACATAAATATCATGGTAGGGCCCAACACTAGCCACCTTGCTGTGGTAAGATGGATGGATGGTTTGGATAAGACCCATACACCACGGTGTGGCCCATCTGGACGGATGGAGGGAGTGGATGGGTCCCACGGGCCCTTCGGTTAGTCCACACTCACGTTAGTACACTCATGTCCGTACACACTCCATGTTAGCCACCTCCACAAGAATCAATACCAAGACCTCCGGTGTTGGAACGAGGTATTTTTCACTCGGTTTGCTACCTGAGCTAGGGAGCTGGGTGGGCCCACGTCAGATCACACTTCACAGGCAGCCACTCCCACTATTAGCCACGTCAAGGTGGGCCCCCTATGGATGGTTGGGATGGAATATAAACATCATGGTGTGTCCCACATTGATGGGGTCCATCGGTAGATGGCAAGGATGCAAACATCATGGTGGGCCACACATCTCATTGTCATCAACACCATAACAAAAGAAATGAGAAATAAAAATGGAAAGAAGAGAGATTGGACGGTGATGGAGTGTAACACCCTAAAAATCGGGGGTCGTGTAGAAACCCAACTTCCGAGTTCCAGACCATCACTTATGCAACAAATATGATTATGATTCAATGTTGTCTGAGTTGAAGCATTCACATGAGTAAGATTATACCAAAACTGTAATTCATACTCCAGATCTAGTGATAAAACGCAAGCGAAAGACTGAAAAATATATATATCACTGAATGAAAATAAAATAATCTCAAACTGTCTCCAAAGTATGTATACATCACTAAGTCTCAAATACATGTCATAAACCAAGAAATAAATGTCAAGTGATAGTCCACTAGCATGTCTTGCCGATCCAGGCCACCTACGCAAAACCGTCGGAGAACTGCATATACGAGAACTCATCCTAATCCTCGTAGTAATCCGGTTCTGCGTCCTGAATCACCTCATCACCTGCATCTAAAACAGGGTCTGGTGGTGTTGCAAATACCGTCCCGTAACGTGGGAGTGAGTGATCAACTCAGTGGAATAATAGAGCAAAGATTAGCATGTTCTCAAATTAATCATGCATTAATAGTAAAGCAAACAATCAACCATCCCTAGGTACTATTGTTAATGAAAGCATGAAATGACATGATGGATGCCCTCACCGACATACTCCCTCATACGGCACCATCTTACGCCCGTGACATGCTTGTGTTCCTCAGTGCTCCACATCTTCCAGGCACATGCAATGCGATATGGATAATGATTACCGAGTTGTTATTAGTCCTTTCATTTAGCAGTATTGAGAAACTAAGGTACTTCCCTTATATCAATCCCAACACAGATCCTGTCTAGGGTCGTCACTCCTAGAAATCTCATACGATGTTGTATTTGTAGGTCGCTGCAAGGGCTGTTAGGGCTGTTGCTCGCACTCGTTGCACCACTCCCCCATCACCTTATCGATACAGGCCTAATGTACTCTCGTCGCTACGGAAGGGTCGTCGCCTCCCGTAGGCTCAGAATACGCTCGTGGTCACTACAAAGGGCTCATCACCAATCAGAGCAGGCTGACAACTCGAACGTAGTATCCCATACCACCACAATCGGCTCACGAGTCATAGGTGCTCACTGGTCAATACGGAGAGGTTTGTGGCCCCAACGTAGGCCGACAGCTCGACCACGGTGTCCCATACCACCATGCCCGGCTCATGAGTCTTTATGGATCAGGGTACCAGGGTTAACAGGGTTTCCAATGGTAAGTTCAGTACCCTAGGTTCAAGCAGTTATGGCTCATACAGGGTGAACATACAATGGCTAGTCGGGTTATTTGACGGGCTCGACTAGTACGATCGCATCTCAAGTCGAACGACATGAAGTGCATGAAACACTTCGTGTGGCCTAACCACTGCCGCCAACTCAAAACACGACTCCCGTTCATCGACGCGTCCCTCTTGGAAAATAGAAGCCAACCACGAATTCAATCCATTACCGACTGCCTGGACTAACGTATAGCCTCAAACACTTGAATATCAACATCAGTAATCATATGAGAGTAACAGAAATGAAATACAACAATGTAAGCATGTTGACACATGTTATAACATACAACTTAAGCAAATCATCCAACACATGCATTTCATGTATATAATGAAATCAATACATATAGGCAACATGATGGAAATCATTTACATCAGCATATTACTTAAGAATTCAATCTCAAAACTCATTCACAACACCATCTACTCAATACATACTAATACAAACATTTATACAAACACTTAGCCTACACACTTTAGTCTACATAGCGTATGTTGACTCAAAGTGCGCATTTGGGCGAATCTCTTCGCTAAACAGATCATGCACGCATTCCTAATATCCTAACATGACAAATAACCATGGAAAACATTTCAGCAAAATGTGGATGTAAACAATATTTCCTACAAATGACTAAAATGCCCTAAATCTCATATTTTCCATATGTTTACGAAACGGAAAACGGATAGCATGTTCTACATGTCAAACGGTGTTGCCGTCGATAATCTACTATTAAACGACATTGAAAGCTTTGAAATCAATCAATCAAAGCGTCTAAAATCCTCACCTTTTGCCCTAGATGCGTATCAGTTCGAATAGGATGTATACGCTTCGTTACCGGCGTAAATGCGACCTAATGCATAAGATACATAAGCTATTTCGATAATGAATCGAAGAAATCCCTAAAACAACAAGTGGTTAGGATTTTCTTACCTAAGAGTGCGTTGGAAATTATCGAAAAAGTGATTGGGATGCGGTGCTTCGATATGAGAAAAAGCTGGTGCAAGTAGAGGGAAATCTCTCCCACAAGTCTCTCACTTTCTCTCACTTTCTCTCTCTCTCTATCTAGGGTTTGTTGCAAATTCAGATGGGAGGGTTGTGAGAGGGTTTAAAGCCCTTACATAGGATAAAACATAACCTAAATAGACTTGGGAACAAAGTATACTTGGGTTATAGCCAAATCGGGGCTGTTTCGATCCAAAAGAGCGTTTCGGGAGGTCCCCTGGCCGAACGCGATCAGACTTAAGCTCATGATTACTGGATGTTGTCCACACCAAGTTTTCAGTCTAGTAGAGTTTGCAGATCACACGTGGCGGTCTAGTTTCAGTTCAGCGGTCGTCGTACATAAATCAGGTCTACAAGTCTCATGATATGAAAGAGAAATTTTTTCTGATCCGAGGGTGAAATTTGGCTGAATTCTGACGGTCAGAACGCTTAACAATAACACGCAAAGACTCGTGCCAGATTTGAATTAAAATTTTAAATCTTTACCCATTTCTCACTCTCTTCACTCCAGGCTCAATGAAATAGCCTCAGAGCATCGGTTGGGCTTGATTTTTGAAATGATTGTCAAGTCCACCTAAGCGGTCATAACCATCTAAGATTGTAGACATCGGACTTTTGACGCGCGGTCTAGATCTAATGAAAAGTTTCAAAGGGTTCCTGAGAATAAATGGGTTTAGAGTTTGATCCAAGATTTCAGGGTATTATACCGTCATTGATTCTACAAGTTTTGGGTCTTGCAGAATGTATTTAAAGCGATCGATGCTAATTTCACAGCTAATCTGGCGTAGCGCTAGTTAACTTACGTTTATTTTCTAAAGGAATTAATCCTACGTGATTTCTGTTCGAGTTGGTACTCGAGTCTCTGTACGGATTTTTTTGAGGCATTACATGGAGGGACCCCGCACTATGGGCCCTCCATGAAAACTAAACATATATACATAAAAAAAATAAATGGGTCCCACCACAAGTGGGTCTTCTAATAGGAAATCAATGGTGGATCACCCACCTTGGATATTTTCTTCTTGGCTCCAATGGTTTCTTTGCTCCTTAGCTTCAATCCTAACAGAGGAGATGAGGTTTGGATGGTTGAGATGGAAGATGAAAGGGTAGGAAAGGTGGGCCACACTTGTAGCTTGGAAGAGATGGGGAGAGGCTTGGACGTATGGAGTATTCTCTCTTACTTGGGAATGAGTTTAAAAATGAGAGAGAGGATTGTAAAGAAAGATGAGTGATGGGTGATGGATGTGTTGATGTGGTGGGTGATGGGTGTGTAAGAGATTTTTGACTTTTGTGGCAAATGTTGTAAGAAAAGTATGGGCTTTGTAAGAACTTTTTAACTTTTGGGGCTTGTTTGGGAAAGGGTGAAAGGTGATGTGTCCTTGACATGTTGAGATTGATGGATTGATGTGACAAGTCGTAAAGCTTCTCTTGGGTTTTGCAACGCGCGGCGTTTTCCTCGCACCGAACGTTGGCCCACATCTCCTGACCAGGGTATCGCCTAGGCGCGTGAGTCGCGGCATTGGAACCGCGGCAATGGCGCGGTTGCTATGGTAAAGGTCTTGGCTTGAGTTGACTCAGGTTAACGACGTGTGACTCAAGGTCACGCGTAAATATCAGTTAAGGGTCGAAGGTTGCCGAAATTCAACCGGAAAGACCGCGGAAATCTACGAAATGATACGGTCTAGGATACGGGGCTTACGATCTATAATCGGTTAATTGCCCGCAATAATCATAATCTGTAATCAGCCACAACAATCAGAATCGGTAATCAGCCACGGCAATCGGCACCGATGATTAACATGTAAACAAAGCAGGGTCCTTAGAGGAACAACCGATTAACCATAATATAAGGATCAACCCTTGAATGGGGTTATATCAAATTCGATAGCTCGAAACCATCCATTTATGGCGAAAGAGGGCCCACTAATCTGGGTTAACACACAAGAGAATTAAGAGAATGGGCCTTAACAATCGGCCTTGTCAATCAGAATCGAAACTGGCCTCGACAATCTGACTCGGCCTCGACAATCGAAATCAGCGAGAATGGACCTAATAAGGCCTAAGAGAAGGTCACATTGTGGACATTCAACCATTATTGCCCATCAATGTGGACATTTAACCAACATCGCTCCCAAGCAGTGGCCCACATAGAGCTAAACATAAATTGGGCCTATGGCCTCATACAAAGGCCTAATATACAACACAATGGGCCTTACTTAAGGGCCACATATACACAAAGGTGGGCCCTACACATGGGCCTCAGATACATCATACGGGCCACAACCCATGGGCCTTGAATACGACAAGTGGGCCACAACAATGGGCTGCATCAATGGGCCTCATATACACAACATGTGGGCCCCGCGCCATCAAAATGGGTAGACAACAAAGATATGAAATACATACATAGGGGTGAGCCCCACCATCCAGTGTGGATATACAATACATTCATCATGGTGGAGCCACGTCAATCATGTAATGGACAATATGAATATACAACATGTTTTCAAAGTGGGCCCCACCCAACAAATGGATAGTAGGCATGGATGAAATGCATACATCATGAAGTGGTTCATGCAACACATATCAAGGAGAGCCCCACCCAGTAAAACGTCCAGATGGACGGTTGGGTGGAATACATGCATCAGATGGCCCACGGAACTTGCGGACGTCACTACAGGTGGGACCCATGCATCAGGATGGCATGGATGAAATACATATATTAAAGGTGGGTTCACACGTGACCACCCCACACGACGTGGGTAAAACACATGAATCATGGTGGGATCCACGTCCCCTTACTAGACGGACGGAGTGGATAAGACATCATGGTGGGCTTACACCACAAATGGACAGATGGTGTGAATATATTACATACATCACGGTAGAATCCATAATCTAGACGGCCCATCAAGGTAGGCCCCACATGACACAAACAACATGGGGGGTTCCACACGTGTGTGGGGCCACGCTGCAGGGCAGCATGAATGAAATAAAAATATCATGGTGGTGTCCCACATAACCTGTCCTAATGGACGGTGTGAAAACAACACATTATCAAGGTAGGGCCCACCATAACATTATTTTCCACCCAATCTGATCGTAAGAAAACAAATATCATATTGACCCGAGGCTTCTGTGCGCCTAAGAGAGTTTCAAGGGTAGCCATTCAACCCCCACTATTTACTGTAGTGTGGTCCACCTGATACCTAGATCTGCCTCATTTTTTTATATTCTTAAGCCTTAAAGCGAGCTCACCAAATGAATGGACGGATTGGATGGACCACGTCCATCATGGTGGGGCTACTGGAGATGGCTGGACGGTATGGATATACCTCATACATCATGGTGGGGTCCCCACAGCCCGTCTAAATGGATAGCATGGAATACAAAGCATACATCCCGATAGTGGCCCATGCAGCAAAACATGTGGATGGCTTGGGGATCACATACATCAAATGGGACCCACAGAACTGCCGATGCCATGCAGTGGGACCCACAGAACTTGGTGGCATCAGTGGACGGCTAGGATGAAACACACACTTCATGGAGGTCCACGTGATTGGACAACATAGATAAAACACATATCAACACCACCGTCCAACACCTGCTGGACGGTGTTGAAACACATACATTCAAGGTGGGTCCCACCGTCCCAATCTAGTGGACGGTGTGGATGAGACCCATACATCAACGGTGGGTCACCCTAATCAAAATGATGGACGGTCTGGATAATACCCCTACATCTGGTGAGTACCACGGAACTTGCTGACATCATGGGTAGTGGCCGTCCAACAGATGGACGACCCAGATATAGAATACATACATGAGGTGGGTCCACGTGGCGGGGGACCCACCATCACTACCTATATATATATATATATATTTATAATAATATTAATAATAATATCATCCACCTCCAGCATCCAGATGGACCGCTAGATAGAACACATACATCAGAGGCCCGCCGTCCCAGCTCTGCTGGATGGATGGTAGGATATGAAACACATTCATCTGGTGGGCCCATCCCACACGTGCACACGTGTGGGTTGGGTCCCACACAAATGGATAGACAGTGGAATATAATACGTACCACACGATGGGACCCACTTTTTGATGACGTTAATATAGTCATCTATATTTGCTGGTGCGAGGTATACCGGCCAATCCACATCCCACGTTACCAAGGTGGGTCCACACGTGTGGGACCAACCTTCCGACCAAGCTGATATTTGTTGTATCCCTTCGTCCATGCCGACTCAAAAATGGACAGCAAGGTGGTCCGGTTGGACATGGCAGCGAGGTGGGCTCCGCTTTAGACAGTGATATGGTCAATTAAATGTATGTCGTGGATTAATTCACGCATCATTAAGGTGGGCCATGGAATATGTGTGTGTGTGTGTGTGTGTGTGAGAGAGAGAGAGAGAGAGAGAGAGAGAGAGAGAGAGAGAGAGAGAGAGAGAGAGAGAGAGAGAGAGAGAGAGAGGATGGTGATGGAGGGACCCCGCCACTATGGGTCCTCCATTTCTTACAACACGAATATCAAGATGGGTTCCACCACAAGTGGGCCCTTAAATCATAAAATCACAACATAAAATCACCCACCTTTGATCTCCTATTCCTTCTTCCACCAACGTGATCTAGAGCTCTAAAGGATGAACTTTCGCGGCTGAGATTATTTTTAGAGGGTGGGGATGAGAGATAGGAAGTGGGCCACACATAGCCTCTCATGGAGTTTTGCTTGGACGTGGGTTACTCCCATGGGAGTTTCTTAGAACAATGAGAGAGAAAATGGGAGAGAAAGAAGTGGTGAGGTGGAGTGATGGGATGAGAGGGTGGTGAGTGATGTAAGGGGGGTACTTTGCTGTAAGAGAAGTTAACTTTTGGGGAGGGTAGTTGTACTTGAGGATGGGTGTGAGTGATGGGAGTGATGTGACCGATGTGATGTGTCGTAGAGATTTTCTTGATATTTACAAAGGGAGACGTTTTTCTCGAACTGAGAGTGGGCACACATCTCCTAGCCCGAGTATCACCTTAGCGCGCGAGACAGGCATTGGAACCGCAGCGACAGCGCGGTCCTAATGGTACAAGTCTTGGGTCGAGCAGACTCTAGAATACGGGACGCATCTTAGGATCGCGTAAAAATGCCGATAATAGATCGCGGGTTGCCAGAATTCTACCGAGATGATTGCGGAAGCCTACGAAACAGTACGGGCTAAGATACAGGTCTTACAATGGACTTTTAAATTCTAGTCCATGAAACTTAGGGAGGAGTTGAATTGCCCCTGGTTAAATATCCACAATTCTTACATTCAATGGGAATATCATGCGGGAAGGTGTGCTCACCCCTGCCGATTGTAAATAATCTCATAGAATACGAGGAAGGGGTGCATTATGCACCTCGTTTTCATCTTGAACTTCCTCAATAGGTAGTTGAGGTTGATTTGTAGCCATTACTTCTACTAACTCAGAGGATCTCAGGTAGTGTATAATTTGGTGATGGATATGCAACTGTTGATGATCTCAGGTGGTAGATATTGTCCCCCATTTATTACCTGGTTTTATTATCATAATAATGCTTAATGTTTTATTTTAATCAAGTTTATATTGCAAGGAGAATTTAAGAGCTCGGATTGAAAAGGATGCTAAAAGCGTGAATTTAACGCTCAAGAATCGCCAAGGCCAAGGATGAATTTTTTGAGACTAAGAATGAAGAATTCACATGCTAAAGATTCAGGAAAACTACGTTTGAAGAATTGAAATGAAGAAAAGGAACCCTAAAAATTTATCTGTTTCGACTAGTATAGGCCCTCTTTCGACCTGTCTAAGGCTCCAGCTCAACTAGTCGAAGATTCCTTAACTTGAACTCTAACAACATTAACTTTTAATTTCACAAGATCCTTGATCGGTTGAAGATTTTCCTCGACTCGTCTAAAGTTGTGCAGTGTTTCAAACAAGAAACAAATGCATTCGATTTGGGATATTATCTTATTCAAACATAATAAAAAGAGTGTATCAAGTACAATCATCATATTTTATTAATACTGAGTTCATTTACATCCTCAAACATCCCTTGATTCTTAGATAGATTATTTAGAATGTAAAAATTGACAATGTTCAAATATCCAAATCAAATATCAAATCTGGTAGCATTTCGACTCGCGATTTGATCATCTCTTTAAAAGGAATATGACGTAGATCTCTTATACTGATTTCTCTTCTTGAAGCTTGGATAGAAGACATCTGGAGGCTTAGCCATTTCAGCAGCATATTAACTTCTTAGCTTTACAGTTTGTAAGGCAATCTGGTTACACGTAACTGCGCAAACCACCGACGCTTCTTCACTCCTACCTTCGATCTTCTTCCTTGCTCTACTTCTTCTCCAAAATCTTTGATCCTTCCAAGTGAAAGGGGAGGGGGTATTTATAGGCCTTCGCATGTGTGACACCTTGATCTTGGTGACATGGGACCCACCTTTCAATGTTTCAAATTGATTACAAAGAATCAGTCCTGCAGTCAGTTGAGAGAACCCGCGCAACTGGTATTTCAGTTGCCCGGTCTTGTGCAATGGATATCGTTTGTGCGGACCTGCGCAAACCACCTTAAACTCATCTCGTTCTTCTTCTTTTTCTATTTTCTTTCCACTTTTCAATCTTCTTTTGCTTGAATCCTTTCCTCATTTTTATGCCTCAACAGATGCCCCCTTGATCCTTTCTTTGTTTCCCCAAAATCAAAGAGAAAGAAAAGGGATCAACTCCTTCACTATGAAAGGGTTTGCGCAGCTCCGTGTAACTGAGACTCGATACCATACTTGACCCCTTGGAGTATAAATACCCTAATCCTTCAGTTACTCTCCACACACTTGCACTGTAGCGAACCTCTGCTCATTTACGATTTTTCTACATAACGAACTTCGCTTGCACGAACCCACGCAACAACTATCTGTTCGTGTAAAGCCTTTTGGCCTTTGCATTGACTCGTGCAACTGACTTTGATTGTGCGAGTCCGCACAACCAGGACTTAGGAAAAATTTTAGTTTTCTTGAACTTCTTCCTCAAGTTTCTTCAAATACTTAACCCCTCTTTTTTCCTCATGGCTCGTATTAAACGAACCTATCGCGCTATAGACCCTCATATCGACCAACCTTTTCACTCGAATTTGCCAGACCCATCTTCCTTCTTCCCTTCTCCTTCAGACCAGCTGCTAGCAAAATGTACTAAACCACCACCCGTAATCCTTCGTACTTCAAAGAACCCATACTACCAACATATAACTTCACCGAACGCTTTTGCTCCTTACTCTCTCCTATTTGTCAGGCAATTCTGATGGGAGATTTAGAATGACCTCCGAAATAAGGTCGAGAATATGACTGGGATGAGTGGTTGAAAACAACCGTACACATTCACACAGACAGCAACAGACCCCCTGTTCGAGAAGACAGTTTGCCTACTTCTCGTTCAAAGAAGACTCGTCGAAACAAGGCGAAGGAGTTCGAGGAGAAGATTAAGGATCATAACAAGAAGAAGCTCCAGAACTCATGGGAATCAGTTCGAGTTATTGAGGGCATCATGAAGTTCGATAATCCTCATTTAAAGGGTATGATGTGATTCCCATCAACCTTCATCGACACCAATCTATGCTTGACTGTGAGCAGAGGGATTATATAGATGGAGAAAAGTTGATGTACACTTCCTCGTGGTCAACAAGAGAACTGTGCATCCTTGAGGGGATATTGCAAGCGCATAAGTTGTAACAAAGTATCAGTGTAGTCCACCCCATGATTTTTCTTACCCCTTTTCATAGTCCTCACAACTTATTCCTCACCTATTTCTATGAAACCATCAAGCAATGCTTCAAAGAACGCGATCAAATTTGGGGACCTGAAGGATTTTGAACAAGGGGTCTTTTAACTTCGTGACATTATTATTCAGACTGGACAGAAGCCTTCTTGTAGAAGCATGCGGGCATGCTTGCTAAGATCGGCTTGTACGATGCTATAGAAGTTACATCTCAGTACTTCTATAAGGAACCAACTGTGATAAAGGGCTTCCTTGAGTACTGGTCTCCCACCACCAAGTGTTTCCACCTGCTAGTAGGGTAAATGAGTATCACACTTTGGGATCTCCATCGAATAGCAGGCCTTCCATTGATGGGCAAATTTTACGTTGAATTCATCCCATCTAACAAAGAACTGGCCTTCATTTCTTCTCTTGATCGCAAGCCTTCCATCTCCGAAACCACTATTGAACTCTTTAGAGAGATGGAAAAATTTCCAAACATCCATAAGCTTTCTCCTCTACAGTGGCCCATGCATTTTGCTAGGGCCCTCATGTATTTTTCAGTTTAGGAATTAACTTTCCTTTTTCTTTCTTCTCTTTTTATGATACATTTCCTCACACCAATCTTTTACCTTTCCCTGCAGATTCCGTGATTATCGGTCTAGAGAACTAATGAAGCTTCACAACAATATTAAGGAAAGAGCGGAGTACAGCTTATTCAGGGAGCTCGCGGCCTACTTAGCATATTGGCTGAGCATCGTGGTACTTTTAAGTTTAAAATGGGTGCCATTCGCCCTACAGTCTTTGTCATTGCCGGCGCTTTGGCAGAAGGACACAAGTATTCTCTCACACCTCTAGTGTTGTGTTCTATTTATAAAGCCCTTGGAGAAGTAGCCACCCATGTCAAGAATCCTACCATCGGAGCTTCCTCGACACACACTCCATTGCATTATTTCACTGGCTGGCCGGGAGTCTACTTTCCTTAGACTTTTGAAGCGCCGGAGAAGGCATATGTTCGTCCTGAACACCTTCCACTCTGGTTCTTCCAACAAAGGGCTATGGCTAAATGATCATACAATTGGGTAGCCAAAAAAACCGAGATACTGATCAAGTGGACTTCTTTCAATTTCGTCTCCATTGCTATATCAAAGATACTGACATGGTGGACCAGGCAACTCTCACTGTAGCATAAAGAGCTTTTTTCCTCTCTATACGCTCATGTAGCCTACCACTTCGAGAAGGAACGAAGTTTTGGTGAGAGCCTTATTATCCCAATTGGTTTGCATGCCAATTTGGCTATGACCAAGCCATTACAGAAGACTGCGGATTGGTTACCAAAAGAATGCATTGCTATGGAACTGGTCCTATCAATTGGGCCATGATATGGAAACAGCTGCTTGGTGGTTGCATTGATTCTTTCTTTATAATCTCCGGTTGTGACCGCACAGTTCATACTTCTTATAGCTGGATGCAGTGGTGGGATAACCAGTCATTCTTAGTCAATAATTGTTTACCAGTGGATTCACCCCTCTGGCTTCACTTGCCCAGGCTAAGGGGTAGAAAAGTTGAAGATGGAATCGACTACATACTAGAGAAGAGCCATGCACCTTTTCATGGTGAAATTTGTAGAAAAATATCACTAGAAGACCCAATCCGTGAAAAGAAACCTATCAATACTTTGGATGGCTGGATTGCTCACGGACTCTTGACAGAATTCGAGTAAGTCCCTTGTGACTTCGGTGGTTGGGTCACAGATGATGTCAAAGGAACATCTTCTCCTATTTCGACAGAAACTGCTGTAACCCAGGATGAGCCATCTCCTCTTCCACAACCTACTCCTCTTGATTCATCATCTCCTATGACTAGGTCTCGAGTGCGCTTGGAAACATCACCATTTGTTCCTCGGGAAGGAGGCAGATAGGCCTTTACATCCCTTCCAGTCACAGCTGACAGAGAGTCTCAACTAGAAAGCAGTCGAGCTACTTCTTTTAAAGGAAAACAAGTCATGATTAAAGAGGTAGATGAAGAAAACTTAGGGGATGAAATTTCGACTTCTTCGTCGACAGGTGTTGCTTCTATTGAATACGAAGATGATGAGGACGATGAAAGTGGTGAAGATGAGGATGATAATCTCGAAGAAGGAGAAGTTGATATAGGTGGAGATGAGGATGTTGTTGTAGAAAATGCTAACAAAGAACATCCTATTGTAGATTCTGAAATTCTTCCTGGAACCAATATTCCTGTAAAATCTCTTGCGATAATAGAGGAGGAAGAAGAACCTTTAGATTATGGGGAGTATGGATATTCACCAGGTAAGAGAATTTTAATTCTGTATATATTCATATATGTATTTTATGATAATTATCACATTATTATTGTCATATTCTTTATTTTAGGTACTCATATTGTTAATGTTAGGATGGGTGATACTCTTCCCATGAACCCTCTTACAACTACACCGAAAATTTCACCGCTGGTTCCTCTGGTTCCTTTAGTAGTGCCAGAAGTGGTGGCCCATGAAATTATCTTTTTGGTAGAGACCACTGATTTGCCCACTCCAACTACTAGAGATTCAAGTATAGAAGCCAGAGCGCCTTCTTTCGCCGACATGTTAGGACCTAGTCCTTCTACGGTTCAAGAAATCCCACCTCCTACCAGTCATACTTCTACGGTAGGTATATATTCATTGATTGCTTTATCAAGAGCTATACATCTTCTAACTCTTTAGCAATATTTTGAATTCTTTCCCTCTTTATACTAAGGAGCTCCTTCTAGTGGGGCAGCAAGCTCTGAGTCTGTTGCCACTGTGTCTGAGCTACTGTCATTAGCAAAGATTCCCGCACATAAGATGCTTTTGATGAAGAATTCTTTGTCAGCAGTAGTTCACATCTTTAAAAACCCTGAACAATGGTCAGACCTGGATGTCGCCATTGAAATTCTCGAAAGTTCCACGAGAATAGTGAAGATCAACATCTCCACTCTGCGTGATTCTCTTTTCAATTTCCGTGATTCAATAATCTCTCTAACATCAGCGAACAATGTCACAATTGCTCCTAAGATCTTGGAATATGGGAAACAAAAAAGGTTTCTCTTATTACTTCCGCTATTTCTGAATTTGACCAAGAACAATTAGTTCTTCAAGAGCAGCTGAAGACCTATACTTAATTGGTAGTGCTAAGTTTTAGTTTAGTCAAAAACACATAGTTTAAGCTCTTGAGAAGTGGGGCCCATGTAGTTTTTTAGACTCTTGAGTAGTGGAAATGGGTCTCACGTGATGCTCTCTGTAACTCTTAGGAGTTCACTGGACTTTTTACAGCCTGGTGAGTTCACAAACCGTGATTCATCAGAGGGGCCCAATGAAGCTATCAGGGCCGTGAACTTAGTTGGAATTATGCATAGGGTTGACCACAGTAATTCTCTAGAGTTCACGGGGCTCACAAGGTGACCTTTAGGGTACCAAATCTAGGACCACCAGTCCATCAATGAGTAGGTTTAAGCCCTTCCTCATTAGTTAATACTAAAATCAAGCCAAAGATCTGGGGGGTCTTATGCATGGTTGGCCTATTTATAGACATGGCCAAAGAGCTCACACTGCGGCCCGCGTTTTCTTTGTCTGTAAGGTCAAACCCATTCACGGGAGGGCATTTTCCTCCGTACCCCATGACGCTATCTAAAAGATATAGAGACGACATTTGTCTCATGCATGACTGACCGTAGAGGACTTTTTAGCCTTTTAGGCTTTTAGCCACTGGCTCTATCAATTGCCGCATAGGTATGCTTACGATGACCTTCACAGGCTTTTTAGGGCCACTGGCTTCTCGCTGCTGCTCGAGTGGTGAAAATGATAGGCCTTATGCACAATTGGCCATTTTTAGAGGCTTAACTAGGCTACCTTAAAGATAATAATAGGTGGCCATCATTGTCACGAGGGTGATAGACATCTCTGACTGAGATTGATACGTTACCATTTTTGTGATAGACATCTCTGACTGAGATTGATACGTCACCACTTCTACTAATATCTTCAACGGTATTCATATGTGTTGTTCATAATACATCAGCTTGGTGGCAATAGCAATTTCAACAAAATTTTGTAGAGCTCGCTTGATGATGACGATGGTCACTTTCTTTTCGCAACACTTGTTGGTACATAGTCTTGACGTGCTCACAAATTTCTTCTTTATTCATTCGTTTGATAGTACGTAGCTATGTTCTTGTTTACTCTTACCCCCTTTTGATACAAGATCATTATTTTGATAATATTTTGGATCAAAATCAGTAGTATCTTCAGGGACGATATCTTTTGATGAAGCGAGCATTGACCGGTATACTGATACCTTGTTCGTCTTGATCCATGACCTTGTATGCTCCATTGGAGTACACTTCTTTTATTATATATGGCCCGTCCCATTTAGGCTCGAATTTGCCTCTTGTTCGATGGGTGACCACTATAGATCTTTTCAGCATCAGCACCGTATCCCCTTTTCTGACAGAGCGATATTTAATGCATTTATTGAAGGAGCCTGATATCCATGCTTGATATGATTGTAATTGCTGTTGGGCTGCCAGACATTTCTCATCAAGAAAATCCAGTTCTTTCAGCCTTATTTTTACATTTTCATCATTTGTAATGGAGTGATGTATTGTTACTCTGAGTGACGCTACTTGTATTTCAATCGGGATCACTGCCTCCACACCATAGACCAGCGAATACGGCGTTGCTTTTGTTGCTGTTCGGTGGGTAGTTTTGAATGCCCACAATGCTTCTTGTAAATTTTCGTCCCAATCACCCTTGTTTCCTGTCAGTCTTCTTCAGTATCTTGACTATTATTTTATTAAATGCCTCAGCTAATTCATTGGCCGGTGGATAGTAAGGTGTTGAAAATGAATGACGAATGCTGAATTTCTAACATAGCTTTTCCATTCCTCTATTTTTAAAGGGAGTGCCATTATCTGTAACAATTTTCTTCAGAATACTATGGCGGTATATTGCGTGTTGGATGAAATTAACCACATCTTTCTCCTTAACATTGCGTGATGCAACTACTTCTATCAACTTAGAGAAATAATCTATTGCTACCAAGATATACTGCTTCCCTTTGGATGAAGGCAAATTTATAGTACCAATGACGTCAAGTCCCTAGGAAGAGAAGGGTAAAGAGGTAATTGACTGATGCAGGTCTTATGGAAGATAACATCCTGGTGAATCTGACATTCATGACACCGCTTCGCACAATTTAACGCGTCTTTGAACATAGTAGGCTAATGATATCCCATTCAATGTATTCTATGAATTAAATTTTGGCCAGCTTGATGTGCCCCACATTCACCAGAGTGTGCTACTCACAATGTCTGGCCCGCTTCTTGTTCGTCTAAGCAATGTAGTAGCATTCCATTGTAAGATTTTCTGTACAGCACTTCGCAGCATATGATAAATTTGCTTGACCTTTGCTTGATTTGTTGTCTCTGCACTGGATCTTCTGGCAAGATATTATATTTGAGATAATCTATGAAAGGCTGGCGCCAATCATGCGTCATTACCTCTAAACATGATACATGAAGTGTCTTTATAATTTCATTAATGACCTCTTCAGATGGTAAAAATCTTCTTTCTTCTATAGTTACTTGGAGAGGGCTTCGATTTGGACAGGACAGAGCCACTGCCAAACTTGCCAATGTATCTGCTCTTGCATTTTCAAACCGCGGTATATGTTTAATTTCAACATGACAGAACCGCTCTAACAATTGTTGTGCTTTTCGGCAGTATGGTAAAAGCTCTTGCTTTCTTATCTCAAATTCAGTCGTCAATTGATTTACGATCAATTTAGAATCTCTAAAGATATGCAGCGTTCTTATCTTCATTTCTTGAGAAATTTCCATTCCGATGATGAGGGCGATGTATTCGGCCTCATTGTTTGTACATGTAGTTCCTAATGTTAAGGAGTATGGTAATAAATCACCTTGAGGAGTAATGAATATCACTCCTGCCCTCGCTCCCGATGCTCAAGAAGCACCATCAAAATACATCTGCTATGGACTTTGTGACTCATCCAACATAACTTGTTCATCTGAAAAATCATCACTGATGGTTTCGCATTCTGCTACAGGATGCACTGCAAGGAAATCTGCCACTGCTTGTCCTTTTACCGCTTCTGCTGGCTTATACATAATAGTATATTCTGAAAGTAAAAGCATCTATTTCGCCAATCTCCCAGACAATATCAACCTCGTTATTAAAAACTTTATCGAATCTGCTCTTAAAATCAAAGTAATGTCATGGGAGAGACAATAATGTTTCAATTTTTGTGCTGCGAATATCAGCGCCAGACATTCTTTCTCGATTGGAGAGTAGTTGCTTTCTACCCCCATCAGAGTTTAGCTTAAATAGTAAAGAGTAGTCTCTTTCCCGGATTCATTCACCTGAGCCAATAAAGCTCCTAAAGAATTCTTAGCTATAGATATATACAAAATCAGTGGCTTCCCTTTTATCGGGGTTGTCAGTACTGACGACTATTTTAACAATTCCTTTATTGAATTAAACCCCTTTTGACAGGCTTGATCCCATACGAACTTCGTACCTTTTTTCATTAAACGGGAAAATGGCTGATATCTCCCTACCAGATTTGAAATAAAACAGTGAATGTACGCCAACTTTCCTTATAAACTTTCAATTCTTATAATGTTGTTGGTGGCGGCATATTTTGAATGGCTCTAACTTTCCCTGGATCAATCTCAATGCCCCTATGTCAGACCATAAAACTAAGAAATTTACCCAAAGATACCTCGAATGCACATTTAGCTGGATTCATCTTTAGCTGTTTCTTTCTGAGTCGACAGAAAAATGATGCTAGGTGTTCGTGATGTTCCTGATGATGTTTTGACCTGACTACCAAGTCGTCAACATAACACTTAACATGCTTATGCATCATGTCTTGGAAGATGTTCTGCATTGCTCGTTAATATGTCGTCCCGACATTTTTAAGACTAAATGGCATAAATTTAGAGCAATAAATACCCAGTGAAGTTCTGAATGCCGTTGCTTCTTCATCTTCAGGTGCCATTAAAATTTGATTATATCCTGCACAACTGTCCATGAAGGACATGATAACATATTAAGTCGTACTGTCAATTAGTAATTCAGTTATCGGAGAGGAAAATCATCTTTTGGACAGGCTTCGTTTAGATCTCTAAAGTTAATGCACACACTGACTTGTCCATTTTTCTTCTTTACAAAGACAATGTTTGATATCCACTTGGGATATTTGTGCTTGTTTAATCGGCCACTTTTCTTTAGAAATATTTAATCGATGCGTTGCTACGAAAGGCTCCAAACTTGACATCTCTGCATATGTCCAGGCAAAGACGTCTTTATTTTCTTTGAGAAGTTGAACATATTTCTCAAACTCCTACTCAGAAAGACCAGCACTGATGAATGTGTTCCTTGGCTCTTCCTCCGTACCCAGGTTTATCTCTCACAAACTGTTTATCATTGGCTGCCCCCCGTCTTCTATCTGCTTTGGAGCCATTTCAGGATGATTAACTATTTCAGGATCCTCTTTCGATAACTGCTCAGTTGTTATCATGTTCATTGATGACTCTACTCCCAGTCCTTAAAATTTTCTTCACTTTCCCTGACTGACCCTAATAGGAATTTGGATT
This sequence comes from Magnolia kwangsiensis, assembly GCA_037074715.1. Lineage (NCBI taxonomy): Eukaryota > Viridiplantae > Streptophyta > Magnoliopsida > Magnoliales > Magnoliaceae > Magnolia > Magnolia kwangsiensis. The sequence goes on from CM073584.1 coordinate 73,754,395, forward strand.
TCTCTCCCATGATTCAAGCCGGTGGGTTCTTCGTGATCAAAACCCATGTTTCTCATGATTTTCTTGCTTGTGGGACTATATTTTTTGAGTTCTTGAGGTGTTAGCCTACTGTAGTACATGTTATTCTTGGTCTCTTCTCCTGCCTTTGTTTCCACTGAGGTGTAGAATTCGATTAGTTCTAGGTATTTTGCGCTAACCTTGGCCTGAAATTTTTTGGGAGTGGCCAAAAGTGGCTTATTTCTTTCAACATACGGCAATGGCACTGTATAATTAAACTATAAAATTTTTAATTGTTCAAATGATAATAGAGTCAGTGGCAGTTGCCCCAGTTGTCTCAGATGTTTTGACACAAAAGAGAATTTCTTCTTTGCTTTTGCATTACTAGTGGTTCTGCTTTTTCTGTTTCTTCTTTAATCACTTTTACTTGAATGTCCTTTAGAACTTCACTTTCATCGTGCTTTTTTCTTCTTTAGCGAACCCTTTATAATAATTGGCATCTGCAAAGAAGGATTTTGTTTCTGTATACGGCCTTGCATCAGCCATTACTTTATAATGTATCCCACCTTTACAGTATTTGAAGCACTGATGCAGAGTAGAGGGTACAATGCTGTACCGATGTATCCATGACCTTCCTAGTAGAAGATTGTATGTTGTCACCGCATTTATAACATGGCACATGACATCAATAGTCAACTCTCCTATCTCCAACATCATTGTAATTTTACCAAGTGCACATTTCCCATCTTGATCAAAGCTCTGTATCATCATTCCACTAGGGCGTAGATCAGAACGACGAAAATCGAGTTTACTTGACATCGAGAGTGGTAAGAGGTTAACCGCAGACTCATTATCTATCATAATCCTCTTAACCTTCTTCCCACGGATATGACCTTCTATTATTAGTGGCCTGTTATGCTCTATCTTGCAAATCAAATCATCATTGGAGAAGGAAATGATTGGTAGGCAGTTTTCTTGCTCATCGTGTTCCTCGCGTTTCATTTCTTCCAGCAAGGTTTCTCTGACATCATGATTGGACAATGCTTGAACCAAGCTCTGCCGAAATTCCTTTGACAACTTAAGGGCATCATAGATGCTTAACTAAGCTGGTATGCCCTTCAAATGACTTACGACATCATAAGTCACTTTCCCAGTCTCACTCTTCCTTTCTTTCTCATATCATCGCTCTGCCTTTCAACGACTTCTTTTCTTACAATCCCTGCTTTCTGCTTCATGAGGCTTGTTATCTTCTCTCCTGATCACAACGTAATCACTGCTACCTTCTTTATCGTCTTACGGTCCTCTTTTTCTTTCATTTTACGGTGCTTTTCTAGGGTCATAAGCATATTCACCGTTGCCATTGTACCTTTTTCCTTTTATTTTTCAATTACTATTTCACCTCTGTCTATCATTCGTTGTATTATACACTTCAATGTAAAACAATTCTCCGTCAGATATCCTATCAGGTGATGATAGCGGCAAAAATCTCTCTCTGGTTCTTATCACATCTTCAGGGTGCTTGGACTCTAGTAATTCTATTGTACTGAATTTCAGTAATTGGTTTATCATAGGAACAACATCTTCCCTATCGAACGTGAACCACTCGTGAGAATTGTGTATCATAGGCCTTTTCCCACTGTATCTGTTTCTTGGCTAATTTAATACTTCTTTTCATTCCGACCTCTTATCCCTTGAGTCTCTTGAATCTTTAGTTCTCTTTTCATGATCAACAACATTTACGGCCATCCTGCTAGGCACCCATTTAGCTATCTCATAGTGAAATGTTGGCATCTTCCGAGTCATCAATTCTAAAGCATGAGCCTTAGTGGCCAGGCCACGGAAAGTTCTGATATTAGTGCTGGTGAGTCCAAATGTGATTCCTATCTCCATAGAGTTCAGACACATCTTGAACTATTCTTTTTCTTCCAGCAGCTGTCTACATGAGGCTTCCACTGCTTCTATTTATCTATAAACTTTTCTACTAGTTCGCTTTCTCTCTGCCGCACGGAAGACAATTCCATAATACTGACATCATGCTTTAAAAGAAGAAATTTGACATGAATGCATCCTACATTTGTTCCCAAGTACGTATCGACCCCGGGACCAAGCTAGAATACCATCGAAATACTTTTTCATTAGGTGTAATGCCCTGAAAATCGGGGGTCGAGTAGGAGCCCAACTCCGAGTTCCAACACATCACTTATGCAACATAGATAATGATGATTAAATGTTGTCTAAATTAGTTCGTTAAACATGAGTGGATTATACCAAAAAAGGATATCATACTCTAGAGACAATTAAATTTCAGAAGTGGAAAACTGTGATAGATATATAAAATGTATAAACTGATGTAGGTCTCCAGAGTGTGAACATGTTACCAGGTTAAGTATATACATGTATACTCCAAAAAGGATCAAAATGAAAATACATGGGTGTTCCAAAAGTGCAACAAAACAACAGTGTAATGGGGTTTAATCAGCATCCTTGTATGTCCATCGATCAGATCACGGTCTATATAGACCCGCTTGATAGCTGCATATAGGAGAACTCCTTATCATCATAAAAGTTCGTATCTACCTCAAAAGCATCGCCATCATCTGCATCTACAAAAGGGTCTGGTTAGTGTTTAAAGCACCGTCCCAGAACGTGGGAGTGAGTGATCAACTCAGTGGAACTATGAAGCAAAGGTTAACATGTTATCAAATCAGTCAAGCAGTAATGATAAAGTAGTACGACAATCAGGTCCTAAGTACTCTTATTAATGCAAGGATGGTATGTAATAATGATGTATGCCCTCGCCTACACTCCCTCTGCGACATCATCTCTCGATCGCGACATGCAAAACTCCCGCTGTGCTCAACTCCAACGCCAAAGGAACATGCAATGCAATGCATGTGTGTGATTAGCCAAGTTCTTAATTAAGCATATTCATACAACAGGATTGGAAAGCTAAGGCACCTCCCTTTATATCACATACCCAAACATTTATCCATCTAGGGTCATTAATCCTAATAGTCACATACAATAGGCAGTTTTCAGGTTGCTATGGAGAGGCTCGTCACCTCAGCGCATGCCTGGTTCATACTCTAGTTTAGTACGGAAGGCTCGTCACCTCAACGTAGTTTCTAATGTAAACTCAAGGTCACTACGGGCTTGTCACCTGATCGTAGACTGATAGCTTGAATACAGTGTCTCATACCACTGTATTCGTCTCATGAGTCTGGGTTGTCCATTGGACACTACGGGGAGGCTCATCACCTCGGCATAGGCTAACAGCACGACCACAGTGTCCGATACCACCATACCTGGCTCATGAGTCTTAGCTGATCGAGGTACTAATGTTAAACAGGCTTTGCACTAGTAAGTTGGTACCTAGATTCAAACAATAACGTCCATACATGGTGAACATATATTAGGTCAATCGGGTTGCTTGACAAGCTTGACTGGTATGAGCGTATGTCGAGTTGATTAATATGAAACGCATAAGCACTCAGCGTAGCCTAACCACTGTCGACTAGCAGCGTACGACTCGGATTCCTCGAACCTATCTAGTGTGGCGAAACGACCTCAGCCACTAATTGAGAAATTATTACCGATTGCTTGAATGGCGCAGTAGCTCCAAAAACACTCCAAACAATAGTATATACATGTAGTAGCTAAAGACAACATGTAATAACTAAAATCAAATATGAATCTTACTTGAGCAATTCGATAAAACACATACTACACATGTTATCGTACATATGCATTTCATCCTTAACTCACATATTAGTAAGATAGATTATATAAAGGATACTATAAACATAGATAAAGGAATTGAGAATCTTATCTCAATACCCTCATTACATGCATTTAAACAAGTATTTTCATATTCAGGCATTTTATCAAATACTTAGGTTACACATATCATATACATGTAATAAAGTAGTTATAACAGGTATTATAGCAAATCCCTTTACAAGAGGTTCACCATACGTACACCAATCATGTATTGTTGGGCAATGAACATGTCATGCCCCAAACTTAGAAATCGGATTCACAGGAATCTCGATCGCCGAATTCGGTGTCGACAGCCTCCGTAGTACCCCATTCTCGGCTCCTAACATTCATATGCCAGGTCCCGATCTTGGGATCCTACAAGGATGGATTTTTTTTCTTAAACAAATGTTTTTCTATTATTTTTTTATAGGTAGGGCCCACATCAGTGGAATCCAACCAAGCCATTGGATTCTAAGGCTCAAGGCAGACCTATCAAGCCTAATATTCGGTATATTTTGGGCATACAGAAACACCAAGGTGTATTTTAACAGTGAACACCACTGTTTCCTATGCTATGGCCCACCGGATACTCGGATTAGATTCATTTTTTGGCTTAACGCCTAAAATGATTGGGAGAATGGAATGGACGGAGTGGATTAAACCCATATGTCAAGGTGGGGCCTACATGAATAGCCCTTCCCAAAAACTTTAAACCCAAGCCAATATTTATCGTTTCATTTCACGCCCAGCGTCCAGAGACGCTGGACGGTTTGGCTATAACAAATGCATTCGAGGTGGGCCTTGCTCAGGTGGGCCACCAAACATATGGATGGTGTGGATAATATATACACCAAGGTGGGGTCCATCCGAGTGGGCCACTCAACTACATTATCACAAAAAGGGAAAGAGAGAGAGAAGCACCCACCTTTGATCACGGGCTTCTTCTTCCATCAATACATTCTAGAACTCTAGTGGACGAGATTCAACAACCGGGATAAAGCTTGGACGGTGGAGATTGAAGGTATAAGGTGGGCCACACTTGCTCTCCAAGGAAGCCATGGACGTGGGTTGCTTGGAAATGAGATAGAGAGAGATGAAAGAGAGAGGATGTAAGGAGAGAGGCATGGTGAGAGGTGATGGGGAGTGTGATAGGTGTGTACTTGAAAGGGATGGGTGGAGAGAGAAAGAGTTGAATTTGGATATACTTTTGAGTGATGTGGCATGTACTTGGTTGATTTGACAAGTTGTAGAGATTCTTTTGAGATTTCGCAAATGCGTGACATTTTCTCAAACTGAATGCGAGCCCACATCTCCTAGCCCGGGTATCGCCTCAGCGCGTAATACGCGGCATCGAAACCGCGACAACAACATGATCACACTGATATAAGTCTTGGGTCAAGCCGACTCAGATCAACAGGATCCGTCTCAAAATCACGCGTAGATGCCGGTTACAGATTGCGAGTCACCAGAATTCAATCGGGATGACCACAAAAGCCTAAGAAATAGTACGAACTAGGATACGCGTCTTACAGAACATGACAAACATAAATTATTATTCCATACTCATTCAAACATTTTAACAAACACATGGAATGCATTAAAATCAATATACTCTACATATATACGTAATATATGAAAAACGTCGCATCTACGCACATGTGACAGTAATCAAGTTAGTCATAAATCATTACTGACATTGAAAGCCTTAAAAAATATAACCTAAACATTTATAATTTGCACCTTTCGCCGGTAGACTCGTAACGAACTCAGTTTAAACCCTAAGTCTTTGTCTACAGCACGACGACAACCTATAACATGAAATAGGTCAACTATTTCACCATTTTCTCTATTTGAATATCTAAACCGGAATAGCGATACCGAAGTGGTGGTTAAGCACATGGAGTGGTGGGATCGAATCCCAAGAACAAACTCCAACTTTCTCTCTCACTTTCTCTTCCTTCCTTCTCTCTTTTCTCTCTTCTCTCTCTTTGGGTTGGAAATTCATTTGTGAAGGGAGAGAGAGGGTTTAAGGCCTTTATATAAGCCCATAATTGATTAGAATGGCCTCAAGGCCATGGTATACTTAGGTTATAGCCAAAGACTGGACGTTTCGGTCCAACGGAACTGTTTTGGAGGCCCCTTTTCTACATGCGGTCAGACTTAAGCTTCCTAATATTGGATCTAGGTCAGGTTAAGATCTCGGCCCGATTGGATCAGTGGATTGGCCACGAGGGACCAGTTTCAGTTCAACAGTCACCAGTACTCGGTCAGGGCCACAAGTACATTAACATGTGTTGAAAATTTTCCCTGATCCAAGGGTGTAATTGGGTCAAAATCCAATGGTCTAAATCCTTTAATTTAGCCTACAAGTGAATGACTCAATTCACTTAAGTTCCAGTTCATTTCCTAAAGATATTTGAGTTTCTCACACACTTCGCTCCGGGCTCAAGTTGTGCACTTTTGGATACCTTTAGGACTTGATTTCCGAGATGGTTGTCAAGTCCAGCAAGGTGGTCACAATGGTATAGTTTTAAGATAATCAGACTCTTGACATGCAGTCCAAGTCCGATACGGAGTTTCATGATGCTCCCGAGAGTAACTGGGCTTTAAGATGGATCCTAAGTTTTTAAGTAATGTAGCATTAATGGTTCTACTTGGTTTGGGTCTTATAGATCGTATTTAAAGTGATTAGTGCTAATTTCACAGATAACCTAGTTTAGCACTTAGTTAATTCTTGTCTAATTTTTAAAGGATTTGGTCCTTAGTGATTTCTGCCTGAGGTGGTACTCAAGTCTATGTATGGATTTTTTCGAGACGTTATATTAGGGATGACCCAAATAATCACAAGTAATATTGCGGTATCGTAGAAAAATTTCCCATGCTAGTAATGAAATGCATCAAGTGTTCTTCTGGCGATCCTTCCCCATTAAACTTTTGAAAATATGGATGTTTGAAGTTGGCTGGAAATAAGATATCTTCTACCTCTCTTGGATACAACATTCGATATTTGAAACAACTAGTATTTTCACGCTCTTTCTCCACTCTGACAGCTTCTTCGAGAACTTGTCTCACCTCATCTTGTGTTATAGTTCTTGCTGTTGGGACAGACCCCAATGGTCCTGCCCCCTGTGGTTGAAAGCCTTTGGGTTAGTTTTCTTGTCCATTCATTGTGCCCATCATTGGGGGAGCCTCTATCTGGGCTACATTGTGTGCGAGAGTCCCTAAGGCTTCTCTAAGGTTTCTGCACTCTTCCATTAGTGCTCTTTATGCTTATGTCATCTCGTTCATGCGATCTTCCGTAGTCGGCATATTCTCCTGATTTGTCCTAGCCATATGTGCTGCGGCCTCTCCTGTTTTTGATGAAGCTTTAGTTAGAGTGGGGTGGGAGTATGTCGACGTAATAGGGCTTACGAAGAGATGAGAGGACTGGGTTTCATTTAACTTCTCTATGCTTCCGGTGCCATTGATCGATTGAGGTGGTATAGACATTGGTGAATTTATTAGTAATGCCTTACCTTTCTGCTCTCTCGTCCATCTGACCCTAGGGGCGACTAAAGCTATGAAGTCGTGCAATGTTAACTGCGAAACTACTTTTTTGGGATATATAACAGGAGGAGCGAGTTCAGGATTCCTTCTAGCTACATTGCACGTTATAGGCCCTCTAATTCTTGGCAAGGTCAGATTCATCGTAGGGCATCTTGCATTCCGCGCTCTCGTCCTACGAGACTTTACGACAGTCCAGCCCTTATCTCCCTCCAGCGGTTGAGGCGAAGTAGATACAACCCCAGTTGTCTCTTGAGCCAGGTTGTTTTTGCTTATAGGAAGTTGAGTCATGTACTCCGGGGGTTGATTTGGTGTGCATTCTATCATGAATTCGGTCGGAGTGAAACAGAAGCTCACTTTCCTTGCAGAAGTTGCCATTGGTTGTAATTTGTAATTGGATTCAGAAACCTTTGAAAACATAGCTATAGTTAGTTTTTGAAGAAATAAATAATCTACCTAAGAGATGAAGGGGAGGATGTTTCCATTGAGAGTTGCCATTTTGGCATCAGAAAGATGCCAAACTATGATGAAAGTTCCATAACTATCTTAATGTTAATATTAAATAAGATAAAATATCCCATTGTGGTCGCCATTTTGTTTCGAACAAGAAACAAATGCATTCGATTTGAGATGTTATCTTATTCAAACATAACAAAAAGAGAGTATCAAGTACAATTGTCATATTTTATTAATATTGAGCTCATTTAGATCCTCGAACATCCCTTGATTCTAAGATAGATTATTTAGAATGCAGAAATTGACAATGTTTAAATATCCAAATCAGATATCAAATCTGATAGCATTTCGACTCGTGATTTGATCATCTCTTTAAGAGGAATATGACATAGATCTCTTCTACTGAATTCTCTTCTTGAAGCTTGGACAAAAGAAATATGGAGGCTTAGCCATTTCAGCAGCCTATTAGCTTTTTAGCTTATAGTCAGCAGGGCAGTTTGGTTGTGCGGACCCGTGCAAACCACCGGCGCTTCTTCACTTCTACCTTCAATCTTCTTCCTTGCTCTACTTCTTCTCCAAAATCTTCGATCCTTCCAAATGAAAGGGGTGGGGGGTATTTATAAGCCCTCACACGTGTGGTACGTCGATCTCGGTGCCATGGGACCCACCTTTCAATGTTTTGAATTAATTACAAAGAATCAGTCCTGCAGTCAGTTGAGCGAACCGACGCAACTGGTATTTCAGTTACGAGGTCTTGCACAATGGATATCATTTGCGTAGACTCGCGCAAACCACCCTAAAGTCATTTTCTTCTTCTTCTTTTTTTATTTTCTTCCTACTTTTCAATCTTCTTTTGCTTCAATCCTTTCTTCATTTTTTTATGCCCCAACATGTAGACAGAATATGAACTGCAAAACTATAAATAGGAGTCCCTAAGATGTTCCTAGGCATCTTCTATAATTTCAGGAGTGAAGCAAAAGGGTGGAGAAGTCATCGTAAAGATCTTTTTTTCCTTTTCCTTAGTTGTTTTTATACTTTTCTTAAGAGATTTTAGTTTATTCATGTTTATGGTTAGCTAAACCTCTTAGTTAGGGCTAAGAGGTAAAGCTCGTAGCATGATTGGATGTTTCTTTTACTTTGATTCATGTTTATGTTGAACCTTCTTTGATTCAAGTTTGATTTTAAAAGAATACTTTCAGTTCTTAATGGTTTATTGTGACTCAAATTATAGTAGATCCGCAATAGCTTTGAGTATCTTCTTTTCCTGATTTTGAGATTGTGGGATTGGTAAATCTTGTTGCTAGCCATTATTTCATGGGCATTGTTTGGTGATAGAATCTCTTCCAATTAACACAATTCTCCTCCATTGAGAATTAGGTCAAGGAAAGTTCATATTGATCTTTAATTGTGTATCTTCCAATTGGATAGGACTCCAATTCCAATCATGTGACTTGAATCAAGTACGAGGGCTCCTTGATCTTTATAAGGGCCAGTTTGATTTTTATCGTTTCACCTGGAAATGGTAAATACCCAAGAAAAGGGTGATTATTACCGTTTCACCTGTTTGAATATTCACGGTGATTTCACTTCTTGGAAACGGTTCAAAAGTAGTAGTGGGCATTTTAGGACCCCATTTTGATGTATATGATATATCTACTCCATCCATTCATTTTATCACAACATTTTGAGATATTAGAAGAAAAATGAGTTAGATCCAACATCAACTGGCCCGTACCAAAAGAAACAATGGCCACATGAAGTTTTTAACGGTAAGTATTTAATTCACATATTTCTATTGCGTGGTCCACTTGAGCATTGAATATACCTCATTTTTTGGCTTATACCATAAATTTATCTAACATAATGGATGAACGGTGTGGATATATGATATGCATCATGGTAGGACCCACAAATGTTTTATAATATTTGCCATTTTAACCTCCAAAAAGTAGCCGTCAAATCAGTTACAGGAAAGAGTGCGGCAACTACGGAGGGAAATAATTATTATTCTTTTTCCAGATATTTACCATTCCACTGGAAAATCAAACAGGCCCTAAGTGGATCCTTGAAAACCCTAGTTACCACCTTTAAATTTGTTAGTTTTAATCACTTTAATCATAATTACTCTCTTAATTAATTCAAATTTAGATTCACATATTCTTCTAGTTAATTTCAGAAATGCACAAGATCAATCCCTGTGGATTTGATCTCAGTCTTACCGAGATTATTACTGCATCGCGACCCTACACTTGGGGTTGTGAACAAGTTTTTGGCGTTGTTGCCAAGGAATAACAATTGCATTTTTATGAGATAGACTTATTTTGGAATTAGGTTAAGATTATGATTTTTCTACTTCCTATTTTTAGGTTAGTTTTTTTTTTTTTCTGAGTTATTTTGGAAACTAACTTTGATTTCTAATTCTAGGTTTGGAAACTTTCCTAATTTGTTTTTAGAAACATTTTTTAAAAACTTTCTATTTTTTATTTTTAGAAACTTTCTTTTTTCATTTTTTTAAGAAACTAGGTTGCTTTCTTTTTTTTTTTTTCCTTTTTAGAAACTAATTGCTTTTCTTTTTTCTTTTGCAGGATCCCAATATAGAAACTTCTAATTTGGTAACTTCTTTCTAATTCTCTCTCTCTCTCTCTCTCTCTCTCTCTCTCTCTCTCTCTCTTTCTATTTGTAGATTTCTATTTCCCTTCTTTATTTTAGGTTTGGTTTAGCTTTTGAAATTGAGGGCTGAGAGTGTTTCATGCCCAAGTGGGTCTTGACAATACTCGACGTCTCTTGACTGAAGGAGGATTGGTTGAGGGGTTATCTATTCATCACAGGGTTAGACACCACTTGAGATCCTCAGAGCTAATTGAGGTTATAGTTGCAAATCAACCTGCAAATCAACTGGCGAATTAGCCACAACCTTGGGTTGCAGAAGTCCAGGATGTGAATGAGGTGCACCATGTACCCCACCTCGTACTTTATGAGATTACTTACAACCGGTGGGGGTGAGCACCCCTTCCTGTATGGTTATTCCAAAAAACACATGAAACATGAATATTAAGCCTGGAGTAATCCAACTCCTTCCAAAGTTCCTTGGACTTGAATATGAAAGTCCATACCCACACTTGTAAGATTTTGATGAGGTTATAGCCACTTTATACTTTTCTAACGTGTCAAAGGACACAGTCAGGCTGAAACTCTTTCCTTTCTCATTAAAAGAAAAAGCTAAGACATGGTTGCACTCACTACATCCACAATTTATTGGCACATTGAATGACATGATGAACGAGTTCATAATTTTTTTTCTATACCATAAGACAAACATCATTAGGAAGTCAATTATGAACTTCACCCAAAAGGAAGATGAAACATTCTTCCAATGTTACGAGCGGTTCAAGGATCTCGTCAGTTCATGCCCACATGATAGTTTTGAAACGTGGCACATAATAAATTTTTTCATGACGGGCTGACATCTTCCATACGCCAGTTTGTTGAGACGATGTGCAATGGGGAGTTCATGAACAAAAATGTCGATAAGGTGTGGGATTACTTTGACAAACTCACTAAAACCGCATAATCATGAGACATCTCCCCAAAACCTAACACCACATCTATGCCTACTAAAGCAAGGGAAAGTGGTGGGATATTGTAACACCTCGCACCTCTGGTACATGGGTGTTACCATTAAAACCTTTTCTAGTGTAATTGTTAATTAATAAATGATCCTAATCTAAACCAAGATGGAGAGAATGAACTTCAACTGTTCGGCAGAACTGCTCATTGATACATGGAACAAGTCACCGGAACCTTTTATGAACTAAGCAAAACATCCGTTATCCCATGGATCAACCTAACAACCAACCTCCCCATTACAACCATTGAATTGTGAGATCCAACCACTAATTACTCAAAGAATAGACATACTTAGAGTTGGATAGACATCCCACATCAATGGCTCTGATCAGCGGTAGACCCCATGAATAAGTAATCAAATGGATAAGTGTCTAGATGCCTAGAAGTGCACACATAGAAAACATAGTATAGGGATGACATTACTATAAGTGCTCAACAAGCAAAGTAGCTGGGTCTGGGCACACCCATAACTCTAGGACACTCCTTTTTGGTTGTTGATCCCTGAACCTAGAAGGATCTAACCCTCCGCTCGACATAAATCTATAAGAGAACACTCTGATCACAACCTATGGGACACTTGAGCATTGGATGGCCTGATTGATGGCCCGACATCTTAGATGGGGCTCCCTAGGAGAATGGAGACATGCATGCGCACCACAGATGGAATGTACGAAACACACCGGAATGTTTAGGCGGTCAAATGACCGTTGACCCGACGAATTCAAGAAAAGGGGATTTTCTCCCACATTTCCCACCCAGGATAGTTTCAAATTAATGGACGTCTATCCTAGTCACATGGTGGCCCACTTCAAGCCACTGTCCGAACGATCTAGGCCATTCATCAGTTAAGGAGACCTCAGACGATTAGAACCACGACAACCAATCTTGCCCATGCAAACGTGCATGTACACAAGCGAGGGCCAACTGGGAGTGCATGGTGATGCTTTCCTAAAAACAGACGATTTCAAGACTACCACGAGGGCAATCCACGATAGACCTTCCTTCTCCATCCCAATTGTCCTTCTAAGTTACGATCCACGCCTTCCCTTCACTACCGAGAATGGGCAGGCACTTGACTGGATAGTAGAAAGGTGTGGGAGACATTTTCACCTTGGGAAAGTCTCATTGGCACAATCCAGGCATCCCGACATGCCACGTGGAGAAATCTCCACCATTCCCTCTAGGGCAACAATGGCTCTATTAGAAGGAGTTTCTCATTTCATGAGAAAACCATGAGGGGCAAAAAATCTCATGAGATGTAGACAAACAGCAATGCTGGGTGGAAAAAGTGAGCCCTGCAGTGATCAACAACTCCATCTTGTCACGCCCTAAACTTAAAAATTGAGCGCACAAAATTCTCGATCACCGAATCTGTTGCTAACAGCTTCTGTAGTACCCCATTCTTGGCTCCCAACACCTATATACTGGATTTCGAACCTAAGATCTCACAAGGAGGATTTTCAACATGATTTTTTTTGTAAGAAGCATAACAATAAATATAACTCAGATGTAAACAATAACATCACCACATATCTACTTGTAGACACTGAAAATCAGTGCCCACGCTGTTTTGTATGTTATGTTTTTGGTGGTGGGGGTGATTAGGCAGATTGTGGATGTTGGAGTCGCCACTAGCTGAAAAATCTTAAAATCCTGCGGTCGGCTAAAACCACGAAATACATAAGGTGAGAGAAATCTGAGAACCTCCCTACCTTAAATTGACTCCTGGTCTATGATCCGGGATTCCAGGTAAGGGATCTCGGTTACAAAGAGGGAAGGTGTTAGGCACCCTGTCTACCTGTATAAATGTACAGTCTCTACTTAGTGTGGTAAAAAAATCTCAAGGGATGAATGATATGGTCGGATTAGGACTAGGCACACATGTGGATTTCTGATGTGGTAAGATTCGAGATTTCAACAAGCCACAGAGCATACGTTCAACAGTATGTCTAGAAGGTAGATGTGATGATGCTTATGAAAAGAGGTAAGAAAAATAGACTAGATTACTAGGAATTTCTGATGTGACAGGATTTGATGTACGACAAGTCACAAAGTATACGTTCACTAGAGATCTAGAGGAACAGGGGGGTTGAGAAGGGAACAGATGTCATGATGAATGCTTGAATGTAAACTGAATGGATCTTCGACTTGATCTGAGGGGCTAAGATGTGGGTTGAACCATGATCAACCTAGACTAAGTTTATGGAAAGGTTGAGAGGAAGGCTGGGGGTGGCTTGAAAGATCAGGACTTTGATGACTTGGGAGCTTCTCCCCTCACCTTCACTCTCTTTCTCAGTCTCCTTCTTTCTCACTCTTTTAAGCTTAGAAATGAGGATGGCTTGTTGAAAATATGAAGAGGAGAGGGCTATTTATAGCCTTCTCCAATGGCATTTTGGTAATTTTGGGTTTGAGGAGGGTAAATGGTGATGTGGCAAGTGGGGATTGGTTAAGGAGAGGGAGATGCCACGTGGTGCATTTTCATTGGCTATGGGGGCTTGGTAAAATGGTAAATAGTGAAGGCAGGAGGGGTAAATTCACAAGAAAGTTGACTTTTAGGCGCTGGGACAGCTGTCCACACATGGGCGACAAGTGGCGGTACTACCGACGGGAGTCCAGGCTTGTGTGTATGGACCTTGTTCGTCGTGCGGGTTCACACGGTGACCTCCTTTCGAGATTCTGTGGCTCGGACAGATTGGTTCTAGCTAGGGTAAGGAGTTCTAATCAGGATGTAAGGTATAGGCAGGGGCTATGTACGGATTGAACGGTTTGGATCAATGTTTCGGATCTTGATTGGTGGTTTATAAGATTATTGGGTTAGGGTTATGTTTAAGCTGGGATCAGGGTTCGGTTCAGGGTGTGATCATGGTTCTTAGCCTTCTCAAGATGTCAGCTTAGGTGGGGTGTCTACAGATGCCCCTCTTTGACTGAGGTTGCGAGTAACCGATGGTCAAAGCGAGTGGACACCCCACCCTTTTCGTAAAAAAAGGGAGTAGCAACTTGACTCTGTTGCCTACCATTGTATCATTTTCAGTTGACCGTCTAGAAAAGAGATGACTTGCACATATCACGAGGGTTGAGGAAAATATTGTGATTACCTCCTGCACATTTTTTACGGCTTTACGGATCACCAATCACAACCCTTTCACATCTGATTGTTAATAGCATTGGAGGGTAAGTCTGAAAAGTAAGGGCCTCTATGCATTCGTCGCGGCTTTATGAGAATTTTTGTACTGTTTGGTCTGTTGTTCCTTTGTTAATTAAACATCCCAGGAGTATTCGGTCTGTTTGATTGTCAACGTGGTTAGCTGCCCTGCGCGTGGTGTGGCCTTACGGGAAACTCACTATGCCGACTTGGACTCAATTAAAATTTTCAAACATCTCGGACCAGGCATGTGCAGGTAATTTGTTGCCATGTAGTCTGCTGATTCTGATACTTTGGTTACAATGGATTGCCGTCACTTCGAGTTTGATGGTTCTTTTCAGAAATGGATCCATTCATTTACTAGCATTCGTACGACTGTCCAGTTATAGAGATCGGGCCAATCGTACATTTATCATGTATGGATTCGATCATCCTTTAGGGAAACCGGAAGAGATCGAATCTTATATAGTTGTGTGCACTGGTCGAAACTGGAGAATATGGAACATTCTTCAATGTACTGCATGTCGCGTGCGGTTTGAAAACTTAGTTTGAAAGTTATCCCCTTTGAAGCTAGACTCCTTAGGGATTTTATTTGAATATATGTTTTTGATTTTTTTAGAAAATATCCATTCAATTTCGCGGGTGGGCATCCTCGTTCGGTTTTTATTTGTAGAAAAGTCAGATGACCTCCACTAATAAATTAATGGGGCTAATGGTTTGGAATATTTCTAGATTTTTGAAAGTTTCGTCTGATCTCGCGGGAGGACAATGTAGTCTAGTTTTTATTATACAAGTTAAGTAAACAGTCATGTTACCTCCACTGATGAGCTGGTGGGGCTAACAATTTTTATTTGAGGTATTTTTTTAGATTTTTAAAACATCCGTCCAATCTCGCGGGAGGGCGTTGTTGTCCAGTTTTTATTATACAGTCTGGATCGAATAACCGGATGACCTCCACTAATGAATTAATGAGGTAATTGGAAAACATGGACCTGATTTGGACATGTGGGCCTAGGACCATGGGCCTTGAAATAGGGCTTGTGAAGTGGGCCTTGCTTTTGATATGTGGGCCTAGGAAATGGGTTTGAAAACATGGGCCTTGAACCATGGGCCTTTGAACAATGGGCTTGGTGGGATTTTGACATGTGGGACTTGTGGACTTTGAATTTGTGGGCCTTGTGGGTTTTGAAATGTGGGCCTCTGAGGCTTTGAACTTGTGGGCCTTGTGAGATTTGAAATTTGGGCCTCTGGGGCTTTGAACTTGTGGGCCTTGTGAGATTTAAAATTTGGGCCTCTGGGACTTTGAAATGTGGGCCTTTTGGGTTTTGAAATGTGGGTCTCTAAGGCTTTGAAATGTGGACTTTTTGGAGCTTTGACCTTGACTTTGTGGATTCCTGACTTTGTTGGCTGCTTGTCCTATTTATGCATGAATGCTTTTTTTTTTTTTTGTAAAGAAAGGAAAATTATGTATCAAAAGACTTTTTTGAAAGGAATGAAATTTTTTGTTTGTGCCAAATTTGTCAGTGTTTGCTTATGTTTGAATTTGTGCTTTAGATGGTGGAATCAGAACATTGAACTTAGCCCATGTCGAATTCGGTATTTTGAGTTGTTTACCAGAGATCTCTGTTCCCTAAGAGTAGCGCATATTAGGATCATGCCCTTTAGATTTGGGTAGAGTCTAACAGAATTCTGATCCAGGACTTATCTTTTTCTTGTGCTTCTTCACTTTGCTCATTGTCTTGGCTCCTTCTATACCTGCACTTTTCATTTTCTATTTTTTTTAAATTTTCTAGCCCTTTTTGCCCGTAGCGCCTTTTCAGGTTTTCACTACGACTGACTTTCTTGTCATTTTTGCTCATGGCGTCCTTTCAGATTTTCACCATGTCCTGAGTTGTTGCTCTTGCCTGCCCCTTGGCAGCTGTGCTATTTTTACCCTTTGTGCCTTTTCAAGTTTTCACCAAGTCCGCTACATGCCCGCTATTTTTACTCAAGGCACCCTTTCGGGTTTTTATCTCGCCCATTTTGCTTAGGCATGTTACTTTTCTTTTGATTTCTCTTTTTCTGGTACAAAGTCGGGAGGCTAGATTCCATTCATTGCCGACCGATTGGTGAGCTACCTGACTTTGTCTTCAATCACGATCGTGAAGCTGTTGACATTGGGTTAAACTATCCTGAGGGAAAATGTGTTGGTGACTTGCATTCTCACTCATTGGGTTCGACTCTTCTTTTCTTTTTATTATTTTTTTCTTTTTTCTTTTTTTGACTGCGCGCTTTCTGTCCTTTTTTTTTCTTCATCTTCTTTTTTTTTTTCTTTTTTTTTGAACTCTTTATTTTTTGAAACACTTATTGGAGGGAAGGAATGATGATGGAATGTACCTTAGGATGCTAACCTTTTATCATTTGACTTTAGCTTTACGATTGTAGTTGTTGACATAGTCAGGTAAGATTACCTATGTTGTCGGCGTTGATGGGCTCTGGAAGATCTTTGCCCCTAATGATGGTGAGATGAAGGGCACCTCTCGGAAGAATGCTTGCGGATGATTAACGAACCGTCTCAGGATGGCCTTTCTTTCGAACTTGTTTATCGTTGGTCCTAACAATCATTATGTGCTTTACGTCTACAAGATGTAGTTGGTTGCATCAAGATTACCACCAATTATTTTCCTTGACTTCTCTTTTTTCATTCGTAAAGATGATGTAGGATGTTGCTAGTGCCCGCTTTTGTATGCCATGAGAATGCACTCATGACCATTGGATGCCTTTGAGTTCATTCTTTCGATGATGTCCGCACCTCATAATGAAAAAGGGTTAATGTGTTGCTAGGTTATAAAGACTCAAATCATGCACATGGATCCATTGTACAAGCTTTAGATACTTGAAGCACTTCCTGATATGCTGCAATAACTTATCTTCATCGTTCATCAATAGGACTCCATTGTAGACTTTAGACTTGATCTTGACAGTTTTGCTTGATGGGCTTGACTTCAGGCTTCATAGCAGATGGTGTATAACTAGCTCTTCATTCGATTTGGGTAAGGCTTCATAGAAGAACCCAAAGTTAGATAGCCCCGGGTCTCAGGAATTTTGTCATTGTCTACTTGTATTCAAGAGGTGAGAATCTCTTAACGCGTACCGTTCTAGGGAGCTCAAGGGATCCCAAGTTCACAATTTCAAAATCATTTGTGACGACATTGGCCTTTGTTTCGAGCTTTCGGAGGGAATCCTTTAGCTCGAGAGTCGGATCATCATTTCCCCCATCTTAGGCTTCGTCTAAATTCATGAGTTTGAAATCTAACTCTAGATCGAAATCGTATAAGTCAACTTCAAACTTGGGTATTGTAACAGACGCATTTGGCAAATTATTGGTTGTGAGTTTTGAAAGATTTTCTATTGTTTTTGTGTTTTGAGATTTTTTTTTTTTTTTGACAAATATATGATTTTTTGGCATTTTGACAAGCATCTGATTTTTTTAGGCATTTCGAAAATATCTAGTGTTTTTGGCTTTTTGAGAATTTTATGATGATTTTTTTTTTTTTGGATTTTGAGAAGTATATGAATTTTTTGTGTTTCGAAAATATCCAGTGTTTTTGGCTTTGTGAGAATTTTCTGATTTTTTATTTATTTATTTATAAGAAAGACGATGATGTGAACCAAGGATTGCCTGATTCGACTCAGAGAGCGAAATACTATTTACTTTTATTGTGCCGTCTTGGGGATTGTGAACTAGCTATTGCCCTGCACTCCGTCCCCTCAGGAGGCAGGGCCAGATAGATCAGTAGGTGGGCCCTCATTGTCATGCCCAAATGTCGTGATGAGTTTGGGATTGAGCTCTGAGTTGGTGTTAGATGTCACTTTCCTCAGCTCATCCTCGATGCATTGTGAGTCTTTGCATTCTTCTTGTTTAGGTGGGACCCAGACTATGGTCCAGTCAATCAGAGAAAATTCTTGCCCCTTGCCTGAGTCATTTTCAAAGAGCCCAGTTGGGCTCATTCTGCTCACTTGATCCTCCATGTTGGATCTCGACCTGCCAACCGAATAGATGATCCCTTCTCTTATGGATTTGATTGATGTGTGGCTGAAGGGATCGTCCTCCTCTTGCCGACTTTGCCCTCCTTTGAAACATTTGTGCTTTGCTATCTCACCCATAGGAGGCAAATATTCCAGTCCTCTCATGCTTGCATTCTCTTGATATTCGAGCTGATAATAAAAATGTTGGTGCTCAACTGGAGGGAAGACATAGTTTGATCCGATGGGACATGCAAGAGGTATGCAATTCACAGTCTCGAACTCAAGACTATTGTATGAGATATCTTCATCGGAGCATTGTATATCTGTGATTGGGATATCTAGCTCTCAATGGTTGACTGCTTCAATCGGAAAGATTTGTTCGGGATCATCCAAAATTGTCAGCGCCTTGTATCTGAAAATTTATTTGGTCTTTTGGTGAAGAGTCGAAGAGAGAGCCTTGACTTTATGGATCTAAGACCGATCAGGGAGGAGATGAAATGAAGCTATGATGTCAAATACCTGAAAAGTGATGGTTGGTGCTTTGGGGCTAATTATGATCTCGAAGTTAATCTCTTCCTCGACTTGTTTCCTGGAAGTGGGGACCATGAAAGGGCCTAGCTATATGCCCTAGAGGGGGGGTGAATAGGGCAATGCCAAATAAAAACTAATAACAGTGGAATAATAAAAGAAATAAAGTACAGTGCTGAATTTAAAGTAATTTCAATAGCCTAAAATAAAGAGAATGATACTTTATCAATTCTAAGGACAACCTTACACCAAAAACCAAAGGTTTAAGGTAGGATAACCTTATTTCTAGAACGTCCTTTGTATCACAAATCAATGAAGAATAAAAAGCAAGGAAATTAAAATAACTTGCAGAAATAAATCCTAAGTTATCACAACATTCCCCACACTTGCTTGAAATAAAATTATTGCAGCATTCATCCACAAACACAATCCACAAAATTGAATGAATAAAGGAATGAAAGAATAATGCACATCCACAACACAACGATATATAGTGGTTCGCCTGTGTACACCAACTATTATCCAACAGCCACACAGAATGCTACTTCACTCCTAATATCCTCACACAGGGGATATTAGCATGCACTATCAAAAAAAGGTTTCACAGGTTCACCTAAAACCTTCATAATTGTGTCTTTGATCTGGGCTTACACAATCCAAAAACCCCCCACAATCTGAGTTTTCTGGCTCTCCTCAGATAACCAATACAATGAGATTTTTCTGGCAAATCTCAAACAAAACCAAAGAAAATAAATTACACAAATGTAAAATACCTGTATCTCCTTTTGAAGTAGCCCGGTAGAACCAATCGGAGTAGAAGTTCGATTCAACGTTCAAAGTCCAATACTCACTTTAAGAATGGTTCTAAGTCTAATTGATTTTAAATCAAAAGGGCTAGTTCTATTTGATTTTGAATCCAAGAAGAAGGAATATCAGAAATTCCCCTTTTCTAATGAGATTAGAATGTAGATCAAAATCAAATAATAAACAATCTAGCAAAAGGAATATTAAATAAGAACAAAGTAGCTTAAAAACAACACAAACTTATCTCAGAGTATAGCCTAAAGAATGCTTGAATAGAGTTGAATTGAATTGCTAAAACTCTGAAGTTCGTGCTCTATTTATAGCCTGAAAAATCCTGTCTACGATTGGTCTTAGGATCCTAGGACTGGTCGTAGCTTCAAAGATTTTTAAAGATTTTCGCGGGATAAGGATTTGCTATTCCATGACCAGTCCTGGATAGCCTATGACCAGTCGTGGGCCACCTACGACTGGTCGTGGGTCACCTACGACCGGTCGTAGGACCCTAAGTTTAGTTGCTGGAGTTTGAGTCGTAGGGCTAAGACTGGTCGAAGGATGAGTCGTAGAACTCACAGGACTGGTCGTAGGATGTCCAGGACTGGTCGTAGGACAGCCAGAAGGATCCGAAAATCTTCAACAACCTAGGACAGGTCCTGAAAAACTTAAGACTAGTCGTAGCAGAGCTAGGACTGGTCTTGAAGTCCCTAGGACTGGTCTTAGAATAGCCCGAACAAACATATTAAAATATATGAATTTTGTATCCAGAATGACCTACAGTAAAGCCCAACCTAAGGTCAATCTAAGGTCAAACAAACCTTAAAAGTGAGATGGACATTGAAAGTCTGTACACTCATATGACCCTTAAGAGAAACTTGAGCATTTACAAATCTTGTAGTAGGCCTTCTTGAGCTTGATCTTGACTTAACAAAGTCTTCTACTATACTTGAACTTGATTGAATCTTGAACATACATACTTGAAGACTTCTATTCTTGAATTCTTCGTCCATGACTTGAAAACTTTCTTCATTTAAGTTCTTGTCTTGAAATGCGATGTCTTGATATAAAGAATAGTCTCAAACATGAAACACAAGATATACAAGACATAAATATAGGTTTTGGCACCACAAAATTTGACAACCAAAGGGATATGAAATCATAGCACTTACAATCTCCCCCTTTGTCAAATTTGTGACAAAACACATAGCATAGAAGAATAAGAGCAACATTTACCAAAAAAAAATGAACCATAAAAGCAAGCACAAATTACTCTACTCGCCCTGAGTAATACGAGTACTGCTCATATAAACAGTAATTAACATGCAAATATCAAGACTCCATATATACATATCCTTTTCAATCAATCAATCCACAAGTTACTCCCCCTTTCCATACTACTCGCTTTTACCTTACTACTTCTCCTTTTTGTCACAAAATGACAAGGGAAAGTCATAATAGGAAAGTCACAACAACATAAAGAGTAACAATAAACAGAAAATGAAAAAGAAATATGGAAGATCATAACATATTTAAAAAATAAACCAGAATCATCAAGTCATAACAAAGTTAATACAATATCCAAATAAAAGATAAGATAACGTTATACATTCCAAAAGATAATTCGCCTAATCAGATCCAGAGGAGGGAGTAGGAATAGAAGGATCAATCTGGTGTAAGCCCCTATTGATGCGACGAAGATATTTTTGCATGTACTTAAATTGCATATCGTGGGCTATACTCATGTTATCAACCTTCTCCTCCAATGCATGAAGACGTGTATCATAACTAGATGGATTGAAATCAGGATCATTTGGCGAATCAGTTTCTATATCATCAAATATCTCATCCATATTAATATCCTGTTGAGGAAGATCGCCAACTTCCTCTTCATTTCCAGCTTCACCACCATCACCACCAACACCACCTTCATCTACTTGGCCAGGAAGCAAATCCAGCTTCATCTTATTAAGATTGGAATTGTTGAAAATAAGATGATGAATTGGTGCCTCATTAATATGTTTATCGACAAGCATGTGAGTGGCTAAAACAGTCATAAGATAACCAAACGGAATATCACTATGACCCGGATGGAGACGAAACTGTATAATAATATGACAAATCAAAGAAGGAAGAAAGACCATGGTATCAGAAGTAATAGAATGCAACACACGAACCATGAAAGAAGTCAACTAGGTTTTATTACTGGACCGAGGATACACATTGGAAATGAAGAAACGATGTAACACTTCATATCTAGGTAACAGATACTTTAAAGGGAGTTTATTCCCTTTGTGTGTCCATTGCGCATCAATTTTGCATAAATCTCTTGTCAACATGTATTTTTTCGATTCAGATGGTTTATCGTATAAAGTATGAATCGGTATTCCTTCATCATTAACGGGTATATCTATAATACCCGATATCAAATGACGGTCTACTTCAAATTTCCCTTCTCTAGTATCAATTGAAAAAGTTAAATTATCAAGAGAAAATTCTGAGATGCATGCTACCATTGATTGGGCAATAGACTGGTATGCAGGCCCACCCTAAAGTAAAATGTTAGTCTAGCCAACAGATTCAAGGAGAGGGATAATACTATATGGAGAAATGTGATTGAGATCAGCAGTATGCTCAACGATAACATTACGAACACGCAAATCTCACACATCTTGAGAATCATCTTCGGGTGACCGAAGGTGCCATTTTTTTATCAGAGTAGATCTAGATGAGGATGGACCACGGGTTGTTTTCTTCTTCCCTCTAACATCCATATTCAAAAAGATATATAAAGAGCAAGAGAAATGCACAAAAGAAAGGATGAGTTTTCTCTAGATTAGCAAATTGAGGAGAAACCCTTGAAAAACCTAACAAGAGATGAAATCTAGCTACACAATGATCAAATCAAAGCACAGAGAGCATGAATCTTCAAGAAAAATGAAGAAATAGGACTCACCTTGAAGAAAAATAAGAAATCCTATGACTGGTCGAGCCACGACTCGTCGTAGGTCAGAGTGAAAATGAAGAAGAAGGGGATTTTCTCCAAAAATATCATATTCAAGAGCTCCACGACCGGTCGAGTGTGGTTCACGACCGGTCATACCACGACTGGTCGTGTACATCCACGACCGGTCGAGTATCGACCAAAAAAAAATTTTTAATGTAAAAAATTGAAATTTAAACATAAATAATACTCAATATAGTACACTATGATACATGCAAGCATGAATATTCAATGTAAAATGCACATACCAAGATCAAATTTTAATTTATTAAACCTACTTTTATCTAGCGGTTTAGTAAATATATCAGCAAGTTGATTTTCGGTTGATATATATTCCAAAGAAATAACTTTTTCTTCAACCAACTCACGAATGTAATGATACCTAATGTCAATATGCTTAGTACGTGAATGCTGGATTAGATTTTTGGAAATATTTATAGCACTGAAATTATCACAATGTAAGATCATTGAATATTGATTAATTCCATAATCTCTTAGCATGCGTTTCATCCAAACTAGTTGAGTACATGCATATCCAGCTGCAATATATTCAGCCTCAGCAGTGGAGAGTGATATTGAGCTTTGCTTCTTACTGAACCAAGAAACTAAGCAATTTCTAATGTAAAAACAACCACCACTGGTTGATTTTCTATCATCGATATTACCGGCCCAATCAGCATCTGAGTACTCGGTTAATTGAACACTAGTATCAAAAGGATACTAAAGTCCCAGATTTATATTACTTGCGACATATCTAATAATCCGTTTAACAGCAGTAATATGTGATTCCTTAGGATTAGATTGATATCTTGCACAAATACCAACACTTAATGCAATATCAGGTCTATTTGCAGTAAGATACAACAAACTACCAATCATACTACGATATAGTTTAGGATCTATATCTTTACTTGTAGTCTTTTGAGGGTCTTAACATTGTACTCATTGGAGTATCAAAGTTCTTACCATTCTCAAATCCAAACCTTTTAACCAAGTTTGAAGCATATTTGGTCTGAAAAATGAAAATTCCATCAGGTTGTTGTTTTACTTGCAACCCCAGGAAATAGTTTAGTTTGCCAACCATGATCATTTCAAACCTTGATTTTATTAACTCTGCAAACTCAATAGACATGTTAGAGCAAGTTGATCCATAAATAATATCATCAACATAAATTTGAACCATCAAAATATCATTGTTATGCTTCTTAACAAAGAGCGGCTTATCGATACTTCCTACTTGAAAGCTATGACCAAGTAAGAATTTAGTCAATTTCTCATTCCATGCCCTGGTCGCTTGTTTTAGACCATAGAGAGCCTTTTTGAGACGAAATACATGGTCAGATAACTTAGGGTCTTCAACCCTGAAGGTTGTTCAACATACACTTCTTCATGTAAATCGTCATTCAAGAAGGCACTCTTTACATCCATCTGATAAATCTTAAATTTTCTAAAGCATGCGATGGAAATAAAAAGTCTGATTGATTCAAGGCGAGCGACTGGAGCAAAGGTTTCATCGTAATCGATGCCTTCAATCTAAGTGTACCCTTATACAACCAGTCTAGCATTGTTTTGTATTATATTTTCAAGTTCATCAGACTTATTTTTAAAAATCCATTTTGTTCCAATAATGTGTTTATCTTTACGTCTAGGAACACGATACCAGATATCATTACGAACAAATTGATTAAGTTCATCCTGCATAGCAACTATCCAATTTTCGTCAGAAAGTGCTTCTTTCATGTTGACCGGTTCTATTTGCGATGTAAAACAAACATAATTATATATGTTCTCAAGTTGTTTGCGAGTACGAACTCCAGTGAGAGGGTTTCCAAGTATTTGATTGGTTGGATGATCTTTGACAGTTCTTGGTTCAGATTCTTTTTGACTTGATGAGGTATCTTGATTGTCGATAATAAGAGCTTCATCATCATCTGAACTCGGAGCTGGTGTATTCAAATGATCATCAATGACCACATTGATGGACTCTTGAATCACACCAGTTCTCTTATTTAGAACCCTATAAGCTCGATTGTTCAAAGAATAACCAAGAAAAATACCTTCATCACTCTTCGTATCAAACTTTCTCAAATTTTCACGATCACGCAAAATATAACACTTGCTGCCAAAAATTCGAAAGTATTTGACAGTAGGTTTCTTTTCAAACCATAATTCATAAGCAGTCTTATTATCAGATTTACTGGTATAAACCTGATTAATAATATAACATGCTGTATTAACGGCTTCAGCCCAAAGATTTCTAGAAAGCTTCATGCTATTCAACATAACATTAGCCATATCCTAAAGCACTCTATTTTTTCTTTCAACTATACCATTTTGTTGTGGTGTTTTGGGCGCAGAGAATTCATGTGATATTCCCTAATCGTTACAAAATTTCTCAAAACTACTGTTTTCAAATTCGGATCCATGATCACTACGAATCTTACTAACATGAGAACCTTTCTCATTTTGGATTTATTTGATGACCTTTTTCACTTCATCCAGGGTTTCAGTTTTGTCTTTTAAGAACGATACCCAAGTGAATCTGGTATAGTCATCTACGATAACCAAGATGTATTTTTTGCCTCTTCGACTCTCTGATCTGGTTGGTCCAATAAGATCCATGTGGAGAAGCTCGAATGGTCTAGATGTGGTATTGGAGTTCACTTTCTTGTGAGAGCTCCTAGTCTATTTGCCCAACTGGCATTCACTGCATATTTTATCTACTCTTTTCAATTTGGGTAGACCTCTAATTAGTTGTCTTTTGATCAATCTAAATAAGTTCCGATAGTGTACACGTCCAAGGCGTTTATGCCATAATTCAGTCTCTTTAGTATGGACCATGTAACATGATTGAGTAGCTGAGCTTGCATCACTAATGATGTAGTAGTTTTCAGAAGTTCTGCGACCAGTTAATATAACAGAACCCTTCTTATTAAGTATCTCACAACCTTGATTAGAAAACTTCACACTATGGTTGTTATCGCATATCTGAGAAATGCTTAGTAGGTTGTGTTTCAAGCCCTCAACATATAAAACATTCTTAAATAAGGGAAGGTTATAAAGCTGAATCATACCTTGACCAATGATCTTACAATTGCTTCCATCACCAAATGTGACTGACCTGTCAATCATATCTTTTAGATCGGTGAATAGAGCCTTGTCGCCTGTTATATGCCTGGAGCAACCACTATCTAGGTACCACTTTGAATGGCTTGTAGCTTTGAAAGCAGTGTGGGCAACCAAGAACGCAACTTTAGGAACCCATTTCAGAATTGTTTTGGGTTTATGTATAGATGGTCTTTTTATGTCTGTTGTTATAGGTGAGACCTATAGAGTTAGACTTTAATAGCTCCTTAAGTAGATCAATTATTTTTTCAGCCAAAGGATTTCGATTTTGAAAATCAAAGTTGACACAGCTACCTTTAGGTTTTTGAAAAGTCCTAGGATTTTTAGAAAAGCTTTGATAAGTATTCTTTTCTTTTGAGATTGAAGACTCTCCTTTTACAAATTTAGGAGCAATGTACTTTTGTTTAGGAGATGTATTCTTATCATAGCCCAACCCGGATTGATCGCCACATTTTCTTGATTCGGACAATAATTTTTTCAATTTAGGATCACCTTGGGCATATCTCCAAGTGTCTTTCAAACTCAGAAGAGAAGTTACCTCATTTTTGAGTTTCTCATTTTCGGATCTCAAATCTTCAATTTTGGAGGTTTTGAAATCTAAATCACCTTTGGTCTTTTCAAAAGAATCGAAAATATGAGACTTTTCTAAAACAAGAGACTCATAACCTTCCTCAAGCTTAGAAAATTTTTCTTTTTGTAATTTAAGCTTGACGGTAATTTTACAACTTTCCTTATAAAGGGCATTATAAGCATCCTGAAGATCATCTTCATAATCGTAATCACTATTCAGATTTTCTTCACTAGAGATATAATCATTATTTGAAAAGGTGATCTTGGCTAGAGTCATAAGGGCTTTAACATCATCGCCCGACTCGGTTTCAGAATCTTCTGATTTAGAAGAGGATTTGAATCAGACGAATCATCCCAAGTAGCCATCATGCTTTTCTTTTTTGATTTGTCCTTTTTAGGACATTTGTTAGCTAAGTGCCCATACTCTTGACAGTTGTAACATTGACTATCTTTTAAAGATTTTCGAGCTCTAGGTTTAGATCGTCTCTTATCATTTCACTTTTGAAAATTAACTTTTTTCTTGTTTTAAAAAATTTTATAAAACTTTTTTGCTAAAAGCGCCATATCATCTTCAGAATTTTTAAAGTCCAAAGTGCTCTCTTGAGAAACATTTTTAGATGATTTGAGAGCAATTGATTTTCCTTTAGGAGCTTTAAAGGATAACTCATAGGTTTGAAGTGAACTAACTAGTTCCTCAACCCTCATGGTATCCGTATCACGAAGTTCCTGAATCGCTGTCACTTTAGAATTGAACCGTTTCGGAAGTGAGCGTAGTATCTTTGCGCACACTTTACTTTCTGAGATTCTATCACCAAGACCCCACATAGATTTCATAATGTCATTCAATCTAGTGTAGAAGTCCATAAACATCTCATTCTCCTCTATATGATTTTCTTCAAATTTAGTTGTGAGGAGTTGGACTTTAGATTTCTTGACAATAGATGTTCCTCGTGTGTTATTTCTAATACATCCCAAGCTTGTTTTACATTTTCACAAGAGATGATTCTTTTGAATTCATTTGGTGATAATGCACAAGTAATTGCATTTAGTGCTTTTGCATTGGCACTACTCTCACTTTTCTGAAGTGTGGTCCAAAGAGAATAAGCCGTAACTTTCATTGATTTTGAACCATCGACATTAGTTACTTCAGTGATAGGAGGGTTCCATTCATTTACTGTGGCCAGCCACACACTTTCATCCAAGGATTTGAGGAAGATCCTCATCCTGACTTTTCAATAGGCATAGTTTGTGCCATTAAAGGGTGGTGGCCTAGTGACTGATAGGCTATCAAAATTTGACATCTTAATATAGCTTAGATCGTTAGCTCAGAAAATAAATCGAATAAATAAACAATAAGCACGAGCTATTAGGCTCTGATACCACTTAAAAGGGCCTAGCTATATGCCCTAGGAGGGGGGGGGGGGGGTGAATAGGGCAATGCCAAATAAAAACTAATAACAACGGAATAATAAAAGAAATAAAGCACAGTGCTGAATTTAAAGTAATCTCAATAGCCTAGACTAAAGAGAATGATACTTTATCAGTTCTAAGGACAACCTTACACCAAAAACCAAAGGTTTAAGGTAGGACAACCTTATTTCTAAAACGTCCTTTGTATCAAAAATCAATGAGGAATAAAAAGCAAGGAAATCAAAATAACTTGTAGAAATAAATCCTAAGTTATTACAACATTCCTCACACTTGCTTGAAATAAAATTATTGCAGCATTCATCCACAAACACAATCCACAAAACTGAATGAATAAAGGAATGAAAGAATAATGCATATCCACAACACAACGATATATAGTGGTTCACCTGTGTGCACACCAACTGTTATCCAACAGCCACACAGAATGCTACTCCACTCCTAATATCCTCACACAGGGGATATTAGCATGCACTATCAAAAAAAGGTTTCACAGGTTCACCTAAAACCTTCACAATTGTGTCTTTGATCTCAGGCTTACACAATCCAAAAACCCCCACAATCTGAGTTTTCTGGCTCTCCTCAGATAACCAATATAATGAGATTTTTTTGGCAAATCTCAAACAAAACCAAAGAAAATAAATTACACAAATGTAAAATATCTGTATCTTCTTTTGAAGTAGCCCGGTAGAACCAATCGGAGTAGAAGTTTGATTCAACGTTCAAAGTCCAATACTCACTTTAAGAATGGTTCTAAGTCTAATTGATTTTAAATCAAAAGGGCTAGTTCTATTTGATTGTGAATCAAAGAAGAAGGAATATCAGAAATTTTCCTTTTCTAATGAGATTGGAATGTAGATCAAAATCAAATAATAAACAAGCTAGCAAAAGGAATATTAAATAAGCACAAAGTAACTTAAAAATAACACAAACTTATCTCAGAGTATAACCTAAAGAATGCTTGAATAGAGTTGAATTGAATTGCTAAAACTTTGAAGTTCGTGCTCTATTTATAGCCTGAAAAATCCTGTCTACGACTGGTCTTAGGATCCTAGGATTGGTCGTAGCTTCAAATATTTTTAAAGATTTTTGCAGGATAAGGATTTGCTGTTTCACAACCGGTCCTGGGAAGCCTACGACCAGTCGTGGGATACCTACGACTGGTCGTGTGTCACCTACGACTGGTCATGTGTCACCTACGATTGGTCGTAGGACCCCAAGTTTAGTTGCTGGAGTTTGAGTTGTAGGGCTAAGACTGGTCGAAGGATGAGTGGTAGAACTCACAGGACTGGTTGTAGGATGTACAGGACTGGTCGTAGGACAGCTAGAAAGATCCAAAAATCTTCAACAACCTATGACAGGTCCTGAAAAACTTAAGACTAGTTGTAGCAGAGCTAGGACTGGTCTTGAAGTCCCTAGGACTGGTCTTGAAGTCCCTAGGACTAGTCTTGAAGTCCCTAGGACTGGTCTTAGAACAGCCCAAACAAGCATATTAAAATATATGAATTATGTATCCAGAATGACCTACAGTAAAGCCCAACCTAAGGTCAATCTAAGGTCAAACAAACCTTAAAAGTGAGATGGACATTGAAAGTCTGTACACTCAGATGACCCTTAAGAGAAACTTGAGCATTTACAAATCTTGTAGTAGGCCTTCTTGAGCTTGATCTTGACTTGACAAAGTCTTCTACTATACTTGAACTTGATTGAATCTTGAACATGCATACTTGGAGACTTTTATTCTTGAATTCTTCATCCATGACTTGAAAACTTTCTTCATTTAAGTTTTTGTCTTGAAATGCGATGTCCTGATGTAAAGAATAGTCTCAAACATGAAACACAAGATATACAAGACATAGATATAGGTTTTGGCACCATAAAATTTGACAGCCAAAGGGATACGAAATCTTAGCACTTACAGACCAACCATCCTAGACTCTTCTCTTGAAGGATCGAAGATTGAGTAGAGCTAGGCAAAATCCTTTGAGTAGCAGAATGTCCTTCATGGAAAGTTACCGCATGATTAAAGCTGGGCCCTTGTTTTGCTAGGGCATGCTGTATGTTGATCGGGGAAGGAGCATTTTCTTAGATCGCGAGGGTTGGAGTAGGGGCTGAATAGGTAGGTGGTGTCCCTTGTGAGATAAAGGTTATATGGACTGGATTGATCAGTGGTGGCTCCTGTAGACTTGGGGGCATGAAGATTGGACTGGACGAAGATGCCCCTTGCATATTTGAGAGCGAAGAGATTGGACTGGTAAGGTGTGCCCCTTGTAGACTCGGGGGCATGAAGACTGGACCTACTGGAGATGCCCCTTGCATATTTGAGAGCAAAGAGATTAGACTGGTAGGGTGTGCCCCTTGTAGACTTGGGGGTATTGTTGCTGGGTTGGCGGTGATGGAATGGATGCATTAGACTGGATTGACTTAGGGTGGCTCTCCTTAATTGATAGTAGGAGTCCCTGATGAGCTAGGGCATACATGATACGATGGCAGACGATTCTGGAGAGTAATTGGTGGTGGCAATAGCAGGAGAGGTAACCACGATCGTTTAGTTGTCAATCAGATCTTGGATCACATGTTTCAGAGCGAAACAACAGTTCGTTGTGTGGCCTCGGGATTGGTGGTATGCACAGTACTCATTCTCATCATAATTTAGTGGTAGAGGGTTTGGGGGGAGCCTAGGCAGTAGCGGTGTAAGTATTTACCTTTGGACTTGCATGGCTAGTACCTCACTATAAGTTTGGACTATCGGTGTAAACTGCCCAGGTTCCCGAGTCATCCTCATCTGCTAACCATGATTGGGGTACTAAGGAATCTCCATTTACTATTGTTGTTTCCATTGTCCTTCTTGAGGAGCGAATTGAGCACCTTAGGTAGAGCTGACAAGATTGTCTTCTTCTGTTGGATGGTGGTCAGGAACATTTCTGTTACTGTTCTCATATCCAGTAGACCTTCCTTCCACTATCTGTTGTATTGGGGAGGCCTGAAGAGGCCACCAAGGGGAGATCGTTCCAGCCTTTATTCCGGGTTGGATTCGTTCCCTAGCACGGATGAGTTGGGTGAAGTTGACATATGGACACGATACGAGGTATCCGAAGATACTTGGGTTTGCCGAGTGGATGATCATGTTGATTTGCTCCTCGTCATCAAGGGGTGTTTTCATTCTGGCGGCCATGGCCCGCCACCGTCCAACATAAGCTAACAATGACTCAACATTTTTCTGCCTTAAGGCAGCAAGATCCGCCCTTTTGGGCACTACATTAAGATTGTACACAAAATGATCAATGAAATCTTGGAAAAGTTGTTACCAAGTTTTAATTCGATGGTAGTTTAATGATGTGTATCAATCTAACGCATCACCTTTCAAGGATTTTTGAAACAAACAGATCAATGCTTCTTTATTACCTGCCAGAGTATCAAGCTCTCTACAAAATGCTTTTAAATGGTCCATAGGACACCCCATACCATCATACCTTTTGAATTTTGGTACCTCAAAGTTTTGAGGTACCATTGTATCAGGGAAGGGACAAAAATCCCTGAACTTGGTGGATGGGAGATCCACCCCCTGCTACTTCCATAACTTCCTTTGCATATCTTGCAATTGCTCTCAAAGCTCTTCAATTTCAGAGGGACTGGTCGAGAGGGGTTTTACCCCTTGGAATTGATTAGATCTCCTATTAGGAGGAAGATGTGTGGCAGGGTTGCTCACATTTGTATGTTGGGCTGATTCTGCAGGAAGTAGAAGAACATGATTTATTGGAGGAATGAGGGAGAAAACAAAAGGAGTTTGTGGGACTGAACTGTTTTGTACACTAGGATGGGTTGCCTGTGTATTCGGTGTGACATTTGGCATTAAACGAAGTAGTAGCTCTTGCATCATTCGAAGTAGTAGCTCTTGCGTGGTTGTGTTGGCCTGTGGGTCTGTTGGAGCTATTCGTAGCAACGCGGGGGTCGGTGACGGTGCTAGTACCTGTACCGATGCTTCAGGAGCTGGTAGAGCTACCGGCTCTTTTTCATGGGTAGCCATAGCTGCATGGGATCGAGTAGCCGTGGCTAAGATTGATGCCCAGACAAGTGTAAGCCAAAGATTATTTTTTTTGTATGAATGCAGTGATAATGTCCTTTGAGATTAAAGTACCGTACGCTTTTGAGTCGGGTCTCAGCTTGTGCGAGCTAGCATTTTTCCAGTGGAGTCTTCATTCTGTAGACACTGAAAATCGGTGCCCATGCTATTTTATATGTTATGTTTTTGGTGGTGGGGGTGATTCGGTTGATTGTGGATGTTGGAGTCGCCACTGGCTGAAAAATCTCGAAATCCTGCGGTCGGCTAGAACTACGAAATACATTAGGTGAGGAAAATCTGAGGACCTCCCTACCTTAAATTGACTCCTGGTCTATGATCAGGGATTCCGGGTAAGGGACCTCGGTTACAAAGAGGGAAGGGGTTAAGCACCCTCTCTGCCCGTACAAATGTACGGTGTCTACTTAGTGTGGTAAAGAAATCTCAAGGGATGAATGATATGGTCGGATTAGGACTAGGCACACATGTGGATTTTTGATGTGGTAAGATTCGAGATTTCGACAAGCCACAGAGCATACGTCCAACAGTATGTCTAGAAGGTGGATGTGATGATGCTTATGCAAAGAGGTAAGAAAAATGGACTAGATTACTAGGAATTTTTGATGTGACAGGATCTGATGTACGACAAGTCACAAAGTATACGTTCACTAGAGATCTAGAGGAGTAGGGGGGTTGAGAAGGGAACAGATGTCATGATGAATGCTTGAATGTAAACTGAATGGATCTTCGACTTGATCTGAGGGGCTAAGATGTGGGTTGAACCATGATCAACCTAGACTAAGTTTATGGAAAGGTTGAGAGGAAGGCTGGGGGTGGCTTGAAAGATCAGGACTTTGATGGCTTGGGAGCTTCTCTCCTCCCCTTCACTCTCTTTCTCACTCTCCTTCTTTCTCACTCTCTTAAGCTTAGAAATGAGGATGACTTGTTGAAAATATGAAGAGGAGAGGGCTATTTATAGCCTTCTCCAATGGAATTTTGGTAATTTTTCAGTTTGAGGAGGGTAAATGGTGATGTGGCAAGTGGGGATTGGTTAAGGAGAGGGAGATGCCATGTGGCGCATTTTCATTGGCTATGGGGGCTTAGTAAAATGGTAAATAGTGAAGGTGGGAGGGGTAAATTCATAAGAAAGTTAACTTTTGGGTGCTGGGAGAGCTGTCCACACACGGGTGGCAAGTGGCGACATCCCGAGTACCGCTGGCGGTAGTCAGACTAACGCCTTGAGTTCGTTTGGGCTGGGCTTATGCGTGCGGACCTTATTCGTCGTGCGGGTTCACACGGTGGCCTCCTTTCGGGATTCTGTGGCTCGAACAGATGGGTTCAAGCTAGGGTAAGGGGTTCTAATCAGGATGTAAGGTATAGGCAGGGGTTGTGTACGGATTAAACGGTTTGGATCAATGTTTCAGATCTTGATTTGGTGGTTTATGAGATTTTTGGGTCAGGGTTAGGTTTAAGCTGGGATCAGGGTTCGGTTCAGGGTATGATCATGGTTCTTAGCCTTCTCAAGATATTAGCTTGGGTGGGGTGTCTACACCACTATGATAAAAAAACTTTAGAGTACAATATATAAAGTGAAAATACAAGATAGAAATCAAAACTTCAGAAGCTCAGCTGCACGCTCCTGCCTCAGCTCGGCTGTGGCCTAACATCACATACACGCATCTATCGTGTATAAGCTTGCAAAAAGCTTAGAGTGTGGAGTAAGTGTGTGCAATGCATGTGCCAAGTATATAAATATAAGAGTAAGAGAAAATACTGACAAGTCCACATAAATATCAAAGTAAGCGAAAACACTGGCAAGTCCATAAATACCATCAGCCTTATCCATGCTATGCGATGCAAAGACATAATAAGCCAATGTCATATACTGAGGAAGCAATGCAGGTCGTCTATGCAATGCAGAGATGTAGTAAGCCAAATGTCATATACTATGGATGCAATGCAATATACAAATCCTGACGAGTCCATGAATATGTGGGATAAAGCTTTGCCTTTATTGTGTGCACAGTAGCTTGCCAACCACTGGGAACTCGCCCAAGCTCGATCGGCCCTGCCCTCATCAACGTCTGCCCACATGTGACCATAGTGACGAGGTGTCACAATATGTCATATGCAGATGATGCAATGCAGTATACAATGCGAAAGAAATAGCAAAGTTGGAGTGTGTAGTCGGGATGATAGTACGTGGGATCGCAAGCTATGGAGTTCATCACAAGGGACTTCTATACAAACTAGTTCCATACCTAAATTTGGATAGCTAGACTCAATGTGGTAAACTCTTGATCTCACGTTGGTCATGTGCCCACCAAAATCCTGGCCATTGCGAAGGTATACATAATAATTTGACTGCGCACCACCAGCCTGAGTGGATAGTGAATGAATGAATGAATGAGTTAAATGCTGGGTACTCAACTCCTGCTTTATAAATCCATATATCATTACCATACTTATCTAGGATCATCATTGGGGTCTAGTACACTTTACTCCAGCTTGCTGTTATATCTGAGCGCACAACTGGGTAAGTGGAAGAGACCTTACTATTCGCCTACCAATATCGGCTCGGCTCATCGATAACGGATCCATTCCTCAAGCTGGTCAAACTCAGCTTAACATTGCCCTCTCTCCTCAGGCGGGTTAGGCCACACCCCCTTCCAACTGACCACGACACAGTGGGAGATACGGTCTTTTGGTATTCAACACTCAGGTGCTCATGTATCCACTCACTCTAGACTTTAGAACATCCCCTGACCTTGGGGGTTTAGGGACTTTCACCTAAGGACATCTAACGTGCCTCATGTGCTAGAACTAAATATTTTCGGTGTCTCATCTAGCCATCCATGATGAGCCTGTGGATGTTACAACCCTAATGTCGATACAATGCTAAATGATTATGTCACAAAATGTGAGATGCATGAGTTATACCATCCAGTCATGCATCAAACCTGTGCATACCGCACGATCCTATGGGGTAACTCCGTCTCTCAAGGAATCCCATAAACATCTCAGCCCAATGGCATATGCTACTCCTCATAACAAGCATACATATGATGCGTATGGGCATGTATCATGATGTAATAAATTACATTGTCTTGATTATCAAAAGGCAAACGACAATTGCCACAAATGTCACATCCCAAGATTATAAACTAAACGACATGCTTCGAGCATCAAACCTATGCATACCACGTGCTCATGTGGGGCAACTCTGTCTCTCGGGGAGTCCCATAAATAATCATCCCAATGGCACATACTATGATCAATCACTCATAATAAGCATGCAATGATGCGCATGGGCATGTATCCTGATGTTATGCTACCATATACTCAATGTGTCCTACTATCTTAAGCACACTAGCATGATTAACAGATATAACATTAATCGGCCCAATACATGATGAGGTGCACAGAAGGACGGCGTTTCTAACGCAAACATCAAGATAGGATATATAGTGCATATACCCAACCTGATATCACATATTCTTCTATCTATGGCAAGGGGAGTGGTGATGATGTACTAATGTCAAGGATGAGCCTCACACTTATCCTAAGAAGGTAAATGGGCAGTATGGTCGATACATACATAACACGAAGTCTTCGCAATCGATTCAAAGGTAGGGCACATCACACAGGGTGAGTTAAGAAGGTATATAACAAGTGGGCTTCCTCACTCTATTAATCATGTAATAACTGGACTTTCTTATGGGGACCCGATATGAATACAAAGTGAACCTTGGTAGGGTCCATACATCTAAGACTGTGTCCTTACAAATGGATTGAATAGTTCACTCATCATCTAAGTGGGCCTTGGGTTTGCGTCACGAAGCTTAGGCAAACACATGCATCTAAGTGGACTACATTTACTATGGAAGGCTTGGTACGAACACAAGGAGGGCTCCAAGGCTTATGGTAGTTCTATAGGGTATGGTAGAAAGCATTGTTATTAATGGGGCCCAATGTTTTGGGGTAGCCCAACAAGGGAGGATGGGCATCATGGGGGGGATAACTTAACACGACGAGGTCTGTCTACCACACATGTAAGACAAGAAATGGGCTTATCAATGGGCCCTGGGGAGGTTTACTAGTGCGGTCCACTTCAGGGTCGAATCTAACTCACAGTGGGGCCCACGACCTTCAGACTAACTGTGAAAGTGGATGGGCAGCATGTGTAGAACACATATGTCAAGGTAGGTAGTCCAAAGCCTAGAAAATGGATGAACAATACACACAATATGGTGAGCCGCATATGGCAGTCCCGCAACCTAGATATGGATGGATTATATGCATATAACACACCTATCAAGGTGGTCTTTAAGGTTTGGACAAACCTACAAGGCATAGTGGGAGTACCATCAATACTGGGGGCCCAACAATTTGGGTTAGGCCACTGAGGTGAGATGGGTAATACTTATGGGGGCCTAATGATTTGGGTGGCCCAACTAGAGGAGATGAAAATGGGCCTAACAATGGGCATAGGGAGGTTTACAATGTGGACATTTAACCACCATTCCCACATAGATTGAGGCTCGCTATGAAAACTATCTTACAATTGGGCTCATGGCCCTAATACTAACTAGAAAACGAATGGGTAGCATACATATCATCTCATACACCATGGTGGGCTTCATGAAAAGGCCCATGGTCTACATACATCAAGGTGGGCTACATGGGGGAGCCTATATCCCAAAAATACAATGGCTAGAGGAGCATAAAGCACATGTATCATGGTGGGCCTTATGGGCAGCCCATATGCCATAGAATAAATAGCTAAGGTACATTCAGCATTCACCATTGTGGGCATTATAGGTTAGCCCAAACTTTGGCGAATTGGATAGGAAATATAGACACAATCACATACACTATAGTGGGCTTACAACCAGCCCACAAGTCCTAACACAATGGATGGGCAACACTTGCATTTGGAAATGCACTAAGGTTGGACGTCCACCCCATTTGGGTCTGCCTAGATGTCCAAAAATCTGGACAGCATGGTATGGATTCAATTAGATGGGCGGTGGGCTTTACTAGATACAAATGGGCCCATGATCTTAGAAAAATACGTGTATGGTATGTATACATAATACCCTCAATCTGGTGGGCCTCACAACTTTAAAACGTTTAGCTATATGCAGCAAATTTCGGGCCCTTGTTGGACATCCAACCCACCTATTTTCTTGGGCCTGCTGGGGTCTAGCAAGTAGGATATCTGGGCAGAATAATTACTTCAGGGTGGCTCATACATGTTATAGTGGGCCCCACCAAATGGAAGGCATGTATTCAACACATAAATTAGGGTGGGCCTGCTACTGGATTGCAAGTCCATCTACGCCTAGCCAGCTTAGACGGTCCTATGGGCTTGGACCACCTAGCATAAATGCATATGAGGTGGGCCCCAACTCTAGACGTCCCACCAGAGGGTGGGCCATGTCCAGATGGGCCGCACAAATGATGGATGGTGTGGATATATCACAAATATCACAGTGGGCCTGGGGCCAAGAATGGCCAGCCCCTGCTGGACAGCAAGTTGCTGGAAATAAAATGTTATTGGCCCTGCTTAGTCTTATCTCTAGGATGGGTCCAGGCCTGCCTAATTAGTGGAAAATGGGTAGATGGTATGCACCCTTAGGTGTTCAGCAAGGTGGAGTCCTCATGAGTGGCCCATTAACCCAAAAATCAGGGTGATATTTATGGTTTCCCTCCATGCAGGATTATTGGACAGTCTAGAAATTTGGACCGTCCAAGCCTCTTGGGCTTGGTCTAAGGCATCCCATTAAGGGTTGGATGCTGTGGGTTTCATCAAACATTAAGGTGGGGTCCACACGTCAGTGGACCACGCCATCATAGTGGAAAAACAAGCTAGTAAGCATGGCTAAACTCCATTCAATCAATCGACAACATGGGCTTAGAAAAATCTGGACAGCAACATGTTGCTGCACATTACAGCCCATGAAGCTTGCTGGATGGTGGACACTCATCACATTGATCATGATATGGCCTACTTGAGTGGTCCACTAAGACCCTAGACCATGATGTTATTTGCATTTCTCCTTGCATGCCAAAATGGACGGCAAGGTGGGCCATCCTGTGTCCAAAAAATGGACAACAAGGCCGTCCCACCCTGATGGACGGTTTGGGAGTGTTGAGAACAATAGGTGGGCTATGTACATCAGGGAAACAGGAGGAAAGGAGAGAGAAGGGAAGAGAGAGAGAGAGAGAGAGAGAGAGAGAGAGAGAGAGAGAGAGAGAGAGAGATCCACGACCATGGGAGGGGACTCCACCACTATGAGCCCCTCCAAACAATACAAACCATACATTAATGGGTTCCATGCATGCATGGACCCTTACATTAGAAAATCTGAGGTGGGGATGCCATCCCCACCAAGAAATCTAGGGTGTAGGTGACCCATCAATGGTATAAATTCAAGGGAGGATGGCCCCATCATGGCTTGTGCATGTAATAAAGGTGGGCCATTGGCCACACCTAGGGGTCAAAGTATGATCTCCACCATTAATTGGTGGGTCTTACATGTCCCCAAGAAAGAAAACCTAAAGACCTAAGTAAGAAGATCAATGATCGAAACCTAGAGAATCACCCACCTCAAATCTTCTCTCCTACTTCCACCCTTGGGTCCTCTAGCTTCAAGGGAGGTGTTTTAACGGTGGTAATGGGTTCCTAAGGGCTAGATTTGGGAGTGTTAAAGCTTGAAGGTGGCTAGAAATGGAGGTTCTCTTGGACGTTGGAGCTCTAGCTAGCAAGGGAAATGAGGAAGAAGAGGAGGGAGAGACATAAGTGTAACACCCCGGATTTTTGCCAACCTGGGGTTAGACGTCCTTAGGCAATGGGTCAATCCTAACCCTTGATTAACTTCTCAAAACTCAATCCAAAGGTCTCAAATCCCCATTTCCTTCGAAAATCTCACCTTTCACTACTTTATCCTTCAAACTTTTCTAGGAGCTCTCATATTAGACACAAATCTTAAAGTTTAGGTGATGTTGATCAATACTTAAGCTAAAAAGTACTATGAATAGTAAATAAATAAATGAAAAGGGTTTTTAACCAGTAACCTTTTGAAGTATCACTAAATAAGTAAACTAATTGGATAGATCAGCTTCTCCTACCCCAAAATCATATATTGCATGTCAAATAACTCATCCCAGGTTCTAAAATACACCTATTTCAAATATCAGATGGAGAAACCACCCCAAACAGGTCAGTGGTCGGCGATGCCATCGCCGGTTTGGCGATGCATCGCCGAACTCGTCCGTACAACGAGTTTCTGTACTTTTTTCCTGTGCATTTCTTCTGACTTTGAAAAATCATATCTCCTTCGTTATAACTCCGATTTAGGTGATTCAAAAACCAGATTGAAGCTAAATGAGTCTAGTTTTATATAAAAATATGTTAAAAATATAATAAAATACTTAATATAGTTTAAAGTAGGCCATTGTGAGCAACTATCCGATAATCACTTGTTGGACAGCTGCTGCTTCTGGAATTTTTAGAATTTTTCTACAACTCGAAATCCTATGAAATTTTGTGGAGTTAGGGTAAACTTGATGATGAACCCCCAAAAAAATAATAAAAATAATTTGATACCTAAAAGTTCCCAAAATGGGGGATAGAATGGCCCTAGGACCGTATTCTGCCGTAATTAGGGTAGAATTTGGTTGAGTACCAAACTGAATACTCAGTAGAATTAACTTGGACCACTTTAAATGCGTTCTAAAAGACCTAAAACTTGTAGAACCAATGGTGCTATAACACTCTATAACCTCGGATCAAACTCTAAGCCGGTTTGTTCTCTGGACCACTTTGAAATTTTGTATTGGATCTAGACAGCGCGTCGAAAGTCCGATACCTCCTATCTTAGACCGTTAGAACCGCCTAGCTAGACTTGACACTCATTCCGAAAATCAAGTCAATCCGATAATCATAGGCTATTTCATTGAGCCCGGACCGAAGAGAGTGCGAATAGGGACATAGTTGGAATTTCAAATTCAAATCTGGCACACTACTTGATGCGTCAGTATTGAGCATTCTGACCATCAGAATTCATCCCGATTACACCCTCGGATCAGGAGAAATTTCTATTTTATATCATGAGACTTTGAGCCCTGATCTACGTGCGGTGACCGCTGAACTGAAACTGGCCCGCCACGTGCAATCTGCGAACCCTGCCGGACTGAAAACTTAATACGTGCTAGATCTGGTATGCATGAGCTTAAGTCCGACCGCATTTGGCCAGGGGACCTCCAGAAATGCTCTTTTGGACCGAAACATCCCCGATTTGGTTAGGCACCAAGTAAACATTGTTCCCAAGCCTATTTTGGGCATGTTTTGGGTTATAAAAGGGGTTGAATCCCTTACTTCTCTCACACATCCGAATTTGCTAGAAACCCTAGCTTGTGTGAGAGAAAAGGTGAGAGATTGTGAGAGAGAGTAGGAGTGTTCTTCCTGCCACTTGTGCTACGTGTTGCACGTGCTTAAGCAACGCACCTCTAACGCTTTCCCGGCGATTACACCGCGATTCTAGGTAAGCAAATACCCTAAATAGTTGCTGATTTGAGGTTCCTTTGTTTTCATAGCGAAGTAGCTTATGGATCTTGTGTATTAGGTCCCCTATTCGCCGTAGACGAAGCGTATACGCTCCGTTCGAATTGATACGCTTCTAGGAGAAAAAGGTGCGGATATTAGACGCTTTGATTGACTGTTTCCAAAGCTTTCAATGTCGTTTAATAGTAGATTCTTGACGGCAACGCCGTTTGACATGTACAACATGCTGTCCGTTTCCTGTTTCGTAAATCAACGAAGAATATGAGATTTAGGGCATTTTAGTCATTTGTAGGAAGTACTGTTTTTATTCATATTTTACTGATGTGATTGACATGAATTGCTGTCGCATTAGAATGTTAGGAATGCGTGCATAATTAGTTTGGCGAAGAGATTTGCCTAAATGCGCATTTCGGGTCGACATACTATATGTAGACTCAAGTGTGTAGTGTAAGTGTTTGTATAAATGCTTGTATTAGTATGTATTGAATTAAATGGTGTTATGAATTAATTTGAGATTGATTTCTCAATTAATATGCTGATGTAAATGATGTCCTACATGTTAGCCATATGTACGATTTCACTATATGTATGAAATGTATATGCTTGATGTTGCACTTAAGTGGTATGCTATAACATGTACTTGATGATTTCCTTATGATTTAGTTTGAGATTGAATTCTCAATTAATAGGCTAATGGAGAGGATTTCCTATATGTTGGCTATATGCATAATTTCATTATATGTGTGAAAGACATGTTATAACATGTGTTAACATGCTCACATGGTTGTATTTCATTTCCATTACTCTTACATGAATGCTGATGTGATTCCATGATTGTTTGGGACTATACTTAGTCCAGACAGTCGGTAACCGAGCGAATTCGTGGTTGGCTTATCTTCGCCACGAACGACGCGTCGATGAACGCGAGCCATGTTTTGGAGTTGGCGGCAGTGGTTAGGCCACACGAAGTGTTTTACGCACTTCATGTCGTTCAACTTGAGATGCGATCGTGCTAGTCGAGCCCGTCAAGTAACCTGACTGGCCGTTGTATGTTCACCCTGCATGAGTCATAACTGTTTGAACCTAGGGTACTGAACTTACCATTGTAAACCCTGTTAACCATGGTACCTTGATCCACGAAGACTCATGAGCCAGGCATGGTGGTATGGGACACTGTGGTCGAGCTGTCGGCCTACGCTGGGGCCACAAACTTTCCCGTAGTGACCAGTGAGCACCTAGACTCGTGAGCAGATTATGGTGGTATGGGTCACTATATTCTTGCTGTCGGCCTACATTGATAAGGTGAGGGGGGAGCGGTGCAACGAGTGCTAGCAACAGCCCTGATAGCCCTTTGTAGTGACCGCGAGCGTATTCTGAGTCTACGGGAGGCGACGACCCTTCAGTAGCAGTAGAGTACAGTAGGCCTGTATTGATAAGGTGATGGGGGATTGGTGCAACGAGTGCGTGCCACAGCCCTGACAGACCTTGCAGTGACCTACAAAATATACATTGTATGAGATTACTAGGTGTGACGACCCTAGACAGGATCTGTGTTGG
Organism: Magnolia kwangsiensis; assembly: GCA_037074715.1. Classification (NCBI taxonomy): domain Eukaryota; kingdom Viridiplantae; phylum Streptophyta; class Magnoliopsida; order Magnoliales; family Magnoliaceae; genus Magnolia; species Magnolia kwangsiensis. Next base: position 73,796,564 of record CM073584.1, read on the forward strand.
GATTGATATAAGGGAGGTACCTTAGTTTCCCAATCCTGCTGTTTGAATGGACTAATAACAACTTGAAAATCATATCACCATAACATTGCATGTGCCTGGAAGATGTGGAGCACTCTAGGGAGTGTGGCATGCCGCGGTCGTAAGATGTTGCCGTATGAGGGAGATCGTCGGTGAGGGCATACATCACGTCATGTTATATTGCATTAACAACAGTATTAGGATTGTTTGATTTACTTCTTTACTATTATCGCATGATTGATTTGATAACATGGTAATCTTTGCTCTCTTATCCCACTGAGTTGATCACTCACTCCCACGTTACGGGATGGTGTTTCCGGACACCCACCAGTCCCTATTGTGATTACAGATGATGGTGCGGCCTGCGAGGCGGAGCTGGATTTGATGATAATGAGGAGGATCTCTCCTTTATGCGTGATCTGATTGACGGGATTACAGGGAGGTTGATTAGATACATTGACACTTGTCATTTTATATTTTTAGCGCCCTCATGTATATTCATTTTGTTTACTTTTGAAGTATACATGTATGTGTATAACCCGGTAATATATTCACACTCTGGAGACATACAACAGTTTATATATGTTATACATACTAGTACAGTCTTCCTCTTGCTAATTTAACTGTCTCTGGAGTATGATATGCTGTTTTGGCTTAATCTCACTCTTGTTTAATACATTATCACAGACAACATTCAATCATACATATCTATGTTGCATAAATAACATTTTGGAACTCGGGAGTTGGGTTTTTGCTCGACCTCCCGATTTTCGGGATGTTACAGATGGTATCAGAGCATGATTTGGATTAAACCGGGACTAGGTTATGGTCTCACGACGTACGTTGTCTCTTCCTTTAACTTAAATGGGTGCGAGAAGGGTCTAGAAACACTTCTAGGATCGCAGATTCGCCGATATGCGAAGTCTATTTGAATCGATCGCATGATCGAGTCTGTAACGCAACTCGGGTCGCGTAAAGCAACCCGAATAGCTCCTAGGTCGTAGGAAGTCAGGTTGAGACGTTTTTTGTACGATTTTAAACCCGTGAAAGTGAATCCTTGGGCCGTGGGATGACCACGACTCCTGTATTCAATCGCCGGGGCTTAAAAACCCCGTTTCACCAAAAATCTCTAAAATTCTTCCTCTAAACACTCTGACCTTCATTTCTTTCTTATCTATTTCATGTTAGGCATCAAACCTAATGTGAAAATAACACAAATTAATACTTTCACAAAATTTTACAGTGAATAGTAAAATTTCATGAAAAATGGCCATAAGGCCATTCTAACTTCACTTTGTTTAGCTAATAAGAGTCTAGATAGATGTATTAGCTCCTTCTATCCCAAATTCATATGCTGCATCATAGGGTTTGGTATTCGAGATTATGGAATGGTCCCGAAAAGCTCCGAACACATGTTTGGGCTCATATAGGTCAAAATACAATGAACCAGGGGGTGGACCGTACAGATCTGGGGTCCTTGGATCATGGGGAACCGAACCCATCTGGCCCCACTGACTGGATGCATCACCGGTCGGTGATGCCATCGCCGATCCGGCGATGCATCGCCGTACAGGTGGGCCCCTTTGATGTGATTTTTGGGCGCACGCCCTTAAATAGCAGGTATACCCTCCCCATATAGCTCCCGTCCAACAAAAACCCCCAAATCATACCCCTCCTTCACAAACAGCCCTCCCCATAGCTCCATTTTCATTTTCCAGCAACTATCTCCAAATTTCGTGGTCCCAAATCATCCCTAGATCCCTCCTTGGCCAAAACCGACCATCATCCATCAATCCTTGGGAGTTGGCAGCCCTTCCTCTTGAAGATTTCATCATTTGGAGCTCCAAAAACTCCCAAATCGAGCTGAAATCGTGAGGTGCTCCATTCCCCTTTTTCATTCCCTTTTCTTTCTGAAAATCCATCCTAGGGGAGCTAGAAGCATCCCTCTACAACACCTAGATTTCGTTCTGTCCATTTGGGCAACAATTTCTCCGCATTTCCTCCTCTTTCCATGGCTATTGTTAAGGCTGTTTCAGCCTTTTTCCTCCCTTTCCATCGTCCTCTCTCTCCTGTCCCTTTTATTTGATCCTCAGACTCGTGGAAACCTGCTTACCCATCCCATTTCTCCACGTTCTTCGCTTGTTTGATTACCGTTTGAAATTTCTATGTTTTGCTGTTGTTAGGTTTAGTGAAGTCAGAGGTAGAAAATGTGTTTGTGTTAGTGGTTTGGCCTTAGCATAGCCGAATTTTGTTGAATGAAATGCATGCCGATTCGTTTTGTTGTGAGGTATTGTCCCTAGATTGGGAGTATTATAACTCTCGGGATTCAGCCTACAAATTAGATTTTTATCCCACCCCACCCTCCAACCAAGCATGCCACTCCCTATCCTAAAATGGGACTAGGAATGCGGTTCCATTTAATACAACTAAGCGCTACCGGCCATATAAGCCCTAGGCATTTTGGATCTAGTGTTAGCACTCCTAGATTTGAAGGGTCTGACGACATAAGAAATCAAATTTCATTTAGACAATCTTGACCCTAAGCGATAGAACAACTCCCTGTAGTAGAAATGGTATGGAACCATTTAACGTATAAACTTAGGCTTTGAATTATAGCTACTGAGTTACAGACTAGCCTACTAGATACCTTAAGTAGTGTAAAGCCTGTATATGCTAAGGAATTGTAGGTTAGATTTGGTTGAAGTAGAACCTTATTCCTTCGATAGATCCCCTTATGACGTATAGACTTTTGTTGTTGCCCATAGGAAGGAACCATTCACTCTCAGGGAACATTTATAAATCCCTCAGATTGAACTTAGAATGTACTAGCACACCCCTTAGAATTGCCTTCCCCAAGGGCTTATTGCATCCAGGAACGCAGAGTAAAGGAACTGCATGTAGGCGATATATTCGCGGTTTGAATTGACTTCTCAATCCTGGTAGTTGCCAATAAATCCAATGCTCTGATCAAGCAGAAGATCGGCATCGTCTAGGATTAAGAACTGATACAGTAAACTTTTGTTCTAGGCAGAAAGTCTATGTATCCAGCTCAGACCCACTATACAACTTTTCTTCCGCATTGGCCCGACCACCTACAACCACAAGTTATTACTTTTCCCTTGGTAAATGTTAAGTACTTAAAGCCAGTAGAGAATTCGACATCTTTCCACTAACTCATACCTGCCCCTGAACTCAACCACAATAGAGATTAGGCTCATCTCTATCGCCATAGATACCAATGCCATAGAACGCATCATTAGCAAAGGAAAACCACTGTGATGAGAGGTTATTTTCCAATTCATGTCAAGGATAGGTCTTAAGTTGCACCTCGTTCTGATGTACGGGGCGAGACATAGAATCTTAAGCCTTAAGTAGAACCAAGTTTTAAGGGGGGTAGAACGTATCGAGCCCAATCTTATTAGTATTAGCTAACGCAACCGTTGGACTAGAGTGGCGCAGCGGAAGCGTGGTTAGCCTCTTCCCCACTGGCCCACGATCGAAACAGCTGAGTTAGGTTTTACGTAAGGTTAGGTTATTAAATAGGATTTGAACCTTCCTCAGAAAAAGTACTCACTACCGTTAGCCAATTTCGGGGACGAAATTTTATTTTAAGGGGGGTAGATTGTAACACCCCGGATTTTTGCCAACCTGGGGTTAGACGTCCTTAGGCAATGGGTCAATCCTAACCCTTGATTAACTTCTCAAAACTCAATCCAAAGGTCTCAAATCCCCATTTCCTTCGAAAATCTCACCTTTCACTACTTTATCCTTCAAACTTTTCTAGGAGCTCTCATATTAGACACAAATCTTAAATTTTAGGTGATGTTGATCAATACTTAAGCTAAAAAGTACTATGAATAGTAAATAAATAAATGAAAAGGGTTTTTAACCAGTAACCTTTTGAAGTATCACTAAATAAGTAGACTAATTGGATAGATCAGCTTCTCCTACCCCAAAATCATATATTGCATGTCAAATAACTCATCCTAGGTTCTAAAATACACCCATTTCAAATATCAGATGGAGAAACCACCCCAAACAGGTCAGTGGTCGGTGATGCCATCGCCGAACTCGTCCGTACAGCGAGTTTCTGCACTTTTTTCCTGCACGTTTCTTCCGACTTTAAAAAATCATATCTCCTTCGTTATAACTCCAATTTAGGTGATTCAAAAACCAGATTGAAGCTAAATGAGTCTAGTTTTATATAAAAATATGTTAAAAATATAATAAAATGTTTAATATAGTTTAAAATAGGCCATGGTGAGCAACTATCCGATAATCACTTGTTGGACAGCTGCTGCTTCTGGAATTTTTAGAATTTTTGTACAACTCGAAATCCTATGAAATTTTGTGGAGTTAGGGTAAACTTGATGATGAACCCCCAAAAAAATAATAAAAATAATTTGATACCTAAAAGTTTCCAAAATGGGGGATAGAATGGCCCTAGGACCGTATTCTGCCGTAATTAGGGTAGAATTTGGTTGAGTACCAAACTGAATACTCAGTAGAATTAATTTGGACCACTTTAAATGCATTCTAAAAGACCCAAAACTTGTAGAACCAATGGTGCTATAACACTCTATAACCTCGGATCAAACTCTAAGCCGATTTGTTCTCTAGACCACTTTAAAATTTTGTATTCGATCTAGACAGCGCGTCGAAAGTCCGATACCTCCTATCTTAGACCGTTAGAACCGCCTAGCTGGACTTGACACTCATTCCAAAAATCAAGTCAAACCGATAATCATAGGCTATTTCATTGAGCCCGGACCGAAGAGAGTGCTAATAGGGACAGTTGGAATTTCAAATTCAAATCAGGCACACGACTTGATGCATCAGTATTGAACGTTCTGACCATCAAAATTCATCCAGATTACACCCTCGGATCAGGAGAAATTTCTATTTTATATCATGAGACTTTCAGCCCTGATCAACGTGCGGTGACCGCTGAACTGAAACTGGCCCACCACGTGCAATCTGTGAACCCTGCCGGACTGAAAACTTAATACGTGCTAGATCTGGTATGCATGAGCTTAAGTCCGACCACATTTGGCCAGGGGACCTCCAGAAATGCTCTTTTGGACTGAAACATCCCCGATTTGGTTAGGCACCAAGTAAACATTGTTCCCAAGCCTATTTTGGGCATGTTTTGGGTTATAAAAGGGGTTGAATCCCTCACTTCTCTCACACATCCGAATTTGTTAGAAACCCTATCTTGTGTGAGAGAAAAGGTGAGAGATTGTGAGAGAGAGTAGGAGTGTTCTTCCTGCCACTTGTGCTACGTGTTGCACGTGCTTAAGCAACGCACCTCTAACGCTTTCCCGACGATTACACCGCGATTCTAGGTAAGAAAATACCCTAAATAGTTGTGATTTGAGGTTCCTTTATTTCCATAGCGAAGTAGCTTATGGATCTTGTGTATTAGGCTCCCTATTCGCCGTAGACGAAGCGTATACGCTCCGTTCGAATTGATACGCTTCTAGGAGAAAAAGGTGCGGATATTAGACGCTTTGATTGACTGTTTCCAAAGCTTTCAATGTCGTTTAATAGCAGATTCTTGACGGCAACGCCGTTTGACATGTACAACATGCTGTCCGTTTCCTGTTTCATAAATCAACGAAGAATATGAGATTTAGGGCATTTTAGTCATTTGTAGGAAGTACTGTTTTCATTCATATTTTGCTGATGTGATTGACATGAATTGCTGTCGCATTAGAATGTTAGGAATGCGTGCATAATTAGTTTGGCGAAGAGATTTGCCTAAATGCGCATTTCGGGTCGACATACTATATGTAGACTCAAGTGTGTAGTGTAAGTGTTTGTATAAATGCTTGTATTAGTATGTATTGAATTAAATGGTGTTATGAATTAATTTGAGATTGATTTCTCAATTAATATGCTGATGTAAATGATGTCCTACATGTTAGCCATATGTACGATTTCACTATATGTATGAAATGTATATGCTTGATGTTGCACTTAAGTGGTATGCTATAACATGTACTTGATGATTTCCTTATGATTTAGTTTGAGATTGAATTCTCAATTAATAGGCTAATGGAGAGGATTTCCTATATGTTGGCTATATGCATAATTTCATTATATGTGTGAAAGACATGTGTAGGATGATTTACTTATGTTGTACGTTATAACATGTGTTAACATGCTCACATGGTTGTATTTCATTTCCATTACTCTTACATGAATGCTGATGTGATTCCATGATTGTTTGGGACTATACTTAGTCCAGGCAGTCGGTAACCGAGCGAATTCATGGTTGGCTTATCTTCGCCACGAACGACGCGTCGATGAACGCGAGTCGTGTTTTGGAGTTGGCGGCAGTGGTTAGGCCACACGAAGTGTTTTACGCACTTCATGTCGTTCAACTTGAGATGCGATCGTGCTAGTCGAGCCCGTCAAGTAACCCGACTGGCCGTTGTATGTTCACCCTGCATGAGTCATAACTGCTTGAACCTAGGGTACTGAACTTACCATTGTAAACCCTGTTAACCATGGTACCTTGATCTACGAAGACTCATGAGCCGGGCATGGTGGTATGGGACACTGTGGTCGAGTTGTCGGCCTACGCTGGGGCCACAAACCTTCCCGTAGTGACCAGTGAGCACCTAGACTCGTGAGTAGATTATGGTGGTATGAGACACTATATTCTTGCTGTCGGCCTACATTGATAAGGTGATGGGGGAGCGGTGCAACGAGTGCGAGCAACAGCCCTGACAGCCCTTTGTAGTGACCGCGAGCGTATTCTGAGTCTACGGGAGGCGACGACCCTTCAGTAGCAGTAGAGTACAGTAGGCCTGTATTGATAAGGTGATGGGGGATCGGTGCAATGAGTGCATGCCACAGCCCTGACAGCCCTTGCAGCGACCTACAAAATATACATCGTATGAGATTACTAGGAGTGACGACCCTAGACAGGATCTGTGTTGGGATTGATATAAGGGAGGTACCTTAGTTTCCCAATCCTGCTGTTTGAATGGACTAATAACAACTTGGAAATCATATCACCATAACATTGCATGTGCCTGGAAGATATGGAGCACTCTAGGGAGTGTGGCATGCCGCGGTCGTAAGATGTTGCCGTATGAGGGAGATCGTCGGTGAGGGCATACATCACGTCATGTTATATTGCATTAACAACAGTATTAGGATTGTTTGATTTACTTCTTTACTATTATCGCATGATTGATTTGATAACATGGTAATCTTTGCTCTCTTATCCCACTGAGTTGATCACTTACTCCCACGTTACGGGATGGTGTTTCCGGACACCCACCAGTCCCTATTGTGATTGCAGATGATGGCGCGGCCTGCGAGGTGGAGCTGGATTTGATGATAATGAGGAGGATCTCTCCTTTATGCGTGATCTGATTGACGGGATTACAGGGAGGTTGATTAGATACATTGACACTTGTCATTTTATATTTTTAGCGCCCTCATGTATATTCATTTTGTTTACTTTTGAAGTATACATGTATGTGTATAACCCAGTAATATATTCACACTCTGGAGACATACAACAGTTTATATATGTTATACATACTAGTACAGTCTTCCTCTTGCTAATTTAACTGTCTCTGGAGTATGATATGCTGTTCTGGCTTAATCTCACTCTTGTTTAATACATTATCACAGACAACATTCAATCATACATATCTATGTTGCATAAATAACATTTTGGAACTCGGGAGTTGGGTTTTTGCTCGACCCCCCAATTTTCGGGATGTTACAATAAGAGAGAAGAATGATTGCTTGCAAAGAATGATTACATATGGGAAGGAGGGAAGGCATGCTTGACATCATTACTAGCATGCTTGCAATAGGGGTGTTGTTACCCTTAGGCTAGTAGCCAGATGACATCATCCTAATGATGAATTCTAGGGATGTACTTTGTCTGGATTCCACCACCCCACAATGTGCGGTCTACGACCGAGATAATGATGGGGTCATATCTCTCATTCTAAGTATCGCATTGGTGCACGAGACGTGGTGACGATGCAATTGCAATGGCATAGGTCTCAAGTTGAGTTGAATCGGATTTACAAGATGTGACTTAAGGTCACTGGCAAATTCTGTCTGTATGTCATGGTTCGTTGAAATTCGAAGGAGAGGATCGCGGGATCTTATGGAATGGAATGATATTAAGACACAAGCCTTACAACCTTCCCATCCTAATCAAAATTTCATCCTCAAAATTTGTACTATTACGCAACTAGTCATAACTCATAAGGGAAGGGAAGGTGAAATCATAACATTGTATATATATCAAAAATAAAATACAATCGAATAGTGCTCACGAATCTCTACCTTTCACTCCTAAGACTCCTTGTCTACATAATACCAAAGTAATGACCTTGGTCCATAGGACTTGCTCCTTTTGATCTATATGAACTGGCCGCTACTGCTGCTGGGGAGGCTGATGAGGCACTCTTAGCTGCTACTATAGACGAGGGCACTCACACATACGATGCCCCGTCCCCCTGTATTCGAAGCAAATACTTGAAAATGGTCTCCATGGTGGTGCTGATGGAGCTTAAAGGGGTGGACGGTCTCTATGCCTTTGTGGCTGTGGACACTACTGCTGCTTGGAGCTACCGGAGGGGGCCTTCTCTTCCGGTCTCGTCTCTGGCCTCGGACCCGCTGGGAATTGGCCCATTCCGCCTCATATATCAGGGCCCTCTATACAACCTACTCAAATGTCAGGAGCATGTGTCCAACAACATGACTCTGAAGGCCACGGCCCAGGCTGCACTTGAAACGGCTGGCATTCCACCCCTCATTAGCTACCAGGTATGGTAAGAATCTCGATAACGCAACAAATCGAGCCTCATACTGAGACGCCGACAGGTCCCCCTACACAAGAGCCTCAAACTCAAGCACGCGCTGCTAACGGACGTGCTCTGGAAAATACTTCTAGTTGAATCGGTCTACAAAATCCTCCTAAGTCCATACAAAATCGGCTCTTGCCGCTCAGGCGACCGATGTCCAATAGTGCTTGGCCTTTCCCTGGAGATAAAATACTATCAACGGGACTCGGTGCTAGGTTGCGCACCTCATGGTATCAAAGATCTTCTCCACCTCAAATCTTAATCTCTCTATCACTGACGGGTCATGTTCTCCCTGGAATCATGGAGGATAAAACTGCTTGAAGTTGTGTAGAAGGGAGCTCGTGCGCTCTTGCTCAGTCTGAGTAGGTGTATCCACAGGTCGCCTACCCTATCCCTGAAGAATCATGATCATTGCCTGCAATATCTGCTGAAGTTGATCCATGCTCACTGATACGATCGGGGACGATCGGCTTGCCCTCTCAATTTCCATGTCTTATAGGAACAAGGTCCTATTATCCTAGAGCACTTTCGAATGCACACGATAGGGAGCTATACCAAAAGTTTCTAAGTTATTCAAACTCGGGATCTAATCATTCTAAATTCTCAACAATTATATAGAGAAGGGAAGTTATTGGTAGATATATGATGTTATCCTTAGGTATTCACAAGTTATACTCTGATACCAACTCCTGTCATGCCCCAAACTCAGAAACTGGGCTCATAAAGTTCCTGATCATCGAATCCGGTGCCGACAGCCTCCATATTATCCCATTCTTGGGTCCTAGCCCCATATACTGGATTCCGATCATGGGATCCCACAAGGGTACGCGATGCGAAGACATAATAAGCCAATGTCATATATTAAGGAAGCAATGCAGGTCGGCCATGCAATGTGGAGATGTAGTAAGCCAAATGTCATATATTGTGGTTGCAATGCAATATACAAATCTTGACGAGTCCATGAATATGTGGGACAAAGCTTTGCCTTCACTATGTGCACAGTAGCCTACCAACCACTGGTAGCTTGCCCAAGCCCAGTTGGCCCTGCCTACATTAGTGTCTACGCACATGTGACCATAGTGACAGGGTGCCACATTATGTCATATGCAAAGGATGCAATGCAATATGTAATGTGAAAGAAATGACAAAGCTGAAGTGTGTAGCCAGGATGATACTACATGGTATCGAAATCTTTGGAGTTCATCACAAGGGACTTCTATATCCAAAGCAGTCCCATACCTAAATTTGGATAGCTAGACTCAATGTGGTAAACTCTTGATCTCAGGCTAGTCGTGCGCCCACCTGAAATCCTGGCAGTTGTGAAGGTACACAATGATTTAGTTGCGCACCACTAGCCCAAGTGGATAGTGAATGAATGAATGAATGAGTCAAATACTGAGTACGCAACTCATGCTCAGTAAATCCACATATTAATACCATACATCTTTAGTATCATCACCTGGGTCTAGTACACTCCATGCCAGCTTGCCGCCTCATCTGAGTACACAACTGGGTAAGTGGAAGAGACCTCACTATTCGCTTACAAATATCAGCTCGGTTCGTAAATAGCTGACCCATTCCTTAAGGTGGTCAAACTCAACCTAACATTTTCCCCTCTCCTCGAGAGGGTAAGGCCACACTCCCTTCTAACTGACCATGATACAGTGAGAGATTCGGCCTTCTGGTATTCAGCACTCGGGCGCTCATGTATCCACTCAGTTTAAACATTAGAGCATCCCCTGGCCTCAAGGTTTTAGGGACTTTCACCCTAGGACATCTAATGTGCCACATGTGCTAAAACCAAACATTTTCAGTGTCCCATCTAGGCATCTACAATGAGCCTGTGGCTGCCACAACCCTTATGTCACCAGGGCTCCAAATGATCATGTCTCAAAATACATTATGCATGAGTCATATAAGCCAGTCATGCATCAAACATGTGCATATCACTCAATCCTGTGGGACAACTCCATTTCTTAAGGAGTCCCATAAACATCGCAGCCCAATGTCATATGCTATTCCTCATAACAAGCATACATATAATGTGCATGGGCATGTATCATGATGTAATAAGGTACACTGTCCTGATTATTGGATAAGGCAAACAACAATAGCCATAAATGTCACATTCCAAGAGTATAAACTAAATGACATGCTCCGAGCATCAAGCTTGTGTGTACCACGTGCTCATGTGGGGTAACTCCGTCTCTCGAGGAGTACCATAAACAATCAGTACAATGGCACATGCTATGATCAATCACTCATAATAAGCATGCAATGATGTGCATGGGCATGTATCTTGATGTTATGCTAGCATATACTCAGTGTGTCCTACTACGTTAAGCACACTAGCATGATTAATAAATATAACATTAATTGGCCCAGTACATGACGAGGTTCACAAAAGAATGGTGTTTCTCACACAAACATCAAGATAGGGCTATATAGTGCATATACCCAACCTGATATCACATATTCTTCTATCGACGACAAGGGGAATGGTGATGATGTACTAATGTTAAGGATGAGCTCACACTTGTCCTAAGAAGGTAAATGGACGATGTGGTCAATACATATATAACACGAAGTCCTCGCAGTCGATTCAAAGGTAGGGTTCATACATCTAGGACTATGTGTCCTCACAAACGGATTGAGTAGTTCACTCATCATCTAAGTGGGCTTCAGGTTTGGGTCACTAAGCTTGGTCAAACACATGCATCTAGGTGGACCACATTTACTATGGAAGGCCCGGTACAAACATAAAGAGGGCTCAAGGCTTGGGGTAGTTCTGCAGGGTAAGGTGGAAAGCATCATTATCAATGGGCCCAATATTTTGGGGTAGCCTAACCAGGGATGATGGGCATCATGGGGGCCCAACAGCTTAGGTGTAAGACCCGTATCTTAGTCTGTACCATTCCGTAGACTTTTGGGGTCTTACCGGTCGAATTTCGGCAACCTTCGACCCTTAACCGATATTGGCGCTCGACCTTGATTCGTATGCCGACAACCCGAGTCGACTCAACCTAAGACCATTACCATAACGACTGCGCCGTCGCTACGGTTCCAATGCCGCGACTCGTGCGCCGAGGCGATGTCAGGTCAAGAGATGTGGGTCAACGTTCGGTGCGAGAAAAATGCCGCGCGTTGCGAAACCCAAGAGAATCTCTACGAGATGTCACATCAATCCCATCAATCAATCAAATCTTATCACATCACATGTCAAGTACACATCACCTTTCACCCATACTCAAGTAACCACAAAAATCAAGAATCTCTTACAAGCCCATGCTTTTCTTACACAAAAGGGCCACAAAAGTCAAAAAGGTGTCTTACACACCCATCACCACCACATCCATCACTCCATCACCCATCACTCTCTCTCCCTTTACGACTCTCTCTCATTTTCAAACCGTTTTCAAGTAACAAAGAAAAAAATCCCATACGTATGAGAATTTCTCCAAGTCTTCCAACTCCAAGTGTGGCCCACCTCTCCATCCAAAGATCTCCCATCCTAGCCATCCATTTCTCATCTCCTCCATTGGAATCAAAGCTAAGGTGCTAAGGAACCCATAGGAGCAAGAAGATCGAACGGTGGGTGCTTGATAATAGTATTTTTCATGTTCTTAAGATGGGCCAAGTGAGGCCAACCGATCAATGGTTTGGATCTCACTTGGGACCCTAAGTTGTGGCCGGTGGCCCACTTTGATTATCATGATCATTCCATGATGGGGCCATTCTCCATGGACCCCATCATGATGTTTACTTCCTTGCATTTGGGAGGTCATCTAGACCGTCCATATCGGTGGAGAATGGATCTCCACCGTTGATTTTCATTTTCGGTGGTTTCATGTGTAAAGGGACCCATTTGATTGTATGAACTCTTACAAGGGAGGACTCATAGTGGCGGAGCCCTCCATCACTCGCGTGTCCCACTCTCCATCTCTCTCTCTCCTTTTTTATTTCATTTTATTATTATTATTATTATTATTTCATGAGATACAATAGGGTGGTGTGGCCTATCCAAATCATCAAGTGTGGCCCACCTTGTGTGTGATGTAGTCACACTGTTCTCCATGAGGTGGCCCACCTAATCAGGGACCACCTCAATGCACTTTTCTTCAAGGACCAAACCGTCCAGCGTTTGGGACGCTAGACATCCTTGTATAAAGGAAAAACACAAATACAAGCTTGGTTCAAAGCTTTGGGGGTGGACCCTTGTGTAGGCCCCACCTTGAGTTTGTATCCAACCCATACCATCCATCCTATTCCTTGGATCATTTTAGGCGTTGAGCCAAGAGATGGGGTTGGTTGGTCTGGTGGGCCATAGTGTTGGAGATTGCACCCTTACCATTCAAGGATCTTTATTTTATTTTTTAAACACAAAAATTACTCTATATTAGACTCGTTAGATTTATTCCGAGTCGAGGAAGCCAATGGACGGGGTGGATCTTCTTGATGCGGGCCCCAGATGCGAAAAACCCCAGAAAATGGGATTTTTCAAATTTTTTAAAAAATAAAGTACAGAGGCTTGCCTCTGCCTCTGACGCATTGTAGCAGCATCACGCTGCTGCGTGCAGCAGGCGGCCGGGCAGCATCCCACGGCTGCTGCCGTGGGCCCCACCATGATGTATTTGTTAAATCCAATCTGTTCATATGGAGGGCCACCACCTGAGGTGGGCCCCCTCCAAAAATGGGCCTCATTTAATGCTCAGGTGGCCTACATCATAGGAGACAGTGTGATTGAATGTCTATCATTGGAACCCTTCTATGGGCCACAGAAGTTTTAGATCAAGATGAAATTTGTGTTTTTCCTTCACTCGGGTCCGTGTGACCTTATGAACGGTTTGGATGGCGTTTAAACATTGAGGTGGGCCCCACGTGGAGCCCACAGTGATGTATGTGTTTCGTTCCACCGTCCGCTGGACGGTGGAGCCCACCTTATGCATGTGTTTGATTCATGCCACCCCCCCTGGCTGGTTGGCAAATAAATATTACAGTGGGCCTCCCCCTGGCCCACACGCTGGATGCATGATAATTAAATATTGTAGTGGGCCCCCTAGCCCACACACTGGATGACAAATAAATATTGCAGTGGGCCTAGGCCCATGCGACTACATGAACAGTTTGGATGGAAATAAACATCATGTTGGGCCCCAGTTTGGATGGAAAATAAACATTTTATTAGGTCCATTTCATGTAATTTAAGGCCCATGGGATTGGACCCATTTGATGTGTTCCAAGGCCCATGGGATTAGGCCCATTTAATATAATTTAAGGCCCATGGGAGTGGACCCATTTGATGTATTCCAAGGTCCATGGGATTGAACCCATTTGATGTATTTTAAAGCCCATGGGAGTAGGCCCATTTGATATGTTAAGGCCCATGGGTCGAGAACCATTTGATGTAGTCTAAGGCCCCCGGGTTATGACCCATTGCAATGCACATAAGGCCCATTGGTGTGGTCCATTTATGTGGCTCATTTGATGAGTAAAAGGCCCATATGATATGGCCCATTTGATGTATTTAAGGCCCAATGGGATGTACCTAAGGTCCATTGTAATGTGTGAGCCCAACACGGATTATGTAACGAAGTTTGCGATGATCGTACCTTGGGAGCAATGTTGGTTTGACGTCCACATTGCAAGTGTAATGTCGGTTGGATGTCCACATTACGACTCTCCCTAGGTCCCCTTTGATAGGCAGTACTTGTTGTGTATAGGCTGTCTAGGCCCATCTGCGTTGTAAGAATGGTTCATCACTTATTTAAATATTTAGTATAGTTTCATGACTCATGATCATACGCATCATATGTATGCTTAATATGAGAATTGACTGATCATAGCATATGCCTTCGGGCAGGTTATTTTTGGGCTCCCGGTTAGGCGGTGTTGCCCTACATGAGCGCACGATATGTGCAGGATTTGTTGCATGACTGGATAGCGTGATTCATGCATTTCACATTTGTATGACATGGTTATTGTTCGCCCTAGCGACATCGGGGCCGTAGCCTGCACAGGCGTATCGTGGTTGGCAGGATTAGATGCCGAAAATCTTGTTCTACATGGGGTGCTATAGATATCCCTAGGTGAAAGTCCCTAAACCCTTATGGTACCAAGAGGTTGCTCCAACGTCTAGACCGAATGGGTAAATGAGCGTCAAGTGCCGATTACCAGATGGCTGCGCTCTCCACTGTGTCGTGGTCGGTTGGATGGGGGAGCAGCCTTACCGGCCCGAGAGTAGGGGGCAATGCTAGGCTGAGTTTGACCAGCTCGAGGAATGGGTTCGCTATTGACGAGTCGAGCCTGATATTGGCAGACGGATAGTGAGGTCTCTTCCACTTACCTTATTGCGTGCGATGAGGCGGTGATCTGATTTAGAGTGTACTAGACCCCGGTGATATCCCAGATTTGAGCTGTATTGATGTGTGGACTTAGATGAGGATTGTATGCTTGACTTGCATCTTACATCGTATAGCCTTGGTACGACTCATGATATTTATGGATCCATCTGCATATTCCGCATTACTCTGATATTGCATGATCATATTACTACCTTGCGCACACTTTCACCACCCTCTAAGCTTTCTATAAGCTTATACACGACCGTTGCGTGCAGGTGTCGTTGGGGCGCAGCAGCGCTCAGGCAGGAGCACTTTGCAGATCATTTTAGAGTTTTTTGTTCTTTACCATTGTATTTTTTCTTTATGCTCATTGTACTTGTAAAGTTTTTTATCATAGTGGAAATGTAATGGAGTTCTTGGTTGTTATTTGTGGGTTATGCCTTTGGTTATGCTTATTACGAATCAAAATGACGTTGAAAATCCTCCTCGTAGCATCCCAGGATTGAAACCTGGCGAATGGGTGCTAGGAGCCGAGAATGGAGTTCTAAGGAGACTGTCGGCGCCGGATTCAGTGATCGAGAATTTTGTGAGCCCAGTTTCTGAGTTTGGGGCGTGACATTAGGATAGCGTAACACGGTGAGGTCTATTTTCCACACATGTAGGATGGGAAATGGGCTTATTAATGGGCCCTGGGGAGGTTTACTAGTGCGGTCCACTTAGGGGTTGAATCTAACTCACAGTGGGGCCCACAGCCTTCAGATTAACTGGGAAAGTGGATGGACAATGTGTGTAGAGCACATATGTCAAGGTAGGCAGCCCAAAGCCTAGAAAATGGATGAACAGTACACACGATGCGGTGGGCCGCACAAGGTAGTCCCGTAGCCTAGATATGGATGGACTATATGCATATAACACACCTATTAAGGTGGTCTTAAAGGTTCAGGCAATCCTACAAGGTATTGTGGGAGTACCATCAATACTAGGGGCCCAACAATTTAGGTTAGCCCACTAAGGTGAGATGGACAATACTTATGGGGGCCTAATGATTTGGGTATCCCAACTAGAGAAGATGAGAATGAGCCTAAAAATGGGCTTAGGGAGGTTTACAACATAGACATTTAACCACCATTGCCACCTAAATTGAGGCTCGTTATGGAAACTATCTTACAATGTGACACCCTTGAAACATGGCTGACTTCTGGCTCGTGTTAGTTCGACCGAGGTAGTATAGTGAGAAAAACCTAGAGTGGTATGCCAGAGATTGGGAAGAGCCCAACTCGTTAGATGTGAGGCCAAACCCAGTCGTCCCTATGAATTCTGGGCTGAGTCGAGTTCGAACTCAATCCGCTAGGTCGACCACTAGCTGAATGGTCATTTTTCATGACTAATGGGCCTAAACATTTCAGATCCGAGCCCAACTTGTAAACGACCAAGTGATCAAGGGCCCAGACCTTTAATTGCATATAGGCACCGTCCCATGAGGATGGGCTCGATCGAGTCACCTTGGTTGAGTCAACTCAGACTCGAAACTAACTCAGTCAGCTCCTCATTTCAGGGTAAGGATCAATTGAGTCCTACTTAAGGAACAAACCATATTAGGCTTTGTACATAGGTAAAGCTTAACCGACTCACATGATTAGAAGTTGAAGTATATGTGATTGTTAACTCCATCATAGCTACAGGGCCTTTTTAGTCCAACCCTCCACCAGAATAGGTACAATGGAAGGGTTGTGGCTGGACCAAAACCATTAAAACAACCCTAAAAGGTGTGAAGTAATCCGTCATATGAAACTCCTTCCTAGAACATATGGCAAACTGAATTATCTAACTCAGAAGAGAATTGTGTTGATTAGGATAAGGGACAATCTAGGAGCAAGAACCTACCTCTAAATCAAGCTACAGGACTAGGTGATGATGTTTTCCCTTTAAGCTTTCAATCTCCAAGTTAGTCCAAGGATAGTTTCTTTTCTTTTTTTTTAAATTACAATTAATAGTTTAGAACTTTAATCACTTGCACTAAAATACCAAATCATGTTAGTTGGCTTACATTGACCCATGATTGATGATTTGCAAACCATGATCATGTGAATTAAATTGTGAAACTCCAACTTTCGCACCAAGTTAGAAAAACCTAGAAATTGCCTCAAATTTATGCACTCTTTGCAGTTTCCAAAAATAGACTCGATGTTTCAGAATATTCTTTTTCAGGAATATGTTTGTTTTCTGGACAATTTCAAGATTCATTTTCTTTACTTCAAATCTTTGATTCTCTCCATTCCTTACTTGATTTTGTTGGATCTTTGGCATATGAATTATTCATTAATGACTTCCAAATTTCCAAATCTTTATTCAGTTATCTTTTGAGGCATCAATTTCACCTTTAAGCTCTCGAAATCACCTCACACATGAAAACATGCATAATTAAATCGATTAAGCACTATCATATTTATAAAATCAAGGTGTGAATAGAGGAAATATGTAATATTTCACACATAACACACCCTACAACTAGCATTTTGCTAGTCCCGAGCAAAACATGTGTGAAGTGATCTTCAATCTTTAATGTTCAATTCACTTTCAAAAAATAATCTTTTGTGCAATCAAGTATGAATGAGTATAATATAAAGAATCGAGAGTGTAATTTTGAAAACCTAGAGCCGAATCACATGAGCAATCAATTAAAAAGTTTCTTTATCAATCATTTAAGAGCATTAGTTCATATATCAAAATTTTCCAATATGCTTAGTGAATTCTATTTACTTTCTAAAACATACTACTATTTCAAAATATTAGTCATGCTCATCACCTCAAATTTTATTAAATAATCAAGTATTGATTCCGAACTTATCACATTTTTCTTCTTTTTCTAGTTTTTGATTTTATATCGACAGTCCCTTTTATTTATTCATTCTTTTCAGATTTTCATTCATTTCCAATCTTTTCATCATACATGACTTTTTTGTTTATTTCTCTATTTTTTAAATGGTTCTTTTCATCTTTTTAAGGTGGATAAAATTTTCCAAACTTAATTCTCAATATGTTTCAATGATATACATACTAATAATCAGAAATTCTAGTATTATTCATATAAAGCAAATTGAACGTGTCTTGTGACTTAAATTAATATAATATTTAAATTTTATCTTAATCAATTAAATGTAAGAATTTAGACGATAATCTACTCGATTAATCAAACTCCAACAATTCAAAGTTCAATCTCCATCTTATCATCATACTTAAAGCTTCTTAATTCCACATATTATCATTTCCCATATAAGTTTTAACTTGAAAAATTAAAAAATTTCACAGTTTTTGCTTAAAACTAAGAAAACACTGATTAGTTTACCTAATTCATAGTCATTAACCAACGTTCGATGACATTAAAGCCAATGTTTGATAACATCGAAGATGGATAAAAGACATCGAAGAATTACATGAAAATCAAGTTTGGTCACTGGACAAATTGGTTGCAGTTCTCGATGTCATCGAAGCCATGTTCGATTGCTCGAATACTTTCTCAATGATATCGAAGATAGTTCGATGACATCGATATGTTTGTGGATTTTTGGAACAACTTGTTGGAACACTCTGGACACATTCTCGATTAATCAAATACCCTTCAATGACATCGAAGGACTGTTCGATAACATCGAAGGTATGTTCGATGACATGACAAGTTACATAATGCGAAAGGCATTATGCAGTGCGAAAAGGCACAATTTTTCAATTCAAATTATGTTCGATGACATCAAATGCATTACGTAAAGTGCGTAAATTTGAGGCGATTTTCAAAGATAGTCTAACAAAGGCTATAAATATGAGTTCTTTGAGGAGTTGTAAACATGAATTAGGTTTTAAGAAGTACAGTCAAAGGGTAGAGCAACCTCCTAAGAGTTTTTCTTTTTTTCTTTTCTATTTTTAATACTTTCTTTTTGGGTTTTAGATTAAATTATGTTCATGGTTGGCTAAACCTCTTAGGTAGGGCTAGAAGGTGAAGCTTATAGCGTGTTGGGATGATTTTCTTACTTTAATTCTTACTTTTCATGAACCTCATTGATTTCTAGTTTGAATTTAAGAAATATTTTCAGTTTTCTATGATTTATTATGACTCAAATTACAATAGATGTAATGATGGTTTTGATTATCTTCTTTTCTTGTTTTGAGATTGTGAGATTGGTAAATCCTGTTGTTCACCATCGTCTCCTCCTGTGCATGGGAGGTTGATGGAATCCCTTCCGATCATCAAAATACTCTCTCATGTGTAGCTAGATCAATAAAAAGTTTAGATTTGGTATAATTGCTTCATCTTCCAATTAGATAAGATATGACTCCAATTCTAATTGTGTCTCTCTAAAATGAGGGAGCATCCTAATAGCTACAAGTGGATACTTGGCACCCCAGTTCCCACCTTTCAATTGTAGTTTTAATCAACACTAATCACAATTACTCTGTTTTATTCCAGATTTAGGTTTAAATCTTATTATAATTCTAGTTCTAGTTATTTTTAGAATACATACAAGTTTAGTGTTGTAGATTTGACCTTGGTCTCACCGAGATTATTTCTACATTGCGACCCTACATTTGGGGTTGTGAAATAGTTTTTGACGTAGTTTCCTGGGATTACGACTATATTTTTCTGAGATTAATTGGTATTAAAATTAGGTTAAGATAAGGATTTATTTTTCTACTATCCTTTTAGGTTAGGATTTTTCTGAAATTATTTTTAGAAACTAACTTTGTTTTCTATTTTGTAAGATCTTAACATAGCGACCCTAATTGGGTAACCTCTTTCAAATCTCTCTTATCTTTTTATATTTCTTATTTGTTGTAGGTTTTAGTTTTCTTTCGATTAGATTTTAATTGTTTAGTTACTTGAAGGCTACGAGTGTTTCATGCCTAAGTGTGCTCATGACAACACTCTCTGTCTCTTGAGTGAAGAAGGATTAGTTGAAGCTTTGCTTAACCATCACTGGATTAGATACCACCTGAGATCCTCTAAGTCAGTAGAAGTAATGGCTGCACATCAACCTCAACACCCAGTTGAGGAAGCCCAAGATGTGAATGAGGTGCATCATGCATCCCCGCCTCATACTCTACGTGATTTTTTACAACCGGTGGGGGTGAGTACACCTTCATGCATGATATTCCTATTGAATGTAGGAACTGTGAATATTAAACTACAAGTGATTCAACTCCTTCCTAAATTTCATGAACTAGAATTTGAAAGTCCATACTTGCATATGAAAGAGTTTGATGAGATAATATCTACATTACACTTCTCAAACATTTCTGAGGACGCAGTAAGACTGAAATTGTTTCCTTTCTCTTTGAAAGAAAAGGCTAAGTCCTGGTTACATTCCTCAAGACCACGGTCCATTGGCACATGGGTTGAGATGACAACGGAGTTCCTTAAAAAGTTCTTGCCATATCATAATACGAACACATTAAGTAAAGTAATCTTGAATTTTGCACAAAAAGAAAATGAGACCTTCTTCCAATGTTGGGAGTGATTTAAGGATCTTATAAATTCATGTCCACATCATGGCTATGAAACATGGAGGATAATAAGCTTTTTCTATGAGGGATTTACAACATCCATGTGCCAATTTTTGGAGATGATGTGTAATTGGGAATTCATGAACAAAGGAAGCCGATGATGTGTGGGATTATTTTGATAAACTTGCTGAAAACGCGCAATAATGAGATACCTTCTCAAGAACTACCACTTTTAAGCATACTCAATCAAAGGAAATATGAAGAATTTATGTTTTAGAAAAGGAAGATGATATAAATGAAAGATTGGCCAAACTCATAAGAAAAGTCGAGGGTATGGAACTTAAGAAGGCAGAACCTAAAAAGGTTGCGGAAGTTGTTCATGGTATTTGTACTTACAACATACATACAACTGAAAATTGTCCAACAATTTCTACTTTTCAAGAGATATTGAATGAGTAATCGAATATCATGAACAATTACCAAAGACCTTTTAGTGGACCCACCTCAAATATATATAACTCAAGTTGGAGGAACCATCTAAATTTCAGTTGGAGGAATGGATAAACTGCAATGCCTCAAGGGATCCTTAACCAATTTCTAAACTAAAGGAAACCTCAAGAGGATCTAGTCTTAAAACAAATGCAAAATAAAGAGCTTTTTAATCAGGGTATGCTTCAAGCCTTTCAAGACCTTACAAAGGCAATATAAGGGCTTGATATAAAAAATTCGATTGGGGAAAAGGGAATCCTTCCGGCCTAGCCTCGCCCCAACCCAAAACCATGATATGAAATAAGTAACCCAAGCTCTTTAAATCAGATGGAGTAAGCGCTAAGTCTATCACCACTCTTAAGAGTGGGAAGATTATTTACAAAACTATTCAATCGAGGGCTGAAAAGCCTAAGGATCTAAAAGAAATTGAGAATGATAGACCTAACAATGCTCCACATGGGTTTGAACTGGAACCTTAAAGTAAGCCGATTGCACCATTCCCTCAATGGTTGAGTGCACTAAAATCTCTATCTAATTCTATAGATATTCTAGAGGTGCTTAAACAAGGGAAGGTCAATACTCCTCTACTAGATGCCGTTAAATAAATCCCTTCATATGCCAAATTTCTGAAAGATCTATGCACTACCAAAAGATGGTTGCCCAATTATCACTTATATAATTGGAAATCACCAGCTTGAGCATGTATTTCTTGACTAGAGGGCAAGTGTAAATCTGATCCCTTACTCGGTTTATGAACAATTGGGTTTAGGTGAATTAAAACCAACCCAGACTACATTATAACTTGTCGATCGCTCAGTTCGTGTAATGAAAGGGATAATTGAGGATGTGGTGGTCCAGGTTGATAAATTATACTATCTAGTAGACATATCTGTCGCATAAACCTCACCATAATCTAAATCTAAAACAGAGTCTGGTTGGTGTTTTAAAACACTGTCCCAAAGTGAGAGTGAGTGATCAACTCAGTGGTATTATAAGGTAAAGGTTAACATGTTATCAATTTAGTCAAGCAGTAATGATAAAACAGTACAATAATCATATCCTAAGTACTCTTGTTAATGTAGGAATGGATGTTGTAATGATGCATGCCCTCGCCTGTACTCCCTCAGCGACATCATCTCACGATCGCACATGACAAACTCCCTAAATGTGCGCTACCTCGCCAAAGTACATACAATGCAGGCATGGTCGTGTTAGCCAAGTAATTTATTAGGCTTATTCATACAGCAGATTCGGGAAGTTAAAGTACCTCCCTTTATATTATTTACCCAAACAAGGATCCGTCTAGGGTTGTCAATCCTAGTTAATCACATACGATAGGCAAATTGTAGGGCATCACCCTTGATGGAAACAGTGGATAGAAAAGTTCAAAAGTTTACACTCGGGGTCACTACGGAGAGGATTGTCACCCAGCGTAGGCCTAGTTTATACTTGAGGTCACTACGGAAAGGCTTGTCACCTCGGCTTAAGTCGACAGATCGAATACAGTGTCCCATACCACCGTATTCGCCTCACGAGTTTAGATTGCTCACTAGTCACAATGGGGTGGCTCGTCACCCCAGCGTAGGCCGACGGTTTGACCATGATGTCCCATACCACTATGCCTGGCTCATGAGTCTTAGTAGATCTTGGTACCACGGTTGAAATGGACTTTACATTAGTAAGCGGTACCTTAGATTCAAACAGTAGTGTCCATACATGATAAACACACAATAGGCTAATTGGGTTATTTAAAAAGTATAATTAGTATGAGCACACGTTGAATTAATTGATATGAAGCATGTAAGCACTCCTCGTGTCCTAACCACTATCGACAATCAACGTATGGCTCGGATTCATCGAACATATCTAATGTGGTAAAACTAGATCGACCACTCAATCAGAAGCCATTTTTGATTGCCTGGACTAGGTAGTAGTTCCAAACATACTTAAATGCCATAGGAAATCACATGTGTTACTCATAACAACATTTAACGAACAATTCAAACTAAATTCTCATTTAAGTATTTTATCAAACACATTGAATATGTTGACATACATATGCATTTCATCCATAAATCATATAGCAACAATTTACGTTATATAAAGGAAACTACCAATATAGATATGGTAGTTGAGAATCCCATCTCAACACCCTTGTTAAAAGCGATTTACCAAACAATTACTCATTTAGACATTTTATCAAACACTTAGAGTACATAATACTACACACACAAACTAGATTAGTTATAGCATATATTATGGCAAATCCTTTCATAAAGGAGTTGTCCTGCATACAAAAAACATGTATTCTAGATTAATAGTCATGGCAAACATAAATCACAATTTCACCTTCATTTAAGCATTTTAACAACACATGAAATGCATTATATATTCACATAGTTCACACCCATATACAATTTATCAAACACATCGTAACTAATATCATATGACAACAATCAAGTTAGACACAAATCATTGTTGACATGAAAAGCCTTGAAAACCATAACTTAAAAGTTTATAGTTCGCACCTTTCGTCGATACGTATGTCATGAACTCGGTTTGTACATTACGTTCTCGTCTACATCACAATGGCTACCTAAATCATGAAATAAGTTAGCTATTTCTTCGATTCTCTATTAGGATTTCTAAAATGAAACTAGGGTTAAGATTTCTTACCCAATTTGGAGTTGGAATGACCTGTGTAGCGATGGTGTGGTGGAGATTCGGTACGTGGAGTAGTGGGAGTGAATCCCATCAACAATCTCCCCTCTCTCTCTTCTCCTCACTCTTTTCTCCTCTTTTCTCTCATCTCTCTCTTAGGATTAGAGAAATTCATATGAAAAGAGAGAGAGGTGGTTTAAGGTCCTTAAATAGGCCCAGAACTGGTTCAAATGGCCGTAGGGCCTTAATATACTTAGGGTATAGCCAAAAGGTGTCTGTTTCAGGCAAACAGAGCTTATCAGGAGCTCCATTACCTATCAATGTTATAGAATAAGTTCTTTGACCATGAATCTAGGCTAGGATATGATTTCGATCCAATCTGATTTGTGAATTGACTGTGGATGACTGTATTAGTTCAATGGTCATCATCACTCGATCAGGGCCACAAGTATACAGACATGTGCTGGGAAATTTCTCTTTTCCAAGGGTATAGTTTAGTCAGAAATTGAAGGTCTAAAACCTTTAATTTTCCCATAAGAGAATGTCCAATTTACTTAAGTTTGAGTTCATTTTTTAAAGATATTCGCGTTTCTCACATACTTCACTCTAGGCTCAAGTTGTGCGTTTTTGGATACCATTTGGGCTCGATTCCGCGAAGGTTGTCAAGCCCAATAAGGCAGTCATAACCTTATAGTTTTGCAGTAATTAGACTTTCAACGCATGGTCCAGGTCCGATATGGGGTTTCAATGTTCTCCCAAGAGCAACTGGGTTTTGAGATTGCTCCTAGGTTTCTAAGTAATGTCGAGTTAGCGATTCTAATAGTTTTAGGTCTTGCAGTTCGTATAGATAGTGGTCCAAGCTAATTCCACTGATTATTCAGTTTAGTACTTAATTAATTTTCATCTAACTTTTACAGAATTTGGTCCTTAGTGATTTCCGCCTAAGGTGTACTCAGGTCTTTGTACGAATTTTTCTGAGACGTTACAATCTACCCCCCTTAAAGAAAAATTTCATCCCCGAAATTAGTACTTTTTCGTACTCCTCAAGAATCTGAGGGTAGTTCTTACGGACTTCAGGTTCTGTTTCTCAAGTAGACACTTCCTCAGTGTGGTGTGTCCATAACACTTTCACAAGCAGGATAACTTTACTGCATAGTACCTGTTCGTTCTTATCCAAAATACGTGTTGGTCACAGTATATATGTAGCATCTTCACTCAACTGTACCTGCTCCCATTTGATAATATGGAAAGGGTCAGGAATGTATTTCTTCGGCATCGATACGTGGAATGCATTGTGCACGTCGGTGAATGGTGTAGGCTAGGTAAGGTGGTATGCTACCATACCCACTCGATCAAGAATCTAGAATGGGCCAATTGAATCTCGACTTGAGTTTTCCTTTCCTGCCAAAATGAAGTACTCCCTTCATTGGGGACACCTTAAGAAATACATGGTCCCTAACCTCGAATTCTAGCTGTTGTCATCTGGTATCGACGTAGCTCTTCTGTCTGCTCTATGCCGTAAGAAGTCGATGTCTGATAATGTCGATCTTCTCTGAGGTTGCCCGTACTAAATCTTGGCCAATCGGACTCTTCTTCCCAACTTTCACCCAACAATGTGGTGCCCGACATGGACATCGATACAATGATTCGTAGGGAGTCATGCCAATGCTCGCTTGAAAGCTATTGTTATAGGTGAACTCAACATAGGGAAGACAATCATCCCAACTATCCTTGAAATCGAGCATACATGCCCGCAATATATCTTCTAGCACCTAATTTACCCATTCTGTCTGCCCATCAGTCGGTGGGTGGAACGCGGTACTAAATTTCAATTTTTCCCCCATTGCTTCCTGGATTCGAGTTTAGAAGATAGACGTGAATCATGTGTCTCGATCCAACACAATATCATAGGTACTCTATGTAGCCGTACAATTTCCTAGATGTACAGCTTGGCTAAATCATCTACGGAGTTCAAAACTTTAATTGGGAGGAAATGAGCTGATTTCGTCAATCGGTCCACAATCACCCAAATGGAGTCATGTCCCTTCCTCATCTTTGGTAACCCAAAAATGAAATCCATAGATATGAAATCCCACTTCCATTCAGCTATGGGCATGGGTTGAAGCAATCCAAGAGGTCGGTGATGTTCGGCCTTGACCTTCTTGCATGTGAGACAATGAGATACAAAATCTATTATGTGGGCCTTCATGTTGTCCCACCAGTACAAATGCTTTATATTTCAATACATCTTTGTACTACCAAGATGCATCGCTATCTTCGAATTGTGAGTAGCTTCAAGAACTTCCTTTCTTAAGTTATGAAGATTTGGGACACACAGGCGGCCACAATACCGTAAACCACCATCCAAACCAACTCTCCATTAAGAGTCTTCATTGTTAATTGCTTGCTTTCTCGTCTTCACCAACAGTCCATCCTCTTTCTGAGCCACAATGATTCGGTCATCAATAAGTGGCTACATGTGGATGTGTGCGACGCTCTCGAACGGCTCCTCTACTGTAAGCTCCTATTCAAAGTCTCGCACAAATTCTACCATGTTCCATTCTTCAATCATTAACAGAGCCACAAATTCTATTATCTTCTTACGGTTCAACACATCTGCCACAATGTTAGCCTTATCATGATGGTAGGAGACCTCAAACTTGAAGTCTTTCAAGGTTTCCATCCATCGTCGTTACCTCATATTCAGTTCCATCTGTGTGAATATGTACTTGACTCTTGTGGTCACAAAAGAGCTCGAAATCCTCTCTGTAGAGGTAACGTCTCCAGAGCTTTAATGTGAAGATAATTACTGCCAATTCCAGGTCGTGCATAAGGTAGTTTTATTCGTGTTTACTCAACTATCGGGATGCATAGGCAATCACTCTGTCCTTCTGCATAAGAATACAACCCAAACCAACATGAGATACGTCGGTGTATATCTTATATCTGACCCCTTGCCCTGACAATACTAGCATAGGTGCGGACGTTAACCTGTCCTTCAATTCCTAAAAGGCTGCTTCTGCCTTCTCATTCCATGCAAACTTAAGATCCTTTCGAGTAAGCTGAGACAATGGCCTTGCTATCTTGGAGAAATCTTTAATGAATCGGTGATAGTAGCCAACAAGTCCTAGAAAACTCATCGCTTCTATAACCGAACTGAGCTGCTCTCAGTCCTGAACTGCGGCCACCTTGACAAGGTCCACAAAGATACCTTCCTTGGACACAACATGTCCCAAGAACTTAACTTATTCCTTCAAGAAGTCGCATTTCTTATACTAAGAAAATAACCGGTTCTTCCTGAGAGTATCGAAGACTGCTCGCAGGTGCTCTTCGTGATCCTTTCCCCTCTTAGAGTATATTAAAATCTTATCTATAAATACGATGATTAACCGAATAGGTATGGCTAAAACACCCGGTTCATGAGGTCCATAAACACTTTCGGTGCATTTGTGAGTCTGAATGTCATCACAAGGAATTCATAGTGCCCAAAACTAGTTCTGAATGCCATCTTTTGCACGTCTTCATCCTTGACGCATAACTGATAATACCCTGACTGCAAGTCAATCTTTGAGAAATACTGTGCCCCTTTTAACTAGTCAAATTGATTATCTATCTTGGGCAAAGGATACTTGCTCTTAACTGTCACTTGGTTTAACCTACGATAATCAACACACAATCGTAGTGATCCATCCTTCTTCACAAACAACACAGGTGCTCCTCAAGGAGATACATCCAGTCGTATGAAACCTGAATCCAACAAATCATCAATCTGTCTCCTCAATTCCTCCATTTCACATGGAGGCATGTGATACGTAGGTAAGAAAATGGGTGTCGCACCAGGCACAAGGTCAATAGTAAAGTTAATCTCGTGTCGAGGAGGTAGTCCAGGTATCATTCTGAACACGTTTGTGAAATCTTAAACTACAGGGGTGTTCCCACGGTTGGCCCATCAACATTTCCTAGCAAGGTAGCATAACAACTAATACGGTAGACCAACTGACCTTAACTAAAAAAGTAAAGGTCGTACCCTCATGTCTATGGGCTGTCACCAATCTGGTATCACAGTCGATCTCTGCCTTCATCTCGGTGAGCCAATCCATATGGAGAATTGCATTATAATGACATAGTGGGGCAACAATCAGGTTAATGAGTACTGTTCTGCTTCCTAAGTCTTTCGAGCAATCCTTATAAATCTTGGTAGAGTTTGACAAGGTCCCCGTGGTGGTAAGGAGTCTCAGCCCAATCATAGGAGCAGTTTCCAACACTAGTCGCTTGACTGCTGCGCATGATACTATTGAAATAGTAGACCCACTGTCCACCAATAGGAAGACTGGTGTACCTTCGATATGTGTTGTGACTTCGAAAGATAATGGTGCTGCGGTTGCTAACTCAGATGCTTTACCTGCAAGCGTATGCACATGTGCTTGTTGAGGATGATTCAGTTGAGTTGCCATAGGTCATTGAGGCAGCCTACTTTGACGTACATTTGGTCTATAAAAAGCCTATGTTGGTGGTGCTGATTGTAGAGGTGGAGCTAAAATGGCTTGAGGTAATTGATGGTTGATCTTTTGAGGTAGCGTAAAGCCGTTATCCCTCATCTTGGTAAAGTAATAAGTATCTATATGGCCCATCATCTTACAGTAGGTGCTCCGCAAATCTGATCTCCTTAGGTGGGTCGGTGGAGCAGTAAGCCTAGGAGGCGAATCGACATGTGGCCTTTTGCCGAGGAATGATCGGTTCGGCAAGTCCGTTCAAGGCCTCAGGCCCATGGGCATATGCATACAGGACAGTCTGTCCCCATATTCTCAGCTTACAGGGACATGTTCACTAGTTTAGCATAATTGGGAATGTTAGCGCAACACATCTTTGTATAGATTTCAGGTCGCAAACCCTTTGAAAATTGATGCATCTTCATCGGCTCGTCTGGTAGTATCAAAGGAGCATATCTGGCTAGCTCCATGAATCTGTTCTCATACTCTGACACAGAAATTCCTTCCTATCGGAGGTGAAGGAACTCACCCTCCTTTTCATTACGATAAATGAGGGGGAGGTATTTTTCATGGAAGTGGGTCTCAAACGTGTCCCACATTCATACGTATCTAGGGAAAACTGTCTATAGGATGTTGCCCCACTAGAGACTGGCCTCCTCGAACATGTAAGTAACCAACTCTACCTACTCTGCCTCAGTGCCGTGTAGCAGCTTCAACATCTTAGAGATGCGATCAAGCCAGTATTTGGCCTCCTTGGGCCTGTGAGTGCCTGTAAAAGTGGGAGGTCAGAAACGCTGGAAGCTTCGAACAAACCGCTGACATTCATATTTTTAGCAGGATGCATAGGTGGTGCAGGCAGGGCCATATTCATGTTTTGGGTAAGGGCCCCTGCCATTGTGGTTTAAACTTGCTGTTGCTACTGCATTAGGAGCATCATCCCCACCAAGCTATCAAGAGGAGGAGCCACTTGATGTATGCATGGCATCAAGGTAGACGCGTGGTTCTGTTCTGAAACCAGTGGTGCACTAAGTGTTGGCCCATTGGTGGGGTCAATGGGTAGCTGTGAATCCGGCATGGTGTCATTATCAGGGCCCAAACTAGGGTCCATATGGCTATCGCTTAGGGGAGGTGCCCTGTCAAATGATCCGCCAAGTGCAAGATGTGCAGTGCTCTAAGTGCTCTTAGGTGGCATTCCCTATATACAACATAGGGTGCAACACGTGTCAGATTTTAAATGATAACATTCCAATTTTCAGTACATTTTACACATTCAAAATCAAAAGAAGCTTCAGGCATTTCATTTTATCCAAAATTGTCACAATACATGAGATGTAGTCTTACATGGATCATGACAGAAGATGCATGTGAGATAACCTAACAAAACCTTTAAAACTAACTACTAATATCCAACGAAGCCAACAAGGTCTATTACATAGAAAGCAAGGAACAAAATAAACCCAAAAGATGACTACAACATACAACTAGTCGTCTGACTTTGGCGAAGGTGGAGGAGCACCTTTGTCTTGCATACAGCACATGAGAGCCTTCAAGGTGTAAGAAATCCTCTTAAATTTCTATTTCATAGAAGCCTGATTCTCTTTAAGCTTTTTCTTTAGTTTGGCCTGGGTCTCCTTGATCTCTTGTCTCAGGGTGGCTTGGTTCTCTTCAATCTGAGCTATGTGGGCTTCTAAGGTGGTTCGATCATGGCGGTGCTCAGGTGTAGTAGTAGGAGGTCCCCCATTAGAGTCTTGGGCTTCCTCCTCTTCTTCCTTACTTCCTTCTTCCTCACTTCCTTCTTTTGTTTCATTTTCTTCCTCTTCCTCATTACTTTCTTCCTCTATTTCATTACTTTCTTCCTCTTCACTTTCTGTCTCGCCCTCATACTCATCGAATTGGGGTTGACGTGTTGATGGCCAATTCCCATGTTATTGAGCGTAGTGTCATTAATGAAGTGGATCGATGCAAGCTCATCCATGTTAAGTCTGTAGCTGAACTCTTGAGTAATCTTACATATAAGTTAGCCGAATGGGAGTGAAACATCTCTCCCAACAGAGCGTGCAGTCTGGATTATCTTTAGTAGGGCGAACATAGGCAGACATAGCTTGTCTACCTGCCCAGCTTTGTACAAGAAGTCCACCATCAAATGAGTGCATTTGGTATGGTTGCTCCACCTAGGATACACATTGTATGTGAATATGTAGTGGAGTAGTTGGAAGTCTACCGTTAGCTTGGTCGATGGGAGGCAATTACCTCACTTCTAGTGAGCCAGTCGGCCACAAAGAAACCACGTGTGGCAATCTCTTTCTCACATACTCTTGAGATGAGATTCACTAGCATGTACCTCACCACGTGCGATTCCCATAATTTGGGCATCACATCTACATCGAATATGGTCTCCCACCTTCCCATGAGAATAGTGAATTGTAGAGGCTTTAGTAATAGATCCCGTAAGTTGGAATAGAAGGCTTGGATAGTGTTTTCGCACGTATGAGACTTGCCTTCAATTATGAGACCCCACCCGGATTCCAACAGGAGGTCCATCACCGGATATAGCCCAAATAGCTTTTCATCAACATGTGCTTCAAACACAACTTTATGGCCATGAAACTTATCATGTCTGATATCCGACTATAGAGATCTTTCGAGTGGAATTTGGGGATCGAGATCCCGTTTCATCCTTCTCTCTCGCTTGATACTTGTGCTTACTTTAGTGCTCCTTGGACAGGTTGGGCGGCTAGGCCCAGCTTCATCTGTGGACGCCCTTCTCTTTCCCATGAGGAAAAGGTATGTTGAAAGGGAAAAGATGATAGCCACTAGCTCAAAAAGAACCATGAATGTGAAGAAAGCTTGAAGGAGGAGATGGGTTGGTGGGTTTTGGGGTTTATGAGACACAAAGGTGGACTTGTGTGCTCAAATGAGAGAAAATAAGGGAGATAGGAGGTGGCAAGATATGAGTTTTAAGGAAAATGGTAGGAGGTGGGTATGTAATGAAGAAGAAGAAGATTTAAGAATAAAAGGAAGATTTGAGAAGAAAAATGAGATTTTGAGGGGTTTGGAAGCTTGGAAGGGGATGAAATGGAGCTAGGAGGGCAAAATAGAGAGCCCCACATGATTTTTGTGGCCGCATACAAGTACGAAGGGGCGGCAGGTAGCTGGACCCGTGGGCCACTAGAGAGCGATGTAGTGACGCCCCGGTCTACTGGACCTTGGGCGGTGGCTCCGCCCTAGGGGCAGTGGGCTCCCCCCAGGGATGCCAAAAATGTGTGGGGGACCCCCTAGGTCCCACCGTTTCTTATGGTTTGGGCCCCCTTGTCAGTTTAAGGTGGTTTCGGGTCCCATCTCACACATATTCATGCTTTCTGGGTCATTTGAGAGTGGGAATTGCCAAATCATTGACCAAACCCATCGATTTTTCGTATGATCACAGAAGCATACGGGTCACATTTCAAGGGTCAGTTTCACCCGTTGGTGAAACTTGGGATCCTATGACCATTTCTATATTTTATCCCCCACCTAAGTCAAAGTACGTCAGTGTGCATCGTGTTACTATAACCCAGGTCTAGTTTAATCCAAATCATGCTTTGATACTAACTTATAATGCCCTAAAATTCGAGGGTCGAGCAAAGCTCAACTCCCGAGTTCCAACGCTTCACTTATGCAACATAGATAATGATGATTAAATGTTGTTCATATTAGTGTATTAAACATGAGTGGGATTACACCAAATCAGCATATCATACTCCAGAGTTACTTAAATTGAGCACGCGGGAGACTGAGATAAATATATAAAGTATGTAAGTGTTTATCAATCCCTAAAGTATGAGTATGTTACCAAGCTACATAAA
Organism: Magnolia kwangsiensis; assembly: GCA_037074715.1. Taxonomy (NCBI): domain Eukaryota; kingdom Viridiplantae; phylum Streptophyta; class Magnoliopsida; order Magnoliales; family Magnoliaceae; genus Magnolia; species Magnolia kwangsiensis. The sequence goes on from CM073584.1 coordinate 73,828,750, forward strand.
TATATGAATTGTTCTAAAATTTACAAAATACCAAAGTGTGAATGTTCGACTAATCTATAGTCCCGTAATCCCGACGACGCAACTCTAGCTCTACATAAACCCACTTGAGAATTACATGCAGGAGAACTCCTCCTCCTTGTTGAAGAAGTCTGGCTCCGTCGTATAAGCATTGCCATAATCTACATCTAAAATAATGTCCTGTTGGTGTTTTAAAAAACCATCCTAGATAGGGAGTAAGTGATCAACTTACTGGTACTATAAGGCAAAGGTTAACATGTTATCAATTCAGTCAAGCAGTAATGATAAAGCAGTATAACAATCATATCATAAGTACTCATGTTAATACAAGAATGGATGATGTAATGATGCATGCCTTCGCTGCACTCCCTCAGTGACATCATCTCACGATTGCACATGACAAACTCCCTAAACGTGCGCTTCCTCGCCAAAGCATATGTAATGCGGTGCATGGTCGTGTTAGCCAAGTAATTTATTAGGCTTATTCATACAGTAGATTCGTAAGCTAATATACTTCCCTTTATATCATTTACCCAAACAAGGATCCATCCAGGGTCGTCAATCCTATTTAATCACATATGATAGGTAAGTTGTAGGGCATCACCCCTGATGGAAATGGTGGATAGACAAGTTTAAGAGTTTACACTCGGGGTCACTGCGGAGAGGATCGTCACCTCACCGTAGGCCTAGTTTATACTCGAGGTCACTACAGAAAGTCTCGTCACCTCAGTGTAGGCTGACAGCTCGAATACAGTATCCCAAACCACTATAATTAGCTCATGAGTTTGGGTTGCTCACTAGTCACTATGGGGAGACTCGTCACCCCAGCATAAGCCAACAGCTCGACCATGGTGTCCCATACTTCCATACCCAATTCATGAGTCTTGGCGGATTGAAATGGGCTTTACATTGATAAGCGATACCTTAAATTCAAACAGTAGCGTCCATACATGGTAAACACACAATAGACTAATCGGGTTATTTGACAAGCACGATTGGTACAAGTGCATGTTGAATTAATTGACATGAAGTGCGTAAGCACTCCTTGTGGCCTAACCACTGTCGATAATTAATGTACGGCTTAGATTCATCTAATGTATCTAATGTGGTGAAACTAGTTCATCCACTTAATCAGGAGCCATTACCGATTGCTTGGACTAGGTGGTAGTCCCAAACATACTCAAATACCATAAGAAATCAGATATGTTACTCATAACAACATTCAATGAACAATTCAAGCCTAATTCTCATTTGAGCATTTTATCAAACACATTGAACATGTTGACATACATATGCATTTTATCCATAAATCATATAGCAACAATTTATGTTATATAAAGGAAACTACCAATATGGATACGGTCGTTAAGAATCCCATCTCAACACCCTTGTTAAAAGTGGTTTACCAAATAATTACTGATTCAGACATTTTATCAAACACTTAGACTATATAATACTACATACACAAACTAGATTAGTTATAACATATATTATGGCAAATCCTTTCATAAAGGAGCTATCCTACATACAATAAACATGTATTCTAGATTAATATTCATTGCAAGCATAAATCACAATTTCACCTTCATTCAAACATTTCAACAAACACATGGAATGCATTATATATTCACATAGTTCACGCCCATATACAATTTATCAAACACATTATAACTAAGATCATATGGCAGCAGTCAAGTCAGACATAAATCATGTCGACATTGAAAGCCTTGAAAACCATAACCTAAATGTTTATAGTCCACACCTTTCGTCAGTACGCCTGTCACGAACTCGATTCGTATAGTACGTTCACGTCTACAGCACAACGGCTACCTAAATCATGAAATAGGTTAGCTATTTCATCGATTCCTCTATTTGAATTTCTAAAATAAAATTAGGGTTAGGATTTCTTACCCAATTTGGAGTTGGAATGAACCATGTAGCAATGGTGTGGTAGAGATTCGGTACGTGGAGTAGTGGGAGTGAATCCTAGCAACAATCTCTCTCTCTCTCTCTCTCTCTCTCTCTCTCTCTCTCTCTCTCTCTCTCTCTCTCTCTCTCTCTCTCTCTTCTCCTCACTCTTTTCACCTCTTTTCTCTCTTTTCTCTCCTAGGGTTAGAGAAATTCGTATGAAATGAGAGAGAGGTTGTTTCAGGTCCTTAAATAAGCCCAGAACTGGTTCAAATGGCCCTAAGGCCATGGTATACTTACGGCATAGCCATAAGGTGTTTTTTTCGGGCAAACAAAGCTCATCTGGAGGTCCATTACCTGTCGATGTTACAGCGTAAGTTCTCTGACCATGGATCTAGGCTAAGATATGATTTTGGTTCGATCAGATTTGTGGATCGACCGTGGAGGTCTTGTATTAGTTCAACGGTCATCGTCACTTGATCAGGGCCACAAGTATACAGACATGCACAGGAAAATTTTTCTGATCCAAGGGTATAGTTTGGTCAGAATTTGATGGTCAAAAACCTTCAATCCTACTCATAAGCGAGTGGTCCAATTTACTTCAGTTTGAGTTCATTTTCTAAAGATATTCGCGTTTCTCACACACTTCGCTCTAAGCTCAAGTTGTACATTTCTGAATAGCATTTGGGCTCCATTCTTGTGATGGTTGTCAAGCCTAATAAGGCAGTCATAACCTCATAGTTTCGCGGTAATTGAATTTTTGACACGCAGTCCATGTCCGATACAGGGTTTCAATGTGCTCCCGAGAGCAACTGGGTTTTAAGATTGCACCTAGGTTCTAGGTAATGTTGAGTTAGCGATTCTAATGGTTTTGGGTCTTGCAATTCATATAGATAGTGGTCCAAGTTAATTTCACTAATTATTTAATTTAATACTTAATTAATCTTCATCTAACTTTTGTAGAATTTGGTCCTTAGTGATTTCTGCTTAAGGTGATACTCTGCTCTTTGTATAAATTTTTTCGAGACGTTACACAACTCATCATAGATATGAGCACTTAAATTCATGTAATTCTTGATTATCCATTCCTTGCTACGTCAAATGCAATCATTATTTGTAGGAATGAAATTATGAATTTATCTTTCAGAAATATGACATTGGAGCTCAATATCTTTTTCAACATGATAAATAGTCAGAAAATGTTGATGATATCTACGACATTAATTTGATAGATTCTTTCATGGAAAATAGACCACTTTTAACTCTTTACTCTCACCCTCTAGAGACGTGCTTCGCCCACTCCCCTGATTTAGATGAAAAAATAATTAGGGAGATGGTTATCATGCTTAATGTTGCTATACTACTTGAAGTTAACTAGTGCGGGCTAGATTTTAAAAAATTACCCCAAACCGATATAGTGCCTCTACCCTCTAGCCTCAAAGAACTGAAGATTGACCTAAAACCATTGCCCACTGATCTTAAATATGTCTACTTAGGTCAAGATGAGACATACTCATTGGTGATTTCTTCTAACCTTGAGAAAAAACAGGAGTGTGTGCTTATTTCCACTCTCATTAAGCATAAAAGAGCCCTTAGATGGTGGATTGTGAACCTCAAGGGAATTGATCTTTCAATTTGTGCTCGCTACATTCATCTTGAGGATAATGCGAAAACCTCCTAACAACCACAACGTCGATTAAATCTAAACATGAAGGAAATGGTTAAGGCTGAGGTACTTAAGTTATTGAATGTGGGTATCATATGCCTTATATCCAACAGTCAATGGGTGAGTCCAACTTAAGTGGTTCCTAAGAAGTCAGAAATTACCATTGTAGCCAATGTCGACAATGAACTCATGCCAACTAAAGTTACTATTGGTTGGAGAATTTTCATTGATTACATGAAGTTGAATACTATCATGAGGAAGGACCACTTGCCTTTGACCTTCATTGATCAAATTTTAGAAAGGCTAGCTGGTCACTCTTACTTCTTTTTCCTTGATGGGTATTCAGGATACAATCAGACTGAGATAAACCTTGAAGATCAAGAAAAGACAACATTTACATGTTCCTTTTGCACCTTCACTTACTGAAGGATGCCATTTGGATTGTGTAATGCCCTCACCACTTTTGAGAGATGCATGTTGAGCATATTTTCTGATATGACAGGGCAATATTTAGAGATCTTCTTGGATGACTTCTTAATTTTTGGTCCATCCTTCAGTAAGTGTCTGGAAAATCTTAAAAATGTGCTGAAGCGATAAGAAGAAAAGAATTTGGTTTTGAATTGGGAGAAATGTCATTTCATGGTTTCCAAGGGAATTGTTCTTGGACATATAATTTCGTCCAAGGGAATTGAGGTAGACGAGGAGAAAATTGATCTTATCTCTAACCTACCTCCACCCAAGAGCATACATGATGTACGATCCTTTCTATGACATGCTAGATTTTATAGAAGATTTATAAAGGATTTTATTCATGTAACATCCCGAAAATCGGGGGTCGAGCAAAAACCCAACTCCCGAGTTCCAAAATGTTATTTATGCAACATAGATATGTATGATTGAATGTTGTCTGTGATAATGTATTAACATGAGTGAGATTAAGCCAGAACAGCATATCATACTTCAGAGACAGTTAAATTTGCAAGCGGAAGACTGTAATAGTATGTATAACGTATATAAACTGTTGTATGTCTCCAGAGTGTGAATATATTACCAGGTTATACACATACATGTATACTTCAAAAGTAAACAAAATGAATATACATGAGGGCGCTAAAAATACAAAATGACAAATGTCAAAGTATCTAATCAACCTCCCTGCAATCCCGTCAATCAGAACACGCATAAAGGAGGAATCCTCCTCCTCATCATCAAGTCCAGCTCCACCTCACAGGCCGTGCCATCATCTGCAATCACAGAAGGGACTGGTGGGTGTCCGGAAACACCATCCCGTAACGTGGGAGTGAGTGATCAACTCAGTGGGATAAGAGAGCAGAGATTAGCATGTTCACAATTCAATCACGCGATAATAGTAAAGCAGTAAATCAGACAATCCTAATACTGTTGTTAATGCAAGATGACATGACGTGATGTATGCCCTCATCGACGATCTCCCTCATGAGCAACATCTTACGACCGCGGCATGCCACACTCCCTAGAGTGCTCCACGTCTTCCAGGCACATGCAATGCTATGGTGATATGATTTCCAAGTTGCTATTAAGTCCATTCAAACAGCAGGATTGGAAAACTAAGGTACTTCCCTTGTATCAATCCCAACACAAATCCTGTCTAGGGTCGTCACTCCTAGTAATCTCATACGATGTATATTTCGTAGGTCGCTGCAAGGGCTGCCAGGGCTGTTGCTCGCACTCGTTGCACCGCTCCCCCATCACCTTATCAATACAGGCCTACCGTACTCTACTGCAACGGAAGGGTCGTCGCCTCCCGTGGACTCAGAATACGCTCGCGGTCACTACAAAGGGCTCGTCGCCTGATCAGTGTAGGCCGACAGCTAGAATATAGTGTCCCATACCACTATAATCTGCTCACGAGTCTAGGTGCTCACTGGTCACTACGGGGAGGTTTGTGGCCCCAGCGTAGGCCGACAGCTCGACCACGGTGTCCCATACCACCATGCCCGGCTCATGAGTCTTCGTGGATCAAGGTACCATGGTTAACAGGGTTTACAATGGTAAGTTCAGTACCCTAGGTTCAAGCAGTTATGACACATACAAGGTGAACATACATCGGCCAGTCGGGTTACTTGACGGGCTCGACTAGCGCGATCGCATCTCAAGTCGAACGACATGAAGTGCGTAAAACACTTCGCGTGGCCTAACCACTGCCGCCAACTCTAAACACGAATCACGTTCACCGACGCGTCGTTCGTGGCTATGACCAGTCAGCCACGAATTCGCTCGGTTACCGACTGCCTGGACTAAGTCAAGTCCCAAACATCTATGGAATCACATTAGCAACATATGCAAAGGTATAGGAATTGAAACATGATCATGTGAGCATGTTAACACATGTTATAATATTCAACTTAAGCAAATCTTCACGGCATACTTTCTATGCATGTAATGCAATCATGCATAAGGTCAACATGTAGGAAATCATTTAGGTCAGCATATTAATCAAGAAATCCATCTCAAACTACTACATAACATCATTTAATTCAATACATACTAATACAAGCATTTATACAAACACATACACTACACACTTAAGTCTACATGTAGTATGTCGACCCAAAGTGCGCAACTAGGCGAATCTCTTCGCCAAACTGATTATGCAAGCATTCCTAACTCCCTAATGCAACAACAAACCATGTCAATCACGTCAGCAAAATATGCATGTAGACCGTACTTCCTACAAATGACTAAAATGCCCTAAATCTCACATTCTTCGTTAATTTACGAAACAGGAAATGGAGAGCATGTTGTACATGTCAAACGGTGATGCCGTCGATAATCTACTATTAAACGATATTGAAAGCGTTGTAAACCGTCAATCAAAGCGTCTAAAATCCTCACCTAGTTTCTTACGGATGTTGAAATTCGAACGGAGCGTATACGCTTCGTCTACGGCGAATAGACAACCTAATTTACAAGATCTATGAGTTAACAAGCTATGGAACGGAAAGAATCTCAAATCAGAAACTTATTAGGGTTATTTCTTACCTAGAAACGCGAAGAAATCACCGGCAAAGTGATTAGAATACGCCGCTTAAGCACGTGCAGCAGCAGCAGGAAAAGCTCTCCCACCTTCTCTCACAAACTCTCACTTTCTCTCTCACTCTTGCTAGGGTTTCTAGAAAATTCGGATGGGTGAGAGAAGTGAGGGTTTCAACCCCTTTTATAAGCACAAACATGCCCAAAACAGGCTCCAAGTCAAGGTACACTTGAGGTATGTCCAATTCGGGGCTGTTTCGGTCCAAAAGACCATTTCTGGTGGTCCCCTGGTCGATTGCGATCAAACTTAAGCTCATGCGTACCAGATGTAGCACGTATTAAGTTTTCAGTCTGGCAGGGTTCGCAGATCGCACGTGGCGGACCAGTTTCAGTTCAGCGGTCACCGCACGTAGATCAGGGCTGAAAGTCTCATGATAATAAATAGAAATTTTTCCTGATCCGAGGGTGTAATCTGGATGAATTCTGATGGTCAGAACGCTTAATACTGACGCGTCAAGTCGTGTGCCAGATTTGAATTTGAAATTCCAAATCTATCCCTATTCGCGGTCGCTTCAGTCCGGGTTCAATGAAATAGTCTGTGATTATCGGTTTGACTTGATTTTCGAGATGATTGTCAAGTCCAGCTAGGCGGTTCTAACGGTCTAAGATGGGAGGTATCGGACCTTCGACACGCGGTCTAAATCCAATACAAAAATTCAATGTGGTCCAGAGGACAAACCCGCTTAGAGTTTGATCCGAGGTTATAGAGTATTGTAGAGTTGTTTGTTCTACTCGATTTGGGTCTTGTAGAACGTATTTAAAGTGATCAAGGACTGTTTCCCAGCCGCTCCAAGGTTGCGCTAGCTAACTTATGCTTAGTTTCTAAAGAAATTAATCCTAAGTGGTTTCTTTGGATATGGAATTGGGTTCTGAACGATTTTTCAGGTGTTTTAATTGACCCACTGCCTAAGGACGTCAAATCCCAGACTAGCCAAAATCTGGGGTGTTACAATTCATCTCTCTCATCCTTTATATAATCTCCTTCAAAAGGATATACCATATGAGTGGATTGAGCAATACCAAGAAGCTTTACAAAGCTCAAGGCTATGTTGACAACCGCACTTATAATGTATCTACCCGATTGGAGCATCCCTTTTGAGATTATGTGCGATGCATCTGACTATGCTATTATGGTGGTGTTAGGCCAAAGAAAAGAGAAGAAGCCCTATGTAATTCACTATGCGAGTAGAACTCTAAAATTTTCCCAAGTAAACTACTCTACTAAGGAGAAGGAGCTCTTAACCATTGTATTTTCTGTGGACAAATTTAGGTCCTACTTGATCGAATCTAAGAACATCATTTACACTGATCATGTGATGCTGAAGTACCTTCTTTCTAAGAATGATGCTAAACCTCGCATGATAAGATGGATCCATCTACTCTAAGAGTTTGACATAGAAATATGAGACAAAAAGGGAGTAGAGCATGTAATGGCTAACCATCTCTCTAGGCTTGATCTTCCTGATTCCCTTGAACCAACATCGATAAACGACATGTTCATTGAGGAACAATTGTTTAAACTCTCCTGATTACCTTAGTTTGTTGACATTACAAATTATCTTGCCACGAGTTTCACGCCAACATATTAGACTATGCAAGATAAGAAATATTCTTTATCGAGGTACATAAGTTTTTCTAAGATGAAACTTATCTATTTAAATATTGCCCAAACCAAATTCTAATGAGATGTGTACTAGACAATGAACATTAGAGTGTTATCTCCTTTTATCACTCTCAGGCTTGTGGTGGTCACTTATCTACTAAAAAAATCATGGCCAAAATTCTACAATGCAGCTTTTATTGACCCACAATGTTGAAAGATAATCAAGAGTTTTTCAAAGCTTATGAGTGTTGTTAGAAATTGGGAGGATTGTTGTCACACCCCAAACTCAAAAACTGGACTCATAAAATTCTCGATTGCCGAATTGGCGCTGACAGCCTCCATAGTACCCCATTCTTGGCTCCTGATACCCATATACTATGTTTCGATCTTGGTATCTTACAAGGAGGATTTTCAACATAAATTTATCTCATAAGAAGCATAACCATAAGCATCACCCACAAACATCCACTTGGTCTTGACGTTGGAGCATCCTCCTGGTACTATAAGGGTTTGGGGACTTTCACCCTGTGACATCTATGGTGCCCCAATGCTAGAACTAAAACATTTTTGATGTCCAATCCTCCCATCCATGATATGCCTGTGGAGGCTATGACCTTGATGTTGCTAGCGTGTACAGTTATTGCATCACACAATATAAGATGCATGAGTCATGCCATCCAGTCATGTATAAAACCTGAGCGTATTGCACATTCATGTGGGACAACTTCGTTTATCATGAATTACCAAAAATAATTCGCCTAATGGCATATGCTATGATTAATCACTCCTCATATCATACATATGATGCATATGGGCATGTATCATGATGTTATACTAGCACATACTCAGTGAGTCCTATTAGATAAAGCATACTATTATGGCTATAAACACTAATTGGCCTAAAAATATTGCGGGCTCCATGGGAGGATAACGGACCTAATCCATAACATCAACAATAAATATGCCTAATCTGATACCACATATTCTTTCATCTACGGTGAGGTTGTACTCTCCTCATATCAAGGATGGGCCTAAATGGCCTACTCATATCAAGAATGGGCCTAAGGACAAGGAGTGGGCTTCCTCACCCACTTCATCACATAACAATCTGGGCTTCCTAAGGGCCCAATAAGCACAAGGTGGGCTCTACAAGTCATGGTGGAAGCGCATCCAAAATGGGGGCCCAACAATTTGTGGTTAGCCCAATAAAGTGAGATTGGTCATGCTAATAATAGTGAGGGCCCAACGATTTAGGTTATCCCACTAAGAGGAGATAAGAATGGGCCTAACAACGAGCCCTAGGGAGGATTACAATGTGGACATTTAACCATAATTGCTCTTACAATGTGGACATTTAACCACCATTGTTCTCAAGGTGTGGCCCATTTAGAAATCTAACTTACAATGGGGCCCATCGCCCGAATACTATGTAGAAAGTAAATGGGCAGCATTCACAATATTCCACACATCATGTTGAGCCTTAAGAAACAACCCAAAGCCTAAATGCATCAAGATGGGCTATAGAAGGGGTAGCCCATGGCCCAAAAACCTCATGGGCAAAGAGAACATCCCATACACACAATATGGTGAACCTCATGGGTAAACCATATGCCCCAAAATATATAGCTAAGGTATATCCAACATCCACCATTGTGGGCTTTATAAATCAGCCCAAGACTGGGCAAGTTGGATGGGCAGCAAGAATTTAATCACATACATTATATTGGGCTCTCAATCAGCCCACAAGGCCCAACATAATGGGTGGGCAACACTAGCATATAGGAAAACACTAAGGCTGGACATCCAGTTCATTTGGGCCTGCCTGGATGTCTAAAAATCTGGACAGTAAGGTCCTCATACAATCAGATGGTTAGTGGGTTGTACAAGGCATAAACGAGGCGCACAATCTCATAAAAACAGAGGCATAAAGGGCATACAAAATACCCCCAATTTGGTGGGTCTCATAGGCTCAAATAGCCAACTATATACAACAAATTCTGGGCCCTTGCTGGACATCCAGCCCACCCAACTCACTGGGCCTGCTGGGGTCCAGTAAATGCACTATTTGGGCAAAACAAATACTTCTTGGTGGCCCGTAAATATTACAGAGGACCCCACCAGATGGAAGCATGGATACAACACATAAAATAGGGTGGGCCAACTGCAGGACTGCAAGTCCAGTAGCACCCCAACTAGCTTGGGCGGTCCCTTGGGCTTGGACGCTCGACCCAAATCACATACAAGGTAGGCCCCATCTGGGGACGTCCTACCAGCAGTGGGCCACACCCAGGTGGACCACACAAAGGAGGGGAGTGTGGATATATCACATATAGCATGGTGGGCCAGCTAGCCCTGGACGGCTTAGATAAAATACAACAAGGTGGGGTTGCTGCTGGCCATAGACGGCCTGGATAAAACACACTAGGGCGGGTCCCACATGTGGCAGGTGGGCCTTATACACATGGGCAACATGGATATAGAATACATACATCAGGTGGGTCGCACGTCCCATGGACGATGTGGATAAAGCATACATCATGTGGGGTCCTCACCATCCCAACCTGATGGACGATGTGGAATGCAAGACATATATCTTGGCAGGCCCCACCACCTACACGTACAGGGTGGGTCCCATCGTCCAGGGATTGGATGGTGTGGATAAAAACATTTACATCATGGCGGAATCCCACATCCAGCCTATCTAGATGGTGTGGACGCCGCACCTCATTAAGGCAGGCCCCACCATCCATTTCCAGGCACTGGACAAGGGAGGGGGAGTTTATTCAACACATATGTCAATGGTGGGTTCACAGGTGTGGTCCACCACTTAGATACAAGCCGATGTTTATTTTCCTTTATCCAGGCATGTCCAAAAGAACAGGTAGAAAAGTGGGTCCCATAAGTGGACGGTATGGATATAAAACGATACATCACAGTATGGTCCAACAGGGTGGGCCACAACCCCAGGATCAGGCTGATATTTATGTTCTTCCCTTCAACCAGGCCTACATGGTCTATCAAGCCATGCATGCCCAATCTAGGCAGTAAGATGGGCCTTATTTGCTAGATGGTGGGTGTGTCAATGTTGGACAACTATGATAAAGTACATGCATCATCAAGTGGGCCATATGTTCACAACCCCAAGTGTAGGGTCACAATGTAGTAATAATTTCAGTAAGACCGAGGTCGAATCCACAACGACTGAACCTTGTACGTATTCTAAAAGTAACTAGAACTAGAACTAGAAGAAGATACGACCTATATCTGGAGAATGTAAGAGAATAATTGTAAATTATGTAACTAAAACTTGTAAAATTCAAAGGTGGGAAACTAGGGTTTCCAAGGATCCACTTGTACAGATCAGGGGAGAATCTATGCTTGATTCAAGAACACAACTAGAATCAGAGTCCCATCTTCATTTAATTGGAAGATATTTTATTAAAAATCAAATCTGAACTTCCTTTGATATAGTTTTCAATGAATGAGAGGTATGATAACTAGAAGTGACTCCATCACTAAACCATGCCCATAAGACAAAGCAAACAACAAAATGTACCAATCCACAACCAATCTAGGAGAATTATGAATGTTAGGAAGAATTCCATCATCCAACCATGTCCAAGAGACAATGGTGAACAACAAGATTCCCAAGTACACAACCTCAATAATGAAAAGAACATACTGAAAACCATCACAGATTTACTGTAATTTAAGTCACAATAAACCATTGAAAACTAAAAGTATTTTTTATAATCAAACTAAAATCAAGGATAATTCAACTTAAACATGAATCAAAGTCATAAAACTCAACCCATCACACTATGAGCTTCACCTCTTAGCCCTAGCTAATAGGTTTAGCCCATTATTGACATGATCATGCTAAAATCTCTAAAAATTCATTAAGGAAAAACCAAAGAAGAAGGAAAGGAAAAAATCTAGCCAGCCGGTCCTCCACACGTCTTCTCTCTCTTTCTTTCACGTCTCACATCCCTGGCTGCTTGATTTTCTCCCCGCTCTCTCTTTCTCTTTGTAGGAGTGGTGAAGGTCGGTCGACTAGAATCGGTGGAGTTTACGCACTCCTATCCTTACGCAGCGAAACTGCGAAACCAGTTTACATTGGATCGGGCTTTGGGATGTATGATCTTCCCAATCTTTGAATTGGGCTCCATGGTGGGGCTCAAAACCCCCTTTTCCATCTTGTGGATAGTTTGGATCATTGGTCTGACCATGCTTTTAGTCACACAACAGCCCATGGTGGTTGAACGACGTCCAGGTGCTGCATTCGCACATCTTTCCACATGTATATGTGCTGAGATGCATGGTGGGCCATGGTCAACATCAAAAGAGTAATCCACTTCGTCCATTGAATTTGTGGCAGAAATTTAGTTGGTGATGGGCAGTTTTGGATTATCGTTGACACGGCCCACTGAATCTTTGCTTTTACCATCCGTCCTACGCTTGAATGTAGTCTTCCTGTGAATGCATGCATGGGTGCACATGATCACCATGGTTGTGGTCAGTTCCCCCTCCCGGACACAGTGGACTGCTTGGATCATTCATCGGGATGACGGTGGTGAGCCACAAGTCACAATGAATGCCCGTTCGGTGTGCGTAAGAGGAGATTGGATCCGGCCAGGTCAAACCGACTTTGACCTAACCTGGTGTCAGGTACACTACCAGCGCACCTGTTGTGGTGCACGTGCATCGCCTGTGTTGGCCCCACAGTGATATTTCTGATAAATCCACACCTTCCATCTGCTATCCCATCTAACTTAAAGAGTTGAGTCCAAAATTGAGGCATATCCAAAGATCAGGTGGGTCCCAAATCAGTGATTTATGGTTGATCTTTCCCTTAGACCACTTTCATAAAGATTCGAGGGCTGAAATTTTATGGTATGGTTACTTTATGATGGTAGGAGCCTTGTGATCTTGCATTCAGGACGATGTTCAGGCTTCTTTACCTTCAATCACTTAGTTTTCTCAGATCTTTGGCATGTGAATTCTTTAATCTTGGTCTCCTAAGATCCATCCCTTGCCTTGGTGATTCTCAAGCATCAAATCCATGTTTTTACTACCCTTTTCAATCCAAGCTCCTAAATTCACTTTGTAACTTAAACATGATTAAAATAGAACATTAAACATTATCATGTTCATAAAACCAAGTAATAACTGGGGTCTAATATGCAATATTTGACCCTCAACACAATCCCCAACCAGCATTATGCTAGTCCCGAGCAAAGTATGCAAAAAATATTTCGAGAACCACAAGACAATTTTTATAAACTCAAATGGTTTTTGAAAAGTAGTCTTGATAATAAAATTCTTACGATGAATTGATGTTGAGTCATACCTTTTTCCTAAACTCAAGCGCACGGTAAACTTCATGGTCAAGTTCAAAGTATTAATCCATCAATTGGAAAAATTCTAAACATTGAGTTCCATGGGTGCAAAGTGCAACCTCGACTTATCACAATTAAGGGTCGAATTCTTAATTTTCATGATAATATCAATAATAAAAAAGAGCATTCTGGATAACCAAACATAAACTGAAACTTACCTTAGAGTTCAGCCCTTTTATTCTTCCAACTTTTGATTTTTTCCATCGATGGCTTCACGTTATGTCAACCTTTTTAAAGATCTTTAATAGGTAACTGTTTTCGATGACAATTATTTTTTAGCTGGGTACTCTCTCTCTCTCTCTCTTAAAACATGATGGACAAATTTCTCAGGCTGGTTCCTTCCATGCTTAGTGATTACCAAGTAAACAATTTCATACCAAATGGACACCTTAATGTGTAAGCTAGATGTGACACGTGAAATCATGACTCGATTAATGTTTAAAACTTCTAATCATAGATTAAGAATTTGAACTTAACTGTGAAATCTAATAGGTAACTGAATCCAAGAGTCATAAATCACCAACATTAGGTATCTTATACTTCTAAATCAAGGATATCCTTCAAAATCACTCGAATTCACAAAATTTTTATAAAATTTTAAAAAATTTCACAATTTTTTACTCAAGACTGAGAAAACACTGATTAGGTAACCTAATCTCTCATCCCCAACCTAAAATCTACATTTTCCTCAATGTAAAAGAATAATCATGCAATGCACATGAGACAACGAAAGTAAAGGAGAAGTGATGGAAAGGTAGTACTTGATGAAGGAATCACGAGGCTTTTTCTAAAGGATCTCAGCTTGAAAGTGGGTTAGCACAATTTTTAAACCAACAAAAAGCAAACTATCCTAGAATAAATGCAAAGTAACTATCCTAACAGCATAATGTCAACTATCCTAAAATGGTATAAAGCAATAAACTTAACTACACCTCCATCAAACTAGGAGATCAATCCTGATAAATAGGATCATTAAGAGGTACGGACATGTCCTCTGAATCAAATTTCTCAATAAATGGCTTTAATTGATGTTCATTTACTTTAAACTCATTGCCATTGTTTGGATTTCGAATCTTGATAGCCCTATGAGGATAGACATTAGTAACAGTGAAAGGACCAGTCCAACGAGATCGGAGCTTACCCGGAAAGAGATGCAATCAAGAATTATACAAGAGAACCTTTTGACTTGGCGTGAATGATTTTTGAAGAATATCTTGGTCATGAAATGCCTTCATCCAGTCCTTGTAAATTCATGAGTTCTCAGACGCGTTGTTTCGGATCTCTTCAAGTTCATTCAACTGAAGTTTGTGTAGCGAGCTAATGTTTCTAGACTGAAATTTAAATTTTTGATCACCTAGTAGGCCCCATGTTCCAATTCCACAGGCAAGTGACAGACTTTCTCATAGACAAGTCTGAAGGGAGACATTCTAATAGGGGTCTTAAATGTGGTACAATAACCCATAAGGCATTGGTCAATTTAATTGACCAATCCTCACGGTCAGGGTTAACCATCTTTTCTAGAATGTGTTTAATTTTTCTATTGGAAATCACAACTTGCTCACTTGTTTGTGGGTGGTATGAAGTGCTCACTTTGTGAGAGATGTCATATTTCTTCATTGAATTCACGAATGGCCTATTATAAAAATGTGAGCCTCCATCACTAATGATGGCTTTATGCATTCTAAACTGGAAAAGGATGTTTTATTTTAAGAATTTAATGACCATTTGATGGTCATTGTTTCGGCATGGAATTGCTTCGACCTATTTAGTGACATATTCTACTGTAAGCAAAATATATAAATTTTTAGAAGATTGGGGGAATGGTCCCATGAAATTGATACCCCAACAATCAAATGCTTTAATGATCAGAATGGGGTTAAGAGACATCATATTTTGACAGGATAATGCTCCCAATTTCTGACACCTCTCACAAGCTTTGCAAAACTCAGGAGTGTCCCTGAACATAGTGGGCCAGTGAAAGCCACACTGAAGAATTTTGGCCATGGTCTTTTTATCAGAAAAGTGACCACCACAGGCCTGTGAGTGACAAAAGGAGATGACACTTTGGTGTTTATTGTCTAGTACACATCTTCTTAAGATTTAATCTGAGTAATATTTAAACAAATACGGATCATCCCAGAAGAACTTACGAACCTCGATGAAGAATTTTTTTTCTTATCTCACTCAATCCAATGTATCATCGTGAAACCTGTGGCAAGATAATTAGCAATATTAACAAACCAAGGTGAATGGGAGACTTTGAATAGTTGTTCGTCGGGGAATATGTCATTGATATGTGTTGTCTCAAGGGAATTAGAGAGATCAAGGTGAGAAAGATGGTCAACCACAACATTCTCTACTCCCTTTTCATCTTTTATTTCTAAATCAAATTCTTGGAGTAAGAGGATCCATCTAATCAGGAGGGGCATAGCATCATACTTAGAAAGAAGATACTTGAACACCGCATGATCTGTGTAAATGACGATCTTGGATCCGATCAAGTAGGACCTAAATTTATCCAAAGTGAACACTACAATTAAGAGTTCCTTTTCCGTAGTAGAGTAGTTCACTTGGTTCGGATTTAGAGTTCTACTTGTGTCATGAATAACGTAGGGCTTCTTTTCTTTTCTCTGGCCTAAAATTGCCGTAAGAGCATATCAGATGCATCACACATAAGTTCAAAAGGAAGGTTCCAATTGGGTGCCTACATGATAGGTGAAGTGGTTAACATACCTTTGTGCTTGCTAAAAGCTTCTTAGCATTGCTCCATCCACTTGTATGATGCATCCTTTTGAAATAGATTACATAAAGGATGAGAGAGATGACTAAACTCCTTTATGAATCTTTTATAAAACCCAGCGTATCCTAGAAAGGATTGCACATCTTGTATATTCTTGGGTGGAGGTAGGTTAGAGATAAGAGCAATTTTAGCCTTATCTACATCGATTCCCTTTGATGAGATGATATGTCCAAGGATAATTCCCTTACGAACCATGAAATGACACTTTTTCTAATTGAGTACAAAATTCTTCTCTTCACATTTTTTCACCACACATTTAAGGTTTTCTAAGAAATCACTGAAAGATGGACTAAAGACAGAGAAGTCGTCCATGAAGACCTTTAGATATTGCCCCACTATGTCAGAAAAAATACTCATCATGCATCGCTGAAATGTGGCGGGGGCATTACGTAGTCCAAATGACATCCTTCAGTAAGCAATGGTGCTAAAAGGACATGTGAATGTACTCTTTTCCTGATCTTTAATTGATATCTCTATCTGGTTGTAGTCCGAATACCTGTCAACGAAGCAGTAATAAGAATGACTAGCTAGCCTTTCCAAAATTTGATTAATAAAGGGCAAAGGAAAGTGGTCTTTCCTTGTGACAGTATTCAATTTCCTATAGTCAATGCACATTTTACAACTAGTAGTAACTCTGGTTAGCACAAATTCATTATTAGCATTAGCTAAAATGGTGATTCCAGACTTCTTGGGAACCACCTGAATTGGACTCAACCATTGGCTATCAAATATAAGGTATATGATACCCACATCCAACAGCTTAAGAACTTTAGCCTTAACCACTTCCTTCATGTTTGGATTTAGTCTATATTGTGGTTGCCAAGAGGTTTCGTATTATCCTCAAGATAAATGCAGTGAGTACAAATCTAAGGGTCAATTCCCTTGAGGTCCGCAATCGCCCACCCAAGGGCTCTCTTTTGCTCAATGAGAGTAGAGATGAGCATACTCTCTTATTCTTGCTCAAGGTGGGAACAAATCAGCATCGAGTATGTCTCATGTTGACCTAAATAGACATATTTTAAAATAGAGGGCAATGGTTTTAGGTCAAGCTTCGATGCCTTAAAGCTAGACGATAGAGGCACTTCATTAGTTTGGGCAATTCTTCAAATTGTAGCTTCCACTGGTTAACTTCTCATACTGGTATAGTATTAAGCATGACACCTGTCTTCCTAATCATGTCATCATCAAAATCATGGGAGTGGGTCCAACATATCTCTAGAGGGTCAGAGGATAAGGTCATCAGAGTTCTATCTTCCACGAAAGAGTCATCATGTAATGTCATGGAAATCGTCATCATCCTCTAACCATTTGTGTATGTTGAAAAAGATATTCAACTCCAATGTTATATTTCTAAAAGATATACTCATAACTCTATTCCTACAATTAATGATTACGTTTGAAGTCACAAGGAATAGGTGACCAAGAATGATAGGAATTTGAGTGCTCATGTTACTGATGGGTTCTGTATCTAGGACGATAAAATCTACCAGGTAGTAGAATCTGTTAATGTGAACCAACATATCCTCAATTATACCTCTCGGTATACGAACTAAGCAATCAACAAGTTGTAATAGGGTGAATTTTAATTCACGCAAACCTAACTGTTTGTAAACTGAGTAAAGAATCAAATTTATGCTTGCTTCTAAGTCAAGAAGTGCATGCTTAATTCGGTAGTTCCCAATTACACAAGATCTTTGAATTTTTTTGGCATATCTTGCTTTAGGATGGCTGTCACTTTTTTAATTAAGAAGATTTTCTTTTGAATATTTTACCGTCTTTTGGTCGTACACAAGTCTTTCAGAAATTTAGCATATGAAGATATTTGTTTAACCACATCCAGTAGAAGAATATTTACCTTCACTTGTTTCAACACATCTAGATTGTCCTGAGAGTTAAAGAGAGATTTTGGTGCAACCAACCAATGAGGGAATGGAGCAGTTGATTTGCTTAAAGTTTCGCTTCTAATTCTTGTGGAGCAATGCTAGGTCTATCATTGTTATCCTCTTCAGGGTCCTTAGGCTTTTCAGCCCTAATCGGAATGATCTTATCCATGGTCTTCCCACTCCTAAGAGTGGTGATAGATTTAACTTACTCCATCTGATTTGAAGAGCTTGGTCACTTATCTCGTATTGCGGTTTAAGATTGGGGAGAGGTTGAGCAGGAAGCATACCCCTTTCTATAACCATAACACATGAATCCATCTTTGGCACATATTTCGTAAGTTTTCGTATTGCTTGATTAAGATCTTAAGTTTACATGGAATTTTGAACCAGTTCTTCTTGAGGTTTCACTTGATTTTGAATTTGATTACAGAAACCTTTTGGAGTAGCAGTTTGTCCATTCCTCCAATTGAAGTTTGGGGGATTTCTCCAACTAGTATTGTATGTATTGAAGGTAGGTCCATTGAAAGGTCTTTGGTAATTGTTCACGGCATTGGATTGCTCATTCAACACCTCTTTAAAGGTAGGTATTGTTGGATAATTTTTAGTTGTGTGAACATTGCAAGCACAAATACCACCAACAATTTCCTTAACCTTAGCCTTCTTTAGTTCCATGGCCTCAAATTTTCTTATGAGATTAGACTCTTTAACATTGATATCATCATCCTCTTTCAGAAGGTATAATCCACCCCTCTCCTTTGATTGAGTGGGCTTAGAAATGGTGCTTGATTTTGGGTAAGTGTCCTATGATTGTGTTTTTTCAGCAAGTCTACCTAAGTAGTTCCACACATCAATGATATTTTTATTCATGAATTCCCCATTGCACATTATCTCAACCAATTGGTGCTTGAAAGATGTCAGACCATCATAGAAAAAGTGTATAATGTGCCACGTTTCAAAACTGTGTTGTGGACATGAACTGACAAGATCCTTGAACCTTTCCCAACATTGGAAGAATGTTTCATCCTCCTTTTGGGTGAAGTTCATGATTGACTTTCTAAGGGTGTTCGTTTTATAATGTGAAAAAAATCTCTTTATGAACTCCCTTAGCATATCATTCCATGTGCCAATTGATATGGGATGTAGTGAATGTAACCACGTCATAACTTTCTCTTTCAAAGAAAAGGGAAAGAGTTTCAGTTTGACCATTTCCTCAGATACGTTTGGAAAATATAAAGTGGCTATGATCTCATCAAACTCTTTCAAGTACAAATATGGAGTTTCATATTCAAGTCCATGGAATTTTGGAAGGAGTTGGATCACACATGTCTTAATATCTATGTGTCCCATATTTTTTAGAAAAACCATGCATGAGGGCGTACTCACCCTCGTCATTTGTAAATAATCTCACATAGTACGAGGTGGGGGTGCTTGATGCACCTTATTCTCATCTTGAACTTCAACTCGAGGTTGAGGTTATCTTCCTGATTGATTGACCGGTTGATTTACAACCATCACTTCAATTAACTCTGAGGATCTCAAGTGGTGTCTAATCCTGTAATAGATAGATAACCCCTCAACCAATCCTCCTTTACTCAAAAGACATCGAGTGTTATCATGGACCCACTTAGGCATGAAACACTCTCAGCCCTCATATTCAGATTCTAATCTAAACCTAAAAGGGAGAAAGGAAATAGAAATCTAAAAATAGAAAGAGAAAGGAAATTAGAAAGAAGTTACCAATTTAGAAGTTTCTAATTAAAATCCTGTAAAACAAAACAAAATTAGTCAGTTTCTAAAAATAGAAATTCTAAAATTAGAAATTTAAAAACTATTTAGGAAAGTAAACTAGTTTCTAAAAAGGAAAGTCTCTAAAAACAGAAAGCAAACCCTAATTTATATTAGAAACAAAAAACAGAAAAATTAGAAAGAGATTACCAATTTAGAAAGTGTATATCAGAATTCTAAAAAACAGGGAAGTTAGGTTAGTTTTTAAAATTATACAGGAAAACCTAATCCTAAAATTAGAAAATAAAAACCTAATGTTAAACTAATCTCAAAACTAGTTAATCTTAAAAAAATGCAACCGTTAGTCCCCGGCAATGGTGCTAAAAAAACTTGTTCACAACCCCAAGTGTAGGGTCACGATGTAGTAATAATCTCGGTAAGATCGAGGTCGAATCCACAGGGATTGAATCTTGTACGTATTGAAAGTAACTAGAACTAGAACTAGAAGATGATGCGATCTAAATCGAGAGAATGTAAGAGAATAGTTGTAAATTATGTAACTAAAACTTGTAAAATTCAAAGGTGGGAAACTAGGGTTTCCAAGGATCCACTTGTAGAGATCAGGGGGATCTATGCTTGGTTCAAGAACATAACTGAAATCAGAGTCTCATCTCCATCCAATTGGAAGATATTTCATTAAAAATTAAATCTGAACTTCCTTTTATCTAGTTTTCAATGAATGAGAGGTATGAGAACTTAAAGTGACTCCATCACTAAACTAAACCCATAAGACAAAGAAAACAACAGAATGTACCAATCCACAACCAATCTGGGAGAATTATGAACATTAGGAAGAATTCCATCACCCAACCATGTCTAAGAGACGATGGTGAACAACAGGGTTCCCAAGTTCATAACCTTGATAATGAAAAGAACATACTCAAAGCTATCGTAGATCTATTGTAATTTAAGTCACAACAAACAATTGAAAACTAAAAGTATTTCCTATAATCAAACTAAAATCAAGAATAGTTCAACTTAAACATGGATCAAAGCCATAGACCACAACCCATCACGCTACAAGCTTCACCTCTTAGCCCTAGATAAGAGGTTTAGCCCATTATA
Source organism: Magnolia kwangsiensis (assembly GCA_037074715.1). Taxonomy (NCBI): domain Eukaryota; kingdom Viridiplantae; phylum Streptophyta; class Magnoliopsida; order Magnoliales; family Magnoliaceae; genus Magnolia; species Magnolia kwangsiensis. Next base: position 73,849,949 of record CM073584.1, read on the forward strand.
GACATGATCAAGCTAAAATCTCTAAAAATTCATCAAGGAAAAACTAAAGAAGAAGGAAAGGAAAAACTCTAGCCAGCCGGTCCTCCACACATCTTCTCTCTCTTGCTTTCATGTCTCATGTCCCTGGCTTCCTGATGTTTCTCCCCGCTCTCTCTCTCTCTCTCTCTTTATAGGAGTGGTGAAGGTTAGTCGACTGTAATCGATGGAGTTTACACACTCTCCTTGCGCAACGAAACCATGAAACCCGTTTGCGTTGGATCGGGTTTAGGATGGATGATTGTCCCAAACTTCGAATCGGGCTCCATGGTGGGGTTCAAAACCCCCTTTTTCAGCTTGTGAACAGTCCAGATCATTGGTCCGACCATTCTCTTGGTCACACAATGGCTCACGTGGTCGAGCGATGTCTGGACGCTGCATTCGAACATATTTAAGCATGTACCTACGCTGAGATGCTTGGTGGGCCCATGGTCAGCATCAAAAGAGAAATCTACTGTCCATTGGATTTATGGCAGAATTTTAGTCGGAGATGGGAAGTTTTGGATTACCATTGATGCACCCCACTTAATCTTTGCTTTTGCCATCCATCTTATGCTTGAATGTAGTCTTCTTGTGAGCGCATGCAAGGGTGCACATGATCACCATGGCTGTGGACTGTTCCCCCTCCCAGACATAGTGGATGGCTCGGATCATCCATCGGGATGATGGTGGTGGGCCATGACAAGTCACAGCGGACGCCCGTCTACTGCTGCATAAGAGGAGATTGGATTCAGTCGGGTCAAAATGACTTTGACCTGACCTAGTGTCTGGTACACTACCAGCACACTTGCTATGGTGCATATGCATCACTTGTGTGGGCCCCACGATGATATTTCTGATAAATCCACACCATCCGTCTGTTTTCCCATCTAACTTAAAGGGTTGAGTCCAAAATTGAGGCATATCCAAAGATTAGGAGGGCCCTAAGTTAGTGATTTATGGCTAATCTTTTCGTTGGACCACTTTCACAAAGATCCCAAGGCTGAAATTTTATGGTATGGTTACTTTATGATCCTTAGGCCAGATATAAAGTTTCATGCCAAATGGATGGCGCTAGCCATGTGATCTTGCATTCAAGACAATTATCTGGCTTCTTTACCTTCAATCACTTGGTTTTCTCGGATCTTTGACGTGCGAATTCTTCAATCTGGGTCTCCTAAGATTCATCCCTTGCCTTAATGATTCTTGAGCATCAAATCCATGCTTTTAGTACCCTTTTCAATCCAAGCTCCTAAATTCACCTTACAACATAAACATGATTAAAATAGAACATTAAGCATTATCATGTTTATGAAACTAAGTAATAATTGGGGTCTAATATGTAATATTTGACCCTCAACACAACACATCACCATTGAAAGAAAAGGAAAGAGAGGGAGAGGGAGAGAGAGATAGAGAGAGTGAGTGAGAGAGAGAGAGAGAGAGAGAGAGAGAGAGAGAGAGAGAGAGAGAGAGAGAAGATTAGCTAAAGGGAGGAGACTCCGCCACTATGAGCCCCTCTAGACGAATCCAAACCTTAAATCATGGCTCCATGCATACATGGGCCCTACATAAAAAAAATCTGAGGTGGGGATGTCATCTCCACTATGAAATCAGGGTCTAGATGACCCATCAAAGGTATGGATTTAAACAAAACATCTTGATGGGGTCCATAGAGAATGACCCCAACATAGTTATGCATGCTTTAAGGGTGGACCTTTTGCCACACCTAAATGGTCAAGTAGGATCTCCACCATTGATTGGTGGGTCCTACATGCCCTTAATCAAGAGAATAAACAATCTAAGAAAGAAAAAATAAGAACTACTCCTAAACATGACACCCACCTCAGATCTCTCACTTATTCTTCCCCATTTAGGTTTTAGAGCTCTAAGAGAAAGGATTTAATGGCTGTGATGGGCTTGGGTTGGTTGGATTGAGAGATCTTGGGCTGTAATGGGGATGGATTTTCTCTCTAATGGTGGGACGTCCAAGCTCTTTCTCTAGCTAGGAATGAGGAAGAAAGGGAGGGAAAGAGATATAAGAGAGAGAGGGATAGGTAGCTAGGTTAGGCAATGATTGCTTGTGTAAGAGCATGGGGAAGAGGTTGACATGCTTGGAATTATTATGTGCAAGAAGCATGGGGCTAGGGTGACACCATCCTACCCTAGGTAGGATAGGGTGATGTCACCATCATGATTAATTGTTGAGATATTTCTCTACCTAGACACCTCGGGTCCTGCAACATGCGATCAACGGCCGTGATAATGCATGGGCCATATCTCTCAATCTAAGCATCACATTGGTGCATGAAATGTGGCATTGGAACCATGGTGATGGTGCGGTCAAGATGACATATGTCTCGGGTTGAGTCGACTTGGGTTTATTAGATGCAACTTAAGGTCGCTCACAAATATTATCTAGTGGTCACAGGTCGTCGAAATTTGATAGGAAGGATCATGGGTCCTAAGGAATGGAATGGTCACTAGGACATAGGCCTGACAATTATCCCATCAAAATATGATGCCACTAAACTCAATTATTATCATTGCAGAGGCATCAATTTCATGGGGCCATTCCCCCAATCCTTTGGAAACATCTATATTTTGTTAATAGTAGACTATGTCACTAAGTGGGTTAAAGCGATCCTGTGTTGAATAATGATCATCGAACGATCATTCGATTCTTAAAAAAAAATTATCCTTTCTTGGTTCGGAACACCTCAAGCCATCATTAGTGATGGAGGCTTGCTCTTTTATAATAAGCCATTCGAGAACTTAATGAAGTAATATCACATCTCTCATAAGGTAAACACTCCATGCCACCCACAGATAAGCGAGCAAGCCAAGATTTTTAAAGAAAAATTAAACAAATTCTGGAAAAAATGGTTAATCCTGACCATAGTGATTGGTCAATCCTCTTGAGTGATGCTTTATGGGCTTACCATACAACTTATATGACCCCTATTGGAATGTCTCCCTTTACGCTTGTTTATGGGAAAGCTTGCCACTTACCTATAGAGTTGGAACATAAAGCCTACTGGGCTAGCAAAAAATAAATTTTAATTTGGATAGTGCTGACTCACTACGCAAACTTTAATTGAATGAGCTCGAGGAAATTTGGAACGACGCTTATGAGAACTCAAGAATTTACAAGGACAGGATGAAGGTGTTCCATAATAAGAACATCCTTCGGTAATCATTTGATCTGGTCAAAAAGTCCTTTTGTACAATTCTCGGTTACATCTTTCCTAGGTAAGCTTTGATCTCGTTGGACCAGCCCTTTCACTGTTACTAATGTATATCCTTATGAGACTGTCAAGATAAAGAACTTGACGAATGATAATGTTTTCAAGGTAAACGGACATCGTCTCAAGCCATTTGTTTAGAAGTTTAGTTCAGATAATATGTCCATGCCATTGATTGATCCTGTGTATCAGAATTAACCTCCCTAGTCTAATGGAGGTGTAGTTAGGTTTATTACTTTCATAATGTTTAGAATTAGACTAGTTTATTTTTCAATAAGTTTAGTCTTCATGCTAACCCATCTACATGTTGAGAACTTTGGAAAAGTTTCAATTCTCCTTTTTTAGGTACTACTTCTCTATCACTTCTCCTTTCTTTTCGTTGTCTCATGTGCATTGTATGCTTATCTCTTTTACATTGAGGACAATGTAGATTTTAGGTTGGGGTGTGTATTAGGTAAACTAATCATTATTTTCTTAGCCTTCGAAAAAAATTAAAAATTTTCAATTTTTCAAATTAAAAATCCATTTAGAAAGCGATAGTTTGTGCACTTAAGAATGCCTTGAGAATAATGATAAGATAGAGATTGAACTTTGAATTGTTGGAGTTTGATCAACTAAGTAGACTTTCACCAAGTTCTTTCATTTAATTGATTCAAGAGGAAGTTTGAATATCATGCTAATCTAAATCACAAGACACGTTCAATTTATTTTCTTTGAATAATGTAAAATTTTTTATTGTTAGTATGTGAATCATTGATAAATGTTGAGAATTAAGTCTGGAGAATTCTATCCACCTTAAAAAGATGAAAAGAAAATAGTAAGATCGAAAAAAAAGTCATGTATGATGAAAAGATTAGAAAAAAATGAAAAAAATGAAAAAATAAAAGTGATCATCAATATAAAATAAAAAATTAGAAAAAAAGAAAAAAAAAAAAGGGATAAGTTCGGAATCAGTACTTGATTATTCAATCGATCTTAAGGTGATGAGCATGGCTAACATTATGAAATGATAGTTGTTTTGTAGAAAGTAGAGATTCACTGAGCACGTTGAGAAACTTTATATATGAACATATGCTCTTAAATAATTGATAAAGAACCTATTTGAGTGTTTTCTAATGTGATTTAGCTTTAGGTTTTTAAATTTTCACTCTCACTTCTTTGTATTTTACTCATTCATACTTAATTGCATAAGAGATTGTTTTCTGAAAATGTGATGAACATCGATAATTGAAGATTATGTCATGCATGTTTTGCTCGAGACTAGCAAAATGTTGGTTGGGGGTGTGTTGAGTGTTAAATATTTCATATTTCTCCCTATTTATATCTTGATTTTATGAACATGATAATGCTTAATGAGTATATTTTATACATGTTTCTATTGCAAGGTGAATTTGAGAGCTTGGATTGAAAAAAATGTTAAAAGCATGTATTTAATGCTCAAGAATCACCAAGGCAAGGGATGGATCTTAGGAGACCAAGATTGAAGATTTCAAGATCCCAAGATTCAAGGAAACCAAGTGGAGAAGGAATGAAGTTGAAAGTGTAAAGTATAGAAATTCACAGAATTTGAACTTACTATCTATGTCATTGACCACCGTTCGATGAGGTCGCAACCATTGTTCGTTGACATCGAATATAGAGAGATGACATCGAAGAATTACATGAAAATCAAGTTTGGTCGCTGGACAAATTGGATGCAGTTCTCGATGATATCGAAGCCATGTTTAATTGCTCGAAGACCTGCTCGATGACATTGATATGTATGTGGATTTTTGGAACAAATCGCTGGAACACTCTGGACATATTCTCAATTAATCGAACACCCTTTAATGAGAATGAAGGACTATTCGAGGACATCGAAGGTATGTTCGATGACATGAAGAGTTACGCAGTGCAAAAGGCATTACATAGTGCGAAAAGGCACGACTTCTAGATTCAAATGATGTTTGATGACATTGAAGGCTATTTGATGACATCGAACGCATTACACAGAGTGAGTAAATTTGAGGCAGTTTTCAAGGATGGCTGGACAAATGCTGTAAATATGGATTCTTTGAGGAGTTCTACACGTGAATTAGATTTTAAAAAGCAAAGCCAAAGGGTGGAGTAGCCTCCTAAGAGTTTTTCTTCTTTTCTTTTCTATTTTTAATACTTTTTTAGGATTTTCGTAAGGCCCGTATCCTAGCATCATACCGTTCCTTAGACTACCATGATCCTCCCTATTGAATTTCGACTACCCACGACATGTACTTATGCGTGACCTTAAATCGTATCCCATAGATCCGAGTCGACTTGATTTGAAACTAGTACCATTGCGATTGCACCATCGTCACAGTTCCAATACCGTGTCTTGCACGCCAATGCGATGCCTAGGATAGGAGTTATGACCCGCGCATAATCCTAGGCGTACACCCGCGTTACGGGACCATAGGATTCTAGGTAGAAAAAGATCTTTACAAGCCATCGTTACCATGACATCACCCTGCCTATCCTACCCTACCCTATGTCATGCCCCAAACTTAAAAACTGGGTTCACAGAATTCTCGATCGCCGAATCCGGCGAAGATAGACTCCATAGTGGCTCATTTTCGGCTTCCACTACTCATATGCCAGATTTCGATCTAGGGATCCTACAAGGAGGATTTTCAGCATGATTTTTTTTAAATAAAGGAGCACAACCATAAGCATAACCAAGTAGCAAAACAACAACACCATATATCCACTATATCAAAAACTTTGAGTACAATGCAGAAAGGGAAATACAAATATAGATATCAAAACTCCAAAAGCTCAGCTACACACTCCTGCCTCATTGCTGCTACGATCCAACGTCACCTGCACACAATAGTAGTTCATAAGCTTAGAAGCTTAGAGGGTGGTGTAAGTGTGTGCACAAGGTAAGTGTCAAGTATATAATATTAGAGTAATGAGGAAATATAATGGTAAGCCTATGAATACTATCAGCCATACCAAAGCTATGCGATGCAAGGCATGAATGCTATCAACAATACTAAGGTCATGCGATGCGAGGCCTACATAGCAAAATGTTATATGCGAGATGCAACGCAAGCATGCCAGTCTTCATCAAGTACATATATCAGTACGGTTCCTCTTTGAGATATCACCGGGGTCTAGTACACTCTAATTGACTGTCACCACCCTAGCCACACAGCTTAGCGAGTGGAAGAGAACACACTATCTGCCTGACCAGTTGTAACACCCCAAATTTTTTCCAACCTGGAGTTAGACGTCCATAGGCAATGGGTCAACTATAACACTCTCAAAGCTCAATCTCAAAGCCAAAGAAATTACTTTTCAACCCATTTCCTTCAAACTCTCACCTTTCACCAGCTTATTTTTCAACTTCTTCTAGTGCTTTCATATTAGACACGAATCCTCAAATTTAAATAGTGAAGAACTATACTTAAACTAAAAATCACTTTAAACGGTCACCGAGATCGAGTCCGTGCACATTCCGGATCACGCCCAACGACCCCAAATCACCTCTAGACTGTCAATCGAAGGGTTTAGGCCATATTTCATTCCATTTCAAACCTAGAAATGAATGTCCTTAGGTGGTAGGTTAACCACAACCCTTACACTCAGTCTCAAGGCCTGAAATCCCTTTTCATCCAATTTCTTCAGAATCTCTCCCTTCACCACCCCATTCTTCAACTTTTTCTAAGTCCTTTCACACTAGACATAAATCCTAGTGTGTAAATGATGGAGAATCATGCTTAAGAAAAAATTTACTATAAATAGTAAATATATGTATAAATTGGACTTTCGATCAATCCAATCATGGAATCTCATGGAATAAATGGATTAGTTGGATGGATTAGCCTCTCCTACCCCAAAATCATATGCTACATGATATATAAACTAATTTTGATTTGCAAAATGACCCGAAATAGTGCGAAACAGAGTCGTGGGGCTACTCACGCTAATCCACAATGATCTAAGGTGGGCCCCACATACATTTGGGACCTAGGAGACGGGGGGACCATGCCCCATAAGCCGGGCCTCGTCGGATGTGACTTTGGTGGCGAGGCCTCGCCGTACAATGGGCCCCATTTGGTCGGGCCTTCGGGCTGGAGGTGTTTGGGTGTTAGGGTAGCCCCCTGGTATGTGGGTCGTCCGTTAAAATCCCTTCAATCTAGTACTTCCTTCACAAAGTGACCCCCCAAGCTCTCCTTTCTCCCCCAAACGTCTGATTTTTGGCAAAAACCACCCCTCCAAACTCTTCCTTCTTCCGTTTCCAAGCACCCCTACTCCACCCTTCAAATATCATTTCAAAAAAAAAATTAATAAAGGCTACTTCCTTTAGAAATCTAACGAGAATTGACTAGCGCTGCACTAGATGGCCTATGAAATTCTCACCAATCACTTTCAATACGATCTGCTAGAGTCAAAACGTATAGGATAGGTGACGCTACAATACCGTAAAACCTAGGATCAAACTCTATTCCCGATTGCTCTCGGGAGCACCTTGAAACTTTGTATCGGCTCTGGACCGCACGTCGGAAGTCCAATTACCCCGAACTTAGTCAATCCTGACCGCCTTGTTGGACTTGACAATCACCTCAAAAATTAAGTCCAGATGATGTCCCACGACGATTTCCTTGAGTCAAGAGTGAAGAGTGTGAGAAATGTCAGAAATTAATATAATTTATGAAATCTAGCACGTGTCGCTTGTGCGACATTTTCTAAGCGTTCTAACCGTCAGAATTCGGTCAAATTTTACCCTCGGATCAGGTTAGGTAGCCCTTACATGTCAACGCACTTGTGGCCCTGATCGAGTACCGGTAGCCGTCGAGCCACGGTCGATCTGGAAATTCAATCGGACCGAAAACTCTGCCTTACCTAGATCTAATGTCAGAGAGCTTAAGTCCGACCACACTTAGTAACAGGACCTGCAGAAGTGCTCCGTTGGATCAGAACAAGCCCACTTTGGTTATAAAATAAGTATACCTTGGCCCCAAGTCTATTTTCGTCGCTTTTGGACTTATTAAAAGGGCTTAAACCCTTGCTCTTTCATTCCATATGAATTTGGAGAGAGAAGAGAGAAAAGAGAGAAAAGAGAGGAAAAGTGAGGGAGAAGTTGGGGCTTTCTCCTGGGATTCTTCCCTGCTACTCCACGTGCCAGATCCTTCCACTTGCATCGCTATTTTGGCGATTCCAACGCCGTTCTAGGTAAGAAAACCCTAACCACAAGCTGTTTTAGGGATTCCATCGATGCAAGTAGCGAAGTAGCCGACTTATCTTGTGAATTAGGTTGTCATATCGACGTTGACGAAGCGTAGAGTTTCTATTCGATTCGTTACGCTTCTACGGCGAAAGGTGCGGATTTTAGACGCTTAGATTACCTGTTTTCAAAGCTTTCAATGCCGTTTAATGGTAGATTGCTGATGTGGATGCTATTTTACATGTACAACATGCTGTCCTTTTTTCATTCCGTATACGTACGAAGAATATGAGATTTAGGGTATTTTAGGTATTTGTAGGAAATACTGTATACGTACGTATTTTGCCGATATGATTGCCATGGGTATTTGCCGTGTATTTATACTAGTTATGGATGTATGATCTGTTTGGCGAAGAGATTCGTCCTAATGCACATATTGGCCGACATATGCTATGTAGACTAATGTGTGTAGACAAAGTGTTTGTTGAAAGGCCTAAATCAATATGATTTATGCCTGTCATATGTTTCAAATGTAAGAACATGATTGTTGTGTGTTAGACAACTCCTTGATATAAGGATCTGTCATATTATACGTCAAAATCAACATACATCAAGTACGTTAGAGTTGAGTAGTCTAAGTGTTTATATAAATGTATGTATTAGTAAGTATTAAGTATATGGTGTTGTAGATTAACGTTGAGACTGGATTCTAGAGTCATCTAGTATTAAGTATCAACATACGTCAACTCCACGAAGGATGTGTATGACGAACTTGAGTCGTACTAGAGTCATCGGCAGTGGTTAGGGCACACGAAGTGCTTGTACACTTCATGTCGGTCGATTCAACGTGCGCTCATGCGAGTCGGACTCATCAAGTAACCCAACTGATCATTGTATGTTCACCTTGTATTCGTCATAACTGCTTGAACCTAGGGTACTAAACTTACCATTAGAAAGCCCCTCTAACCTTGGTACCTTGATCACCTAAGACTCATGAGCCGGACATGGTGGTATGGGACACCGTGGTTGAGCTGTCGGCCTACGCTGGGGCCACAAACCTCCCCGTAGTGACCAGTGAGCACCCTACTCTGAGCAAATTACGGTGGTATGGGACACTATATTCTTGCTGTCGGCCTACATTGATAAGGTGATGGGGGAGTGGAGCAACGAGTGCGAGCAACAGCCCTGACAGCCCTTTGTAGTGACCTTGAGTTTATCCTAACACCGCATGGGGGCTACGAGTCCTGATGCAGTCTTAAGGATATAAACTACGCCTGTATTGATAAGGTGATGGGGGAGCGGTGCAACGAGTGCGTGCAACAGCGCTTGCAGCGACCTAAAAATATATCATCGTATGAGATTACTAGGAGTGACGACCCTAGACAGGATCATTGTTTGGGTATTGATATAAGGGAAGTACCTTAGTTTTCCAATCCTGCTGTATGAAAAGGACTAATAACAACTCGGTAATCATTATCCATATCGAACTGCATGTGCCTGGAAGATGTGGAGCACTGAGGAACGCAAGCATGCCGCAGATGCAGATGGTGCCGCATGAGGGAGTATATCGGTGAGGGCATCCATCATGTCATTTCATCCATGCATTAATCACAGTATTTAGGAATGTTTGTTTTGTTTTCTTTATCATTATCGCGTGATGGATTTGATAATATGTTAATCTTTGTTCTATGATTCCACTGAGTTAGCTACTCACTCCCACGTTACGGGATGGTGTTCCGGACACCCACCAGTCCCTATTTTAGTTTCAGATGATAGCGCTGCTTGTGGAGCGGAGCTGGACTTGTATGATGATGAGGAGGACTTCTCCTCCGTGTTTTGATCGACGTGATTACAGGGAGGTTGATTAGATGCCATGACACTTGTCATTTTATATTTTTGGAGCACTCATGTATATTCTTTTCTTTTTATTTGGAGTATACATGTATTTAGTTAACCTGGTAACATGTTCACACTCTGGAGACTTACAATCATTTATATATTTTATATATCTATCACATTCTTCTGCTTGCTAATTTAAATGTCTCTGTAGTATGATATGTTGTTTTGACTTAGTCTCAATCTTGTTTAATGACATTCTACAGACAACATGCATTTATCATTATCTATGTTGCATAAGTGATGTTCTGGAACTAGGGAGTTGGGTTTCTACCCGACCCCCGATTTCCGGGGCATTATAGATGGTATCAGAGTATGATTTGGATTAAACCGGACCTGGGTTATGGTAACACAACGCACACTGACGCACTCTGACTTAGGAAGGGGGCGATGGAATCTAGAAACTACATTAACATCCCCAGTGTCGCTGGCGAGTGAGATTAACTACCGTAGAATAGCCCATACGTAACCGAGACCATGCAAAATGATCTCATATCCCCACTTCTATTCACTCAAGCTTCCATCTTCTTTTACATCCTACACCCATCCACCACTATTCTTTGCAACTCTTCACCTTCCTTATACCCTCTCTTATGGGCACAAAACTCACATTTTTGTGTCCCATAACCTGTACAACTTCCAAATAATGGGACATTTAGGGTCGTTCAACCAACTGCATTAGGTAATATTAGGACAGATGGAAATGTAAAAGTAATAATAAATGTATGTGTAATGTATTGTCCCTAAATTGGGTGTATCCCATGGTTTCTAATGCCATGGTTGGAATGTATGTAATTAAAAGTAAATCCCGGGTTCTCCTTTCATATTACCCTTGAAAATTCATTATCATGGGATTTGGAAATCCCATCTCACTCTTTCTAACGTAAGGCTCATTTTCCAAAGTCTATTAGTAACGCAATCCATTTAGTACAACTTAATACCATTGGCCACATAGGCCCTTGGAGTTTTGGACTTAGAGTTTGTACTTCTAGATTTGAAGGATCTGACGATGTAGGGAATCCAACTTCAATTAGACAATCTTGACCCTAAGCGATAGAATAATCCCCTGTAGTAGAAATGGTATGAAACCATTTAGCGTATAGGTTTAGGTTTTGGATTACAGCTAGTGAGATATAGACCAGTCTACTAGTTACCTTAAGTAGTGTAAAGCCTGTATATGCTAAGGAATAGTAGGTTAAATTTGGTTGGAGTAGAACCTCATTCCTTCGCTTGATCCACTTAATACTTATAGACTTCTGTTATAACCCTTAGAAAAGTTGTTTTAACTTAGAACCTTTTACTCTCAGGGAAAACTTATAAATCCCTCAGATTGAACTTAGAATAAACCAGCACGCCCCTTAGAATTGCCTTCCCAAGGATTTATTGCATTCGGGAACACAGAGTAAAGGAACTGTATGTAAGCGATGTATTCGCGGTTTGAATTGACTTCTTAATCCTAGTGGTTACCAATAAATCCAATGCTCTGATCAAGCAGAAGATCGACATCGACTCTGATTAAGAACTGATACAACGAGTTTTCTGTCCTGATTAGACAGAAGGTTCAATGTATCCGGCTCAGACCCACTACACAACTTTTCTTCCATGTTGGCCCGACCACCTACAACCAAAAGTTATCACATTGTCTTTGGAAAATGGCGAGGACTTATAGCCAGTAGAGAATTAGACATCTTGCCATCAACTCACATCCGTCCTTGAAATCAACCACAACACCCATTATGTCAGCCCCTTTCTATAATCATAGGTACCAATGTCATAGAACACATCATTAGCAAAGGAAGACCAATGTAGTGAAAGGTTGCTTCCCATTTAATGTTAAAGATAGGCCCTAAGTTACACCTTGTTCCAATATACGGATCGGGACATAGATTCTTGAGCCTTAAGTAGAACTAAGTTTTAAGGGGGGTAGAACATTTTGAGCCCAATCTAGTTAGGTCAGTTAATGCAACCGTTAGATAAGAGTGGCGCAGCGAAAGTGTGGTTAGCCCCTTCCCCACTGGCCCAAGATCGAAACAGTTGATTTAGGTTATACGTAAGGTTAGGTCATTAAATAGGATTTGAACCATCCTTAGAATGTCAATACTAAAGTCTCTTTAGGGACTCATTACCCTTAACCAATTTCGGGGACAAAATTTTATTTTAAGGGGGGTAGATTGTAACACCCCAGATTCTTGCCAACCTGGAGTTAGACGTCCTTAGGCAATGGGTCAACTATAACACTCTCAAAGCTCAATCCCAAAGCCAAAGAAATCACTTTTCAACCCATTTCCTTCAAACTCTCACCTTTCACCAGCTCATTTTTCAACTTCTTCTAGTACTTTCATATTAGACATGAATCCTCAAATTTAAATAGTGAAGAACTATACTTAAACTAAAACTCACTATAAACGGTCGCCGAGATCGAGTCCGTGCACATTCCTGATCACGCCCAACAACCCCAAATCACCTCTAGACTGTCAATCGAAGGGTTTAGGCCATGTTTCATTCCATTTCAAACCTAGAAATGAATGTCCTTAGGTGATAGGTCAACCACAACCCTTACACTCAGTTTCAAGGCCTGAAACCCCTTTTCATCCAATTCCTTTAGAATCTCTCCTTTCACCACCCCATTCTTTAAATTTTTCTATGTCCTTTCACACTAGACATAAATCCTAGTGTGTAAATGATGGAGAATCATGCTTAAACAAACATTTCCTATAAATAGTAAATATATGTATAAATTGGACTTCCGATCATTTCAATCATGGAATCTCATGGAATAAATAGATTAGTTGGATGGATTAGCCTCTCCTACCCCAAAATCATATGCTACATGATATATAAACTAATTCCAGTTTGCAAAATGACCTGAAATAGTGCGAAACGGAGTCGTGGGCCTACCCACACTAATCCACAATGATCTAAGGTGGGCCCCACATACATTTGGGACCTAGGAGACGGGGGACCACGCCCGATAGGCCGGGCCTCACCGGATGTGAGTTTGGTCGGCGAGGACCTCGCCGGTTCTTCGAGGCCTCGCCGTACAATGGGCCCCATTTGGTTGGGCCTTCAGGCCGGAGGTGTTTGGGTGTTAGGGTAGCCCCCTGGTATGTGGGTCGTCCGTTAAAACCCCTCCAATCTAGTACTTCCTTCACAAAGTGACCCCCCAAGCTCTCCTTTCTCCCCCAAACGTCTGATTTTTGGCAAAACCACCCCTCCAATTAGACAAAGTGTTTGTTGAAAGGCATAAATCAATATGATTTAAGCCTCCCATATGTTTCGAATGTAAGAACATGATTGTTATGTGTTAGACAACTCCTTGATATAAGGATCTGTCATATTATACGTCAAAATCAACATACGTCAAGTACGTTGGAGTTGAGTAGTCTAAGTGTTTGTATAAATGTATGTATTAGTAAGTATTAAGAATATGGTGTTGTAGATTAGCGTTGAGACTGGATTCTCAACTACTTGATGATGCAGATGATTTCCTCTATGCTTGTTGTATTTGAATTGACTACCTTAGGTGCGAAACACTCGTGTAGGGTTAACTGCTTATGATGTATGTTATAACATGCTGATAACATGCTGGAATGTCTTGTGTTTTGATTCTGTCTCTCTCACGTGATTATTGATTCACATTACATGTGCTTGGGGCTATACTCTAGTCCAGGCAGTCGGTAACAGTTTAGAATTCGTGGTTGGATTCTATTCGCCACGAAGGATGTGTATGACGAACCCGAGTCATACTAAAGTCATCGGCAGTGGTTAGGCCACACGAAGTTCTTGTGCACTTCATGTCGGTTGATTCAACATGCGCTCATGCGAGTCGGACTCATCAACCCGACTGACCATTGTATGTTCACCTTGTATTCGTCATAACTGCTTGAACCTAAGGTACTAAACTTACCATTGGAAAGCCTCTCTAACCTTGGTACCTCGATCACCTAAGACTCATGAGCCGGGCATGGTGGTATGGGACATCGTGGTTGAGCTGTCGGCCTACGCTGGGGCCACAAACCTCCCTGTAGTGACCAGTGAGCACCCTACTCTGAGCAAATTACGGTGGTATGGGACACTATATTCTTGCTGTCGGCCTACATTGATAAGGTGATGGCGGAATGGAGCAACGAGTGCGAGCAACAGCCCTGGCAGCCCTTTGTAGTGACCTTGAGTTTATTCTGACACCGCATGGGGGCTACGAGTCCTGATGCAGTCTTAAGGATATAAACTACGCCTGTATTGATAAGGTGATGGGGGAGCGGTGCAACGAGTGCGTGCAACAGCCCTTGCAGCCCTTGCAGCGACCTAAAAATATATCATCGTATGAGATTACTAGGAGTGACGACCCTAGACAGGATCATTGTTTGGGTATTGATATAAGGGAAGTACCTTAGTTTCCTAATCTTACTGTATGAAAAGGACTAATAACAACTCAGTAATCATTATCCATATCGCACTACATGTGCCTAGAAGATGTGGAGCACTGAGGAATGCAAGCATGCCGCAGACGCAGATGGTGCCGCATGAGGGAGTATGTCGGTGAGGGCATCCATCATGTCATTTCATCCATGCATTAATCACAGTATTTAGGAATATTTGTTTTGTTTGCTTTATCATTATCGCATGATGGATTTGATAATATGTTAATCTTTGTTCTATGATTCCACTGAGTTAGCTACTCACTCCCACGTTACGGGATGGTGTTTCGGACACCCACCAGTCCCTATTTTAGTTTCAGAAGATGGCGCTGGTTGTGGAGCGGAGCTGGACTTGTATGATGCTGAGGAGGACTTTTCCTCCGTGTTTTGATTGACAAGATTGCAGGGAGGTTGATTAGATGCCATGACACTTCTCATTTTATATTTTTGGAGCACTCATGTATATTCTTTTCTTTCTATTTGGAGTATACATGTATTTAGTTAACCTGGCAACATGTTCACACTCTGGAGACTTACAATCATTTATATATTTTATATATTTATCACATTCTTCCGCTTACTAATTTAAATGTCTTTGGAGTATGATATGCTGTTTTGGCTTAGTCTCAATCTTGTTTAATGCCATTCTACAGACAACATGCATTTATCATTATCTATGTTGCATAAGTGATATTCTGGAACTCGAGAGTTGGGTTTCTACCCGACCTCCGATTTTCAGGATGTTACACCAGTAGTCTGCTAATACCTACCCAGCTCATCTATAATGAACCCATTTACGAGCTAGTCAAACTCAGCCTTGCTTACAACCCCCTCACTCAGGTAGATAAGGCCACACTCCCTTCCAACTGAGCAAGACGTTGCGGGAGATGTGGCCTACTAGTATTCAACACTTGTGCGCTCATGTATCCACTCGGTCTAGACGTTGAAGTATCTCCTAGTACCAAAAAAGTTATGAGACTTTCACCTAAGGACATCCTATATGCCCACAGTGTTAGAGCCAATATTTTCGGAATCCAATCTGGCCATCCTCAATGTGCTTTTGGAGACCACGACCCTGACGTCTCTAAGGAATATAATGATCATGTCACACAAATACGAGATGCATGAATCACACTGTCCAGTCATGCAGTAACCCTTTGCGTACTGGGCGCTCATGTGGGCAAGTCCTATCAATGAGTCCCATAAACAATCTGCCCAATGACATTTGCTATGATCAGTCACACCTCATATCAAGCATACATATGATGCATATGGGCATGAATCATTGAGTTATACTAAGCATGTTTTATGGTGATGAACTATTTTCATAATGAAGATGGGCCTAGCTACCTGCACACAACAAATATGGGCCTAACAATGGGCCCTAGGAAGAGTTACAATGCGGACATTTAATCATCAATACTCTTAAACTATGGATGTCAAACCATCATTGCCTCTAAGGCAAGGTCCGCTATCAACATCATTACATACATTATGTTGGAATCACACATCGCAATGGACCTTATATACATCACATTTGGCCCTACACAAAGGCATCAAATATGTCTCATTGGGCCTCACTTATAGTCCTTATATACATTACATTGGGCCTCAACCCATGAGCCTCAAATACATCACCATAGGCCTCATATACATTAAGTGGGCCACATCACATGGGCCGCACCAATGGGCCAAATATACATTAAGTGAGCCACATCACATGGGCAGCACCAATGGGCCTCATATACATCAAGTGGGCTGCATCAATGGGCCTCATATACATTAAGTGGACCGCATCAATGGGCTACACTAATGGGCCTCAAATACATCAAGTGGGCCGCATCACATGGGCCTCATATACATCAAGTCGGGCCCACTGTTCTAGGTGGACTATCTACTCCATACATCTATTTTTAGAGATCTTTTTAGAGCATTACCCCAAAAAAATGAATTATATTGAAAGATCATCTGGACCATACCACAAATGTGAGCGGAGATGATTTAAAGATCATTTAGACCACAACATATTGTTGATTTTCCATCCAAACTGTTCATACGGTCACAAAGACCTAAATTAAGAGGAAAAAAATTTCATATTAATCCAAAACTTCCCAGACCCCAAAAGGGTTTCAATGGTAGACGTTCAATCCCCTGCTGACTTTTGTAGTGCAGTTCACCCGATAGCCAGTTTGGATGTAACACATACATCATGCGGGACCCACAAAACTTGCTGACGTTAGATACAGCTGCAAATTCCTCTGCTGGTCGGACCCGTAGATGAGTGGTTTGGATATAAAACATATACATCAGGGTGGGTCCCATTCTAATGCTAATAGATGATCTCCTAAGTGGGTCCTGTACGGATGGACAGAGTGGATTAAAACCTATACATCTGGTGGGTCCCACTGTCAGATAGTGGACGGTGTGGATGAAACACATACATCGTGCAGACCCACAGAACTTGCTGAATGTAACGCAACAGCTATATAGTTGGTGTTATCGCACACCAGCCAATCCTCTTCCTATCAGGTGGGTCCCACATGGGGCTCACCATAACATATTTTATATATATATATATATATATATATATATATATATATATAATTTTTTGGTTTATTATTATTTTTTCATAGAATCAGCGTCTAAGCCCTGGACGACCTAGATGTAAATGCATACATGGAGGTGAATCACACCGTCCAGGAGGCTGGACAGTGTGGATAAACCACGTGGGTGGGCCACACATGTTTGGATCAAACTACTATTTGTGATTTTCCTTCAAATAAGGCTTGCCTCAAATGGGCAACAAGGGCCTCGGTTTAGTCCACTTGGTGCTCAATATGGATAAAATATGTATATCATAAATGGGCCATAAAATCGGGGAGAGAGAGAGAGAGAGAGAGAGAGAGAGAGAGAGAGAGAGAGAGAGAGAGAGAGGGACATGTGTGATGAAGGGACCCCAACACTATGGGCCCTCACTTCCATGCATTACAACATACATCAAGTGGGTCTTATTACATGTGAGCCCACCAAATAAAATCAACAATTGAGATCCCTTCTCCACTAAAATGCAAGGTCTAAATGACCGTTTTCATATAAGGAAAATAAACATCATGATGGGGTCCATGGAGAATGACCCCATCATGGATTGGATATATGAATCATTGTGGGCCATCGGCCACCCCTAGGGTCTAAATTGAGATCCATACCATCATTCAGTAGGCTCCACTTGAACCATCATCAAAACATAAAATATAAGCCTATAAAACACCCACTGTTGGATCTTCTTGCTCCAATGGAATGCCAAACTCCTTGGTTCTCTCTTTGATGGAGGTTAATGAAGGTTGAAGGACTTGGATGAGGGATTTTAGGTAAGAAGTGGGCCACACACTTAACTTATTTTCTCTCCTTAGGATTCTTCTCTCATGGTTGCTTGGGAAATGGTAGAGAATGGAGTGAAATGGGAGAGGAGTAGGGTTGTGTAAGAAGGATGGGCTGAGAAGAATGGGTAGTGTAAGAGAGGGATGAGTGTGTGTAAGAGAGAATTGACTTATAAGGGGTGAGGTGGCATGGGGTATGGGATGCTTGTCTTTATTCCTGAGAAAGGAATGGGAGAGGCATGGGTTGTGTACTTGACAAGTACTTGATTGATTGATGTGATGGGTTGTAGAGATTCTCTCAAAATTCACCACACGTAGTGTTTTCCTCGAAATGGTCATGGGCCCATAACTCCTGGCCTAGGTATAACATCAGTGCACAAGACGTGGCATTGGAACCACGACAACAGTGCGGTCATGATGGTATAAGTTTTAGGTCAAGTCAACTCAAATTTGTAGGATGTAACTTAGGGTCACATGTAAATGTCAATTACAGGTCACTGGTCATCGAAATTTAATAGGGAGGATCGCAGGAGTTTAAGGAATGGTACGAACTAGGATATGGGTCTTAAGCTCTCCTTTCATAATAAAAATTTTATCCTCAAAATTTACACAATCATCGTAACTAAACATAACTCATAAAAGGAGAGAAATCATGGTATCATATATAATCAGAGAAAATATAAAATATAATCAATCATCAAAGAAATGGGGATAATGCTCATGAATCTCAACCTCGCGCTCCTAAGATGCCTCATCCACACTATGATGACCTCACTGAACCTTCACCAAGGGGATGACCTTAGTCTAGAGAACCTGATCCTTTCGATCAAAGATACGAATTAGCTGCTCAATGTAAGAAGAATCCTCATAAACCTCTAACTGTTGCCAATCAATAATGGAAACGACATCTGACCCACACTTCTGTAACATAAAGACATGAAAAATATTGTGGACGTCAGACAACTGAGATGGCAAGGCAAGCTGATAGGCTACAGCGCCAATGCGCCTAGTGATCTCAAAAGGTCTAATGAATCTTGGGGCAACCTTGCCCTTCGCTCTAAAATGAACCACACCCTTCATGGGTGAGACCTTGAGATACATATAGTCCCCAATGGGAAACTCTATGGGATGATGCTGACGATCAGTAAAACTCTTCTGCCAACTCTGAGCTGTGTGCATCCTCTGCCTGATGACGTCGATGACCTCTAATGTCTGCTACACAAGCTTAGGACATAGGAGACACCGCTTTCCAACCTTGGTCAAATAAATCAGAGATCTATATGGTCTGTCATATAATGCCTTATAAGGAGTCATGCCAATGGTCGCCTGATAGCTGTTGTTATATGCAAACTCAGCCAATCGCAGGTGCTTGTCCCACCTACCAGATAAGTTAATCACATAAGCCTGAAGCATATCCTTAAGGATCTGGTTAACCCTCTTGGTCTGCCCACGGTATGTGGATGATACGCGGTGCTAAGCTGCAAAACAGACCCCATCGTCGTCTGGAAGCTCCTCCAAAACTGAGATGTGAACTTCAGGTCTTAGTCAGAAATGATCGAAACTGGAACACCATGTAGTCTCACAATCTCCTCGATGAATAACCTTGCAAGCCAATCCAAGGTTCAGGTCGCACGAATTGTAAAGAAATGCTCCAACTTCATCAGACGATCGATGATAAGTCAAATGGTGTCGTGACTGTGCATGTGTCACACTTGGTCACAAAACTGACTATTTTGCATTTCATCCCCACCCAAAAATACTGACGCCTCATATCACGATACTTCTTCATCGAGACATGGTAGATAGAGAACCAAGATCGATGTGCCTCGGTCATAAGATCTCTGTTCAACTTAAGAATATCTGGGACACATAATCGGTATCTGAAGTGAAGTCCACCATCAAAACCATTCTACTAATCTGACTGACTCTTAGATGCTGCCTCTACCCGATAACTCTACAACGACTCATCTGCCTACTGAGCCTCGATCACCCTTATAAAAAGAGAAGGTTGAATTGATAAGCTCAATAACTGCACAATAGAAGACTGCAAGATGATCTTAAAGTCACATGCAGACACATCCTCAAGCATCTTCCACTCCTAAATCATCGTGTGCACCACCATGCCTTAGGGCAGACGACTGAGGGCATCCACCACCACGTTCGCCTTATCCGGGTGGTGCTGAAGGTCAAAATAATAGTCCTTCAGGAGCTCCATCCAACGTCTCTACCTCATGCTCACCTCGGATTAAGATAATAGATACTTCAAGCTCTTGTGGTTAGAGAAGAGGTCGAACCTAACCCCATAGAGAAAGTGCCTCCACACCTTCAGTGCGAAGACAGCTGCTACCAGCTCCAAATCATGCATGGGGTAGTTCAGCTTATGGACTTTGAGCTAGCAAGATGCGTAAGCCACTGGCTTCCCATGCTGCATCAGGACAACACCCAAGCTAACTTGCGAGGCATCGGTAAATACAACAAATCTATCACTCCTAGAGGGAAGAGTAAGGACATGAGCGGACGTGAGGTGGTTCTTCAGCTCTACAAATGCCTGCTCACATACATCACTTTAAACAAACTTGACACCCTTCTAGGTCAACCTGGTCAACGGGGTTGCAATATGGGAGATTCCCTCAATGAAACGTCGGTAGTAGCTTGTCAAACCAAGGAAACTATGGATCTCGAATGCATTCATGGGCTGGCCCCACTCACGCATAACATCAATCTTCGAGGGGTCCACTACAACACCATGCCTCGTCACTACATGACCGAGAAACTTTACCTCCTCCAACCAGAACTTACACTTCTTCAGCTTCGCGTAAAGCTGGTGTGCACGAAGGGTCTGCAAAAGAATCTCCAGATGTCTCTCATGTTCCTCAAGGGTCCTTGAATATATCAGAATGTTATCGATAAATACCATAACAAACTGATTGAGATACGAATGAAAGACCTCATTCATCAATTGCATGAATACGACAGACACATTGGTCAGTCCGAAGGACATGACCTGGAACTTAAAATGACCATAGCGCATCCTAAATGCTGTCTTCGAGATATCCTCCTCATGAACCCGAATCTGATGATAACCGGAACACATATCAATCTTTAAAAAGAACTATGCACCCCGTAGCTGATCAAACAAATCATCGATCCTCAGGAGCGGATACTTGTTCTTGATCGCGACTTTATTAAGCTTGTGGTAATCCACGCAAAGCCTCAATGAGCCATCCTTCTTCTTCACGAAGAGTATCGGCGATCCCCACAACAAACTGCTCGGATGGATAAAGCCTACTCGCACAACTCGTTTAACTGCTTCTGTAGTTCCTACAACTCCAACGGTACCATACGATACGGGGCCTTCAAAATAGGTACGGTACCAGGAACGAGATCAATCTGAAACTCAGTGTGCCGATGAGGTGGTAACCCAAGAATCTCCTAGAATACATCAAGAAAATCACAAGCGATCGGCAGCTGGTTGATACTCAAAGAAACTGACTCTTCAATGGCCCATGACAACAGGCAGGAAAGCTGCTCTCCTATAGGCTTGGTAACAAACTAGAACTGCGAACGTTAGGTATACAAAACATGATTATCCTCACGGAGCAGTCTAATATGGTATGATACTTGGTGAGCCAATCCATGACCAGGATGACATCAAATTCGAACATCGATAATGCAAACAGATCGGCAGGCAAAAAGATATCCCTAACCAGAATAGGGCAAGATGAGTAAAATCAGCCCAACAATGCAGTCTTTTCCAAGGGCATTGATACCGACAAACCCTCACGAGTAAACTCCAACGGTAAATCGGTCGATCAGCAGAAATCCTCAGCCATAAAAGAATGTGATGTACAAGAATCAAATAATACACGTATAATGCATGAAGAAATAGGGAAGGTACCCTCGACAACCCCTTTTTGATGACTGAGGCTCCTGCTGGGTGGTAAAGAATCTACCTTGAGCCTGATGGGGAGGTGTATGTCCCCTCTAAGGTCTCTACTATTGTTGTTGCTATAATGGCGGCCTAATCTACTGCCTCTCCTGATGTGGGGGAGGTCTCGGCGGCTGGTGCTACAATCACTGCCACTGATGTGGGGGCTTTTGCAGAGGTTAATGCAGTGCCCTTGGCTGCTGTTGCTGTGGATGGGGACACTCGTGCCTACGATGTCCTGTCCTACCGTATCGAAAGTAAGCACCTGAGAACGGTCCCAAAGGTGGTGCTGAGGGTGCCACTGGTGCTTAGATGCTAGGTGGGTCATGCGTTGTTGTTGTGGATTATGCTTTTTCTGTTGGGAGCTACCGAAGGACGCCTTCTTCTTTCGGTCTCCTCTGCGATTACGAACCCTCTACAAATCGACCCAATCTGCCTTGTAAACCTGTGCCCTCTGCATAATCTATTCAAACGTCAGAAGCATGTGTCCAACCACATGGCTCCTGAGGGCAGGATGCAAGCCAGATGGTGGGCCTTCGACCCCTCATCATCAATAAGATACACTGCAAACCTCAATAACGCAACAAAACATGCCTCATATTGTAACACGAACATGTCCCCCTAGACTAGAGTCTCAAACTCTAATGCGCACTACTGTCGAACATGCTTAGGAAAGAACTTTTGATCAAACCGATCTACAAAGTCCTCCCAAGTCCACTTAAAATCGGCCCCTACCGCTTGGGCGACTGATGCCCACCAGTGCTGAGCCTCACCCTGAAGAAGAAATACGGTTAATAGGACCCGCTGCTGGGTCATACATCTCATAGTGTTAAATATCTTCTCCACCTCGGAGCACCATATCTCTATTGCAATAGGGTCTGGATCACCCTGGAAGCGTAGGGGATCATGTTGTCGAAAGTCTCGGAGAAGGGCAGTCATGCGCTCCTGCTCTTCTTGGGTTGGTGTAACAGCCAGCCACCTACCCTATCCCTGAAGGATAGTAGTCATCGCTTACAGCATTTACTGAAGCTGATCTATAGTCACGGGTGCTGTCGGGGCTGTGCTGGTCTTAGACGGAGGAGCAGGAGTAGCTTGGGTTGCTCTCCTAGGCTGCATGCCCTACAGGAAGGAACAAGGGGCCTATCAGCCTTGAGAACTCTCGAAGGCAAAGACGTTAAGGGTCGATATCTGAAAATCTCTAGGTTATTCAGACTCAGAACCTATCATTCTAAGTTCATAGCAGATGTGTGATGTGATCTTCAGGTATTTTCAAATTATGCTTTGATACCAACTTCTATCATGCCCCAAACTTGAAAACTAGACTAAAAGAAATCCCGATCACCGAATCCGGCACTGACAGCCTCCGTAGTGCCCCATTCTCTGCTTTCAGCACTCATATGCCAGATTTCGATCCTTAGATCCTATAAGGAGGATTTTCAGTATGAATTTTTTTTATTATAAAGGAGCATAACCACAAGCATAACCAAGTCACAAAACAATAACACCACATATCCACTATATCAAAAACTTTGAGTACAATGCGGAAAGAAAAATATAAATATAGATATTGGAACTCCAAAAGCTCAGCTACACACTCCTGCTTCAATGCTGCTACGATCTAACGTCACGTGCATGCAACGGTAGTGCATAAGCTTACAAAAAGCTTAAAGCATGGTGTAAGTGTGTGCGAAAGACAAGTGCTAAGTACGTAATATTAGAGTAATGTGAAAATATGCTAGTAAGTCCATGAATACTATTAGTCATATTAAGGCTATGCGATGCAAGGCATGAATGCTATCGGCCATACTAAGGCTATGTGATGAGAGTCCTACGTAGCTGAATGCCATATACGAGATGTAATGTAACCATGCCAGTCCTCATCAAGTACATATATCAGTACGGTTCCTCCTTGGGATATCACCAAGGTCTAGTACACTTCACACTGGCCGCCGCCTCCCTAGCCATACAGCCCAGCGAGTGGATAAGACAACACTATTCGCCTAACTAGTAGTCTACCAATACCTACCCGGCTCGTCGATAGCGGACCGATTTATGAGCTAGTCAAGCTTAACCTAGCTTACAGCCCCCTCACTCGAGTGGATAAGGTCACACCCCCTTCTAACCAACCACGACACAATAGGAGATGCAACCTACTGATATTTGGCACTCGTGCGCTCATGTATCCACTCGATTTAGACATTAGAGCATCTCTTGGTACCCAAAAGGTTCTGGGACTTTCACCCAAAGACATCCTATGTGCCCACAGTGCTGGAGCCAATATTTTTAATATCTAATCCACTCATCCATGATATACATGCGGGAGACGACCCTGACATCGCTAGGGCATACAGTGATCATGTCACACAAATGCGAGATGCATGAATCACACTGTTCAGTCATGCAGCAATCCTGTGCATGCCGCACGCTTATGTTGACAACTCCTATCAGTGAGTCCAATAAACAATCTACCCAATGACATATGCTGCGATTAGTCACTCCTCATATCAAGCATACATATGATGCATAAGGGCATGAATCATTGAGTTATACTAAGCATGTTTTATGGTGATGAACTATTTTCATAATGAAGATGGGCCTAGACTGCCTGAACACAACAAATATGGGCCTAATAATGGGCCCTAGGGAGAGTTACAATGCGAACATTTAATCATCAATACTCTTAAACTGTGGATGTCAAACCATCATTGCCTCTAAGGCAAGGCCCGCTATAAACATCATTACATACATTATGTTGGAATCACACATCGCAATGGACCTTATATACATCACATTCGGCCCCACGCAAAGGCATCAAATACGTCTCATTGGGCCTCACTTATGGTCCTTATATACATTACATTGGGCCTCAACCCATGAGCCTCAAATACATCACCATGGGCCTCATATACATTAAGTGGGCCACATCACATGGGCCGCACCAATGGGCCAAATATACATTAAGTGAGCCACATCACATGGGCAGCACCAATGTATGGGCCTAACAATGGGCCCTAGGGCGAGTTATAATGCAGACATTTAACCATCATTACTCTTACACTGTGGATATCAAATCATCATTGCTCCCAAGGCATTGCACGCCATAAACATCATTCAATACATCATGTTGGAATCCCACTTCACAATAGGCCTCATATACATCACATTTGGCCCCACACAAAGGCCTTACATACGTCTCATTGGGCCTCACTCATGGTCCTTATATACATCACATTGGGTCTCAACCCATGGGCCTCAAATACATCACAATGGGCCTCATATGCATTAAGTGCACCACATCACTTAAGCGACACCAATGGGCCTCATATACATCAAGTGGGCTGCATCAATGGGCCTCATATACATCAAGTGGACCGCATCAATGGGCTACACTAATGGGCCTCAAATACATCAAGTGGGCCGCATCACATGGGCCTCATATACATCAAGTCGGGCCCACTGTTCTAGGTGGACTATCTCCTCCATACATCTATTTTTAGAGATCATTTTAGAGCATTACCCCAAAAAAATGAATTATATTGAAAGATCATCTGGACCATACCACAAATGTGAGCAGAGATGATGATTTAAAGATCATTTAGACCACAACATATTGTTCATTTTCCATCCAAACTGTTCATACGGTCATAAAGACCTGAATTAAGAGGAAACAAATTTCATATTAATCTAAAACTTCCCAGACCCCAAAAGGGTTTCAATGGTAGACGTTCAATCCCCTGCCGACTTTTGCAGTGTGGTCCTCCTGATAGCAAGTTTGGATGTAACACATACATCATGCGGGACTCACAAAACTTGTTGACGTTAGATACAACTGTAAATTCTTCTGCTAGTCGCACCCACAGATGAGCGGTTTGGATATAAAACATATACATCAGGGTGGGTCCCACCTGAAATTTAGATCTATCTCATTCTAATGTTAATAGATGATCTCCCAAGTGGTTGGATGGTGTAGATGACAAACCTCATGATCGGACCCTGCTGATATCAATACAGTAGCTGAATATATGGTGGGACCCACAGAGCTTACTGACGTCAATACACTAGCTAAGTAGCTGGGTGTAAGGTACACCAGCCAATCAGCATGGTGGGCCCCACGTGCCGGAGGCATCATGTCATCCCGGTGGGCCCCACATCCAATGGCCACACATGTCACCAAGGTGGGCCCTACATGGATGGACGGAATGGATTAATACCCATACATCTGGTGGGTCCCACCATCTAGATAGTGGACGATATGGATGAAACACATACATCGTACGGACCCACAGAACTTGCAAACTGCAACGTAGCAGTTATATGGCTAGTGTCAGTGCACACCAGCCAATCCTCTTCCTATCATGTGGGTCCCACGTGGGGCCCACCATAACATTATATGTGTGTGTGCGTATGTATGTATGTATGGATGTATATATAATATAATATATATAATATATTATTATATTTTATTTATTATTTTTTTCATATAACCTGCGTCCAGGCCCTGGACGGCCTGGATGTTAATGCATACATGGAGGTGAGTCACACTATCCAGGAGGCTGAATGGTGTGGATAAACCATGTGCATCACGGTGGTCCCACGTGGTTGGGCCACACATGTTTGGATTAAACTGCTATTTTTGATTTTCCTTCAAACATGGCCTACTCCAATTAGGCAACAAAGTGGCTACAACGTGGGCCCTAGTTTGGTCCACTTGGGGCTCAATATGGATAAAATACATACATCATAAGTGGGCCAAAAAATTGGGGAAGAGAGAGAGAGAGAGAGAGAGAGAGAGAGAGAGAGAGAGAGAGAGAGAGAGAGAGAGAGAGAGAGAGAGAGACGCTTGTGATGGAGGGACCCTGACACTATGGACGCTCCCTTCCATGCATTACAACATACATCAAGTAGCTCCCATTAAATGTGAGCCCACCAATCAAAATCAATGGTGGAGATCCCTTCTCCACTAAAATGCAAGGTCTAGATGACCCTTTTCATATAAGGAAAATAAATATCATGATAGGATCTATGGAGAATGGCCCCATCATGGGATGGATATATAAATCATGGTGGGCCATTGACCACACCTAGTGTTTAAAGTGAGATCCATACCATCGATCAGTAGGCTCCACTTGGCCTAACATCAAAACATAAAATATAAGCCTATAAAACACCCACTATTGGATCTTCTTAGTCTGATGGAATGTCAAACTCCTTGGTTCTCTCTTTGATTGAGGTTGATGAAGTTTGAAGGGCTAGGATGAGGGATTTTAGGTAGGAAGTGGGCCACACACTTAGTTTATTTTCTCTCCTTAGGATTCTTCTCTCATGGTTTCTTAGGAAATGATAGAGAATGGAGTGAAATAAGAGAGGAGTGGGGTTGTGTAAAAAGGATAGGATGAGAGGAATGGGTAGTGTAAGAGAGGGATGGGTGTGTATAAGAAAGAGTTTACTTATGGGGGTGAGGTGGCATGGGGTATGGGTTGCTTGTCTTTGTTGGTAAGAAATGAATGAGAGAGGCATGGGTTATGTACTTGACTAGTACTTGATTGATTGATGTGATGGGCTATTGAGATTCTCTAGAATATCGCAACACAAGGCATTTTCCTAGAAATGGACGCGGGCCCATAAATCGTGGCCTAGGTATCGCACCAGTGCGCAACCCGTGGCGTTGGAACATGACGACGGTGCAGTTGCGATGGTACAAGTTTCAAGTTGAATCGAATCAAATTTATAAGATGCGACTTATGGTCATGCGTAAATGCTGATTACAGGTTGTGGGTTGCCAAAATTCGACTGGGAGGATCGTGGGAGTCTACAGAATGGTACAAATTAGGATATGGGTCTTACTCCCTACCTTAGGATGACATCATTCCTAGCCCACTCATGCCCTAGAAGTAATCATTGCTAGCATGCCCTCTCTTCCCATGCCTCTTACAAGCCATAATTTCCTCTTTTAACCCATCATTACCTCCCTACACACACACACACACACTCTCTCTCTCTCTCTCTCTCTCTACCATTCTCCTCAATTGCAACCCAACATCGAAGTAAGGGAAGGGGAGAACCTAACACCCCATCCCATCTTCCACCCTTAATCTCCCAATCCAACCATTAGAACCTCATCTTCCTCCATTAAAAGTGAAGCTTAGGAGCTTGGGATTGCTAGGAAGCTTGAAGGAGAAGAAGTGGGGTGCTCTTTAGTGTAGATTTCTTTATTTTCATGCATGGGACAAGTGCGATCCACCAATCGATGGTGGGGATCCCACCTTAAACCCTAAGTGTGTCTAATGCCCACCTTAAGTTGCATACATGTACCATGACTAGACCATTCTCCATGGACCCCATCATGATGTTTCCTTGTTGCTCAGCATGTAAGGGTCATCTAGACTCTTAATTTTTTAGTGGGGATGGCATCCCCACCTTGATTTACTTATTTGAGGGCCCATCCAATCTTGGGACCCATCTTGATGTATGTGTTGTGCACCTAGAAGGGCTCATAGTGGCAAAGCCCATCGACCACTCGTTCTCTCTCTCTCTCTCTCTCTCTCTCTCTCTCTCTCTCTCTCTCTCTTTCTATGATGATATTTGGCCCACTTGATGTGCTCAACAGATCTAGACCATCTAGCCAGTAGGACGGCTTGACAGTCCAGTTTTTATTTGGATGTAGACTAGCCCACCTTGCCGCCCTGTTTTACATGATTCAAATACTAAGGGAAAAATATACATATCTGATTGATCTGGATGTGTGCGGCCCAACCAGGTGCACCCTACCTTGATGCATGTGTTTTAAATCCTTGCAGTCCAGGAATTTGGGCAACATGTTGTCCATTTTTCCAGCTTGCATGACCGGTTGGTCATGCAGGGATAGATGAATGGAAAGCACAATATCAGTTTAATTCTTTTTGTTGTAAAGGGGTAGCCACTGACGTATGTACCCCACTTTGATGCATGTTTGAACACACACCATCCAACTAGGTGGCAAGCCCAACGGCCAGTCAGGGCTAGCATCCAGCAGGGCTGGCTGTCCATAGGCTGCAGGGCCACCTTGATCTTTGTATTATATTCACACCGTTCTTTTTTTATGGTCCACCTGGATGAGGCCCACACTCTGGTGGGATGTCTACAGGTGGGGCCTACTTTGTGTATGTTTTACCCCAGCTGTTCAGGCCCTTTGGACGTCTAATAGGGCTGGGGCGCTATTGGACTGGACATCCAGCATTAGGCCCCCCTTGATGTATGTGTTGTATCCATGTTGTACATATGGTGGGGCCCATTGTGATGTGTATGGGCCACCAGGAAGTATGTATTTCATTTAGATTGTCCATATGTTGGATGACCAGCATGTCTAGAAAGTTAGGAGGGTTAGATGTCCAAGAAGGGCCCAACTTGCTATATGATATTATCCTTTGTAAAGTTGTGAGGTCCACCATGTTGAAAGTGTAATGTATACACGCTATATGTCTATTTTTTTGAGATCATGGACCCCATCAAAACCTTGTAAGGCCCACCTTCCATCTGTATGAATGAGGATCAGATTGTCCAGATTTCTAGATGTCCAGTAGACCTAGATGTAAGAACATTGAGCTCACCTTGTTGTATACATGCTTTATATACGTGTTGCCCATCCATTTTGCTGGATCATGGGCTGACTTGTAAGGCCCATTATGATGTATGTGTTGTATGTAATGTGCCCATCTATTTTTCTAGGCCATGGGCTACCTTATGATGTCCATTATGATATATGTGTTGCACATGATGCCCATCTATTTTGTTGGATCATATGGGTTGTCCCAAGAGGCCCGCCATGATGTATGTGGTTCTATTCATGCTGCCCATCCATTTTCCAGGCTATATAAGGGCCATGGGCCCCATTATATATTCCAAACGTTCCACACCTTAGGAGTAATGGTGGTTAAATGTCCACGTTGTAAACCTCCCTAGGTCCCATTGTTAAGCCCATTCCCCATCCATCCCTATTAGGCTAACCCCAAACCATTAGGCCCCATTGATGTTAGTAGGATTATCCACACCTTGAAGCCCACCTTGTGCGTAACGGGCCCCGTAAGGAAGGCCCAATTTACTACATGATAGAGAGGGCAAGGAAGCTTACCTGTTGTACTTAGACTTATCCTCTTCACTCATCTTATTGTAGATCGTTTGACTCATCCCATGAGGTCCTTCCTGATGAATTATGACATCTAGACCGTCCACTATCTATAGGTGAGTACATCATCACCCCTTGTTGTAGATGGAAGAATCTGGGGTATCAAGTTGGTATATCCACTGTTTAAAACTGATCTTAATGTTTTGGATGAGATCCTCCATCCTTCTGTGGACCCCATCAATTTTTTAGGTTGGTTATTATTTATATTTGACAATCATGCTAGTGTACCTAGTCAAGTAGGACACTCTGAGAATATGCTTAGTATAGCATCATGATACATGCCCATGTGCATCATTTGTATACCTGTTATGTGGAGTGTTTGATCATAGCATATACTGTTGGGTTGAGATGTTTATGGGACTCCCTGAGAAATGGAGTTGCCCCACATGAGCGAATGATACGTATAGGATTGATGCATGACTGAATTGTATGACTCTTGCATCTTGCATTTTGTGTGACATGATCACTGTACGACCTAGTAACATTAGGGCTGTGGCCTTTATAGGCATATCGTGGATGGCAGGATTAGATATCTAAAATATTTGGTTTTAACATTGGGGCACTTAGGATGTCTTTGAGTGAAAGTCCTAAAACCCTTATCGTACAAGGAGGTTGATCCAGCGTCAAAACTGAGTGGATACATGAGTACCCTAGTGCCGAATACCAGTAGGATACGTCTCTCACTATGTCATGGTCGATTGGAAGGGGGTATGGCCTTAGCCGCACAAGGAGAGGGGGCAAAGCTACGCCGAGTTTAACCAGCTCGAAGAATGGGTCCGCTATTAACGAGCCCAGTAGATATTGGCAGATTACTGGTCAGGCAGATAGTGAGGTCTCTTCCACTTACACCATTATGCACCTTGGGTAGGGCAGCAGTCTGACGTAGAGAGTACTAGGACCCAATAATATTCCAGAGAGGAACTGTGTTGATATGTGTATCCAGCTGAGGACTGGTGTGTTTGCATTGCATTTTGCAGATGACATTTGGCTACGTAGGGCTTGCATCACATAGCCTTGGTTTGGTTGATATCATTTATGAATTTGCCAGTATTTTCACTTACTCCAATATTTATGTGTTTGGCACATGCATTGCACACACGTAACCACCCTCTTTGCTTCTTGTAAGCTCGTGCATGACCATTGCATGTAGGTGACACTAGGACATAGCCGAGCAGGGTCAAGAGCGTGCGACGATATTTCTGGAGACTTGATATATACTTGCATTTCTCTTTCTGCATTGTACTTAAATGCTTTAATTATAGTGGATATGTGGTGATGTTATTTTGTGACTTAGTTATGCTTATGGTTATGCTTCTTTATAAAATTTTGTTCTAAAAATCTTGCTTGTAGAATCCCAAGATCGGAATCCAGTATATGGGTGTTGGGAGTTGAGAATGGGGTACTACAGAGGCAGTCGATGCCGGATTCAGCGATCAAGAATTTTGTGAGCTCGATTTTTAAGTTTAGGGCATGACAGGAGTTAGTTTCAGAGCATAACTTGGGAATACCTAAGGACGACATCATATATTTGCTATGAACTTAGAATAATTAGGTCCCTTAGATCGATAACGTAGCAACTCTTTGGTATAATTCCCTAACGTGTGTGCCTTCGAGAGTACTCAAGGCTAATAGGCCCCTCGTTCCTTCCTTTAAGACATGACACCTAAGAGAGCGACTCTCGCTCCCCTGCCTGAGATTCCCACTCCCTCACTTGATACTTTTACACCCTTGTCTGATAGCTTCAGCAGATATTGTAGGGCATGACCGCCATCCTTAGGGGCAGGGTAGGGGACTCCCTGAGACGCCTGCATAGGCAAAGTAGGAGCGCATGAGTGCTCTTTTACGAGGCTTCACAGGACTCGATCCCCCATGTTTCCAGGGAGAGCCTGACCCGACAATAGTAAAGAGATGGCGATCTCAGGAGGAGATGATATTTGACACTATGAGGTGCACGACTGAGCAACAGGTCCTGTTGACAGTGTTTCTACTTCAGAGTGAGGACGAGCATTAGTGGGCATAAGCGCCCGAGCAGTAGGGGGCAATTTTTTATGGACTTAGGAAGATTTTGTAGACTGGTTCGATTGAAAGTTCTTCCCAGATTATGTCTGTTAGCAACACGCACTTGAGTTTGAGACTCTTGTGTAGGGGAACATAATAGTGTCCCAATACGAGGCTTACTTCATCGTGCTGTCAAGATTCGCGACGTATCTTAATGATGATGAGGGGTGGAAGGCTTGCCATTTTGAGAACGGCTTGTGCTTTGGCCTCTAAAGATATCTCGTGGGACACATATTCTTGACTTTTGAGTAGGCAAGGGCCCAGATTTACGAGGCAGAGTGGGCCGATTCGCAGAGGGTCCGTGACCATAAGGAGAACGGAAGAGGAAGGACCCCTCAAGTAGCTCCCAGCAGCATCGACCACAGAAGATGCGCACGGGTCATCCAGCCTTCCGAGCACCTCCAGCACTACCTCTGAGGTAGTTCACAGGTATCTGTTATGGATGCGGTGGGATGGGGCACCATAGGTGGGAGTGTCCCTGCCCTCAGCAGTGGTAGCAGCTGAGAGCACCACAATAACCTTCAGTACAGCAGCAGCGACAATAGTTCTTATCATCGAGGCCCCCACAACACCAACATTCTCGGACTAAGCATATTGACATTCGTCATCATTTTATGTAGGAACTTGTTGAAGATAAGATTATTATGTTGGATTATGTATCTACTAAAAAAAAAACTTGCCGATATCCTAACAAAACCTCTTGATACAAACATGTACAATAATCTTCAAAAGTCAATTGGAGTGTGTACTCATTGATGATATCTTAGGAAAAATGATCTACATAGGTAAATCTTTAATCTGAGATATTCATGGTTAATTGTCTAGAATAAATATAAATCTTATGAATTAACCAAGTTGGCTTTGGGAATAAAAATGTAAAATCTTCACATTACCGATGATATCTAGACAGGCTTCGATATCATTGAGATTCTAATATCAATGATATCGATATTCACCATCGATGCACTCGAAGGATCTCAGGAATGCAATGTTATAACCAGCGGTCCTTCCGAACAATTGGACTGCCTCAGTTTCCACTGGATATTTGCATCTTCCTAATGGTCATCGACACAGTCTTTGATGTTATTATGAGCATAATTTTGATGCCATCGATGAGTAATCGATATCATCGATGACTTAGCTATACTAGAGAAGTGTGCATTCGATTTCAATCCTCACATCCCTTCTCTTCTCTGGTTGCCTCTTCCTATCTTTACCTGTTTTATTTTCCTCCTCTCACCAACAAATCATGGTCAAAGGCAAAGGAAAGTCTCTTCCTCAATCTTCAAAGTCTAAGAACAAACAACCTGAATCTAACCAGTATCATCTCGTTCCGGTGGAAAGAAATTCAATCCCTATAGTTGAACGTCTTGTTTTGAACAGCGCCATCAAGCCCTTTGGCGTGGATCTTCTCCTGGAAGTGATTGGATGGCATAATATCTTGAATCTTGGTGGATCTTATCAACTAGGTTTGATCCATGAATTCTTCAATAGCTGTGATATCATTCGTGATGATCCTCCCTGTATTCGAATTGAACATGTGCATCACTTAAAACTCATTAGTCCCATCACTCTTGCACGCTTCTAAATCTTGAAGTCATTTGGATCTCAGTGACAAATCGGAATCTAAATGGTATGGGTGTCTGGGGAGAAATAACCCGTGCATTATGTCATCGCATTATTATCCCCCGGAATGATGACAATTCACTTCACATAAATCATCTTAGACCCACTTTTAAAATTCTCCATAGCATTCTCGGGTCTAATGTATATCCATGTGATGTAAAGGGTAATCACCTTCCTCCCTTTGGGCTAAATGTTCTTTATGATGTGTATCAAGAAATTCAAATGTGCCTTCCAGTGCTGCTTCTTAAGCAGCTAATTTATATAATCTAGGGTGATCATCAGGATACACTACCCTTTCCTGCACTCATATGTAAACTCTCTCATTATGTGGGCCTCCCTGCCACATCCAATGTCGTTCATCCAGAAGCATGGTTTGATAGTGATGCAGCCCAGGAGGCTCAACAGTTTTGTCTCACTTCATCTCTTCCCGAGAATAGTGATCCCATACAGTCGGTTGCCCAACATGCTCAACCCTCATATCCTCCTACTCCTTGGGGATCCAATTGAACACCGCTGCTCAGTCCGGAGTCTATCACAAATGGCCAAGATCATCACCTAGAATGTCACCTACTTAACAGGATGACTGGTAAGGAGGAATGTCTTTACAACTGTGATAGGCGTCTCACCGCAATTGAAGAAAAAGTCGATGTCCTCCAGCAAACAAGCCAACAAGTAGTGGACTTGCACACGCATGGCGAGCCTCGTGGACGTTAGGTGCCAACTGAGAAGTACAATGTTGTTGTGGGTCTACACCATGTGTCTCTTTTTGCTGTGCTCATATTTGAGCCAAATTAGATGGTTTTTGTTGTTTTAAATAGAATGATACTCTATTGCCAATCCTGGGTGGTATATATTTTTGGACATTTTGGGCTATGGTTATTTACATCTTATATGTCTTACTGCCATATTTTGCACTCCCTTATTTTCTGTAGTTCATATAGGAAATGGAATATGATGCGTGTGATGCTTGCTCTTTATTTTCATATTATCTACCATTTCACTGCTCTCTTTTGTCCTGATAAGCATACATGTTTTCTATAAAAAAGAGGACCTTTCACATCTCTCTATTGTGCTTATGTTCCCTGCATTTTGGTTATCCCAATTGTTTCAACTTCAGTCAATATCTACTGTTATATTACTCTTTACCAATGACTGACAAAAAGGAGGAGAACAAATCCACACCCTGAAGGAAAATTGTGTGTATTTGTTTGTTAATGGTGGTGTAGGTGTTAGGGGGAGCAGCTGCAAAGCGACAAGGGGAGATCATTGTTAGGGGGAGCAACTACCGATGTGTATATGTATAAACTAGATAAATTTGTAAAATTGTATAAAGTTCATGTACACACAATTTAGGGTGTTAGTCTAAACGTTGTTCTAGGGTGTTTTGGTATTTTTGTCACGTAATTAACAAAGGGGGAGATTGAAAGTGCCCTGGTTTGTCAATTAGCGTGAACTTTAAGTTAGCTAGATAGAGGACCCTCATAGGAAGATTGATCAAGTGTTTGCCTCAACTAGATGTGTACCCGAACTCGTCACAGGTAAATCTTGAGCCTCACATCCCATGTCCTAAACCACCAGGTAATTAAAACCCTTAAAATTGGATAAAACACTCTAAGGGATTATGGTTAGAATTTTTTTTCCAAACTCAGAAAAATCTCTAAGTGTTCCGCCTTTATCGATTTATCGACAAACCCTGTTATCGATGTCCTTGAAGCTCACTTGATATTATTGAAATGAGGACATAAGATATCCAACAATCACAGAGATATCTGGACGAAATTATCGATGTATCGATAGAGGATTCGATATCATTGAAATTTGAATCTCGAGTCCATCGAGTGGACTTGATAAAATTGACATCAAGTCTATCGTGTCCAAAGTTTTGCTAAGGTAAAAACATGTAATCTTCGATATATCGAAGAGATATCCTCGGAATTCAAATCTTGATGATATCGAAAACCCTTCGATGATATCAAATTGGGACACATTTATATCCAGGAAATTTTTTAGGTTTCTTTTTCTCGGATCGAGGGTCGCTCGATAAAATTGATATTCAAATTTGATCATATCGAGGCATGGTCGATGTCATCAAAGATGGACACAAACTATCCAACAAGTTTATAGGAAAATTTCTTGGAATTATCAATGAATTGACACTACCCTCGATATCATCGATATTTAAATTTTGATGATATCGAGTGATGCTTGATCATATCTTTTTCCTAAAAAAACTTCAGACGCAAGTCTCTCACATTTTTAGATGTCGAGGAATCAAACCTCACGTCGATGAAATCGGAGTTTGAAATTCGATGACATCGACGCAAGTTCAATTTCCTTGACCAGTTGGCAAAAGGTTTCAAAAGCATTTAACATTTGAGTTCATGTCATCGAGCAGCCAGTCAATGCTACTGAGAGTATACACTTGATGGTATTGACCCTGCTCAATGATATCGAAATCTGTAAAAAATGTGACATTTTATATCTGTTGAAACCTTTTTGCCTATTTAATGAGAGCTTACCCTTGGTTGTTGGATAGAGAAAATAGAGAGTTCTTTTGTGTGTTTAACTTTAGATCATATATCCTCCAATCCACCCTCATCATTGACATTCAATAGAGAAGATTGAGGAATGAACTTTCGCATTCAAGGATCCTGCAACTACCACCTTAATAGCAAATCATTAAGCTGATATTCCTTGAATGTATAGATGATTAGAATCGCTCTATTTCCCTTATAGGAAAACATTTAATAGAGTAGGATTTCATCATAACCTTGACCCAACCTATTGTCATGTATTAGTACATCTTCTGAGTTGTGGTTCAAGGAAGCTGAAGATTCTTCGTCATCAAAGGAAGAGATCTTCATCAATGCATTAAACGGGACTTATCTACTTATCTGTAAGTCATTAAAGTCTAGATGACCCTTTTGATTATTCCTTTTGTAGGATTGGGTCTAAGGTGTTTCTCACCCCTTACAAGTCCTCGCAGGAGGTCTCCGGTGGGAGTGTACGTGGGGGTGCTTTGTGTTGACCCTTGCTCTATGGAGAGCATAAACCCTTAATTCCTTGTGTAGGTCCTTGGCCAGTGTGGCCTAAAATTTGGGTGCTATGTGTTGACCCTTGCTCATGGGAGCATAAACTGTGTCATGTAGACACACTATGTTAGCCTAAGTGTAGGTTGTACTGGTTAGAGGTGAAACTGATTTAAAACCTCCAGTTTGAGGTGAACTTATTGTGAAACCTCCTTTAGTGAGATGTGGTACACTCAAGGGTTGAGTGCGTCCGCCAGAAGTGAAGTAGACAAGTAGTAGAACTACTATAAAAATGACTATGTTTGAGATTGCTATTATCTTCTATTGCTTGTGTTGATTTCTTTAAATTATTTTCATACTTGATTATCTGAGATCACACCTCACACACAATCACATCCATCATAAACTGATTTGCATAATGTTTATCTATCAAAATAGTTTTATGATTAGATCCTCTACTAATCTTGGAAGCAAGTAGAGTTACTCTGTGGTAATCCTGATGCATGCTTACTTTTAGAATTAGAGTGATAGGATTTTTAATTGTCATAAAATATTAAAAAGTCCTATTCACCCCCTTCTAGGACATATTGACATATTCTCATTTCAACTAAAGCTGTCATTACCGCAATTTCACAATACTCATCATATTTTAATTCAGTGCAATACACACTTGGGATGGGATTTCTTTCCTCACATTGTTTCTAATTTGGTTTGTGGTTTGAATAAACTAATTTTTCCCTCATCATTAAAACCAAGTGTGTCATTTGAATGAAGTGTATCATTACATTTAAAAGGCACCAACGTCTATTGATCATTCCTTTGAACTGTAATCGAGATTAACTCTTTGAAAAATTGAACTGTATGCTCATTAACAGAATCCAACTCGTCATTCCAAATTTTAGAGCTCTCCATAAATGAGTTAGGATCACTCTTCTCGAATTTTGTTTCTGGATTGAGTTGTGGATGGGACGAATGAGCCTCCAATGTCTTATCGATGCGCAATGCAAGTGCTTCTATCAATCTTCTGATGTTAGCACAATCATATATGTTACCCTGAAGTGACTCTTCTTGGATCGTTTCTGATTAGGTTTCAAAAGTAGAGGACCCAAGAGAATGTTCACTAGGGATTGCTGGTTCATCTTCCCTACATTGATGTTTCCACTGATTATAGTTATATGGATCATAGGTGGGAGAGTCTGATAGTTGTTGATACATATTATCACCCATAAAATAATCTCGTATTGTTTTCTTGTCTGATGGGTGATAATAATTCTCATTCCCATAGTTATGATAACCCCAACACTCATGTACTGTACTCTTAATCTGTGGGGTGTAATTATTCTCCTGCATATGATCGCGTAAGGACTTCTTAACCGGTGGAGTATTATATTCCAGTTGATTCTCGATGATGGTTTCAGAAAAATTTTAAGACAGGTTGATTTCTATCATAATCATCATACAACCCCTCCCAATATCTCTTATCCATCTCAGCATACTAACGTACCCACTCTTGCATGGTGAAACCCTAACTTTGAATCTAATCATAAAAACAAAGAATAAAAGAAAAATCCTACAGCAATATGGAAAGTAAGAAGAGGAGAAGTTAGATGGAAGTTACCAGAATGGAGGAGATCTATGTTAAGATCTTATAAAAGAATAAAAAAAAGAAAGTGTATTAGTTTCTAAAAAAATATATATATAATAAAATAAGAAAGCAACTTAGTTTTTAAAAATTTAAAAATGAAAAAGAAGAAGAAAGTTTTTAAAAACAGAAAATAAAAAGTATTTAAAAAGAGTTGGAAAGTTTCTAAACCTAGAATTAGAAAGTAGATCTAAGAAAAATGAAAAAGGAAAGTTTTTAAAAATAAATTAGAAAAAATTTTAAACCCAGAAATAGAAAGTTAAGTTAGTTTCTAAAATAATTTAAAAAACCCAAATCCTAAAAATAAAAACTAGAAAAACCCTAATTTTAAACTAATTCAAAAGCTAGCACATCATAGAACAATACAACCGTCAATCCCCACAATAGCGCCCAAAACTTGTTCACAACCCCAAGTGTAGGGTCGTGATGCAGTAATAACCTCGGTGAGATCGAGGTTAAATCCACAGGGACTGAACTTGTGCGTCTTCTGAGAGCAACTAGAACTAGAAGAAGATGAAAACCTAAATATGAAATATTTGAGATAGTAATTGTGATAAAAGTAATTAAAAATAATGAAATTAAAGGTGGGAACTAAGGTGTCAAGGGTCCACTTGTAGCAATTGGGAAGTTATCGTGCATGATTCAAGAACACAACTGGAATCAGAGTCCCATTTTATCTAGTTGGTAAGAAGAAATTTTTCAGATCTCTGAACTTCTCATGGATTTAATCATCAATTAATGAGAGTAGTGAGGCTTTGGAAGTGATTTCGTCACCTAACCATGCCTAGGAGATAAGGCAAACAATAACAATTTACCAAACTCACAACCACTCATAAGAGAATTGTAAAAGTTATAGAGGATTTCATCACCCAACCATGCCCATGAGATGATGGTAAATAACAGGATTTCCTAATTTCATAATCTCAATTTAGAAAAAGAAAATATCTCAAGCTATCGTAAATTTATTGTAATTTAAGTCACAACAAACCATTAAAAAATAAAAACATTCCTTCATAATCAAACTAGAATCCAAGAGACTTCAATAAAGCACGAATCAAAACAAAGCAAACATCCTAATCACACTACAAGCTTCATCTCTTGCCCTAGCTAAGAGGTTTAGCCAACCATAGAGATAATTGAACTAAAAACTCTTAAACAAAACAAAAAGATCAACTAAAGAGGAAGAAGAAGAACTCCTGGATGGCAACTTCACCCTTTTTCTCTACTCTTCAAACCAAAGAATATGCTTAAGGATGCCCTAGGAACCCCTATTTATAGTTTTAGGCCTTAGACTTTTGTACTGAGTGCAAATTTCTAGAAACCATCTTAAATTTATGCAATCCGCGCAAAAATTGTGTAACCCTCGACCGGTTGTGGGCCATCCTCAACCGGTCGTGGGACGTCCTCGATCGGTCGAAGGTCACCTTCGATTGGTCAAGCAACACAATGATTTAGCAGTTTTACATGCTGGAGTTCGAGTTGAGGAACCTCGACCAGTTAAGCTTCGATTGGTCGAGCGGTGTCCAGGACTGGTCGTGCGTAGCCTGGACTGGTCATGCAGAGGCCAAGACTGGTCGAGGATTACGCAATTTCACTTCAAAACTCTGATTTTCTTAGATCTTTAGTGTGTGCATTCTTCATTCTTGGTCTTATAAGATCCGTTCTTGTCTTTGGTGATTCTTGAGCATTAAATATATGCTTTTAACATCCTTTTTAGTCCAAGCTCTTAAATTTACCTTGCAATACAACTATGATTAAAATAGAACATTAAGCATTATCATGTTCATAAAACCAAGTAATAAATAGGGTTCAATATGCAATATTTGACCCTCAACACACACCGTCTATCTGTGTCCCGACTTATGTTAGTTGTAGAGCCCAAAAACCAGGCTGATCCAACCATTAGGTGGACCACACCATAGGTGATGGTGGAGTTGGAAAACCCCCTCATGTCACTCCATACAGACATGGGAGGTGTGTCCCCCACTTATGGACCACACCTTAATGTACATGTTGAATCCACACTGTCCACCTATATCTTTAGATCATTTTAGGCCATGGGACGAAATATAAGGAATATCTGATTTTTTAGTGGGCCCAACAGACAAAAATTTTTCCCAGCTGTTAAAACCTTTCGAGGCCCACCGTGGGATCCCTGTTCATCCAAACCAATCCTAATTAGAGCTTATTAGACTCCACTCGAGCTGGCCTGTGCGGTGAATGGAGTAGGTCATCCACATAAGGCCCACCTTGATAATGTTTCCCAACATAAAACATATATATATATATATATATATATATATATATATATATATATATATATATATATATATGAATAAAATACTAACGAAAGTAGGCGTTGCTGCCAACATCATGTTAGGCCATGGGCTAAAATTTCAAGCTAATCTAAATACTTGGTGGGCTGCACTGAGAGGATCAATATGCAAGGGAAGCTACCCCTTTTGCAAACCACCTCGATGTTTATGTGCCATTTATATCTTACATCCTTCTCTTTAGATCATGTTAGGCCAGGGGCCCAAAGTTCAGGCCGATCTAGATCATAGGTGGACTGCACCATAGGGAACTATGGGGGTAGAAACCCCTTGGACTTGGAATCCCATAGATATGGAATCACTTGGATTTGAGATCCCTTAGACTTGGGATTCCCTAATGTGGGATCACTTGGATTATGGGCTCTCTTGGACTTGGGATTCCTGGATTTCTAGAATCCCTTAGCTATGTTTGGCACCCTGGATTCAGAATTCCTGTGATCCTAAGTTAAATGTGAGGTGTATTTGCAGGATTTGAAATTAAATATTAAATCAATTTTGAAATCCATAATTAGTGTACGTATGTAATGTTGACAATAAATCCGTTGGGGCATATATTTGCCTGAAATGATAAAATCCCAAGACTCAGATGAGCTATATGCAAAGGATCATATCTTAGTGACTAATCAACAATTTATAACCGTCGATTACATCAATAATGTTCATATGGTGCAGATCATCCTATTGGGGTAATTATAGTGACGTTAATGATCATCTAATCATTTTGGGATATCATCAGGGGGTTATGTGACCAATAGATTGATAACCTTGTGGCACACATGTTGTAACTGTAGGTGTCCATCCGGGTCACTACTAGTGGACCCCGCCTTAGTATACATATTTTATCCATGCCTTACATTTAATTACTTGATTTTTACATACAGGCTATATGAGAAGCCAACGTTAGTCTAACATGGGCACACCATATAGACCTATATTTCTAGTGAATCATGTCGTTTAGCTCCCACTCCTGTGCATGATGTGTCAAGTAGGATTAATTATATCATGATGTGTTTAATAATATGCTAGTATGTTTGGCCTAATAGGACACATTGATAACATGCTTAGTGTAATGTGTATCATGCCCAATTATATGCCCATACGCATCATTTGTATGCCTGTTGTGGATGACGATTGTTCATAGCATATGCCCTTTTGCTTGAGACACTTAGGGGACTCTATATGAGATAGGGTCATCCTGCATGATTCGTGTGATACGCACATGTTTGATGCATCTCTTGGATAATATGATTTATGCATTGAGCACTATGTGTGACATATTACATCTACTCCCTAGACAACTATTGAGGTTACAGTGCATTACAAGCATCCCTGTATGAAAGTCCTTAAACCTTGTACTACCAGTAGGATGCTCCAATATCTAGATTAAGTGGATTCATAAGCACATGATGACTAGATACCAGTAAGCTGTGTCTTCAACTCTGTCAGGGTCAGTTGGAAGGGTTTTTTACCTTACCCGCCTGGGTGCAGAGGGATATATGTTAGGTTGAGTTAGACTAACTCGTGAAATGGGTTTGTTATCTTCGGGATGGGTTGTTTTTGGTGTATCAGTGATGAGGTCGATAGTGAGGTCTTTTACACTTGCTTGGTCTTGCACGTGATGGGCGGCAACCAATGTCAGAAGTGTACTAGACCTCAATGATGATCTAATTGAGAACTATTATGATATGTGGACTAG
Organism: Magnolia kwangsiensis; assembly: GCA_037074715.1. Taxonomy (NCBI): domain Eukaryota; kingdom Viridiplantae; phylum Streptophyta; class Magnoliopsida; order Magnoliales; family Magnoliaceae; genus Magnolia; species Magnolia kwangsiensis. Next base: position 73,892,558 of record CM073584.1, read on the forward strand.
TTGAGGATTAACATGAGCATTGCATCATTATCATATGATATTTGACCATGTAGGCCCTTACATCACATAGCCTAGGTATCGGGTATGACTGATAGTATTTATGGACTTGCCAGTTTATCCCTCCATCATTTCCGCTTACTTTGGTATTTGTATGCTTCTTAGCACATGCATTGCGCACACATGCATATACTCTCTAAGCTTACACACGTACTTTACGTGTAGGTTATGCTAAACTGCAACAGCATTGAAACAGGAGCATGTACTTAATCTTTTAGAGTTTTTTTATATCTTGTATTTACTTTCCAGCACTGTACTTAAAGATTATATTCGTGGATATATGGTGATGATTTTGTTTTGTGACTTAGGTACACTTGTGGTTATGCTCCTTTACAAATAAAAATCACTCTGAAAATACTCATTGTAGGATCCCAATATCAGAACCTAGAGTATCAGAGTTGGGAGCCGAGAATAAGATATTACAAAGGCTTTTAGCACCAGATTCGGTAGTTAAAAATTTCGTGAGCCCAATTCCCGAGGGCATGACAAGTAGGCGTTGAGTGCCGAACTAGGAGTTCGATGAGTTGAAAAGAATGTCCGACTATAGTCAATCCATTATGCGAGAGGCTGTTCTTGGAGCACGAAAGAGTTGGTATCAGAGCATGAGCTTGGTATCACTTGCTGGGAAATATCACTAAGTTGGAGAACGCACAATCTTTTTATTTTTTTTATTTTTTTATATCTAAGTTCCCTTACTGTTGTTTATTGAGAACCTAAATGGAATTAGGATAGTTGCTTGAAAGAACCTAGAGATGTGAATTTAGGATTCCTCACTTGAGAACTTAGATAAAAATAGGAATCCCAATTGGAGATCTTAGAGACTTTATACTTAACACCCTGGTGTGCATGATTGTTGATGCTAGAATATGTGTTATTGACGAGTCTGCTTTTGGAAATTTCGAGGACAAATTTTTTGTTTAAAGGGTAGATTGTAATACCTCGTCACTCTAGTGCCTTTTGAGTGTGTGCATGATATCCAATGTAATATCAGTAACTTTAGTATACCTAAACTATACACGTTCAACATTCTTTGCGGGCTGTCTGATTATTCTGTATGGACCCGAATCCAGTAAGCAAGTTTGCACCCGACTGAACAAAACTTCAAGTTCCCAAAACTTATGCCAGTGTAACCGCGTCGTCGATACAGATCCATTAGTACTCGTCGTGTGTCGAGCTGTGCACTTGAAACCAAATTGTCATGAATAGAATGATAATGCTCATGTGCATAAAGAGCCATAGATAGTGTCACAAGTTACATTTTCTTAGAAAAATCCTTAAACTAATAAGGCCCTTACTCAATCACTGATGATGTCATAATTGTACCCTAAGCTAGTTTAACCATCATTATAAAACTTTAATTAAATAGGCTACTTTTTCATAAATTCAATACAATCCCTTGAATTAAGGAAAGAAAGACACCTCATGCTTTCTAGAAAATGATTGAGTCTTGATTAATCTTACTTAAGGACCTAATTAATGGATTAAATGGTATAAATATAGCTTTTTTTTAGCTTAATAAAGAAGTGGGCACCAAAAGTCAACTAAATCCCTTAATTAAGAGGAGAATGGTAACACAACTTTTCTTAAAACCATTAGACATGATCTAAGAATAATTAAGGTCCCATAAGTGTGCTTAATTAGTTCAAACCAATGTTTATATTAAGCTTAATAAAGACCATGCAACAAAAGTCAACATATTTTTCTTAATTTATGGGGGACCAAGTGTTTTGTCTCCTCATTTTCTAGAAAATGAATCCCATGTATAATTAAGATGTTATTATAACACTTAAACCATGTTTAGGTGAGACAAAGTACCCTTGAATCAAAAGGATGCTTCCACATACATCTTAATCTTGAAACTCTTCCCTAATCACCTTCACCTATACAAATAAGCATTCTCTAGCACAAATTTAAGTACCTTAGTTCCGAAATGATAACCGATGTTAACTTCTTTCATAGCTAACAGAGAGACGAGAGGTGGGCTATCCATCAGGGTCACACAACATGGAAATCAAAATTCATCCAGGGTGATCAACACCCGTACTGTAAGTGAGTTGACCCCTCTTAACTTAATTCTTTGATTTTTTTAATTTATTTATTAATTATTATTATTTTTTTAAATGGATAGTGATGATGATGTTGTTGTTGTAATGATAGATGATGGAGTAGGAGCCACTTACCGTGGGCGCCACAGTAGTGTTCTCTTGCAATTCAAGCCTTTCATAGGCACATACATACATTGACGAAGAAAAGATGTAAAAATCAGCTTGAAGCGAAATGCCAGATGGGACCCACTGATCGTCGGCCTCTACATGTCGTTTATTAGCCATCTAACCCATCCATGCGGTCATCAAGACCTGGATGCATGAAGGGAGCACATAATTTTCACCACCCAGAGGAAGCTCCAAGCAGCGTGCAGCGGAATCTTCAACCAGCGTCAGCGGCTTGCTGACTACACTTAAAAAATAAAAAATTAAAAAATAAAAAATTAAAAAATTAAAAAAAAAAGGAAAAAGAAGAAAGACATGAGATGAGGTGGCGCCGCTACAGAGGCCCACCATGATGTATGTGTTTCATCCCAACGGTTCATCCATCTCGTAACATCAATTTAGGACATGAGCCCAAAAATGGGTGAGTTTCAAAGTCCAGTGGACCACACAATTTCTGATTGAAACACACCGTTGAAAGCTTCCCAAGGGCACCGTTACCTGCCATCCAACTTATTCATTATATAAGAGGAATTAAAAATTAAAAACAAAAAACTAAAAAAACTAAAACTAAAATAAACTAATTAACAGAAAGAGAGAGAGAGAGAGAGAGAGAGAGAGAGGCTAGACATCCAGCGTACGTCCAGAGCGACACCCATCCTATGTCTCAAGATGTGGGGCCTACCATGGATACCCACCATGATGTGTCTGTTAAATCCACACCAACCATCTATTTTGACAGATCATTTTAAGGCAGGAACCCATGAAACGGGACAGATCTGAGGTCCGGGTGGACAACACAGTAAGAAATAGTGGTGATTTAACATCCACCGTTGGAATTCAGGGCCACTCTGATGATGATCTCAGCCTCTCTGATGACGCTAGTAGGTTGTTAAAAAAAAAAAAAAGTAAAGAGGAGGAAAGAAAAAGAAAAAGAAAGAAGGAAAAAGGAAAAACATCAGAAGAAAATAAAACGAAAATGAAAATGATGAAAGGAGTCTGGACGTCACAAATATATGGGGCCTACAGCAGGCCCAACCTGATGTATACGTTATATCCACACCGTTCGTCCTTCCAGATCATTTTAACGTATGGCCCGGAGAATTGGGCTGATCTCGGGCCCATGTGGGCTGCACCATACAGAGCTAAGGTGATCGAATACTCACCGTCCTAGTAGCCACTATAGTTGTGCAATTGCCATCCGACTTTGAAAGAAAATTAAAAAACAAAAACAAAAACTGAAAAAACAAAAAAAAGAAAAAGAAAAGAAAATAGAAGAAAGGTGAGGATGTCAAGAGAAGAGGTCCACATCACTTTTTGCTTTTTTGGTCTGAATGGGAATTGGGGCCCACCGTGGACACCACCCCGAGGTGCTGTGTGATTTGCACCGTTCCCCTATCTATTTGAGGCCACGGGTAAAAATAAATAAAATGAAATGAAGTAGATTTAATGCTCAAGTGGACCACACCTTAAGATTTAGTGCTGATTGAACACCTGACATGTTTAAAACTTCCTAAGAACCATGTAACATTCATTGGCTACCTGACCAAGTGATGGACCCATCCACGCATGTATGAGACCCATTCACTAGGCCAGGCTCTCTTAAAAGAAAACATGAGATAGGTTTAAAGTGTTATAAACGGATGTCTTAAATTTGTCTGGTGGTCTGTCGATGATATCAACAGGGTTTTATATGGAATCGAGGTTGTTATCGAGAGTGGCTCGATGACATCGATAATTCTCAGAATTTTCACCATTGGTTGCTGGACAGTTTTTTGGGTCCTGTCGATATGATCGAGAGACCTTTAGATTATATCGACGTTGTTATCGAGAGACTTTTGATATCATCGAGGAGTTCCGCAGATGCGATTGCGGAAACGCAGATTTTACGGATTTTGTTTCTGATTTGGATTCTACCTCTTTCTATTCTTATATAAAGTGGTGTATCCGGGATTGGGTGTAAGAGATGGTATGCCAAGGTTTTCTAAAGGGGTTCCAAGGGTTCTTAAAAGGATTTTAGGATTTCTAAAGGGTGTAGCAAGAGTGAGATTCGATGTTGTTCGAATCAAGTAAGTCCTCTCTCTTTGTAATTCCTATTTTCATAGTGGAGATCTGTCACTTTGTGCCGTGATTTTTTCCTGCAAGGGTTTTCCATGTTAAATCTGTGTTCTCTTGCGTGTGCTTAGTGTCATTGGATTGTTATCCTAGATCTGGATCTGTGTGATTCCGCAGGTCAAAATTCTCAACAAGTGGTATCAGATCTATCGTTGGGGCACAGATTTGAATCTAAGGGATTAGTAATAATGGTGAGCACCAGGTATGAAATTGAGAAGTACTTAGGAAAAAATAATTTTGAGTTATGAAAAATCAAGATGATGAGTTCCTTAATCAAGCAAGGAGAAGATGGTGCTCTTGAGGAGCGAAAGTCTACTATGATTGATGCTGAGTAGAATACTCTTGATAAAAAGGCTTTATCATCGATCCGTTTATGTCTTACAGATGAGGTTCTCTATAACGTCATGAGGGAGAAAACTGCGGCTAAGTTATCGGCGAAGTTAGAGAATGTTTATATGAAAAAATCCTTTGAAAATCGCCTGCACTTGAAGCGGAAGTGGTATAACTTCAAGATGGCAGAGGGTGGAGATCTGGAGGCTCACATCAGTAACTTTAATATATTAGTTTACAAATTGCTGGATATGGAAGAGATAATGAAAGATAAAGAACAAGCATGTATGTTGTTGAATTCTATTCTGGCGTCCTATAAGTCATTTAAGGACATTATGTGCAGCATGAATAAAACCCTGAGTGTTGACACAGTATCTCAATCCTTTAAGGGAAGGCTATGAGACAACTGAATAATGACATGAGAACATCTTTTGATGCACTGTTTACAGTGGGTAGGAATTCTTGACAAGGTACAGGTTCTTCAGGTTCTAGATCCAAATCCAAGGGCAAGGGCAAGGGCAAGGGCAAAGGAAAGATAAAGTATTAGAACTGTGAGAAGGAAGGACATGTGAAAATTCTAAATCGAAGAGGGAAGATTTTGAAGCTTCATGCAAGGAGGCTAACGCTGCCACATCAGATGGATGTGATGGTGATGTTTTATCTGTGTCTTCGCTCAGACGGTCATACGATGATCGTAAGGACGAGTGGATACTAGACACAGGGGCATCTTTTCACATGACTTTTCATCGGAGTTGGTTCACCAGTTATAGGGAGTACGATGGTGGACAAGTATTTATGGGTAATGACATTGCCTGTAATGTTGTGGCTATTGGTTCGGTGCGCATTAGGATGTTTGATGGGGTGGAGCGTACCTTGACAGATGTGAGGCACGTTCCTGATTTGAAGCAGAATCTGATTTCTCTTAGTGTGCTTGAGGTAAAAGGATGTAAGTACACAGGTATTGATGGTGCTCTTAAAGTATCTAAGGGAGCACGGGTAATCATGAAAGCGCAACGATTCAGTAACTTGTACAGGTTGATCGGGAGCACTTCGAAAGGTGAAGCTGCAGTGGATATAGAGGATTCCACCTCTGCACGTGTGTGGTATGTTGGGCATGACCACATGAGCGAGTAGGGCAGGAAGGCTGAGATGCGCGGACAAGGATACAAAGCATGTGGAGCAGCCACCTGTGACAAGAATCACACGGCATGATCGTTGGATATCGACGAGGTACATGGACGACCCCAATATCGCAGGGGATTCATCTTTTATTCAGATGGCTCTAGGTAAGCCTAGTGCTGAGAAGTGAAAGGTGACTATGGGCGATATGATGGATTCGTTGTACCAGACCGACATATGGGAGCGGGTGGAGCTTCTAGTGGGCCAGAGAGCGGTTGGATGCAGGTGGATCTTCAGGAGGATATAACATAAATATAAGGCGGGGTTGGTAGCAAATGGTTATGCTCAGAGAGAAGGGATCGACTTCTCAGAGATATTCACGCCGACGGTATAGCAGGTGTCCATTAGATCCGTAATTGGTGTTGGTTGGCCAATACAATCTTGAGCTAAAAGGATGGATGTGGAATCTGTACTTCTGTAAGGGAATGTGAAGAGTAGATCTACATGAAGCAACCAGAGCGGTTCGAAGTTAAAGGGGCTGAGAAAAGATTTTGTAAGAGGTCGTGGTTCGACCTGTCGCCTAGGTAGTGATTTGATTCCTTCATGATGAGTCAGGAATTGATGACATGTAGATCACCAATTATGACATGTCTGAAATCAATGTACTGAAGACTCGGTTAAGTAGGACATTCAGGATGAATCATCGGAGGGCTGTAAAGATGATTCTCGGCATTGAGACTGAAGGAGGAGTAGACTTTGGTAATCACAGGAAGAATACCTTGTGTGTAAGTATTGATCAAGGATGTGATGGGCCAGGTAAAGCCGGAGAGTGTTCCCTACGCGTCTCTCCTCATGTTTTCCTCAGGACATGTCCTAAATCATATGAGAAAAAGCAGGATATCTCATAAGCCTTATTCGAATGTGGTTGACAATATATGTCATGGTTTAGATTAGATCGATTATTTCACAGGCTATCAATGCTGTGAATAAGTACCCCGGTAAGCAATATTGGGTAGTGGTGATATGGTAAGAAGACTACATTTTTCTTTTGGGAAGACAAGAGCAAAGGTGGTTGGGCATGTGGATTTTGATCTAGCAGACATGCTCAGCTAGATCGTTCCTACAGAGAAGTTCAAGTTCTGTGAAACTTCTCTGGGCTTGGCGATGGTATAAAAGGAAGACGGAGTGTGTAAGAGAAGCTATGATGTGATGTAAAGATAAGAGAAAAGGACAAGAAGCTACACAGATGAAGTGTAATGCCCGTGAAAAATCCATACTTGGGCTCGAGTACCAACTCGACCCGAAATTGCGTAGAATATTTTCCTTTAGAAAATATGACTAAGTTAGCTAGTGCAACGTTAGAATAGCTGGGAAATGGTCCCTGATCACTTTAAATACGTTCTACAAGGCCCAAAGCGAGTGGAACCAATGGTGCTATAATGCTCTAAAGCCTCGGATCAAACTCTAAACCGGTTTATTCTTGGAACCTCCTTGAAACTTTGTATTGGATCTAGACCGCGCGTCGAAAGTCCGATACCTACCATCTTAGACCGTTATGACCACTTAGCTGGGCTTGGCAATCATTTCGAAAATCAAGTCCAACTGACATTCAGAGGCTATTTCATTGAGCCTGGAGTGAAGAGAGTGAGAATAGGGTTAGAACTGGAATTTGAAATTTAAATCTGGCACACGAATTGACGCATCAGTATTAAGCGTTCTGACCGTCAGAATTCAACCAAATTACACCCTTGGATCAGGAAAAATTTCTATTACATATCACGAGACTTATAGGCCTGATCTTGGTGCGGTGACCGTTAAACTGAAACTGGACCGCCACGTGCGATCTGGGAACCCTACCGGTCTGAAAACTGGATGTGTGCTAGATCCAGTATGCATGAGCTTAAGTCCGACCGCATTTGGCCAGGGGACCTTCAGAAATGCTCTTTTGGACCGAAACGGCCCCGATTTGGTTAGGCACCAAGTAAACATTGTTCCCAAGCCTATTTTGGGCATGTTTTAGGCTATAAAAGGGGTTGAAACCCTCACTCCTCTCTCCCATCAGAATTTGAGAGAAACCCTAACTTGGGAGAGAGAAAAAGGTGAGAGATTGTGAGAGAGGGTGGGAGAGTTCTTCCTGCTACTTGTGCTACGTGTTGCACGTGCTTAAGCAACGCACCTCTATCGCTTTTCCGGTGATTTCACCGCGATTCTAGGTAAGTAAATACCCTAAATAGTTGCTGATTTGAGGTTCCTTTGTTTCCATATCGATGTAGCTCATGGATCTTGTGTATTAGGTTCCCTATTCGCCGTAGATGGAGCGTATACGCTCCGCTTCAATTCACGAGTCTACAAAACATAAGGTGAGGATTTTAGACGCATTGATTGACGGTTCCCAACGCTTTTCATGTCGTTTAATAGTAGATTATTGACGGCATCGCCGTTTGACATGTACAATATGCTCTCTGTTTCCTGTTTCGTAAATTAACGAAGAATATGAGATTTAGGGCATTTTAGTCATTTGTAGGAAGTACTGTTTACATTCACATTTTGCTGATGTGATTGACATGGTTTGTTGTCGCATTAGGAAGTTAGGAATACGTGCATAATTAGTTTGGCGAAGAGATTCGCCTAATTGCGCACTTCGGGTCGACTTACTATATGTAGACTTAAGTGTGTAGTGTATGTGTATGTATAAATGCTTGTATTAGTATGTATTGGATTAAATGATGTTATGAATTAGTTTGAGATGGATTTCTCAATTTATATGCTGACATAAATGAATTCCTACACGTTGACTAAGTTCATGATTCCATACTATGCATGACATGTATGTGTTTGAAGATTTGCCTAAGTTGAATGTTATAACTTGTGTTAACATGCTCACATGATCGTATTTCAATTCCAATACTCTTACATAATTTGCTGATGTGATTTCATAAGTGTTTGGGACTAGACTTAGTCCAGGCAGTCGGTAACCGAGCGAATTCGTGGTTGGCTGGTCTTGGCCACGAACGACGCGTCGATGAACGCGAGTCGTGTTTGAAGTTGGTGGCAGTGGTTAGGCCACACGAAGTGTTTTACGCACTTCATGTCGTTCGACTTGAGATGCGATCGTGCTAGTCGAGCCCGTTAAGGAACCCGACTGGCCGATGTATGTTCACCTTGTATGAGTCATAACTGCTTGAACCTAGGGTACTGAACTTACCATTGTAAACCCTGTTAACCATGGTACCATGATCCACGAAGACTCATGAGCCGGGCATGGTGGTATGGGACACCGTGGTAGAGCTGTCGGCCTACGCTGGGGCCACAAACCTCCCCGTAGTGACCAGTGAGCACCTAGACTCGTGAGCAGATTATGGTGGTATGGGACACTATATTCTAGCTGTCGGCCTACACTGATCAGGCGACGAGTCCTTTGTAGTGACCGCGAGCGTATTCTGAGTCCACGGGAGGCGACGACCCTTCCGTTGCAGTAGAGTACGGTAGGCCTGTATTGATAAGGTGATGGGGGAGCGGTGCAACGAGTGCGAGCAACAGCCCTGGCAGCCCTTGCAGTGACCTACATAAATATACCTCGTATGAGATTACTAGGAGTGACGACCCTAGACAGGATCTGTGTTGGGATTGATATAAGGGAAGTACCTTAGTTTTCCAATCCTGCTGTCTGAACGGACTAATAACAACTCGAAAATCATATCACCATAACATTGCATGTGCTTGGAAGATGTGGAGCACTCTAGGGAGTGTGGCATGCCGCGGTCGTAAGATGTTGTCATATGAGGGAGATCGTCGGTGAGGGCATACATCACGTCATGTCATTTTGCATTAACAACAGTATTAGAATTGTCTGATTTACTGCTTTACTATTATCGCATGATTGATTTGTGAACACGCTAATCTTTGCTCTATGATTCCACTGAGTTGATCACTCATTCCCACGTTTCGGGATGGTGTTTACAACACCCACCAGACCCTGTTGTAGATGCAGGTGAGGCTGAGATCAAGGAGGCAGAGCCAGACTTCGACGAGGACCAGGACGAGTTCTCGTACATGCAGTATTACGATGACTTTCCGTAGGCGACCTGGATCGATGGGACTTCAGTGAGACCATTTTGAATATTTATTTTTATTCATGTATATGTATATGAGACTCAGAGATGTATTCATACTTTAGAGACAGATGAGGTTTACTTTGTTTTTCCATACAGTGATATATGTATTGTTTAGTCTTCCGCTTGCTTTCATCACTGGATCTGAAGTATGAATTGCAGTTTTGGTATACTTTTACTCATGTGAATGCTTTAAATCAGACAACATTGAATCATAATCATTTTTGTTGCATAAGTGACGGTTTGGAACTCGGGAGTTGAGTTTATACACGACCCCCGATTTTCAGGGTGTTACATGAAGATTGAAGACATGGTGAAGATTGTTATGGACGGATGTCTTAAATCTGTCTGGTGGTCTGTTGATGATATCGATAGGGTTTCAGATAGAATCAAGGTTGTTATCGAGAGTGGCTCGATGACATCGATAATTCTCAGAATTTTCACCATTGGTCGCTGGACAGTTTTTTAGGTCCTGTCGATATGATCGAGAGACCTTCAGATTATATCAATGTTGTTTTCGAGAGACCTTCGATATCATCGAGGAGTTTCGTAGATGTGATTGCGGAAATGTAAATTTTATGAATTTTGTTTCCAATTTAGATTCTACCTATTTCTATTCTTATATAAAGGGGTGTATCCGGGATTGGGTGTATGAGATGGTATGCCAAGGCTTTCTAAATGGGTTTCAAGGGTTCCTAAAAGGATTTTAGGGTTTCTGAAGGGTGCAATAAGGGTGAGTTTCGAGGTTGTTCAAATTGGATAAGTCCTCTCTCTTTGTAATTCCTATTTTCATAGTGAAGATCTGTAGCTTTGTGCCATGGTTTTTTCCCACAAGGGTTTTTCACGTTAAATCTGTGTTCTCTTGTGTGTGCTTGGTGTCATTAGATTGTTATCTTAGATCTAGATCTGTGTGATTCCACAGGTCAAAATCCCCAACATAAAGCTCAAGTGGACTGTACTATAAGAAATAGTGTTGGTTGAATGTACACAGTTAAAAACGTCCTAAAACCCACTATGGGTTTCCCACCATACATATGTAAGATACTCCCATTTTAGGCTTTGGGCCTAAAAAATGAAACAAATCCAAATCCTAAGTAGGATACATGGTGAAATTGAATGCAAACTATTGAAACCCTCATAGGAACCATTGTATTTGTGGTTAGACAGACACCTTCCAATTATCTTGGCAGCACATATGTGACCCACTGTGTATATGTACACCGTTCATCCGTTTCTCCCTGTTTAGGGGTGCGGGTCCTGTCTTAGCTGGAACCTATGGTGATGATTGTTTGTTATCCAACCTCCAGCTAAAGTCACGTGGACCTAAATGTGGTGAAACCCCAAACGTCAGTTTGGATCCAACGTTCAAGTAGGTCCTGCCATAGGAATAGTAGGGATGAAAGCATCCACCATTGAAACCTTTCAAAGGACCCCATGATGCATGTGACTCATCAGAAGTGTTCATCCGTTTTACAAGACCATCTTAGTTTGGGGGACAAACCATAAACTTGCGTTGACCACATGTCTGGAAACAATTCTGAGTAAATGGTCACCATTAATGTTTTCCTAGAACCCACGGTAAACCCTACCATAACATATGTAAATATGTTCACGTTGTCCATTCTTTATGCATATGTGTTTTCTTTTTTTTAACCAGTGGATGATAATTATTCTCCTTCTTATATTTTTATAGTGATTTCTTAATCGGTGGAGTATAATTGTTCTCCCTTATATGATCACGTATGGACTTTTTAACTTGTGGAATATCATACCGCGGTCGGTTCTCGATCATGGTTTCATTAAATTTTTGAGACATAACTTGTTTCTTAGCATAATCATTTGACAGCCCTTCAACATATCTCTCGTCACTTAGAATATGATTAGATTATTCACATGTCCACTCTTGCACAAACATAATGAAACCCTAATAAAAAAATTTCTATATAAAAAAAAAAAAGAAGCATATACAAATAAGTAAAGTAAGTAGATGGAGTAAGGAAAGAATGTTATCGGAAGAGAAGAACTAGAATCAAGATCTTATAAAATATAAACAATAAACAATATTAGTAATGTTAGAGAAAAAAAATTAAAAAAATAAGAAATACTCTAAAAAAAAGTAAAATTTTGAAAAATTATAAAAACCCTAAATTAGAAAAATTCATAAAACATGAAGAATCTAACTTAAAACAAAAATTAAACTTAAAAAACCTAAACCTAATTGTATTCAATGTCATTCCCTGGCAACGATGCCAAAAAATTGTTTACGAACCCCAAGTATAGGGTTACAAAGTAGTAATAACTCGGTGAGACCAAGGTCAAATTCATAAGGAATGAGAAATACGGCTTAGAACTAATCTGGATTTTTAATCCAATGAGATAAAAAAGTTCTAAAATAAATAAATAAATAAGACTAAGGATCCAAGAATCCACTTAAAGCAATCTCAATATTGAATTCATTGATTCAATAGATAACTCGATTGGAATCGAAGTCCTAATCAATACAACTGGATAATAGAGCAATTAAAACATTATAAACAATTCAAAACAAATTCTGAACATTCATTACATCGGTTCCCATATAATCGTCTAGTTGAATTAATTGTAGAGAGTTCAAAACATTTACCATGTCCTTAGTCAATAGTAGATCAAAGAATTTTTTAGATCAAACAATTACAAAATAGAGAAGAAGGTATTCAGGAAATTCCTAAGCACCTACCTTGCTCAGAGTCGACGATAGATCAAAGTAAATTCAAAAATACCTATTTATTCAAACAATAAACTATGAATTATCCAACATATAAACTAAATAACTTGAATCAAAGCAAACTAAATATTAAGAATAACTACAAGCTTTATCCTTTAACTTTAAATAAGTAATTAGCTAGTTATAGCTAACTTAAAAAAAAAAAAAAAAAAAAAAAAAGACCTATTAGAACCCATGAATAAATCAAAGTGGAGAACGTTGTCAGTACTCCACCTACCCCTTCTCTCACTTTCCAAACCCTATAAGATGATTTGGAATAGCATAGGGACTCCTTTAAATAGTTTTGGAACTCAATCTTTCACACCGCATAGGAAAAGTTCACAAATCGACTTTAAATTTATGCAGTTACCGTGGCTTCGATAGAACTTTCGATGGAATCAAAGCTCCTTGGATGGAACCTTCGATAACATCGAACAATCCTTCGATGTCATCGAATATACATGAATATGTCTAGTAGGAAAATCGAATTTTCCTTGATTTTTGTGATGAGATTGAAGTTAACTTCAATGACATCGAAACTGTCCTCGATGGTATCGAAGTCTGTTTCTACAATTTTTCAGGAAAGTTTTTCTAGCTTTGAAATTTCAAATATGATTTTTCTAGCCCTGAATTTTCAGGATTCCATTTTCTTGGTTTCTTCACTTCAAATCTTCAATTCCTTCATTCCTCATTTAGTTTCCTTCGATCTTTGGTATGTGAATTCTTCATTAATGACTTCCAAATCTCCAATTCTTTATTATCTTCTTTTAAAATCTAAATCCATCATTTTAAGTGCATATTCATATTAGACTTCTGAATCACCTCGCGTAACAAAAACATATATAATTAAGTCAAATCAACACTTAAATGCCAAGAAAACTAGTGTAATTGAAGGGTTAAACATACAATATTTGAGTCTCAACAGACGCATGAGATTATTTTGATATGCTTGCTGAAAATGCGCAGTCATCGAATACATCTTCAAAGCCCAACAATGTCAGGTCGATTCAATCTAAAGAGAAGAGAGGAATGTACATTCTAAGGGAAGAGGATGATGTAAACGCTAGGGTGGCTAATCTCATAAGAAAAATTGAAGCCATAGAGCTGAAAAACGTAGAAACAATTAAACCCTGTCAGACCATTGAGATTGTTTATGGTATTTGTACAGTAACATATGTTGAGTGTGAAATAGTGCATATTTCCCCTTTTTTATTCCTTAATTTTATGAACATGATAATGCTTAATTATTCACAACCCAAAGTGTTGGGTTGCGATGTAGTAATAATTTCAGTAAGACATGAGAAGGCTGAGCTAATAGTCCGGGGGGGGGGGGGGGGGGGGGGGGTGAATAGGACTATGCCAAATTAAAAATTAAATATGAAATTTAAACAAATATAAATAAAGATAACAATTAAATAATCCCACAATGCAAAAATGAATAACAACTTCAATTGTACAAGTATTGAGAGGTTGATACAGATGTTGTTCTAAGGATAACCTTACACCAAAAACCAATGGATTATGGTAGGACAACCTGATTCTTATAACAGTCTGTGTATCAAAATCTCAAATCGATACAAAGGAATAAAGAATAAAATAGCAAAGAAAGAAACTAAGCTATTATAACAGTCCCACACTTGCATAAAAAAAAATACAACATTCTCCACAAATGCTTAAAGGGAAATTACAACATCTACACAATCAAATAATCACCTCAAGACTAGAAGTTATAGTGGTTCACTTGTGTGTACACCAACTGTTTAGAAAAATAGCCACATAACTACTCCACTCCTAATATCCTCACACAGTGGATATTAGCATTCACTATGAAATATGTTTTTCAAGGTTCACCTAAAACCCGCACAATTGTGTCTTTCAAGTGGGCCTACACAATTGAAAAAACCCTACACTCTGAGTTTTTTGGATCACCTCAGACAAACCAAAAGAAAGAGATTTTTCTAGCACAATCTTAAAGAAATCAAAAGAAAAGATTTACACAATTGTAAAATACTTATCTGGATATTCTCTTTTTGAGGTAGCCCAGCAGAACCAATTCGGAGTAGAAGTTCAACGTATATGTTCAATGTTCACACTTACTTATGAAATGGTTCTAAGTACTAAATTGATTTTAGATTAAATCTCCTTGGGTTAGCTTGATTTGATTTTGATTCTAAGAAATGGGAAAACTTTAATCCTATTTGATTTTGATTCCAAGAAATGGGAAAACTTCAATCCCTTCTTCAAATAAGATTGGAATGTACAATACAAAATCGAACGCAAAAAGCTAATTAAAGAGAATATAAAATTAGCACTAAATAGCTTAAGAATATCACTAACTTATCTCTCAGAGTGGTGTATTGATTTTGGTTGAATTCGATGAAAAACTTGAGAATCATGCTCTATTTATAAGTACAGAAATCGTTCCTTCGACTGGCCTAGAGGACAGCTCGACTGGTTGAAGGACCAATAAACTTTTGAAAATTTTGGACGCAATAAGATCAGGCCGTTCTATGACTGATCGAAGGGCCTGCTCGACCAGTCGAGTGGCCTCCATGACTGGTCGAGTCCTATCCATGACTGGTCGTGTGGGACCCATTTTAGTTTCTAGACTTTGAGTCGAGCCTACTTAATTAGTTGAGCACTGTTCACTCGACCGGTCGAGCAGTCTCCAGGATTGGTCGAGGCAATAACAAAAAATCCTGAAAATTAGTAACAAACTTAGGACTGGTCGAGCCAATATTAGGACTAGTCGAACATAGTCTAAGATTAATCAAAAAATAGACTATGCACTTATAAAGTGACCTAATTAAATTATGTATTCTAAACAACCTATCCTATGGTCAATCTAAGGTCATTCATACCTTATAAGTGATATATGAACATTGAATCTTCTTTTGCTTCAGTTGATAGTTGTTCTTTGAAGTTCACGAAGCTTGATATCTTGACATATGATAAAGCTTGAACTTGAGACTTTTTGAAGCTTAAAATTGAAGTACTTGACTTGTTTTTCATCTTAAGCTTTGAGGTTCAAAGTAAAGATTATTGTCTTGACTTAGATGAAGCTTTGAAACCTTGAACAATTGAAGCTTGAAAGAGTGAACTATCACATGGTGTTGTGCTTGAACATATATATATTGTTTGATTTTGCATTTGAAGTTCTTGAGGTAAAGACCTTTGTTCTTGTACATGAGATGCACAGTCTTGAATATGTAGATGAGTTACACAAGACATAGATTCCAAGAGGTTTTGGCACTATAAAATTTGACAATTATAGGAGCTAGAAAACATAGGACTTACAATCTCCCCCTTTGTCAAATTTGTGACAAAACACACTTCATTAAAATAAGATGAGCATTACATGCATAATAAAGAATCTTACACCATATATGCAGAAGAAAGAATTATGCACTAGTTACTCATCAATACTCTTCCCCTTACTTACTCCCCCTTACTATGACAAAAATAAAAAATAAAAAATGTGACCTATCCACAATTCCAAATATCACAAAAATTCTCTCCCTTTTTGTCACAACATGACAAAGGAAAAAACTAATAAATGATCATGGAAGTAGATAATTAAGGAAGTAAATAAAAGAATAATGATAAAGAAATGCATATAAATTAAGATTACCAAGTAACTAAAACCATATGAAAGATGTTCAAGCATGTCTAAGCCCATAAAACAAGAAAAAGTCAAGTATCTTAAAAGTTATTACAAATCACATAATCAAATAGTAATCTAAACCCGATGAAGGAGCATGTATGGTAGGATTAATCTGATGAAGTCACTTGTTAATGCACTTTAGATACTTACGCATATATTTAAATTACAAGTCATGGGACACATTCATATTTTTAACCTTCTCCTCAAGACAGCCAAACGTGCATCGAAGTTAGATGGCTGATAATCAGGATCATCGGCTGAATCGGATTCGATTTAGTCAAAAATATCATCCATATTGATGTCATTTAAAGGTAAATCACCCTCCTCTTCAATTACAGCATTAGCTCCACCAGCACCCATATTAACTTGCCCTAGGGCCAACTTCAAATTCATCTTGTTAATATTGGAGTTGTTGAAGGTTAATTGGTGAATGAGAGCTTCTCCAATAGGCATAGCCACTAAACTATGGGTGGGCAACATAGTCATAAGATAAGCGAAGGGAATGCCACTGTGTCCAAGATGGAGATGGAATTGAATGATGCAATGTCAAATTGGAGAAGAAAGACATAAAGAGGTTCCAGAAATGGTGGAATGAAGAATACAAACCATGAATGTAGTAAGTTCGGTGTTTTTACCAGAACGAGGATAAACATTTAAAATGAAAATCCTATGAAGGATTCTTTATTTGGGTAACAAAAACTTGGAGGCAAGCGCATTTTCAGCAGTATTTCATTCCGCATCTATATTGCTCAAATCTCTAGTGAGCAATCGCTTCTCAATTTCAGATGATTTTGTTACTAGAGAACTAATGGGAATACCTTCTTCATTGATAGGTATATCCATTAATCTAGGGATAAGATGATGGTCCACATCAATTGGACCTTCTCTGGTCATAATAGTAAATGTCAGATTTTTAGAGGAAAAATCAATAATGCAAGCATACATAGCCTATGCAATCGAGCGGTATGCTGACCCACCCCAATGTAGTATGTTATTCCATCCTATAGACTGAAGGAGATGAAGGATATCAAACAAAGCCAAATGATCAATATTAACGGGTCGTTCTACTATAACCTTGTTCAACCGAATATCTTGCACATAAGTGGGATCATCTTCGGGTGACCGAAGGTGGCGCACTGTAATAGGAGTTGACCAAGATGAAGAGGGACCACGAGATCCTTTCTTCTTGGTTCTACCTTCCATTTGCAAGAAGAAAATCAAGCAATAAAGAAATTACAAAAGATGGAAATGGGTTTCTAGGAGATCAGATTTTTGAGTAGAAAATCCTAAAAACTAACATAAAACATTAAATAAAATTCACAAATGAAGTGCAAAGGACTAGAATCTACAAGAAAATCGAAAACAACGCACTAACCACGGAAGAATCGAAGATGGGTTTGATCGGTCGATGTTGATCTCGTTGGAGAAGACAACCCAAATGAGAAAAAAATAATTTTTCCCCCAAATAAAGTACCAAACCCACGAGTCATGGTTGGTTGAGTACATGCTCGACCGATTGTGCCACGACTGGTCGAGTATGTACTTGACTAGTCGTGCACAGTTCGAAATGTGCAATTTTCATAAAATTTGAAATTTAAACATTTAAAATAACAAATATATATATTATGATACATAAATACATGAATTAACTATTTATATTGTACATACCAAGATCAAATTTCAATTTAGCAAATCTGCTTTTGTCGAGCAGTTTTGTGAATATGTTAGCAAGTTGAGTCTCGGTCAGAATATATTCCAAAGAAATTGTCTTTTCTTCCACTAATTCATGAATGTAGTGATATCTAATGTCAATGTGCTTGGTTCATGAATGCTGGATTGGATTTTTAGAAATATTAATTGTGCTTAAATTAACACAATATAAAACCATAGTATCTTGCGCAATTCCATAATTTCTTAACATTTTTTTCATCCACACAAGTTGAGTACATGCATTACCTGCTGCAATGTATTTTGCCTCAGAATTTGAGAGCAATACGGAACTTTGTTTCTTACTTTGTCAAGAAACTAAACAGTTTCCTACATAGAAACAACCACCACTAGTTGATTTTTAGTCATCAATGTTACCAGCCCAATCAGCATCCATGTAACCAGCTAATTGCACAATAGTATCATGTAGGTATTAAAGACCAAGATTTGCTGAACTAGGGACATATCGCATTATCCGTTTAACAACAATTAAATGTGACTCTTTAGGGTTAGATTGATATCTAGCACATATTCCTATGCTAAATGCAATATCATGTCGGCTCGCAATTAAATAAAGCAAACTTCCTATCATACTATGATACAGCTTAGGATCCACACTCTTACTTGTAGAGTCATTTGAAAGTTTTAAAGTAGTACTCATTGGAGTATTAAAATTTTTCTCACTCTCAAATCTAAACTTTTTAACTAAGTTCAGAGCATATTTAGTTTAAGAGATAAAGAAACCATCAAGTAGGTGTTTTACTTTTAACCTTAGAAAATAATTCAATTCTCCAACCATGCTCATTTCAAACTTTATAAGATCTGCAAACTCAATAGTCATGTTAGCACAACTAGATCCATAGATAATATCATCAACATAAATTTGCACTATCAAAATGTGATCATTATGTTTCTTTATAAATAATGTTTTATCAACACTTCCCATTATAAAGTTATGACTTAGTAGAAACTTAGTTAACTTTTCGTACCATGCTCTGGGAGCTTGTTTCCAACCGTAGAGTGCCTTTTTCAGGTGATAGACATGATCAACATTCTTAGGGTCTTCGAAACACGTTGGTTGTTCAACATGCACTTCTTCATGCAAATTGTCATTTAAGAATGCACTCTTTATATCCATTTAGTATATTTTAAATTTTCTAAAGCACGCAATGGATATAAATAGTCTAATTGGTTTAAGATGAGCTACTGGGACAAAGGTCTCATCATAATCGATGCCTTCAATTTGAGTGTACCCTTGTATAACCAGCCTAACCTTATTTCTAATAATATTACCAAGTTCATTAGACTTATTTTTAAAAATTCATTTTGCTCCGTTAATATGTTTATCTTTTAGACTGAGAACTAAGTACCAAACATCATTTCTAACAAATTGATTAAGCTCTTTTTACATTGTAACAATCCAATTTTCGTCAGTAAGAGCTTCTTTTACGTTAGCTGGTTCTATTTGAGATGTAAAACACGTGTAATTACACATATATTCTAGTTGTTTACGAGTGCGCACACCAGTGAGAGGGTTTCCAAGAATCTGATTAGTTGGATGGTCTTTAACAGTCCTCAGTTCAGAGTTATTTTGACTTGATGAAGTATCTAGTTTATCAATTAGAAGAACTTCAACATTTTCTGAACTTGAGACATGTGTATTCAAGTGATCGTCAATAACCACATTAATGGACTCTTAAATTACACCGGTCCTCTTATTAAGAACCCGATACACTCGACTATTCAAAGCATACCCTAAAAATATTCCTTCATCACTCTTGGTGTCAAACTTACCTAGATTTTCTCGATCACGTAAAATGTAGCACTTGCTGCCAAAAACTTAAAAGTATCTGACAGTAGGTTTCTTATCAAACTACATATCTTAAGCCATTTTACCATTTACTTTTCTAGTGTAAACACGGTTAATTACATAACAAGCAGTATTTACGGCTTCGGTTCAAAGATTTTTAGGGAGCTTTATACTATTTAACATTACATTTTCCATTTCTTGAAGCACTCTATTTTTTCTTTCTACTATAGTATTTTGTTGTGGTGTTTTGGGTGTAAAAAATTCATGTGATATTCCCCAATCACTGCAAAAATTTTCAAAACTGTTATTCTCAAATTCTAATCCATGATCACTACGAATCTTACAAACTTGAGATCCTTTTTTTGTTTGGATACGTTTAAGTACCCTTTTTACTTCATCGAGAGTTTCTAATTTTTTCCTTAAGAAGACTACCCAGGTATATCTAGTAAAGTCATCAACAATTATCAGAATGTACTTCTTACCACCTCGACTGTCCATTCTAGTTGGTCCAATGAGATCCATGTGGAGAAGTTCGAGTGTTTTAAATGTGACATTGGAGTTCACCTTTTTGTGAGTACTCCTTATTTGTTTACCAATCTGACATTTGCCGCATATTTTGTCCACTTTCTATAATTTAGATAGACCTCTTACCAACTCTCTTTTGCTCAATCTATACAAGTTACGATAGTGTATATGTCCAAGACGTTTATGCCATAATTCAATCTCATCGGTATGGACCATGTAACACGATAAATTAGATGAGCTTGAATCACTCACAATGTAGTAGTTTTCAGAAGTTCTACGACCAGTTAATATTACAAAACTATTTTTATTTAGGATTTCACAACCTTGGTTAGTAAATTTTACACTGCGATTATTGTCGCATATTTGAGATATGCTTAATAAATTGTGTTTTAACCCTTTAACATATAAGACATTCTCAAACAAAGGAAGGTTAAAGAGCTGAACCATACCTTAGCCAATAATTTTGTAGTTGCTACCATCACCGAATGTGACTGAACCATCAGTCATATCTTTAAGATTGATGAACAGGCCTTTGTCACCAGTCATATGTCTGGAGCATCCATTGTCTAGATACCACTTTGAATGGCTCGAAGCTTTAAAAGCGGTGTAAGCAACCAAGCAAGTAACCTTAGGGACCCATTTCATTACAGTCTTGAGTTTCTAAGTATAGTTGATCTTCTTATGTTTGTAGTTGTTAAAAGACCAACCTACTGAGTTAGATTTTAAGAGCTCCTTAAGTAATCAACAATTGTCTTAGCTAAAGGATTACGATTCTGATGTTTATAGTTGATATGGTTGCTTTTAGATTTTAAGGTTTGAAAAGTTTTAGTATTTTTAGAACATTTTTGATTCAGACTTTTTCCTTTTGAGTTTGAAGACTTCCCTTTCACAAATTTAGGTGGAGTATTCTTATGTTTGGGAGGAATACTTTTGTTGTAGTCCAATCTAGATCGATCGCCACATTTTCTGGATCTGGATAAGAGTTTTTCTTAGGATCACCTTGGACCTACCTCCATGTGTCTTTTAAACTCAAAAGTGAAGAGATTTTAAGTTTTATCTTTTCATTTTTAGATTTTAAGTTTTCAACTTTGGAGGTTTTGAAATCTAACTCACACTTAGGTTTTTCAAAACAATCTGAAATGTGAGATTTTTCTAAAACAAGATTATTAAAATTTTCTTTATGTTTTAAAATCTTTTCTTTTTGAAGTTTTAGTTTTACAACAATTTTGCAACTTTTCTTGTATAGGGCATTATAAGCATCTTGAAGATCTTCATTTTCATGGTCACTATTCAAATTTTCTTCACTGATTGAATCATCATTATTTGAAAAAGTGAACTTGGCTAGAGTCATATGGGCTTTAACATCATTACCCGACTCGGTTTCAAAATCTTTTCACTCAAAAGAGGCTTCAGAGCCGGAAGATTCATCCTAAGTAGCCAACATACCTTATCCTTTTTAGGACACTTGTTTGTTAAATGCCCATATTCATGACAGTTGTAACATTAACCGTCTTTCAAAGATTTTCAAGTTTTAGATTTAGATTTTTTCTTTTCATTGGATTTTTGCAAATCAACTCTCTTTTTACTTTTGAAAATCTTATAAAACTTTTTAGCTAAAAGGGTTATATCGTCTTCAAAATTTTCTAGATCAGAATTACTATTTTCTTGAGAAATACTTTTAGAAGATTTAAGGGTGATGGATTTACCTTTAAGAACTTTAAAGTTTAATTCATAAGTTTATAAGGAACCAATTAATTCTTCAACCTCCATATTATCCGTATCATGAAGTTTCTGGATCATAGTCACCTTTGAATTGAACCATTCAGGCAGTGAACGTAGTATCTTTGCACAGACTTTACTTTCTGAGATTCTATCACCGAGACCCCATATAGAGTTGACAATGTCATTTTATCTTATATAGAAGTCCATAAAAGTTTTATTTTCTTCCATATGTATTTCCTCAAATTTGGTTATGAGGATTTGGACTTTGGATTTCTTAACAATTGTTGTGCCCTCGTGTGTCATTTCTAAAATATCCCAAGACTTGCTTTGTAGTATCAGATGATATAATTCTCTTGAATTCATCCGATGATAGTGCGCAAGTGATTGCATTTAGAGCCTTTGCATTGACACTACTCTCACTTTTTTGAAAAGTGGTCTAAGAGAAATAAGGGTGACTTTTACAGTTTTAGATCCGTCAGTACCAGTTACTTCTGTGGTAGGAGGGGTCCACTTGGTCACTATGGCTTGTTACATGCTCTCATCCATGGATTTTAAGAAAATTCACATTCCGGCTAACCAATAAGCATAATTGGAGCCATCAAATGGTGGAGGCCTAATGACTGAAAGGCTATCAAAATTTGACATCTTAAAAAACTCAGATCGATTAGCTCAGGAAATAAATTCAAAAAAAAAGTGAGCTATTAGGCTTTGATACCACTTGAAAAGGTCAAGCTAAGGGTCCTAGAGGGGGGAGGGTGAATAGGTCTATGCCAAATTAAAAATTAAATATGGAATTTAAATCAATATAAATAAAGATATCAATTAAATAATCCCACAATGCAAAAATGAATAACAACCTCAATTGTACAAGTATTGAGAGGTTGATACAGATGTTGTTCTAAGGACACCCTTACACCAAAAACCAATGGCTTATAGTAAGACAACGTGATTCCCAGAACAGTTTGTGTATCAAAATCTCAAACTGATACTGAGGAATAAAGAATAAAATAGCAAAGAAAGAAATAAGCTATTACAACATTCCCACACTTGCATAAAAAATTTCACAAATGCATAAAGAGAAATTACAACATCCACACAACGTCACAATTAAATAATCACCACAAGACCAGAAGTTATAGTGGTTTGCTTGTGTGTACACCAACTGTTCAGAAAAATAGCCACACAACTACTCCACTCCTAATATTCGCACAGTGGATATTAGCGTTCACTATGAAATAAGTTTTTCAAGGTTCACCTAAAACCCTCACAATTGTGTCTTTCAAGTGGGCTTATACAATTCAAAAAACCCCACACTCTTAAGTTTTTTGGATCACCTCAGACAAACCAAAAGAAAGAGATTTTTATGGCACAATCTCAAAGAAACTAAAAGAAAAGATTTACACAATTGTAAAATACTTATCTGGATATTCTCCTTTTGATGTTGTTGAGTGGAACCAATTCAGAGTAGAAGTTCAACATAGATGTTCAACGTTCACACTCACTTATGAAATGGTTCTAAGTTCTAAATTGATTTTTGATTAAATCACCTTGGGCAAGCTTGATTTGATTTTGATTCCTAGAAATGAGAAAACTTCAATCCCTTCTTCAAATAAGATTGAACTGTAGGATACAAAATCAAACACAAAAAGCTAATTAAAGAGAATATAAAATGAGCACTAAATAGCTTGAGAATATCTCTCAAAGTGGTGTCATGATTTTGCTTGAATTCGATGAAAAACTCTGAGAATCGTGCTCTATTTATAAGTACAGAAATCGTTCATTCGATTAACCTAGAGGGCAGCTCGACTTATCAAAGGACTAACAAACTTTCAAAAATTTTGGACGGGATAAGATCAGGCCGTTCCACAACTAGTCGAAGGGCCTGCTCGACCGATCAAGTGGCCTCCACTACCGATCGAGTCCTGTCCATGATGTTGAGGCATAAAAAAATAATAAAGGATTGAAGTAAAAGAAGATTGAAATTGAGAAAGAAAATTGAAGGAAATGAAGAATAAGCAGACTTGAGGATGGTTTGTGCGGGTCCGCGTAAAGGATATCGATTGCGTGGAGCTGCACAACCAAATAAGCGTTGCGTAGGACCGCACAACTAAATGGGTGTTGCGCTGGTCTGCTCAATGAGTTCCAGGAATGATTCTTCATAAGAGGTCTTAAACACTAAAAGGAGAATCCCATGGTGCCAAAATTGAGGTACCACACGTGCGAAGGCCTATAAATACCCCCTCACCTCCTTCATTTGGACCAATTAAAGATTTTCGAGAGGAAGCGAAGTAAAAAGGGAGATTGAAGGTGAGAGAGAGGAAAGGTGGTTTGCGTAGGTCCGCACAACCAACATCGGTTGTGCAGGATTGTGCAACTAGACTACCTCGCAGTCTGTAATGGTAAAGGGTCGTTATGCTGCTGAAATTTTTGAAGCCTTCAAGTACCTTCCATTCAAGATCAAAGAAGGATAATCAGCAGAAGAGCATATTCCTCCTAAGTCTTGGGAGATGACTGAAATCACAAACGTTATGCTGCCAGATTTCACATCCAATTATGACATTTGAACTTATAATAATTTCTTTATTTTTAATAATCTGTCTTAGAATCAAGGGACATTAGAAGGATGTAAATGAACTCAGCATTAATAAAGTGTGATAATTGCTTCAAATACTCTTTCTTTGTTATGTTTGAATAAGATAATCTCCCCAAATCAAATGCATTTGTTTCTTATTTGAAACAAAATGGCGACTCTGCTGAGGATATTTTATCTTATTTAATATTAACAGTGAAATCGTTATGAAGCTTTCATCATAGTTTGGCGTCTGGAAGATGCCAAAATGGCGACTCTCAGTGGGAACATCCTCCCCTTCATCTCTAAGATAGATTATTTTATACTTTAACCCCTAACTATAATTATATTTTATGTCTGACAGTTTCTGCATTCGATTACAATCTGCTACTCATGGCAACTTCTGTAAGAAAAGTGAACTTCCGATTCACTTCCACATGGTTTGTGATAGAATATACACCGAACCAAATTCCGAAGTATCTGACTCGAATTCTAACGAGTGGAAGCAGCATGACTCGGGAAATAACTGGGGTTCTTTCTACTTCGCTGCAATCATTGGGAGGCGATGAAGGTTGGACTGTTGTAACATCTCGTCAAGCAAAAGCAAGAAATGCAAGAAACTCTAGGATGAATCCATCTTTGTTAATTGTCAAAGGGCCGATAATGCATAATGTAGCCAAAAGGAATCCTGAACTCTCTCCCCCAGTGATATATCTTGAACGAACAACCCCACCATTCACAACACATGACTTTCCAGCTTTGGGTGCCCCGGGAGTCAAGTGGACGAGAGAACAGAAAGGAAAGGCACTAGCAGTTAGTTCACCAATGTCTTTGCCGTCCCAGACGGGTTCACCAATGTCAGTACCGCCCTAATCGATTAATGATATAGGGGGCATGGAAAGGTCCAATGAAACTCCCTTCTTCCCCCTCTTCATAGGTCATATTACGTCAACATATTCTTGCTTGACTCCAACTACTGCTTTGTTAAAAAGTAGAGAAGCTGCAGTGCATATGGTCGGGATAGATCCAGAATACAGGGCAACTACAGAAGATCATTTCAATGAAATGGCAGAAGCCCAGAATGCATTAATGGAAGAATGCAAAAACCTTAGAGAGGCCTTGGCAACCCTTGCACATAATGTAGCCCGGATGGTGATTCCCTAAAATACAGCAAGGGATAAGAAAACCAGACTGACTGTCTTCAACCACGGGGAGCAGGGTCACTAGGGTCTATTCCAACAGCAAGAACCGTGACACAGGATGATGTGAGACGAGTGGTTGAAGAAGTTGTCAAAGCAGAAAGAGAGCGCGAAAATATTGGTCATTTTAGATATCGAACACCATATCCAAGGCAGGTGGAAGACATTCCCTTTCCAGCAAATTTCAAACATTTGAATTTTTAAAAGTTTAACAGGGAATGGTCTGAAAGTGCACCTATTACGTGCCCTGGTTTGTCAATTACGTTGTATGTTGAGTCAATCGGACGACAGCACCTAACAAGAAGATTAAGTCAAGCGTCTGCCTCATCTAGATGTGTGGAAGCTCACCAAAAGATAAATCATAGCCTCACATCCTATGTCCCAAAACATCAGGTGATTAAACCCTTAAAAAGAACTAGAACATCTTAGGGTTTATGTATAAGAAAACTTTTTATCCAAAAGAAAATTTTTTAAGTTTTTCTTACACTGTCAATTATATCGATTCCCCTTTCGATGTGATTGACCAGCTCTGTCGATGTCCTCGGCATATCAATCGATACAATCGAGTGAGGACAAAAAGCGTCCAGCAATCAAACAATCTTCTGGACGATTTATCGATATATCGACCTTCGAGTCGATATCATCGATATTCAAAAATTGATCATATCTGAAGTGGATTGATCATATCGACAGACTACTTCCGGTGCCCTATTTTTCTAAAGAAAACTATCAATTGCTTCGATATATCGATGACTGTCCGATTCAATATGAACTCAAATATCGATCATATCGAGAGTCAGTCAATCATATCGACTGTGGGGCGCATGTTCTCTCCAGCATGATTTTCAGGTTGCTTTTAATGTCGATCGGGGTGCCTGTCGATAAATCGATATTCATATATCGATCATATCGAGACCAAGTCGATTGGATCAAGTCAGGACATAATTCGTCCAGCAAGCTTACATGTAAAATCTATACGATTTATCGATCCCATTGAATGGTCGCCGATATGATCGATGTACAAATTCTGATGACATCGACTGGTTCCCCGATCATATCTGTGATCCTGAAATTCTTCAAGGCTTCTCTCTTGTTTTTCAACTGTCGATAGATCGAACCATCACTCGATGGAATCGGAGTTCGAAATCCGATAACATCGATGCGTGTCTCGATCCCATCGACCAGTCGGTAGAAGGTTTCCAAAAGTGAAATGACAATTGAGTTCTTATCATCGAGAGGTCGGCCGATACAATCGAGAGTATACGCTCGATCATATCGACGACTACTCGATGATATCGAACTCTATCATAAATATGACCGTTTATATCCGTTGGAACCTTTTGCCTATAAATAGAGAGAGTTATCTTCATTGCTGGGAGAGAAAGTAGAGAGTGCTTTTGAGAGTTTTAACCTTCCTATCATTTACCTTAAGCCCTTTCTCTCAGGAAGTCCATCCTCCAATCCAACCTCATCATTGATATCTCATAGATTGGATTGGAGAATGAACTTTCGCATTCAAGGATCCTTCAGCTACTACCTTAATGACATATCATTAAGCTGGGATGCCTTGAATGCATAGATGATGGGAACCTCTCTATCTTCCTTATTAAAAAATCTTCAGAGAGTGGTATTCCATCATAACCTTGACCCAACCTAAGCCTAGCATATATACATCTTTGTGTTGCGGATCAAGGGAGCTGAAGATTCTTCATCAACAAGAAGGAGATCTTCATCATTGCGCTGAAAGGGACTCATCAACTTATCTGTAAGTACTAAGAGTCCAGAGGACACTTGCAATCATTCCTTTTTAGAATTGGGTTTTAAGTGTTGCTCACCATTTGAAGTCCTCAAAGGAGGCCTCCGACGGGAGTGTACGTGCGGGGTGCGTTGTGTGGACCCTTGCTCTGTGGAGAGCATAAACATCTGGTTAGGAGTACACCAACAAAATTTCAGGGTTAAAGGTGAACCGAATAGAAACCTCAGGGTGCGTTGTGTGGACCCTTGTCCTATGTGGGCATAAACATCTGGTTAGGAGTACGCCAGTAAAACTCTAGGGTTTGAGGTGAACTGAGTAGAAACCTCTGTAAAGGTTGAAGGTGAACCTGATTTAAAACCTTAGGTTTGAGGTAAACCATGAAAAACCTCCTTAGTGAAATTCGGTCACTCAAGGGTTGAGTGTGGAAGCCGGGAGTGGAGTAGACAAGTCGTCGAACCACTATAAAATGACTGTGTTTGAGTTTGATATTATCTTTCATTTATGTGATTACCTTGCATGTCTTTATATATGATCACATCCTATGCACACACAGTCATATCCATCACAATCTCATCTATACATTGTTTATCTTTTAAATAGTTTGTGATTGGATCCTCTATTAGGCTTGGAAGCAAGTAGAGATAAGGTTGAGTAATCCTAATCAATACTCTGCGATAGGATTAATGTAATAAGGATTTTTAATAATTCATAAAAACTTTAAAAAAATCCCATTCACCCCCCTCTAGGATATACTGACCTATTCCTACTTCAACTAAAGCGGTCTTCACTGCAATTTCAAGGTCCTCAGAGGAACATTTAATGCACTTCATCACTTGCATGAAAAATGTTTCTACAATACTATAGTATTGCTTACGATTGTTTGGGTCGTCACTAACACACAACGCATTTTAATGGTATTCCATCTTAGCACCAGGGTCGATACATACTTGGGAGCAGATGCAGGAGGTTTCTATGTCGAACTTCTTCTCTTCAGAGGCGATGTCAGTATTACAGAGC
Source organism: Magnolia kwangsiensis (assembly GCA_037074715.1). Taxonomy (NCBI): domain Eukaryota; kingdom Viridiplantae; phylum Streptophyta; class Magnoliopsida; order Magnoliales; family Magnoliaceae; genus Magnolia; species Magnolia kwangsiensis. The sequence goes on from CM073584.1 coordinate 73,921,210, forward strand.
TAGCTTCTATACGACAGAGAGAAGGGGAAATGGTAGAAAAATTTATAGACAAATGGAAAACATTGGGAACCTCATGCAGGAAGTTGTTGGAAGAGAAAGAGTAGTTCAAAATATGTCTAAATTCTATGGGGACAGGAATCACATTTGGACTTACCAGCGTTGATATCAGAACTTTTTGTGACTTGGCTACTAAAGTTCACACTTTGGAATTAATGACCCGTAAGATGCCAGGGTTTCACCATGAAACGGCCAGGAGGGTATCTAGCAGTACAGCCATAAATGCTATTGATCGTAACAAAAGAGGCAAAGATATAAGGGATTTGAGAGAAAAGAAGCTAGACTAAAGGGAAGAATGAAGTCAGTCAAGGACTAGATATAGTGGAAAAAGACCTAGGATGCTCGATTCTCATGAGGGTTTCATGTTTGATAAGGAAGACGTTATCCCTATGATGAACCAATTGTTGAAGGCCGGTATGATAGAATTACTGGAGCCCAAACGCCCTGAGGATGTGACGAGAACTAAAGAAAAGGATTTTTGTCGCTATCATTGCTTGGTGGGACACCCAACAGAAAATTGCTATATACTGAAATGTATAATATAGTGGATGATCGATAGGGGTGACATAGTGCTTGATAAGGAAAAAGAAAGAAGTACCGCTACCACGGTGAATGTGCTTACAATCCGAGGAAAATATCGAAATATGAATGAGAAGGAAGATCGTAGGATGCCAAAGAAGGTAGCAATGATTATGTTATGATCAGGTAAAAAGGTAACAAGTCCTGCGAAACAAAAACCAGGAACAATTAAGAAAGAAGTTATTGAAAGACAGAGTAATGATGGTAAGATAGAAAAGAAGAGCAAAGTGGCGAAAGTGACTTATGATGTAGTAAGTCATTTGAAGGGTATATCGGCTCGATTAAGTGTTTATGATGCACTTAAGTTACAAAAGAATTTCCACAGAGTTTGGTTCAAGCATTGTCTGATCACAACATTAGAGAAACTTTATTGGCAGAACTAAAGCATGAAGAACTCGATGAATAAGAAGATTGTCTCCCAGTCGTTTCCTTCACTGATGACGATTTTCTCTACGAGGGAGAACATAATAGACCACTGATGATAGAAGGTCATGTCCGCGGAAAGAAAGTTAAGAGGATTATGATAGACAATGGGTCAGCGGTGAACCTCTTGCCGCTCTCAGTGTTGAGTAAATTGAACTACCGTCGTTCAAACCTATGCCCTAGCGGAATGATGATACAGGGCTTTAATCAAGATGGGCAACGCACACTTGGTAAGATTACAGTAACGTTGGAAATAGAGGAGTTGATTACAGATGTCGTGTGTCATGTTATAAATGCAATTACAACATACAACCTTCTCCTAGGAAGGCTATGGATACATCAGTATAACATTGTACCCTCCACGCTGCATTAGTGCTTCAAATACTGTAAAGACGAAATACAGTATAAAGTAATGGCTGATGCAAAGCCGTATATGGAGGCAGAGTCCTTCTTTGCATACACCAGTTACTATAAAGGGTTTACTGTAGAAGAGAACCAGAATGATGAAAACAAGACCCCAGAGGACATTCAAGTGAGTGAGAGTAAAGAAAGAATAGAAAGGGTGAAATTATTTGAAACAGGAAAAATGAAGAAGAAATTTTACTTTGTGCCGAAGCATCTAAGACAACCAGGGCAACCACCGTTAACTTTGTTGTCATCCAAACAGTTAAAGAATTTACGGTCCAATTATACAATGCCACTGGCATATGTTAAAAGGAATAAACCATTTTCAATTGCTCCAAGGAGATTTCAAGTTGAGGCAAGCACAAAACACCTTGAACTAATAGAATTCTATGTTTCAGAAGAAGTAAAGATAAGAGAAGAAGCCGAGAATAATGTGTACCATGTTAGGCTGACATTGTAAGATCTTAAAAAATATAGTCCGGTAAGTAAGAAGATTATGAAAAACATGGGTTTTGATTATGAAGAACCCATTGGCTTGAACCATGGGAAGGGAATTTAAATCCCTATTGGAATCAATCAGGATAAGCAAAAAAAATTTCAAGGGCTAGGGGAAAATTCATCAGTAAATATGATTATAGCTAGGAAGTTTTTTACGGCAACTCACTATTCCAATATCTCTAAGGAGAAAGAGTTGATTGGACAGATGTGAAGGCGATGTCATTAGGACTTGGTTCCCTTGACGGAAGAAGTACTGAATCTATCAAGAGGGTCAAAGGTGCCGAGGGCGCCGCATAAATACCGCAGTGTATAAGCATTGATCCTGATTGAAGCACAAGTGACATCAACGCATCAATTCATAATGAATGATAAAATGTGAAAGTAAGGCTGAAAGAGTGGATTATTGCCATTATAAGAAGGTAAATCCAAGATTAAATGAGAAAAGTTGTACCTGATGAAAGAAGTATACTTTAATGGAGCAAACCGAAGTGTATGTTAGTCAATGCTTGCTTTGTTAAAGGATGTTGTTCCTAAAAATTTTAATGATTTTGATCCAAAATATCATCAGGATAATGATTCTGTATCAAAAGGGGGAAAGATGAAGGAATAAAGAAGAAGTTCGCAAGCATATCAGGACCATATGATAGCATATATTGTAAACGTCATCAAATGAGCCCCACAAGATTCTGCCAAAAATTGATATTATCATCAAGTTGGTATATTATAAACAACACGGATGGACGAATGGGTGCAATTGAAGATATTAGCAGAAGTGGTGATGTGTCAATTTCAGTCAAAAATGTCTATCATTCTCACAACAACTGATCATACTTGTCATTGTCCTTTAAGACATTTTAAGGCAGCCTAATTAAGCCAATGGCTAATCGTGCATAAGACCTATCAAGATCACCTTTCGGGCAACGATGAGAAGCCAGTGGCCTTAAAAAGCCCATGAAGGCCATCGTATGCATACCCATGCGGGCAGCTGATGGAGCCAATGACCAAAAGCCTAAAAAGGGCAAAACATCCTCAATGGCCAGTCACGTGTAACCCCCATGTCGTCTGTATAGCTTTCCAGCAGCATCACAGGGAATGGAGGAAAATGCCCTCCCGTGAATGGGCTCGACCTTACAGATGAAGAAAATGAGGGCCGCAGTGTGAGCTTTAAATAGGTCAACCGTGCATAAGACCCCCCAGATTTATGGTTTGATTTCAGTACTAACTCATGAGGAAGGGCTTAAACCTACTCATTGATGGACTGGCGACCCTAGATTTGGTACCCTAAAGGTTGCCTTATGCGCCTCGTGAACTCTAGAGAGTTACTGTGGCCAACCCTGTGTGTAATTCCAACCGAGTTCATGGCCCCATTAGCTTCACTGGGCCCCTCTAATGGATTGCGGTTTGTGAACTCCCTAGGCTGTGAGAAGTCTAGTGAACTCCTTAAAGTTATAGAGGCCATCATGTGAGGCCTGACTCCACTACTCATGAGCTTAAACTGTGTGTAACTAACTAAATTAAAACTTAGTACTGCCAATGGAAAATATAAATAAATGAAATCGCGTAGGAAATCCCATACTAACAAGCATAAAATACTAGTGCTTATATTGATTCATTAGTTAGTAGATACAATAAGATTACTACATAAACAACATAATGTATGATGTAGAAATGCATGAAAAAGATTACTAAAAACCATTACAGAAAATCAAAAGAGATTAATTGTTTCAAAAAAAATAATATATATATATATATATATATATATATATATATATATATACACACACACACACACACACACACACACACACACACACACAAAAGGAATTACTTAAAGTTCTTCTATAATTCTGACTATTCTCATATACTTTTGTAAGTCTTCTTTTAATTGCATCTGAGTTGCAACGTGCTTTGATTTTTTCCCGAGTATGATTTTTTTCTTGGTCAGGAAGACCAACCAGTTTACTTTCCAAAGATGTAATCATTTCTTTACTCTTGAGCAACTCGGACTTCTCAGTGTTGACAGACTGAATATTGATTTGAATCTTTTCCTCAATCTCCTTTATAGCTCGTTCCTTCTCGTGATTTTTTAATTCTAGTTGCGAGATCTCTTCCTTCAAAGCAGTGATGCGATCTTGAATAATCACTTTGTCATTAGCATAGATCTTCAGTTGATCTTGGGAAGCTAGTCGTTCCCGGTCCAATTCAGAGATAGTGGAAGAAATGAGGGAAGCCTTTTCATTAGACAAAGTTAATTACTTCTCATCCTCCAGAATCTCGGGGAGCAATTGTAATGTTCTCTGCTAATACCAAAGAGACTATTGAATCACGAAATTTGAGAAGGGAATAGTGTAGAGCAAAAATGTTAATTTTCGCCATCCTCACAGAACTTTCCAGAATTTCAATGGAAATGTCTGGTTCTGACCATTGTTCAGGGTTTTTAAAGATGTAAACTATCATTGACAAAGAATTCCTCATTAAGAGCATTTTGTGGACAAGTATCTTTGCAAGAGATGATAGTTCGGAAGCAATGGCCACAAATTCAGAACTTTCTGCTCCACTATGAGGAGTCCCTGTGTTATGAAGAAGAAAGACAGTTAAGATAAGCAGTACAAGTTAGAAGATGTACGGTTCTTAAAATTAGAATATATATATATATATATATATATATATATATATATATATATATATGTATGTATGTATGTATGTATATATATATATACACTTGCTGCAAAAATGTGACCAGTAAGAGGAAGTATTTCTTGGACTAAAGAAGGGCCGTCTCTTAACATGTCAGTAAAAGAAGGTGCCCTGGCCTCTGTGCTTGAATCCCTGGTAGTAGGAGTGGGTAAATTAGCAGCTTCTGCAGGAAAGATGATTTCACGGGCTACCCTTTTCGGTACTGTCAACAGAATTGAAGGGGCCCTTGGCGAAGTCATTGGTGTAGTCGGAGGAGGATTTAAGGAAGGATTATTGTCCGTTTCAATATTGGAAACATGAGCGCCTGAAATGAAGATATGGCAATGATGATGAGATAATTATCGCTAAATATACATATAAATATATAAAAGAACTTAAAATATGTATAAATTCCTTACCAGGAGAGTATCCATATTCCCCATAATTCCTTACCCGCTGGTTAGATTTTTGGGCTCGGGACAGTCCAAATGAGTCCAATATTGGACATTTTTAGACACACAAAACATCACAGCAGGTCCTAATAATATTTTTTCTTTTTAATTATTAAAATAATGTTCCAGATGGTGTGACCCACCTGAGTTTTGGATCAGCTTCGTTCTTTGGTTCTATATCTAAAATGAGCTGGAAAATAGGGTGGACGGCATGGATTTGATTCTTTCATCAAGGTGGGATCTGCATGAGCAGCCCACCCTAAAGGTTCAATTATAATATATTTTATTTTATATATTTGTTGGCTGTTAGCACACACCCATGTCATTACACGCACACCATGTTAGCGACTCCATGTCCAGCGTCCTGGACGCTGGACGGCAGGGATTAAACAGTGGGTCCCACACGGGCGTGGCCCGCATTTCATCAAGGTGGGTCCCACATGAATGTTGCCCACCTGATCAAAATCAATCTGATACTTATTTGTTTCCACCGTCATAAGGTAGGGTCCACAAGACTTGGACGATTTGGATAAAACATACATCAAGGTGGGGTCCATCTAAGTGGGCCACACATCACACAAAAGTGAAAAGAGAGAGAGAAAAGCACCCACCTTATGATCTTCGTCTTCCTTCTCGCACCAACGCGTTTAAGAGCTTCAAGGGGTGCGATTTAATGGTTGAGATCGATTTTGGAGGGTAGGATTGGGTGATAGGGAGTGGGCCACACTTAGTTTCTCCCATGAAAGCCATGGACGTCCAAGCTCTCATGGTGCTTAGGAGAAATGAGAGGGAATGAGAGAGAGAGAGAAAGAGAGAGAGAGAGAGAGAGAGAGAGAGAGAGAGGTGATGGGAGAGGGGTGATGGGAGAGAGGTATGGGTGTGATGGGTGAAAAGTGAGTGGTGGGAGGTACTTTGTGTAAGGAAGTGTTGACTTTAAGGGTTGCTTGGGGATGGGGTGATGTGTACTTAGGGATGGGTGTACTTTTGACAAATGATGTGATTGATGTGATGAATTTTCTTGAGATTTGCAACGCGCGGTGTTTTCCTAGAACTGAATGCGGGCCCACATCTCCTGGCCTAGGTATCGCCTCGGTGCGCGAGACGCGGCATCGGAACCGCGGCGACGGTGCGGTCGTCAAGGTACAAGTCTCGAGTTGAGCTGACTCTGAAATACGGGATATGACTCGGGATCGCGTACAAATGTCAGAAAAGGTCCAAGGTTGCTGAAATTTGATCGGGAGGACCGCGGAGGCATATGGAACAGTACGGGCTAAGATACGGGTCCTACAGAACCTGTAGAAAAAGGTACCAAATTGATATGAACGAATGTATAATAGAAAAGGGAAAGTTAATTTCTGGACCTGAAAATACCTGAGCATTCTAGAGAAGTGTGTCAACCACTCAGAGGAGAAAGCTTATGAAAATTTGAAAATTTTCTCATCTCTCTAAAAATTTCAATAGTAGTTTCAGAAATGGAGGGTTTGTGATTAGGAGAAGATACATATGCCAGTTCTCTATTCGACGGAATAAATTTATCATAAAATTTGCCTGTTAATGGAAGGCTTGCTATCCGATGCAAATCCCAAATGTAATGCTCATCTCCCCGTATGGTAGGTGGAAAGAATTGGTGACAGGTGACCAGTATTCAAGAAAACCCTTGATCATTGTGGGCTTCTTGTAGAAGTATTTGGATGTAACTTCTATAGCATCATATAGGCCAACCTTGGCAAGTGTACTTACATGCTTCTTCAGGATGGCTTCTGTCTAATTAAAATAGTAGCATCGGGAAGTCAACAGACCTCTTGTTCAGAAATCTTCTGGTCCCCAGAGTTGATCGCGATCTTTAAAGCGTTGTCTGATGGTCTCATAAAAATATGTAGGAAAAAGGTTATGAGGACTATTAAAAAGGGTCAAAAAGATTATGGGGTGGACTTCCTCATTGATTTATCGTGGCTTGCGTGCTTGTAGTCTCCCCTCGAGGATGCGTGGCTCTCTCATTGCCCACGAAGCAGTGTACATTAGCTTCTCTCCATCTATATAATCCTTTGGCTCGCAGTTAAGGATGGACTAATGACAATGCACATTATGGGGATCACCATCATAATACCCTCAATGACTCGAACCGATTCCCATGAGTTTTGAAGATTCTTTTTATTATGCTCCTTGATCTTTTCTTCAAATTGCTTCGCCTTGTTTGGACGAGACTTTTTTGAGCGAGAGGCAAGAGGTGTATCTTCTCGAGAAGTGGGCCTTTCGCTATTTGTACGGATATGGGTAGTCGTCTTCAACCATTCATCCTAGTCATACTTGCGACCATGCTTCGAAGGCCGCTCTAAGTTTCCCATCACTATATCTCGATGAATGGGAGATGGTAGTGATTCAATTCTATTAGTAAAATCAAAAGTTGGAAGCACCGGTTCTTTGAAATATGCGGGGTTCCAGGCCGTGGTCTTAGTGTGTTTAGTAGGTGGTTGATCCGAAGAAGGAGAGGGACGGAAGGAAGATGAATCTAGTAGGTCTTGATGAGAAGGTTGGTCAGTAGGAGGGTCTACAGGGTGATAAGTTCGTATTAAGTTTGCTTAATACGAGCCATAATGGACATGGAGTTAGGGGTTTGAAGGTAATAGAATGAGAAGTTTATGCAAAGGGTGAAATTTGTCTATGTTCGAGAGAAAAGACGAAAACCAGGAAAATGACTAAGTCCTAGGTTACATGGGTCTGTGCAACCAAAGTCTCTTACACAGAATGGTGCAACTGCAGAAGGATTTGCACAAACAAGGAAGACATTGTGCGAGTCTGGGCAAACGATATTCGTTGCGTGAAGTAAGGTGACGAAGGTTCATGGCGGACGAAAGCAGCGTGGAAATGAAAGGAAGTCCAGGGTATTTATATATATAGAGCTCAAGTGAAATGCATGGGTTTTGGTTGCGTGGACCACGTAAACCCTGTAGAAAGGATTATTTTGATCATTTTCTTTGATTTTATGAGGAAACAAAGAAAGGATTAAGGTGACATCTATTGAGGCATAAAAAATAATAAAGGATTGAAGTAAAGGAAGATTGAAATTGAGAAAGAAAATTGAAGGAAATGAAGAGTAAGAAAACTTGAGGATGGTTTGCGTGAGTCCGCGCAAAGGATATCGGTTCCGTGGAGCTGCATAACCATATAAGTGTTGCACAGGACCGCACAACTAAATAGGTGTTGCGCAGGTCTGTGCAACGAGTTCCAGGAATGATTCTTCATAAGAGGTCTTAAACACTAAAAGGAGAATTTCATGGCACCAAAATTGAGGTACCACACGTGTGAAGGCCTATAAATACCCCCTCATCTCCTTCATTTAGACTGATTGAAGATTTTTGAGAGGAAGCAGAGCAAGAAGGGAGATTGAAGGTGAGAGAGAGGAACGGTGGTTTGCGCAGGTCCGTGCAACCAACATTGGTTGCGCAGGACCACGCAACCAGACTTCCTCACAGTCTGTAATAGTAAAGGGCCGTTATGCTGCTAAAATGTTTGAAGCCTTCAAGTACCTTCCGTTCAAGATCAAAGAAGAATAATCAGCAGAAGAGCATATTCCTCCTAATTCTTGGGAGATGACTGAAATCACAGACGTTATGCTGCCAAATTTCACATCCGATTATGACATTTGAACTTATAATAATTTCTTTATTTTTAATAATCCATCTTAGAATTAAGGGACATTAGAAGGATGTAAATGAACTCAACATTAATAAAGTGCGATGATTGTTTCAAATACACTTTCTTTATTATGTTTGAATAAGATAATCTCCCCAAATTAGATGCATTTACTTCTTGTTCGAAACACACGACTGGTCGTGTGGGACCCATTTTAGTTGTTAGACTTTGAGTCAAGCCTACTGAACAGGTTGAGCACTGTTCACTTGACCGGTCGAGTGGTCACTAGGACTGGTCGAGGTAATAACAAAAAATTTTGAAAATAAGTAACAAACTTAGGACTGGTCGAGGAATTTCTTAGACTGGTCGAGCCAGTATTAAGACTAGTCGAACATAGTCTAAGACTAATCAAAAAATAGACTATGCACTTATAAAGTGACCTAATTAAATTATGTATTCAAAATGACCTATCCTATGATCAATCTAGGATCATTCATACCTTATAAGTGATATATGAACATTGAATCTTCTTTTACTTCAGTTGATAGTTGTTCTTTGAAGTTCACGAAGCTTGATATCTTGACATATGATGAAGCTTGAACTTGAGATTTTTAAAACTTGAAATTGAAGTACTTGACTTGTATTTCATCTTGAGCTTTAAAGTTCAAAGTAAACACTATTGTCTTAACTTAGATGAAGTTTTGAAACCTTGAACAATTGAAGCTTGAAAGAGTGAACTATCACATGGTGTTATACTTGAACATATATATCTCTTGATCTTGCATTTGAAGTTCTTGAGGTAAAGACCTTTGTTCTTGTACATGAGATGCATAGTCTTGATTATGTAGATGAGCTACACAAGATACAGATTCCAAGAGGTTTTGACACTACAAAATTTGACAATTATAAGAGCTAGAAAACATAACACTTACAAGACCGAGGTTGAATCCACAGGGACTGAACTTGTGTGTCTTCTAAAAGCAACTAGAACTAGAACTAGAAGAAGACGTAAACCTAAATATAGAATTATAGATAGTAATTGTGAGAGATATAATGAAAAAGTTATTAGATTCAAAGGTGGGAAATTAGGGTCTCTAAGGATCCACTTGTAAGTTCTCAGGATGCTACCTTACTTGATTCAAGGATAAAGAGATTTGTCAGATCTTTGAACTTCTCATGGATCTAATCATTAATGGATGAGAGTTGTGAAATTTTGGAATTGATTCCATCACCTAACCATGCCCAGGAGACAAGAGAAATAACAAGATTTACTAATTCCAGAGCCAATCATAAGAGAATTGTGAAAGTTAGGAAGGATTTTGTCACCCTACCATGCCCAAGGGACAATGGTGAACAATGGGACTTACTAATTTCATAATCTTAATTTAGAAAAAGAACATATCTCAAGTTATCACAAATTTATTGTAATTTGTTACAACAAACCATTAAGAACTAAAAATATTCCTTCAAAAACAAACTAGAATCCTAGAGAGTTCAACAAAACATGAATCAAAACAAAGCTAACATCCTAATCACGTTACAAGCTTCACCTCTTAGCCCTAGCTAAGAGGTTTAGCCAACCATAGACATGATTGAATTAAAGACTCTTAAACAAAATAAAAACACCAACTAACGAGCAAGAAGAATAACTCTCGAATGGCAGCTCCATCCTTTTGCTCTACTCCTCAAACCCGAGAAGATGCCTATGAATGCCCTAGAGACTCTTACTTATAGTTTTGTAACTCTAAGTTTCACACCAAGTTGAAAATTTTCAAAAATCGCCTCAAATTTATGTAGTCTGAGTAAAATCTGCGTAACCCTCAACTAGTCGTAGACCATCCTCGACTAGTCAAGGACCACCTTCGACTGGTCGTGGACCACCCTCTACTGGTGAAAGATTGCGCGAATTTAGAATTTGATGATGCTGGATTTCTAGTCGAAGTTTCCTCAACTAGTCGAGCAGGAGCCTTGACTAGTCGAGCAGGAGCCAAGATTAGTCGAGGATCACAGAAATTTACTTCAAAACTTCAATTCTCTTCATTCTTGACTTGGTTTTCTTGGATCTTTGGCGCGTGAATTATTCATTCTTGGTCTTCTAAGATCCAATCCTTAGCTTGGTGATTCTTGAGTGTTAAATCCATGCTTTTAGCTTCCTTTTCAATCCAAGCTCTTAAATTCACCTTGCAATGCAAATATGATTAAAATAGAACATTAAGTATTATCATGTTCATAAAACCAAGTAATAAACATGAATCCATATACGTTATGCACGTTTGTCTTGCCAAGTGAATCTAAGAGGCTGGATTGAAAAGAATCTTAAAAGCATAAGAATTAATACTTAAAGTTCACCAAGGCAAGGATGGATGTTTAGAGACAAAGATTAAAGATTTCAAGGGCCCAAGTCTAAGAAAACTAAGTGAGAAATGAAGAAATGAGACTAGTATAGCTTCAAAGTCCAAATAACATAGAACAGAGCTTTCAGTTCGACCTATGGCTCGACTCAGTCCAACCGAAAGAACCTAAAATAGTCCAACGACTTGAAGAGTTAAATTCGGTTTAACTGAAGATTAATTCTGTCTAACCGAAGCTTAACTTCGATGCAATCAAAATCATGCAAAACAATCTAGCAACTTCAAGAGCTACTTTGGTTCGACTAAAGTTCAAGTTCGGTCCAAGCGAAATCGACTCGATGAGAATGAAGACGATCAACTTGCTTAAATAAAGGCAGTTTCAAGGTCGGTTCCCTTGAAGCTTATAAATAGGGACGCCATTAGGGTTTTGAGATGAGGTTTTTTTTTGGAGGAGAGGAGACAAATCAACACATTGTGGAGCTTCGAGGAGGACTTCTTCCTCATCAAATCCATCGGTTAGAGTAGATTTTCATGTTTTATTTAAGATTTTTGTGTCGAATCTTGTATTTGGTTGGCTAAATCTCTTAGTTAGAGCAAAGAGATGAAGCTTGTAGTTGTTTTAATGTTTATTTTACTTTGATTAAAATTATGAATGATTATATGTTGAATTATTCATGAATTTTGGTTTGAAAGAAGAAGTATTTTCAGTTTTATTTTGATACATCATCAACTCTGGGCATGATAAAGGCTTAAGAACTCTCTGAATGCTTTCTTCTCTTTTATATGATTGTATGATTCATATGATTCTCTGATTTAGCATTAGCTATGGGCATGGTGGATGCTTTGAATCCATTACAAATCAACACAGTAAGACATTTATGTGAAAACCAAATTGATGAATGTTCAGATCTTTGTTTGAATGATGATTATAGTTTAATCGTTCCATTGTCCAGTTGGATAGATTAGGACTTCGATTCCAACAGAGTTATCATCAATTGAATCAAGTTAATCTACATTGAAATTAATTGCAAGTAGATCCTTAGCACTCTAACACCTTCAATCCATTACTTAATCCACAAACAACTTTCAGAATCAATTAAATCTCTAGTTCTAAACCTTAAATAATTCAGAAGATTACACATATTCAGTCCCTGTGGGTTCAACCTCAGTCTTACCAAGATTATTACTACATCACAACCTTATACTTGGGGTACAAGTGAACAATTTTTGGCGTTGTTGCCAGGGATTGCATTGCACTATATTTTCTAAATTATTCCAATTTTTGAATTAAAATAGGATTTAGATTTGAATTTTCCAGAATCCTTAGTTTGGTTTTTGATTTCTTAAATTGACATTTTTTTCCTTGATAGTTTTAATCTTACTTTTCTATTTTGTAGCATCTAACTTAGCAAAGCTCTCTTCCGTAATATCCTTCTAACTTTTTTCTTTTAGAATTTTATTTTATTTTTTTTAAATTTTTCTATTAGAACTAGTAGTGTGTTTAGTCAAAGTTCCCTTGTTTGTCAACATATGTGAGTATTGAGTCTGTTAGCTAAATGAACCCTAAGATGAAGGCATTAAGTTCAAGACTCTTCAAAGATGAAGGCATACAATCATCCTTAATAGGTAAATGAAAGCCTCATCAACGCATAACAAACCCTGATAGTATATGCCCCTATAAAAACCCAACTTACCCTTAAAATTGCTTCAAAATATCTTTTGGTAAGTTCGAGTTAGTTGCACCTTAAGTATTGTTGGAAGAAAGAATTAAAACAAGAACATCATATGTTCCTATCAATTGCATCGAGCTGCAATCGAGGACATATTCAATTCGATCGAACATTGTTTGATTACATTGAATACACATCCATGCTTTCTAACAATAAAATGAAAAAATGTTGGAATTATCGATTGCATCAAATGTTGTTCGATGACATCGAAACCTATGTTTCGATAACATCGAACGCATTTCGATTGCATTGACCTTGGGCTTACTTCTTCCAAAAATGTAAGAATACTTTAAGTGCTCCTCGATGTAATCGAACCCTTCTTGATGGCATCAATAGTAAGTTATCGATGGCATCAAAGGTTAATCGATTGCATCAAAACTAACTCCAGTTTGTCTAATAAGTTTTCAAGAAAATTTATTTTTCTTCGAGCTCATTAAAGAATGTTCGATGTCATTGAAATTCAAATCTCGATAGATCGAAGGTCTATTCGATGACATCGAACAGGGGATAAAAATATCCAGTAACCTTTGTGTATTTTTTTAAAAAGGAATCCTGATGGCATCAAAGTGCATGTCGATGACATCGAAAGATGCTCAATAAGATAGGACAGAATCTGTTTTACACCCAATTGAATATTTGGTGTAAGAAGTCAATGCAATTGAAGATGGTTCGATGACATTGAAATTCAAATTTCGATGGAATCGAATACCCTACGATAACATCGACAATATCAGATTTCTACCCGTTTTTTAATTGTTGGGATTTCAACTTTATATATATACACTAGGCTTGCTTCTTGTAAAATGAGTTAGAATTTAAGAGAATTTGAAAGAGTTGCTTCAAGAATTAACACCCTCTTCCTCATTCCTTCTTTCCCATTAGATTTCATCAAAATTTATTCATATCTTCATTACTTGGATTGAATTATGAACTTCAATGAGTTTCTAAATGTACTCATAGAAAAATTATTGTATTGGAACTCTTGAATGCATAGTTCATGTGAATCTTCACTATGTGTTCAAATCATATCATTTAAATAGAGAAGAACAACATAACTCTAAACATTACAACCATGGAGCATTAATCGAAGCATCAGAAGCAGTTACAATTCAAGGGAGTTGAAGACTCTTTGTCAACATTGAAGATATTCAGATTGTACAAGAAACAGGCTCACTCACTATAAGTATTAAGAGTCCATTAAGTATGAAAATCTTTCCTTGTGTAGGATTGAGATTCAAAGTTTAAGTCACAAACTCGCCAATACCTAGTTGTAGGCCTCCGACGAAACAATACATTATCTTTGTGTAGGACATGTTGTCCTTGTGAAGGACACGTTGCCTTGTGTAGGCGTAAGCTGCCCTGTATAGGCTCCTAGTTTGTGTCCTTGTGTAGGCACCTAAGGCAACCTTGTATAGGTCCATTAGTTAACCTTGTGTAAGTTGTGAAGGTTTATGGTCAACCTGATTTAAAACCATTAGATAGTAAAATCTAGTACACTCTAGGAGAGAGTGCATCTACCAGGAGTGGAGTAGGCAAGTAGTTGAACCACTATATATGATTGTGTTTGGAATTTCTTTTTATACATTGATTTAATTATGCTTATGTTTATCAAATTATTATTATGATGCATGATTTAGTAAATATATAAGTATTGATAGGAATCACCACCCACAGACTATCACATACACTATCTTTATAAGCTTGTTCTTTACATGTAAATTTTGTGGAAGCTTATGTGTTTTAGACTCTTTATTGGCTTAAAAGACATATAGTTACTTTTCCTCACTCATCCTGATTAAAGCTAGGCATTGATTGTTCTGATAAGAAAAGAATTTTTAAAAAGTCTTATTCACACCCCTCTAAGACATTTGGACATACTTTCATAATCCAGTAATAGTGGTTCTACTGTAATTTCAATTGGTATCAGAGAGGGTTCCTCTTGAAGGGTTTAACAACCTAGAGGGAGATCCTAAACTGAAGTAGGAATTATGGCTAATGGAGAGGGCATACCGGTCTCTCGACCTCATATTTTTAATGGTTCAAATTATGCATATTGAAAAGCTAGAATGAATTATTTTCTATAATCCTTAGACCATGAGGTTTGGGAAATTGTTAAGAATGGATATGTACCACCAACCGAACAAGTAGTATTGGAAAATGACACAACCATCACCAAACCCAAACCAAAAGAAAAATGAACAGCTTTTGATAAAGAAAACAAAACAAATGAAGCAAAAGCTATGAAAGTCATTTACTGTGCAGTTTCAAAAGAGGTATTCAATCAGATTAGTATGAGTAAAACCTCAAAAGAAACATGAGATTTGTTGGAAACAACTGATGAAGGAACCGGCACAATAAAGAGATCAAGGTTGCAGTTCATGACTACTCAATTTGAACACTTGAAAATGGAGGAAGATGAGACCTTTATGGAGTTCTTTACAAAATTAAATATCATATGCAACTCCATGGGAGGAGTTAGAGAGACAATTTTGATTCCAAAAATATATAGGTAAATCTTAAGATCACTTCCGAAACGTTTTAACTCCAAAGTCACCACCATTGAAGAATGTAGGAATATTGATGAGATGAAAGTAGAAGTACTGGTAGGTTTCATACAAACTTTTGAAATATATCTTAAAACACCAATAAAATCCAAAAACAATGTTCTCAAGCCTCTAAAACAATAAATACAATAGAAGAAAAAGAAAATGAGAATGAAGATGGAGACGAAGAGGTTGCCCTCTTAGCTAAAAGATTCAAAATATTCTTTAACAAGAAGCATGGAAAACCATACAATAACAAAGGGATTCATTGGACCGTAAGCGCCTAATAGGAAAATCTTCAACAAATCCAAAGAACTCCAATGTTACAATTGTAGAAAGTATGGTCACATCTATACAGAATGTCCCATAAAGAAATCGAAGGGAAAAGCTATGGCAGCCACTTAGGATGACACTGATGACTCCAACTTGGAAACAAGTAAGTCAGAAAGTGATGGAAACCAAAAGTCATTGAAAATACTCATGACCTCCACCACTACAGTCATTTCCAAGGATCTAAAAAAGGAAGATGAGCTTGATCTTAAGAGAATCAAATATAGAAGAGGAACTACTATTAGAAGTATTACTTTTGAAAATCTAATTAAGAAAATAGAGCGTCTAGAATCAAAAGTTGAGAAACTGAAAAGGGAAAACAAAAGTCTGAAACTAAAAGTAGAAAATTCTAATCATACAGCAGAACAAACTCATAAATTCACTCAAAGCAATGACAGGTTAGAAAAACTTCTAGGCATGGGTAGAAACTCCAAAAACATGAAAGGCCCAATATATGAAACAGATAAATCTAACTCTTCCTCTACTTCATCTGTGATGATAAATTCAACTATCTCAATCAAGAAAATTTTGGTTGAATCATCTTGCCATCATTGTGAAAAAATAGGACACTACAAAGGTGAATATCCTACACATAGACATCCCCATCTCACTTCCAAGTCAAACAACAAATACAAATCCAAATAATTCGAAAGTTACTCTAAGAAAGAATCTTCTTGCTCAAAGAAAGTGATTACCAAACGGGTAGCCCAAAACAAATACAATTGCCCAGAGAATAATGTAAAAATGAACTCAGGCTCTTGTAATGATTGCTCCAACTAAACCAACCAGTGACCATGACCCATCCTTTTGATATATTTTATAATGGGTCAGGTACTTCATAAGAGAGCTATAGCAAGAAGAAGTGAGTAAAAGAAAAGTTTTGAGTAAGGAATAACCAAAGATATTTAGTCAAGAAATTTAAAAAACACAATCTTTCAAGTTGATTAATAATCTTTTCATTTATGAGGAATTTGATGAGAATCATGCATTACAGGAAATTTTAATAATCATTCCACTACTCCATAAAATTAGGGGTATCATACATGTTTTGAGATCATCACTGAAAATCATACAAAATGTTTTGAGGCCTTAATAAGACCAGCTAAGTTTAATCTTCATGTAACAATCAATACTTAATAAGAAAATGGAAGATCAACGATCACTAAATGAAGATTATGCAATCTAATTTGATCTATGGTCCATTTTCTCAAATGATAATATTTGAGAATCTATAGCCTCATCATTCTTTTTGAAGATATGTACATTTTATCCTTCTTTTTGTATTCTCTTAGATGTAAAAATAAAATAAAAATGCATTGGTGTCTCTGTGTGTGTCTCTCTCTGTGTGTGTGTGTGTCTGTGTCTGTGTGTATGTACATCATTGAGATAGGTTGGCACAAACTAAAATGGTAAAAAGCTATTTTTGGACTATTTCGATGAAATCGAGGGACATTTGATGTCATCGAACCACTCTCGATGGAATTGAATACTACTCGATTGCATCGAAGAATTCTGAAATCTCTCTGACCTATATGGACTCTTTCGAGTACATCGAACATGGTTCGATGGCATCGAAGTATCTTCGTCGATGCACTTTTCGATTACGTTAAATATGGTTCGATGGCATCGAAGTATCTTCTTTGATGAAATCGAGCATAATTCGATGGATTCAAAGAATCAAGGTTTATAAATACGACACGGGCAAGAATTTTTTTACTCTTTCATCTTCTTCTTCCCGCGTCGTCTCAGCTTCTCAAAGCTGGTGAATCTCCAAACGACACATTCTCATGTCTATTTGAGCATGAATCTTAGTAAGTTATTCCTCATAATCTAAATCTAGGGATCATCTCTACAAATAGGGAAATCTTGTTCATTTGGTTGTCATTTGGTTTGCTTTGCTTTCTTCAATCACTACCCTTTCTCTAGATATCATGTTTATTATTGAGTTTTCTCCAAAATGGGGAAGAAGAAAAGTAAGAAAATTCTTCACAACCCCAAGTGAAGGGTCACGATGTGGTAATAATCATGGTGAGACCAAGGTCAAATCCACAGGGACTAAACTTGTACGTATTCTGAAAATAACTCGAACTAGAACTAAAATAAGATCTAAACCTAAATTTGGAATAAAAGAGAGTAATTGTGATTGGTATTGATTACAACTATCAATTGAAAGGTGGGAACTAGGGTGATAAGGATCCACTTGTAGCTATTAGGATTCTACCTCACTTTGATTAAAGAGACACAATTAGAATTGGAATCTTATCTTATCCAATTGGAAGATGAAGCAAGTATACCAAATCCTAACTTCTCATTGATCTAGCCATACATGAGGGAGTATTGGGATGATTAAAAGGGATTCCATCACCCTACCATTCTCAGGAGATGATGATGAACAATAGGATTTACCAATCTCACAATCTCAAAACAGGAAAAGAAGATATCCAAAGCCATCACAACATCTATTATAATTTGAATCACAATAAATCATAGAAAACTAAGAATATTCCTTAAATTCATACTAGAAATCAATGAGGTTCAAGAAAAATAAGAATCAAAGTAAGAAAATCAGCTCAACATGCTACAAGCTTCACCTCTTAGCCCTAGTTAAGAGGTTTAACCAACCATCGACATGAATTGATCTAAAACTATCACGCCCCAAACTTGGAAATTGGGCTCACAAAATTACTGATCGCCGAATCTAGCACCGACAGCCTCCGTAGTACCCCATTCTCGACTCTTGGCACCCATATGCAGAATTCCGATCCTAGGATCCTACAAAGAGGATTTTTAGAATAAAAATTTTGTAAAGAAGCATAACCATAAGCATGACCAAGTCACAGAATAACATCACCATATATCCACTGTAATCAAAGCGTTTAAGTACAATGCAAAAAGAGAAATACAAATATATATCAAGTCTTTAGAAAATTGTTGCACGCTCTTGCCCCTGCTTGGTTACGTCCTAGCGTCACCTACACGCAACGGTTGTGCATAAGCTTACACGAAGCTCAAAGCGTGGTGTACGTGTGTGCAATGCATGTGTCAAACACATAACTATCAGAGTAAGCGAAAATACTGGCAAATTTATGAATGTTGTCAGCCATACGAAGGCTATGCGATGCAAGGCCTATGTAGCCAAATCTCACATGTAAGATGCAACGCAAGCACACCAGTCCTCAGCTTGATCCACATATCAGTAAAGTTTTTCTATGGAATATCACTGAGGTTTAGTACACTCCAGGCCAGACTGCAACCTTACCCAAGGTGCACAACTGTACAAGTGAAAGAGACCTCACTATCCATGGTCAGTAGTCTGTTAATATCACCCGGATCGTCAATAGCAGACCATTCCTCGAGCTAGTCAAACTCAGCCTAGCTTTACCCCCTCTCCTCGGGTGTTTAAAGCCACACTCCCTTCTAACCAACCACGACACAATGGGAGGCATAGCCTATAGGTTTTTGACACTCGGGGGCTCATGTATTCAATCGGTCTTGACGTTAGAGCATTCTCCTAGTACCATAAGGATTTTAAGACTTTCACCCAAGGACATCCTAAGTGCCCCAGTGCTAAAACTAAATATTTCTTGTATCCAATCCTGTCATCCATGATATGCCTGTGGAGGCCATCGCCCTACTGTCACTAAGACATACAGTGATCATGTCACACAAAAAGTGAGATGCATAATCCTTCGTGTACTGCGTGCCCATGAGGGATAACTTCATCTCTAAGGAAATCCCATAAACATCAGCCCAACAACATATGTTATGATCAAACATTCCTCATAACAGGCATACAAATGATGTGCATGGGCATGTATCATGATGCTATACTAAGCATATTCTCAATGTCCTTCTAGACTAGGTACACTATCATGATTATCAAATATAAACAATAACTGACCTAAACAAATGATGAGATCCATAGAAGGATGGAAGATCTCGTCCAAAACATCCAGATCAGTTCTAAACAATGAATATACCAACTTGATACCACAGATTCTTCCATCTACAGTAGGGTTTGATGATGTACTCACCTATAGATAGTGGATGGTCTAAATGTCATACTACATCAAGGAAGGACCTCATGGGATGAGTTAAATGGTATACAATAAGACAAGTGAAGAGGATGAGTCTAAGTACAACAAGTGGGCTTCCTTGCCCTCTCTATCATGGAGTAAACCGAGCCTTCCATATGGGGCCCATTACGCACAAGGTGGGCTTCAAGGTTTGGATAATCGTATTAGCATCAATGGCACCTAATGGTTTGGAGTCAGCCCAATAGGGATGGATGGGGAATGGCCTTAGCAATGGACCCTAGGGAGGTTTATAACGTGGACATTTAACCATAATTGCTCCTAAGGTGTGGCCCATTTGGGATATAGAATTTAACTTACAATGGGACCCATGGCCCTTATACAGTTTGAAAAATGGATGGGTAGCATGAATAGAACCACATACATCATGGTGGGCCTCTTGGGACAGCCCATATGATCCAACAAAATAGATGGGCAGCATGTGTAACACATATATCATAATGGACATCATGGGAAAACCCATGGCCAAGAAAAATAGATGGGCAGGTTACATACAACACATACATCATAGTGGGCCTTACAAGTCAGCCCATGATCCAGCAAAACGGATGGGCAACGCGTATATAAAGCATGTATACAACAAGGTGGGCTCAATGGCTGACGTCCACCCCATCTAAGCTTGCTGGACATCCAAAAATCTGGATGATCTGGTCCTCATTCATACAGATGGAAGGTGAGCCTTACAAGGTTCTGATGGGGTCCATGATCTCAAAAAAATAGAGGTATAGTGTGTATACATTACACTTTCAACATGGTGACCTCATAACTTTACAAAGGGCAATATCATACAGTAAGTTAGGCCCTTGCTGGACCTCCAGCCCTCCTAAATTTTTGGACCACTGGGCATCCAACATATGGACAATCTAAATGAAATACATACTTCCTGGTGGCCCATACACATCACAATGGGCCCCACTAGATGAACATCGTGGATTCAACACATACATCAGGGGGGCTCGCTTCTAAATGGCCAGTCCAACAGCGCCCTAGCCCTGCTAGACGTCCAAAGGGGCTAGATAGCTGGGGTAAAACATACATAAAGCAGGCCCCACATGCAGACATCCCACCATAGGGTGGGCCCCATCCAAGTGGGCCATAAAAATAGGGAACGACATGGATACAATACAAACATCAAGGTGACCCTACAACCTATGGACGACCAGCCCTGCTGGACGCTGGTCCTGCTTCGGCATTAGGTATGCCTCCTGGTTGGATGGTGTGGGTTCAAACATGCATCAAAGTGGGGTCCATACGTCAGTGGGCCACCCCACTATCAAAAAAGAATCAAATTGATATTGTGCTTTCCATTCATTTATCCCTGCATGACCGATTGATCATACAGGCTAGAAAAATGGATAGCATGCTACCCAGATTACTAGACAATAAGGATTTAAAACATATACATTAAGGTAGGGTCCACCTGGATGGGCCACACACATTCAGATCAATCAAATTGTATATTTTTCCCCTGGTATTTGAATCGTGTAAAATAGGGCAGCAACGTGGGTTAGTCTGCGTCCAAAAAAAAAAACTGGACAACCAGGTCATCCCACTTGCTAGAAGGTCTGGATCTATTGAGCACATCAGGTGGGCCACACATCATCATAGAAAGAGAGAGAGAGAGAGAGAGAGAGAGAGAGAGAGAGAGAGAGAGAGAGAATAAGTGGTGGAGGGGCTCCGCCACTATGAGCCCCTCTAGGTGCACAACACATACATCAAGACTGGTCCTAAGATTGGGTGGCCTCTTTAATCAGTAAATCAAGGTGGGGATGTCATCCCCACCAAAAACTCAGGGAGTTTATATGGCCCTTACATGATGAACAACAAGGAAACATCATGATGGGGTCCATGGAGAATGGCCCCGTCATGGTACATGCATGCAACTTAAGGTGGGCCATTGGACACACTTAGGGTCCAAGGTGGGATCCCCACCATTGATTGGTGGGTCTCACTTGTCCCATTCATGAAAATAAAGAAATCTACCCTAAGGAGCATCCCCACTTCTTCTCCTTCAAGCTTCTTAACAATCCTAAGCTCCTAAGCTTCACTTTTAATGGAGGAAGATGAGGTTCTAATGGTTGGATTGGGAGATTAAGGGTGGAAGATGGGATGGGGTGATGGGTTTTCTCCTTCCCTTACATAGATGTTGGTTTGCAATGGAGGAGAATGGTAGCGAATGGGGGAAAGAGAGAGGGGGGGGGGGGGGGGGGGGGGGGGGGGGGGTAGTGTAGGGTGGTAATGATCGGTTATAAGAGGTAATTATGGCTTGTAAGAGGCATAGGAAGAAAGGGCATGCTAGTAATGATTACTTGTAAGGCATATGAAGTTTTCCTAGGGTAGGGTGGGCTAGGATAGGTAGGGTGATGTCATGGTAATGATGGCTTGTAGATATCTTTCTCTACCTGGAATCCTACTGTCCCATAACTCACGGTGTACACCCGAGATTATACATGAGTCATAACTCCTAGCCTAGGCATTGTATTGGCGGGCAAGACGCGACGTTGGAACCACAGTTATGATGCGGTCACAATGGTACAGGTTTCAGATCGAGTTGACTCAGATCTACAGGAGACAACTTAAGGTCACACGAAAATACTATTTACAGGTCTTAGGTTGCCAGAATTTGATGGGGAGGATCACGGGAATCTAAGGAATGATTTAGTGCTAGGATATGGGCCTTATAACTCTCCCCTCCTAATAAAAATTTTTTCCTCCAAATTTATACTATCATGTAAAATTCAAAAAGGGAAGAAGAAACATGTCATCATATATATATATATATATATATATATATATATATATATATATATATATATATATATATATATATATATATATATATATATATATATATATATATATATATATATATATATATATATATATATATATATCAGAAATACAATTCAAAGTACAATCAATTAACAAAGTGATGGAGTTAGTGCTCTTGAATCTCAACCTCGTGCTCCCAAGATGTCTCATCAACACTATGGTGACCCCACTGTACCTTCACTAAGGGAATGACCTTAGTTCGGAGGACCTGCTTCTTTCGATCAAGGATACGAACCAGCTGCTTAATGTAAGAAGCGTCCTCACGAATTTCTAACGGCTGCCAATCAATCATAGGAACGATGTCTGACCCATACTTTCGTAACATAGAAATATGAAAAATGTCATGGATGTTAGACAATTGAGGTGGCAAGGCAAGCCGATAGGTCACAGCGCTAATGTGCCCAATGATCTCGAAAGGACCAATGAATCTTGGGGAAATCTTGCCCTTCGCTCCAAATCGAACTATACCCTTCATAGGTGAGACCTTGAGATACACATGGTCCTCAACTGCAAACTCCAAGGGATGAAGCCGATGATCAATAAAACTCTTCTGTCGGCTCTGAGCTGTACGCATCCTCTGCCTGATGATATCGATCTACTACACAATCTTATGACCAATAAGATGGTGCTCTTTAACCTCAGTCCAACAACTCAGAGATTTACATGATCTACCATACAATGCCTCGAAGGGAGCCATGCCAATGGTTGCCTGATAGCTGTTATTATACGCAAACTCAACAGGGAGTAAATGCACATCCCAACTACCCGAGAGGTCAATCACGTAAGCTCGAAGCATATCCTTCAGGATCTAATTAACCCTCTCGATCTGCCCATCGGTTTACGGATGTACACGTTGTTACACTGTAAGGCAGACCCCATTAGCTTCTGAAAGCTCCTCCAAAACTGAGATGTGATCCTCGAGTCTCAGTCAGAAATGATCGAAACTGGAACACCGTGCAGTCTCACAATCTCATTAATGAATAATCTGGCTAGATGGTCCAAAGGCTAGGTTGCACAAATCGTGAGAAAATGCGCTGACTTCATCAGATAATTAACGACAACCCAGATGCATCATGACTGCGCTGAGTCCTCAGCAAACCCATGGTAAAATCTATGGACATGTGCTCCCACTTTCATAATGGGATGCTCAATGGCTGCAATGAAACTAGGGATCTCTGATGATTTACCTTGACACGTTGGCACGTGTCACACTCGGTCATAAAACTATCGATCTGGCACTTCATCCCTACCCAAAAATATTATCTCCTCATGTCGCGGTACAATCTAGGGTGAATAGAAAACTTCGATAGATGTGCCTCGATCATAAGATCTTTATGCAACTCTGAAATATCTGGGATACAATCGACTTCTAAAATGACGTCCACCATCAAAATCAATCTGCTAATCTAACTGACTCTCGATGCCGCCTTTACTTGATAATCCTGTAATGACTCTTTTGTTTGTTGAGCCTTCATCACCCTCGCAACAAGAGAGGGTTGAATCGAAAAACTCGATAGCTAAACGATAGTAGACTACAAACCAAACTCGAAGTCATACACTGTTATATTTCGAGCATCCTCCACTCCTAAACCATCATACGTGTCACCAAGCCCCATGGCTGATAGCTAAGAGCATCCACCACCACGTTCGCCTTACCTGGGTGGTACTGAAGATCAAAATTATAGTTCTTCAGGAGCTCCATCTAATGTCTCTGCCTCATATTCAACTCGGACTGAGAGAAGAAATACTTTAAGCTGTTGTGGATGGAGAAGAGCTCGAACAAAACCCCATAAAGATAGTGCCTCCACACCTTTAGTGTGAAGACAACTACAACCAACTCTAAATCATGTGTGGGATAGTTCAACTCATGGACCTTAAGCTGGTGAGACGCATAGACCACCGACTTTCCGTGCTGCATCGGGCAGCACCCAAACCAACTTGCAAAGCATTGGTAAATACCACAAATCCTTCACTCCTAAAGGGAAGAGTGAGGACAAGTACGGATATAAGGAGGTCCTTCAGCTTGTAAATACTCGCTCACATGTGTCACTCCACACAAACTCAGCGCCCTTCTGGGTTAACCTTGTCAATGGGGCTGTGATAAGGGAGAAGCCCTTAATAAAACGTCAGTAATAGCCCTCAAAACTAAGGAAACTGCAGATCTCGGATGCATTTGTGGGTTAGCCCCACTGACGCACTGCATCGATCTTCGATAGGTCCACTTTGACACCCTACTCATCACCACATGACCGAGGAACTTCACCTCCTCTTGGCAGAACTCACACTTTTTTAGCTTCACATAAAGTCAATGGGCACAAAGGGTCTACAAATCGATCTCTAAATGCTACTCATGGTCCTCGAATATATCAGAATGTCATCGATGAATACCATAATATATTGATCAAGATACAGACGGAAGACATCATTCATCAATTGCATTAATACAGCGGGCACATTGGTCAGTCCAAAGGCATGACCTGAAACTTAAAATGACCATAGTACATCCTGAATGATATCTTCATGATATCCTCCTCTTGGACCTGAATCTAATGATAACTGAACTATAGGTCTATCTTTGAAAAGAACTGCGCCCCGTGCAGTTGATCAAATAAATCATCGATCCTCGTAAGTGGATACTTGTTCTTGCCCTGACCCTGTTGAGCTTGTGGTAATCCAGGTAAAGCCTCGACGAGCCATCTTTCTTCCTTATGAAGAGTATCAATGCTCCCCACAGTGAACTGCTTGGATGGATAAAGCCTAACTTGCACAAATCATCCAACTACTTCTTCAATTCTCTCAACTCCATCAGTGTCATACAATACGGGGCCTTTAAGATAAGCATGGTATCATGCATGAGGTCAATCTGAAACTTGATATGCCGGCAAAGCGATAACCCTGGAATCTTCTGGAACACATCAGGAAAACCACAGATGATCAACAACTGGTCGGTACTCATGGCTACTGGCTCCTTAATGGCACATGACATCAGACAAGAAAGCTACTCTCCTCTAGGCTCGGTTATAAATTGTAGCTGCAGCATGCAGGGTATACAGAACGTGACTGTCCTCGCAGAGCTGTCTAATATAGTGTGATACTCGGCAAGCCAATCCATGCTCAGGGTGACATTAAACTCAAACATCTACAACACAAACAAATCAATAGGCAAAAAGATCTCCTCAACCAAAACAAGGTAAGAAGAGCAAAATTGGCCTAACACTTTAATCTTCTCTAAGGGTTTCGATACTGTCAATTCCTCACAAGTAGACTCTAACAGAAAACCAGTCAATTGATAGAAATCCTCGAACACAAAGTAGTACGATGCATCAGAATCAAACAAAACATTGTGGGTTGCTCAATCCCATAATCCAACAACATTTGTTTCATCCAAAGGAGCTGTGCACAACAACTACCTGCAACAATATATTCAGCCTCAGCTGTAGATAATGATATTGAATTTTTCTTCTTACTCTGCCAGGAGACCAGACAATTGTCAATGTAAAAACATCCTCTGCTTGTCGATTTCTGATCATTCAAATTTCCAGCCAATCAGCATCGGAGTATCCTGCAATGATGGTGGATGTTTCAAATGGGTACCACAGCCTGAAAGAGGTAGTTACTTCTATGTATTTGATTATTCTCTTAACGGCCATTAGGTGAGATTCCTTAGGATCTGCCTAATACCGAGCACACACCCCCACACTAAACGATATATCTGGACGACTGGATGTGAGATATAGTAAGCTTCCTATCATACTTCGATAAAGATGTTGGTCCACACTTTTTCCATTAACATCTTTGGAGAGTTTGAGTGTGGTGCGCATAGGGGTATGATAATTACGACCAAAATCAAGCACAACTCTTTTCACCAAGTCGTTTGCATACTTGGTTTGACAAATAAAGATTCCATCATTTAGCTGCTTGACTTATAATCCTTAAAAGAAGTTTAATTCACCAACCATACTCATTTTGAATTCTGATTTCATGAGGTTGGAAAATTTGTATGTAATATCTTCACATGTTGAACTAACGACTATATAATCCACATAGATCTGTGCAATAAGCAAAGAGTCCTTTGTTGTTTGAGTAAACAATGTTTTATCTACACTTCCTCTACAAAATTTATGGTCTAAAAGAAATTTTGTCAATCATTCATACTAAGCACGTGGTGCTTGTTTGAGACCATAAAGAGCTTTGTTTAGACGATAGACATGATGGGGATGCTTAGGATCTGAAAATCCCTTAGGTTGTTCTACATACACTTCTTCAGCAAGATCCCCGTTAAGAAACACACTCTTTACGTCCATTTGAAATAGTTTAAATTTTAATGCACATGTAACAGATAGAAGTATTCTAATAGACTGAAGATGAGATACGGGAGAAAATGTCTCATCAAAATCAATGCCTTCTATCTGTGAATACCCTTAAGCTACTAGCCTTGCTTTGTTCCTGATCACATTTCTAGATTCATTGGATTTATTCTTGAAGAACCATTTGGTTCCAATGACATTTGTATTGAGTGGTCTGGAAACCAATTGTCATACCTCCTTTCTCTAGAATTGTTGAAGTTCTTCTTGCATAGCATTTATTCAGTGTTCATCTTGAAGAGCTTCCACAATATTCTTGGGTTCAATCTTTGAGGTAAAACAGAAATGACTATAGATATTTTCTATTTGCCATCGATTTCTCACACCATCATTAAGATCTCCAATAATTTGCTCTCGAGGGTGATCCTTAATGATGGGTATGTTAGATGATGGTTGTGGTTCATTTGATGATGGAGATTTGTTATCTGATTTATCTAGAATGCATGAGTCTACATCATCTTCTAATTCATTCACATGGCTATCTTATTCATGAGGTTGGTCATCGATTGCCACATTGACTAATTCTTGAATAGTGAGAGTCCTTAGATTGTACACTGTATAAGCACGATTATTCAAGGCATACCCCAAAAAAGATACCCTCATCACTTTTAGACTCAAACTTTTCTAGGTGATCTGTCTCTTAAGATATAACATTTACTTCTAAAAATAAAAAAGTATTTCACACTAGGTTATTTTCTGTACCATAGTTCGTATGGATTTTGTTCAGACCTGCTCTAAGATATACTCTATTTATGATGTAGCAGGCAGTGTTGACAGCTTCTGCCCAAAAAAATTTCGACATATCTTTTCCATTTAGCATAACTGACCCCATTTCCTACAATCTCAAATTTTCCTTTCAACGACTCTATTTTGCTATGGGGTTTTTGGGGCTGAGAATTCATGATGAATTTCTTTCTCATCACAATATTTTTCAAATTGCTCATTTTCAAATTCTCCACCATGATCACTTTCAATACGATTTATGTAATATCCTTTGTCATTTTGAAGTCGTTTTGCCAAAATTACAAATTCATCATAGGCATCTGATTTCTCTTAAAGAAATGTGACCCATGTAAATCTGGTGTAGTCATTTACTACCACTAGGAAGTATCTTTTCTTGTCATGGCTTTCTACTTTGGTTGGGCCAACCAAGTCCATATGCAGTAAATCCAAAGGTTTTGTTATTGCTATGGTGGTTGTTTTTTAATGAACGACTTTTATCTGTTTTCCTTTTAGACATTCACCACAGACAACTTATTCTTCTTTTCTAATCTTAGGAAGTCCTCTAACTAAATGTTTTAAACTAAGCTTAGCTAGATTTCGGTAGTGAACATGTCCCAACCTTTGGTGTCATAATTTGGATTCACTCTTTACAGCCATATTACACTTTGTGGATAACAGACTCTCACTTGTACTTTCAATAACGTAACAGTTATCACTAGTGCATAAACCTTTTATGAGAGACTTTCCTGTATGATCTAAGATCCTACACACATCCTTTGAGAAAGTGACTAAATGTTCCTTATCACAGATTTGGGAGATACTGAGGAGATTATGTTTCAGACCTTCTACATAAAGAACATGTTTGATTTTTGGAAGGCCTAGTACATTTATCGTTCTTTGTCCAATAATTCTAGTGGAGCTACCATCTCCAAATGTGACTGATCCTTCATCAAAGTCTAAATACTCACAAAAATGAGTTTGATCACCAGTCATGTGTCTGGAGCATCCACTATCGAGGTACCATTTTGAACTATTGCTAACTTTCAGAGTAGTATAGATTACTAGGCAATTGTTCCGATCTGTCACACCCTCTAAGACACTTTTAGACATGATTATAACTTCAATCAAGATCACTCTTTAGGCGGTGAAGCCCTTAAGAGAGACCCACTCAGATACCAATTGAAATTGCTGTAATGACCACTTTAGTCAAAATGGGAATATGCCAATATGTCCTAGAGGGGCATGAATAAGACTTTTTAATATTTTATGACAATTAAAAATCCTATCACTCTACTCTAAAAGTAAGCATGCATCAAGATTACCACAGAGTAAGCCTACTTGCTTCTAAGCCTAGTAAAGGATCCAATCATAAAACTATTTTGATAGATAAAAAGTATGCAAATTAATTTATGATGGATGTGACTATGTGTGAGGTGTGATCTCAGATAATCAAGTGTGAAAAGTATTTAAGGAAATCAATACAAGAAATAGAAGATAATAGCAATCTCAAACACAGTCATTTTTATAGTGGCTTGACTACTTGTCTACTCCACTTCCAGCGGACACACTCAACCCTTTAGTGTACTGGATCTCTCTAAAGGAGGTTTCGCAATAGGTTCACCTCAAACTAGAGGTTTTAAATCAGGTTCACCTCTAACCAGTACAACCTACACTTAGGCTGACACAACGTGTCTACACGACACAGTTTATGCCCCCATGAACAAGGGTCAACACATAACACCTAACTTTTAGGCCACACTGGCCAAGGACCTACACAAGGACCTAAGGGTTTATGCTCTCCACAAAGCAAGGGTCAACATAAAGCACACCCACGTACACTCCTGCCGGAGGCCTCCTACGAGGACTTGCAAGGGATGAGAAACACCTTATACCCAATCCTACAGAAGGAATGATTACAAGGGTCCTTTAGACTCTAATGACTTATAGATAAGTAAACGAGCCCCGTTTAACGTGTTTAGAAGATATCCTCCTTTGATAACGAAGAATCTTCATAAAACGGTCACATTTTCGACAGAGTTCGATATCATCGAGCAGGGTTGATATCATCGAGCGTATACTCTCGATAACTTTAACTGGCCGCTCGATGACATGAAATCATATGTCAAACGCTTTTGAAACTTTTTACTAGCTGGTCGAGGAAATCGAACATGCATTGATGTCATCGAATTTCGAACTCTGATTTCATCGATGCGAGGTTCGATTCCTCAACATTTGAAAATGTGAGAGACTTGCCTCTGAAGTTTTTTCAGGAAAAATATATGATCGAGCATTACTCGATATCATCGAAATTTGAATATCGATGATATCGAGAGTAGTGTCAATTCATCGATAATTCCAAGGAATTTTTCTATAAGCTTGCTAGACAGTTTGTGTCCATCTTCGATGACATCGACCATTCCTCTATATGATCGATATTTGACTATCGATTTTATCGTGTGACCCTTGATCCGAGAAAAAATAACCTAAAAATCTTGCTGGATATAAATGTGTCCCAATATGATATCATCGAAGGGCTTCCGATATCATCGATATTTGAATTTCGAGGATATCGAGGAGCTCTTCGATATATCGAACATTACATATTTTTGCCTTAGCAGAACTTTGGACACAACACACTTGATGTCGATTTTATCGAGTCCACTCGATGGACTCGAGATTCAAATTTTTATATCAAATCCTCTATCGATACATCGATAATTTCATCCAGATATCTCTGTGGTTACTGGACATCATATGTCCTCATTTTGATAAAATCGAGTGAGCTTCGAGGACATCAACAACAGGGTTTGATTCCATTGAACCACTTGTCAATAAATCGACAAAGGTAGAAAACTTATAGATTTTTCTGAGTTTGGAAAAAAAATTATAATCATAATCCTTTAGGGTGTTCTATCCAATTTTAAGGGTTTTAATTACCTGGTATTTTGGGACATGGGATGTGAGGCTCAAGATTTACCTGTGACGAGTTCGGGCACACATCCAATTAAGGTAAATGCTTAATAAATCTTCTATGAGGCTCCTCTGTCTAGCTGAATCAACGTTCACGTTAATTGACAAACCAGGGCACTTTCATATTGGGATGACGATCATGAATGGGCAGTCCAAATTTTTCTGTAATTATTTTAAGTTTGGTTTAGATCAATGATCAAGAAGTACACTAAGTGATCGATCATAATGAGATACTCCACTCATCTGACATGGTTGATTTAAATGTGGAGGATGAGACCCTTTCAACCAACCCTTCTAACTCTTGTTAGACATGTTTAGACCACTCCCCTGAATTGAATGATGATATGATTTATGAGATGGATGAGTTACTCAATATGACTTTAGAATTTGAAACCATCTAGTCGAGGCCACCATCTAAGTTGTCAACCCTTGACAATTCAATGCCTTTACTGAGTGGTATCGATAAACAGAGTTTTCACATCAATTCTTCGCTCGTTGATTTTTAATCTACCTATGTAAGGCAAGACAAGATATATCTGGTGATGATTTATTCTCATCGTGATGAAGAGCGAGAGAGCATGTGTCCATTCACTTTCACAGACTATGATATCCTTTGAAAGATCATCATAAACTTCAATGTGGAAAATGAGTCACTCTCAGTTGAAGTTCCCAACTATTTAGACGACTGCTAGGCACACTTTGCTAATTCAAATGATCCTGTGATACATGACATAGTGAATTCCTTGCATGACAACATCTCGGTGGTTGTTACGGACCAAGAGAACCCTTACTCGAAAGCTCTTTCTTCCCTAGATCCTAAATGTTTACCATTAAGGGAGGAGGAGTTGAAAATTGAACTGAAGTCTGCAACTTCGGAATATTTTAAGACTACATCACTTTCTGAGAATTTTTTTGAATTTCATTTATGTGTAGTCTCTAATTCACCATGTTATACTAACTCTGAAACTTTTTCTATCACAGGTGAATCATATATACTTTAGTCACCTTAGGAGATTAAAAGGAAACCTTATGCTGAGGTTCATAAATTTCTATAGAAATTCATGCTCCATGTCATCCAAGCCTATTGCAAAAAGGGCTTTTGGATGATGAGAAACCTACTGAGAAATGATATTGGCTGGAGGAAGAAATTTGAGTAGTTTTTTCCTTACTTTTCTAGTTTAGGATTAGTTTATTGCTTTCATGTTATGTCGAGGATAGTTGGTTTTATGCTGATTAGGATAGTTTACTTTTCGCTGTTTTATGATAGTTTTCTTATCATCTATTGAGCTCTCTTGTTAACCCATCTTCACTCTGAGATAATTGGAAAAGCCTCTAAATTCCTTCTTTAGGTACTACATTTCCATCACTTCTCCTTTACTTTCGTTGTCTCATGTGCATTGCATGTTATTATCTTTTACATTGAAGACAATGTAGATTTTAGTTCGTAGGCATGGATTAGGCAAGCTAATCAGTGTTTCCTTAGTCTTTGAGCAAAAATTGTGAAAATTTTCTCTGAAAATTTTGTAAATTCGAGTAATTTTGAAGTTCATCCATGATTTAGAATATAAGATACTTCATGTTGGTGATTTATGACTCTTGGTTTAGTTACTTGTTAAATTTCATAATTAATTTTGAATTATTAATTCATTATTAGAAATTTTAAACATAGATTAAGTCATGATTTCACATGTCACAGCTTACACATTAAGGTGTCAGTTTGATATTGAATTGTTAACTTAATTATTTAGTAAGCATGAAAGGAACCAACCTGGGCAATTTGTTCATCATGTTCAATAAGAAGAATTAAAAAGAAAGAAAAATAAAAATATACCTAGCTAAAAAATAGTTATCATCGAAAACGGCTACCTATTAAAGATCTTTAAAAAGGTTAACAGCGTGAAAGCCATCGATGGAAAAATCAAAAGCTAGAAGAATGAAAAGATAAAGTGTAAGGCAAGTTTTGGTTTAGGTTTTGGTTGGCCTAAATGCTATTTTGATTATCAATGTTATCATGAAAATTAAGAATTGAACCTTTAATTGTCGTAAATCTAGATTTCACTATGATCTTAATGTTTAGAATTGTTCTAATTTGTGGATTAATACTTTGAAGTAGATTGTGAAATTTGTTGAGTGCTAGAGCTGAGGCGAAGGTGATGCTCAACATTGATGTATCTTAGAATTTTATTATTTAGATTGTTTTTAAAAACCACTTGAGTTTATAGAAATTATCCTATGTTCTTGAAATGCTTTTCGCATACTTTGCTCAGAACTAGTAAAATGCTGGTCAGAGATTTTGTTGAGGGTCAAATATTCCATATTAGACCCCATTTATTACTTGGTTTTATGAACATAATAATGATTAATGTTCTATTTTAATCATGTTTGTGTTGCAAGGTGAATTTAAGAACTTGGACTGAAAAGGATGTTAAAAGCATATATTTAACACTCAAGAATCACCAAAGACAAGAATGGATCTTATAAGACCAAGAATGAAGAATGCACACACTGAAGATCCAAGAAAATTAAGTCAAGACTGAAGAAAATCGAAATTTTGAAATGAAATTGCATAATCCTTGACCTGTAAGACTCCGTCCATTCTGTTCCATTTTCTATGCATATGTGCATAATGATCAACGCCCTTAGCCAAACCTGTACTAGCTTATTATACGCCCGACTAATTGGAACCCTAAGACTTTGAAACTGATTTCATATCGACCACCCCATCACCGCGATTACGTAGGTACCACCCGTGCATCTATACGACACTCCGTTAGTGAGATACGCCACGAAGAATTGTTAGTGTATCATGTGCGCACGTCGCCATATGCTCTATTTTATACATGTGCACAACACATCCCTTGCACACATGTACATGCCACACGTGGATGAGAGAATCTCAACTCATGTGTGTGATGTCACCCTCCCATGTCATTCCTCTCTCATATGCTCTCCAAAGTCAACTTCTCTCCATACCATACCCTATGCATGACATCATCACACCATGTCATCCCATGCCCCTTTAATCCACCATTAATTCTTAATCATGCATAATTTCTCATAATCCTAGCCTAAGCTAACATTAATCATATTAACCTAACCTAACCACATTTTTATCCATTTCTTAACAAATAGTCCTTCATCCCTTGGAATTTCACCATTTTTCTACACAAGGGGGGGGGGGGGGGGAGGGTGGGGAGAGAGAGAGAGAGAGAGAGAGAGAGAGAGAGGAGTGATCTTGGTGGGCCATCAATCTCATCCCTTCCATCCATCTCAACCATTCATCTAGTCTATCAAGGTGAGTACACCCCCTCCACTCTTGTGGCTTGTTTTCTTTTTGATTATTTGAATGATTAATAGTGGTGATAATTTGATGATAATGATGTGATCAATAGTGTGGATGCATAGGAGAATACAAATAAAAAGATGACTAATAATGGAGATGATATGACGATAATGATGTGATTAATGGTGTGGGTGCATAGGAGGATTCATACAAAATAATAATAATAATAATAATAATAATAATAATAAATTGTTATAGACTTCATGTGGGACCCATTAATAGTGGACCCCACCAGAATGTTTGTATGCCATCCAAACTGTCCATGTATGGGGCCAAACTCACACACACATCTCTCACACACCACACAAAAATTTAGAAATAAAAATAAATAAATGAAAAATTATGTATGTATGTATGTATGTATGTATATATATATATACACACACACACACACACACACACACACACACACACACACACACACAAGGGAGAGTGGACGCTGTTGATGTATATACATATATAAGGGAGAGTGGACACTTCAACAAGCTACATCCAAGCTGCTTAATAGAGGCAGGGGGCTGTGGGCCCATAACACCCCCCCCCCCCCCCCCCCCCCCCCCCCCCCCCCCCCTGTGACATATGTATCTGATCCACACCGTCTATCCTATTTTCCAGATTATTTTAGGCGTTGAGCCCAAAAATGAAGCCAATCCGAATTTTTGGTAGGCCACATTGTAGAAAATAGTGGTATTAGTGATATTAACTATTAGGGCCTACTGTGATGTTTCTATACACTAAAATATATTGAATATTGGGCCTATTGAAGCTGTCACGAACTCGAGAGCCTTATAAACGGAGTTGATTGTCCTGATGTGGGTCCCACCTATGAAAAATTATTGAAAAACAAAATAAATAATAATAACAGCTGGCGTTGTTGTTGTTGCTACCAGCTGCATCTAGAGGACGTTGTAGCAAGAAATGTTCCTGTTGCTTGGAATATAAGTAGGGACGGTGGGTCCCACCATAGGTCCCATCATGACCACAGGTCCCATCATGATATATGTCGAGCATCTACGCCATGCATTTGATAGGTCCCTTCTAGATAATGGGTTGCCCTAAAAATCAGTTGTACACAAAACTCAGGTGGCCCACACCATCAAAAATCATGTGAAGACATGCCTAAAACATATAAGGGTACTTGCTGGGGCCCACCTGAAATTTGGATGCATCTGAAACTTGGATTAACCCCTCAACCAAGTGGGACACACAAAATAGATGGGCTGGAATTGAGGACCACGTCCCGGTAGCCCAACAAATGATTATGAATGTTTTAATGGAGGATAACCCTCTTAACCTTTATCTGTGGTGTGGCCCATAAGAGCCACGGAATGACTTGATTTTAAGCCCCAGGTCCCACCATGATGTATGTGCTAAATCCACATTGTTTATCCATCTTACCAACCCCATCCATTGCAAGGTATCAAAAATCAGGCCCATTAGAAGCTCATGCAGGCCACACCACTTGGACAATGGAAATTGTACTCAAAATGCTTAGATTTTTCCGGGGGCCACCTTGGTGATGAAAGGTATATCTGAGCCATTCATCCACTCCTTCAGACCATTTTAAGGCATGAATAAAAGAATGAGGTAGATCCATGCCTTAGGTGGACCACACTATAAGAAACAGTGGGAATAAAAATCCCTACCATTAAATCCCTTGAGTTCTACCATGATGTGTAACTGCCACCAAAGTTGAGTTGGTCATTGGATAGTAGAGCCAACTCATTACATGTATTTTATATCCAGGTCATCCATCATTTAGACCATCCATGTGTTGTGGGCCCCACCTGATGTATGTACCTTATAGCCATGCCATTCATCTAGTGGGTGGTAATAACTATGATGTTGTTTGTTGTACAAACTGTTCATGGGGTGGACCCCACCATGTCAATGGGACCCAAAATTATACAAAATATAATAATAATAATAATAAGGAAAGGGAATTGCTTGCTTACCAATGAAAACTTCCCTGGACAAAACATGATGCATGTGGAGCCCACCTAGGTGCATGTGTTGTATACCCACACTGCCTATATTTTTCAGCCACTTAAGAAGTGGGTCCACCTGCCCGTGGACACAAGATGAAGTAGAACTCAATTTTAGGTGGGCCACGCTGCAAGTAGAAACAATGGTAACAACCATTGGAAATTCTTAAGCTCTAATGTGCCCCCTATATGCTGGGACACTGCCTTGACCATGGACTCCACCTTGCAGTATGATGTAGATCCATGCCATTCATCGGTTTATCCTTATCATTTTAGGGTATGGTCCCATAGACTTTTCAATTCCAAATCTCATGCCACATGAGCAATATTGATCACTTGCCCACCGTTAAATATTCCCTAGAGCAGCAGTAATGTTTGTGAGAAATCTATCCATCTATCCTTTTTAATCGATCATGGGCCACCTAATATGTATGTTTTACCAGTCATTCATATATTTTGTTAGATCATTTTCGAGTGTGGGGTTGCCTATATATTTATTGCAATCAAGTTGTTTCCATGGTACCCATTGTAATGGTTATTCCTCATTTAGACCGTCAGTTGGTAGAAATCATGTGGATCACTACACCATAGGAATTTGGGATTTTGGGTGGTCCAACTAGTCATGTAGATTGGTGGAAGTTGTGTTGGCCACCACACCATATGAGTGCATGATTTTTATAGCCCACCTAACCATATGAAATTAGGGCAATTATGTGACTACTTGTCTAAGTGGATTTATGATTATTGTGGCCCTTAACCATATGATCACTAACGGGATGAATGACAACTAGATTTGGAAAAATGGTGTTGAATATGTAGCTTATAAATCTTTTAATCATGTGTGTAAGACCCGTATCCTAGTCTGTATTGTTCCATCGACTCCCGCGATTCTTCCCATCGAATTTCAATAACCTGCGACCTAAAATCGACGTTTGTGCGCGACCCTAAGTCGTATCCTATAAATCTGAGTTGGCTTAATCCGAGACTTGTATTATTGCAATCACATCGTCACTGCGGTTCCAACACCGGGTCTTGCATGCCGATCCAATACCCTGGCAGGGAGATATGGGTCGGTATTTATTTCGAAGAAACACCGCCCGTTTATAATTCCAAATGAATATCTACAACATGTCTCATCAAATAATCAATCACCTCATGTCAAGTATAAGATCAACCCATGCTTTCTTTCTCCACAAGTCAAGCAATCTACCCTCAAAAGTCAATAAATTTCTCACCTCACCCATCACTCACCTCACATCCATCACCCATCACTCTCCCTCCTTACAACCCTCTCTCTCTCTCTCTCTCTCTCTCTCTCTCTCTCTCTCTCTCTCTCTCTCTCTCTCTTTCTCAGTACATTTTCTAAGAAACTCCAAAATGGCGGATGTCCCAAGAAATTCTTAAATGAGAGAAAAGAGTGTTTTGTGTGTGGCCCATTCCCATCCTAAAATCCTTCATCCTAACCCTTCATTTCTCATCATCTTCCATCAAAGAGGGACATAAGGAGATTGGTGTTCCATCAGACTAAGAAGATCAAGCGGTGGGTGCTTTATAGGCTAGATTTTCATGTTTTAATGATGGACTAAGTGAGGCCTACCGATTGATGGTATGGATCTCACTTTGGATCCTAGGTGTGACTGATGGCCCATCTTAATTCTCATGATCATTCCATGATGGGGCTATTCTCTATGGATCCCATCATGATGTTTATTTTCTTTACATAAATAGAGGTCATCTAGACCTTTCATTTTTGTGGAGAAGGAATCTCCACCATTGATCTTTGATTTGGTGGGCCCACATGTATTGGGACCTACTTGATGTATGATTAAATGCAAGGGAGGGCTCATAATGGCAAAGCCCTTCATCACACATCCCTCTTTCTTTCTCTCTTTTCTTTTATTTGTTTTGTGTGATGATGTGGTTGTGTGGCCCACCCAAATGTACCCCACCTTGATGTATGTCTTATCCAACCATCCAAGCCATGTGGGCCCTACCTTGGGATGATGGAAAAACACGAATATTAGATTGACCCAAATCACGTAGGCCACGTCCATGTGGGACCCACTGTGATGAAATGTGTATACACGCCATTCGTCCATCGTCCGTGTTCAGGGAGAATGGCAAACAGTGGGGTGTGCTGGCAGCAACAGAAGGAGATGAAGCCAATCTGACTATATATTAGATTGATTCAAAACTTTGGGGAGGGTTGTTCATGCAGGCCCCACCTTGATGTATGAATTCAATCCATGTCGTCCATCCTATTTCCCAACTCAGTTTAGGCATTGATCTGAAAAATGAAGCCAATCTGACTATCTGGCGGGCCATAGCATAGAAGCAGTGTTTGTACCGTTGAAATCCACCTTGATGCTTTTGTACCTTAAAATATATCGAATATTGGGCTTGATGGGTCTGTCTTAGGTCATAAAAACCAATGGCTGGTCAGATTCCCCTGATACGGGCCCCACCAATGAAAAACCCTAAAAATACTATTTTTTTCAAAAAAAAAAAATATGTAAGAGGTAGCAGGCACTGCCGTTAATGCCAGAGGACGTGCAGTAGTGTCCTGCTATGCTCCTAGCTATCGTGGATGGGCAGGATCCCAGCCATGGGCCCCACTGTGACATGTGTTGAACATCCACACCGCGTAGTAGGTGGGCCCTTTTCAAACGGTGGGCCCCCCTTAAAATCAACCATATACAAACTCAGGTGGCCCATGTCACAGGAAATAGTGTTGATTAAACGTCTACCATTAAAACCCTGTTTGGGTTCATATAAGCTTTCGATCATTATGAAATTCATTTTTCCTTTTCATTCAGGTTTGTATGACCTTATCAACAGATTGTATGGCAAATAAACGTTACAGTGGGCCCCACATCGGACCCACTGTTGTAAGTGTTTTAACCACACCGTCCCCACGTGTGGAGTGGGATGGTTGGTGTACCTCAATCCAGCAACTGCTGTAGTGAAGTCACCTAGTTTTGTGTGTCCCACCTGCTTCATCCACGCTGTCCATCTATAGGACCCACCATGATGTATGTGTTGCATCCAAGCCGTCCAACCATTTTGAAAGCTTATTTTAAGGCTTGAGTTCAAAAATGAGACATATCCAGTATCAAGTGGACCACACAGCAAAAGCAGTGGGGATTGAGTGTCTGTCATTGAAACGTTTGTTGTCACAGAAGTTTTGGATCATTAGGAAAATTATTTTTCCTCTTAATTCAAGTTTGTGGGACCTTATGATCAGATTGGGTAGAAAATAAATGTTATGGTGGGCCTCGAGAGTTTTAAATGGTGGAAATCATTCTCACCACTGTTAGTTGGAATGCAATCTGACTGATCTTTTAATATGATTCATATATATATATATATATATATATATATATATATATATCCAGTTGATCTTTTGATATGATTCATATATATATATATATATATATATATATATATATATATAAGGCCATATGATTAGGCCCATTTGATGTATTGGAGGCCTATGGGTCGAGGCCCAATGGATGTACATAGGGCCCATTATAATGTGATTCCACCGTGGTTTATGTGTTGACCTTTATAGTGGGCTATACTTTGGGAGCAATGATGGTTTGACACCCACATTGTAAGTACAATTTGGGTTAAATGTCCACATTCTAACTCTCCTTAGGGCCCATTAAAAGGCCCATACTTGTTGTGTGTAGGCCATCTAGGCTCATTTGTGTTGTAAGGATAGTTCATTACTTTATAACATGCTTAACATAATTCCATGACTCATGTCATATGCATCTTATGTATGCTTGATAGAGTAGTGACTAATCATAACATATGTCATTGGGCAGATTATTCATGCGACTCACGGATAGGAGTTACCCACATGAGCGCGTGGTATGCGCAAGATTGTTGCATGACTAGACAGTGTGCTTCATGCATCTTGCATTTGTATGTCTTAATCATTATATGACCTAGCGACATCAGGGTGGTGGCTCCATAGGCACATCGTGAATGACCGTATTGGATATAAAAAATACTTGGTTCTAGCACCGTGCACACTTAGGATGTCCTTAGGTGAGAGTCCCAGACCTTTTTGGTAACAGGAGATGCTCCAAAGTCTAAACCGAGTGAATACATGAGTGCCCGAGTGTCGAATACCAGTAGGCCGCGTATCCTACTGTGTCATGGTCTGTTGGAAGGGGATGTGGCCTTATCCGCCCCAATAAAGGGGTTATAACTTGGCTGAGTTTAACCAGCTAGCAAATAAGTCCACTATCAATGAGCTAGCTAGGTATTGACGGACTACTAGTCAGGCAGATTGTAACACCCCAGATTTTGGCTAATCTGGGATTTGACGTCCTTAGGCAGTGGGTCAATTAAAACACCTGAAAAATCATTCAGAACCCAATTCCATAGCCAAAGAAACCACTTAGGATTAATTTCTTTAGAAACTAAGCATAAGTTAGCTAGCGCAACGCTGGAGTAGCTGGGAAATAGTCCCTGATCACTTTAAATACGTTCTGCAAGACCCAAATCGAGTAGAACAAACAACTCTACAATACTCTATAACCTCGGATCAAACTCTAAGCGGGTTTGTCCTCTGGACCACGTTGAACTTTTGTATTGGATTTAGACCGCGCGTCGAAGGTCCGATACCTCCTATCTTAGACCGTTAGAACCGCCCAGCTGGACTTGACAATCAATTCGAAAATCAAGTCAAACCAATAATCACAGACTATTTCATTGAGCCCGGACTGAAGAGACCGCGAATAGGGACAGAATTGGAATTTCAAATTCAAATCTGGCACACGACTTGGCACGTCAGTATTAAGCATTCTGACCGTCAGAATTCATCCAGATTACACCCTCGGATCAGAAAAAATTTCTATTTATTATTATGATATTTCCAGTCCTGATCTACGTGCGGTGACCGCTGAACTGAAACTGGTCCGTCACGTGCGATCTGCGAACCCTGCCGGACTGAAAACTTAATGTGTACTAGATCTGGTACACATGAGCTTAAGTCTGATCAC
This sequence comes from Magnolia kwangsiensis, assembly GCA_037074715.1. Classification (NCBI taxonomy): domain Eukaryota; kingdom Viridiplantae; phylum Streptophyta; class Magnoliopsida; order Magnoliales; family Magnoliaceae; genus Magnolia; species Magnolia kwangsiensis. The sequence continues at coordinate 73,962,213 of CM073584.1, forward strand.
ATTCGACCAGGGGACCACCAGAAATCATCTTTTGGACCGAAACAGCCCCGCTTTGGTTAAGCATCAAGTGAATTTTGTTCCCGAGCCTATTCCGGGTATTTTTAAGCTTATAAAAGGGGTTGAAACCCTCTCATATCTCTCCCATCCGAATTTGGGAAAAGCCCTAGATTGAGGGAGAGAAAAGGTGAGAGATTGTGAGAGAGGTGGGAGAGAATTTCCTGCTGATGGTGCTACCTGCTACACGTGTTTAAGCCACGCGATCCAAGCACTTTCCCGGCGATTCCTCCACGTTTTCAGGTAAGAAATAGCCCTAGAAGTTGCTGATTTGGCATTCGTTCCGTTCCATAGCATGTAAACTGATATAACTCGTGTATTAGGTTCTCTATTCGCCGTAGACGAAGCGTATAAGCTCCATTCGAATTTCAACATCCATAAGAGACAAGGTGCGGATTTTAGACGCTTTGATTGACTGATTCCAAAGCTTTCAATGTCGTTTAATAGTAGATTCTTGACGGCAACGCCGTTTGACATGTACAACATGCTGTCCGTTTCCTGTTTCGTAAACTAATGAAGAATATGAGATTTAGGGCATTTTAGTCATTTGTAGGAAGTACGGTCTACATCCATATTTTGCTGACGTGAATAACATGGTTTGTTGTCACATTAGGAAGTTAGGAATGCGTGTATAATTAGTTTGGCGAAGAGATTCGCCTAGTTGCGCACGTTGGGTCGACATACTATATGTAGACTTAAGTGTGTAGTGTATGTGTTTGTTTAAATGCTTGTATTAGTATGTATTGAATTAAATGATGTTATGTGGTAGTTTGAGATTGATTTCTTAGTTAATATGCTGACCTAAATGATTTCCTACATGTTGACCATATGCATGATTCTATTACATGCGTGGAATGTATGTGTTTGAAGATTTGCTTAAGTTGAATGTTATAACATGTGTTAACATGCTCACATGGTTGTATTTCATTTCCATTACTCTTACACAATGGCTGATGTGATTATATGATTGTTTAGGACTATGCCTAGTCCAGGCAGTCGGTAACCGAGTAAATCCGTGAATGGCTCACCTTTGCCACGAGCGACGCGTCGATGAACGCGAGTCGTGTTTTGAGTTGGCGGCAGTGGTTAGGCCACACGAAGTGTTTCATGCACTTCATGTCATTCATCTCGAGATGCGCTCGTGCTAGTCGAGCCCGTCAAGTAACCCGACTGGCCATTGTATGTTCACCCTGTATGAGTCACAACTGCTTGAACCTAGGGTACTGAACTTACCATTGTAAACCCTGTCAACCATGGTACCTTGATCCACGAAGACTCATGAGCCGGGCATGGTGGTATGGGACACCGTGGTCGAGCTGTCGGCCTACGCTGGGGCCACAAACCTCCCCGTAGTGACCAGTGAGCACCTAGACTCATGAGCAGATTATGGTGGTATGGGACACTATATTCTAGCTGTCGGCCTACACTGATCAGGCGACGAGCCCTTTGTAGTGACCGCGAGCGTATTCTGAGTCCACGGGAGGCGACGACCCTTCCGTTGCAGTAGAGTACGGTAGGCCTGTATTGATAAGGTGATGGGGGAGCGGTGCAACGAGTGCGAGCAACAGCCCTGGCAGCCCTTGCAGCAACCTACGAAATATACATCGTATGAGATTACTAGGAGTGACGACCCTAGACAGGATCTGTGTTGGGATTGATACAAGGGAAGTACCTTAGTTTCCCAATCCTGCTGTTTGAATGGACTTAATAACAACTTGGAAATCATATCACCATAGCATTGCATGTGCCTGGAAGATGTGGAGCACTCTAGGGAGTGTGGCATGCCGCGGTCGTAAGATGTTTCCGCATGAGGGAGATCGTCGGTGAGGGCATACATCACGTCATGTCATCTTGCATTAACAACAGTATTAGGATTGTCTGATTTACTGCTTTACTATTATCGCGTGATTGAATTGTGAACATGCTAATCCCTGCTCTCTTATCCCACTGAGTTGATCACTCACTCCCACGTTACGGGATGGTGTTTCCGGACACCCACCAGTCCCTTTTGTAATTGCAGATGATGGCACGACCTGTGAGGCGGAGCTGGACTTGATGATGAGGAGGAGGATTCCTCCTTTATGCGTGTTCTGATTGACGGGATTGCAGGGAGGTTGATTAGATACTTTGACATTTGTCATTTTATATTTTTAGCGCCCTCATGTATATTCATTTTGTTTACTTTTGAAGTATACATGTATGTGTATAACCTGGTAATATATTCACACTCTGGAGACATACAACAGTTTATATACGTTATACATACTATTACAGTCTTCCGCTTGCAAATTTAACTGTCTCTGGAGTATGATATGCTGTTCTGGCTTAATCTCACTCATGTTTAATACATTATCACAGACAACATTCAATCATACATATCTATGTTGCATAAATAACATTTTGGAACTCGGGAGTTGGGTTTTTGCTCGACCCCCCGATTTTCGGGATGTTACACAGATAGTGAGGTCTATTTCGCTCATTGGGCTGTGCGGCTAGGGAGGTGGCAGTCAGTGTGGAGTGTACTAGACCCCAGTGATATCCCAGAGAGAAAGTATATTGATATGTGTACTTGATGAGGACTAACATGCTTGCTTTGTACCTCGTATATGACATTTTCCTACATAGGCCTCGCATCACATGGCCTTGGTATGGCCGATAGCATTCATGCCTTGCATCACATAGCCTTGGTACAACTGATAGTATTTATGGACTTACCGCATATTTTCGTATTACTCTGATATTGTACACTTGGCACTTACTTTGTACACACACTTATACCACCCTTTAAGCTTTAAAAGATTATGCACGACCGTTGCGTGTAGGTGTCGTTGGATCGTAGTAGCGTTGAGGCAGGAGCGCGTATTGGATTATTTTGGAGCTCTTTGATCACCCTGTATTTTCCTTTCCGCATTGCACTCAAAGCTTTTGATATAGTGGATATATGGTGATGTTGTTTTATGACTTAGTTATGCTTGTGGTTATTCTTAATTAAAAAAAATCATACTGAAAATCTTCCTTGTATGATCCCAGGATCGGAATCTGGCACATGAGTGCTGTGAGTCGAGAATGAGGCACTACGGAGGCTGTCGGCACCGGATTAGGCTATCGGGAATTCTGTGAGCCCGTTTTCTGAGTTTGAGGCGTGACAATGCGTGACATGGATAGCCGTAAATCATGTGGATATGTGGGGAATATGTGTCCCAACCATATGATTATGTGGTGCTTAGGTGACTATTAAACTATGTGAAATTGCGGTATTTGCTACCTGACCATGTAAAAGTTTAATAAAGAAGTTGCCCCACTATGAGATAGTGAAAGTACATAACCATCTAACCATAAGTCCTTTATTATGACAAGTAGAGTGACATTTGTGTAGCCACTCAACCATATAGACTTTTGATAATGGAGTGGCCATAAGACCATGTGGGCATATGAGAATTGTGTGATTACTTAGACTCGTGGATTATGCTGATGGTGTAAACTCTTCGGTATGTGAACTTAGGACGTGTGTTAGATTGATTACGAACCCTACCTTGATGTAAGTATTGCATATTTCATCATTTATCCATTAGGCTAGTTAATTCTAGAACATGATTCCAAAATGACATAGATCCAATTTCTAAATAAGTCAGACGATATGAAATAGTGTTAATTGAACATATAACTTTCAAACACATGTGAACCCACTCAATGTACATATTTTATCCGTACTATTTAATTGTGTTACCAACTAAATAGTTTGATCATGGACCTCGCTAACGTGTGCCTTGTGCATCTGAACTGTTCTTCCTTATACTACCATAATGTATATGAGTTACTTATACTATTTACTTGTTGGGACCCACCATAATGTTTGTGTGTGGACCTATCTGCTTACAGTACCACTTGGAAGTAGGACCCACTATGTTGTATGAGATAAACCCACGTCATCCAACCGTGACTAACTCTTATGTGTACATTATATACCCAAGTTGTTCAACTTATGGCTCACTATATCTTATGAGGTTTACCTGTGTCTTCCAAACCATTGTAGAACTACTATGATAATTATTTGAACATCTAACCTACTAACAACCCACATGAAGGTGAAGCCCGCTACATTATATGAGTTTCACGAGCACCATCCATTTTGTGGCTCATTTATTATATGTTATATCTATGCCTTTCATCTCATAACCACTTGGTGCATGTACTTTGTGTCACCACCACTCATTAACCATAAGGTTCAGTTAGAGTATAACCATGTGGTCCCAATAGAAGAAAATGATGTTGGGCCAAAGCCACTAATGGAATATCTATCTTGCGAATGATATGGTGTAATTCTTAATACAATTAATGCTCGTGATTATGATAGCTATGGATGATATTAGTGATGTTAGTGATTATGGTTAATAGAAGTATGTGATTTAATATCTTGATTAATGTTGTTCTATTCCCTAGCATACTAAATTCATCTACTTAATCATGTTGATATTGATCATACTCATGCCCCATGAAATGATGGTATGTGCAAGTGTACTTTAATACATTTGTTCATGTGTAAGATATGTTCTCTTCAGTTTAGTCACATGACCATGGATTAATCTAGTTAATAGTGGCACATGATGATTATATGCCATTTTTGGCTTAAAGGTTAAGAAGACCCCAAAAGTCATGGCATTATATGCTTACCACATGCACTTGAATGTATGCCTTATCATAATTGCTTCAATTCATGCATAATCATAATATACATGATGATCGAAATACCACAGTCGTGTTGTATAACATGAGTTAGATCTTGAAGATGAACCGTGCATCTATGATGATGACTTGGGTTATCCCTGAAAAGAAATGGGACACCGAAAGTGTAAAAATAGTAGGGGATGATGTGCCCCTTGGGTTGAAAGTCCTTAAACCCCGATGCTAGCTAGGGATACCTCAACGTCGGGCTGAGTGGATACATGGGTCATGGATTTAACTCCCACTTACAAGGTCAGAATTGAGAAGAGGTGGGTCCAACCTGCTTAAGGGCTGAGGTGCAAACAGGGACCGGTTTGACTCGTCGACGAGGTGAAGTGCGAATAAGGTCCACTACTAGCATGTCGGGTGGAAGTCCACCGCAGGGCGGGTATGTGAAGTCAATTGCTAATGTCTGGTGCATGGGTGTCAAGCATGGTGTTTCCCGAGCTATACAGTTATAATATGGCATGACAATATGATGATGATGATGATGTGATTACGGATGCATGTAATAAGGTTATGGCTATGGTATAGGAGAAATGAAAATATGACTTGGTGATGCTGGTAGCATTAAATCGGAGTATACTATGATGTATATGCATTGCATTGGCATTAGTATCATACCTTATGTACTACACGCCTTTCATCATATATGATTTCTTTGTGGCATATTTATCTTGCTTGCATATAGGACAAACTGCACACACGTGTGTACTCACTAGGTTTTTTTCCTAAGCTTCCTATTTTCTTTTTTTTTAGGGCAGGACTAGCTTGGAAGACTTATCTTTCTTAATACATTATATCTACTTTTTGATTTGGCAATATTGACATTGTGTACCTTTTGAAAAGCATTGTACTTGTAACCATCAGGATTTATAATGGAGAGTGTTATTGGTATTTTGATCATGGATCTTCATGCTCATGTATTATTATATACATATACATACATAGTGCCAGATTTGGGGCATCACAGAAGTTGTCCATCCCCGAATTTAGGTCATGACACGACTAGTACTAGGCTCTTCTAGACCAGTCCAAGCTACGCACGACCAGTCCTGGACATCGCTTGACCAGTCGAAGCTCGACCGGTCAAGGTTCGTCGACTCGAACTCCATTGTGTAAAACTTCTAAATCCTCGTGTTACTCGACCAGTCGAAGGTGACCCTCGACTAGTTGATGACATCCCATGATTGGTCAAGGATGGCCCACAACCAATTAAATCCAACCTTTGACTACTTGGATTCAATTTCTTAGATCTCAAAAAGGGTTAAAGCACAATTCCTTTTTTATCAAATAAGATTGAACAACAAGAGATCAAGATATTCAAAAGCAAAAAGCTATATAAAAGAATCTTAAATATCGTATAATAGCTTCACAATAGCGAGGACATAGTTCTCAGAGAGGTGGCTTGCATTGGCTTGGAATGAATGAAAAAATTTGAGAAAATTCCTCTATTTATAGGCTGCAATTTAGTTCCTTTGACTGGTCTAAGGTCTGCCTCGACTAGTCCTAACAGTAAGTAATTTTCAAAATTTCTAGCGTGATCAGATAAACTCATCACTCGACTAGCTGAGTGGCCTACTCAACTGGTCGAGTGGGTAAAAATCTCCTTACTGGAGTTCGAACTAGAGTTCGAGTCGAGCCCTACTCAACTGGTCGAGCCAATCTCCATGACCAGTCAAGCAGGGTGCCTGACTGGTCGAAGAACCACAAGAGTTATCCGAAAATTTGAGTAAATTTCTAGATTAGTCGAGAAAAATCCTGGACTAATCAAGCCAGTGCTTGGACTAGTCAAACCATGACTAGGACTAGTCGAAGCAAAGCCTAAAATAAGTACAATAACCCAATATAAATATGTAACATTAATGACCTAAGCCTAAGGTCTTTCCAGGGTCAAGTATACCTTAAATGTGAGCATAGAACTTGTAACATCGGATGCTTCGGTAGATAGTATACTTCTTAAGGTACTTTGAAGCTTTATCTTGTACACTTTGAAGCTTGAAACTTGTGTACTTGATCTTGAGCTTGAAAACTTGAACTTGAGCTTGTGTACTTGATCATGAACTTGATCATGTAATGCACTTGGACTTGAACTAGTATTTGTAGTCACACTTGCACTTGGTCTTGTGTATGAACCTGATTTTGTATTTCCAGTTGAACATGCACTTTGATTTGAAGTAGTAGTAGCACTTTAATGTTGATGTAGATGACTTGAAACTCATCTTCGAATGAAGGTAAACTTTCCATCTGTTGAACTTGAAGGTTAACTTTCCATTTATTAAACAAGTTAATCACTCTCAAGTGGTTTGTCACTACAAAATTTAACAACAAAGGGTGCTAGATCTAAAACATAGAACTTACAATCTCCCCCTTTGTCAAATTTATAACAAAACCAATTTAAAGAATTAACTTATTCAATATACAGATTCACAACCAAATCAATCTTTCAAAAATTCTTCAAAACTCCCCCTCAATCTACTCCCTCTTAATATGAGCTTGGTGACTTGTAAAGATCTATATTAACAAATACATTTTCAATACACACACACATCTCTCTACATCATTCACATGCACCAAACATATCCACATGCACAAAACATTATCCACATTCTACAAATTCTTCCCCTTTTTGTCATTATATGACAAAGGAAAACATACAGAATAAAGGATAAGCATGATAGCATATATGAAAAAGATATATAGAAAGAGAATAAGAGTGTAGAAAATTTAATCCATAAAGCATGAAAGCGTTAACATCTAACAGTTATACATGTCCAGGTATCGAATAGTCAATGAGTGAAAGTGAGAATTAATCCTTAATACAAGTCCAAAATCAAAATATCAAATAAAACATACAAATCAGAGCTAGAGAAAGAAGGAGGTGGGATGGATGGATCAATCTGATGCAGTCCCTTAGTAATGCATCTAAAATACTTACGCATATATTTCATTTAACTCTCTTGGATATCTTCAATCCATTCACCTTCTCTTCTAAGGCTCAAAGGCGCTCATTAAAACCAAAAGACTGAAAATTAGAATCAGCTTCTATGCCATTTGATTCTAACTCATCAAAGATGTCATCCATGTTGGCATCAGTTGGCAGCACATCTTCCTCTCCAACTTCTTCCCTAACTTCCTCAGCCTCCCCATCTCTTTGACTAGGAGCTAACTTCAAATTCATCTTATTAATATTTGAATTATTGAATGGAAAATGTGAAGTAGGAGCTTCACCAGGTGGCATGACCATACAACAATGCAAGGCAAGTGCGGTCATCAAATAAGCAAAAAGAATATTACTATGACCAAGGTCAAGTCAAAATTGGATAATGATATAACATATTAAAGAAGGAAGACACACAAGAATACCAAACACACCTGAATGAAAGATACGAACCATAAAAGAAGTCAGTTATGTCTTGTTTCTAAATCTTGGATAGCCATTGAAAATAAATATATGAATTAACACTCTATATCTAGGCAACATTTGGTTAGCCCAGATTGCATTCCCGGAACTCCATTTTGAGTCCATGTTGCACAAATTTTTGGTTAAAGAGCATTTTTCTGACTCATTTATTTTTTCAACTAATGTCGGAATAGGAATGCCATCATCATTCACTTTAACATCCAACAAACCAATAATTAAGTGACGATCTACTTTAAATGAACCTTCTCTAACCATTATAGTGAAGGTCAATTCTTTAACAGAAACATCACCTATACAAGCATACATTCCTTACGCAATGGAGCGGTATGCAAGTCCTCCCCAATTCAAAATGTTGTCCTATCCTACGGCAACAAGGAAGGGAATAATGTGAAATGGTGCAAGGTGGTTAGCATTTATGGTATGCTCAATAATAATGTTGCAGAGATGAATATCCCGCACATATTTGGGGTTCTCTTCAGGTTGTCGAAGAGTATGCATAAGTGTGGAACAAGAAGAAGATGCTTTAGAAGATTTCTTCTTAGTTCTACCTTCTATTGCAAGGATCAACAAGAAAAAGCAAGAAAGGAATTAAGGGTTTCAAACCCAACAAAATTTTCTCAAATATACCAAGGAAATCATAAGAAATTTTGAAATAAAAGTAAAAATCAAGCAATATGAGACTCAAGGAACCTAAATTCAAAAGGAAATTGAAAATGATGCACTTACCAAACACTAATTGAAGATGAGCTCGACCGGTCATAGAAGGGCAAGTGATGAAGATGAAAGAAATGAAAAAAAGAGGTTTTTAACACACTTAAAGGCCCTCCAACTGCACTCCTCGACTGGTCGAGTACATACTTGACCCATTAAACCACGACTGGTCGAGTATGTGCTGGACCAGTAGTGCAAGAACAAAAAATGCATAATTTATTATATTTAAAAAAAAACTAATTTGCATAAACATATATAAAAATAAAATATGCAAACATAATAAACTTAATTCGAATTACACATACCAATGTCCATTTTTAATTTAGAAAACGTATTTCTGCCAAGTGGTTTAGTGAATATGTCTGCAAGTTAATTTTCAGTTTGAATATAATCCAATGAAATAATTTTATCTTCCACTAATTCCCAAATATAATGATATCTAATGTCAATATTTTTGGTACGGGAATGCTGGACGAGATTCTTAGAAATACTGATTGCGCTAGAATTATCACAATACAGTATCATAGTATCTTATGCAATCCCATAGTCATTGAACATTCTTTTCATCCACACCAGATGGGTACAAGCATTTCTGGCTATAATATATTTAGCCTCAGCTGTAAATAGATATACGAAACTTTGTTTCTTACTATGTCAGAAAATTAAACAGTTTCCAATATAAAAGCATCCATCATTGGTAGACTTTCTATCATCTATATTCCCGGCCCAGTTAGCATCCGTATATCTAAATAATTGAACATTAGTATCATGTGGATACCATAGGCCTAGATTAACCGAACTTATGACATATCTAATAATTCACTTGACAGCTATAAGGTGAGATTCCTTAGGATCTTATTGATATCTAGCACAGATACTACACTGAATGCTATATTAGGTCGGCTCACAATTAAATATAATAAACTACCAATCATACTACAATATAACTGAGGATCTATATTTTTTCCTGTTGCATCCTTAGAAAGTTTAAGAGTTGTACTCATAGGAGTATCAAAGTTTTTACCACTCTCAAAACCAAATTTCTTGACCAAGTTTAAGGCATACTTGGTTTGAGAAATGAAAATACCGTCTTTGAGTTGTTTTACTTGTAGACTGAGAAAATAATTAAGTTCTCTCACTATTCTCATTTCGAATGTGGACTTCATCAACTCTGTAAACTTAATAGACAGGTTAGAGCATGTAAAACCATTAATAATATCATCAACATATATTTTTACTAAAAGTATATGACCATTATGTTTCTTAACAAACAGAGTTTTATTAATACTCCCCATAGCAAAATTATGACTTAGTAAAAACTTAGTCAATTTCTCATACCATGCCTTGGGAGCTTGTTCAAACCATAAAGTGTCTTTTTAAGGTGATACACATGATCAAAGTGTTTAGGGTCTTCAAAACCATTAGGTTGTTCAACATAAACCTCTTCATATAAATCACCGTTTAAGAATGCACTTTTGACATCCATTTGATAGATTTTGAACTTCTTGAAACATGTAATGGATATAAATAATCTAATGGATTAAAGATGAGCTGTTGGGGCCAAGGTTTCGTAGTAATCGACTCCTTCTATTTGAGGGTACCCTTGTATAACTAGTCTAGCCTTGTTTCTTATTATATTCTCTAACTCATAAGATTTATTTTTAAAAATTCACTTGATTCCTATAATATGTTTATCATATGGTCTTGGAACTAAATACCATACATCATTTGTAACAAATTGATTTAGTTCATCTTACATGGCAACTATCCAATTTTCATCAGCGAGTGCCTCTTTTATGTTGGCCGACTCGATTTGAGAAGTAAAACACACATAATTATATATATTTTCTAATTGTCTTTGAGTACGCACACCAGTGAGAGGATTGCCTAGGATTTGATCAGTAGGATGGTCTTTGACTGATCGTAGTTCAGTGTTGATTTGACTAGATGAGGAGTCATGTTTTTCTATTATATTGACTTTATCATCTTTTGAACTGGTAGTTGGTATATTTAGATGATCATCAATAACCACATTTATGGACTCCTGAATAACACCGGTTCTCTTATTAAGAACTCGATATGCTCGACTATTTGGAGCATATCCTAAGAAAATCCCTTCATCCCTTTTAGTGTCAAACTTCCCTAAATTTTCGTGGTCACGTAAAATATATCACTTACTCCCAAAAACTCGAAAGTATTTGACCGTGGTTTTCATGTTAAACACAGTTCACAAGTTGTTTTATCTTTTAATTTTCTGATGTAAACTCGGTTTATTATATAGCATGCAGTATTAACAGCTTCAATGTTCACACCCCAAGTATAGGGTTGTGATGTAGTAATAAACTCGGTAAGACCGAGGTCGAATGCACAAGGACTAAAATCTGTACGTAATGTGAAAATAACTAGAACTAGAACTACAATAAGATGAAACCTAAATCAAGTGAATATAAGGAAATAATGGTGGAATAGTAAACTAAAATATGTAGAATTTGGAGGTAGGAAACTAGAGATTTAGAGGATCAACTTGTAGAGATCAAGGAGATCTATGCTTGATTCATGAACTCAACTGGACTTCGAGTCCCATTTTCATCCAGTTGGAAGATATATCACTAAAGAACAATATGAACTTCTTTTAATCTAGTTTTCAAAGAGATGAAAAGTATGAGAATTAGAGTAGATTCCATCATAAAACCATGCCCTTAGGACAAAGTAAACAATAGAACTAAACCAATCCACAACCAATCAAAACATGTATGAGTGCTAGGAAGGATTCCATCATCCAATCATATCCAAGGGGTAATGGTGAACAACAGGGCTTCCTAATTTCACAATCAAAAATAAGAAAAAGGAAATGTTGATAACCATCGCAGATCTATTGTAATTTAAGTCACAAAAAATCATTAAAAACTGTAAATACTCCTATTAATCCAACTAGAATCAAACATCAGTTCATAAACATGAATCCAATCCATAAAATCATCCCATCAGGCTACAAGTTTCACCTCTTAGCCCTATCTAAGAGGTTTAGCCCAACATGATTGGATTAGCTCTTAAAAGAAATAATAAAAAGAAACAATAAAATAAACAAATAGAAAAAATCTGAAATAATACTCCCTCTCTTTGTCTCTCACTGACGATCCAGCCATAGGTGGAATTTGCAATGATTTTACTCTCTCTCTCTCACATCTCCTTTTATAAGACCACCAAGGTCGTTCGGCTGGAGTGCGTAAGGGAGAACTCACAAAGGCGGTAGGCGGTGAACTCTCCTATAACAAAAGGTATGCACGCAGGCCCTGTTTATGCAAACTGACTGGATGGATGAAAGGGAGATGGATCGGCATCAATCCGATCAAGAATGTTGAATCTGACCCACCTCATCTAGCAGTTGAATGTCTTGACTGTTTTAGATCGTCATTTAATGGTCCTGGCCAACTGATCTGCGGCCATCACAATCTACAAGTGATTCTTTACGCACCAGGTCTACCACACCTTACGAAACAGAAGGCGGTGAAGTGTTTTGCGCAAACAGGTTACGCATAATGTGCATAAAATGCTTTCTTTTTCTTCCCCTGCTGCTAACATGGATACAGTCAGAAATCCCTTTCCTCACGATCTGATGGTCAAGATTAGTCCCGAAATGTCTAGTCTGGATTTCCAATGCAGAAGGATCCAAACAGCATCTTCTTCTTGGAGTTCTTGCAGCAGGTTCTGTAACGATCTGATGGGATGTGAACGGACCAAGATTGTGGTTGAATTTTCCTTCCAAACAATATGGACAGTTCAGATCTTTCACCTGATCATGATGAGGTCCACTAGGCCGTTTTAATGGACGGTGTCCGGTTAGTGCCAAAACAGAGCTCCCTGTGCATCTTGTGTTGTGATGTCGGTGGACCCATGATCAGTGCAGAAGTGAAATCCAGTCCGTCTATTGGGTTCACCTCAAAATTTTGGTCAGACATGGTCAGTTTTGGATCATCTTTACTACGACCCACCTTGATTGATCATGCGACAATAGTCAGATGTTCAGCATGGTGAGCGCGACTCCAGTTTCATCCCTAGCGTAGTTTTCATGGTTGAAGGCAGACCGTTCATCTGATTCCAGTGGATGGTCCCGATCGATCATGTATATCAAGATCCCACATAAATCATCTGTCATTGTCTGTTCAAGCATTTCACAACACATGGTGGAAGAATTTGAATTTTGGTGGGATTGGGCGATCAAACGATGGTATGGATTCAGTGTACTGCAAGTGCACTACTTTCTGTGCACTTTAATCAAGTGAAGTGGGTCCCACCTTGATATTTTAGGAAATTCGCTCCATCCAACCATTCTTCCAGCTAATTTAAGGAGTCGAGCCCAAGTTTGAAGCATATCCAATGATCAAGTGGGCCCAAAATCGATGTTTATGGGCTGATCTGTCCATTGGTCTACTTCCACAGGGATTCAAAAGCTTAAATTCAACGTGTACAGTTTATTTAGGGTCCCTAGGCCAGATATGAAGTTTCACGCCAAACTAATGGTGAGAACCATGTGATCTTACACTCTGGATGAATTTCAGGCCTCTTTAGTGTGACATACTGGATTTTCTCGAATCCTGGGTGTGTAAATTCTTCGATCTTGATCCCCTGGAGTCCATCTCATACATTGGTGATTTATGAGCGTTAAATTCATGCTTTTAGTTCCCTTTTCCAGTCTAAGCTTGTAAATTAACCTTGTAACAAAAACATGATTAAAATAGGCCATTAAGCATTCTCATGTACGCAAAATCATATGATAATTGGGGTCTAATATGCAATATTTGACCCTCAACATTCGCCCATGGATTTTTAGGTAACTTCATGCTATTCAACATTACATTAGCCATTTCTTGAAGTACTCTGTTTTTCCTTTTAACAACCCTATTTTGTTGAGCTGTCTTAGGAGCTAAAAACTCATACGATATTCCATGATCGCTACAGAACTTCTCAAAATTGCTATTTTCAAACTCCGATCCATGATTACTTCAGATCTTAGTAATATTCATTTCTTTCTCAGTTTGGATACGCTTCAGTATCCTTTTCACTTCATCGAGAGTTTTAACTTTTTCTCTCATGAATGCTACCCACGTAAATCTAGTAAAATCATCCACAATTACTAAGAAATACTTTTTACTACCTCTACTCTTCATTTTAGTTGATCTTATAAGATCCATGTAGAGAAGTTCAAGAAGTTTAGATGTGGCAAAGGAGTTCACTTTCTTATAACTACTCCTTATTTTTTTTCTGATTTAACATGCACCACATATTTTATCCATTTTTTTTACTTTGGGTAGACCTCTTATTAGATCGGCCTTGCTCAGTCTATATGAATTTCGATAGTTTACATGTCCAAGGCGTTTGTGCCATAATTCAGTCTCATTAGTTTGGACCATGTAATGCGATACTTTAGAAGAGCTAGAATCAGATACAATATAGCAATTCTCAGATGTTCTATGACCATTCAATATCACACAACCTTTCTCATTTGAGATCTCACATCCTTGATTAGTAAATTTAACACTATACTTGTTATCACAGATTTGAGAAATACTCAAAAGATTAAGCTTAAGACCTTCTACAAATAAAACATTTTCAAAAGGAGAAAGGTTAAAAAGTTGAACTATACCTAGGCCAATTATTTTACAGTTGCTACCATCACCAAAAGTGAATGACCCATTAGTCATATCTTTGTAGTCGGTGAACAAATCTGTCACCTGTCATGTATCTTGAGCAATCACTGTCTAGGTACCACTTTGATTGACTCGAAACCTTGAAGGCAGTGTGGGCAACCAAATACATAACCTTAGGAACCCATTTCATTATCATTTTGGGTTTTGGAGCACTGTTGATTTTTCTTCATTTAAAATGATTATTAACTCTCACATTCGAGTTAGATTTGAGAAACTATTTGAGTAAGTCCACAATCTTCTCAGCTAAAGGGTTATAATTTTAATTTCTAAGGCTAATATGGTTGGCATTAACTTTAGGAGTGTGAAAAGTTTTTAGATTTTTAAAGCTGTTTTGATTCAAGCCTTTTCCCTTTGAGTCGGAGGATTCTCATTTAACAAACCTAAGAGTTACATTCTTATTTTTCAGACGCATGTTTTTATCATAGCCCAGACCCGATCTATCTCTACATTTTCTAGATGCATTTAGTAACGTTTCAAGTTTAGGGTCTCCCTGGGCATACCTCCATGTATCCTTTGAACTCAAGAGAGAAGAAACTTCAAGTTTTAGTTTCTCATTCTCTAATATTAATTTTTCTAGTTCAGTTGTTTTGAAATTTAAGTCACATTTTGCTTTTTCAAAACAATCAGAAATATACGACTTTTCTAAAATAAAGTTTTCAAAATCCTCTTTTAATTTAAGAAATTTCTTTCTAAAGTTTAAGCTTGACTGTTATCTTACAATTCTCCCTGTATAGGGTATTATAGGCATCCTGAAGATCATCTTCATTTTCAGAGTCACTTATCAGATTTTCATATTCAGATGTATCACAACTATCTATGAAAGTGACTCTGGGTAGAGTCATTAAAGCCTTGACTTCACTTGTAGATTCAGGTTCTGAATCATTCGACTTAGAAAAAGCTTCAAAGCAGGATGATTCATCCTATGTAGATAACATGCATTTTCTCTTTGGCTTGTACCTTTTTGGACACTTATTTGTCAAATGTCCATATTCATGGCAGTTGAAGCACTAACTATCTTTTAGAGATTTCAGTTTTTAGCTTTTACCATTTTCCTTCTTAGAGGTTTTTTGAAATCAACTTTTTTTCTTACTTGTAAAAATATTAAAAAACTTTTTAGCTAATAAGGCCATATCATCCTCTGAGTTTTCACAATCAGAATTATTACTATCTTAAGAAATACATTTGGATGATTTAAGGGCTATAGACTTACCTTTTGGAGCTTTAAAATTTAACTCATAAGTTTAAAGTGAACCAACAAGTTCCTCCACCTTCATATTATGTCTCTAAGTTCCTGAATGGCGGTCACCTTAGAATTGAATCTCTCAAGAACTGGTCATAGTATTTTTGCACAAACTTTTCTTTCTAAGATGCTATCTCCAAGACCCCACATAGAGTTAACTATGTCATTTAGTTTCATATAAAAGTCCATGAATTATTCATTTTCTTTTATACAAATTTCCTCAAACCTAGTAGTAAGGATCTGAACTTTAGACTTTTTGACAATAGTTGTTCCCTAGTGTGTTAATTCAAGGATGTCCCAAGCTTATTTTGTAGTATCACAAGATATAATTCTTTTGAACTCATCTGGTGATAGTGCACAAGTACTTACATTTCAAGCTTTGGCATTAGCACTGCTCTCATTTTTCTGAAGAGTAGTCCACATATAATACGGTGTTTCTTTAAGGGACTTAGTTCAATCATTGTTTAGAACTCCAGACATAGGTGGGTTTCATCTAATCACTGTGGCTTGCCACACGCTTTCATCAATTGACCTCAAAAAGATCCTCATCCTGGCTTTCCAATAAGAATAATTGGAGTCATCAAATGGTGGCGGCCTAGTAATAGAAAGGTTATCAAAATTTGACATATTGTGAGCTCAAGATCGATTAGCTCAGTAAAGAAATCTAATGGAACGAGCTATTAGTCTCTGATACCACTTTAAAAGGGCGAGCTCTCAGTTAGAGAGGCGGGGGGGGGGGGGTGTGTGAATAGGACTATCCCAAATAAAAATAAAATGCAGAAAATAAATGCAAATTGCTAAAATAAATAGTAACCTCAAATGCACTAGTCTTGAGAGGTTGATACAAATGTTGTTCTAAGGACAACCTTACACCAAAAACCAAGGTTTATGGTATGACAACCTGATTTCTAGAACTTCAATAAGTATCAAAAACTCAAACCGATACAGAGGCAAAAGAAAAAAATATAACTATTACAACAATCATCACAAATACATAAAAGAGATATAAGTATTCACACACAAATATCAAATACAACATCCACCACAACCCCAAGAATTATAGTGGTTCGGTGTGTACACCAACTGTTCGTAAATAGACACACCTACTCCACTCCCAATATCCACAACCCACGTGGTATTAGCTTTCACTATGAAAGAAGGTTTTCCACGGTTCACCTTAAAACCTTTGCAGATGTGTTTTTCAATTGGACTTACACAATCAAAAACCTCACACTGAGATTTTCCTGGCTGATCTCAATCAAAACCAAAAAAGAGATTTTTCTATTTGAAACTCTCAAACCAAATACAAAAAATTGTAAAAATACTTATTTGAAGATACTTCTTCGATATAGCCAGTAGAACCGCTTCTTTATAAATGTAGATGTTTAAAGTTCTATCTCACGAATGAATGGGTTCTAAGTCTAGATGAATTTTAAATTAAATCCAACCTTTGGCTACTTGGATTCAATTTCTTGGATCTCAAAAAGGGTTAAAGCACAATTGCCTTTTTATCAAATAAGACTGAACAACAAGAGATCAAGAAATTCAAAACCAAAAAGCTATATAAAAGGATCTTAAATACCTCATAATAGCTTGACAATAGCGAGGACTTAGTTCTCAGAGAGGTGGCTTGAATTGACTTGGAATGAATGAAAAAATTTGAGAAAAGTCCTCTATTTATAGGCTACAATTCGGTTCCCTGGACTGGTCTAAGGTCTGCCTCGACTAGTCCTGGCAGTAACCAATTTTCAAAATTTCTGGCATGATCGGATAAACCTATCACTCGACTAGTCGAGTGGGTAAAAATATCCTTGCTAGAGTTCAAGTTGAGCCCTACTAGATTGGTCAAGCCACTCTCCGCGACCGGTCGAGCAGGGTGCTCGACTGGTCCAAGAACCACCAGAGTATTCGAACATTCGAGTAAATTTCTGGATTGGTCGAGCCAATGCCTAGACTAGTCAAACCATGAATAGGACTAGTTGAAGTAAAGCCCAAAATAAATATATTAACCCAATATAAATATACAACTTTAATGACCTAAGCCTAAGGTCGTTCTAAGGTCATGTATACCTTAAATGTGAGCATAGAACTTATAACATCGAACGCTTCGGTAGATAGTATACTCGAGGTACTTTGAAGCTTTATCTTGTACACTTTAACTTGAAACTTGTGTACTTGATCTTGAGCTTGAAAACTTGAACTTGAGCTTGTGTACTTGATCATGAACTTGATCATGTAATGCACTTGGACTTGAACTAGTATTTGTAGTCGCACTTGCACTTGGTTTTATGTATGAACCTGATTTTGTATATGTAGTTGAACATGCACTTTGATTTAAAGTAGTAGTAGCATTTTGATGTTGATGTAGATGACTTGAAACTCATCTTCGAATGAAGGTGAACTTTTCATCTATCAAACAAGTCAATCACTCTCAAGTGATTTGTCATTATAAAATTTGACAACACAGGGTGCTAGATCTAAAACATAGCACTTACAACTTCCGATATGTCTTATACGGTAAAGATAAGTATACGTTCTAAACTTTATTTAGTTTTTCTGAGATAGCCAGAAAATCTCAGTGTAGGTTTTGTCTGAGATAACTTGAAAATCTCAGTGAGGGGTTTGACTATAATAGCCCGTGAAAATCACAAGAATTGTATCAGGTTTTAAGGTAACCCTGGGAAAGCCTTTTTCATAATGAAAGTTAAAATTACGTGGACAGTAATTTTTTGGAGTGGAGTAGGTGTGGCTGTTTTAGGGAAGTTTTTAAAGTACTGAACCACTATAATCCTCTATGTTATGTGGTGAATGCTTTTACTTTTTATATGGTGAATGGTTATATTTAATTTCAAGTTGAATGGTGAATGTTGTAATATTTTATTTTAGTTTACTCTTGCAAGTTTGATGCAAGATTGAGGTTTTAATTTTAAAAAAATTCATGAAATAAGGTTGTCCTGCCTAAAAATTTAGGTGAAGGTTCTCCTACGAATTATTTGGAATCAACATTTCATTACTTAAGCAATTAAGATCTCCAATTTATTTACATATTCACCACCCCCCCCCCCCCCCCCCCCCCACACACACACACACACACACACACACGACATCTTAAGCTCTCCTTTTCAACCCTGGACCAGAGTTTCTAACCCAATGCGCGCTGTTGATGAATGTGCTTAGGGAAGAACTTCATGTCGAACCAGTGCACAAAGTCCTCCCAAGTCCACTTGAAAATGATACCTGCTACTCAAGTAATTGACACCCACCAATGCACAACCTCACCTTATAAAAGAAATACTGCTAAAGGGACCCACTGTTGTGTCGTACACCTCATCGTGTTGAAGATCTTCTCTACCTCCAATCTTCACCACTCTGCCACTATTGAGTCTAGCTTACCCTGGAAACGAGAAGGATCAGGTTGGCTAAAGTCACGTAGAAGGGAGCTCACGCGCTCCTACTCGGTCTAGACTGGTGTATCGGTGGATCGCCTATCCTGCCTCTATTACATAGAGGTCATCGCATGCAACAACTGCTGAAATGGTCTGCACTCACTGATATAGCTGAGGTCGCACCTGTCTGGGATGTGTCAGCCCCACTCCTCGGCCTCTTAGGTGTCATGCCCTACAAGAAGGAACAAGGGACCTTTTAACCTTGGATACTATCAAATGCACACACATTCGGGAGTTATATTAGAAAGTTTCTAGGATTGCAACAGTGAATCCACTTTTAAACTAAGTTTATAAAAAGGATCCTAAGGTGAGTTTTTAAGTATTCGAGCTTTGGGTCTAAATCCTTCTAAGTTCACATCAATCATGCAGTGAAGGATAGTTAATCTAAAACCATTAGCATACATGTGATGTTATTTGCAGGTATTCCCAAGTTACTCTCTAATACTGTAGTACCCCATTCTCGACTCCCAACTCCCATATACTAGGTTTCAATCTTGGAATATCTAACAAGGAAGATTTTTCAGGGTGAATTTTTATGTAAAGGAGCATAACCACAAGCGTACGTAAGTCACAAAACAACATTATCACTACATATCTACTAATATAATCTTTGAGTACAATGCTGGAAGGGAAATATGAGATGTAATCAAAACTCAAAAGAATAAGCTCATACTTCAGGCTCAATGCTACCAATACGCCTTAGCATCACATGCAACATAAATAAATAAATAAACGTGCATAAGTTGTCAATTCCATGAATACTATTAGCCATACCAAGGATATGCAGTGTAACGCCTACGTAGACAAATGGTCTATGTTAGGGATACAATGAAAACATGTCAATCCTCAACTAATCCACTTATCATTACAATTTGTATCTAAAAATATCATCTAGGTCTATAACACTCCAACACTGGTTGTCGCTCCATCACGCACATGACCAAGTAAGTGGAAGAGACCTCACTATCCGCCTCGCCAATGGTATGTCAATGCCAACTCGGCTCGTCGATAGCAGACCCATTTACAAGTTGGTTAGACTTAACCTAGCATACAACCCCCTACCCTTAGGTAGATAAGGTTACACTCATTTTCAACCGACCACGACATAGTAGGATACGCGACCTACAAATATTTGGCACTCAGGCGCTCATGTTATCCACTCAATCTCGACATTGAAGCATCCAAGTGATACTACAAGGGTTTAGGGACTTTCACCCAATGACATCCATAGCACCCTAATGCTAGAACAGATGTTTCCGATATCCAATCTAGCCATCCACAATATGATTGTGGAGGCTAAAACCTTGATTTTGCTAGGGTATAAATTGATCATTGCATATAATATGCAAAATGTATAAGTCATACCATCCAAGTCATGCACCAAACCTGCACATACTGAGCCATCATATGGGGTGACCCTATCCCATATAGTCCCCCAAGTGTCTCAAGCTGAAGGGCATTTGTTATGACTAATCGTCATCCACATCAGGCATACAAATGATGTGTATAGGCATATAATTAGGCATGATATCCATTATAGTAAGCATGTTGTTAGTGTGTCCTATCAGGCTAAGCATACTAGCATGTTATTAGACATATCATGAGATAATCAACCCTAATTGGCACATCATATATAGATAGTGGGAACCGATTGATAGTCCCCACTAGAAATATAGAAGTTTATGTGTTGTGGCCTACGTTAGAATAACATCGGCTCCTCAAGTAACCTGTAAGGCATAGATAAAATACATACACTAAGGTGGGGTCCACTAGGAGTGACCTAGATGGACACTCACATGTTAACATGTGTGCCACTAGGCTACCAATTTACTTGGGCACATGAGGAGCCGATGATGTCCTAAACTAATGATGTCCTAAACTAATCAAATTATCAACTACATCACTATAATTACTTTATTAGGATGATATGCATCGTCTGACCATTATTGACATAAACTAACAGTTATAAATCGATGGTTAGTCACTAAGATGTGATCCTGTGCCTATGGCCCATCTGAGTCTTGGGATTTCATCATTTCAGGAAAGGTATATGCCTCAACGGATTTATTGTAACCATAGTGTCAACATTACATACACTAATTAAGGATTTTTAAAGTTAATTTCAAACTCTTACAAATCCACATGGCAGTAAACTTAGGATTATAGGGATTTTGAATCCTGAGTGCCAAACATAGCCAAGGGATTCCAGAAATTCAAGAATCACAAGTCCAAGAGAGCCCCAAATCTCAGGGATTCCCAAGTCTAAGAGATCCCAAAAAAAGACCAAGATTTCCAAGTCCAAGGGATCCCAAAATCACATATTCCTGAGTCTAAGGGATCCCAAGTCCAAGAGGTTTCTACTCCACAGTTCCTTGTGGTGTGGACCACCTAAGATCTAGATTGGGCTGAACTTTGGGCCCATTGCTTAAACTGATCTAAAGAAAAGGTTGAACGGTGTGGATGGCACATGAACATCAAGGTGGGTCCCATGAGTGCTACCCAAATGGGTAGCACTCTCTGCCCATTGCTTCCATTGGTGCAGTCCACATGAGATTCGGATGACCTTGATTTTTGGGCTCCTTGCCTAAAATGATCCTACCAAATGGATGAACATAGTGGATAAGACATATACACCATGAACTGGTCCACGAATGGACCCACTCCACGCCCCTGGCTAGGCGTCCACCCGCCAAAGTGCTGGCCAACTTTTTTTACATTTTTTTATTTTGTTTAGGTTGGTATGCATTATCAAGGTGGGCCCCATGTGGATAATATGTCCACCACGTAGGCTAGCTTAAGTGGGGGCCAATAGTCTCTAACTAGGACTAGTTTGGACAAACATGGACCCACAGTTGGTGTTGGAAGGTTTCAATATTTAGGAATTATTTCCTTCTATGCGGCCCACTCGAGACTCGGATCTACCTTATATTTCATACCATGGCCTAAAATGATATGGAGAAGCCGATTGATGGTGTGGATCCACTAAATACATGCAGTTAGTTCCCATGAGTGAGGGACACCACTCCAACGTCTTTGCATGGACGCTGACATGACTATGGTGGCCAGCCAGCCATTCCCTGTAGTGTGATCCATTGATGGTTGGATCAGCTTGAGTTTGTGGCTTAAGTGTTAAAATGGGCAACAACTGAACAGTATGGATCGAAGAAATAAATCGAGGTGAGTCCCATGAGTGGAAACCCACTTCCCAGCTATTGCACATATGCGTCATTGACGATGAGCTTAACATCCCATCTTTTCATGATGGTGTGGGCCACCAGAGATATGGATCAACTTCATTTTCTTGCTCAATGGATAAAATAAGAAGGCAAGTGGGATGGACAACATGGATTCAACATAGGCATCATGGTGGGTCCCACGAGTTGGCCCACTCTCTCCCCTCTAGTGATGCCCTGACGCTAGACAATTCTAATGCCATGCGTTGTGAACATCCAGTGTATGGGCAAATCAGTTTTTTTTTTTCTCCCTTCTTTATAGGGTCCACTTGGGAGATCTAAACCATCCTTCAAGTAGACTAGCTCAAGGTGAGCCCAAGTTGCATTAAATCAACCTGATTTTTTGTGTTTTCCACAATATAAATATGTGTGATCTAATAAATAGGTTAGATATAAAATAAACATCATGGTGTGTCACACAAGGTGGTCTACACTGTGATAGTGCTGGGGCACACCCTCCAACAATGTGACCCACTTGTGGACCCCACAACAATATCAAAGTAAGGAAAGAAAGGGAAGGAAAATGGAAAGAAAAAGAAAAGGAAGGAGACCTAGCCATTGGGGTCCACCATACACTTCATACATGATCAAGGTGGGTCCCACCCTTGTGGGCCCACCAAGATGGAAAAATCACAAGGAAATGGAGGGTTTTGATCCTCCCATATACTCACAACGAAGGATGAATGGTTAGATGGACGGGTTGGGTAGGCATTAGCATACCACTGACGAGCCGGATAGTGAGGTCTTTTTCACTCACTTGGTCATGTGCACGATGGGGCGGTAGCCAATGGTCGAGTGTACCAGACCCCAGTAATGTTTCTAGTGATGAATGGTTCTGATATGTAGACTAGTTAAGCATGTTTGCATTGCATCTTTAGCATATGACACTCGACCACATAGGCCTTATATTGCACAGCCTTGGTATAGCTAACAACATTCATAGACTTGCCAGATTAGCCCTCCATCTTCCGCATACTCCGATAACTATATTATTGTTATATGCGTTGTGCACGTGCACACACACTCTACTGAGCTTTGTAGGAAGCTTATGTACATTTGTTTATGTTGCAAGTGATGCTAAGGCATATCAACAGCATTGAGCTCGGAGCATGAGCTTGTTCTTTTGAGTTCTTGATTATATATTATATTTCCCTTCCAGCACTTTACTAAAAAATTATACTAGTGGATATGTAGTGGCGATGTTGTTTTGTAACTTGGGTACACTCGTGGTTATGCTTCTTTACAAGAAAAAAAATTACCCTAAAAATTCTCTTTGTAGGATCCTAGGATCGAAACCTAAGGCATGGGAGCAGGGATCCGAGAATGGGGTACTACAAAGGCTATTGGCACAAAATTTGGTGACTAAGAATTTTGTGACCCCAGTTTTCGAGTTTGGCGCATTACAACAATCTCGCGTCAAGTGTATGTTACTAGAACAAATACCCCAAACAACCTCAATGGTCTCATTGAGTTTAATCATTTCTACTTTCTTCGGTTCCATGGCCTCGACTTTTCATGTGAGATTACCCACCTTAGCATTCACATCATCTTCCTCTCTTAAGACATATATTCATCCATTCTCTTTAGACTGAGTTGTTCTTGCATTGACGGGCTTCCATGATTGTGTGTTTTTAGCAAGTACATCAAAACAATCATATGCATCATCGGGATCCTTATTCATGAATTCTCCATTATACATCATCTCTACGAATTAGCACATGGGCGAAGTCAGTCCATCATATAAAAAAAGCTTATTATCTACCAACATTGGAAGGTCTCTTCCTCTTTTTTAGAGAAACTCATTATCGCCATCTGTTGGGTATTGGTCTTATAAACCAGGAAGAAATTTTTAAGAAACTCCCAGGTCATCTCAGCCCATGTCCTAATTGATCTCAGTTTTAAGGAGTGTAACTTAGACTTGGCTTTCTCCTTGTTTACAACCCCAAGTGTAGGATCATGATGTAATAATAACTCGGTAAGATGGAGATCGAATCCATAGGGACTAAACTTGTACGTATTCTGAAAATAACTACAATTAGAACTAGAAAAAGATCTAAATTGAAATCTAAATAATTGAGAGTAAAGGTGAATAATCTTGATTAAAACTTATGAATTTAAAGGTGAAAACTAGGGTGTTAAGGATCCACTTGTATCTATAAAATTGTTACCTTACTTAATTCAAGCAATACAATTGGAATTAAAGTCCTATCATATCCAATTGGAAGATAAAGCAATTTAAACAAATCTAAACTTTTCATTGACCTAATTCTCAATGGAGTAGAATTGTGGTGATTGGAAGGGATTCCATCACCCTACCATGCCCAAGAGACGATTGTAAACAATGGGATTTACCAATCTCACTATCTTAAAAAAGGAAAAGAAGATATCCAAAGCTATTATAGCATCTATTGTAATTTGAGTCAAATAAATCATAGAAAATTAAAAATATTCCTTTAATATCAAACTAGAAATCAATGAAGTTCAATAAGAATAAGAATCAAAGCAAAATAAACATTCAAACATGCTACAAGCTTCACCTCTTAGCCCTATCTAAGAGATTTAGCTAACCATAGACATGATTGACACCAAATCTCTTAAACAAAGCATGAAAAATAAACTAAAGAAGAAAAACTTTTTTACAACTGCTTCACTGTAAGACCCGTATCTTGGTCCGTACCTTTCCGTACACTTCCGCGGTCATACCGGTCGAATTCCGACAACCTTCGACCCTTAACCGATATCGACGCCCGACCCTAATTCATATGCCGACAACCCGAGTCGACTCAACCCGAGACCATTACCATAGCGACCGTGCCGTCGTTGCGGTTCCGATACCGCGACTTGCGCGCCGAGGCGATACCCTGGTCAAGAGATATGGGCCAACGTTCGGTGCGAGAAAACACCGCGCGTTGTGAAAATCAAGGGAATCTCTACAATGTGTCACATCAATCACA
This sequence comes from Magnolia kwangsiensis, assembly GCA_037074715.1. Classification (NCBI taxonomy): domain Eukaryota; kingdom Viridiplantae; phylum Streptophyta; class Magnoliopsida; order Magnoliales; family Magnoliaceae; genus Magnolia; species Magnolia kwangsiensis. Next base: position 73,987,705 of record CM073584.1, read on the forward strand.
TCAATCCCATCAATCAATCACCCATCAATCCATCATATGTCAAGTACACATCACTTCCATCCCTCTTCCCAAGCAACCACAAAAGTCTCTCAAACCCATACCTCTCTTACACAAAAAGCCACCAAAGTCTTCACCACCCATACCTCTCTTACACAAAAGCCACAAAAGTCAAGCTTTTCTTACACAACCATCACTCACCCATCCATCCATCACTCTCTCTCTCTCTCCCTTTACATCACTCTCTCTCTTTCTCTCTTTCTCATTTCAAAAATCTCAAGCAACAAAAGATTTCCAAAAACTCCATACGTATGGAATTTTCCAAGTCTCTCTAAGCTTCAAGTGGCCCACCTTCCTACCCCAAAATCTTCCATCTCAACCCTCCATTCTTCATCTTAACCATTGAAGTTGAAGCTAATGTGCCAAGGAATCCCTAGGAGCGAAAAGATCGGACGGTGGGTGCTACATCATACTTGTTTTTCTTATTTTTATGATGGGCCAAGTGAGGCCCACCGATCAATGGTGTGGATCTCACTTGGGACCCTAATATGTGGCCGATGGACCACTTGGATCACCATGATCGTTCCATGATGGGGCCATTCTCCATGGACCCCATCATGATGTTTATTTCATGTTGAAAGGTCATCTAGACCGCCCATATCGGTGGGGAATGGACCTCCACTGTTGATTTACATTTTTGATGGTCCCATGTTCAAAGGGATCCGTTTATTGTATGATTTATTGCAAGGGAGGGCCCATAGTGTCGGGGTCCCTCCATCACGAGCGTGTCCCACCCTCCATCTCTCTCTCTCTCTCTCTCTCTCTCTCTCTCTCTCTCTCTCTCTCTCTCTCTCTCTCTCTCTCTCTCTCTCTCTCTTTTATTTCTTTTCTTTTTGATTTAATTTATTTTTATGTGATAAGGTTGTGTGGCCCACTTGAATGGACCCCACCTCGAGGTATTCATTTTATCCAAGAGTCCTTCAAGTGGGGCCCACCTTGCAGGTTGTACCCCCCTTCATCCGTAAGTGGTGGCCCACTTCATAAAGGCCCACCACGATTTATATTAAAGAGACCCACCGTCCAGCGTCTGGGACGCTGGATGTCTCTGTACATAAAAAAAAAAAAAAAAAAAAAAGGTGAAGCTCTTGGGGTAGCCCCCTAGTGTAGGCCCCACCTTGACGTTTATGTTCGATCCAAGCCGTCTACCCTCTTACTTACAGCGGTTTAGCCATTGGGTAGAAGTCTGGGGCTGATTGGAAGACCTGGTGGGGCATAGCATCAAAGAATACATCACTACCATTCGAGGATCTTTTTCTGATTTTATTTCATTTTCTAATCCCAAAAAAATTCAAACTTTGGACTCTTTTTGTCTGTTGCAAGCTGTAGAACACTATGGCTGGAGTGGATTTCCAGGAAGCGGGCCCCACACTTGATTTTTGGCAAAAATTCGAAATCAAAGGAGAGAGAGGATGAGGCCTCCCTCCCTCACTAACAGCGGCTGGCGTGCAGTGCCCGGGCGGGCGGGCGTCCAGCAGGCCACCCACGGCTGCTGCCGTGGGCCCCACCTTGATGTTTGTATGCTATCTACGCCGTCCATTAGGTGGGTCCCCTTCTCGGGTGGGCCCCCTTCAAATTTTAATTAAATTCGACGCTCGGGTGGCCCACACCATAGGAAACAGTGTGAATGGACAGCTACCATTGAAACCCATTTTGGGGTCCACAGGAGATTCAGATCAAGTTAAAATTTGTGTTTTTCCCTTCACATAGGTCCGTGTGACCTTATGATCGGTCTAGATAGCATTGTCAACGCTTCTATGGGCCCCACATGGGACCCACAGTGAGGTATGGGTTTTATTCCCACCGTCAGCGTGACGGTGGGGCCCAATCGACGTGTGTGTGTTGCGTGTGTGTGTGTTGCATGTATGTGTGTACATGTGCAGTGTGTGTGCAACGTGTGTGCAACGTGTGTGCATGTGCAGCGTGTGCATAGCGTGTGTGTGTGCAGCATGTGTGTCTATATATATTTTTATATATTTATATTATATATAATATAGTATATGCCATATATATATATATATATATATATATATATATATATATATAAATATTATATAGTTTATATATATTATATAACAGGTCCTATACGCTATGGCGGGCCCTCATGTGGACCCCGCCACGAGGTATGTGATGCATCCGGACCATCCATCCACTTGGAGAGATCTTTTAAGGCTTATGGGTTAGGCCCATTTGACTTGTAAAGGCCTATGGGTTAGGCCTATTTGGTTTGTAAAGGCCTATGGGTTAGGCCCATTTGACTTGTAAAGGCCTATGGGTTAGACCCATTTGATTTGTAAAGGCCTATGGGTTAGGCCCATTTGATTTGTAAAGGCCTATGGGTTAGACCCATCTAATTTATTCAAGGGCAATGGGATAGGCCCATTTGAATTATAAAAGGCCTATGGGTTAGACCCATTTGAAATACATAAAGCCCATAGGACTAGGCTCGTCTAAGACACATAAGGCCCATGAGATTAGGCCCATTGAATGCAACCTAAGGCCCACTGGTTATGACTCATTGCAATGCACATAAGGCCCATTGGAGTGATTCATTTATATAGCTCATCTGATGAGTAAAAAGGCCCATATATTATGGCCCATTTGATGTATTTAAGGCCCAATGGGATATACCTGAGATCCATTGCAATGTGCGAACCCAACACGGATTATGTAACGATGTTTGCAACGATCGTTCCTTGGGTGCAATGTTGGTTTGACGTCCACATTGCGAGTGTAATGTTGGTTGGATGTCCACATTACGACTCTTCTTAGGGCCCATTGTTAGGCCCGTACTTTTCGTGTATAGGCCGTCTAGGTCCATCAGCATTGTAAGATAGTTCATTTTGTTATATCATGTTTAGTACAGTTTCATGACTCATGATCATATGCATCATATGTATGCTTAACGTGAGAATTGTCTGAGCATAGCATTTTCCTTCGGACAGGTTGTTTATGACCTCCCGGTTAGGTGGTGTTGCCCTACATGAGCGCACGATATGTGCAGGATTTGTTGCATGATTGGATAACGTGAATCATGCATTTCGCATATGTGTGACATGGTTATTGTATGCCCTAGCGACATCAGGGGCGTAGCCTCCACAGACGCATCGTGGTTGGCAGGATTGGATACCGAAAATCTTGTTCTACATGGGGTACTATAGATATCCCCGGGTGAAAGTCCCTAAACCCTTATGGTACCAATAGGTTGCTCCAACGTCTAGACTGAGTGGGTAGATGAGCGTTGAGTACCGATTACCAGACGGTTACGCTCTCCACTGTGTCGTGGTTGGTTGGAATGGGGTGCGGCCTTACCCGCCCGAGAGTAGGGGGCAATACTAGGCTGAGTTTGACCAGCTCGAGGAATGGGTCCGCTATCGACGAGTCGCGCCCGATATTTGGCAGACGGATAATGAGGTCTCTTCCACTTACCTTATTGCGTGTGATGTGGCGGCAATCTGGTTTAGAGTGTACTAGACCCCGGTGATATCCTATATTTGAGCTGTATTGATGTATGGACATATATGAGGACCTGTATGCTTGAGTTGCATTGTACATCGCATGGCCTTGGGATGGCCGCTACATTCATGTCTGACATTGTATAGCCTTGGTACGGCTCATGATATCATAGTTCCATTTGCATATTCCGCATCACTCTGACATTGCATGTACATATTACTACCTTGCGCACACACTTTCACCACCCTCTAAGCTTTCTGTAAGCTTATGCACGACCGTTGCGTGCAGGTGACGTTGGATCGCAGCAGCGCTGAGGCAGGAGCACGTTGCAGAGTGTTTGGAGTTTTTGGTTCTTTACCATTGTATTTTCCTTTATGCTCATTGTACTTGTAAAGTTTTTCATCATAGTGGAAATGTAATGGAGTTCTTGGTTGTTGTTTGTGGGTTATGCCTTTGGTTATGCTTATTACGAATCAAACTGACATTGAAAATCCTCCTCGTAGCATTCCAGGATCGGAACCTGGCGAATGGGAGCTAGGAGCCGAGAATGGGGTTCTACGGAGGCTGTCGGCACTGGATTCGGCGATCGGGAATTCTGTGAGCCCGGTTTATGAGTTTGGGGCGTGACATTCACCCTTGTGTATGCTCCTTAAGACCTTTCCAAACCCTACAAGATGCTTTAGAACATCCTAGAGAGTCCTATTTATAGTTTTAGAAGTCCAACTTTTACACTGAGTTGGAAAAATCTAGAAATCACCTCAAATTTACACACTCTACACAATTTTCCAAAATAGACTCAGAGTTTAAACCATCCAAATCTACGCATTCTGCATAGTTTTTCAAAATAGACTCAGAGTTTCAGAATATGCTTTTTGAGGATAATTTCAGGATTCCTTCTCTTCTTTTCAAATCTTTGATTTTCTTAATTCCTCACTTAGTTTTCTTGGATCTTTAGCATGTGAATTTTTCATTAATGACTTTCATATCTCCAAATCTTCATTTATTAATATTTTGAGCATAAATCTTCTTTTTGACATTAATTTCACCTTAAGCTCTCAAAATTACCTCGCATATGAAAACACGCATAATTAAATCGATTAAGCACTATCATATTTATAAAACCAAGGTATAAATAGAGAAAAATATGCAATATTTCACACTCAACACACCTCCCAACCAACATTTTGCTAGTCTCAAGCAAAAAATGCATGAAGTAATCTTCAATCTTTAATGTTTAAATCACTTTTAGAAAATAATCTTTTGTGTAATCAACTATGAATGAGTACAATCTAAAGAAGCGAGAGTGCAATTTTGAAAACCTAGAGCTGAATCACACAAGTAATTAATCAAAAAGTTTCTCTATCAATCATTTAAGAGCATAAGTTCATATATCAAAATTTTCCAATGTGCTTAGTGAATTCTATTTACTTTCCATAACATACTACTATTTCATAATGTTAGCCGTGCTCATCACCTCAAGTTTTATTGAATAATCAAGTACTGATTCTGAACTTATCACCTTTTCTTATTTTTTCATTTTTAAATTTTATATCAACGGTCCCTTTTATTTATTTATTCTTTTCAAGCTTTTCATTCATTTCCAGTCTTTTCATTCCTTTTCAGTCTTTTCATCATACATGACCTTTTTATCGATCACTCTATTTTTAACTAGTTCTTTTTATCTTTTTAAGGTGGATAAAATTCTCCAGACTTAATTCTTTATATCTATCAATGATACACGTACTAACAATGAGAAATTCTATTACAATTCACATAATGTAATTTGAATGTGGCTTGTGATGTAGATTAACATGATATTCGAACTTCTCTTAATCAATTAAATGCAAGAATTTAGAAGATAGTCTACTCGGTTGATCACTCTCAAACAATTCAAAGTTCAATTTTCATCTTATCATCATATTCAAAGCATTCTTAATTCCACAAATTATCATTTTTTAAAAATGTTTTAACTTAAAATTTTGAAATTTTTCATAATTTTTGCTCAAAACTAAGAAAACACTTATTAGTTTACCTAATTCACACCCCCCAACCTAAACTCAACATTGTCCTCAATGTAAAAGATATGAGCATGCAATGCACATGAGATAATAAAAAGAAATGGGAAGTGATGGGAAGATAATACTTGAATAAGGAGAATTGAAGCTTTTCCAAAGTTCTTAACATATAAATGAGTTAGCACAAAGACTAAACAAACTAAAATCAAACGATCCTAATCTTAAATCCTATGAAAGTAATAAACCTAACTACACCTCCATCAGACTAGGAGGTCAATCCTGGTACACAAGATCAGTCAGGGGCATAGACATGTCCTCTGAATCAAACTTCTCAATAAATGGCTTGAGACGATGTCCATTTACTTTAAAAACATTGTCATTCACTGAATCCTTATCTCGGTGGCCCCATGAGGATAAATAGTAGTAACAATGAAAGGGTCGATCTAATGAGATCGAAGTTTTTTCAAAAAAATATGTAACTAAGAATTGTATGGGACTTTTGGCCAAATGTGAATGATTTCTGAAGGATGTTCCGATTATAAAACACTTTCATCCTGTCCTTGTAATTTCTTAAGTTCTCATATGCATCGTTACGAATTTCTTTGAGTTCATTCAATTAAAGTTTGCACAACGAGCCAATATTGTCCAAGTTAAAATTTAGATTTTTAATAGCCCAGTAGGCTCTATGCTCTAACTCTACAAGAAAGTGGCAAGCTTTCCCATAGATGAGTCTAAAGGGAGACATTCTGATGGGAGTCTTAAAAGCTATATTGTAAGCCTATAAAGCATCGATCAAATGAATTGATCAATCCTTATGGTCAGGGTTAACCATTTTTTTTTTAGAATTTACTTAATTTTTTTATTGAAAATCTCAGTTTCCCCGCTTATCCTCGGGTGGTATGGAGTGTTCACCTGATGAGAGATGTCATATTTCTTCATTAAGTTCTCAAATGACCTATTACAAAAGTGTGAACCTCCATTACTAATGATGGCCCGAGGCGTTCCAAACTAGGAAAGGATGTTTTATTTTAAGAATCTAATTACTGTCTTACGTTCGTTATTCCAAAATGGGATTGCTTCGACCCACTTAGTGACATAGTCTACTACCAATAAAATGTAAATATTTCTAAAGGATTGGGGGAATGGCCCCATGAAATCGATGCCCCAGTGATCGAATGCTCCAATGATAAGAATTAGGTTTAGCGACATCATATTTCTACGAGACAATCCTCCCAATTTCTGACAAGGCTCACAAGTTTTGCAAAACTCATGAGTATCTTTGAACATAGTTGGCTAGTAAAATCTACACTGCAGAATTTTAGCCATGGTCTTTTTAGCAGAAAGGTGACCACCATAGGCATGAGAATGACAAAAGGATATGAAACTCTGATGCTCATTGTCTGGCAAACATCTCCTTAGAATTTGGTCTGGGCAATATTACACAAATAAGAATCATCCCAGAAAAACTTACATACCTTGGTAAAGAATTTTTTCTTATCTTACGCAGTCCAATATGTTAGCGTGAAACATGTGGTAAAATAATTTGTAATGTCAACAAACCAAGGTAGTTGGGAGAGTTTAAACAATTGTTTATCAGGAAATATATCATTTATCAGTGTCGGCATAAGAGAATCAGGGATGTCAAGTTGAGAAAGATAGTCGGCCACTACTTTTTCCACTTCTTTTTTGTCTCGTATTTTAATATTAAATTCTTCGAGTTAGAGGATCCATCTTATCAGGTGGGGCTTGGCATCCATCATAGAAAGAAGATACTTTAGCGTTGCATGGTCTGTATAGATAATGATCTTAGATCCGATCAGGTAGGGCCTAAATTTGTCTAAAGCGAACATTACTGCTAAGAGTTCCTTCTCCATAGTAGAGTGGTTCACTTAGGTAGAATTTAGAGTTCTACTTGCATAGTGGATAATGTAGGGCTTCTTTTCTTTTCTCTGGCCTAACACTGTCCTAATAGCATAGTCAAATGCGTCGCACATAATCTCAAAAGGGATGCTCCAATCTAATGACTGCATGATAGGTGCGGTAGTTAACATGACCTTGAACTTATTAAAAGCTTCTTAGCATTATTCAGTTCACCCGTATGGTACATCCTTTTGAAGTAGATTGCATAAAAGATGAGAGAGATTACTAAAGTCCTTTATGAATTATCTATAGAATTTGACGTTTCCTAGGAAGGATCGCACGTCACGTACGCTCTTGGGTAGAGGTAGGTTAGAGATAAGATCAATTTTTTCTTTGTCTATCTCAATTCCCTTGGATGAAATTATGTGTCCAAGCACAATTCCCTTGGGAACCGTGAAATAGCATTTCTCCTAATTCAAAACCAAATTCTTTTCCTCACATCACTTTAACACACATTTAAGATTTTTTAAATACTCATTGAAGGATGGACCAAAGATAGAGAAGTCATCCGTGAAGACCTCTAAATATTGCCCCACCATGTTAGAAAAAATACTCAACATGCATTGCTGAAAAGTGGCGGGATCATTACATAGTCCGAATGGCATCCTTCGATAAGCAAATGTGCCAATAGGACATGTGAATGTTGTCTTCTCTTGATCTTCAAGGGCTATCTCTATCTGATTATAGCCCAAATATCAATCAAGGAAGCAATAATAAGAGTGACCAGCTAGCCTTTCCAAAATTTGGTCAATGAAGGGCAAAGGAAAGTGGTCCTTTCTTGTGACAGTATTCAACTTCTTGTAGTCAATGCACATTCTCCAACTAGTAGTAACTCTAATTAGTACAAGTTCATTATTGACATTGGCTACGATGGTGATTTCAGGCTTCTTAGGAACAACCTAAGTTGGACTCACCCATTGACTGTCGAATATAGGGTATATGATACCCACATCCAATAACTTAATTACCTCAACCTTAACCACTTCTTTCATATTTGGATTGAATCGATGTTATGGTTGTCGGGAGGTTTTCATATTATCCTTAAGATGGATGCAGTGAAAACAAATCAAAGAGTCAATTCCATTGAGGATGCGATCAACCATCCAAGAGCTCATTTATGCTTAATGAAAGTATAAATAAGCACACTTTATTGTTCTTTCTTAAGGTGGGAAGGGATCACCACCATGTATCATCTTGACCTAACTAGACATATTTAAGATCAGTAAGAAAAGGTTTTAGCTCAAGCTTCGGTGCTTCAAGGTTAGACAGTAGAGGCACTACATCGGTTTAGGGTAATTTTTCAAATTGTGGCCTCCACTGATTAACTTCAAGTACAGGCATAACATCAAGCAAGGCATTCATCTCCCTAATCATGTCATCATCTAAATCAGAGGAGTGGGCCAAGCACATCTCCAGAGTGTCAGAGTATAGAGTTAGGAGTGCTCTATCTTTCACGAAAGAATTAATCATGTTAATGTCGTAGGTATCGTCATCATCATCTGGTTGTTTGTTCATGTTAAAAAAGATGTTGTGCTTTAATGTCATATGTTTGAAAGATAAATTCATAATTCTATTTCTACAATTTATGATAGCATTTGATGTAGCAAGGAATGGGTGACCAAGAATGATGGGTATTTGAGTGCTCACATCTATGATGGGTTGAGTATCCATGACAATAAAATCTACTGGATGAAAATTTTATCAACTTGGACCAACACATCCTCCATCATCCCTCTCGGTACATGAATTGAGCAATCAGAATTTTGGACCAACACATCCTCAATCCAGTGGTTCCCAATTACACAAGTGATGGTTGGGATACGAGATCTTTGTATTTTTGTAGCACATCTTGCTTGAAGATAGCACTCACTTTTTCTATAAAAAAGATTTTCTCTTGTATGTTTTGCTATCTTTTGGTCATACATAAATCTTTTAGAAATTTGTCATATGAAGGGATTTATTTAACAACATCCATTAAAGGGATGTTGACCTTCACTTGCTTAGGCACCTATAAAATATCTTGAGAGTTAAAGAGAGGTTTTGGTACAATAAACTGTTGAGGGAATGGCGCAATCAACTTACTTTGAGGTTTCAGTTCTAACCCATGTGGAGCATTGCTAGGTCTATCATTCTCATCTATTTTCGGGTCCTTAAGCTTTTCAGCCCTCACTGGAATAGATTTGCCAATTGTCTTCCCACTCTTAAGAGTAGTGATAGACTTAGCCTGCTCCATCTGTTTTTTAGAGCTTGGGTCACTAATTTCATATTGGTGTTTTGGGTTAGGGAGAGGCTGTGCCGGAAGGATCCCTTTCTCCCTAATCAAATTTTTTGTGACAAGCCCATCTATGGCCATTGTAAGGTCTTGAAAGACTTGCAGCATACCCTGATTAAAAAGCTCTTGGTTTGTATATGTCTTAAGAGCGGATCCTCTTGAGGTTTCCTTTGATTCAGAAATTGGTTAAGGATCCCTTAAGGAGTTGACGTTTGTCTATTCCTCCAACTGAAGTTTAGATGGTTCCTCTAGCTTGAGTTATATGTATTTTGAGGTGGGTCCACTAAAAGGTTTTTGGTAGTTGTTTACAACGTTTAGTTGCTCATTCAATATCTCTTAAAAAGCAGGAATTGTTGGGTAATTCTTAGTTGTATGTATATTACAAGCACAAATACTAAAAACAACTTCCGTAGTCTTTTCGAGTTCTACCTTCTTAAGTTCCATGGCCTCTGTATGTGCACCCAACATTGCACACTTGTTTATCAATCATGTGACTAGTTATGTCGTGTAGTCAGATGAGTTCTTAGCAAATGAAGACCAGCGACACAACTGAATCAGAAGCATCGACGCCATATTGAAGACAAATGACTGCTTTTACGATCTTAACCTTTCAAATAGATGATCCTAACCCAAATAGGAAAAACTACTTAGGTCATCTATTCAAAGCCAATTCCAAGTTCATAATTTCTATCATTTCGTCTTAACTTTAGCAAGCCCCAAGTTGGTGAATTATTAAATGGATAAACAGGAAAATTTGTCCACTTTCGGTCTGAAGAAGATGTCACCAAATAGTACCTTTGGTATCACCAAAGATGCCTTCGGTGTTACCGAAGGGCCTCAAAACAGTCCAGCAAGGTTGCAACATTAATTCTGTGTCACCAACTGGATATTTTAGTGACACCGACTGCCACCGATGAATAAAGTTCGGTGCCACTGAAAGGGAGTGTTTTCATTCAACAACTTGTGGAATTAATTCGGTACTACCGAAAGATATTTCGATACCACTAAAGTAAGTTTGGCGATACTGAAGTTGACTTTGGTAGCACTGTAAACTAACTGTTTTCTATCGTTAGAACTGTTTATCTATAAAAGCGGCTTGTAGAAACTTGTAAAATTAGTGAAAATAAGCATCATAGAGTCTCTAGTGTATCCCAAGCTTATCCTAACCCATTTAGACTCTATCCATACGATTTTCATGTTATCTTTATTGTGATGTTTCACTCCTATGAGCATTCAAAGCTCCTATTAATGAAGAACATGAACTCATGCCTTCTCTAGAATACAAAGGTCAAACCAATAGGAAAACCCTTTACCTTTTAATACTCTAAAGCATCCATAGGTTGAATTCGTTAGAAAATCCACTCATTATCTTAGATAGAAGATTCAACCAACTCTCATTACCTTAGTCACCTTTATAGGTATATCTTATACAAGGTTCTTAATCATAAAGCCAAACCAAACAGGTAAATCCAAGCTACACAATCGGGGGAGCACCAGGAAGCTAATTCAAGCACAAGAGCGCGAAGATCAAGCATCCCAAGACGAGCTACAAAAGAGAACTCTATCCGACAAGTAAGTGTCATAATTAAGAGTTCAAAGTTTAGTCTCTTTCCTCGTATAGGATTGAGGCTAAGAGTTTACTATTAACAAACTCATTTAGGTTCCTTATGTGGGACCTTGGCCGGTGGGCCTAAACTTGAGTTCTTATTGTAAGACCTTTGCTCTTATAGAGAGCATAAATTGGTATCCTTAGTGTTGGACTGTAAAGGTTATTGGTGAACCTATTTTAAAACCATTAATAGTGAAATCTGGTGCACTCTGGGATTGAGTGTGGATGTCCGGAGTGGAGTAGGCACATAGTTGAACCACCATAAATGCTTTTGCTTGAAATTGTCATTTGTGCATCTGTTTAATCATGCTTATATATGCTTGAACATTTTAACTTCTCATACATGATTGAATGAATGCTATGAATTGATAGGAAGCACATTCCACACACAAGCTCACAACACTAGGCTAGTTGTTTTATTTGAATTTCTTTAATAGCCTTTGTGATTGGAACCTCTAACTGGCTTGAAAGCCATTAGAGTTATAATGTCTTACTTGGTTTAAATTGAATGATTATTTAAGTTAGGCAATCGGGACTTTAAATAGGCAAAAAATATTTAAAAAGTCCTATTCACCCCCCCTCTAGGACCTTAACCCAGATTCTTTATTCAGTATTAGCGATATAAACCGCAATTTTAGCCTTGACTTTTCTTGTGAGTTTGGCCACTCTTGCATTTATATCATCTTCCTCTTTTAGAACATAAATTCGTCCCATTTTCTTTGATTGAGTAAGCTTAGAAGTGGTAATTCTTGAAGAGGTATCCCATGATTGCGCATTTTCAACAAGTTTATCAAAATAATCCTATGCATCATCGGCTTCCTTATTCATGAATTCCCCATTACACATCATCTTCACAAATTGGCGCATGGGTGAGGTCAATCCTTCATAGAAAAAGCTTGTTATACGTCATGTTTCGTAGCCATGTTGTAGACATGAATTTATGAGATCCTTAAATTGGTCCCAACATTGGAAGAAGGTCTCATCCTCTTTTTGCGTAAAAATTATGATTGCTTTCCTTAAGGTATTTGTCTTATGATAGGGGAAGAACTTTTTAAGGAACTCACTTATCATCTCAACCCACGTGGCAATGGACCTTGGTCTTAAGGAATGTAACCATGACTTACCCTTTTCTTTTAAAGAGATAGGAAACAATTTCAATCTAACTGTGTCCTCCAACACATTTAAGAAGTGTAATGTAGATATGATTTCATCGAACTCTTTCATATGCAAGTAAGGACTTTCAGATTCTAATCCATGAAACTTAGAGAGGAGTTGAATTACCATGGTTTAATATCCATAGTTCCTGCATTTAATGAAAATATCATGCAGGAATGTGTACTCACCTCCGCCGGTTGTAAATAATCTCATAGAGTATTCTCAACCCCAAGTGTAGGGTCATGATGTATTAATAATCTCGATAAGACCGAGGCCAAATCCACAAGGACTGAAACGTGTACGTTTCTGAAATTAACTAAAAGTAGAACTAGAAGAAGATGTGAAACTAATTCTGAAGTATTTGAGAGAGTAATTGTGAATATGATAATTAAAACTAAGAATTTAAAGCTGGGAACTAGGGTACCAAGGATCCACTTGTAGTAATCAGGGAGTCCTCTTACTTAATTCAAGTAACACAATTAGAATTGAAGTCTTATCCTATCCAATTGGAAAATATATCAATAAAACGAAATCTGAACTTTCATTGACTTAATTCTCAATGAAGGAGAACTATAATAATTGGCAAGGATTTCATCACTAAACCATGCCCAGGAGACAATGGCAAACAACATAATTTACCAATCTTATAATCTCAAAGTAGGAGAATTGTGAAGATTAGGAACCATTCCATCACCTTACCATGCCCAAGGGATGATGGTGAACAACAGGACTTACTAATTTCATAATCTCAAATCAAGAAAAGAAGATACTCAAAGCTATTGTAGATCTACTATAATTTGAGTCACAATAAACCATTAAAAACTTAAAGTATTCCTTAAATATCAAATTAGAATCCATGGAGTTCAACATAAATATGAATCAAAGTAATAAAAACATCCCATCATGCTACAAGCTTCCCCTCTTAGCCCTAGCTAAGAGTTTTATCAACCATAGACATGATTGAACCAAAGTCTCTTAAGAAAAATATGAAAACAACTAAGGGAGAAAAAGAAAAACTCTTGGCGACGGCTTCTCTACCCTTTTACTCCACTCCTTAAACCCTAAAAGATATCTTGGAGCATCCCAGGGAGTCATATTTATAGTTGTGGAACTCCAACTTTCGCACCTAGTTGGAAAACTTTAAAAACAACCTCAAATTTACTCAGTTTACTAAAATAGACTTCGCTCTACGTAATTTTTCAAAATAGACTTCATTCTGCGTAATTTCAAGAATGATCCAGAGTTTCAAAATATGCTTTTTCAGGATGATTTCAAGATTCATTTTCTTCACTTTAAATTTTTAATTCTCTTCATTTCTCACCTAGTTTTCTTAGATATTTGGCATGTGAATTCTTCAATTTTAGTCTCCTAAGATCCATCCCTTACCTTGGTGATTCTTGAGCATCAAATGCATGCTTTTAGTAGCCTTTTTAATCCAAGCTCTTAAATTCACCTTGCAACATAAATATGAGTAAAATAGAACATTAAGCATTATCATGTTCATAAAACCAAGATATAAATGGGGGATAATATGCAATATTTGACCCTCAACATAAAGTAAGAGCCGAGGGTGCATTCTGCACGTTGTTTTCATATTGAACTTTCTCGACTTGATGTTGAGGTTAATTTACGATCATCACTTCTATTGACTCAAAGGGTCTCAAGTGGTGTCTAATCCTATGATGGATAGGTAACCCTTCGACTAATCCTCCTTTACTTAAGAGACGTCAAGTATTATCACGAACTCACTTCGCAACCCTCATGTAACTAAATAAACTAAACTAAAGAAAAAGATAAATAAAACCTACAACAGATAAGAAATCTAAAAAAGAAAGAGAGAATTGGAAAGAGGTTACTGGATTGGAGTAGCTATGTTAGGATCCTACAAAACAAAAAATAATGTTAGTTTCTAAAAGTGTTTTCAGAAAAAAATCTAAAAATAAAGCAGAAATTAACCCTAATCTTAACTTAATTTTAAAATTAATTAATCTCAAAAAAATGCAGCCATAGTCCCCAACAACAGCACCAAAAACTTGTTCACAACCCCATATGTAGGGTCACGATGTAGTAATAACTCGGTAAGATCAAGGTCAAATCCATGTGGACTAAACTTATACGTATTCTAAAAATAACTAGAACTATAAGTAGAAAAAGATCTAAATTAAAATCTAAATAATTGAGAATAATGATGAATAATGTTGATTAAAACATATGAATTTAAAGGTGGGAATGAGGGTGCCAAGGATTCACTTGTACCTATCAAGTTGCTACCTTACTCAATTCAAGGAACACGATTAGACTTGGAGTCTTATCCTATCCAATTGAAAGATAAAATAATTTAAATTAAATCTGAACTTTTCATTGACCTAATTCTCAATGGAGGAGAATTGTAATGATTGGAAGAAATTTCATCACCCTACCATGCCCAGGAGACAATGGTAAACAATGAGATTTACCAATCTCACTATCTCAAAACAGGAAAAGAAGATATCCATATCTATCACAACATCTATTGTAATTTGAGTCATAATAAATCATAGAAAACTGAAAATATTTTCTTAATATTAAACTAGAAATCAAGGAAGTTCAAAATAAAATAAACATCCAAACACACTACAAGCTTCACCTCTTAGCCCTAACTAAGAGGTTTAGTCAACCATATACATGATTGAAACCAAATCTCTTAAATAAAGCATGAAAAATAAACTAAGGAGGAAGCAAAACTCTTTGACGGCTGCTCCACCCTTGTGTATGTTACTTGAAACCTTTTCAAATCCTAGAAAATGCTTTGGAGCATCTTAGGGAATCCTATTTATAATTGTGAAACTCCAACTTTTACACTGAGTTAGAAAAATCTATAAACCGCCTCAAACTTACATACTCTGCACAGTTTTTCAAAATAGACTCAAAGTTTAAACCACCTCAAATTTATACACTCTGCACATTTTTTCAAAATAAACTCAGAGTTTCAGAATATGGTTTTTTAGGACAATTTCAGGAATATGTTTATTTTCAGGACAATTTCATGATTTATTTTTTTCACTTCAAATCTTTGATTCTCTTCATTCTTCACTTGGTTTTCTTAATCTTTGGCATGTTAATTCTTCATTAATGACTTTCAAATCTCTAAATCTTCATTTAGTAATTTTTTAAGTATAACTCTTTCCTTTGGCATCAATTTCACCTTAAGCTCTCGAAATCACCTCGCACATGAAAATATGCACAATTAAATCGATTAAGCACAATCATGTTTATAAAACCAAGGTATAAATAAGAAAAAATATGCAATATTTTACACTCAACACTCCTTCAAGGAGAAAATAATAATTTCAATCATAAAGTATCCTTAGAAACGTTATTAAATTGTAAGATTGCTATAATCTCATCAAATTCCTTAAGATGCAGATATGGACTTTCAAGGTCAAGTCCATGAAACTTCGAAAGTAGTTGGATCACTCTTGACTTAAAATTCACATTTCCTGCATTGTGTGGAAACACCATATAGGACGGTTTACTCGCCCTCGCAGGTTATAAATAATCACGTAGAGTTTTAGGCAGTGGAGCATTATGTACATCGTTCTCATCTTGTTTCTCTTTAGGGGTATGGTGAGGTATTTTCAAAGCTATATTTTTTGTTAACTGAGGGTTTCAAGGTGTGTCTAATCTGGTGAGGGATAGGCAAACCTTCAACTAATCCTCCTTCAATTAAAAGACGTAGAGTGTTGTCACAGACCCACTTGGGCATAAAACACTCTCAATCCTTAATATTAAACTAAAACTTACTTAAGAAAAACAAAATTACAGAAAAATAATAAATCTAAAATACTCCAACAAGATGAGTTTGAACAATATTATTGGATCGATGATTCTATGTTTGTTTCTATAAAATAGAAAAAACAAAGTTAGTGTCTAATTATTTAGAAAAAACTAAAGTAGAAACACAAAAAAAATTGAACATATTCCTAACCTAATTTTAATACTAATGTATTTCAGAAAAACGTAATTGAAGTCCCTAGCAACAGCATTAAAAACTCGTTACGACAACCCTAAGTGCAGGGCTGCAATGTAGTAATAACTCAGTGAGACCAAGGTGGTACACACAGGGACTTGCTATTGTGCATGCGATTTCTAAAATACGTTAAAACTAGAACTCAAATCTAAACTAACTACAAAAATCTGGATTAAAAGAGTAATTGTGAAAGAAACTATAAAAGATAAAACATTAGAGGATCAAGGATTCACTAATAGCTTCTTTAATGTTACTTTACTTAATTCAATTAAATCACAAAACTGGAATCGAAGTCCTGTCCTATCCAATCCAATAATTGAGCAATTAATTTATTATTCATGTATTTGAAAACAAATCTGAACTTCATTGAATTAGTTCTATCATAAAGCATCAGTGTATTGATCGCATGGAATTTAAAGCATCTATCATGCCCAAAGCCAATGATAGATCAATGGATTTTACGGACCAAATAATTACAAAACATGTAAGATAATATCAATAATCTTCCTAAGCATCCAAAGTGCCCAGAGTCAATAATTAATCAAAGTAAACTTAAAGTACTTCATTCAAACCAAATATCAATTAATTGTCCAATATGAAAACCAAATAACTTGAATGAAAGTTAAATAAACATTAAGAAGAACTACAAGCTTCACCTCTTAGCTCTAACTAAGTAGCCAATCATAGACATGATTGAACTAAAACTCAAGCATAAAAACATAAAAACAACTAAAACTGAATGATTGAAGATGAGAGAGGACTCCTTGAAGCACTACAACTCTTTTCTCTACTCCTTCTACCCTAATTCGTGTTTCAAAACTCCTAAAACATGCCTTTATATAGGCTTGATTCACACCGACTTCAAAATTGACTTGATTTTACGTAGCTATCATAACTTCAATGGCATCAAGCTCCCATCGAAGAGTCTGGATGAAATTAGGACACTGTCCAACAACAAACTTTTGAATTTACGATTTTCTCGATGTTACTAAACCTCCTTCAATGGGATCAAGCTTGACTTCGATAGCATCGATCATTTCCTCAATGACATCAAAAAATGTTCAAATATGTCCAGCAACAAAATCAGATTTTTCATGATTTTTACGATGGGATCAAAATAGCTTCAATGGCATTGACACTTGCTTCGATGGCATTATGGCATCAAACTATCGATTTCTGTACTTTTGATTTTTTGTACTTTGACTCCTTGATTTTCTTCCTTGCTCACTTGGTTTCCTTGGATCATGGACTCTTGAATTATTCATTCTTGACTTCCATAAATCCAATCCTTCACTTGGTAATTCTTTTGAGCATTAAATTCATGCTTTAAGCATTTTTTTTCTCTTTATCTCTGAAAATCACCTTATAAGAGAAAACATGTGTAATTAGATCAGTTAAGCACATTCATATTCATAAAATTAAAGCATAACAAGGAGGAAAATATACAATATTTCACTCTTAACAAGTAGCAAATACTGGTTGAGAGTATGATAATGCCTAAATATTGCATATTTATCCCTTATATTACATCATTTTCCCGTGCATTCAAGTGTTAAAATGATTTAATTAAATATTTTTTCAACATGCAGAGAAAATTCATAGTTCAAATTGAATACATGCTTAAAGTGGCAATTTGAATACATGCTTAAAGTGACAATTTAAAGCCCAAAAAGAGATCAAGCTCAAATGCAATGAAGCATTGGAGACTTGAATACCAAAGTTGATGATTGGAAGTTTCAAGGACAAAGGAAACAAAGTATCGGAGTGAGGATTTGAAGATTGAATGTATCAAAAAATAATGAAAAAAAAAAAATCAGCATTTGTCGCATTCCATCAATAGGTTTTTTATCCTATCGATAGGCCATCGATAGAAATTTATGCTATTGAGCTTCATATTGTGAAATTCAAGAATTTTCAGACTACTTGCTAAACTATTTCTTTGATCCCATCGAGAAAATCATAAAATTTGAAAGTTCATTGTTGGAAAGTTTTTAAACAATCTTTGATTCTATCGAGCGCATCTTCGATCATATTGATAGACTCTCAATAGGTTTTGATCCTATTGAAGGAGCACGAAAGTGTATTAGTTCAAAAATTTTCTAAGGTGGTGCGGAATTAGGTCTTTCAAATTTATAAATAGAGGCATCTAAGATGTCTCTAAGTATCAATGTACAATTTTTTAAGGTGATTCGAAGTGAAGACAGCTATTCAGATGTCATTCTTCTTCAATCCATCCTTCCTATTTTGTTTTTCTTTTGTTTTTATTTAAGATGTTACTCATGCTAGGCTAATATCTTAGCTAAGCCTAAGGGATGAACCTCGTGATGAATTTTATTTTTTAATTTAAGTTATTGGTTTTGAATATTGAATTGTGATTGTTATGATTGAATTCCTATATTGCATAAGGAATTGATCTATAAAATTGATTGATCTATTATTAGGTTTGAGTACAATAGATACTTTTGATTCCCTGCAATCAATTGCCTAGATTTTCATGATAAATCAATCTATCTCGATTCATATATTTTGTTGAATATTTGTGATTGGATTTATAGTTTTATCTTCTGATTAGAACGATTGAAATTCAATTCTAGTTAAGTCCTTAACTTAAAAAGAATCGAGTTTCAGAATTTGTTAAGTGAGATTTCATATATCATAAGTGGTTTTAACTATTGTTTGAATCCTTTCCACTAGATTAAAATCCAAACAATCCAATAATTCTAATTGTGTTATCAAACCAATTTCCTGTCGAGCAATCTCTATCTCACCGAGTTAAGAGTTCATCGTACCTATACACTTGGGGTTGTCAACCATTGGGTTCGATCATTTGCTATCACTTGACATCACCTAAGTTGTTAGATTTCATGCAATCGTATCTGACATAAACAATTATATATTCTCACATTTAAGGATTAGTAAAAAATGATATATACATAAGTCAATTTGGTCTAATCATGATGGACACTACACCAAAATGGCAAATTTACGATGTATTTTTGTGACAGACGATCTCTTAGTTTAACGATGGATTTAATCTGTCGCTAATGGAAAAAGTCCTTCGCTAAGCTCATCTTTCTCGAATATCCATAGTCCGAACGTCACTAAATTTCGCGACGGACCAAAATCTGTCGCTAATATCTGATTTACGACGGATTTTTGTTCATCGTAACTAGGCGACGGACGAAATCCATCGCAAATTTTGATTTAGCAACAAAAAATGAATAGTTGAAAATTCCCACCCAAAATACCAAATGGCGCGCTTTTCAGTTACTTTTGTGATGGATCATGGTCCGTCGTAAAAGGACTTTTGCCTTATTTTGTTTCATTTTTTTTTTAGAATATGGTCAAAAATTAAGTTTTTTTGTAGTCTAATAATTGTTTTTTAATAGAATTTCAGTGGTTTAATTGTACATATTTATATCTAAAATTATTTTTTAACAATTGATTGAATGCAAAAAGAAATTTTATTTTGTTTTTATATCAAACGAACCAAATTTTTATTTTTATTTTTTGATTTAAAACTAATATTTAAATGATTTGTAATATCACATGAAAAAGAATATTGAGAAGTTTAAAAATTTTAAGAATGTTTGAGAAAAAAAATTAGATTTTGAATAAATGAAAATCATGATTTAATAAAAATCTATTTTGTGGGAACAAAAAAAAATATTTAATAAAGTTGAAAATTTTGAAAAAAAAAAAAAAAAAAGGCATTTGATTTTAAGAAAAAAATAATATCCTGAAAAAGAAAATTAAAAATATTTTTAAAAATGCAAAAATTTTCACAATGTTGAAAAATGAAAATATTTTAAAAAAGAAAATGAGAGTTTGAAATTTGAAAAATAAAATAAAATTGTGAAGTTCAATAAAAATTGATAAGTTTGAATAAAATGCTTTAAAAAAAAATGGAGAAGTGAAAAAGAATTAAAAATTTTAAAATAAAATGATATTAAAAAATTGATACTTTATCAAAAACAAACATTTTGAAACGAAAAATAAATAAGTTGAAAAATTTTGTGATTTTGAAAAATAATTGAAAATGTTCAAAATTCAAAATTAAAAGAAAAATTTATTTATAAAAGCACTAAGATGTTGATATATATATATATATATATATATATATATATATATAATTTTTTAAAAAAATTAAAAAGTTGAAAACAACATGATGCATTTGAAGAAAAAAAATCAGCATTTTGGAGTTTTTGGGAAAAAAATTTAAAATTGTGAAAATTTAAGATATTTTGAAAATAAAAATTCAGAAGTTGTATTTTAATTTATTTTTTGAAATATTTTATAATAAAAATGATATTTTGTTAAAAGTTTTCAAAGAAAAAATTAAGAGTATAAAAATATATATTTTGATAAAAAAATGTTATTTTTAAATGGAAATTGAAATTTATCTGTGAAAAAAATATTTTTTAATAAATTATTAGGCACATCCAATAATTGATCATTTAACTATTTTTGGACAATCGAATTATAGTCCAGATTGAAGAGTAAATAACTTCATATGTTTAAATCAAATTTCACCCAAATCGTTGATCAATCTTATATTCCCAATACCTTTCTCACATGTAGCTAGCTTGATTGGGTCGAGTAACTAGTCAAATTGAGGGTATTGATCAATAAAATATAGTGAATGGACTATACATATAAAATGGGCTAAATATTATTGTCCAAATTGTGACCCAACTTATTGACCTCGCGAGAACCTACAAATTGATGTTAATAAGTTTTGTGGACCCCATCATGATGTGTGTTAAACATCAACACCATGCATTTAATGTGTCCCCTTTAGGTTATGAGATATCTCAAAAATCATCCGTAAACGAAACTCAGGTGGGCCATACCTTCTAAAACCATGTCAAGACATCTTTAAAAATATAAAAGCACTTGGTGGGGCCCACATGAGTTTTGGATGCGGCTAAAACTTGGTCCAACCCCTCATCCAAGTGGGACACACATAATGAGTGAGTTGGATATATGAATCACATTAAGGCAAGCTCAATATATGATTATGAATGTTTTAAGGAACACCCCTCTACATTTAGGTGAGTTAGTCATTACCCTTACTAGAGTAAATTCTGTGGGATCCACCGCTATTTATTTATTTTATCCACTCTGTTTATCCATGTTAATAGATAATTTGAGGTCTAAAGAACAAAAATGAAACATATCCAAAGCTCAAGTGGACCACACCACAGGAAATAGTGTGATTGAACCTCTACCATTGAAAAATTCTTGGAGGCCATAGAAGTTTTGGATCAAGCTGATGTTTGCATTTTCTCTTCATTCATATATATTTGATATTATGAATAGGTTGGATGGCAAATAAACATTACTGTGAGCCCAAGGAAGGTATCAATGGTGGAAATCATTATTCCACATTGTTTCGTGTGGCATGGTCCACTTGAGTTTTGGATTTACCGAAAATTTGGGATCAACCCACATTATTCATCCATTTTTTGAGGTCATTTCAGAGAATTATTCAAAAAATGAATCATATCCAAATATTAAATGGACCGCACCACAAATACCAGCATGGATGGGAACGGATTGGCTACTCCCCTGTCACCCGCCCGTTGGCTAGTATTCGGTACTATGTGGGCCCCACCATGATGTATGTATTTCATCCATTTTTACGGATCATTTTAGGGCTTGATCAAAAAAATGATAGGGATATAAGCCTAAGGTGGACCACATCATAGGAAAACAATATTGATTGGATATCCACCATTAAAATCCTCTTAAGGCCCACAGTACTGTTTATTTGACATTCAATCTGTTGATTAGATCATACAGGCCCTGATGAAGGGAAAAAAATAAAGATCAACTCGATCTAAAACTTTTATGGCTGCCAAAAGGGTTTCAATGGTAGACGTTCAATCCCCCATGGTTGGAAACGGATTGGCTACTCCCCCTGCCACCAGCCCTTGGCTGGTGATCGGTGCTCTGTGGGCCCCACTATGATGTACGTGTTTGATCTATTCCATTCATCCATTTTTTCAGATTATTTTACAGTTTTATACCAAAAATTAGCAGGACAAATCTCAGGTGGACCACACCACATGAAAACAATAGCGATTGGATATCCACCATTAAAATCCATCTTAAGGCGCATTGTACTGTTTATTTGACATCCAATCTATTGATTAGGTCATACAGGACCAGATGAAGGGAAAAACCAAAGATTAGCTTGATCCAAAACTTTTATGGCCCCCAAAAGGTTTTTAATGGTCCACGCTCATTCAACACTGTTTCCTGTAATGCGGTCCATTTGAGATTGGGATATACATCACTTTTGGTCTTATACCATAAAATTATCTAAAAAAATAGATGGATGGCATGGATGAAACACGCACGTCATGTTGGGGCCCACAGAGCACCAACCACCAGCCATTAGTTGGTCGCCACTTCAATAACGAACGCGGATAAAGCCTTGGCGTGAAGTTCCTACGCAAGGATGTTGAGTAGGGTCCAACACCATGTGTTTGAAAATTCTACTCCGTTAATAAGATTTTAGAGATCATTTTAGAACAAGAGACCCAAAATGAGTTGGATCCAAAAATCAAGTGGGTCACATGAGAGGAAACAGTGGGGAAACATATATCTACAGTTGAAAACTTCCTGGGCTCCACCTTGATGTTTATATTCCATCCAAACAATTGATAAGGTCATTAACACTAGGATTAAGTGAAAATAGAAAAGAAATATGAAAAAAAAAAAGCCTGAAACTAAGCTTTTTATGGCCATAAGAATGTTTCAACGGTTCTCATTAAATCCCCACTGTTTCATCTCGCCTGGCCCACTTGAGTTTTGGATCCACTTAGCTTTTGGTATATTTTTCTAAAATGAGCCCTATAAATGGATTAACGGAGTAGATTTCCAACAAACATGGTGGTGGGCTCCACCCAACATCCTTGTGCAGGAACTTATCTGCGAAAGGCTTTAGCACAAAATCCACATCCCCTAAAATGAGGAGACCCTTGTTCTCTCTCCCTCTCATCCACTCTCCTTTTCATCCGTCCCTCTCCTAGTGCCAGCCCTAGAGATCTCTCCCACCTCTCTCTTCCTGTCGATCTCTTCATGAACATCAGGTAATGCTCTCTTTCTCTCACTCTCGATCTCTCTCTCTCCCAATCGATTGATAGTGGTGGTTCTCTCAATCGATTGATAGTGGTGTTTCTCTCTCAATCTCTTTCTCCCAGCGCCATGATTCGGAATCCATTGGATTCAGAACCCCCATGATTGGAAACCCCAGCACAAATGGTTATTCCAAATGGGTGATTCCAAATGGATGATTTCAAATGGGTGATTCTTAAGTAGAGGTCTGGCCCTTGATAGAGTAGAATGGTAGAATAGGTTTCATGTAGCTAACCCCAATTAATTGGGATAAGGCTTAGATGGTGATTATTTTTTTATTTAATTTAATTTAGTTATATTTTAATTTATTTTATTTTATTTTGCTATTTTGGGTGTCCTTTTCCTGTTTAGAGATCAAAGACTATTTCTTCAATGCATGAATAACCAGACAAATGGTTATTTAGGGCCACACAATCTACTCCAACCATCCATTGTACCAGATAATTTTAGGGCCCTAGCTGACATTTGTGTTTTCCCTTCATCCATATATATTTGATCTTATGTAGAGGTTGGAAGAAAAATAAACATAGTTGTTGGTCTTAGGAAGTTTTCAACGGTGGAAATCATTATTCCCACTGTTTCCTGTGGTGTGGTGCAGTTGAGTTTTGGATATTGTTTGATTTTGAGCTCAACCCCTCAAATGAGATAGAAAATTGGATGAACGGCGTAGATAAACTAGATACATTCCCTGTGCGCCTAACAGACTTAGTACGATAAAAGCACACAGCAATCTAATTCCAGGTATGAACCAAAAAGCAAGGCAGATCCAGACTCAAATGGACCTGAATGGACAAGACTGTGTAGCATCTATTGTGGGTCCGCTGCAAGTAAATAAGTCAGTACTCGATTTGGGTCAGTGCCATTTTTGGCCTATTCTCCTTTCATTGGAGGGATAGAAGTATAGATGGTTTGGATTGCTATGCAGTATGCCCCGTGTGCAGCTAATGAGCCGTTAGATAGTTAGTCGAAACATACTAATGGTCTGGATTACAAAACCATGAGCGTGTAAACAGGCCAATTTGTCTGGATTACAAAACCATGATCCCCATTTGGTAACACTTCAGTACAAAATTACAGTAGCTGATAAGGCTTAGATGGTGATTTTTTTTATTTAATTTAATTTATTTTTATTTTATTTTGTTGTTTTTAGTGTTCTTTTCCTGTTTAGAGATCAAAGACTATTTCTTCAATGCATGAATTTTCACTAGATCTTCAATGCAAAGGAGCATGCATGAATAAATCGTCCACTATTTCTGCATCCCTGATACTTAAGAATCACCCATTTGGAATGCCTCAAAAGATAATAGTGCATAAGATGTTCTTTACACTTTAAAAAAATGAGAGAATAACCCTATTCTGAATGGAGGATTCAATGTTATTCAATGTCATGATCTGAGTTTTTTTTATTTGTTTATGTATGGAGAACAGGTGGTGTTGGTATTTGGTGAGACTGGTTGCAGGAAAACAACTCGGCTTACCAGTTCTTTTGCTTTGATTCTACATTTAGAAATGAGTTGTATTTTGAATTATGTTCATTTATATTACAAATTTTGATGTGATTGTATATATATTAAGGCAATTAGTTACCCATTTAAGGATTTTTATGTGGCCAGGCATAAATACGGTGTGCTCCTTGGTGCATAAAAATCCTTAAATTATCCTTGTTTAGACAGTTCAAGACTGGATAGAATGTAATGCTTTCATTTTAGTAATTCAAATACACTTGCCTTTTCTATGCATCATCTCTCTTTTTTCTCTCAGGATATGTTTCTTTCATTTATTTTCATTTTCAAATATCCTCACTTTATGTCGATACCTGCCATGGAAATCAAATACAAGATCAATATATCTTGAGAGATATGAGGAGATGCTGCCAGAATTTCAATGTAGGCATTTAAATTTGAAAATGAAAGTGTTACAATCTATCTGGTCTTGGATGGATGACTGATTTAGTCAGTTAGATAAACATACTCATTCATAATATAACTTAAACACATCATGTACGCGTTACTAAAGATGGCTTCCATGACACCATGCAAGAATTGGATGAGGGCAAGAAGGTTAACTGTTGAATACATGGAAGGTATTGCAACATTTCTAAAGTACGCGAAACAAAATTCAAATGGGGAAGACTGGCACAGCTGTTCTTGTGCCAAGTATTGTAATATACGTGGGAAGATGACATTAGAAACTATTTCCAAACACTTGGTTTTTAATGGCATAGATCAAACGTACACGATGTGGTTTCTCCATAGGGAACAACATCTTGAAACAGGTGTGAGTACATCTGTCAATAATCGTAATGAAGATGTGTTGCCCAGAATGGTCAATTTGGTGAATGATTCTTTTGGTCGTTTTCAACCCATTAAGTTAGATGCATGTATGGATGAGGTTAATAATGAAGATGATATTGAACCTCATGATAACTTAGGCAATGAGGCTTAGTATAGGAAGTTAATGAAGGATGCACAACAACCCCTATATCCATCGTGTAAACCGGAGCATACAAAGTTGTCAGTAACAGTGGAGTTGTTGAGTATGAAGGCTAGGTTTCGTTGGTCAGACAATATCTTTACAGAGTTGTTAAACTTGATCAAGAAAATTTTGTCAAACGAGAACTCTTTGCCGATAGTACTTATAATGCAAAGAGGCTGATCAGTTCATTGGGTATGAACTATGAGACAATACATGCATGCCCTAACGATTGTATTTTGTACTAGAAGGACCATGTTGATAAGCAGTGTTGTCCAAAATGTGGAGCTAGCAGATGAAAATTTAATAGTGTTATAAGGTCAACCGCCCCACATGTACCTTGTAAGGTGCTAAGGTACTTTCCATTAACGCCGAGGTTAAAAAGACTACACTATACCAGAGATTGTAGAGAATATGATATGGCATTCAAAGTCAGATCAAGATGATATTTACATGTGTCATCTAGTGGATTCGTCTATGTGGAAGATTGTAGATGAAAAGTATGTTGATTTTACTGCGGAGCCACGTAATGTTCGTTTGGGGCTTGTAATGGATGAATTCAATCCTTTTGGAAATATGAGCAATTCATATAGTTGCTGAC
This sequence comes from Magnolia kwangsiensis, assembly GCA_037074715.1. Classification (NCBI taxonomy): domain Eukaryota; kingdom Viridiplantae; phylum Streptophyta; class Magnoliopsida; order Magnoliales; family Magnoliaceae; genus Magnolia; species Magnolia kwangsiensis. Next base: position 74,014,414 of record CM073584.1, read on the forward strand.
CTATTATAATTGTTACGTATAATCTCCAACCTCATTTATGCATGCGGAAGGAGTTTACCATGTGAACACTTTTGATCCCCTAAAAAAAAGGTCCAGGATATGACATTGACAATTACTTGCAACTGTTGATTGCAGAGTTGCTTGAATTGTGGAAAGGATCTGTGGCATATGACTCACATGATAAGAATATATTCACAATTTTACTATGGGCAATACACAATTTTTCAGCATATAGGACAGGAGAAAAGTACGCATGTCATATTTGTAGTGAGGAGATGGAATCGATTTGGCTTGAACATGGAAAGAAGTCTGCATATATAGGACATAGAAGATTCCTACCATCAGGTCATGACTTTAGGACTAACAGAACCAGATTCAATGGGAAAGAGGAAAAAAGAAAGGCTCTGAAGCGTATGAAAGGTTCAGATGTACTATGTAAAATGAATAATATTGAAACCATTTTCGGAAACCAACTGGGAAAGATTAAGAAAAAGTCTAAGAATGACCCGAACAACATTACTGTCTGGACAAAGAGATCAATCCTTTTTCACTTGTCATACTAGGAGCATTTGCCCATTCATCACAATCTGGATGTGATGCATGTTGAGAAAAATGTCACCGAGAACCTCAATGCAACAATCATGGATACAAAAGATAAGACTAAGGATGGTTTACAAGCCCATCAGGATCTTTAGGCTATGAAGATAAAAAAGTCTATGTGGCTTAAGGAAAGAAACGACAGGTTATTCTTACCCAAAGTTCCTTTAACGTTATCCACATCTGAAAGAAACATATTTTGTCTGACACTGAGCAATTTGAAAGTCCCAAGAGGATATTGTGCAAACTGGACACATCGTGTTAATTTAGAGGATTGCCAGCTAAAGGCTCTCAAGTCGCATGATTATCACATTGTGATGCAGCAATTGCTATTGGTTTTGTTGATGCACTCGTTTGTAGGAAAGAAGAAGACATTGCGCACCGCCATTTGTGAAATGTCAAGATTCTTTAATGTCATAGGTTCAAAAGTTATTAATCATGAAGAGCTTCAAAATATATATATATATATATATATATATATATATATATATATATATATATATATATATATATATATATATATATAGTGGAAGCATTATGTGTATTCGAAAAATATTTTCCCACTTTTTTTTGTTCCTATGACACACCTAGTGCTGCACTTAGCAGAAGAAGTACAACTTTGTGAACCTGTCAGATATAAGTAGATGTATCCTTTTAAGAGGTAACATTAATTATCAGAATTTATCAACTTTCTTTTTCTGATTTTTTTTTAAAAAAAAATTATATCTATATCTGATTTTAATGTGTAAAGGATGATGAGAACATACAAAAAGCATGTGACGAATCAAAATTATCCAGAGGGTTGTATTGTTGAACACTACATACTGGAAGAGTCCATGATGTACTGCATGAACTACATGCCTGATAAGATGTTAGGAAGCCATTAGAGAGTGAAAAAGATATTATATAATGAGGGTGATGATAATGCCGATAATTTCTAAATCGATAAAAAGGGGAAAAGTTATCTTCTTATTAATGTGCAGTATCAACAAGCACGCAAATGGGTATTACAACATCACGCTGAAAATGCTCAATGGCTAGGGTTTGTTGACAAAAGTCTATGTTTCTATCCTTAATGTTTTTAAATTGTACCATGCAAAGTAAAATTTTAATTCATATATTATATTATATGTGCATTGTATGAAGTACAATGAATACATTCATGGCCAAACACGTAAGGGACAAAACAGGAGGGGCAATCCGTTGGTACAAAAAGAAGTAGACTACAATGCTTGGTTAAGGGAACAATTAGAGAATGAAGAAATGTCACAATTTAAAAGAATTGCTATTGGTCCTTGCTATAATGCCACATCATACAGTACATACTCAGTAAATGGATATGTTTTTTACACATCAAACTCTGAAAAAAACTCAACAACACAAAACAGTGGGGTCTCTATGATAGCCTTAACTATGTTCAAGGTGAGTGTCAGGGATAAGAACTTGGTATAACAGGAAGCCACCTACTATGGTATCATTAGAAAAATTCCCGAATTAAACTACTTACCTTTAAGATAACATTGTTCTACTGTGATTGGGTGCATATCGAAGATACTTTAAATGGATGTTATGTAGATCCTAAAAAAAATCTGATATTTGTTAACCTAGGAAGGTTTAGAAAGAATATCAAGGAAGAGGATGAGTCATTTATCCATGCATCTCAGGCGGCTCAGGTCTTCTATTGCAAGGATCCGACAAGAGATGACTGACGTATTGTATTAGATGTTTCGAAACGACTGACAAAAGATGCATATACATTTGAGGATCCACTAGTGTTTGAGGCCAGGTTGACTACAGGTTCCTCGAGCCCTTCCTTAATAGATGATCTGTATGACCTAACTAGTGAAGATATAGAGGAAGGGTCATATGTAGAAATTGAATCAAGTAACCCACGTATTCAGAAGCGGAAAAGAAACTGATCAAGTTTCATATCAAGTTGAAGTAAATTTAATTACATTTACTATATTAGATTAGTTTCCTTTTTATTTTTTTTTTAATTCAGTAAAAACATGTGTATAGTGTCATCTCTTTATAATGTATAACAACATATTAAATGACTAATAATCTTAAATTATTTTTTTAGGAATTATGTCATATGCAGGGCCTTCTAGTTCTGCCCTAGGAAGCACCACAAAGATAAAAGTTTCAATCAGTCCAGTTGGAGAGATTACTGGAGATAACGAAAATCAATTTACCTCATTTCTAGGAAATGTGGTCGGGACTCACTGTCCAATTGCATACAAAGACTGGCGGCTTGTGCCAGATATCATAAAGGATAATGTTTGGTCAAATGTTTTGGTGAGCATTGAAATACATGAGTTTTACTTTTCAATGTTTATAATATAATTGTTGTTGACTAATTGCCCTATGTAATGAAATATGTGGGCCAAATATGATGTTGACAACAATGACATCTGTAAAACATCTATAATTAAGCATGCTAATGATTTGTGGAAGGACAAGAAGAACCGATTACGAGTAGTTGTTCTGGATATGTATGATAATGATGGAGACAGGAAAAAAAAAATCCCCACTGGTGTAAAGCTAGAAGATTAGGTCAAATTCGTTGATTACGAATCTACAGAAGAGGCGAAGTCTCGTCGTGGAAAGGGAAAGGAATCTAGAAGAGAGATAAAGTTTCCTCACACGACTAGTCGATGGGGATCTGCTAGGACGACAGAGTTGATTGTAAGTTTTTAACATAACTTCAGTTTCTTTTAATCCAATTTAAGAATACATAATAATTAACATGATTTCTCATTATAAATCATAACAACAAAAAAATTCAGATACTCAAATTATGAGAATTGAATTGTTTCTGCTAACTCATACTAGATCCGATGGGTCTCTCCTTTCACAGGAGCTGAACATCACATTGCAAAAAATAAAAGAAATAGTTGTCAATGACCCGGCTTGTATACATAATGATTTAAATCATGACCCGGTTGCACAGGTTTTTCATTCATTCTCTTCACTTTGACATACTTAGCTTTTTGAACATTTTTTGTTATTAATATACATGCGTTACTAATAATGACTAATTATTATTTAGGTTTGTGGTCTTGATAATAGAGGACGTGTAAGGGGAATGGATCATATTTCAAAAACTACCATTATTGCTTCAACCCCTTACATTAATGAAATTAGAGAAGGAAAGGGCGAATTTGCTGAGGTTAAAGCATCGATAATTGTATTAAATGAACATCTGGAAAACAAGATCAATGAGAAATTTGACATGTGCCAGAACATGATACTTGACATTGGAGAATGTTCGGTTGAAGTTCAGAATCAAATAAATACTCTAGTTCAACCAATGCAATGCTCTCCTGGCACCGCTGGTTCTCATGTATTTTAACAATTAAAGAATATAGTTACTATTTTATCCATGAAAATAATATAAATTATTTCTTGTAGGCGTTTTTTCGATCTGGTGAGACCTCAAGCCATCGTGTTGAGTCAACTCCACCTCCATCTCCACTTCTATGGGTGGAACAAATCTGTCATTTGATAGATATTTGTAGTTGAGTTGTTACACGTGGGCATCTGATTAGAGATGATGCAAGCATCCCTCCAGATTGCATCAAAGTCATATTAGATGTTGTTGAAGTTTCCAGCGCGAATGTGTTTGGTGACATTGAGAAGACGTTAGCCAATTACGACGTGGGTGATGTTCTCGTTTGGCTTAGAGTGCTAACGAAAACATAGATATTAAAGGAGTTTACTTAAAACTTTTCCTAAGTCAGGAACATATTTTTGTAATTTGGTCAGGACATGTGGATTGTGTTTGAGATTATTTTGAATATTATTTGACTAAATCTTTATCTTTAATTATTTAGTAGTTTTGATTGACTAATCTAGTGATTTGTTTCAGCTTTTCATCTTCTTATGCGTGACAGAAGGTACACATATTTCTATTATGATTTGTTTTGATTTTTTCTTTTCTTATGCATAAAATATTCTAATTTAAATATTAAGAACTACGTAGTGGTTTGATCCCAATCTTCCATCATTGGGTACGTAGGCAGCCGTTCATACTAAACCGTATTGGTGCAGCCACAAATTTTATTTTTTTTTTTCCCTTCTCGTAGTGTGGATGCATTTTCGTCAGGACTACTTGGCAATAAGAGTGAGGTGGATGTAAGTTTTCGAAACCTTTAATTAATCTTGAATCATTTATATCTTTATTGCTTCATTTATATGTTGTCGTCAAGGCCAACTTGTAACTCCTCAGAACCCGCTCTGTCGTAAGACATTATGGTGCATGACGGTTCCTAGTAGGTTAAGTTGCAAATTATTATTAAGAGTTGGTTGGATATATTTTATTTTTTGTAAATGCTGTTAATAGTTGGATGGATGATGAATGTATTTGTGAATGTAAATGAAAATAAAAAACTTATGATATGTGTGTGTGTGTGGGGGGGGGGGGGGGGGGGGGAAGGTACTATGCGCTTGAGCTCACGATAAGCTCCCATGAGGTTGAGCTATGTGGGCCCCACCGTGATGCGTGTCGACCATCAACACCGTGCATTTGATGGGTCCCCTTTAAATTATGGGATATCCCAAATATCAGCCGTATACGGAACTCAAGTGGGCCATACCATCAAAAATCATGTGAAGACATGCCAAAAACATATAAAAGCACTTGGTGGGACCCACCTGAAATTTGCATGCGTCTGAAACTTGGTCTAAACCCTCATCCAAGTGGGACACACAAAATGGATGGGCTGGATTTGCAAACCACATCTCGGTGGGCCCAAAAAAATGATTATGAATGTTTTAATGGTGCACGGCCCCTCTCAACTTCTGTACATGGTGTGGCCCACACAAGTAATGGATTGACTTGATTTTTGAGACCTAGGCCCACGATGGAATGGTGCATCTGACTGATGGGGTAGATGTTCGAAACGCATCACAATGGGGCCCACACAGCTTGACCTCATGGGACGTTCCCATCATCTCGAACACATATTACCTTTTCCCTATATATATATATATATATATATATATATATATATATATATATGTTATCAATGGAGGATGCCTTGTTTATGGGGACATGAAATTTTGTAGCTTATGGTATGGTGCCCCAATATTGGTTGTATGTTACTGGTATGTAGTAGATAATATTAGGCTCCATAGTAAACATTTTGTTTTGAGTGGAAGACCGAGTCAAACAGATTGGACAAGGCACTTTTTATGCCTTTCAACTTCAAACTAGATACCTTTTGGACAAACCAAACATCCATTCACCAGTAGTTTTCCAACTTCAGATTCATACTTTGGAATTCAGATTTAACAAATAGGCCCTAACATTACTCAAGTGCTGCTCATCATCCTATCATTGAAAATTTCTTATGAGCCATAGATTGGATGATTAAGCATCATCAGACTAATGTGCTACAGTAGAATCATGCACAATCAACAGTGGGACCAATAAATTTCCCAGTTCAATTGTAGTTGCTCAAAGCATGAAGAGAACCAGTAGCAGATTTGATTGCAGGAGAGGGCAGGTGTGGTTTCAAAATGCTAGCAAGTATATACCTCTGAAAAAAGTGTTTGCAAGTACAAACAACTGGAAAGCGGGAGTTGGAGGTGTGAGTATGAAGGCCATTGGAAGTTGGAGCAGATTTGATTGCAGGAGAGGGCAGGTGTGGTTTCAAAATGCTAGCAAGTATATACCTCTGAAAAAAGTGTTTGCAAGTACAAACAACTGGAAAGCGGGAGTTGGAGGTGTGAGTATGAAGGCCATTGGAAGTTGGAGCAGCATCTGGATGGAATATTTGTACTTTGTGCAACTAAGGATTGAATTATGAAGGAGGTTGACAAGCAAACCAATTTAGAGTCAATTTTGCATTTGCTGCACTGTATGCTAGTAAGAGCTAACGTGGGCAACTTAATACGCGGCTACCTTAGGTCGCTTTGGTACTTGTTACAAGAACGGGTGCGTAGTACGATACTTATTCTAGTATGTGGTGCAGTAGGGATGGGATCATTTGCATCACTCCAATACATACACTGAAGTGTATGCAATATTATTTTGTATTTGAACTCATTTTGCAGTTTATTTATGAAATGATGAATGTTGTTATTATAAACCCACATTTATAGTATCCTATTATAGACCTTTTTTAAGCCCACACATGTATGCAAGTCAGCTAATGCACACATGGCAACATATGCCTAGCATGGCAAACAGGTGAAATATCAAAGCCATTCAGTGCTCAGTAGGTGTGCCATGATATTAGAAATAAGCTGACGGGTTAGAAATCTTTACACGACCATACATCTGTTCAGTTAATTGTGGCAGACCTAACTAGTGGACTGTACTGATTCTTGGTGTAGGGAATCTAGATAGTGGTACCCTTCTGTTAGATGAATTGGATATTGACCTGTCCGCCACACTACCATATTTGGTGGCGTGACATTATAGCTGACTCTTACACGTGGGCGTAGCAAAGCTCCATATTATAATTGAATTTATTTATTTTTTAAAAAAAAAAGTATAAATGTCTACATTGTAAATATAAATTTGCATTACAACTTCATCAGTAATAAGATTATAGAACCATAATTTAGGGTCTCTAAAACTAGCAATTCACATCACAATGATCCATAATTCGGATTGTGCAATTCTAAATGGAAAACGTATGGGATTTGTGATTTAGGTAACATTGCCTTAATATTTAAAAACACGGATGCATCTATACATATAGGGTTCATCCAATGCATGGATTGTGCTGATTTTTGCACAAGGTGCTCCTCATGGTAGGCCCACCTTTTAGACAAGTTGGATGTTGCATGCACAACAAGTTAAAAGTTGTCCACTGGCTGGACAATAACCTATGGTCCAACTTAGCTAAACTTGATACATTATCCCTGCTCGTAAAAGAGTTCGGATTGTTGGGAAGTAGGAATTTCCCAGTTCGTACACTTTCATTTGGTCATGTCATTAGACACTAGTGCATTAAATGCAAATTGCATTGCGCTGTCGTGTATTGATTTCAACATCTAAAGATCTTTTGAAACTATATTGTGTTTTCCCAATGAATGCTATGAAGTTAAGAAATGCTCTTACCTGAACCTCTAATGGGTAGGATGAATTCTAATCTTTTATCTTGTTAATTGGTTTCAGTTGATTAAACTATTCACTTTCTATGGATTTGAGTTGGTTATTTGAAATACATGAAGGGTTGACTAAACTAGTCTTTTCTTGAATTGAATCTGGTTGTTTGTAATATATGTAAGAAGGGCTCAAAAGAAGGTTGAACAAGAGAAGATACTAAGTAGCCAATACAAGGCAAGGCATAACCAACCGTTGAAGTTTCAGATAATTTCTTTTGTATGGGTCCTAGTTTAGGAGGGGGAAGTGTTTGGTTAGGTGGGTTAAAAGTTAATTTTTGAAGTGGGCCACTTGGGTCATTTCCTCTTTTATTGAATTGAGTTGTTACCAATTTTGTGAATAGGATTCTTATCAAACAATAGTGTGAATTATTTTTTGAATGACTATCAAGTGCAAGATTAAAATAATACTAATAACAATTTATCGATAAATTTTTTTTATTTATAGATATTTTAGCAATGGACCAAATCCGTTGCTAATTTCTGAACATTGAAAATCAACGACGGATTTAAGGTCCGTCGCTTACTCATATTAGCGACGGACTTTATTCGTCACTAATTTTTTACCATAAGGTGCGTTACTCAATTAGCGACGGACCTTATCCGTCATTAATGTTTTCGGTGACGCCCAATTTTTTGAATTTTATTGATGGATTTATTATTTTTTATGATGGATCTTATCTGTCGCTATGATGCAATAGATCTTATCGATCGCAGATTAAACAACGGATTTTATTCGTTGAAAAAAAGAAAGCCAGTAAACAGCGACGGACCGAGTGACGGATGAAAGCCGTCGTTTATTTGGTTTTATGACAGCTTTGGTCCATCGTAAATCCGCAATTTTAGTGGAGGACTTCTCAGACCAGAGAATTATGATGATCATGCAATGCAAGACCAGCCAGGAATAATAACAAAATACCCAAAATCTACGAATGCCTAGGCTCCCATGTGGGGAAGGGCAAAGGTAGTGTTCAGTCATTTAGTATAACGGTGGAGAACTTCCATCGCCACTAGTGGTCGGTCCCCTTACACAAGATAACTACAAGTTTTCCCAAAACCTGCATTAAGAGCCATGGAACACATTCTCCATTGACAACAAAGAAAACCCTCTCTTTTGACCCTTTTTTTATTTTTTATAAACATCAAGTTATACCATATATTAGTAATGGCATAAATAACATGTCCAATAAGTTATCAAGATCTATGCATCAGCATTGGCTTGTTAGGGCACACATATCCAACAATCAGACAATCATATCCATTCAATCAATTGCTACCTAAGGGGTAATTAATCCACAGTTTTATTAGGAAAATGTCTAATTATCAATTTGGACCATTCATCATGTGGGCATCACTTTTGATTGCTTAAGTTCCTCAAGAACCATCATGAATGATCCAATCTAACAATCGGTTAAATTGTTAAGAATGCAGACGATCCATACTATTTGAAAGAAAAGGGGTCTAATAAACAGGCTAGACCATGCATCCATCAAGTGACTAACTTACGATTGCATGTATTCCTCGAAAATCATATTGACTATATCATTATATTCGTTTGATGAATTGCTAGGAACATGGATATTCCATATTGCTTGCAGAAAAATAGATCTATTGAGTGGATTAATTTGTTCCTGAGAATTGCATTAATCAGATATCAAAGATACCGTCTGATCAATTGCCAAAACTTTATAGAACCTGAGCAAAAAAACACACCTTGGTTAAAATAAGGAGAATGTTTTCAAATCGTCGACTGTTTCATTGCAATGGAGAAATTTCAAAAGCAACTATTAATTAAAAGAAAGTGATAGATGTCCCCTTTGAGAGGATGAATATTTCGACGACTGGTAGCATCAGGGTGTGGTTTAAATTCGATTCAAATCATATTTATTTATTTATTTTGTGAGACGACTCTTTTTCTCTATGATCTGTTGATGGGAACCATCCATCCTCCAGCCGCTATTTTCATTCAAAGATACTCAAATTTAAGGGATGATCCTGCCTATGATTTGCCTATGTGAATTTTCCAAACTCTAAATTCAGCTGTACACCTATCCTCACAGATTCATCAAGTGGGCCCATCCAGCCTGCATAACTTCTAGAACATAGGCGATCCTATCATCAGACCATCTCTACATGTGAAACCAACAAGGCTACGCATGCTGGCGGACTCGGACTGAGTAGTGTAGAACACAGCAAAGAGGTTGGTATTATGTTGACGTGGCAAAGTTAGGCAGACCTCACCATGATGTATGTGTATATCGGCACTGTTCATCCATTTTGCCAGATCAGTTTAGGGCATAAACATAAAAATAGTCAGACCAAAGCTCAAGTGTTCCACAGCACAAGAAAGAATGGGGATTGAAAACTTCTCGGAGGCCACGGAAGTATTGCATCAAGCTGATATATGTTTTTTCCCTTCTTCCATTTCTGTATGACCTTACGAACAGGTTGGAAGGCAAATAAACATTATGGTAGGCTCTGAGAAGGTTTTGACAGTGGACGTCATGCTCTCCACTGCTTCATGTGGTTTGGTCCACTTGAGCTTTGGATCTGCTTCATTCTTGGGCTTATGCCTTAAAATTATATGGAAAAATGAATGGACTGTGTAGATATAATACATACATCATGGTGAGGCCACGGAACTTTACCACGTCAACCCAGTACAGACCTGGGTGCCTGTTCTACCCTACTCAATCCAATTCCTCATCAGGCCATCTCTACATGTGGACCAACAAGGCGACGCACGCATGCTGGCGATCTAAGTCTCTCTCTCTCTCAAATGTTTCACCTTTACGTTTCTTTTCTTCTCATCCATGGACTCTCTTCACGTGCATTGCATGTGCCAGGTAGATGGTTTTGACGTGCAGGATAGGAAGTTTTTTCAATTCTATTTTAGAAATACGTTAAGTGCTGATTCTGTAACTGTTACGTGTTGTTCCCTTTCAAATACCTTTCTCCAACTTAGTGTATGGTTACATGTAACACGACATGCATGCTTGTATGCTTGTTAAAATATTTAGAAAAGTCAATTTATAATCAGTAATACATGTCACTTTTGAGCTATGCATATACGTAATATATATACAACATGCAAGTTAGAAATTCTAAGACGGTTTGCTGATTTCACACTTCGTGTAGAGGCATGCACATCCACATGCAAGCCCACGTGAAAATACAATGCACGTGTGGGGATCTGAGATTTCCATAAAGTGAGAAATAATGCTTACATCTTCTACCAAAAAAAAAAAAGACAAAATTTCACTCTTTCTGTGAATGAGGGTATATATGGAAATGGTACCGTAAGGTCCACATGGGAGCTTCCGTGAAGTCGACCTGACGGGAGTTTCCTCATCATGGGAGCTGCCAATGAGGTCAAGCTTTGTCAGCCCCACGGTAAGGAAATGGTAGACCATGAGGTCGTCCCATGATATCAAGTTCTGTAAGCACCACAGTATGGAAATGGTACACTATGAGATCCACCTCATACAAGCTTCCCATGAGGTCAAGCTTTTGGTCTCCAACCGTTGTGTGATGGACATGCATGCCCTGTATTTGGTATGTCCCCGTTAGTTATAAGATTTGTCAAAAATAGTCGTATCTTGAACTCCAGTGGGCCACATATGCTTAAAATTGGGCCCATTTGAATTTTGAAGTCTAAAATTAGGTGTAGCCCCTCATCTAAATTGGAGACACAAAACGGGATCTCATTGAGCTCTATTTAAAATTAAGAAGGTTTCGATAGTAGGCATCTATTCTCAACTATTGTATGTGGTGTGGCCCACCTAAATCATGGATTGACTCGACTTTTAGGCTTGTGGATCACTACAAAATGTTGCATATGATTAACGGGATGGATGTCCATGAAGTCGACCTCACAGTGCATTTTTCTCTCTCTCTCTCTCTATGTATATGTGTGTGTGAATATGGGAAATTGTACTAGGAGGTCGACCATTATGAGAACTTCCCATGAAGTCGAGCTGTGTGGGCCCCATTGTGATGTGTATCAAACATCTACCCCATCAGTCATATGCACCATTCCATGGTGGGCCACAGGCTTAAAAATCAATTCAATCCATGACTTGGGTGGGCCACACCACATATGATAGTTGAGAAGGGTTACTTTTATTAAAACATTTATAATTATTTATTGGGCCCACCGAGATGTGGTTCACAAATTCAGACCATTTATCGTGTGTGTCCCACTTGGATGATGGGTTGGACCAAGTTTTAGCGTATCCAAAACTAAGGTATGCTCTACCAAATACTTTTATATGTTTTAGGCATGTCTTCGCATGATTTTAGATGATATGGCCCACCCAGCTCTATATACAACTGATTTTTAGGATATCCCATAACCTGAATGGGACCCATCAAATGCACAATGTTGATGTTCAACCCGCACCACGATGGGGCCCACACAGCTGGACCTCATGGGAAGTTCCCATGAGGTCCACGTACCATATATATAAAGGCTCACCGAGCTTCTGTTGAGGCCGAGTTGTGTGGGCCCCACCAAGTTGTGTGTCAAATATCCACACCATCAATCAGATGCACCATTTCATGATGGATTAGGGGCCTAAAAATCAATTCAATCCATGACTTAGGTGGCCCACACCACAGACAACGGATGAGACTAATTGCCCACTCTTTGAAACCTTCATGATTATTTATATGGCTCACTTAGATCTTGTTCAGACATCTAGCTTGTCTACTGTGTATGTGCCACTTGGACGAGGGTTCACACAAGTTTCAATTCATATCCAAAACTCAGGTGAGCCCTGCCGAATTGTTCCAGATGTTTCACGCACATTTTCACATCATTTTAGATAGCGTTACCAACGTCCGTTCGGACTGATTTTTTTGATATCCCATGACCTAAAGAAAACTTACCAAATGCACCGTGCGAATGTCTAACACACATCAACGTATGGCCATACAGCTTTACCTCATAGTACCATTTCGTATATATCTATATATATTCATTTGTTTCGGCATTCCTTGGGCCACACGTGGTGCGGAATGTACGGTTTCGTATGCCAGAAGATACGAAAAGTGTAGCATACGTGACGGTAACCGGTTAAATTGTGACACATGTGCACGTCTCCCACACACGTGTAGAATTAGTACACGTCGCTGAGACAATCGTCATCATAACAAAGGCGAAATACGCACCTCTCTCTATCCACGTTAACACGAGGAATATATAGCTGTGAGGAATGCTGCAATTTGTACTTAAGAACTGTAGATGTTGGATCTGGGTCATGTTCCAATGATCCAAACCTTTTATACGATGGGCCACACCATGGACAGGGTTACCCAGAAAAAGAAATCTCAGATGGGACAATCACAGCCCTTTTGATCATATATGGACCGTGTCCTTTAGAAATATTTTTGTGTGCGATTGCAGGATCTTCAAATCTTGAAAGTTTCTTTAGGTGTTGCTCATCCACAGTAAAGCCCATCTTAGACGGTACGTCCAGATCACTGTATCATGAACCCGTATTCAATAACCATGGTACCTAATCAAGAAACAGCAATAGGTAGTCCAGATGAATTGTAGTAAACTTCTCCATATTGCATGTCATGCTCATGCAAGTTAGCATACGTACTGTACAATCATTATATTGCATGCCACACTCAAAAAGGCTACCTCCAACATTCTAGATCTGAACTGTTCACTGAAGGGTCCAACCAAAAAAGTTGCCATGATTCTACTCATCAGGCGCTCTGCAGCTGAACACCGAATTTGGGCATCTTGCCACTTTCGTGGCCCACCAATGAGTGAACCAAACTGATACTTGAGCAAGGTCATTTCAAATGAGGGCCTCCCATTGAACAGGCTGGATCTCTCACAAATGGCACACGTGGCTCCAGCGGTAAGGTGTGAGTAGATGAGTAAATATTACATTGGAGTGAGTAACGTGGAGTTCTGTCATTATCTTTAGAGACACGGTTGGGTACATACTCGACCTGATAACCTTTTAAAAGTTGGTGGCCCCCTCTCTACTAGTGTCTACTAGTGTCTCACGGACTAATAAAATAACGCCACGTTACAATTTGAGGGACTCGTGTTTTCAGGACCGACTGAATCAGCTCCCATATCATATTGTTATATACAACACGACATGGAAGTTAAAATACCTAGGCAATCATTATAATAATAAAGAAATGATACAAAGACACAAGAAAGAACCAAAATTAAAAAAAAAAAGAAAAAAAAAGAAAAAGAACACAATATACAGCTAGATAAATACCAGTTGCTGAAGTAATCTCTTGGCAGTAGAGATTGATATAGTTTTTTATTATTATTATTTTTTTATTTAAGAGTGAGAGACTTGAATGAAGTCACCGGGGTTTCAGACAATGAAACGTTAAATGAGTTTTCAAGTAACTGGGGCATTTTCAAGGATTCTTGAATAAAATAAAGTGGCCCACTCCCGTAGGCCGCGGACTACTGAAGTAAATTCGTTTATAATGCCTATTGATGATGGAAGCTCTTCACTAGGTACAGGTCCCACCATAATTAGGCGACTTGACTGTACATGCCTGGGTCAACTTGACTCAATCAGATTTCACAACTGTCTGGAGAAAAATAAGACTTAGACAAAAAATTGATAAAACTCGACTTGCAGAAATTATTTATATATTGTTTAAAAAACTGAGAAAACCTCAAGTTTTTTAAAAATCATGCAAGTTTTTAAGATGAATAGACTCTTAGTGAGTTTTCATGTTTCTAAACTAGGGTACCACCATGAATGGGCCATTTAAGAAGTATGAGTTGCCACAAATGCTCCTAATTGAATGCTTATAAATCAAAGAATGGTCCATGGTTTACTCAAATCCACTTTTTGAAAGGTTAGGAAAAAAGGGGACAGGATTGCGAACTAAGTAAACCGTGTGACCCATGGTGATGTATGTGTCATATCTATGTTGTCCGTCTGTCTTTCCAACTTATTTTAAGTCGTGAATCCATAATTGAAGCATATCCAAAGCTCTAATTGAACCATGAACATCTATTGTTGAAAACTTCTTGGATGGTACAGGAGGTTTGGATGAAGCTAATATTTGTGTTTTCCCTTCTTCTATATTTTGTGACCTTATGAATAGGTTGGATGACAAATAAACATCTCCGTGAGCCTAAGAAAGGTTCCACCGATGAATGTCATTATCTCTATTGTTTCTTTTGATGTGGTCCACTTGAGCTTTGGATATACTTCAATTTTAGCATATTTTCTAAAATGAGCTGATAGAACAGATGGAGGGTATGGATAAGACCCATGCATCTAGATTGCCACCACAAAGTTTACTCAATACCTACTAGGGTAATGAGTTACTCAGTGGGCAATCCGCTTCTGGAAAAAGGAGGAGCATCCATGGCCTAACATTGTAGGGTAAGACCTTTCAAGCACGTGTCTTGGACTAATCTACTCGGCAGAATGTGATTTCATTTCAATGGTTGGTCGCTACCTATCTACCTCGTAAGTCGTAGGGCCTATTTGATTTTACAATTCAGTGGTGAAATAGTCGTAATTACCCCTGTCAGTAGCTTTACCGTCGTTTGAACTTTTTAGATGGATTTACTGCAGGAAATCTTCCAATACACAATATGAAGTGATAGTCTTCCAATCATACAATCAGAAGGAAATCACATATGTAAGCGATTGCCGCACGCTTTCACAACCACCGCGCGTGGTATTCTAAAGCCTTGGATGGGGTTCACTGTGATCAACACAGGACATCCGTGCCATCCATCCATTTTCATAGACTGATTTAATGGTGGTTTGGCTATCCACAGCTGGGTCTATTATAATATCAATGGTGGCAGTAGAGTATAATGGTCTTCTCCATGATTTAATCCACTCAGTATAGTAGGAATAAAAAATTTTGGTTGAACGCCTTATTCTTTCTTACGGAACAACTGGTCGGCATGGATCAATAGATTGAATCACTGAATAGTAGGCTCCAGTTGTACAAAACGAAATCTCAAACCATAATGTATGGTCACTCACAACAGAGCCATTACTATAGAAATATTGTAGGGAGATCCAAATCACACCTCATGTGTGGTCCACCTGAGCCTTGGAACTAAAATGATTTATGGGAATATACCATTAAATGATCTTTAAACACCAATGGACGGTGTGGATAAAATCTAAACATCACGGTGGCCCTCAGAGATCGATGGCAGGGGCAGTCGATCATTCGTGTACTGTAGCCGTACTTCTCCTACAGGTCTTTTGAACAGGATGAGTACTACGCTCCATCCCATCCTAAGCTTACCGTACTCCAGCAGGTCAATTGTAAGGTAAAAAACAAACAGCGTCCGTAAACTCTTCACGGCATTTGCAGCCACCACGGGAGCAATCAAACACGTTAACATGATCCGTACTTTCACCCGACTGTTTTGCAGGTAGAAATGTAAACCATGATTAAATATATTTACTTGTATTACATCAAAAAAACGGAAAACAACCATCCCCTTGAAACAAAGGGAGTTTTACAGCAATATTTCTGAAGAATTTTGTTCTTACGGGATAAAACTTAAACTTTTAGACGATTTCAAAAAGTGGTAATCAAGTGACAAAACCAACCCACTTTTTTTTTTTTTTTTTTTTTTTTTTTTTATAGAAAGGTTTATACGAAAGCATTATGTGTCCATAGAATGCATCTGACATCCAACCCTTCCAATAGGGGCAGGCCACTGTGATGATCATACGAACAAAAGGTAAGGCCAATCCAACCATTAGGTTGGCCACACCAAAAAGGCAATGTTAACCACCGAAAAGCCTCCAAATCCCTGTATGAATTATTCTGTTTAAAAGTTGTCCCATCACATGATGCGGTTCACCAGTTCCACGTGTCTGATATTAGGACTGAGAATGTGTCGGTGCGGGGGGCGGCTTCAGTGGATCCCTGGATCCACCGGGGTGGGTGGATCCCAGGATGTGGGTCCCACCTTGATGTATTTTCCTTACATCCTTGCTGTCCATTCGTTTTGAAAGCTCATTTCATGACATAATTCCAAAAATGAAGCTGATCAAAACCAGAGGCGGATCATACGACAAAATCAAAAGTGGATCACATGTTAGAAAATAATGGTGATTAACCATTAAAAACTTTTTGTGGGCCACAAAAGTTTTGTATCAAACTGATACTTGTGTAGTCCCTTCATCCAGGCCTTTGTGACCTTATGAATAGGTATAGCAACTAATTAAACATTTCAGTGTCTCTTAAAAAGTTTTTAATGGGTAGTATTCAATCACCACTAATTCTTGTGGTGTAGTGTACCTAAGATTTGGATGGACTTCATTTTTTAGATCATACCATAAAATGTGCTATCAAAACCGATGGAATGCGTGGATGTAAGTCACATACATAACGAAGGGCCCCACAATTAGGGATCCGTAGTAGGTATTGCGTTCACGGGACAAAACGTAAGTCACATACATCTCGAAGGCCCCATGGTTAAGCGGGAAGAAACAGTGTCTCATCCTGGTGTATGTTTTATCTACGTCCTTTCATTTTGCCATATCCAAAGCTCAAGGGGGCTAAACCATATGAAGCAGTGAGGATAAGTATTTGTCATCCCACCTATTTATAAGGCCACATGCACATGGATGAAGCGGAAACACAAATATATATCAACTTAATACCAAACTTTTGTGGCTATTAAAAAATTTTAAATGGTAGGCGTTCGATCCCCAATATTCCCCTTGAGTAGTCTACTTTGAGTATTCGATCTACCTCATTTTACGGCTTATGATCTAAAGTGATCTGACAAAACAAATCAACAGTATGGATAAATCAACAGCACTAAGAACGGACGGGGTCTATTCCTATGAACGGACGGGGTATTACTCCTGTCTATTCCTAAGAACGGACGGGGTCTCTAACAGTCCACCGTGATATTTGTCTAAGCCCAAGAATAAAGTAGATCCAACGCTCAAGTGGACTACATGGTGGGGATAAAACACCTACTTCTTGGTAACTATAGAAGTTTGGGGGTGAAGCTGACAATTGTGTTTTCCATTCATGTCTAGACGACCTTATGGACAGTTTGAATGGCAATTAATCATCTTGGTGGATGTCATTAGGACACTGTTTTTTATGGTGTGGTCCACTCAAGTCTTAGATCCGACTCATTTTTAAGCTTATAACCTAATATGATATGGAAAAATGGATGGAGGCTGTAGATAAACCCATATATCATGGCTGCCCCTCAAAGACCTGGTCGGTTCCTAGCTGGGACAGGTGGGGCTGGTTCTTTATCCGCGTACCTGGGATTAGATTCACACCGTATGGGGCCTACAACTCTCGGTGACACTTTCTAGAGAATAAAGATAGATTAAGTTAAATTGCTTTTTTCCTTTATATGAACCATATTTTGGGACTATAAAAGCGTGGGGGCATTATTAGGTATTATGATAAGGCTTTCTGGTTTAAAAAAAATTCCCTGTATTTTTATAATTTTTTTGTGGGTTAGCTTGTTAGTACACACGTCTTTACACACACTCCATGCATGTTAGCCACCACCGCTAGGGATCGATGCCAGACTTCTAGTGTTGAAACGAGGTATCTCCTCTCAGTCTGCCAGTTGAGCTATGATCTTGGTGTCTGTACTTTGCCCACCTGATGGAGTGTGATTTAATTTCAGTAGTCCGTCGCCTACCTGCCTTGTGTGCCCTTAAAAGAACTATGATTAATGATTGGAGTAATGCCCCCCTAACCGTGCATGATTTCATTTCATTAGTCCGTCGCCTACCTGCCTTGTATACCTTAAAAAGAATTGTGATTTCCAAGGAAGTGGATTAGGTGTTACCCTTACCCTGTGGTCCTCCATGACGATGTGTTATATATCCACGCCGTCTATCCATCCGTTTTTTAACCCCATTTTAGTATCTAGTGCCAAAAATTAATCAGATCCAAATCTCATGTGGACTACACAATAGGAAACATTGGTGATTGAGCACTCACCATTAAAAACTACCTAACTCCCACTGTAAGCACACCGTAATGTTTATTTGCCATCCAACCTGTTGATAAGGTCAATCAGACCTGGATGAAGGGGAAAAAAAAATATAAAGATCAGTTTGATCCACAAAATTAGTGGTCTACAAAATGTTTTTAATGGTCATTTACCACACTTTCCAGTTGTGTGGTCTACATGAGATTTGGATCTGCTTGATTTTTGGGTTACCATATAAAATGATCTTAAGAAAGGGATGGACGGTGTGGATTTACAATACATTCATCGATATGGGCCTCGCACAATAACGGTAACATTCACTAAGTTCTTACACAGGTAACAGCTAATCCGCTCCCAATTTATGGTTAGATGGCATGATTGAGATGCCTGGAATTTCAGACTCCCTCTCTTTCTCTCATACGTTTTGAGTTCTTTGAAATATGTTTACCATGTTCGTACAAGAAATCAAATGGAGTGGGAATTGGGCCACGATCCATGTCATTACGGATCAATTCATTAACGACTAGATTTTGGTGATAGTTCACCACCAATTTTGTATATTCATGTGTCTTTGCCATACATTCCGCATGTATCCAAAGTAATCCAAACGAACCTAATCACTAGCCCATCGTGGATGATCCATGACGGTCCAACAAAATTTTCCAATGATAAAACCATTGATTTTTAGTTTAAATGGTATACTTGATAGATGCTGAATGGATGGTTAAAATTGTTGATCAGTGTGAGTTTGGAATCCCTAATCTAAACGTACAATTTATCCTCATGCATAGAATTTATTTTACAACTCCTAAATTCATCATGATAAATTCTCTAGACAGTTATCTTTTGAGATCTAAGATGTCCTTCATGCTTGAACTGGCTACAAGCATATCATTAACATAAAGAAGAAGGATGATGTATGACGTATCAAACTTCTTCAAATAACAATAGTAGTCTGCATGACATTTCCTAAAACCGTTTCCCGACATAAAACTATCAAACTTCTTGTACCACTACCTTAGGGTTTGCCTCAGGCCATATAGACTCTTCTTCAGTCTACACACCCTGTTCTCCTTTCCTGGTGCCACGTATCCTGTCAGCTGATGCATGTATATCTCTTCTTCAAGGTCTCTATGAAAAAAGGTTGTCTTAACATCTAACTGCTCTAAATGTAAGTCCTCTGTAACCACTATACTTACGACCATGCGAATCATAGACATTTTTACCACTGGTGAGAATATTTCAGTGAAGTCAATACATGTCTTTTGTTGGAACCCTTTCACAACCAACCTAGCTTTGTACCGTTTCAAACTATCGTGCTCCTCCTTCAATTTATAAACTCACTTGTTATGAAGAGTTTTCTTACTCTTAGGTAGATTGACTAGCTCTCATGTACGATTAGACTCAAGAGACTCCATCTCATATCCATGGTCTGCTCCCACTAAACCTGTGTATTTGACTGTAAAGCCTCTTCAAAACACTCTGGTTCACCATTATCTGTCAGCTGTAGATAATGTAACTAAGGGGAGTATCGGACCGTGGGTCTCCTCTCCCGAGCAGACCTCCTCACAACCGATGTCTATGGCTCTGCCTCATTATGCTCATGTACATGATCATCCTGTGGCGTTGTAACAGCCATGTCCGGTAACTCTTCCAACTCTACGAATTCTTTCTCATCGACCTTATTTTATTGCATACTGTCCTTATGCATCACTTTTTCATTGAAGACTACATCTTTACTTCTGATGATTTTCTTATTTTTTGTATTTCAAAACCTATAGCTAAAATCATGCTGCCCGTAGCCTATAAACATGCACTTCTTAGACTTTGCATCCAGCTTGTTTCTGTGCTCTATATCAATGTGAACATATGAAATGCAACCAAACACTTTCAGATGTGCAAGGTTCACTTCTTTCTCAGTCCACATTTCTTTTAGTAGCCCACCATCTAATGGTGCTGAGGGACTTCTATTGATGAGATATGTGGCAGTATTCAAAGCATCTATTCAAAACATCTTGAGCAACCCTGCATGTAACCGCATGCTCCTGGCGCGCTCAAGAATAGTCCTTTTAATACGCTCAGCCACACCATTCTGCTGCGGTGTCCCTGCAATTATTTTATAATGTTTGATTCCATTTGCTACATAATACTCCTCAAATCTCTTATCAGAGTATTCTCCCCCATTATCTGATCTGAGACATTTTACTATTTTACCTGTCTTCTTTTCTACCATTACTTTCCACTTCTTAAATATATCAAATACATCAAATTAATGCTTTAAGAAATAGACCCACAATTTTCTACTAGCATCATCAATAAAAGAAACAAAATAACGTGAGCCACCAAGAGATAATACATGTGTCGATCCCCACACATCAATGTGTACAAGCTCCAATAGATGTGTCTTTGGAGCACGTCTTGTCTTTTTGAAACTTACCTTCTTCTGCTTGTCATACAAGCAGTCCTCGTAGAATTCCAAGTCAATAGACTTCATCCTTAGTAGCTTCTATTTTCACAATAACACTTTCATCCCTTTCTTACTCATATGTCCCAACCTCTGATGCCAAAACTACCCATTCACTCTAGTTAATGTGACTGCAAGTGAATTATACGATCTTAAAGTCACGTACAAAGTACCTTCCTTTTCTCCTAGAGATATCACCAAGGCACCTTTTGTGATCTTCTAAGAATCACTAGTGAATGTCGTCACATATCCGGTATTAGCCAACTATCCCACTGAGATCAAATTTCATTTCAAACTCGGTACATGTCTAACATCCTTCAATTTCAACATTGTTTCATCTTTCTGATTTATATGAACATCTCTCTTTCCAACAATACTGCACAACTTATCATCACTCAGGTAGACTTTTCCAGAGTCACCTGACACATACTCACGCAGAACTTCCTTACACGAAGTGCATGAAACGAAGCATCCGAGTCTATAACGTAAGACTCATTCCTTGCATTAAGAGACAAGATCAACGCCTCTGTGTCACTCTCCTCAGATAGATTCACTAAATCCTTCCCGCCTTGAGAACTTCCTTCTTGTTTCTTAAGCGCCCTGCAATCACGTTTCATATGCCCCTTCTTACCCAATACCAACACCCGTCTTTGTCTTTCGATCCCTTGGACTTCTTCCTCAACTTAGAACGTTCATATTTATCGCTTATTTTGTTCAGCGATCTTCCTCTTCCTTCAACGTTTAGAACATTGCTTGAATCCCCTGAAACTCCTGACGTCTTTCTTCTAGATTTTTCGCTGAGAATTAGACCGGCCACATCATTAAATTTCAACTTTGTCGACCCTGAAGAATTGGTCACAGCAATCATCAAACCATCCCAACTGTCTAGCAAACTAGACAAGATCAATAACACCCTGACCTCGTCCAAAAAAATAATGCCGACGGATTCCAACTGGCTCGTGACTGTATTGAACTCGTTTAGATGTTTAGCCACTCTCCCACCATCTGACATCCTCATGTTAAATAGTTGTTTCATAAGATAAACTTTATTGGATGCTGAGGGTTTTTTATACATCATAGCTAGGGCTTTCATTAATTCGTTTGTGGTCTTTACCTTGGTTATATTGAAGGCGACACTCTTAGACAAAGAAAGTCGGATTGTTCCTAAAGCCTTCCGATCCAATAAAGACCATTCATCATCTGTCATATTTTTTAGTTTCTTCTCTTTTCATCCTAAAGGAATATAGAGGTTTTTCTAATACAAATAATCCTTCATCTGCATCTTCTAGAAGGTAAAGTTTAAACCATCAAACTTCTCAATTCTAGCCTTCCCTTCTTCCATCATCACTCCCAATAGAACTAAACCAATAGGTCTGATACCAGTTGTTGCGCAGCACGCCAACAATGCAATGAACCGAGATCTAATCATCGGTCTCACCTACAAATGATAAACAGAAAGAAATATAATCTGGAAGTAGAATCAAAGCATACTAAACAAACTACAAGACAAGATATACATGGAAAAACCCCAAATAAGGGTAAAAAAATCACGGGTGTTGTAAGACACCCATATCATTCCTTAGGCCTCCGTGGTCCTCCCGATTGAATTTCAGCAACCCACGATCTGCTATTGGTGTTTGTGCGTGATCCTGAGTCGTGTCTCGTATTCAGAGTCAGCTCAACTCAAAACTTGCACCCTAGCGACCGCGCCGTCACAGCGGTTCCGACACTATGTCTCGTGCACCGAGGTGATACCATGCCAGGAGATGTGGGCCCACGTTCAATTCAAGAAAAATACCGCGCTTACAATCCCAAGAGAATGTCCCATCAATCACATTAATTAAGTACACATCACTCCCAACACTCACACCTATCCCCAAGTACAACTACCTATCCCCAAAGTCAACTATCTCTCTTACACAAGTACTCCCATCACTCACTCACCCATCACTCAAATCTCTCATCTCTCTTATCTCTCTCATTTCTTCCAAGCAAGCAACTCCAACGTTCAAGCTCCATGAGAGAACTTGGTGTGGCCCACCTTCCTACCTCTCATCTCCACCATCTAAGCTTCATCTCGACCATTAAATCACACCCCTTGGAGCTCTAGAATGCGTTGATGGAAGAAGGAAGAAGGAATCTTGAGGTGAGTGATTTTTATATAATTTTGATGATTAGTGGGCCCACATATGGTGGGACCCATCTTGATGTATGCATTGTAAAGAGGGGCCCATAGTGGCAGGGTCCCTCCATCATACCGTCTCTTTCTCTCTCTATTTTTCCTTTGCGGCCCACCTTGATTGATGAATTAGATCCACATTGTCCATCGTGGCAGCCACCTTGCTGCCCACAATGGGACCCACCATGATCCACATGCCATGCCAAGAGCCCCACCGTCCAAAGAAATCTGAACGGTGCTAAGGGACCACCATGATGTATTTGTTCACACCGTCCGTCTGGACGGTGGCTGTGAGCTACTATGATGTATGTTGTGTATTCACGCCATCTATCTGTTGATGGAGTGGGCACACCCCACGCGTGTGACACGTGTGGGTAGGTGGGTGTAACGACCCAAAAAATTCCGTACTAAGACCCAAGTACTACCTCGATCAGAAATCACTTAGGATTAATTCTTTTAGAAATTTAACCTAAGTTATCTAGCGCTAAGTTAGATTGGCTGTGAAATTTGCACTGTTCGCTTTAAATACGTTCTACAAGACTTAAAACTTGTAGAGTTAATGACGTTATAATACCCTGAAATCTAGGATCCAATTCTAAACTCAGTTATTCTAGGGAATGTTTGCTAACTTTGTATTGGATCTAAACCACGCGTTGAAAGTCCGATATCTACAATCTCAGACCGGTATGACCGCTTAGTTGGACTTGACAATCGTTTCGAAAATCAAGCCCAACTCATGTCCTGACACCATTTTACTGTGTTTGGAGTGAAGAGAGTGAGAAAAGGAAAGATTTAGAGAAGAAATTTTAAATCTGGCACGTTCACTTGCGCGTTATTTTTAAGCGTTCTGGCCGTCAGAATTCAACCAAATTTCACCCTCGGATCAGGAAAAATTGCCCATACATGTCCAAGTACTCGTGGCCTTGATCGAAGTTCGGTGACCTTTGAATTGAAACTGATCCGCCACGGACGATCTGGAAATTCGATCGGACTAAAAACTTAACTGATTAAAGATCCAATGCTAGTGAGCTTAGGTCCGACCGCAATTGATAACAGGACCTCCAGAAAAGCTCCGTTGGATCAGAAAGTACCCGATTTGGTTATAATTTAAGTATACCTTGACCTTAAGCCTGTTTCCGTCATGTTTAGGCTTATAAAAGGGCCTTAAACCCTAAGCTTTCTAACCCATATGAATTTTCTAAACCCTAGAGATTCCAAAGAAAGAAAAGAGAGAGAAACTGTGGGAGAATCCGGTGAAACTCCGTAGGATCCTTCTTCGTGCATTTATACTCTAAACCGGCATATCTGAATCGTTCTTCCGGCGATTCTGACTCCGTTATTGGGTAAGTTAAGCTAACCCTAACCTGTTTTGAAGCCTAAACTAGCTATAGTAGGTGCTAGCTAACCTATTTCATGTAATAGGTTGTCGTCGGGCCGTAGACGAAGCGTGAGTGAATAAACTGAGTTCGTTACGCGTTTACCGACGTAAGGTGCGGACTATATGCGCTTAGGTTATGGTTTTCAACCCTTTCAATGATAGTTAATGATTTATTCATGTCGTGAATGCAATTACACATGCCAAATATGTTGTCTGTTTTGTCTTCCGTATACGTATACTGTATATTGTAAATACTGTATTTCATGTATATGTTAGAATACACGTATGCGTACGGAATCTATTGATATGCTTGTCATGATAAATGATCGTTGTTATATGCTTAACATGTATACGGCAACTCCTTGGCGAAAGGTCTTGTCCAAATTTGCAACGGCGTCGACATACGTGATGTATGTTGAATAGTGTAAGCTAAGTGTTTGTTTAAATGTCTAAGTGAGTTAGTAGTTAGTAGAGTGTGATTGCTAGAGTGGTTGGGATATGGATCCCCATCACAATACTTGTGTGAATGATTTCCTTCATGAATCATGTGATTGCTAATTGAGTGTATGATTTCTTCCATGGATTGTGTATTTAGTTAAATCATGATAAATGTGTGCATTAATTCCTCCATGTATTGTTTATCTTCAAGTTATACTTCAATTGTTGTTCATATGAATGCAGAATATGACTCATATGCTAGTTATTATCCTTGTATGTGAATGGGGCTGTGCCACAGTCCAGGTAATCGAAAAACATTTCGCAAGCAGTGGTTGAGGTTGCTTTCGTCACACAAGATGAGTTTAGCGAATCTGAGTCGTGCTTGGGGAGTTTGGAAGTGGTTAGGCCACACGGAGTGCTTATGCATTTCATGTCGTTCAACTCAACGTGCGCTTGGCCTAGTTGAGCTTACCAACTAACCCGATTGATCGATACTTGTTCACCATGTTTGGTCGCCACTGTTTGAATCTAAGACACTAAGCTTACCAGTGTAACTTCCATTAACCATGGTACCAAGATCCCCTAAGACTCATGAGCCGGGCATGGTGGTATGGGATACTGTGGTCGTGCTGTCGGCCTATGCTGGGGCCACAAACCTCCCCGTAGTGACCAGTGAGCACCCTACTCTGAGCAGATTATGGTGGTATGGGACACTATATTCTTGCTGTCGGCCTACACTGATTGGTGACGAGCCCTCTGTAGTGACCATGAGTTTATCCTGACACCGCATGGGGGCGACGAATCCTGATGCAGTCTTAAGGATATAAATAGGCCTGTATTGATAAGGTGATTGGGGAGTGGAGCAACGATTGTGCGCAATAGCCCTGACAGCCCTTGCAGCGACCTAAAACCATACTATCGTATGAGATATCTTAGGACTGACGACCCTAGAATGGATCAATGTTGGGAAATGATACAAGGGAGGTGTCTTAGCTTCCCAATACTGCTGTATGAAAAGGACTAATAAGAACTGGATAATCACGTTCATAACATCGCACTGCATGTGCCATTGGCGTTGGTGTGAGAGCACAGTGGTAGTGATTCATGCCGCAATCGTTAGATGATGTCGCATGAGGGAGATTGTGGTAAGGGCATGCATCATACTTCATACCATCCTTGCATTAACAAGAGATCTAGGACTTGTGTGTTTGTACTGCCTTATCATTACTGCTTGACTGGATTGATAACATGTTAACTTTTGCCATATAGTACCACTGAGTTGATCACTCACTCCCACGTTCTGGGACGGTGTTTAAACACCAACCAGACTCTTCTTTAGATGCAGGTGATGACGATGTTGGTGAGGTAGAGCCAGACTTTGATGAGGATGAGAAAGCGTTCTCATACATGCAGTTCTCAGGTGGGTTTGACTGAGCCTTGTCCTGACCAGCGGGGATTATTTTGGGATATGTATCGTATTATTTTTGAACAGTTCATGTATGTATTTTAAGACACAGACATATGTATATTGCCCTGGGCAGAGCACGCATCATTTGGGGATTTATTTTGAATTATGTATGTATTTAAGTCTTCCGCTTGCTTTACCTTAATATCCCTGAATTATATCTGCTAATCTAGCTTGATCTATATCATGTTTTATGCATTAATACAGACAACATACAATCAGCATCAAATATGTTGCATAAGTGATGTTTTAAAACTCGGGAGCTGAGTTATACTCGACCCCCGAATTTCAGGGCGTTACAAGTTGGTATCAGACCATGATTTGGATTAATCTGGACCTGGGTTAGGGTCAAACACCGCACGTTGACACCACTATGACGTAGGAGGGTGAGAGATTAAGTTAGAAAAAACACTAGGACTCCCAGTTCGTCGTTCGGCGAAAGTTTACTGAAAATGATTACCGAGATCGAGTCCGTGCACACTCCTGATCACACACGGCAACTCCAAATCACTTCTAGACCATCCAGTGATGGGTATAGTCTGCATTTTAGGTCATTCCAGCCGTTAGAAATTTCTGTTGTTCGAGCGTATCAAAGCTGTCGGGTGGGGTCCGCTCTTTGAGGGCTAGTTTCGTGCTAATGTGAGCACTGTTGGTGCCTTTTATGCTCATGCATGCCCACGTTTATGCTGCGACAGATCATCCTCGTAGCGCTATCGAGAAGAACGCCTGAGTCACTTCCCTTTGGCCGGCTCATATGCAAGATTGCGCTCGAGTTTGGCTATAGACTTGGGCTGAAGTTGCCTGGGTCGGTTCATGACATCAACGAGGCTACTATGAACCAAATGAAGATAGGGCCTCGACAGCGTGAGGCTCAGCTTGATGATGATAGCGAGGGTGAATATGATAGGGAAGAGGATGAAAGTGAAGAAGAATGTGGGGCAGAAATAGAGGAAGAAGGTCAGGAAGAAGAAGAAGAGGAGGCTCAAGATACTGATGAGAGTCCTCCTCCTATGACTCGGGCTCCTAGGGATGCTCATATAACCCGACTTGAGGAGAGTCAAGTTGCTTTGCGATGAGAAGTTCAAGAACTTCGGGCCGAGATAAAACAAGAGCTTGAAGATACCAAGGCCGTCATGAAGCGAAAATTTGGCAAGGTGACTCGCACGTTGAAGGCCATCTTATGTTGTCTGAAGGATAAGGGTGCTCCTTCTCCGTCGTCAGATTTCGATGCATAGGCTTTCTGTAGACATTGTTTGTTAATTTGTTACTTATTTTAGTATTTTCTTGGTGTTTGTTTGATAGTTGTTTGGTGTTTGTAGTTAGTGTAGAAGCTTCGTGTGTGAAGCTTAATTGTTTTGTTCACATGCTTTCTCTGTCACGATTCATGTAATGCTGCAAATCATGTATTGTGACAATTTTGTTAATGAAATGCATGTGTTTTCCCTTGGTTTATGAAGTACAGACTATGAATGGATTATATGAATGCCTAATTTTTTCGGTTGCTACCCTCTGTTGTGTGTAGGGTATGTCACCTAAGGGTTCGAGATCGTCGGCCCGTCTCTCTCTGGGTGAATCACTTGACGGGGCTCTCGCCCTGAGAGATACTCCTATGGACCCTCCTGCGGGCCCATATAGTTCAGATCCCAGGCCGAGTTCTCAGCCGGCTTCTGCCCCTGCTGCTGGGCCACCTCCTGTGACACCTTCTATGGTGCCTCCGGTTACGCCCGTGCCTCCTGAGCAGCATTGTGCATCTGCGTCGATGCCCTCTACTTCACAGTCCACTCCATCTTTTGATAGACTTGAGCAGATGATGTTGTTGATGCAGCAGCAGCAGATACAGCAGCAGCAGCAGTTCCTGTCCTCTATGGCTGGCATTTTTGCTCAGTCGATGGCGGTGACTCCACCTGCCTCACCTCTATACCCTGTTGGGCAGGCTAGTGCGAGCAGTTCTTTCGAGCGATTTCACCGCTTGAGGCCTCCCACATTTTCAGGTACTCACAAACCTGAGGAGGCTGAGTATTGGTTAGACCGCATCTCAAAGATGCTGAGACCGTTGCACTGTTCTGAGGCGGAACAGGTTGAGCTGGCCACCTTCATGTTTGAGAAGGAGACTAGCTTATGGTGGGACAGCATTCTCCGCACAGTTACGGAGGGATATGAGTGGACGTGGGCAGTGTTTGAGGAGTGCTTCCATGAGAAGTATTTCCCTATCACGTACCGGCATGAGAAGGAGAGTGCATTCCTTCACCTTCGCCAGGGAGGCATGACGGTGACAGAGTATGAGAACAAGTTTACCGAGCTAGGGAGGTATGCTCCTTTGATTCTGAGTGACCAGCTGATGAGGATGCGGCGTTTCTCTGAGGGCTTACGGCCCGAGATCAGATCGAAGATGTGCTGTGCGAGCATTTCTTCGTATGTAGAGCTGGTGAGTATATCCTTGCGTGCAGAGCAGGACGGGGATAGGTCGGCCTGCACACGAGCACCTATGTTTCCTAGGCCGCGGCATGAGTTCGAGAGTAGGCCTTTCCTCGCGAAGAGGCCTCGATTTGAGACACCGTAGGGGTCTTCTACATCTCCTGCCTATATGAGGCGTACTGATGTGTGGTGCCGCTATTGCAAGAAGCCTGGCCACACAGAGAATACATGTTTCTCCAGGATGCGAGACAGTGGGTTCTCGCCGCCTCAGCTATTCGTTCGTCCGATGCCTCAGACTATTTCACCACCACCTCTACGGACAGCGCCTGCACATCCGTCTTTCAGACCTCCAGCACCTCATTTTAGGCCGCCGCATCGGCCTATGGTACCGCAGTCGAACCGTCCTCAGCAGGCTCAGGTACACGCATTGACTGCTGAGCCATCCGGGACAGAGACCGCACCACCTTTGGCCTTTGAGGTCACAGCTCATATTGGAGGTACTCCTATCTTCTTATTGGTGGATACGGGATCCACTGTCTCCTTGATATCGTATTCAGTAGTCAAGCGCCTTGGTTTACCGACTACTCAGATGGATGGTGTGCGAGTTATTTCAGCACATGGAACCTGTTCTGATGTCACCATGATGTATGAGGGCTGTTTACTAGATCTAGGGAGCAGGACGATGGCCATTGACTTTATTGTCGACCCCTCTCTCTATCACTTCGACATCATTCTTGGCATGGATTGGCTGACTGTAGGGAGAACCGAGATTGACTGCGAGTCCCGTATAGTGACAGTTTACGAGCCGGAGGGCACATCCTTTACATTTCCGGTGCAGGTCAGTCACCCCTCTCGAGTGATTTATTATGCTTCCTTATTGAGGGATGTTGATATCCCGACACTTGAGAGCACGCCAGTAGTCCATGATTATGAGGATGTGTTCAGGAAGATTCTTGGGTTGCCACCCCAGCGCGAGATCGATTTTACTACCGACTTGGTACCCGGTTCGACGCCCATCTCATTGCCGACGTATCGCATGGCCCCTTGTGAGATGGAGGAGTTGTGGAAACAGATCGATGATTTATTAGAGGCTAGTTTTATACGACCGAGTGTGTCTCCTTGGGGAGCACCTGTGTTGTTTGTGACGAAGAAAGACGGCTCCTTGCGATTGTGTATTGATTACCGCAAACTGAAGCAGATTACGATGAAGAACAAGTACCCATTGTCCAGGATAGATGACCTGTTTGATCAGTTGAGAGGAGTGCAGTACTTCTCGAAGATTGATCTACAGTTAGGGTATCACCAGTTACGCGTCAGGAAGGAGGACGTGCAGAAGACAGCTTTTAGGACTAGCTTTGGCCATTATGAGTTCCTTGTGATGTCGTTCGGTCTTACGAACGCACCGACCGTGTTCATGGACCTGATGAACCGTGTATTTCGGCCGTTCCTCTATCGATTCGTCATCGTCTTTATAAACGACATTCTGATATACTCCAGGTGTCAAGAGGAGCATGAGGAGCACTTGCGATCGGTCCTGGATACTCTGAGACAGCACCAGTTGTTCACACAGTACAAGAAGTGTGACTTCTGGAAGGAGGAAGTCAAGTTCCTGGGACATGTCGTGTCCAAGGATGGTATAGCAGTGGACCTTTCTAAGGTAGCCACGGTGCAGGATTGGAAGCAGCCTGGTTCGGTTATCGAGGTGAGGAGCTTCATGGGACTTGCTAGCTACTATCAACAATTCATTCGGGACTTCTCCAAGATAGCCAGACCCTTGTCTCAGTTGACACTGAAGGATCTGAAGTTCGCCTGGAATGAGAAGGCGGAATCAGCTTTTCAGGAGCTGAAAGATAGGCTGACGTCTGCCCCTGTGCGAGTATTGCCAGAGTAGGGGGTTAGATATAAGATTTATACGGATGTGTCTCACGTTGGCTTAGGTTGTGTCCTTATGCAGAAGGACAGGGTGATTGCATATGCCTCGAGACAATTAATGAAGCACGAGGAGAATTACCCTACACACGACCTAGAGTTGGTAGCTGTTATCTTCGCATTTAAGCTCTGGAGACATTACCCCTATGGAAAGGAGTTCGGGCTCTTTTGCAACCATAAGAGCCTCAAGTATATATTTACGCAGCAAGACCTAAATATGAGGCAGCGACGATGGATGGAGACCTTGAAGGACTTTAATTTTGAGATTTCCTACCACCCGAGCAAGGCGAATCTTGTGGCTGATGCGTTCAGCCACAAGAAGACGATAGAGTTTGCGGCTCCGCTGATGGTTGCCGAGTGGGATATGGTTGAGTTTTTGTGAGACTTTGAGCAGAAACTTACTGTGGAGGAGCCATTTGAGGTTATCGCACATTTCGGGTGCGACCTCTTATCGATGACAAGGTCATCGCGGCACAGAGAGACGACGAGCGTCTGACTGAGCTTCGAGAGCAGGCCAGTGATGCTGCAGATGCCGAGTGGTGAGTTGGGACGGATGGGGGCTTACGTTATCGTGGTCGCCTATGCGTTCCAAATGTCCCTGACTTGAGACGAGAGATTCTCGAGGCTGCGCACAGTACTAGACTTGCAATGCATCCGGGCAGTACGAAGATGTATTGTGACATGAAGAGGACGTACTGGTGAGATGGCATGAAGACCCACATTGCAGACTTTGTGTCCCGTTGTCTCACTTGCTAGCAGGTGAAAGAAGAGCATCGCCGACCTCCTGGTCTCCTTCAGCCTATGCCTATAGCTGAGTGGAAGTGGGACTATATCTCTATGGATTTCATCTCGGGACTGCCGAAGACCAGAAAGGGACATGATTCCATCTAGGTGATCGTCGACCGCTTGACGAAGTCGGCGTACTTCCTTTCGATCAGAGTTACGAACTCTGCAGACGAGTTGGCTAGATTGTACATCAGGGAGATTGTTCGTCTACATGGAGTTCCTTTGGAGATCGTGTCGGATACGGACATGAGGTTTGCTTCCTTTTTCTAGACTCGCATCCAGGAAGCGATGGGTGTGAAGTTGAAGTTCAGTACTGCATTCCATCCACAGACCCACGGACAGACAGAGCGGGTGAACTAGATTTTAGAAGACATGTTGTGGGCTTGTGTAAGACCCATATCTTAGCCCGTACTGTTCCATATGCCTCCGCGGTCCTCCCGGTCAAATTTCGGCAACCTTCGACCTTTTCTGACATTTACGTGCGATTCCGAGTCATATCCCGTATTTCAGAGTCGGCTCAACTCGAGACTTGTACCTTGACGACCACACCATCGCCGCGGTTCCGATGCAGCGTCTCGTGCACCGAGGCGGTACCCAGGCCAGGAGATGTAGGCCCACGTTCAGTTTGTAGAAAACGTCGTGCTTTGCGAGTATCGATGGAATCTCTACAAAATGTCACATCAATCAATCTCATCCATCAGTCAATGTCAAGTATACCTCCCATCACAACCCATACCCTTCTCTCACCCAAGTCAACACAACCCATACTCCTCTCTCACCCAAGTCAACACAACCCATACCTAGTCAAGTACATACATCACTCTCACCCATCACACCCATCCCTCTCCATACACCACTCTACCTCTCCCTCATTCTCTCCATGGGAGCAACTCATGTCCATGGCTTCCATGGGAGATAGTATTGTGACCCACCTTTCTACCACCCGATCCCACCATCTTAAGCCCATCTCAACCGTTGAAATTATCCATTTGGGACTCCATCATACATTGGTGGAAGAAGGAAGGAGAGATCTCGAGGTGGGTGCTTCTTTCTCCCTTTCTCCCTCTCTTTTTCCTTTGTCTTGTGGGTGATCTTGGACCCATATTTTTCCCTTTTGTTATTTATTTGTTTGGTGATTTAAGGGCCACATATGATGAGACCCACCTATGATGTATGTTGTATGCAAGAGGGGCCCATAGTGGCGAGGCCCCTCCGTCATCGCCGATCTCTTTCCTCTTTTTCTCTTTCTCTCTTTCTCTATGTTGAATGGCCCACCTATGATGTATGTATTTCATCCATGCCGTCCAAGCAATGGACCACTTCGATTCCGATTCGGGGTCCGCATGACTGGACGGTCACACGGGCCCGAATGATAGGGAAAAATAAATAACGGCTTGATCCAAATCTAGTGGCCCACTGTGTGGGACCACCATGATGTAGGTGTGATCGTCCAGCACCGTCTAGCTTGCTGGACAGTGGTTGGACGCTGGATGTCATATACTTACATATACGGTAGGAATATATTATAATATACTATACTATATTATATAATATGATATAATATTGTATTATATATATATATATATATATATATATATATATATATATATATATATATATATATATATATATATATATACATGCACGTGTGGGCTCCATGTGCGACCCACACCATTCATCTGTTTTCATTTCAGATAGACCGTCTGATGGACGGTAGCCAACCTGTAGCTGGCACTGCAGCGTCGGCAGGCCAGGTGGGCCCTGACCGTGATGTATGGTGTACATCCCCGGCGTTCATATCGCAGTGGGCCTCACCATGATTGCACGTGTGGATCCTCACCATCCATTGCTTGGATGGTGGGCTACACCAATGTATATATTTTTTTATCCAGCGGTCCATGTATAGATTTATTTTTATAATAATAATAAATAATAAATAAAATAAGATATTATATATATCTTATCTGTACATTGAGCAGGTGGCCCGTACGTGTGAGCCACATATGGGACCCATCTGTTTTGAAAATGGACAGGCTAGTGTGCTAACGTTGCCTAGCAACGTGGGACCCACTTGGATATACGTTGTATATTCCCACCGTCCATGAGCTGGGACGGTGGGACTGAAGGTGATGTGTGTACGATATTCACACCGTCCATCAATCTTAAATCCACACCATGCATCTGCCAAATGATGGGACCCACTGCCAGTTAACGTTAGCCAATTCTGTGGGCCCCATGTAATTTTCAAACCGTCCAGATGGTGGGACCCACCTGCTGACTGATGTCAGTGAGTTCTGTGGGTCCCATGTGTGGATGTGTTTTATCCAAATCGTCCATCTATTGGCAGGCTCATTTTAAGGCTGTCTCTAACTGTGACAGACTCAAATCTCTAGTGGGCCACTACCTGGACACCACCATGATGTATTATTCCCTCCACACCGTCCAGATTATGCTGGACGGTGCTGGACAATATTTGAGCGTGTTCTCCAATGTTTGGATGGCACAGATTTACATAAGAAGTGTTTAGATGGTGCGGATGCACATGGGCAATATTTGGATGGTGCGATGTTACATGGATAACATTTGAGTGGTGCTGATTTACATGGATAATATTTGGATAGTGCTGATTTACCTAGGTAATGTTTGGACAATGCTGATCATCGTTAGTGGGCCATGTGCCCCCCATGGAATGATAGTGTGCAGTGGTACACAGGTTACACCTACAACTATTGAAATGATTTCGGTGTGGCCCATGTGATGATGCCCACCTTGATGTATTTGTGGCCATCCATGAGGTCCGCCTTGATGTATTTATGGCCCATCCATGAGGCCTACCTTGATGGATTCGTAGCCCGTCCATGAGGCCCGACATGTTGTATATGAGGCCTATGTAATGCGGCCCACTTGATATTTATATGGCTCATGTAGTGTATTTAAGGGACCATATGCAGGGCCCACCTGTTATGTGTTTGTGACCTTTTATCGAGGCCCAATATGATGTTTTTGTGGCCCACCTGGATATATTTGTAGCCCACCCCTGAGGTCCACCTTGATGTGTATTAGTGCGGCCCATTGATGTAGCTTACTCGATGCGTATGAGGCCCATTAGTGCGGCCCATTGATGCAACCCACTTGACGAGGCCTATTAGTGCGACCCGTTGATGTGGCCCATTTGATGCATATGAGGCCTGAGCAGTGCGGCCCACTTGTTGTATATAAGGCCCACTATGAGGCCCATGGTAATGCATTTACGGCCCATTTGTTGAGGCCCATTGCGATAGCTTGGAGGCCCATGGGCGTGGCCCATTTAGATGTATCTGAGGCTCATGGGGCGTGGCTCATTGTGATACGTTCGAGGCCCTTGTATGAAGTCCAATGCAATATATGAGAAGCCCATGAATAAAGCCCAATGTGATGTATGTGTGGCCATTACGTTGTGTATGGATCCCTTATGTAGGCCACTCCTTGGGAGCAATGTTGGTTAGATGTCCACATTGATGGACAATGATGGTTGGATGTCCATATTGTGACCTTCCTTTAAGCCTTGTTAGGCCCATTCTCATCATTCCCATAGTGGGTTAACCCAAATAAGTGGGTCCAATTCACCGTAGATGGATGGCTCCGTGTTATCGGATTCAATATAACCGCGGCCGAGTGCCGATCCTTATACTATGGTTGATCGACTGATCATTTATGGACTTCGCTTTGTTTATCTGTTGATTATCGATTCTGATTGACGTGACCGATTTGTCGATTCTGATTATCGATCGATTTCGATTGTCATGACCGATTGCTGATTCTTATTATCGATCGATTCCGATTGTCGTGACCGATTTATCGATTCTGATTATCGATCGATCCCGATTGTCGTGACCGATTACCGATTCTGATGGCTGATTGCCAATTATCGATCGAGGCTAATTATCTATCAGGGCCAATTACCGATTCTGATTTGTCGTGTCCGATTGCCGATTATCGATCGAGGCTGAGTATCGATTCTGATGGCCGATTGCCGATTATCGATCGAGGCTGATTATCGACCAGGGCCGATTATCGACTTTGATTCGTCGTAGCCGATTGCCAATTTCGATTGTCGGAGCCCAATGTGATGTACATGCGACTTGTATTTGAGGCCCGACGTGATGTGTATTCAGCCCATGTCTAAGGCCCAATGTGATGTATATTGATGCCTAGGTGATGAGGCTCATTGTTATGTATTTGAGGGTCAGGCGAAAGAGCCCATTGTGATGTATGTTAGGCCTATGAGTAGGGCCCACCTGTTGTATACATGTAACCCTTGAGTAAGACCCATTGCGTCGTATATTAGGCCCTTGTGTGAGGCCGTGAGCCCATTATATGTTTGGATCTATGTGGGTCATTTCTTGGGGCAATGATGGTTAAATGTCCACATTGCTGAGGCCGATGGTTGATACCGATTATGAGTATGTGACTGTATAGCACCATGATACATGCTCATATGCATCATTTGTATGTCTGTTATGAGATATGATTGACCATTGCATATGTCATAGTGCTGGTTGTTATGAGACTTTCTGATAGGCGAAGATTTTCTCACATGAGCGCACGGTATGCGCAGGATTGATGCATGATTTCACTGTGTGACTCATGCATCTCGCATTTGTATGACATGACCACCGTACGTCCTAACGATATCAGGGCTGTAGCCTCCACAGACATATCATGGATGGTCAGATGGGATACCGAAAATCTGTTCTACATGGGGTGCTATAGATATCCTTGGGTGAAAGTCCCAGAACCCTCTTGGTTCCAGAGGTTTCTCCAACGTCTAGACTGAGTGGGTAGATAAGCGCCGAGTGCCGATTACCAGATGGCTGCGCTCTCCACTGTGTCGTGGTCGGTTGGAAAGGGGTGCGGCCTTACCTTCCCGAGAGGAGGGGGCAATGCTAGGCTGAGTCTGACCAGCTCGAGGAATGGGTCCGCTATTGACGAGCCGAGCCCGATATTGGCAGGCAGATAGTGAGGTCTCTTCCACTCACCTTGTTGCGTGCGATGGGGCGGCAATCTGGTATGGAGTGTAACAGACCCCGGTGATTTTCTAGAGAGAAATCGTACTGATATGTGGACTTATCGAGTAGGAGTTACTTGCTCATTCATTCATTCATTCACTATCCACTCGGGCTGGTGGTGCGCAACTAACTATTGTGTACCTTCGTTATGGCAAAGATTTCTGTTGGGCGCGACCAACCTGAGATCAGGAGTTTACCACGTTGAGTCTAACTATCCAAATTTAGGTATGGGACTGGTTTGGATAGAAGTCCATTGTGGCGGACCCCGTAGCCTGCGATACTACGTACTATCATCCCGACTTCACACTCCAAGCATGGTCATTTCATTCGCATCGCATATTGCATTACATCCGCAGGTATATGACATTTTGGGTTGTTTTGTTTCTATACTTATATGGCCTAGATAGACTTAGCAGGATCTGTATATTGCATTGTATCCTCGGCATCTGATATTTAGCTCTTTATGATTCTTTATTACATAACTGTTCTATATTGTGTATCCTGATATTTATTGACTTATGGACTTGTCAGTATTTCTGCTTATTCCGATGATGTGCGAATTATGAATTACCAGTATTTTCGGTATTGTATGATTATGACATTGTATTGAATACTTGGCACTTACCTTGTGCACACACTTACACCACCCTCTAAGTTTTCTATAAGCTTATGCACGATAGATGCGTGCAGGTGATGTTAGGCTGCAGCAGTGTTGAGCTTGGAGCGTGCGGTGGTCTTCTGGAGCTTGATTTTCTATTTATGTATTTTCCTTTCTATGTTGTAATCAAATGATTATATTAGTGGATATATGATGATGATGTTGCCTTTGTGAATTGGATAATCTTGTGGTTATGCTTATTACTAGTTAAATGTACATTGAAAAAAAAATAAAAAAATCCTCCTTGTAGGATCCCAAGATCGGTATCTGGCATATGAATGCTGAGAGACGAGAATGGGGTACTGCGGAGGCTGTCAGCACCAGATTCGGTGATCGGGATTCCTGTGAATCCGATTTTCGGATTTGGGGCGTGACAGGTTGCGTGTTGGATTTCAAGGACAGTTGGGATGACTGTCTTCCATATGCAGAGTTTGCGTACAATAACAGTTTTTAAGCAAGTATCGGTATGGCACCTTATGAGGCCTTGTATGGACGTCCTTGTCGAGCACCACATTGTTGGGTTGAAATCGGTGAGCAAAAATTGATTGGTCCTGAGCTAGTACAGGTGACCTCAGAGAATATTGATATCATTAGACGTCGACTTCTCATAGCGCAGAGCAGGCAGAAGAGTTATGCTGATACAAAACGACGACTGCTAGAGTTCGCGGTTGGAGATCACGTATTCTTGAGACTTTCTCCTATGAAGGGAGTCCTTCGGTTCAGGAAGAAGGGGAAACTCACGCCGAGATTCATTGGCCCATTCCAGATACTTGATCGAGTGGGGGCGGTTGCGTATCGTCTTACTTTGTCCACACCACTCGCAGGCGTGCATAATATTTTTCATGTGTCCATGCTGAAAAAGTATGTTCTTGATCCTTCCCATATCATCAGATGGGAGCAGGTACAGTTGAGCGAGGATGCCACTTCTGAGCTGCGCCCGATGCGTATATTAGACAGGAAGGAGCAGGTATTGCGTAGCAAGGTCATCCCCCTTGTGAAAGTATTGTGGACACATCATACCGAAGAAGAAGCTACCTGGGAGACCGAAGCCGAGATCAGAAAGAACTACCTACAGCTTCTCGAGGAGTATGAGCAGGTACGAATTTTAAGGATAAAATTTTTTTTTAGGGGGGTAGATTGTAACGACCCAGAAAATTCCGTACCAAGACCCAAGTACTACCTCGATCAGAAATCACTTAGGACTAATTCTTTTAGAAATTTAACCTAAGTTACCTAGTGCTAAGTTAGACTGGCTATGAAATTTACACTGTTCGCTTTAAATACGCTCTGCAAGACTTAAAACTTGTAGAGTTAATGACGCTATAATACCTTGAAATATAGGATCCAACTCTAAATCCAGTTATTCTAGGGAATGTTTGGTAACTTTGTATTGGATCTAGACCACGCGTCGAAAGTCCGATATCTACAATCTCAGACCGGTATGACCGCTTAGTTGGACTTGACAATCATTTCGAAAATCAAGCCCAACTGATGTCCTGACACCATTTTACTGAGTTCGGAGTGAAGAGAGTGAGAAAAGGAAAAGATTTAGAAAAGAAATTCTAAATCTGGCACATTCACTTGCGCATTATTCTTAAGCGTTCTAGCCATCAGAATTCAACCAAATTTCACCCTCGGATCAGGAAAAATTGCCCATACATGTTCAAGTACTCGTGGCCCTGATCGAAGTTCGGTGACCGTTGAATTGAAACTGGTACGCCACGGATGATCTGGAAATCCGATCGGACTGAAAACTTAACTGATTAAAGATCCGATGCTAGTGAGCTTAAGTCTGACCGCAATTGATAACAGGACCTCCAGAAACACTCCGTTGGATCAGAAAGTACCCGATTTGGTTATAATTTAAGTATACTTTGACCTTAAGCCTGTTTCCGTCATGTTTAGGCTTATAAAAGGGCCTTAAACCCTAAGCTTTCTAACCCATACGAATTTCCTAAACCCTAGAGATTCCAAAAAAAGAAAAGAGAGAGAAAGTGTGGGAGAATCCGGTGAAACTCCGTAGGATCCTTCTCTGTGCATCT
This sequence comes from Magnolia kwangsiensis, assembly GCA_037074715.1. Classification (NCBI taxonomy): domain Eukaryota; kingdom Viridiplantae; phylum Streptophyta; class Magnoliopsida; order Magnoliales; family Magnoliaceae; genus Magnolia; species Magnolia kwangsiensis. The sequence continues at coordinate 74,053,898 of CM073584.1, forward strand.
GTACTCTAAACCGGCATATCTGAATCGTTCTTCCGGCGATTCTGACTCCGTTATTGGGTAAGTTAAGCTAACCCTAACCTGTTTTGAAGCCTAGACTAGCTGTAGTAGAGTACTAGCTAACCTATTTCATGTAATAGGTTGTTGTCGGGCCGTAGACGAAGCGTGAGTGAATAAACTGAGTTCGTTATGCGTTTACCGACGTAAGGTGCGGACTATATGCGCTTAGGTTATGGTTTTCAACCCTTTCAATGATAGTTAATGATTTATTCATGTCGTGAATGCAATTACACATGCCAAACATGCTGTCTGTTTTTTCTTCCGTATACGTATACTGTATATTGTAAATACCGTATTTCATGAATATGTTAGAATACACGTATGTGTACGGAATCTATTGATATGCTTGTCATGATAAATGATCGTTGTTATATGCTTAACATGTATACGGCAACTCCTTGGCGAAAGGTCTTGTCCAAATTTGCAACGGCGTCGACATACGTGATGTATGTTGAATAGTGTAAGCTAAGTGTTTGTTTAAATGTCTAAGTGAGTTAGTAGTTAGTAGAGTGTGATTGCTAGAGTGGTTGGGATATGGATCCCCATCACAATACTTGTGTGAATGATTTCCTTCATGAATCATGTGATTGCTAATTGAGTGTATGATTTCTTCCATGGATTGTGTATTTAGTTAAATCATGATAAATGTGTGCATTAATTCCTCCATGTATTGTTTATCTTCAAGTTATACATCAATTGTTGTGCATATGAATGCAGAATATGACTCATATGCTAGTTATTATCCTTGTATGTGAATGGGGCTGTGTCACAGTCCAGATAATCGGAAAACGTTTCGCAAGCAGTGGCTGAGGTTGCTTTCGCCACACAAGATGAGTTTAGCGAATCTGAGTCGTGCTTGGGGAGTTCGGCAGTGGTTAGGCCACACGGAGTGCTTATGCATTCCATGTCGTTCAACTCAACGTGCGCTTGACCTAATTGAGCTTACCAATTAACCCGATTGACCGATACTTGTTCACCATGTTTGGTCGCCACTGTTTGAATCTAAGACACTGAGCTTACCAGTGTAACTCCCGTTAATCATGGTACCAAGATTTCCTAAGACTCATGAGCCGGGCATGGTGGTATGGACACTGTGGTCGTGCTGTCGGCCTACGTTGGGGCCATGAACCTCCCCATAGTGACCAGTGAGCACCCTACTCTGAGCAGATTATGGTGGTATGGGACACTATATTCTTGTTGTCGGCCTACATTGATTGGTGACGAGCCCTCTGTAGTGACCATGAGTTTATCCTGACACTGCATGAGGGCGACGAGTCCTGATGCAGTCTTAAGGATATAAATAGGCCTGTATTGATAAGGTGATGGGGGAGTGGAGCGATGATTGCACACAACAGCCCTGGCAGCTCTTGCAGCGACCTAGAACCATATTATCGTATGAGATATCCTAGGACTGACGACCCTAGAATGGATCAATGTTAAAAAATGATACAAGGGAGGTGTCTTAGCTTCCCAATACTGCTGTATGAAAAGGACTAATAAGAACTGGGTAATCACGTTCATAATATTACACTGCATGTGCCATTGGCGTTGGTGTGAGAACACAGTGGTAGTGATTCATGCCGCGATTGTTAGATGATGTCACATGAGGGAGATTTGGTGAGGGCATGTCTCATACTTCATACCATCCTTGCATTAACAAGAGATCTAAGACTTGTGTGTTTGTACTGCCTTATCATTACTGCTTGACTGGATTGATAACATGTTAACTTTTACCATATAGTACCACTGAGTTGATCACTCACTCCCACGTTCTAGGGAGGTTGTTTAAACACCAACCAGACTCTGCTTTAGATGCAGGTGATAGCGATGCTGGTGAGGCAGAGCCAGACTTTGATGAGGACGAGGAGGCGTTCTCATACATGCAGTTCTCAAGCGGGTTCGACTGAGCCTTGTCCTGACCAGCGGGGATTATTTTGAGATATGTATCGTATTATTTTTGAACAGTTCATGTATGTATTTTGAGACACAGACATAAGTATATTGCCCTGGGCAGAGTACGCATCATTTGGGGTTTTATTTTGAATTATTTATGTATTTAAGTCTTCCGCTTGCTTTACCTTAATATCCCTGAATTATGTCCACTAATCTAGCTTGATCTATATCATGTTTTATGCATTAATACAGACAACATACAATCAGCATCAAATATGTTACATAAGTGATGTTTTGGAACTCAGGAGCTGAGTTATACTCAACCCCCGAATTTCAGGGCATTACAGTGGGACCCACCTTGATTTATGCATTGTATATCCAAGTCATTTGTCCCTGGATGGTGTACCATGGAGCACACCATGACGTATGTTATTCTCCACGCCAGCCATCCATTTTTCCAAGACGTGGGACCCACTACACATGTGTCGCATGTGCTGAGGTGGGGCCCACATTGATGTATGCAATTTGTATTCAGGCCATGCGTCTGGACCATGACCCCTTGCGAGGTATGTGTTATTCCTATACCGTCCAAGTCAGGGGTCCCACCATGATGACATGTGATATCCACACCGTCTATCACGTGTAGGGCCACCATGATATGGGTTTTATATCTTCACGTGTGGACCCCACCATCTTCTTAGTGGCCGTATTGACGACAGCAAGTTCTGAGGGCCTCACCGTGGCATGTGTTAATCTAGATCGCCCATCTAGACGGTGGGCCAACAGTCAATGCTACTACCTATCGACGTCAGCAAGTTATGTGGGGCGCACCTTTGATGTATCTGTTTGATCCACACCGTCCATCTAGACAAGTGGTGTGGGACGCCATCATGATATTTTTGTTTCATTCATGCAGACTGTTCATCTACAAGCCCACCTGCAGCGTGTAGGACCACACCTTCGATGTATTTATCCTATATCCTCTCGATCCAACCGTGGACCCCACTTGTTGCACGTGTGAGATCCACCGTGATCTATGTATTTCATCCACATTGTCCAATGCTTGAACAAGTGCTGATCGGGCTGGAAATGGATGGACGGTGTTGTGGACCACCATAATGTATGTTTTGATCCACACCGTCCATCTGTGTGGGCCTAACCATGATGTACGTGCATTGTACACGTTGTCCAGTAGTTAGACAGGTGTTAATTTGCATGAACAATGTTTTGATGGTGTTGATTTGCATGGATAATGGTGGGGCCTGCTGTCATGTGTGTGCAATTCACACCGTCAGCATGGGATAGTGTCGGGCCCACATGATGTATGTGTTTCATCCCTGTGAGGGACACCATGATGTATGTTGTATCCGCTGCCCATCCGATGAGGCCCATTTGATGCCTATGCGGACGCCACCTGTTGTGTATATGCGTCTCATGAGTGAGGCCTAATGTGATGTATTTAAAGCCCATATGCAGGGCCCACCTGTTGTGTATTTGAGGCCCATTGGTGTGGCCCGCGGATGCAGCGCACCTATGATATATATGTAACCCACTGATGCAGCCTTCTTGATGTATATGAGGCCCATATGACGTGGCGCATGTGACATATTTCCGGTCCCTATGCCATGGCCTGATGTGATGTATATATGGCCTTGAGCGAGGCCCATTGTAATGTATATTAGGCCCATGTGATGCGGCCATTATGATAGTGTGAGGCCGTGGGCCCACTATATGTCTATAGGGCCACTCCTTGAGGGCAATGTTGGTCAAATGTCCACATTGATGGGCGATGATGGTTAAATGTCCACATTGTGACCTTCCCTTAAGCCCCTTGTTAGGCCGATTGTTGAAGTCGATTCCGATTCTGATTATCGAGGTTGATTATCGAGGCTGATTCCGATTGTCGATACCAATTTCGATTATCGAGGCTGATTTCGATTGTCAAGGCCGACTTTAATTGTCGAGGTTGATTCCGATTGTCAATACCGATTTCGATTGTCGAGGCCAATTCCGATTGTCGAGGCGGATTGTTGAGGTCGATTTCGATTCCGATTATCAAGTCCGATTCTAATTGTCAAGGCCGATTATTGAGGTCGATTTCAATTGTCAATGCCAATTGTTGAGGCCGATTCCAATTCTGATTGTCGAGGCTGATTGTTGAGGCAAATTGTCGATACTTATTCTGATTATCGAGGCTGATTCTGATTGTTGAAACCGATTCTAATTCCGATTATCGAGGCTGATTTCGATTGTTACGAACGATTATCGAGCCCAATTCCGATTGTCAAAGTCGATTGTTGAGGTTGATTCCAATTCTAATTGTCGAGACCAATTGTTGAGGCTGATTTCAATTCTGATTATCGAGGTCGATTCTAATTGTCGATACCGATTCAGATTGTCGAGGCCGATTGTTAAGGTCGATTTCGATTCCGATTCCGATTATCGAGGTCAATTTCGATTGTCGAGGCCGATTCTGATTTCGATTATCGAGGCCAATTTCGATTGTTAATACCAATTTCGATTGTCGAGGCTGATTGTTGAGGCGGATTCTGATTTCGATTATCGAGGCCAATTTTGATTGTCGATACCAATTTCGATTGTTGAGGCTGATTGTTGAGGCCGATTTCGATTTCGATTATTGAGGCTAATTTCGATTGTTGAGGCCGATTGTATAAATTGATTGTCAAGGTCAATTATCGAGGCTGATTCTGATTGTCGAGGCCCAATGTGATGTATATGCGCCCATATTTAAGGCCCATTGTGATGTGCATTTGGCCCATATTTGAGGCCCAATGTGATGTATATGGGCCCGTATTTGAGGCCCGTTGTGATGTGTATTCAGCCTGCGTTTAAGGCCCAATGTGATGTATATGAGGCCTATGTGATGAGGCCCATTGTGATGCAGAGGGTCAGGCGATGGATCTCATTATGATATATGTTACGTCCATTGTGATGTGTATTAATCCCTTGAGTGAGGCCCATTATATTGTATATTTGGCCCTTGTGTGAGGTCATGGGTCCACTAAATGTTAGGCGCTATGTGGGTCGTTTCTTAGGGGCGATGTTGGTTAAATGTCCACATTGTCGATGTCGATTGTCGATGCCGGTTATTAATACCAATTTATGAGTTTGTGACAGCATAGCATCATGATACATGCCCATACGCATCATCTGCATGTTTGTTATAAGATATGGTTGACCATCTCATTTGTCATTGGGCAGGTTGTTATAAGACTCTCTGATAGGAAGAGGTTATCTCACATGAGCGTATGGTATACGCAGGATTGATGCATGACTGTATTGTATGACTCATGCATCTTGCATTGTCTGTTATGATTACGTACGCCCTAACGACATTAGGGCTGCAGCTTCCACAGGCATATCGTGGATGGCCAGATAGGACACCGAAAATCTATTATTAGCATCGGGCTGCCATAAATGGCCCTGGGTGAAAATTCTTAAACCTCTAAGGCCAGAAGACACCCCAACATCAAGATCGAGTGGATATATATGGGCGCATGAGGGCCGTATACCAGTAGTCCACGTCTCTCGCTGTGTCGTGATCGGTTGGGAGGGGGTGTAGCCTTACCCGCTCGAGGGTAGAGGGCATAGCTAGGCTGAGTTTGACCAGATCATGATTCAGTCCGCTATCGACGTGCCGGGTAATTATTGGCTAACTACTGGTCAGGCGGATAGTGAGGTCCTTTCCACTTGCATGGTTGCGCGTCCAGTGGGCGACAATTGCATATAGAGTGTACTAGACCCCAGTGATGATCCCAAAGATGTACAGTACTGATTTGTGGAGCAGGAGTTGCATACTCATTATTCATTCATTCACTATCTACTCGGACGGGTGGTGCGCAACTATTCGTTACGTGTACCTTTGTAATGGTTAGGATTTTGGTTGGGACGCGCGACTAACCGAAAATTACGAGTTTACCACATTCAATCTAACTATCCAAATTTAGGTATGAGAATGGTTTGGATAGAAGTCTCTTGTGATGGACCCTGTAGCCTGCGATACTACGTACTATCATCTTGGCTTCACACTCCAGCATGGCCATTCCATTTGCACAGCATATTACATTACATCCACGGCACATAGCATTTTGGGTTACTGTGTTTCTGAATTTATATGGTCTAGATACGACTGACGGTATTCATGAACTCATCAGGAATTGTATATTGCATTGCATCCTCTGCATCTGATATTTGGCTCTTTATGACTCCTCATTTTCATAGCTGAACTGTATTGCGTACTCTGATATTGTTTGACTCATGGACTTGTCAGTATTTCTGCTTACTCTGATATCGTATGATTCATGATCTTACCAGTATTTCTGATATTGCATGATTATGACATTGTATTGAATACTTAACACTTACCTTGTGCACACACTTACACCACCCTCTAAGCTTTCTATAAGCTTATGCACAATAGATGTATGCAGGTGATGTTAGGTTGTAACAGTGTGGAGCTTGGAGCATGTAGCTGACTTCTAGAGGTTTGATTTTAATATATGTATTTCCCTTTTAACATTGTATTCAAATGTTTATATTAGTGGATATGTGGTGATGATATTGCCTTTGTGATTTGGGTAAATTTGGTTATGCTTCTTATGATATAAATTCGTATTGAAAATCCTCCTTATAGGATCCCAGGTTCGGAAGCTTGCATAGGCGCGCTGGGAGCAAAGAATGGGGTAATACGAAGGTTTTCGACACTGGATTCGACCATCGAAAATTTTGCGAGCCCGGTTTCCAAGTTTGGGGCGTGACAGGTGCAAACTCCCACTATGAAGAAAACGAGATTATAAGCAATATACTAACCTTTCCCTTTGGATGTATAGAGAAAATCTTTTGCCCACACCTTAGAATACCTTTTGCATACCTTATAATAAACCCTAAGACCTGTATTTATAGTTTCAGTAACTTCACTTTCGCACCTCTACGAAACTGACTCAAATTTTCGTAATTCGTATCATATCCGCAAAACGAATTTGCGTAACCACGACTAGTCAAGCAGGCTGCTTGACTGGTCGAATGGACCCTCGTCTGGTCGAGCAGGAGCCTTGACCGGTTGAGCACCTCAGACTTAAAAACTGATGCTCGCTAGACTTTGAGTCGAGTCAGGCCTTGACCGGTCGAGCGGCTCTGTCCAGATGTGGCTCCACATCTCAACGGTAAGTCACATACATAATGAAGGGCCCCACAATTAGGGATACATAGTAGGTATTGTGATCACGTGACAAAACGTAAGTCACATACATCTCAAAGGCCCCATAGTTAAGCGGGAAGAAACAGTGTCTCACCTTGATGTATGTTTTATTTATGTCGTTCATTCATTTTTCCATATCCAAAGTTTAAGTGGGCTAAACCATAGAAAGCAGTGAGGATAAGTATTTGTCATCCAACCTATTTATAAGGTCACATGGACATGGATGAAGTGAAAACACAAATATATATCAACTTAATCCAAAACTTTTGTGGCTCTTAAAAAGTTTTAAATGGTAGGCGTTCAATCCCCAATATTCCCCTTGAGTAGTCTACTTTGAGTATTGGATTTACTTCATTTTAAGGCTCATGATCTAAAATGATCTGACAAAATAAATCAACAGCATAGATAAATTAATAGCACTGAGGATGCCTTCATCTAGACCATTTTTGATATGACCACGCAAATCGGGTATTACCCCGGTCTATTCCTAAGAACAGACGGGTCTCTAACAGTCCACCATGATGTTTGGGTTTTATCCACTCCGTGCAGTTACTATGCCATATTATTTTGGGATCGAAGCCCAAGAATAAAGTAAATCCAAGGCTCAAGTGGACTACATAGTGGGGATAAAACACTTACTTCGTAGTAGCTATAGAAGTTTGGGATCAAGATGACAATTGCGTTTTCCATTCATGTCTATACGACCTCATGAACAGTTTGAATGGCAATTAATCATCTCGGTGGATGTCATTAGCACACTGCTTCTTGTGGTGTGATCTACTCAAGTCTTAGATCCGACTCAGTTTTGGGCTTATAACCTAATATGATATGGAAAAATGGATGGAGGTTGTAGATAAACCCACATATCATGGTTGCCCCTCAAAGACCCGGTCGGATCCTAGCTGGGACAGATAGGGCTTGTTCCTAATCTGCGCACCTGGGATTATATTCACACCGTATGGGGCCTACAACTCTCAGTGACACTTTATAGTGAATAAAAATAGATTAAGTCAAATTGCTTTTTTCCTCCATGTGAACCATAATTTGCGACTATAAAAAAGGGGAGGTATTATTAGGTATTATAAGAAGGATTTTTGGTATAAAAAAATTCCCTGTACTTTGCCCACCTGACGGAGCATGATCTAATTTCAGTAGTCCGTCGCGTACCAGCCTTGTGTACCCATAAAAGAACTATGATTTATGAATGGAGTAATGCCCACCTGACTGTGCATGATTTCATTTCATTGGTCCGTCGCCTACCTGCCTTGTATACCTTAAAAAGAATTGTGATTTACAAGGAAGTGGATTAGGTGTTACCCTTACCCTGTGGTCCACCATGACGATGTGTTATATATCCACGCCGTCTATCCATCTGTTTTTTAACCCCATTTTAATATCTGGTGCAAAAATTAATCAGATCCAAATCTCATGTGGACCATACGACAGGAAACAGTGGTGATTGAGCACTCACCATTAAAAACTACCTAAACTCCCACTGTAAGCACACTGTAATGTTTATTTGCCATCCAACCTGTTGATAAGGTCAATCAGACCTGGATGAAGGGGAAAAAAATATAAAGATCAGTTTGATCCACAAAATTAGTAGTCTACAAAATGTTTTTAATGGTCATTTACCACACTTTCCAGTTGTGTGGTCTACATGAGATTTGGATCTGCTTGATTTTTGGGTTAATGCATAAAATGATCTTAAGAAGGGGATGGACAGTGTGGATTTACAATACATTCATCAATATGGGCCTCACATAATAACGATAATATTCACCAAGTTCTTACCCATGTAACAGCTAATCCGCTCCTAATTTATGATTAGATGGCATGATTGAGATGCCTGAAATAGGCTCTCTCTCTCTCTCGTACGTTTTGAGTTCTTTGAAATATGTTTACCGTGTCCGTACAAGAAATCAAATGGAGTGGGAATTGGGCTACGATCCATGTCAATATTATGGATCAATTCATTAACGATTAGATTTTGGTGATAGTTCACCACCAATTTTTGTATATTCATGTGTCTTTGCCATACATTCCGCATGTATCCAAAGTAATCCAAACGAACCTAATCACCAGCCCATCGTGGATGATCCACGACTGTCCAACAAAATTTTCCAATGATCAAACCATTGATTTTTAGTTTGAATGGTATACTTGATAGATGCCGAATGGATGGTTAGGATTGTTGATCAGTGTGAGTTTGGAACCCAACAGTTCATAGTAAGGTGAATTAGAGGCCAAAGATTAAGAACTGGTGATGAACTATCACTCCACTTATAATGATATATTAATATATGTTTGCCAAGTCAAACAATAATTTCATACAAGGCAGAAAGGGGACGCGTGATTCCTACTCAAGAGGGCTTGAAATTGACCCGCCAGACACGGTCGATGGCACCGCCGACAGTTACGATCGAGTACTTGCTCGGTCCGTCAACATTGAGAAAGTCGGTGGGCCCTTTTCTGACAAGCTTATGTAAAGTCAATGAAGTGGGACCATGGAACTCAAGTGTTACCGAACGCGGATTGCGCCCTGCCCCCGTCCAGGCAGATCTGTGGTGGGGCCCACCCTAATGTATCTGTTTATCTATGCCGTTAATCCCTTTTCTCCGATCATTTTAAGGTATGAACGAAAGAACGAGGTAGATCCATGATCACATCACATATTACTCTTGCATTTAAAGCAACAGGCATTAATGCTCTATGCATTTAATACAACCCAAGTGCCCAATTTTTGGTGTGGTCAAATTGAGCGGTGAATCTACCTTATTCCTGAACACATGACTTCAAATGATATGAGAAAAGGGATGGACGGCGTGGATAAACAGATACATAATGGTGGGCCCCTCCATAGATCTGCTTAGATGGTAATCTGTTAAGGCGGGCAGGACGCAATCTCACGTTTAGTGTTACCTCAGCCTGACCAAATCAGCTACCTAGAGACGGGGAGAGTGCCGGGCATTCACCGAACTTGCCCGATCAATGCATGAAATATGAGCTAAAAACCCTTGAAATATTAAAAGAGTTGGAGTAAGCTTGAATTGGGCTTACTAGCTCTTAAACGAAGCCTGGGCTTGGCCTAATTTTCCACCCACTTTCTGCAACATCTGTATGAATTATGAGCACAAAGCTCTTGAAATACTTAAAATAGTTGGACTGTTTGATTGACTAGCTTTTTAAATAAAGCCAGAGCCTGGCCTGATTATCCGCCTACATTTCTGCAACATCTGGCCCATTTACTAAACGTCCCCCATCATAGAAGAATTTTGACAAAAAACCCTTGAAAGACTAAAGGAGTTGTAGTGGGCTTGAACTAGGCTGACTTGCTCTTAAATGAAGCCTAGGCCTAGCCTGATTGTCCACCTACTTTTCTGCAACATCTGGGCCATTCACTAAATGTGCCCCTCATGGAAGAATTATGAGCTAAAAGTCCTTGAAAAAACTAAAACAGTTTGATTCGACTCAAAGTGGGCTAACTAGCTCTTAAATGAAGCTTGGGCTTGACCTGATTATCCACCCACTTTTCTGGAACATCCGGGCCATTCACTAAATGTGCCCCATCATGGAAGAATTTTGAGCAAAAATCCATTGAAAAACTAAAAGAGTTGGATTGGGCTGCCTAGCTCTTAAATGAAGCTTGGGCTTGGCCTGATCATCCACCTACTTTTTTGTAACATCTAGACCATTCACTGAATGTGCCCCCGTCATGAAAGAATTTTAAGCAAAAATCCCATGAAAAACTAAAAGAGTTGGACTGAGCTGACTCGCTCTTAAACGAACTGGGGCTTCGCCTGATTATCCACCCACTTTTATGTAACATTTGGGTCATCCGCAAAACGTGTCCCATCATGAATGAATTATGAGCAAAAAGTCCTTGAAAAACTAAAAGAGTTAGACTGGGCTCGAACTGGGCTAACTAGCTCTTAAATGAAGCCTGGGCCTGGCCTGTTATCCACCCACTTGTCTGCAACATCTGGGTCGTCCACAAAACGTGCCCCATCATGAATGAATTATGAGCAAAAATCCGTTGGAAAACTAAAAGAGTTGGACTTGGCTAGAATAGGGCTGACTAGCTCTTAAATGAACCAAGGTCTCCCCTGATTATTCACCCACTTTCTAAAACATCTGGGCCGTTCACTAAATGTGCCTCCATTTTTGAGCAAAAAGCACTTGAAATACTAAAAGAGTTTGATTGGGTTCGAACTGGGCTGACTAGCTCTTAAATGAAGCACGGGCCTTACTTGATTATTGGACGGGCTTACATTGTAGGCCCAGTCCTAGTGAGACCAAGGACAAAAAGCCCGTGGGCTACTGGCCATGGAATTCTATGATACGAGACCGCATCTTTTCACAGCTTATACCTATTTTCAGTTTTGAAAAGTGCAGTTCATCGTTGGTTAATCCAGGCCACTTGTCTGTCGAATCACACCTTGGATGAAACATGAACTACAGGCTTATCAGAATAGATGATCCAACGACCAATATAAGAAAAATCAGTACATGTAAAAAAATAAAAATAAAAAATCATTCTAATTCATCAGTACATCTAGAGTTCCCTGATTAAAGGTTAAGATTGCCTCATCACTGGAAGTTTTAAAGCTTGATCCATTTAGAGTGGAACAAAACAGAGTGGGTGTGGCATGTTAATACATGACTTGACACGTTAATGTATGAAAATTCATATAAATGTGGTCCGGATCACTGAATCATTGCCTCAATGGGTGACATAGTTAAGAAATGAATGTTTTTTCTTTTCTTTTTTCTTTTTCATTACATGCTATCTACATTCTAGGGAGATCGCAGAAAATCACCCACATTCTACCGCATTCTATTAATTAATCAAATAGTTATTAGAATATTACAGGATCAATCTCACCAGTTGATCTTGATAATCATGGGTTCTCTTTGACATATGCTATTCAAATTTCATGTAAAGGGCCCATAGGCTATACGTGCAGAAGCTTGATGAAGTTAAGGAAGTAGGTTATAGAGAGGAGAATGATTATGACCAATTTAAAAATTATGCATATTAAACATGATTGCCAATTTAAACTAATACGCAATTTAAACTAAGCAAGACAATTAACTCTAAAACTTTCAAACGATTATAGGATTCAATCATATAAACTATAAGAGATGTGTCAATTAAGCAACTAGTTTATAACATGATATTGTACATGTGTGTGTACGATGTGCTAACTATCAACTCCTAATATTCATCTAATCATATATACATATAATTATACATTTACCACATAAACATAATTAAACAAGTGCTTAAATGACAATTCCAAATACAAACATATATAGTAGTTCAGTTTTCCTACTCCACTCTCGGTGGACGCACTCAACCCATGAGTGTACTGAATTTCACTATCAAATATTTTAAATCAGATTCACCTCTAACCTTTAAGCCCTACACAAGGACCCTAGCATGTATTCCGCCTGAGGCCCCAGTAAGAGACTTTAGTTGATTTTCTATAAGCTAACCAACAACCTCGATTTTGAAAAGGCCGAGCAAAAAAGTCCTATAGGGGGGGGTGAATAGGACTGTGCCAAATAAAAATAATAAGTGGAATAACAACAACAAGAAGATAACCAAATAAAATGCAATTAACCAAAGAAAATAATAACCTCAATAGTCAAGTATTGAGAGGTTGATACAAACTTGATTTTAAGGAGAACCTAACACCACAAACCAATGGTTTGTGGTAGGACAACTTTACTAGAACATGGGTGAGTATCAAAAACTCAAACTGAAAAGGATATGAAAGAAATAGAAACTAATCTATTACAATATTCACCACACAATGTTGAAATGTAAAGATTATAACATTCGCATCCACAAATACATACCACAATCTTAAACCATAAAAGATAAAGAAATAAACCACACATCCACCAAACACAGATAAGTATAGTTGTTCACTTGTGTGTACACTAACTGTTAAACAACAGCCACACAACTACTCCACTTCTAATATCCACTCCCTCGGGATATTAGCGTTCACTAATCAAAATAGGTTTTTTCAGGTTCACCTAAAACCTTCACAATTGTGCCTTTCAAGTATGCTTAAACAATTCAAAACCCCACTCTCTGAGTTTTCTGAATCACCTCAGACAAACCACAAATAGAGATTTTCTGGAACAATCTCACAAAACCAAACAAATAGATTTGAATTACTGAAAAAAGTAAAATAATTACCTGTATGGCGATTCTAAAGTAGCCCGGAAGAACCAACTTGATGACAACGTAGATGTTCAACGTTTAGTGTCACAAGTATATAGGGTTCTAAGTCTAGATAATTTTTAATTAAATTAGTAAGGGCGTTGCTTTGATTTTTATCTCATAAAAGGATAAATCAAATATCCCTTTTTAACATAAGAATGGAATAGAGAATCAAAATCCAAATACAAGAGCTACTTTAAAGAATCTTAAATATACACAAAATAGCCTAGAATGTACTCAAAATAATCTCAGAGTGATTGTTTAATAATGATAAGAATTAAATGGAAAACTTTGAAATTCGAGCATTATTTATAAGTGAAAAATCGGTTCACACGACTGGCCTTGGGTTAGCTATGACTGACCTTATCCAAATAAATTTTCAAAAATTCTGGCACGATAAGATTTTTCAGTTGCATGACTCACCTTCTGGATCCCACAACTGGTCGAGTGACCTGCTCGACTGGTCGTGGACACCACACGACTAGTCGTGTGAGTCCAGATTACTCGCTGAAAAACGAGTCAAGCACTGCACGAGAGCATTATTCACACGATTGGTCGAGTACTTTTCAGGATTAGTCGTAAACCAACAAAAAAATTTTAAAAATTCATAACAAATCCTGGGCTGGTTGAGAAAATTCTGGGACTGGTCGAGCCAGTGCTAGGGTTAGTCGAAAGAGAAAAATTTTACACTTATAAAATGATCAAAATGACCAACCAAAAGTATGAAATGATCTAATCATCATCTAAAGTCAATCTAGGTCAATCATACCTTACTTGTGAGATAGACATATGAACCATCAAACTATCAATCACTTCAGTAGCTATAAATTTTGTGCTTGAACTCAACATACCAAACACAGTCTTCAATTAGGTCTTGAGTTCTTGGACTTTTCTTGTTCCAGATCTTGAACCATAATGTTCTTGAATACTAAGTCTTCACTTTCTTCCAGTTTGAAAATCTCGGTAAGTTCGTCATAGATATCGGCAAGATAAATTCGGCATGAATAGAACGAACATCGAAGATTCAATGTGAATAGATGCACAAACTTGATACACATTAAGATATAAACTTGAATTTGTTTGACACACCAAAATTTGACAATACTAAGGATTTATCAATATAATACCTTCAATCTCTCCCTTTGTCAAATTTATGACAAAACCAAAATTACAATATGCACAATAGATATTCAATCAACACATTCCATAAGCATATTATGATATGATCCATAATCATTAATATAATCAATAATAATCAACTCTCACCCTTAGTCCACTACTCTCTAAAAAAAAACAAAGCCACATTCATCATCATTATATCATTATCCTCATATCATCAACAATGTTCTCTCCCTTTTTGTCACAACATGACAAAGGAAGCAAATAGTGATAAATGAATATAGGAAGAGAGTAAGTAGAATCAATAACTACTCATCCAAATCAATATGATGAGTGCAGTACTGTCGTTCCATTCTGCATTCATGTTATAGAGAACTCTCGTAATCAATTGTTTAGCATTTTCAGAAGGTCTGGCTTGCAAAGTGGATATGGGTACACCATTATCAACAACAGGTATATTCATGATTATTGAAATCAAATGACGGTCTACCTTAATTGGACATTCTCTAATTGACATAGTAAATATCAAATCATCTTGAGAGAACTTAGTAATATAAGCACACATGCCCTGCGCAATGGATCGGTAAGCAGGACTACCCCAAGATAGTATGTTTTCCCATCCTATAACTTGAAGGAGAGGGACAATATTGAAGCGCTCAATATGATCAACAATGACAATACGCTCAACAATAACATTTCTAAGATGGAAATCCTGCATACTCTTTAGATCCTCTTTGGGAGGTCGAAGATGATACATTGTGGTGGGTGCGGAATGGGAAGAAGGGGGACCGTGAGTGGTTCTCTTCCTATTTTTTCCTTCCATTGCAACAAAATAGCAAAGAAACAAAGGTTTGCAAAAAGAAATGAAATGATTCCAAGCAAATCATATTTTAAGGAAGAAACACTATTAAACCTTTGTTTCAACCATTTTTAAAGATCAATTTAGGGATTTTTTTCAAAAATGAGATGGATATAAATCTCAGGTACCACACCACATGAAAACAATAGTGATTGGATATCCACCATAAAATCCTCCTAAGGCCCACTATCCTATTTATTTGACATCTAATATGTTGATTAGGTCATACAGTCCCAGATGAAGGGAAAAAACAAAAATCAACTTGATCCAAAACTTTCATGGCCCCCAAAATATTTTTAATGGTCGATGCTCATTCAACATTGTTTCCTGTAATGTGGTCCACTTGAGATTGGAATATGCCTCTTTTTTTTTCTCATACCGTAAAATGATATGTAAAAATAGATGGATGGAATGGATGAAACACATACATCATGGTGGGGGCCCACAGAGCTCTAGAATGTTAGGGGAGTAGCCAATCTATTTCCGATACATGTCGTGCGACGCTCCTGGATGTGGATTTCCTATGAAAGCCTTTCACATGAAGTTCCTACGCTTCAAACTTTAGTGGGGTCCACCGTGATGTTTTTTAGAAATCCACTTTATCCATCCGTTTTGTGAGCTCATTTTAAGAGAAGAAATCAAAATTGAGCAGGATACAATACTCAAGTGGGTCATACTAAAGGAAAAGGTGGTTAGGGAAATTTCTATCGTTGAAACCTCCCTAGGTTCGACAATGATGTTCACATGCCATCCATACTGTTAATAACATCATTTGTGCTGGGATGAACTGAAAACAAAAATAATATCATGATTCAAAACTTTTTTGGCCCTACGAATATTTCAACCATGGACATTCAATTATCACATTTTCGGCCCACTTGAGCATTGGATACGGTTCATTTTTTGCCTCATATCCTAAAATGAACTCGAAAAATAGATGGACAGAGAGGATTTCTCACAAATATGACAGTGGGCTCCACTTGGGTTCCCAGTGCAAGAACTTCTTGCGAAAGGCTTTCGCAGGAAATCCACGTCCGATGCTACTCGCTCTCCCAGTTGTACGAACTATTCAAATGAGATCAAAGTTACATGGCCTTACAATGATGTATTTATTATATCCACATCGTTAATCAAATTTTTGAGATTATTTTAGAGCATTAGCCCAAAAATGAATCATATCCCCTTGATCCGAAACTTTTGTGACCCCCAAAAGGTTTTCAATAGTAGACGTTTAATCCCCCACTGCTTTTTGTAGTGTGGTCTACTTTATTTTTGGATCTATTGTATTTTTCGGCTCAAGACTTACGACGAGCTCAAAAAATTTATAGACGGTTTGGATATAACAAATACCTCATGATGGGTCCCACAAAACTTGCTAACGTCAATACACCAGCTAATCCGGGAAACAGATTGGCTACTCCCCCTGCCACAAGCTAATGGTTGGTGGACGATGCTATGTGGGCCCCAACGTGATGTATTTGTTTCATCCATGCCATCCATCTATTTTGCTAGATCATTTTATTGTATGAGACCAAAAATGAGGTATATCCAGATCTCAAGTGGACCATGTTACAAGAAACAGTGTTGAATGAGCATATACCATTAAAACTTTTTGGGGGCCATGACTTAGGCCACGTTTGTTAAATCTAAAGTCTAAAGCCTGAATCTACGGTGTTGAATGAGCCACATGATAGGAAATAAAATGTATCCAAAACTTAAATGGGCCACATGATAGGAAATAGTGAGGATTTTGTGACCACCGTTGAAACATTTATATGACCACAAAAGTTTTGTATAGGTTTAAGTTCATGGTGTTTTCACTTTATCTTAGTCAAAATGACTTTATAAATAGTTTGGATGGAAATTAAACATCAAGGTGGAGTCTAGAAAGGTTTCAACAGTAGGCATTCCTTTTCCCACTGTTTCATCTCGCATGGCCTACTTAAGTTTTGGATACTCCTCATTTTGGTTGAATGTCCTAAAATGAGCTTGAAAAATGGATGGATGTGTTGGATTTCTCACAAACATCACAGTGGGCTCCGCCCAAAATCCTTACGTTGGAACTTCATGCGACGTCCATATGCTAGATTTACCACTAAAGCCTCTTGCAGAATTCCTTGCGCTAGAAACGTAGGTGGGCCCACCTTCATGTTTGTGAGAAATCCACCTTGTCCATCAGTTTTGTGAGTTTATTTTAGAACATGGAACTAAACCTGAGGTGGATCCAATAATCAAGTGGGTCAAAAACGTGAGGATTGAACGTCCTAATTTGAAAATTTCGTGGGGCAACATAAAGAATTTATATATATATGAATGATAATATTTAATCCATTTTTTTAAAGGACTAATGATATTTTAATTTTTTTTCTTAAGTACTTTAGTTTATTTGAATTAAATAGAATAATTTTATTCTCATTTAATAAAAAATAATTTCTTTATAATGCAAAACATTTCCAAATAAGAGATAGGGGCAAATGCGTCAAAATTAATGTATTTCAGACATTTCAGATGTTTGTTAACAAACAGGTTGTTTCAAATTCAGTACCTAAATTTCAGACTTCATCCATAATTACCAAACAAGTTTTTTTACTTCAGCTTTCAGATTCAACCTTTAGATTTCATATTCAGGCTTCAAATTTCAGATTCAAACTTTAGACTTTAAATTTAACAAACGGGGCCTTAGTCCCTACATAAGAGCCAATGTCCAACACAATAGCCTAATCGAGTTTGAAAATTTAAAATCTTATACTCAATCATATGCAAGGAATGAGTGTATATAGACTCTTACACTTAACAACTTACTTGTCAAATTGAGCCTCTTTTGCACTGCCTACTCAGGTTACTTGTTCGATGCTCTTTCGTACTTCAATTGGTTTCCCTTAGCTACCTCGAACGTGATGTTGATACTTTATCAAGGCTTCGGCTTTAAAATCAAACACCTTACATGTGATACTCCGATGCGGTGATAAAGGTGATGGGAGGTTAGGTAGAGTCTTCTATAACTAATGAGAAGTTGTAAAGCCTAAAGAATTCTACTTAATGAGTCTTTTAGATGATTTAGACAATGGTAAGACTATAGATTTTGAGTCTAATCTCTAAAAAATGGTGAAGTTCAAGCACATCTTCAAGTGGAAGTTGAAATCCTCATTAGAGTGTTAATATTAAGGAAGATGACTTAGAACTCATTCGATTAAACACTTGGGATGAGGGATACAATCATGGAATCATATAAGCTTTTATTGCATGAAAAACTCTTCAAATTACCTTAAGACTAGATCTTTTATATAAAGGAATTAAGTTCCAACGGTCATAAAATGGACGAAAATGACTACCCTTTAACCGATCGAAAGGTCCTTCAACCTGTCTACCCGAGGTTTTGACCTATCAAAATTTTTAATGGCACATGGTATTTTTCACTATCTAGTTTTTTGCTACTTTTAATTTGTCAACCCTCATTTTTTACTAGTCAATCTTGACTTTTGACCTGTTGACTAGAGGCTTCGACCTGTTAAAATATTCAGTGGCATATGATTTTTCTTGATGTCCAGTTTTTGCCACTTTTGATATGTCGGCCCTCACTTTCGACTTGTTGAACTTGACTTTTGGCCTACTAATAACTCTTACCGCAGAACATCGGTCGCTTTACAAATACCGACTCACCCGGAATCCATTGGATCCATTAGTAGTTTTGTAACATGGTGGGAACGACAGTATGCCAAGCTCTTAAATGGTCGAAGCACTACCGAACTTGCATCTCAGTTCTGTTCTTGATTGGGTTCAGTTGGGAATAGAAAAATAAATACATCTGCACCACCAGTACCTACGGCAAAGCGTGCAGTAAGAGCAAGAACAAGAGTAGCAAAAAAACTTCCCTCATCAGAAACTAAATTCCTTATCTAGAAGTCCCACAAATTACTCACGAACAACTTAATATTCTAACTGCTGCTCGACCACAAACGATGGCTCCAAGGAAGAATTTTGACTTGGGAGGTATCAGTCCTCCAAAATCCCCTATCCTTTCTTTCCAACAAATAACTTCTTCCAGATATTCTCCAGTGATAAAACATCGATCATTGTTAAGACCCAGAAAATCATCGAACACATCTTTGGCCGAAGCCATAACGGCCTTTGAAAAATATTTTAAAATAAAGTACTGGCCTAATCTTTGCATGGTTAATTATTCCCATGAAATGGCCAAAGGCATAAAATGGCATGAGGAGGCTCATTTAAATAAATGTTGGACAAATGGACTCAAAATAAAGATAAATTGAATAATCCTATCCTTCCGTTTGAAAGATATCTCAAACCTTATCGTCCTCAACCTCCGCCATTCCCTACTTATGTTCAGTCGTTAGTAACTATAATAAGAAATCCTGAAACTGTCAAAGGTCTACCAGTCAGATAAGAAATTTGATCTAACTTAGGTGGAAACCATTTACATATGCCTTTCCTTGAACTGATGCTCTTGCTCACATGCTCACTACCTTTGTTTGGTTATTTTCAGTGACTTGAGAGTTACCTAAGGAGGTGACGGTGACATTCCAAGAACAGGATATACAGCCAATACCGGTAGTCCCATTGATTACAATTATGCTGTCAATCTTAAAAACGACGGCCCCAATGACTGCAGTAGTGGTTACTCCTATGATACTCAAATATCCGACTCTGGCAGCTGCAATAGTAGTGCCCCTAGATTTAGAGATGACGACTGGCACAAAAGATACTTTGCCCAGAGTTGACATTACTCTTGAACATACACATCAAATTCCTTCCTCGTCCACGTCAGTCATGTGGCGAAGGGTTTTAATTTCTCATACTCGACCTTTCAAATTAGTTGTGGTTCCATCCCTCTCTTCATTGCCCACAGTGATCAGAGAGATTCCAAATCCAATTGAATCTGCAGTAGTCAATATGATGGCAGTTTCTAATAGATCAATTGAGACTGAAAGAGTTATAATTGAATAAGAGGTAACAACCGACTCTCCTGCAGAGGTGGTTGACCAAGTTTTGGCTGAAGTTTCAAAACAATTATTGGTTAATATTGACCAGCAACCTGAGGTTGTTTCGGCCGATACATCTACTAAGTTGGTTGGGGTGGAAGCAATTGATACAATTCCTCCCTCACCTTCTTCATCGGCTATTCATGAGGGCGACACTTCAGCTCCTACCATTCCTTCTTTTGTTCACGATGTCATCTCTCTTCTTGAGAAAGCCATTGTCGGAGAGACACCTGCAGCAACATCTCCCCTCCACCATGAAAGTCTCCAGAGTTTAAAGATTAAATTTCACGACCTCTTCCTGAAAGGATTAGACGAGACCTTTGATGCTGAATTGATAACCAAGATCGGCCAATTAGTTGATTTGGAATACGTTCTATATCACTCAGACCCATCTTTGATGACTAAAATGCCACCCATACTAGAGCTTCAGGGAATACTTGACATGTATTGTTGAGCTAAGGCAGTTGTCACCGATATTGAATAAAGAAATGAGTGGTCGATCTCTAAAAAGCTAGTACACAAGAAATTGCTCGAGAGCTCATAGCCAAGAATGTTGTCGCGATAGTTGTTGAGATGAAAATTGAGAACTTAGGAACTAGGATTGTGACCTTAGAGGTTGAGCTAATTACATTGCAAAAACCTATGGCAGACAATGTAACGTCTCAGAAAAATCTGTACAGAGACTCGAGTACCACCTCGGGCAGAAAATACTAAGGACCAAATTCTTTAGAAGTTAAACGAGAATTAACTAGTGCTAAACTAGATTACCTATAAAATTAGCACTAATTACTTTAAATACGATCTACAAGATCCAAAACTTGTGAAATCGTTAACGCTACATTATACTAAAACCGAGGATCAATCTTTAAACCCAGTTGCTCTTGGGAGCATCTGAAAACTCCGTATCAAACCTGGACCGTGTGTCAAAAGTCTAATAACTAAGAAACTATACGATTATGACCGCCTTGTTAGACTTGACAACCACCTCAGAAATCAAGTCCGAATAGTACCCAAAAATGCATAACTTGAGCCCGGAGCGAAGTGCGTGAGAAACTTGAATATTTTTAGGAAATGAACTGAAACTTAAGTTAATTGAGTCGGTTCACTTGTAGGCCCAATCTAAGGATTTAGACCGTCAGAATCTAAATCAATTACACCCTCGGATCAGAAAAAAATTTTCACACATGTCAGTGCACTTGTGGCCTTGATCGAGTACCGGTGATCGTCGAACTGAAACTGGTCCACCACAGGCAATCTGTAAATTCTATCAGACTAAAAACTTAGCTTGATTTGGATCCAATGTCAGGGAGCTTAAATCCGACCGCATTCAGCAAAGGGGCCTCCAGAAGTGCTCTATTGGATCGAAACAGACCCTATTTGGCTATAATCTAAGTATACCTTGGCCCTGGGGCCATTTTCATCAGTTCTAGGCCTATATAAAGGCCTCAACCCACCCCATTTCTATTCCATACAAATTCTCTAAAACCCTAGGAGAGAAGAGAAGAAATGGAAGGAAAGAGAGAGAAAGTGTGAGAGAGAGTTGGAGTTTATTCCTGGGATTCTTCCCTGCTGCTCCACGTGTCAAATCAGTTCATCTGTATTGCTATACAGGTGATTCTGATTCCGTACTTGGGTAAGAAATCCTAGCCCTAACCTGTTTTAGAGATTAAAATAGAACAAATGTTGAAATAGCTAACCTATTCCTTGCTATAGGTGATCGTTGTGCCGTATACAAAGACTTGATCTATAAACTGAGTTCGATACTTATCTATCGGCGTAAGGTGCAGACTATAAATGTTTAGGTTATGGTTTTTAAGGCTTTCAATGTCAATAATGGTTTCTGACTGACTTGATTGCTGTCATGTATGTTTAGATACGAACTTTTCCATATATTACATATAGATATAAACTATGTTGATTATAATGTATTCCATGTGTTTGTTGAAATGCCTGAATGAATATGAAATTATGATTTGTGTCGCCATGTTTATTGATTGAAAGTACATGATTGTTGTACATATGGTGAACACTTTTGAAAAGGGATTTGCTATAATACTTGTTATAATTACCTTATGACCTGTATATAATATGTGTAGCATAAGTGTTTGATAAAATGCCTGAATGTGAAAATGCTTATGTAAATGCATGAAAGGAGGCCATGGAGATAGGATTCTTAATAACCTTATCTATGGCTAAGGTTTCCTTCATAAAACCTATTGTACTACTATGTGCTGTATGGATGAATGCCTATGTATGTTAACATATTTTTTATGTGTTCGTTAAGATGATTATATGGAACTTATGCTTATTGTTGAAGTGTGTTTGGGGCTACGATGTAGTCCAGGCAGTCGGTAATGATATGTGATCGGTGGTTGAACTGTTTTACCACGATGGAAGCACTCGATGAATCCGAGTTGTACACTACTTGTCGGCAGTGGTTAGGCCACACGGAGTTTCTTGTGCGCTCCATGTCGATCGGCTCGACATATGCTCGTACCATTCGAGTTTGTCAACTAACCCGATTGACCTAATGTATGTTCACTATGTATGGATGCTACTGCTTGAATCTAAGGTACTAAACTCACCAATGAAAGCCCGTTCAACCTTGGTATCTCGATCTACTAAGACTCATGAGCTGGATATGGTGGTATGGGATACGATGGTCGAGCTATTGGCCTACGCTGGGGTGACGAGCCTCCCCGTAGTGACCAAGGAGTAACTTATGACTCGTGAGCCGAATACGGTGGTATAGGACACTGTATTTGAGCTGTCAGCCTACACTAATCAAGTGACGAGCCCTTTGCAGTGACCTCGAGCATACTCTGAGGCTGTGTTGAGGCGACGAGCCTTTCCATAACAACTAAAGTATAAACTAGGCCTACATTGATCAGGTGGTGAGCCCTTTGTAGTGACCTAGAACCATAACATTGTCTGAGATTTACTAAGACTGACGACCTTAGAATGGATCATTGTTTGGGGATTGATATAAGGGAGGTACCTTAGTTTCCCAATCCTGCTGTATGAATAAACCTAAGAAAGAACCTAGCTAATCATGTGCATGCACCGCACTGCATGTGCTTTGGCGAGGAAGAGCACTTTTGGGAGGATGCCATGTGCACCGTGAGATAAAGACGTTGAGGGAGTGTAGGCGAGTGCATGTATCATTATTGCATATCATTTTTGCATTAATAAGAGTATTTAGGATATGATTGCTGTATTACATTATCATTACTGCTTGACTGAATTGATAACATGTTAACCATTACTTTATTGTTCCACTGAGTTGATCACTCACTCTCACGTTCTGGGATGGTGTTTTAAACACCAACTAGACTCTGTCTTAGTTACAGATGATGATGCGACCCACGAGGCGGAGCCTGACTTTTGTGACGATGAGGAGGCATTCTCATATATGCAGTATTCAACGAGTTTTTATAGATCGTTTTGATCAACAGGGCTTCAGGGTTTATACTTGTAGTGGACCTTGACATTTTTTATTTTGAAACAATACTTGTAATTATTGACCTGGTAATGCATACATACTTCGGGGACCTACTTTGGTTTATACGTTTTATATTTTCATTACAGTCTTCCGCTTGTGTATCTCAACTATCCCTGGATTATGTTTTGTTGTTTTAGCTTAATCTCATTCATGTTTTATGCACTAATATAGACAACATACAATCATCATAAATTGTGTTGCATAAGTGATGTGTTGGAACTCGGGAGTTGAGTTTCTACTCGACCCCCGAATTTCAGGGCATTATAAGTTGGTATCAGAGCATAATTTGGATTAAACTGGACCTGAGTTATGGTCACATGTTGTACGCTGACACATTTTGACCTAGAAGGGTACGATAGAACATAGAAACAAGCTTAAGATTTTCAGTTTCACCAATTAGCGAAATTCACCGAAATCAATCGCCAAGATCGGGTCGTACACCTCCGTGATGGCTTGAGACAACCCCGGATCACCCCTAGACCATCAATCGATGGGTTTAAACCACAATTTTCCCCATCCCAGCCTTTAATAATCGATAAATGCAAATATACATCAGTAAGAAACCTGAAATGACCTGAAACGACTCAAAAGGGAGTCGGGGGCCAAACGGGGCATCTCTAGGGGGACCCAGAAGGGGAACCACATGTTTTTAGGACCCAGGGGACAGGAGGACCTCACCCCACGGGCGAACCCTCATCAAAAAGTCCAGAGGTTGGCAAGGACCTCGCTGGTTCCACGAGGCCTCGCTACCTGATGGGCCTGGCCGGTGCTAGCTGTGCGGGCCGACACCCCTAGGGCATTGTGTGGCCCACTGTTTTGAGTTGGGATGTTTTAAAACACCCCCATGGATGCGCCTCTTCATACCCCACCCCTCCTAACTCTCCTTTTCTCAAGAAAATCCAAAAATCTTCACTCAAATCGCCCCTCCAAGTGCTTCTCCTTTCATTTTCGTGCACCACTCACACCACCCTTCTAAATCCCTCTCTCATAGTTGTTTACCTTCTTCATTTCCTTTCATGTGAGCATTCAAACCCCACTTTGTGTCTCAAATCTGTGGAAACCCAATAAACCATCCCATTTTCCTATTTTCTTCCCTTTTTCCATGGCCTTATTCGAGCTTGTTATGGCCATCTTCTCCATTTTCACACTTCTTTCCCTCATGGGGAAGAAGAGAGCTCCTATGGAAGAAGTTGGGCCTAGTCGCCCCACGCGTTTGAGAAGACCGAGAGGTGCCATCGCAAGTACAAGCGTCGAACATGAGATAAGGATAAAGCGGGATCTCAATTCCCAGGCTCCCTTTGATAGAGCTCTGCTGACGGAGTTGTCTCATGGAAGATTTGAGAGCCGCAGGGTCCTTTTTGAAGTACACGTGGATGAGAAGCTCTTTGGGGAGCATCTGTTGATGGACCGCCTCGTGGAGGCCAGGTGGGGTCCGATATTTGAAGGCAAGTACTGTGTAAATGTGGGCACTGTCCTAGCCTTCTACGCCCACATTCGAGAGCCTACGCTGGAGCCCTTACAGTTCAAGATCCCATTGGGTAGAGATCGGTAGGCCACAATTGATGTTGGGTTGATAGCTTGGCTTATAAAAATGCCCCTCGGTGAGGTCCGTGTAAGTGAGAAGAATCTGAAGAGTCCATGTGAAAGGGATCACCGCAACCATTTCCTTTGTGGCCGACTGGTTCATTGGTAGCCAAATAATAGTCTCCTGACATCTAATATAACAAACGAATTCCCTACTTCACCACATTTTTACGTTCAACGTCTACCCAAGGTGGAGCAATCGCAACGAGTGCACGCTCCTGATGGTAGATTTCTTGTACCAAGTGGGACAGGGAGAGAAGTTATGAGTGCCTACGTATGTTCTGCGATAGATAGTTCTTACTGTATGCTCTACTAGAATGTATGATTTGCTCCTATTCAGCCGACTCATATGCAAGATTGCATGTGAGTTTGGCTACAGACTTGGGGCAGAAATGCCGGTGTCGATCCATTACATCAACGAAACTACTCTCAATCAGATGGAATTTGGGCCACGACAGTGGCAAGCCCGACTTGATGAGAGTGAGGATGAGATGGCTAGTGAGGAGTATGGAAGTGAGGAGGAAAGCAGGGAAGGGATAGAGGAGGAACAGGAAGAGGAAGAGGAGGCTCAGGACACGGATGAGAGCTCCCTTCCTATGACACTAGAGCATGACACTGATCGAGCTGCTAGGGAAGCCCACCTAGCTCGACTTGAGGAGGGCTAGGCTACCCTGCGACAGGAGATTATTGATACCCGGGTCCTCGTGAAACATAAGTTTAAGAAGGTGACTCGCACCTTGAAAGCTATCCTGTGCTGCTTACAGGATAAGGGTGCCCCTCCTCTGTCGCCAGACTTGGATGGCTAGTCATCCATGTTGTCGCCCTGTAACTTTTTTTGTTGTTATTTTTAGGATATTTGTGTTTTAATGTTGATGGACCTCTTAGTGTCGTAGGTAGAAAGTGTGTTTGTGTTTGGTAGTTTAAGCTTAGCATAGTCGCATGTGTTCCTATCATAATTCATGTAGAACTTTATTTTATGTATTGTGATAATTTTAGTAAATGAAATGCATAAAGTTTCTTTAATCTGTGTATGAATGCTGCGTAAATGAGTTTGTGAGTATACTGAATCTGACCTGGGTTACACCCTATGTTGTATATAGGGAATGCCGCTTAAGGCCACACGGAGTACGACATGTTTCACTCTTGGCGATCTGACTGTTGGGGCACCTCCCCTAAGCGATAGCCATATGGACCCCAGTTCAGGCCCTTCTTACACTACCACTATGCCGAATTTTTAGCCGACCGCTGGCCCTACCAATGGGCCGTCATCTACTGCACCTGTTGCACCATCGGTTTCAGAGTAGAACCGTGCGTCTACTTTAGTGTCGTGCATGCCCTAGTCTGCTCCCCCTACTGATCAATTGGAGCATATGATGCTCTTGATGAAGCAGCAGCAACAACATCAGCAACAGTAGCAACAACAGTTCTTAACCTCCATGGCTGGTATCTTTGCCTAAAGTATGGCTGTGACTCCACCTGCCTCACCTATGCACCCAGTTGAGAACACGAGTGCCAGCGGCACATTTGAGTGATTCCAGCGCTTGTGGCCTCCTATATTCGTGGGTACTCATAGACCCGAGGAGGCTGAATATTGGCTTGACTACATCTCTAAGATGCTGAAGCCGCTGCACCATACTGAGGCAAAGTAGGTTGAGCTAATCACCTTCATGTTTCAGAAGGAGGCCAGCCTTTGGTGGGACAACATCTTATGGGCAGTGGCGGTCGACTATGTGTAGACATGGACAGCGTTTAAGACCCGCTTCCACGAGAAATACTATCCCCTCACATATCGCCACGAGAAGGAGAGTGAGTTCCTTCACCTCCGATAGGGAGGGATGACAGTGGATGAGTATGAGAACAGATTCACAGAGCTGGGCAGGTACACTCAGTTGATATTGGCTGATGAGCCGATACACATGCGATGATTTTTCGAGGGTCTACGACCCAATATCCGCTCGAAGATGTGCTGCGCTAGCATACCCAGCTATGTTGAGCTAGTGAGCATGTTTATACGAGCTGAGCAAGACAGGGATAGGCAGTCCCGTATGCGAGCACCCATGGCTCCTACGCCGTGACCAGACATGCCGAGCAGGCCATTTCTCGGTAAGAGGCTCAGTACAGATTTACCTCCCAGGCTTGCAGCGTCACCAGCTCAGTTGGAACGGATAGACTTGCGATGCTCGTACTGCGGGAAGACCGGTCATACAGATTGGTATTGTTTCACCAGGATGAGGGATAGTGGATTTTCGCCACCTCAGAGGATAAACCGCCAGCTCCCTAATGCCATATCAGCACCGCCTCTACGGTCGGCTCCAGCACATCCATCCTTCAGGCCACCTGCTCCTCATTTTATGCCGCCTCAACGGCCTATGTTACCACAACAGAACCGTCAGCAGCAGGCTCGGGTGCATTCACTGACAACGGGGGCATCTGAGATAGCAGTTATGGCACCACCGGCTTTCAAAGTCACAACGCATATGCAAGGTATACCGGTCTTCTTATTGGTGGACACTGGGTCCATTACCTCTATAGTATCAAGCACTGCAGTCAAGCGACTGGGGTTAGAAACTAGTCTCACGAAGGGAGTGAGACTTCTTGCAGTCATAGGGACTTTTTCGGACATTACCAAGATGTGTAAGGATTACTTGATAGACTTAGGAGGTAGGACAGTTCTCTTTGACCTGATCGTTGCCCCACTATGGCATTACGATGTTATTCTCGGTATGGACTGGCTCACTAAGATGCGAGCAGAGATCGATTACGAGGTGTGAGGCCCGTATCCGAGACCTTATTGTTCCGCAGGCCTACGCGGTCTTCCCGGTTGAATTTCGACAACTCACAATTTGTAATCAGCAGTTGTGCGCGACCCTGAGTCATATCCCATTTAACAGAGTTGACTCGACCCGAGACCTATACCCTAGCGACCGCGCCGTCGCAGCGGTTCCGATGTCGCGTCTTGCGTGTTGAGGCGATACCTAGGCCAAGAGTTGTGGGCCTGAAAATAAATCGAGGAAATACCACGGGCAACGTGTGCACCATTTTCAAGAAGATTCCTGGTTGAGAGAATGGAATCTCTACCTATACTCCCTCTTTCCACCAAGTCAACCAAGATCTTACCTTTCCCATACCTTTCATGCCAACAAGGCAATGCTACCCATACTCCATCTCATCTCATGCCCAAAAAGTCAATTAGCCCCATCCCTCACCCATACACTCCATGTCACCCATCCTTACAACTCCCATCGCTCTTTCATTTCTCTCTTCACCCCATTCAAGCAATTCCCAAAGGAGAAGCCGTCCATGGCTTCCATGGAGAAGCTAGGTGTGGCCCACCTTCCTACCGCCAAATCCAACCCTTGGATCATCATCTCAACCATTGAAAATGTTCTCTTGGAGCTCTAGAGTGCATAGGAGGAAGAAGGAATAGAAGATCAAAGGTGGGTGCTCTACCATCGATTTGCATTTAAGGGTCCACTTGTAGGTGGGACCCATTATGATGTATATGTTGTAATCATGAGGGACCCATAGTGGCGGGGTCCCTCCATCACCGTCTTTCTCTCTCTTTCTCTCTCCCTCTCTCTTTCTATCTACTTTGACGAAGTGGGCCCCATTAATTTATGTTTCATTCATACTGTCCATCATGAATGGTAGGACTCCACCGTGAAGTGCATCTACCTCGGGCTGTCCAGGGTTTGGACACACCCAGATCCATAGCTCAACAGGCGGACCGAGTGGAGATACCTTGTTCAACACGTGAGGTCTTAGTGGGGGTGGCTGAGATGAAGTGTGTGTACTGACGTGGGTGTATACTAACGAGCTAACCTGGTGGGTCCCACACGTGTGGACCCACCTCATGTGCACATTGAATCCAAACTGTCCATCACTTGGACATCTGTGGGCCCCATCACATGATGAATGTGTTGCATCACAAATGTCCAAATACGTGGGACCCACCATCAGCCGTCCGTCCATATGGCTGGACGCTGACAGATCGACCCTCCCACACACTCACTAATACACTATATATGATATATTATATTATTATATAATATAATTCTTTATATTTAAATAATATATATTGTGGGGCCACATCCCCTTGGGAGCCCACCTTACTATATTGTATATGAGATATGTATTGTTATATTATATAATATTAAATAATGATACGGTGGCTACTCCTACGTGGGACCCACCTTTAATATATAAACAATCATCGTCCAGATGGGTCTGGACGGTGGGTCTGGGAAATCCCTGCCATTCGTATATACGTACATATATAATAATATATATATTATGCAGTAAAGGTGGGCCACAACGTGGACCCCACCATGATGTAAGGCGTTATCTGCACCGTCCAGTTGCTGGATGGTGCAACTGGCCTAATATCCGAATCATGCATCCATCCATCTTGCAGGCACGTGCTGGAGTTTTGACTAGCCACCATGATGCACGTGTAAGAATTTTGGGCAACCACCATGATGCCCGTGCAAGAATTTTGGGCAGCCACCATGATGTACGTGTTATATCCCTACCGTCCATCATTTGCAATCCTCACTGTCCGTCTGATGGACGGTGGGCCTACAACCACAGTTGCTGCATCTCGGCAGTAAGCTTTGTGGGTCCCTCTGACGTTTATGTTACATCCTAACCGTGCATCCATTTGGTTAGCTCGCCTCAAGGCTTGAGACTAAAATTAAGACAGGTTCAATTATCAGGTGGACCCACACTACAACGAACAGTGGGTTTGAATGTCC